>OW121768.1:25051675-26430675 GCA_933228765.1 Miltochrista miniata
TGAGATTGAAGAATTATGGAAGCCGATTAAGGAAGGTCACGTAAAAGTTGCAGTGGAAGTATGTGGGATAAGCAAAAGGAGACAAGGATGTCAGGTAAAGAGTATGTGTGCTGAAGTTTTAAAAGTTTTGTCTGATAAGAAGCAAGCATGGTTGAACTGGTTGGCTACAATGACCAACCAAAGAATGCAGAAGGCAACGGATGAGGACGTAAAAATGGCAAAGGATGAGTATAAAAGGTATAAGCGTGTTGTGAAAGAAGTCATAAAAAGTAAGAAAGAGAATGATGAGGATGACTTTCATAACAGGTTATCTTATGACTTCCAACAAAACATAAAATTCTTTTGGAAGTCTATAAGAACAATGAGGACTGAAAAGACAACCTCACAATTTAAGCAAATCAGAAACCGTAATGGCAGTCTTGTGATAGGAGAGGAATGTGTGTTAAAAACGTGGAAGGAATATTTTGAAAGTTTATTTGAAAAAGAGGATATGCAAAGGGAGACTCATGTTTCGGTAATGAATGAACTTGAGAATGAAAGCCACTTAAGTATGGAAGAAATTGTGGAAGCGTTGAATAGTATGAAATTAGGAAAGGCTGCTGGGATTGATAGAATTTCTGTCGAGATGCTGAAAGTGGTCGTGGCGTGGTAGCTTGCCAGCTGTACCGCCTTTTTAATCTTTGCTGGCGAAATGGCAGAGTACCAGAAGAATGGTGCAAATCTGTCATAGTGCCGCTGTACAAAGGTAAAGGGTCACAGCAAGAGTGCAAAAACTACCGCGGCATAAGCTTGCTCAGTGTCGTAGGCAAATTGTATGCGAAAGTTTTGATTAAAAGAGTGATGAATGAAACTGAAGGATAAATGTGGGATGTACAAGCAGGATTTATGAAAGGAAGAGGATGCACGGATCAGGTCTTTTCATTAAGATGCCTAGCTCAAAAGTTTTTGGCAAAACGTCGAAAAGTCTATTGCATCTTCGTGGACTTAGAAAAGGCCTATGACAGAGTGGTGAGGAATGAACTGTGGTCAACACTTTCCATGTATGGAGTGAACAGCAACTTGATACGAGCCTTGAAATCTCTATACGAGGGCTCCAGTGCTTGTGTCAGGATCAATGGAGCTTGCACAGACTTTTTTCCCATCGAAAAAGGTGTGAGACAAGGCTGTGTAGCGTCACCATGGCTGTTCAACCTATACATGGACAGTTGCTTGAAAGAACTACAAGAGTGCGCGTATGGATTAAAAATGAATGAGCTAACCGTCAAATGCCTCCTTTATGCTGATGATCAGGTAATACTGGCATCATCGGCGGAGGAGTTGCAGTTGATGGTTAATATAATGAACGATGCGCTTAAAAGTAGAGGAATGAATGTTAATGTAAGCAAGACAAAAGTAATGGTTTTTGAAAGAGAGAAATGTATGACTGATTGCTCGATATCGATCGAAGGAAAGAGCGTGGAACAGGTGAAAGAGTTTGTATATTTGGGTTCAAAATTTGCAAGAGATGGAAAGTGTGACAATGATATTGAAAGAAGAGTTTTGGCAGGAAACCGAGTGAATGGAGCCATTCACACCTTTACGAGCAGTCAGAACGTGTCTAAAAAGGCAAGGATGGATGTACATAGAGGAGTGCTTGTCCCTACACTTATGCATGGTAGTGAAAGTTGGGTGTGGCAGGAGAAGCATGAAAGTAAAATTAATGCAGTGGAAATGAGAAGTTTGCGAAGTATAGCTGGAGTAACATTGAGGGATAAAGTAAAGAATAGTGTGATAAGGGAACATTGCGGTATGACAGAAGATGTAGTGACTAAGATAGAGAAAGGGATGCTCAAATGGTTTGGACATGTGGAGAGCTGGAAATAGGCTGACGAAACAGATTTATGAAGCGAGAGTGAATGAGCAAACTGGTAGGGGTCGACCTCGGCATACTCATGTCGATCAAATCGATAATCTTCTGAGAAAAGGCCAGGTCAAGAGTACCCTTAACCGAAGAGCATGTATAAAGACACTTATGAAAGTTGAAGAAGCGAAAGTTGTCTGCCAGAATCGTAGCAAGTGGAAATTCATAGTCTTTGCCTACCCCGTTGGGAGACAGGCGTGATGTTATGTATGTATGTATGTATGTATATTACATTATAGGTACATTCTATTCAAATATTGTATTTTCTATATTCGTCTCGTAACTTGACACTCCGGAACGGGCGTACCTCAACTGCCATACATTAGTAGCGGGCGCACCTCAGACATCGCGGGTAGGGGGGCGACCCCGCTCTCCGGCATACCGCACCGCATCGTTGCTCCGCCAAACGGCCGAGTCGAACCACTATTAGTCTTTACACGTATGACGGAACCCTCAGTGCGGGAGTCCGATTCGCACTTGGCCGATTTTTGGAAATGATTTGATCCGAAGTGGTGGTTTTAGTCCGTTCCAGTCCGGTAAGATATCCTTGTGAATTTCACTCGTTAGAAAAATGTGTATCTTAGATTTCGATGTATCAATAATTTTAGGAGTTGTAACACTATACAAATTCCCCAGATTCACGCACGTCATCAACTTGGAGTACTACTCGGACCTAGTGGCCATCCTGGGGCGACTGATCTCCGACGAACTAGTCGGTTCTAGAGAGCGGCTGCTGTGCGTCAAGACCGTGCTGGCCATCCTGGCGGGAGGGGGGGACGCGCTCAATGTGGACCCGGCCAAGTTCCACGCATATTTGTACTCGGCTATGTTGGGGGTTCATGCTGGTACGTATATAAACTGCTTGAGTGTATTTTAGCCCCCATATTCATAATCGTTTATTAAACCTATTTTAGTTAAAACACATTTTAAGTCTATTGCTGTCTCTAACCATACTCTGTCATTGGTTAGAGGCAGCAATAGACTTAAAGTGTGTTTTAACTAAAATAGGTTTAATAAACGATTATGAATATGAGGGTAAGTCTTCAGTCCAGGCGTAGCATAATATTTTTATCTATCTATCTTTTGTAAAAAAAAAATGTATGAAAAAAGTACTATATAAAGTTTGTATAGTAAGTTCAATTCATCTTTGCGCGCGGCCCTATGTGTGGGTAAACCTCGTATAAACACAGTGACTTCGTGTGCGTGACAAGAGTTGAATAAAGATAATCATTCGACCATTTCTTCTTGTAAACTTGTTAGTATAAGTATAATCGCCAGTCTAGTCTTATCCAGAGAGATCCTTTAATTTTATTTATATTTGTATTAAAAGCAGAAGGGGAGGCATTCGCCCAGCAGTGGGATGCTATAGGCTAGATTAAATTAGAAGATGTGTCCGATGTCGATTTTTTATGTCCCAATAGTAGAAGGGGGGATTACCATATCCATACTAATATTATAAAGCTGAAGAGTTTGTTTGTTTGTTTGTTTGTTTGTTTGTTTGTTTGTTTGAACGCTAGGATCTCAGGAACTACTGGTTGGATTTCGGAAATTCTTTTACAGTTTGATAGTCCATCTATTGAGGATGGCTATAGGCTATATAACATCACGCTAAGGCAAATAGGAGCGGAGCAGCAATCAAGAATGTTTCGAAAACGGGGAATATTTTTTAACGTCTGAGAGCTTCCGAAGAGTACGCTGCGTAAATGGTTAAAGCTACGTAAAAATTGTGTATTACAAAATTGTTTCTCTTAAAAAGTTCTAAAAAAAAGTCCGCGACGGCATATGTCTATCTTTTAAGGTTCGCCCAGAATAACCTAATTGGTCTATCTCTTAAGGTCCGCTCACAATATTTTAAAACTAAGTTTGTTTGTGCTACGATCTCAGAAACTACTGGTTGCATTTCAAAAATTATTTTAAAGTTTCATAGTCAATTTATTGAGGATGGTTAATAACAGTATAACATCACGCTAAAACGAATAGGGGCGGAGCAGCCATGAATAACGTTTTGAGAACGGGGAAAATTTCTTTCTTTTCAGAGCTTCCATTGCGTACACTGTGGAAATGGTTAAAGTTACGTAAAAATAGTGTACTATAAAATTGTTCCTCTTAAAAAGTTAAAAAAAAAGTCCTGAACCGCATATGCCTATCTTTTTCGGTTCGCTTACAATAACCCTCTTAGTAAGTTTTAAAATAGAGCGAGGCGACGACGGCAGTAATCGTGGTCTGCAGTGGTAGCCAGTCAAGTGAACGATAAAAACCGGTCAAGTGCGAGTCGGATTCGTACCATAAAAGGACGGGCGGAAGTAGATGCGACGGGAAACATCATATCACTTTACATATTAATACCACGCCTATCTCCTTCTCACTCTCATGTGACGCAAGCGAAGTTGTGTGGGTCAGCAGCTCTAATGAACATAAGTGACGGAGTAAATGCGACGTGAAATATTATATCACTAAATATTTATACTACACTTCTCTCTTTGACGCAAACGAAGTTGCGCGGGTCAGCTAGTCTCTAATACAGCTGAGACCAGCTGAATGTTCTTCATCAGATACTTCAGACCTTCGATTTTTGACATCAAATAAAGCGGCCCACCAAGTTCAATATTATTTGTAAAGGCGGTATGTCGATCTCTAATAGTTTGGTTGGGCTCTTGTGTTTTCTAATCAGGGTCACCAGGTACTCCAGATCTTCGATTATTCTAGTTTTTATAGTTTTCCCTTTATGTGGTCATTAAACCCTAACTTTGTGCCCAATTTCAGCTCTCTGAGTTTATGGGAAGTACTAGTTCTATTTTGATGATCATTAGTGATTGAGTGTCATAAATGCGGAACTTTGCTTTCGCTTAACTCCGGAACTAAATGACCTACAGACTTGAAATTTTGGATTTTAAGTATGTGATTATAGCTTACTGGATGACCAAAATTTCTGCGTTCTGGTCTTATCCAGAGGTTCTAAAATAGGGGCCTGAAAATGCGGCGAAATGGTTCCAGTAAAGAATGGTAGGTATGGCAGTGTTTGCTTCGCGCTCGACTTGGCTTGGGGGCACTGCCGTTCCCCCAAATACGAAAATAAATAAAATAGACGATTTAAGTACAATTCAAAGATAATGTATCATATTTTGATAAATTATCTTTGAATTGTACTTGATTGATGTCGAATTCATAACCATTTTCAAACAATACAAATATAATACAAAGTCATAGTACAAAGATTATAGTAGTTATATGTACTGCTAATGAAGATCATTTTGTAAGTGGGGATTCTGGTAATCTGTCTGACAGGGTCTTCCTAGTACAGATACCAGTCTCTCACAAAGGTATCACATTTTGTATCTTGTATTAGACATAGTTTATAGCCTTTGTGAAAGAAAAATAAATAAAGTTATATAAGTCATTATATAAAGTCATTTTGTTGAATACTGCTTTAAACGATACGTCGCCGTCGTCGTTTCGATTGAAAATGTATTGACCGCCAACGCTGTTCCTGGCTGTCAGACGTCGGTCGATCGGAACATTCACGCTGAAGTCGGCCGCCGCGTATAGCTTTTAATAGGAGACCATAGCCTAAGTGAAACAAATATGAGTTTGATTGATTTGATTGTATTTTACAAAAAATAGGTATATGGTAAGTATTAAAATCCGTGGTTCAATACCCATAACACAAGCAAATCAATCCTAGTTTACTTAGAAACCAGATGGCGTATAGAAATGTCTTGGGCTCTTGACGTGGTTTAAGAATTTCAACTATATTTTCCTATCTACCATCAGGTTACAGCCACAAGGAGGCGCCAATAATCATAGAAGCTGTGAGCATGATCTGTGCGCGCTCCCGCCGCGTGTCGCCCGCAGTACTGCAGGCGTTCGGCAAGCGGGTCATCACGCTCGCGACAACGCTCCCTCACAATGGAGCGTTGGCGTGTGTGGCCTTGCTGAGGCAGCTCATGCAGGTTAGTGCGCACATACATACATACACATACACACACACAAGCGGGTCACCACGCTCGCGACAACGCTCCCTCACAATGGAGCGTTGGCGTGTGTGGCCTTGCTGAGGCAGCTCATGCAGGTTAGTGCGCACATACATACACATACACACACACAAGCGGGTCACCACGCTCGCGACAACGCTCCCTCACAATGGAGCCTTGGCGTGTGTGGCCTTGCTGAGGCAGCTCATGCAGGTTAGTGCGCACATACATACACATACACACACACAAGCGGGTCACCACGCTCGCGACAACGCTCCCTCACAATGGAGCCTTGGCGTGTGTGGCCTTGCTGAGGCAGCTCATGCAGGTTAGTGCGCACATACATACACATACACACACACAAGCGGGTCACCACGCTCGCGACAACGCTCCCTCACAATGGAGCCTTGGCGTGTGTGGCCTTGCTGAGGCAGCTCATGCAGGTTAGTGCGCACATACATACACATACACACACACAAGCGGGTCACCACGCTCGCGACAACGCTCCCTCACAATGGAGCCTTGGCGTGTGTGGCCTTGCTGAGGCAGCTCATGCAGGTTAGTGCGCACATACATACACATACACACAACAAACTTTCATTCCCTATTTTATCACCTTGAGGGTAGAATTTAACAAAATTCTTACTTAGCGGATTCCTGCGTCATAACATCTACCTGCATGCCAAATTTTAGCCCGATCCGTCCAGTGGTTTGGGCTGTGCGTTAATAAATCACTATGTCAGTCAGTCAGTCACCTTTGAGTTAAATATCTATTTAGATAAACTCATATTTTAAAAATACCGAATATACTATACTCCCCTTTTTCTCAATTATTATATAGACCCGTTTTTCGCCCGAAGGGTAAAAAACGGATATTTAGGTTTCAGCCGCAGCTTGAACCACATTTGAGATTAACGTTCCGATATTCGTCAACAACATCTGCTATCTCACTCTATCACATAGGATTGACGCGTCGTCCATACTATACCTGTCCTTGTCTCGCACTTAGCGGCAGCGCGCGGCGGCCATGTTCCTCAGTACTAAGAGCCGGCAAGGCCTTCAGGTGTGGTTCAAGCTGCGGCTGAAACCTAAATATCCGTTTTTTAATCTTCGGGGGAAAAACGGGTCTATTTAGGTGTTCGAGCCTTCGCTTGAACAACATTTGAGACGTTTTACTATCTGCCGGCGCTGCCAGACTAGTCTTGAGACTGGTGTTAAGCGTACTGTGAAATATGAATATGATTACCAGATAAACTGCATTATAATGTTAAATTATAATTGTTTTATTGATTTTTTAAAACATAATTCACTGTTCGAAAATCAATCATCCGTTTGAAGAGCGTAATCAACGGTTTGAATATCGTAAACAACAGTTTGAAAAGAAAAACTATTATTTATTTATGCCACAATGTAAATGTAGCTATAATTACTTATATCATGATTAATTTTTATTACCTCTGTAATATTTATTTAATAATAGGTAACTAAGAACAAAGAAAGCTTTACTTTGTTACTCTATTGGTGAGGAACTCTGGCTTAAGATGTTTGGATTGTTATTGGATTTGGGCGCTATATCCCTAAAGTAGTGCCGAAAGAAAGTCTGTTTAGATCGCCAATTGCCCCTCTTCAAGATTTCATCAATGTTACATTGGTTTCCAATCCAATTATTGTTTGCAACTGCTGCTCTGAAACTACCCGCTGAGATAGATATACCTGCGTCTTTGAATAATGTTCTAATCCATCCTGCTATCACAGATCGAGAGGCATTCTTAACTGTCCCTCTTGTGGTTATAAACAAACTGTCCTGGCATGACTTATTACGGCGTGCTTTTGAAAGAGAAATGGTTTTCTTGACCCACATAATTATATCAAGTCGAGTTTTTGGAACAGTTTCGCTGGCTTTCAGTGACCAACCTGATTGTCTGTGGAGCCGTATTTAGGCGAGAATATTATTTTACTACCTTTGTCCTCGAAGCTACCTTTTGCTATTGATAAGAGGGTTAGATCATGGAATCTCCTGCCCGTAGCCAGCAGAAGAACACTAGTGTGCCTTGAAACTGCAAAAAGATTGTTGTCATCTAATTGATAATTCTGTAGGAAGTTAAGCAAGTCCTCAATTGTCCATGTAATTGACTTTTTCACTGGGGGGTTCGATCCCAAGATGCCTTTTAATACTTGCTTGACTATGGGGTGAGATCTGAGTTCGCTGGATCTGGAAGGGTTGCTAAAGTTTGCTACAACTGACTTGTGCACTGCTATAGTCCTGGGAGCCAGCTTTATAACTTCATAAAGGTGGCACAGGTATTTGGCTAAATCCTGAGGGCTGGGGTTATCAATAAGGATGTTATTTGCTTGAGCCCAGCTAACCCATCTCGTCCAGACAGGTTTGTAGGTTTTTCGCGAAGATCTTCTCCAGGATGATCCCAACAGTCTTACTTCACTTTCAGACCAGCTGGCTATCTGTTTGGACCAGCCCGTACCAACCAGGCCGCCAATACTAGTAGTTAGATTCCTTGAGGTGCATGATTCGTGCGGAGATCTATTAGGTTCTCGTGGAGGTTCGGAATTAAGAGCGGCGGCTGTTCTCTCATTTGATCCAGCTCTGGGTTCCAGAAGGTTTTTTTCGAATGTTTATTTATTTATTTATTTATTTATTTATTTATTTATAACACACAATTACAACATCCTTACAGTAATTGAACACCAATGCGATATTGTAAGCAATTATTTATAAATCTAAGCAACTAGTTTATCCATTTCAAAAATACGAATAGTTTTGTACAAAAGAGATTACACGCAAGCATTATACAAAAACAATACTGGCCATTACAATAGGCACCAACCATGCAATAGTCATTTCACACAATTAAATTACGCAATGATACAAAAGCAAAGTAATGTAAATTAATCGAAAATAAGAAAGAAAAAAAAATCACGAATTCAGATAATTTCATAATGCAACTGTCAATACAATAAGATAATGTCCGTATAATAATACAAAAATGTCGACTCAATAAGATATAGTCAACTCAAAAAGATAAATGTCAATTCACTAATAATGTCAATTCAAAAAAATAATGTCAATGCAAGAAGATAATGTCAATTAAAAAAAAAAAAAAAAAAATGTCAATTCACTAAGATATTTTCAGTTCAATAAGATAATGTCAATTTAATAAGATTATGTCAGTTCAATAAGATTATGTCAATTCAATAAGATAATGTCTATTCAATAACAAAATGTCAATTATATAATACAAATGTCAATTTTATTATACAAATATCATTTCAATTACTTATTACAATGTTAATTCAAAAATACAACCAACAAAAATGTGAAATTCATGAAATAAGTATTAGGTATTTAATGTCGCTTTCAAGCATTATTCAATTTATGAAACAATAAACATACACATAACAAAAAAGAATAGAAAAAGACATAATAGCATCTACCTACGTTACCTTTTTCAAGATGCTGCACAATATGTGGCCCTTGTGAACTCATTCAGTGAACACGAAAATAAGTCTATCTTGTCTGCTACCTCATTGAGCAACAGAAGCGCGCGCGACAGCGGTGCCTGCTTCAGCAGGTTTGTGCGTGCACTCGCCAGCGCTAGAAGGCGCGGGCGACGTCGCCGAGATACGTACTCGCTCGGTACGCACAGTCTGATCTCCTGCAGAATGGCTGGGTTATGAGTGTAACCGCGAAGCAATTTGAACAAATAAGTTGCAAGTCCCAATTTTCAAGGTTCTGTCCCAATTGGGTGCAATTAGGATGTACCGCCCCTCCGACTTTTGTAAATGTCGTAAGACTTGTGGGATTAGAGCTAGTGGTTGGTATATCTATCCCAGAATGTATTTCCACGTCCGGCTGAATACGTTGCAAAATTGGTTTTCTGGGTCCACCACATCCTCGCTGACGTACTTCTGAACGACCGCTGATTCCTTCGAGGCACATAGATCTACCTCTGGTGTACCATGCTTCTCGAAAATCCAGGAGGCTACTCTCTCGTTGAGGAGTCATTCTGGTAAGGCTTTCTCTCAAGAGAGTCAGTCGGCTATGCCGTTGTAAATCCCCGGAATGTATCGAGCTATCAGGTGACAGTTCATTCGGTCGCGTAATTCTAGAATTAGCTTTACCGCCTCATGGATCTGGTGCCACCCTGTTTGTTTGTGTAAGCTACAATTGTCCGATTGTCGAATTGTATCATGATTGACATGTTGGCAATCTCTGATCCCAGCCTTTGAAGGGCTTCGTATACTGCCCACTATTCTTTTTGGTTGCTGTGCCATTCCCTCTGAGAGCGAGTCCATCTTTCCCACCGGTATCGACCGCTCACTACGAGTATGGCACCCCCACCTCTCTCTGCTGCATCTGTTGTGCTGAAAATTGATGGACTTGGGTAATGGATCGGTGTTGGCTTTTGCAGGTTTTTCAACCACCATTGAAACTGTTATAGAACAGTAACTGTTGTATTCCAAGTAATGCCTAGGTATTCTATGCTGGTCGAAGCCTTGCCCAAAAATCTTGCATGGTTGATTGGCTAACCTAGGTTCTTCAAGTATTCTATAGCAAAAGCCGTTTGATGCTCTATACAAATCGAAACAGGAAAATTTCAACAACTAGTTTTAAATAGTTTATTTATCCCACCAACTTCCTTTACCATCTCCGTAAGAGATTTGTCATCGAACAGGTGCGTCCCTGAAGGAGGGATATCATGTAGGATGTTTCGGAAGACTTGAACAGGAGGATTGTAGAACGCCCTCCTCTGTTTAATTACGTCCGCTCGTCGACCGCACACGTATTGCAGAAGTGCATCAGAATTTCGTCGAAAGCTGGTGTTCGCCGCTACAAAATCTCGACCTACTACGTTTTTTACGTTTGTTGGAAGATTTCCAGGAGGAATGTCAACCTCTGCTGAATCAGGCGATTTGATATGGCTCCTAAGGTCAGGTCAAATTTTTCCAAAATTGGTACTGATTTCCTGCTTGGGGTTACTTCTGTCAGAAGCTTGTTCGTTTTAAAAGAAGTGAAAACTGGGCTTGCTTGAAACTGTTTCTGCGTATCTATGTATCTAACGTTACACCAACTGCTTTGCCCTAACTTCTGACAACTAAGTATATGCTTCCTAGCTACGGGGTCCGCCTGTGCTATCTTAGGTTCAGCTTCTACGGTGATTGGCGTAAAATTGAAATGGGTGACGTTGTGAGCACCCTTTTCTTCTGTTATTATTGCCAAATCCTTCTGCGCATCGGCAATTCGTCCTCGTAGATCAGTTACTCTAGTTTGCCGAGTAGTGGATAAATAGGGAAAGTTTCCCGTCCCCTGAACTTGTTCCTCCTTTTTATCATCAGAGTGGGTGCTATCTGGGAGTGATTCAAAAGATTCATTGAGAACTTCCTCGCAAGCCTGATGTGTGGACAGTGGACTATTCGTCTGCTGATATTGAATCACTGTAGGGATGGCGAATCTGAGTTCCATCTCTATTGCTGCTGGCAACTGGGAACTCCCAAACAGCTCTTCGGAGGTAAATTTGTAAACTTCCCAGTCTCTCCAATCACTCGGAAAATGTTCGTCTAAGGAGGCAATAATGGGCGATAAACTATCTCCATTATCTTCTGAGTAACACTCTGTTGCCAGGGCACCCATAGATGTTATTTCCCCCATAGTTCTGAAAATAATTGAGTGATTCCTCTTTAGAAGAGTGGCTTTAATGTTTACATGATAATGTAGGCAACGAGCAAGCCTGGATGCACTCGTTACAACTGAGGCGACAGCCCATAGCTGAATTGAAGCGACAACCGTCTCAGTTCGGGTGACGGTAGTTTGTCCTCTGAAGCGACATGACAGTCGCCTCGACTGAGTTGACAGCCGCCCCGATCGAAGCGACAGATGCTCTTCACTGAATCGATGGTCGTCTCGACTAAAGCGACAGTCGTCTCACCGAGACTACCGAAGGACGCCACGACGCTCAGTCGATTAAGTCCTAGAACATACTAGTACCTATGTTCATAAGTGTAAGTAATAACCCCTTTTGATCGAGTTACCTTAAACGCGGCATTTGTTCGTCGCTGGGCCTAAGGAGGGTCCGAGCGGTAGGATATTATCGTTGGGCTTAAAAGCGCCGAACGAGCTATAACGCTGTGTAATTTTACTTTCTTTGAGTACGGACGTGTTGACTTCACGAATATCAAAAGCGTACTGAGGAACATGGCCGCCGCGCGCTGCCGCTAAGTACGAGACAAGGACAGGTATAATATGGACGACGCGTCAATCCTATGTGATAGAGTGAGATAGCAGATGTTGTTGACGAGTATCGGAACGTTAATCTCAAATGTGGTTCAAGCGAAGGCTCGAACACCTAAATAATAGTTTATACTTTCATTTTCAGCAAAGCAAAGCAGTGTCCTCTCTCCTGGAGGTGGACAACGAGAGCGGCTCAGGTCGTTTCGACCCTCTCCTGCCTTCGCCTGAACACTCACACGCACAGAACACCACACTCGTGGAACTGCACCTGCTGAGGAAGCACTACCACCCCACTGTGAGGGAGTTGGCGAACTCTACCTTGAAGGGACAGGAGGGACCTACCAACATGTAAGTGTACCTGAACACTTGACCACTTATTAGCTTCACCGAAGGTTTTGAGACATCCTTCCGAGGGCTTACCCGGGGCTTCCAACCGTAGGCTGTTAGCAGGACACGTGAAGTTTTTAGTCGGTAGGAGTCCGGCATAGCATCCATGTAGGATAAAAAAAATGCTTCACCAGAACATATCGGTATTGGGTATAGCAAAGATTAGCGATAATCGCCACCGGTGGTGACGCATACGTAAATTGTGTTAGAAATAAAAAAAGCTCTTATCTGATGGTATTTATTTCGGTCTCGATGCAGAGGACGTATTCGTAATATTTTATTCTTCCATTATGCCATAATTATGTTTTTATTGTAATCTGTTCTTTCATCTATACAAATAAATAAAATTGGAGTATTTGTTTGTAATATTAAAATAACCGCTTTCGACTACATGCATATAAATGTATATACGGTACACATACCAAAATATATATTTTTAAATTTTTTTCTGTCTGTCTGTTTGTTTCGGCTAATCTTTGGAACGGCTGGCCCCATTTGGACGGGACTTTCACTGGCAGATAGCTTATTTAATAAGGAGTAACTTAGGCCACTTTTATCCCGGAAATAATTTCCCACGGGAAGCGGGAACGGGAACAAAATTCACGCGGGCGAGGCTGCGGGCATCAGCTAGCACATAATAAGACATTTCAAATCTGCCAGGCGTCCCGTGTCGGCTCACAATTTATTCGAAGTCGATTCCGTAGGTTAATTTTGTCAATGAGGATTAGTAAAGCTATAGCAAATTCAATAAAATTTGTATCCAATCTAGGACTTGAGGATGATATAGCTTTTTGAATTATCTAAATCGGACTTTTACTTACGGAGATAATTAGCCATAAACTCAGGCCGTTTCTGTCACCGAAATTCAATGTACGCGGGTGCGTGTGACGTCACAAGGCTCAATTTTAGGCTACATTCACACGGCGCGCGTTTTTCTCGTACACGTTCTTCTCGTACAAGTCTTTCTCGTGCACGATGCAATTGTTCCCACGGCGACCATTCAACACATTTTTAACGTTACGATGAAACCGCATGAATGGGTTAGTCGTGTGAACGATCCATGCGTACATAAGCGCCACTACGATTCGTATTCGAGAAAATCTTGCCGACGCACGGCAATCCTAGTGGCAACTCCACACGGTATACGGGAAAAACGTGTCTCGTACACACGATTTTCCCGTATGGACTCCATGTGAACAGTTTCATTGTCTACTGCCACTACGATCGAAAAAATCGTGTACCTACGAGAAAAACGAGCGCTGTGTGAACGCAGCCTTCATGGGCGAGTCCAACTCGCACTTGGCCGGTTTTTTCCTCTTCCCCAAGTAGTCTGTCTTTCACCATATCAAGGGTTAAATGGGTTAGCGACTCCAGTGTTGTCACGATCATCTCATAAGATTCATCCATCGATAGTAGTACTGTATTAACCTTTTCTCCTTCTGATAAAGGGCTACCGGCGTCTCTGAGCTGATTAAATATTTTGGACATTGTACTGAAATGTTCAGATAGTAGAGTTCCTTCAACATATCTTATGTCGGTGAATTGTCTTCTTAAGAAAAGTTTGCTTCTAGTCGATTCAGTTGCGCGCACGCTGTCGCGCCGTGCACTTGTGCATCACGTACCGCCGCGCCCCGCCCGCCTCCGCCGCCGCCATTGTGTCGGTTCGACTTAGCGATCGAGTTTGTGTTTTTCATATAGCCACCAGAGTATAGAAATTATTCATTATGACAAGTCAGTGCGCTAGCTGTCACGTTATTATAAATGAACTCCTAGCTTTTGTTCAGTGCAAAAGTGATGTTATGGACGAAAATAGTTTAATTCAAATTTGTGACGGCCATTTTTCGGAGGTGGATATAGATTTAGCGAGATCGATTCTGTGTAATATTGTCGGGTTAAGAGCGGTGCGCAGAGGAGAGGGAAAAAGCAAGAGAAACTTACAAGACATTATAAAATCAATAAAGGAAGAACCTGACCAACTACCAATTTTTGTTGCAAAGGATTTGAACAAGTTGCCCCCCATAACATTTGACCATATCGACGCGACGTCGTTGCTTCGAGACATACTGCTTATGAAAGAAGACATCAAGAAAATCAAAAATTCTGAGATTCAACTACCCCCCGTATCTGATCAGACACAAGAAATACAGGACCTGAAAGAACAGGTGAACTCGCTTAAATTGACAGTTGACAAACTGAATTGGGGGCAGGAAATTCGTGACGAGAGTGATTCCCAAGCCTATTGTGGAAATGTGGATCCCCAAATAGTACAATCGTCGAGTTTAGACATCCAGAAAAATTTAGATCATTAACAAGCGCGGTTGAGGGTAGTGGTGAACAAGTCAGAAAGCGGAACAAGCCCGGGTGGTCGAGACGCAAGCGGCTGCACAAGCCGCAAGATAACGGCGGCATTGCTGTACCTACCCATCATTCGAGCATTATTGGACGTAGTGTCATACCTGACACACAGACGTCGAGACCGAAAAAAGTAACCAGCAGTCCCAAGCCTATTATTGACTCCGAAGGCTACACTACAGTAGTCAATAAGAAGAGTAACCAATATCGTAGAATAAAGACGTACAGACAAGGAAAAGCTACATTGCTTTCTGATAAAATAAAAGTCGCTCCTAGATACTCGTACATATACGTATCAAGATTTGACCGTTCCACTACAGAGAAAGACGTTTCAGATTTTTTGGAAGAGAGTGGTGAGAAGGCAATAAATATAGAACTTCTCAAGCAATACAAAACTACCTACTACTCGTCATTTAGGATTACCGTGCTAAAGGATAAGGAAGAAAATCTTTTATCTGAAAATTTTTAGCCTGTCGGTATTATATATAGATACTACAAATTCAAGAAAAATCAACCCTTCACTGTACCCACTCTGACGCAAAATGTTGGTTAAAAATGTAAAAATGGTGAGTTTTAACTGCCAATCTATAAAGAAGTCTATCGACGAAGTAAGAAAGCTATGTAAAAATCATGACATCGTGACACTGCAAGAACATTGGTTGATGCCTGGGGATATTGACTTCTTGGGTCAAATCAGTGAGGATTTTGAATATTATGGGGTCTCGGCCGTAGATACTGCTGCGGGAACCCTAAAAGGACGGCCCACTGGAGGTGTTGCAGTTCTGTGGCGCAAATCGTTGTTCCCGTGTGTCGCGCCGGTCGACTGTGAGTCATCGCGTATAGTTGGCGTTCGTATTCAAATAGCTAACCGGTTCTTGTTAGTGTTATCAGTTTACATGCCCACAGAGTGTCCGGACAATCTTCCTTTGTTTACCCAATGTTTAAGTAAAATCACTGCAATTGTTGAAGATAATGACATTGAATGTGTCTTGGCCTTTGGTGATTACAATGCAGACCAAAATAGGTTATTTGGTGACGAATTATCTAGTTATTGTAAAGAGTACAAGTTAAAGTGTGCGGACATGGACATTATTGGTGAGTCATCTGAAACTTATACGTATATTAGTAACATGCACGGCACGAGAAGCTGGCTCGACCACTGCTTAGTTACTTCAGCGGCGAGCAGTTTGTTGACGGATGCTTACGTGCTATATGATGTGTACTCTTCGGATCATTTCCCTTTGGTTCTTGTTTGTAACTTAGAACTGTTAAGACCAAAAATAACTTTACAATCGAATAATAAAAATAAAACATTATGGGGTGAAAGAAATAATGAACAAATTGCATTGTATTCTAATTTATGCCAGCAGTACTTAGCTTCGGAAATCTGGCCGGAGTTACCTGTCAGTAGCGATAACGGGTGCAGGGATTTGCATTTTAATAAAATAGATCTATATTACAACAACATTGTACGTAACCTCAGTAAAGCATCAATTAATTCATATAAAATTAGGCATTGTCATAAAAAGAGAATCATAGGGTGGAACTATCATGTAAGGACCGCCCATATGTTAGCAAGGCAGGCATTTCAAAACTGGCATTTGTATGGACGCCCCACTAAAGGGTACTATTATGAAGAAATGTGTAACAGTAGAAAATTATTTAAAAATAAGCTAAAGTGGTGTCAGCGTAACCAGGATAAGATCAAAATGGACGTGATAGCAACTTGTAGGTATAATAAGGAGTTTGGAAAGTTTTGGAAGGAAACTAATAAATTACAATTCCAACGAAGCCTACCCGTATCTGTAAATGGTAGTCAGGATCACCTAGAGGTTGCTAACATGTTCGCCAGTCAATTCCAAGTTAAAGCGACGGACCCTGTTGTCTGTTCAGAGGCGCCCTGCGTCCGTGACAGCTCGGAGGCGACGACCCCGCCACCTCCGCTCGCCTTTGATGCGGAGCAGATACTTAAATGTGTACGGGGCATGAAACGAGGTAAGTCTCCGGGCTGTGATGGACTCAGCATCGAGCATATTCTCTACGGGGGACCCTTACTGTTTGAAAGGCTGTCTGTGTTGTATAATGCGTGTATTGCTTTTGGGTATCTACCATATAACTTCATGAAAACGACTGTTGTGCCTATTATTAAAAACAGAACGGGTGATGTGTCTAATTCAACAAATTACAGACCTATTTCTTTGGCTAATATAATATCTAAAATTCTCGAGCGTCTAATTTACCCAAATCTAACAGAAAACATAAGATTGTGTAGCGGACAGTTTGGATTTAGGGAAGGGCTATCTACTGATTTTGCAATCTTTGTCCTTAAAAATACTGTAAATAGTTACATTAAAAATAACACGTCTGTTTTCGCCTGTTTCCTTGATATAAGCAAAGCTTTTGATACAATAAATTACAATATTCTGTGGGACAAACTTAGAAGGACTAATGTTAATGAAAATGTTATAAAACTTTTAGAGTATTGGTATAGCAACCAGTGCAATCAGGTTCGGTGGGGCGCTGCACTGTCTGACTCGTATAGGCTTCAATGTGGTGTGAGACAGGGTGGCTTAACCTCAACGATACTTTTTAATCTTTATATTAACGGCCTGATCGAGGAGCTCAGCGGCACCAGAGCCGGCTGTTATATTGGTGGCGAATGCCTTAATAATATCAGTTATGCCGATGATATGGTGCTGTTGAGCCCGTCGGTTAGTGGGTTGCGTAAGTTGATCTGTATTTGTGAAACTTACTCCCTGCGGCACTGTCTGAAGTATAACATAAAGAAAACAGAACTGATGATATTTAAGAGTGGCAGGGGTCCAGAAAAAGTTCCGCCTATTTCCTTGTTAGGAGAACCTATTAATGTTGTAAGCAAATGTAAGTATCTGGGTCACATCTTATCTGAGACGTTGAGTGATCATGATGATCTCGAAAGACAAAGAAGATCCCTGGCCATGAAAAGTAACATGCTGGCAAGACGCTTCTCCAGATGCTCTGTGCAAGTCAAGGTTACGTTATTCAAGGCATATTGTCAGACGTTCTACACCGCCGCCCTCTGGCATAATTATAATAAAGTTAAGTACAACACATTACGGGTACGTACAATACAACAACGCGTTCCGTGCTATGCTGGGGCTGCCGTGGCGGTGTAGTGCGACTGATATGTTTGACGAACATAATGTGGCGGGTTTTCACGAGTATATGCGTAGCGTAAGAATATCCTTTAATAAAAGACTTCTTAAAAGTACAAATAGCATTGTAATTGCAATATTTAGGACTCTGTATATGTAGTGTAAGGATTCTACTTTCACTGTCTGCATTGGCTTTAATATTTAATTAGTAATATTGGGAAAGGAAATCAAACGACTTACATGGCAGCAAGGAGCAGAGAGCGCGTTTATTCAATGTCATTGACCATAAACTAAAAATAAGGGCATGCCTATACATTATAGGCATTAGGCTGGTTACAGACATTACACTCCTCCTTCCTTAATAGAATTTAAAAGCACTTAATATTATATTATCATATAAAGAAACAAACAAAAAGAAACAATATAGTTTTCTAATCAATCACTACCTTAAAGTTTGTAGTACTCACAAATCCAAAATCTTCCTAGGTTTAATTTGCCTAACCGGTCTAGAATTAATACAAGGAGACGGTAAAGTACTAGAACTAATACAAGGAGACGGTGAAGTACTGGCTTCAGGCATTGTTAATTCTCTAGGTGTGTCAGACTGATCCATGTCTCCTCCTATAGTAGAAGGACCTGCCTCTAACTCAGGACATGTTTCCTGCTCCAGCGTTATTGACGGTTCATAGTCCACCTTCTCTAAAGGTATGTAAGCAATTAATTGATCCAAATGTCTTTTGACCCTAAAACCATCCTGTCTCTGAATACAATACATTAGAGGCGACAATACTGTTATAACCTTGCCAGCCACCCACTTAGGTCCATAACCAAAATTTTTGCACATAACATAATCACCAACTTTAAATCTTTGGGATCTACTCCCCAAGTATTCTTTAGGAATACCCAATGGTTCTTTAACAATATTTTCATTACAAAACTTAAATCTATCAAATGCGGTGTATAATCGACGACCTAAGTGTAATTCAGCAGGACTCAGTCCAGTAGTGGTGTGGCAAGTACTGTTATAAGACAACATAAACTTTTGTAACATCAAATCAACATTCTGGATATTACAACATGCACGTTTAAGAAAATTTTTAACAGTTCTAACTGCATTTTCTGCAGCCCCATTGGAAGAAGGGTGATAAGGGGGTGTACAGATATGTCTTATACCATTTCTCTCTAAAAAACACTCAGTCTCCCTAGAACACAGTGAAGTACCATTATCTGATATTAATTTCTTGGGAATACCCCAAGTGGTAAAATACTCTCTAAGCACATTAATAGTGGATTGACTTGTTATATTGTTCATTCTCTTGACAAATAACCACTTCGAAAAAGCATCAATGGCCACAAAAAAGTACATGTTCTTCCAAGGACCCAAAAAATCTACATGGATACGCATACTAGGTCCTCTTGGAGTAGGCCATGGGGTCATGACAGTACTTGGATTGTCCCTATTCTCTAAACAGGAAGCACAAGTTTTAGTAATATTCTCAATCTGCCTGTCTATGTTTGGCCACCAGAGATAAGACCTTGCAATTGACTTCATTTTTACTGTACCTAAATGGGTAGCATGAAGCTCCTTCAGAAGATTACTTTGGAATTTGTATGGCACTACTAACCTATGACCCCACATGATTAAATTATTTTCTATATTGAGCTCATTCCTTCTCACATAATAATCTCTCAAGTGACTTGGACAACTAGTAGGCCAAGCGCCGGACAAAATATAATGCTTAACTTTGCTCAGTATATTATCATTTCGGGTTTCTGCAATTATATCCATATCTGACACAGACTCAATATCTTCTAAAATGAAATTAACATACATATGTTCAGGTTCCATAGAGACAGACCTTGTCTCCTGAACTGGTAACCTCGACAAGGTATCAGCATACACATTTAGATGTCCCTTGATATATTGGATCCTATATGAATATCCTTGCAAAAACACTGCATATCTTTGCAAACGTTGGGCTGACATACTAGGTAAACCTTTACTTTCATTAAAAATTGATATAAGTGGACGGTGGTCAGTTTTCAATACAAAACTTCTACCATATAAATACTGGTGAAAGTATTTAACTGAGTGCACAATGGCTAAGGCTTCCTTATCTAACGCAGAATACTTTTTCTCGGCTTCATTGAGAGTCCTAGAGCAAAAAGCAATTGGCATTTCAACACCTTTTTGATTCTTTTGAGATAATACCCCAGCAATACCATAGAAACTTGCATCTGTACAAAGGGTGAGCTCCTTCTCAGGGTCATAATGAGACAATACATGTGGAGACAAAATAGCCTCCTTTATCTGATTAAATGCTACTCTTTGAGCATTTGACCAGACCCATTTTTTATTTTTGCGTAGCAATAAATACAATGAAGCTGCCATGCCTGCTAGATTGGGAATAAACTTTGCATAATATGTAATTAATCCTAAGAATGATTTTAACTCTGTAATATTGCTAGGTGTTTTTATCTTGGTTATAGCCTCAACTCTTTTTAAAGGTATTGATATGCCTTTCTTATCAATTAAAAAGCCTAGGAACTCTACGCTATCCTTATGCAACTCACACTTATTTTTATTTAATGTCAGCCCAGCATCAGCAAGCTTTTGTAACACAATCTCCATTCTATTTGCTAGTTCGGAATTATTAGACCCATAAATGAAAATATCATCAAAAAATGCTACAACACCATCCAGGCCAAACAGCAATTTCTCTATTTCTCTTTGAAAAATACCAGGGGCCGAAGCAATTCCAAAAACAAGTTTACGATAAGAAAATAAACCTTTGTGTGTTGATATTGTGGTTAATTTTTGTGATTCTTTGGTTAAGTTTAACTGCATATAAGCCTGTGACAAGTCAAGCTTAGAGAATACACAACCTGAAATGGCGTTCAAAATGTCATTGATGCGTGGCACTGGATGTTTATCTACAAATAAATGTTTATTAAGAGTAACCTTATAATCTCCACATATGCGAATACTGCCATCTTTTTTTACAATTGGTACAATAGGTGTGGCCCACTCTGAGGTTTCCACTTGATATATGATGCCTTGTCTCACCATTCTATCTAATTCATCCGACACCCTTTGTTTTAATGAAAATGGTAATGGACGAGGTTTGAAAAATTTTGGAGTGACATCAGGCCTTAACTTTAATTCAAATTCCTTATATTTGTAGCTGCCTAATTCATCTGTGAACACAGAAGCATGTTTCAACATATAATATTCCGGATTGACACTAATATGATTGACATGAGTCAGGGACACAGTATGGTTATTAACCTTTAAAATCCCTAACTTAAATAACCAATCTCTGCCCACAATAGGTGGGCCACCCTTCTTAAACACATACAATGGTAAGTTCAAGTTATTGTTGACCTTTACATCAACCCAACCTAGGGGAACTATTGATTGATTATTATAAACCTTCATTCTCAAAGAAGATGATTTGAAATCTTTAACTAAAATATTAATTTTATCAATTATATCATACGATACTGCAGTAATTGGTGAACCTGTATCAGCCTGAAAAGCTAAAGTCTTACCATTAATTTTTATGTTAATAATAATAGGTTTTACCATGATAGGTTCCTGACAATCTTCCTCTGCAGCACCCTGGTGTTCACTTATTGAAAATATTGAGTTCAAGTTCCAATCTTGTTCCTCTGTATTATTTATAGAATTGACATTACCTTGGCTTCCTCTAGCCTTACAGACAGCTGCTACATGCCCTTTTTTATCACACACAGTACAGATGGAGTTTCTCAAAGAGCAATTTGGTTTAATGTGACCCATAACACCACAACAATAACATTTTGCATTGAATTTCCTGTTTGTAGGTCTCTTTTGTTCATTTGAATTTTTCTTACTAGTCTGGACAGCCAACACGTGGCTATATTCACTCTCGTCACTAGTAGTAGCACATAATTTTTCAGCGTTGCGAATGGATGTCTCCATGGTGACGGCCAACTCGACACATTTACTGAAGGTAAGCGCGCCACCCTCACTTAACAGTTTCCTTTTGATTGCCATGTTTGTACAGCCCCAGACCAGTTGATCACGTAGGGCTTCTTCTAACTGCTCGCCATATTTGCAGTGTTCAGACCCTGATTTCAACGCTTGTACATAGTCACTAATAGTTTCACCATTTCTCTGCTTCCTCTCCCTAAATTTATATCTTTCCATGAACGAATTAGGGGGAGGATTTACACTTTCTAACAAGAGCTTCTTTAATTCCTCGTACGTTTTTGTACATGGCGTCTCTGGCAATGATAAATCTCTAATGATGTTGTAAGCTTGTGAGCCCATATATGAAAGAAATAGCAAATTCTTTTGTGCATCCTTTATGCTATTGAGTGTGCAAAAAATTTCGAATTTTTCGATCCAATGTACTGCCGAAGACGCCTCATCCAAGACATAAATATGGCCGACATAATTATTCGACATTTTTGAAAAAGTACTAATACCTTTTTCGGCCGGCTTCTTATTTTGGTCAGTCATTTTCAATTACGTTTTATCTCCGTCGCCAGTGTAGTGTAAGGATTCTACTTTCACTGTCTGCATTGGCTTTAATATTTAATTAGTAATATTGGGAAAGGAAATCAAACGACTTACATGGCAGCAAGGAGCAGAGAGCGCGTTTATTCAATGTCATTGACCATAAACTAAAAATAAGGGCATGCCTATACATTATAGGCATTAGGCTGGTTACAGACATTACAGTATATATATAGTAAAACGTTTGTGACTTCTACCAGTATCTAGGTGCTCTGTGATTCTGCAATATTGGAATTTTTAATTGCATATTCTTTATTATTGTTACATTGTTACTATTATATTATGTAATAGTAATAATACATTATTATAATTATTATAATTTATTATTATTACTGGACGAAACTCTATTGGTGGATCTAAATTGTATTTTATGTATTTATTTGAATTCTAGGCTAATGCTATGGGACTGTAACTGTGTATAGGTACTGTGCCTGAAATAAAAGATATTTTATTTATTTATTTATTTAGTACCTTTTTTGGCGAACTGGTTTGTCAATTTACAAATCATCGAATACGCAGTCTTTTCGTCTTGGATGTATTCCAGATGACTGTCGGCCACTGCACCAATAATAATATTTTGGGCACGCGCTTGCATCTTCGTATTTTCTTGGTTACTTGCATATTTTTTATTGGTTATTACCTCTGAACATCCCTCTTCTCTCAACAGCGCAGTTAATCTGAATTCTAAGTTGCGAAATCTTCTCCTCTGAACTGCTGAATTCTCCAAATCTTTCCTCCAGATGACGACGCAATTTTGCTTCTCGAATTTTTGGCAATTTCTCGTTGTAATCGGTCAACCACGCTTTGCTACCACTGTTGGGAAGATGCGGGGTTCTTCTATTATACTTTAATAAAACATTTATCTTGAAAATCCTGGTTTTATTTTCTATGTTTAATGTGTGTATTTAGATTTACATAAGTATGTCTATCAGTCGTCTAGATCCCATAGCACAAGCTTAAATTAACTTAATTTGGGCTAGAAGATGTGTGTGAATGTCCACAAATATTTATTATTTATTATTATTATTTATCTATTTCGATCTCGAATGTGGAGGATTATTCGTCATATTTTATTTTTTCATTATGCCATTTTTAGTTTCTATTGTAATCTGTTTCACATCTGCCAGGCGTCCCGTGTCGGCGCACAATTTATTCGAAATCGGTTCAGTAGTTTCAGATATTTTCAATTACAAACAAACTAATACCGACTCTAATATTATGTATGTACGTTTCAGGACACCGATGCAGCTGTACGAAGCGTACGACGGCTCACAGATGTCGTTCAAGCCTGCAGTGCCGCCTACCAACACAGAACACAAGAAAGCTGGCCTTACAAACGCCTGGACACAGTTCTCCTTTAAAGAATATTGTGTAAATATTGAAAAAAAAGTTGTAATTAAATAAATATATAACAGTTTTTATGTTTTCTTTCTATGGGGAATTATAGTAATCGAATATGGGCATATAAAACTGGGAACGACCTGCCCGCACTCGTGTAACGCCACCCTTAAATCACTATGACAGTGACATTAGAAGTGACGTAATTTCCGAGTGTATCATAGACAGAGTGTGTGTTTATAGGAGAGTGCGAGCACATTAGTCGGTCATTCTGTACTGTATACTAAAACTAGCCGAAGCTCTGCCCAATTTATTGTGTGTCTATACGGAGAATAAAGTAATTTTTTTTTAATAAATAAATAAATAAATTTATTTCCAACAAATTTACAAAAATTATACAAAATTTCTTAATCAGTTACATACAAGTACTTAAAATTATTTAATCTCTTATTACACATTATAATATGATAATATAATAATATTTATTTATTTCTCAGAAAGGTACATTCTTATCGTACACAATGTCTTAGTCTACATAGTGTAAATATTATAATAATGCTTAGGAACTGTCAGCAGCTAGATAATGTCGATTCACACACTTTAGGTATTTATGCATTCGCACATTAGATACGTAATTTTTGCCTGAACTAGGAAATCCTGTGTTTCAGGCTTAAAATACAAAAATATGTAGGTATATTAAATCTATGTAGGTACAATCTAATTTGAGTTAATGTTGTCATAGCTAATTTTAAAGTACAGCGTAGTACCTATAATATTAATTTAGAGTATAATTATACTCTTTTTTGATGAAATATATAATAAAAATTACACTATTATTATTTTATACACTTAATTATTTTATTCTTATATGAAGTTCAATTTGGAACATTCATTAACTCCTCTGTTTTATCGTAAGTCATTTCTTGCATTATTTTTTGTAAAGCTTGCTTACACCGAAAATAATTCAGGTCATAGATGTACGACTTAGCATTAATTCTATTATACAGTAGGGGCCCTAAGAACAAGTAAAATCTATTTGTAAATTTGTGCTTTATTGCAGTTCTTTGAGTGCAAACAATGTCTTTACGTCTTTTGTTTAGAAGATCAGAGTTAAAACGAAGTGCTGTATGCTGTTTCAATACTGTATTCAATATAAACAGTTGACGTACTGTTAGTACTTCGCACGCTTGGTAAAGGAGGTTAGTGGGGAAGAGGAAAGGTCGAGAAGTGGCCACTTTGAGGATCGCTCTCTGCGCCCTCTCTATAGGCAATAAGAGAGTTTTACAGGTCCCGCCCCATGATGTGATACAATAGCTTACTATTGACTGACATAGTGCATAATAAACCTGTTTAATCAATTTCGGGTCAGCAATATGTCTAATTTTTTTGAAAACGAATATGAGTTTGCGCAGCCTTTTGGTTAGCGCTTCACCGTGTTGTTTGAAAGTGAGCGTTTCGTCTATTGTGATACCCAGGTATTTTATTGTATCAGTTCTTGTTATAACTGGGCACGCGCACTTACCCATATCGTCATTACCGTAAGGACAATAATGTGCGTATAGGGGTTCGCTATTTCGATTAGTACTTAATTTGCGCATCGAAAATACTACAAATTTGGATTTTTCAGTATTGAGCGTTAGCATATTATGCTGTAGCCATTTATTTACAGTATTAAAACCACGCTGCGCCAACTCATATGCTTCCATATCCGACTTAGCAGAAAAAAGTAGGGCTGTGTCGTCAGCGTACGATACAATTGTGCCATTTTCTAAATTAATGTTACATAGATCATTTATATAAATTAAAAACAAAGTACTTCCTAACACACTTCCTTGGGGAATACCAAAAGAGGTGTTTTTCATGTAGTCACTGAAGACACTGCCGATTTTTACGCATTGGGAACGTTCCTCCAGAAAACTTCTAAAAAGTTGAAGTTGTGTGCCCCTTAGGTACGCCTATATTTTCTAATTTACGCACTAGAGTAGGAATAAATACCGTGTCCGTATGCTTTGGCAAGATCCAGAAAGATTCCCACGGTGTGGTTATCCTTGTCAAGCTCGTATGCTACATAATTCGTTAAATGATGAACAGGATCTGCGGTGGACCTATTAGATCTAAAGCCAAACTGGGTGTTTGATAAAAGTAAGTTATTTTCTAAGTAATTTATCAACCTATTATTTATTATTTTCTCTAATATTTTTGATATGGCTGGGAGTAATGCAATAGGCCTATAATTTGTGGCCTGCTCCTTTCCTCCAGACTTATAAACGGGCACAACTACGGCTCTCTTGAGGTACTTAGGGAATATTCCTGTCGATAGGCATTTTTGGAAAATGTTAGTTAAAGGTGGCACTAAAATGTTTCGGTACTGTTTCAGGATTTTATTAGATATGAGATCCCAACCAACTGCACAATTATCTTTTAAGGTCATAATTATTCTTTCCACTTCTTCTTCGTCAGTGTCAAGTAATACAAGGGATGACAAGTTAGTTCTGCTTGGGATAGGTGGGTTAGTGAGTTGCTGCTGCCGATTTTGCATTTGCTGCGCTAGTTCTTTACCAACATTCACAAAGAAATTATTTACCGCATTAGCAGATGCAGCCTGAGATGAATGAGTGTTCAACAAACTTAAGGGTGACTCCTTTTGTTTCGTAGAATATGATATATTTTTCATATGTTGCCAAATTTTCCTACTGTTAGATCCGGCTTTCTGAAGTTCTAGTTTATCATGATTTGTTTTTATTTTTTTTAATAGATTGTTACAAAAATTTCGATATCTTTTATATGTTATGCGTAGTTCTAAATCATTAGGGTTACGTTTAGATTTCAAGTGAAGTTTATCCCTATGTTTCATGCAGCGGATGAGACCCGGCGTAATCCACGGTTTTATATTAAAAATTTTATTGTGCAATTGTGCCAAGCGTGTATTTTTATGAATTGCATTTTTAACTTTCTCAACAAAGTACTGTGTGCAAAATTGCGGATCATCAGAATCGTAAAGTGGGCTAAAATCGATGTGACGTAAATCATTACCGAGGTTATTTACATTCAATTTACTGACTGTGCGAGTATTGTTTAATTTAGGTAACTTACAACTAAGTGTTAGTAGGACAGCGTCTGAATTAGCAGAGGCCTGAAGTCAAAGTCAAAAAACATTTATTTCGCATACTCCTAATACATACCTAGGCACTTGCGACACGTCAATGAATACAATGCAAATAGTACCACCAGTTCGGAACGCGGCCCGCTTGAGAAGAACTGGCAAGAAACTCTGCGGGCTATTCTTTTTGTGCACTACATATTTACACTAAGTACTAGGAACTAAAACTCCATCAGCCAGGCTTCCTTATCAATCAAATAATCGTCAACTGTATAGTAGCCCCTGCAGCACAATTTACTTTTTATAGACTTTTTAAACTTAATTAGGGGCATGCTTTTTAATTCGCTAGGAAGCCTGTTGTAAAAACGTATACAGTTACCCAGGAAAGAATTACTGACTTTGTTCAGTCTACAATGATAAACGGCAAGGTTGTTTTTATGTCTGGTGTTCACATTGTGTCTATCGCTTAACTTAGTAAAACTAGATATTTTTTTCTGAACATACATAAGATTTTCAAAAATATATAGTGATGCCACAGTCAGAATATTTACTTCTTTAAATTTTTCGCGCAGGGAGACCTTTGGACCTAATCTATATATGGCTCTTATGGCCCGTTATTGTAAAACAAAAATTGTATTTATATCTGCGGCATTGCCCCATAGTAGCATACCGTACGACATTACACTGTGGAAGTAACTGAAGTACACTATTCTAGCTGTTTCTACATCAGTCAAATGCCTAATCTTTTGGACAGCAAATGCTGCTGAACTTAATCTGCCAGCCAGTTTTTCAATATGTGGGCCCTACTGCAATCCAGAATCGATCGTCAACCCTAAGAACGCAGTACATTTCACAAGTTCCAACTCTCGGCCATTAAGTTGCACATTGGTTTCTGCCTGTGTTACATTGGGCAAGGTAAATTTAATACATTTAGTTTTGTTATCACTCAGGCTAAGATTATTAGTGTTAAACCAATGTACTACTTTTAGGATTGCATTGTTAACATCGTCATAGTCATCTAGTTGTCTTTTAATTTTGAAAGTTAAGGAAGTGTCATCTGCAAACAAAACAATCCCGTTAGTGTCCCCTACGTAATAAGGTAGGTCATTAATATTAATTAAAAATAAAAATGATCCGAGTATCGAACCCTGCGGGATGCCCATAGTAACCACTGATCCTCCCGAACGTGTGCCACCGACATCGACCCTCTGAGTTCTATTGTCCAAATATGAAGTCAGAAGATCGAGAGCCTTGTTCCTTATCCCGTAGTGATCAAGTTTCCTGATCAATGTCTCATGTTGGACGCAATCAAAAGCCTTAGACAAATCGCAAAACACACCAAGCGCATCATGTTTATCTTCCCAGGCCTCATAAATACTCTTCAACAAATCTACACCAGCATCGGTCGTCGAACGTCCTTTAGTGAAGCCAAATTGTTTATTATGAAATAATTTGTGACTGTTAAAATAGGTCAGCATCTGCTCAAGTATTAATTTTTCAAATATCTTGCTCAAAGTCGGCAACACGGAGACAGGTCTGAAATTACCTGGACCAGAAGCACTGCCGGCCTTGAACAAAGGTATAACTTTACTGTGTTTCATTAAATCAGGAAACACCACTCGAAACGCAATCGTTAAACACAGCTGCCAAGTGAGGGGCAATGACATCAATGACACTAGATACAGATTTTACCGATAGCCCCCATAGGTCTGCGGTTTTTTTAACATTAATAGCCCTGTAAGCTTTCAGAATGTCGTTGCAGTTAACAGTCGTGAATTCGAACGCGTCTTGACAGCTATCTACACATTCTAACAATATTTGCTCAGCGGAAGTGGAAGACGACCGAAGAGTATTCGTTATACGAATAGGTATATTACTGAAAAAAATTTCAAACTCAGTCGCTACTTCCAGATCCCCTGTGACGTGGCGCCCGTTTATCTTTAAATGAAAGCTTCGTTCACTCGTTTTAGACCTACCGCATTCAGAATTTACAATGTTCGAAGTAGTTTTAATTACATTTGTCTAAGCTGTAATTTTATTTCTAATGAAATTTGACTTTGCCATGTAACAGACTTGTCTAAATGTCTTTGAATATTTTTTAACATATTCCTTAAACTCAGGGTTGAAATTAAATGCTTTTTCCGAATAAAGTTCATAAAAGCTCAATCTTTCAGCAAAAGTTCATAAAGCCTCTTACGACTTTTATAAATACCAGGTGTACCTAGCCCAGTCACTGAAAACAGACCTGCTTCCGAACGATACTGTTTTTGGTGCAAATTTTTTTCCAAACTCATCATGTATTAAGTTAAATAAATCAGCGTAATAATCTACAGTAATCGGGCAATTTTGTTATATTTTTGACTATATTTTCTTTGAAAGTTTCTAAGCGTTTCGAGTTTACTGGTACAAAACTGATTACATTCTTACTTCTGGAAACATTTCTAGCATACAGAACAGATTGTCCTCGATGATCAGATTTATAGGGTCCACTATACAATTTTTAATGGGGTGTATATTAGTGAAAATTTTTTTGTGTGGTGTTAGTGGAAATATTTGATGAATAAGTAAATGAAAAAAACAACAACTTGTGCAGTCTATTGTAAAGAAACGGCCCTCGGAAAACAAAGAAGTTTCCGCTGAATCCTGTCCAAACCAAGGTTGATGGCGCTACAAGATGGTTAGGCTGTATTTTATCAAGGGGCGTTGCCTTAAAACAGTAGCTTCTATATAAAGTTGTCTAACGGTCAGTACTTGACAGTATTGGTACAGCTCTGTTGTGGGATATAGCCGAGGCTTAAAACTACACACCTTTAATACAGCCCTCTGAGCACGCTCCACCAAGAGTAGATGTGTTTTTGCAACGCCACCCCATGTCGTAATACAATAGGACAAGATCGACTGGCACATTGCTAGATAAACCATCTTCATCACACCAGGGTCGGCCGATTGACGCAACTGCTTAAAGACATAAATTAGTTTACGTACACGTCCTGCCAGAGCATCGGTATACTTCTCAAATCTCAGATTATCGTCAAGTTCAATTCCTAGGTACCTTATGGATGTAACCTCAATAATATATTGAGCTTCACCAGAGGACGTGCTAGCTGCTATTTGTAATGTGTCATTTATCGGTGTCGGTGTGACGTATTTGCGAATTGTAAAGTTTACTACTTTAGTTTTTTCTAAATTTAGGGTTAAATCCGCTTTGGGCCAGTCGATACGCTTCAGTAAGAGTGTTAGAGGAAAAAACGAGTGCTGTGTCATCCGCGTAAGTAAAAATTCTGGCTTGATCCAATTTTAGGTTACAGAGGTCATTAATGTATATGACGAACAGACTCGGTCCAAGAATACTACCCTGAGGTACACCAAAGTCGATGGGATATTCGGAGCTCTTGCAGGAGTCAATCTTAACAAACTGGGATCTGCCAGAAAGGTAACTCTCAAATAGAGACAGCTGTGTCCCCCGTATGCCCAACGACTCAAGCCGAGACATTAAGATGGGAATCGAAACCGTGTCGAATGCTTTAGTGAGGTCCAAGAAGAGCGCGACGCACTTCTGTCTGTAGTCTAGTTTTGAAACTATGTAATTAGTCAAGTTGTGAACGGCATCGGCTGTGGACAATTTTTTTCTGAACCCGTTGGGTCAAGTGTTCAACAATGAAACAGTGGTACACAATAAAACATAGTAATATTTCCAAAACGCGACGTTGGCAGGTAGTGCAATATATCGCGTAAGGACACTCAATAGATACCACCGGCGTATCCCAGTTTGCGGCGGCACCGCGTGAGAAAAGACGCGTCTGCGGCGGCACCGCGTGAGAAAAGACGCGTCTGCGGCTCATTTATACTATTTTCGTCAAAAATGAAGTATTTCTGGCTTTCTTTAAAGATTTTTCATTATTTAATGGTTAGGAATATTATATTTTTTATGATTATCCTGCATTCTACATGTTTTGTAGATTATTTTGGCATATTTCATTTGTTTCAAAGTTACAATTTTGTGAACATAAATTAAAAGTTAGTTAGATAAACCCTGGGTAGTCAACAATGAAACAGTTTTACAATGGACACAATGAAACACTGTTTTATAGATTTTTATTGGTTGATATTGTGAAACCTTATCTATTAAAATTTGTTTTAATTTTAAGATGGCGCGTAACAAAGCTGTAAAAAGGACGAGGGGCGTATTGCTTACCAAATGGCAAAAATTAACAATATTCGATATTCTGTTAGCTGGGAAAATGGCTGGAATCGAATGTTTACGGTCTTATAAATCAGGGCATGCATAACTGTCATTAAAAAAGCCTGAAGCATGCAGCATGGCACGTCGTGTCACTGCATTTAACGTAGAAACGGACTGCTCTTTCTTTAATAACTACCTACATTAAACAAAATTTGAATTAGGCACAGTTTATTTATGGTGTTTCATTGTTGAATATATGGTGTTTCATTGTGTACGCCTATATGGACACAATGACACAAATCCCATTTCTTAGTTTTTATTTCTTTGTCGATTCAAATCACTGTATTTAAAAAAATCTATAAATGACATTCGATACCCAATCATATTGACTACATGCCTGTAAAATTATAGACTTCTATCAGCAAAAACATGAGATGTACGAGGCTATGAACTTTTAGTGTTTCATTGTTGAAGTTGAACACTTGACCCTACTGCTTCACAAAGAGAAGATTATTTGCTTCTAGGTATTTTGTCAGTCTGTTATTAATAATTTTTTCAAGAACCCTTGACATTGAAGGTAGCACCGAAATTGGTCTATAATTTTCAACAAGGCCCCGATCGCCAGCCTTAAAAATGGGAGTGACCATGGCTCGTTTGAAAGCGACAGGGTAAACCCCGGTGGCAATACAAAGGTTACAAATGTATGTGAGTGGAGGGACAATGATGTCCTTGTGCCAGAGAGACATAATTAATCCCTCCACCTCAGACTCATCAGTGCCCAACAATACAAAAGATTATCCTTGCAGATTTTGGTTGGCACTGTGAATCACACCAGTGGAACCGCGATGAATTTTATCCGCCAACTGTACCTATATTTATGAAGTAAGAATTCACCCGATCGACACAGCACTGTCTGTCTCCGCTCTTATTTAATAGGTCAGAGGCAGGTGAACTCGTCCTGCTAGCATTGGTGACCGACCTTATGACATTCCAAAGCTGTTTGGAGTTCTTACCAGCCTTCATAAATTCACGTCTCTCATACTCACGCTTTGTCTTTCGCAGAAGGTTGACACAAAAATTGCGGTAACGTTTATAAACTAACAGCCGTATATTATTTGAGGGCTCTCTCTTCGCTCGCTTAGAAAGACCACCCCTGTGACGCATGCACCTGAGCAGTCCAGGGGTTATCCGATCCGACAGTCTTGCTGTTCACGGAAATTGAATTCATGATAGGCTCAATAAGATGTTTAACTGCAACGTTTGGATCGGTGGCAGAATAAACAAGGTCAAAATTAATATTCTGCAGGTCGTAGGTCAGTTTTCCTTATCAACTCTAGTTATCTTATTTTGACAGGATGGTCTTCTCTTCAATCTGGATATAGCAATTAAACCCGAGAAATGATCCGTAACGGTCGAGTCAATGACAACCACCAAAGCAGGAAGCGTGGTCTTCAAATTCAGGTGGTCAAGGCATGTGTAGCCATGGGTTGGGAATGTATGGCCAAAAAAAAGACCATGGAATGCCAAAACTTCCATATAATCGAGTGAGGCACCGTCCGAATGGCCTTGGGCAACGTCTATGTTTATGTCTCCCACAAGAGCAATGTTCTTATATGCTTTAAGAGTACCTATGCAAAATACAATCCAGTGATTGTATAAATCTGGATGGGTCCTTGAAGGTGGAAGGCCTGTAAATGCAAATAACAGCCAGCTCATTGCCTAATGTGACCAACAAACAGCTGCAGTCATCTATCTCTGGTTCCGAGACAGTTAATTTGGATAAATATGATTTAGTGTAAAAAACTACGCCATCGTTTTGATTGTGGTTTCTCAAAGTTTTAAAGTGATTATACCCGTCTAATATGGGTATAATTGGATTATGGGCCAACCAGCATTCTGACAGAACAATAATATCACAGGGTTTAGAAATTCGTTGCAATAGCGTTAATAGACCCGAAAAATTGGCTGAAATACTACGAATATTCTGTGAGAGTACAGTAACATAAGATTTCATAGGCGACAGCAAGTCTGAGCATGCCTCGGCATTGCACTTAATAGTTTCACAAAAGGAAATATTGTCGAGATCAACCATTAAATCATTAATAGCCGCGAATTTTATAAGAAGTTAGTTCAAAGTTACAAACTCGAGCGATACACGAGACCAGACATCTGTGTGAAAGAGCAAGGAGTATATGGAAGAGCAAGGAGCTCCACGGTCGGTTTTATAAGGCTCTGCATGGATCTCATATAGACCTTATAGCCTCTGTAGCCTGGCTACGGTTCGGTGATCTCTTTAGAGAGACCGAGGGTTTTGTCTGTGCAATTGCAGATGAAGTTATCATGACGAACAACTACCGGAAATATATACTGAGGGATGGTACGATCGATGTATGTCGAGCGTGTCATCATCCTGGTGAGTCCCTCAGGCATATTATTTCTGGTTGTTCTCGTCTTGCTATTGGCGAGTACTTACAGTACGTACAGACACAACCTAGTAGCCAGGATCATCCATCAGCAACTTGCTCTGAAGTATCGCCTGGTGGATATCGAAGTTCCATATTACAGGTATGTAGCTGAGCCAGTTCTTGAAAATGGTCATATCACATTGTACTGGGATCGATCTATTATCACAGACAGGACTGTTGTTGCCAACAAGCCTGATATTGTGGTCATAGATCGATCTGAGCGGCGAGCAATGAATATTGACATCACCATCCCGCATAACGAGAATCTTGTGAAAGCTGAGAGCGATAAAAAAATAAAATACATTGACTTAGCTCGCGAGATTGTCGACATGTGGGAGGTTGATGCAGCAATCATTGTTCCAATAGTCATATCCGTTAATGGTCTTATAGCTAAGAGCCTCGACCAACACCTTCAGAGGCTCGCGTTGGGTAGCTGGATCAAGGGCGTGATGCAAAAAGCAGTGTTACTGGACACGGCCCGCATTGTGCGGAGGTTCCTGTCTCTGGAGCCCTGACCACCGGTATCTTGGTCCCTGTACCCGATGCCGGTGGGATAGGGTCAAGTGTTCAACAATGAAACACTAAAAGTTCATAGCCTTGTACATCTCATGTTTTTGCTGATAGAAGTCTATAATTTTACAGGCATGTAGTCAATATGATTGGGTATCGAATGTCATTTATAGATTTTTTTAAATAAAGTGATTTGAATCGACAAAGAAATAAAAACCAAGAAATGGGATTTGTGTCATTGTGTCCATATAGGCGTACACAATGAAACACCATATATTCAACAATGAAACACCATAAATAAACTGTGCCTAATTCAAATTTTGTTTAATGTAGGTAGTTATTAAAGAAAGAGCAGTCCGTTTCTACGTTAAAGGCAGTGGCACGACGTGCCATGCTGCATGCTTCAGGCTTTTTTAATGACAGTTCTGCATGCCCTGATTTATAAGACCATAAACATTCGATTCCAGCCATTTCCCCAGCTTACAGAATATCGAATATTGTTTATTTTTGCCATTTGGTAAGCAATACGCCCCTCGTCCTTTTTATAGCTTTGTTACGCGCCATCTTAAAATTAAAACAAATTTTAATAGATAAGGTTACACAATATCAACCAATAAAAATCTATAAAACAGTGTTTCATTGTGTCCATTGTTAAATTGTTTCATTGTTGACTACCTAGGGTTTATCTAACTAACTTTTAATTTATGTTCACAAAATTGTAACTTTGAAACAAATGAAATATGCCAAAATAATCTACAAAACATGTAGAATGCAGGATAATCATAAAAAATATAATATTCCTAACCATTAAATAATGAAAAATCTTTAAAGATAGCCAGAAATACTTCAATTTTTGACGAAAATAGTAAAAATGAGCCGCAGACGCGTCTTTTCTCACGCGGTGCGCCGCCGCAAACTGGGATACGCCGGTGGTATCTATTGAGTGTCCTTACGCGATATATTGCACTAACTGCCAACGACGCGTTTTGGAAATATTACCATGTTTTATTGTGTACCACTGTTTCATTGTTGAACACTTGACCCTACTATATTTTATATTTTTAAATGTATATTTCTTTTTATATCTATATTTAAAAATGTATTATATACCTAAGTTATTTAATTTAATAAAGAGCAGAATAATAATTAGTAGATATTTAAATGACGCTAGATTTTTAGCTCATTAAATCATATAAATCTTGTTTGCTAGTCCCCAAAAATTACATAAATCCGTTTTGAATGCATTAATTATACATGAAACATCGGTCACGAATACATAAAATAACTAAACACCTGCAATCATAATCAAATACGAACACTTATACCACTCAACACCCAACACTCACACTTCCACTTTCATCTATAATTTTTTAATATTCTCTTTTTATATTTTATCAATAAAGGTACCTATAATCATACTCATTTACTCATTTATACTCATTTATTGAGAAAGAAAACTATCAAAACTCAATAATTTATCTAACACAAATCTCAAACAAAGCACAAAATTAATTACGTAAGTAAAATATAAACAGTTCAACATAATATAAAAGCTTAAATAATCATATTAGGCATAATAGGGAATGCCACTATTTTGTCCACTCTTTAGATTGATCTTTGTTCAATAGTTCCGTCACTCTTTATTTAATGAGCCTTTTCGACGCGTGAGCGAGAGCGATGCTAATGGACTCGCTTAAAAATGGTATCGTCCAAATTGACGGGTGCTCTTTAACACAAATTTTAATATCAATATTGCGGTTTAGGTAAACGTTGTATAATAATATTACTTATCATTAACTTTATTAGGACTTCCTCTGGAAATCAAGATCACACCAGTTTTTGCGATAGTAATGCCACATTAAATTATACTCTGACACTCGGGCCGGGTTGCGGTCCCGCCCGACTGACTAAAGCCGGCTACTCACATACCTGCCGCAGGGGCAATCTATGACGTTGACCCTAAATTGCCGCCTTAATTGTTATGTGTGTAGGCAAGCAGGGGCAATTTTCTAGATTGGCCCTGCTGCAGGGCGGCAGGAGCGCGAGACCATCCTTGGTCCCTATGCCACCCCTGCCGTTGCCGTGTGTGTAGCGCAATTGGGGCAATTTTCGTCAGTTGGTTGTTATCTGTCATACGGAATGCACGCGTATTAATTTTTAATTTACTCAGTATGGCGGCAGACAACGAACGTGAAGTTTGGACGCGAATTTTAGACATATATAAAGACTGACCTCACATGTGGGACACAAAATATAAAAATTATTTTAACCGTGACATGAGGCAGCAAACGTTTAGCCTAATGTTTGAAATATTTAACGAAATGGAAAATAACGAGTTAACGAATTGATTCGGTTTCGGGCGAAAGCGATTCGGATCAACGAGTCAACAGTCTTATTCGAATTATTCGAATAAAATTATTCGAATTACCCATCGCTAGTGTTAGGCCGCGGCGTGTCCACCGCAGTTGACTGCTACTGAAAATGTTTGCTGAAGCACGGGTTGATTGTTTTAGCACAACAATGCGAAAACGGGCTACATCGATTGTTAATAGGGTGCGAGGCAGCGGCAACAGTCTGTTATCAGTCGTTGCTGATAGGCTGGATGGTCCGTTTATGCGACATTGGCAGTCCCTACATGAGCCTATGTATAAGGGTTGGGGTATAATTTAATAATTATAATTATAAGATATATTTCTTTAGTTATGTTTTAATTTTAATTATTTTATTTTATTTAATATATCCATATTAATTTTATATAATTTTAATTTCATTTTAATATTTCATTAAATTTAATAATACAATGTCATTATCATTTGATTACAACTGATTATTAAAAATGCAATTTCTTTAAATATTTTTATTCAATTTTATTTTATATAATTCAATAAATATACCTACTTAGTTTAATATCACTTTATGTTTCTGCAAAGTTTAATTTAATTTTAATGTATTAATTGGTAATTGATATTTAATTTATATATTTAAAGTGGAAAAAAAAGAATATATTGTGAATTAACTTTTTTAGATAAATACTAACATAATTTTAAGATAAATATTTTTATTAACATAATGGATCTTTGTTATCTGAAAATAAATAGTATTATTATTATTACAACGCTTGTTCTGATCGCCGCGTCTAGTACGTAGTACATAATATATAGATCGATGTACTTATGCCCTTAAATAAGTTTAAAAAGTGTATAAATTAAAAAGTAAATTGTACTGCAAGGGCTACTATACAATTGACGATTATTTGCTTGACAAGGAGGCCTGAAAATGATCTGCTTGCTCTACTGCATTCTCAAGCAATAGTTTGGGATTTTTAGTTGAAAATTTGTAAATAGAGCACAAAAAGAAAAGTCCGTCGAGTTTCTTGCCAGTTCTTCTCAAGCGGGCCGCGTTCCGAACTGGTGTAGTGACTTTGTTTTGTATTCATTGTCGCAAGTGCCTATGTAGGTAAGTAGGTATTACGATTTTGCGAAATAAATGTTTTTTGAGTTTGAGTTTGAGTGTTAAGAATACCTAGAAGAGGCGTTTTACATGCGTCTTCACTCGCGCGTATCTGGCATACGCATTTATATAACTCTATGGGCATACGCATATTCATACATCAACATCACACACGCGACACCGTCTACTGGACGCGATGCATGTGACTCATGTATCTCAGCTAGGTGCGTATATATGTATGGATACGCACGTAAGGCGTTTTACGTGCGTCCATCCATAGCCCCAATAAGATACCACCGTGCTTAACTGGAATGGAACTTAGTCCAAACTTGGACTAACATGAATACGATGAAGAAAATAATTCATATTTTCGATTTGACACTGCATACTCTCAAGCCGAGAAAGCCTAAGAAAAAAAAGCTGTCATGAGTGTCAAGAACTTCATTGTCAATGTCAAAGTCACATAAAAGAACAGACAGCAGACTGGACAGTGTGTGACCGTTTTCAGTATTTTAATACTTTTTCGGTATATTTTATTGACTTTTTTCTATATCAGTATAATAATGGGTATATGGGCAAAAGTCAGTATTTTTGGGTACATTTTGAATAAAAATCGGTAAAAAAACTTTTAAGTTAAACGGTTTTATTTTATGTGCACTGAAAACTACAAAATAAATTAATAGTTACTTATCTATCAACCTACGTAGGTGATCTCGGTCATTAATATCTCTGATGGTAGTGGTTGTCATAACATGAACCATGACAGCGGCCGAAAGGCAGTTCATGACAGAACACTAACACCAGGGTTTGCTTGGTAGGTAAACTAAGCAGCCCACACTATAACAAGTAGGTATTTTGACCTTCTAGTTCATAAATATTTTAGAACTAGGCAGAATAGCTTTTAGGCATATTAGACTAAAATAAAAACGTGGGGCCCCTCTGAAATCATACCTATGTGTTTCAGAATTATTAGCATATGTAAGGTCCGGCTACTTTCTGCAGTGGCAACACTAAATAATGACCGGGTGGGGAATGTTACGCCATTTTGTGGGGCTCAGTCTTAAACTAGACGTCGGTAGATAAAGTATAATAATACGGGCAATGGGGAGCATTGTTAGCAGTGGAAGGTGAGCATTTATGCGCATAGTAAAAGCGGCCGCTTCATACCTGCAGATTGGGTTGCAAGTCCCAGACGCTGTTACAATGTTCCTCCTTGTGCCACGCGGTATTAGGTTTCCTAGTTTTTAAATTGATTAATTGTATAGTTGAGAATAAACGAGTGTGCTGCCATCTCTGTGTTTTCTTCTGAGGGCTAACATCTGGCAGAGCATATCTTATACTTGGGTAGATCATGAGCTCGGCGTTCGCTGGTGAAGCCGTAACGGTAACGGCTGGTTATTGATGATCAAAACCTTCAGTTATGATTATAGTAAGTCGATTTAGCGAAATAGATCTAAATCTATTTCATAGTATGCCCCAATTGTAATTGTATTGTTTTTGTCCTCGGCACGTTTTAACCTACCTATTACCTTAACTTGGGTTGTATAGCTACCGCTTACTAACGAGGTATCTAATTACCTTTTTTTTATCTGCCCCTCTAACGTCACACAATCTTCGACGCAACTGTTCTAGACACGACTAATCATGCCCCCACCTAATACGCCATTTTGTAACAGCGTCCATCTTGAGTTTGAAATTTTGACGTAATGACAATATTCTGCTAGTGTAGTCCTATTATTTGATACCCATATTGTGGTGGTTGTGGAAAAATATATACCTAGTCCGCCATATTGGAACGGCGTCCATCTTGAATTTTAAATTTTGACATAATCATCGTGTTTTACCAGTGTAGCCCTTTCATTTGATACCCATATTGAGGGGGTTAAGGAAAAATATGCAATCCGCCATTTTGTATCGGCGGCCATCTTAGATTTATAATGTTATTGATTTGATTATATTGTATTGTCATCTAAATTAAATGTGTGTAACAAATTTCAGATCAATCTGACAACGGCAAGGTGCTTAAACTTCATTTTATAATTTTGAACCAAATAAACAAATAAATTCCATACGGGTCGAGCTAAATAAAACCGTTTAATAAAATGTTAGGTTTACACCTCCGTGTCTCAGCGAACATTGAAGTTCTGGGGATTTCCCGGATTTTGTCCATAATATTTCATTCGGGAGCATAGACAATCATATGTTCAGTAGTCCCATTAGCCAATGGAACCACGGCACTGTATACTGTAGTTTGACTCGGCCGGATTTTAGAAATAAATGCCTACAGCCGCGCGGTACGTAAGCATGCGATAGGGCTGCCCACCTTCAGCATTTTAATAATATGTGCCTACTTTGACTTTCTATTTAGTATTGCGATTGTAAATATGTACATACATACATTCATATAGTCACGCCTTTATCCCTGAAGGTGTAGGCAGAGGCATAGTATACGCCCACATTTTACCTTATAGTTTTACGTACGCGTAATAGATAGTGAGCCAAATGCAGTTGCATTTTTTCAATCCGCCCATAAGGCCTTCAATTTCTATTAAGGATTGCTGTTTTACTGACAAACGGCTTTCATTTCGAGTAAATATGTACCTTTATTTATTTAAACAAAAAAATACTTTGTGAGTAATAATATAATATCCCCGCAACGGCTGGCAGCGCGGAGCGGCGGCGTGGTGGCGCAGCGCCCGTTGTCTACTAACGATTGAGTGAGACGGGTGTAGAAATTTGAAAACGAGTAAGCGGCGTAGACAATAATAATCGGCTCATCACATGTTTCGTCAATGATATTTATTTGTCTCTATGCGTGTAATAAAAATCAAAGGTAACAAAAATGCAGTCAATCAAAGTCATACGGTGCTAAGTGTACTGTAACATCTGTCATCCACTAAGAAATGAATACTCTTGAAACATACCTAAATCATTGCTCTTAATTAAATAACTACGAACTGACAACGGAACTAAATGTACTACCTACACGTACTAGAGTTCTGAACTTGTTTTTTTTTTTTGGATATTGTACTATATTGGATCGCACCGTTCACTGACTGAGCAAGCACAAGCCTAGTTTTAAACACAAACATACCTACTTCATGTAACTACCTAGTTCACTCGTGTCAATCACTTTGTTTAACTTTAGTCAACTAGTAGTATAGTACCAATTAGTACTTAAGTAAAATCAATTTATAGTCTTACCTTTCGGAGTTTCCAGGTTATCTAAAAAACGTTATCTCTGGGTGCGTTATTGACGAATTAATGCAACCAAAACAAGCACAATAAACTCTAGTTGTCATATTAAATATTTTTAGTAAATAAAACACGCGCGGTTACTATTTAAAAAATTGACACACCGTCCATTCGTCTACTCGGCACAATCGCGACTGCGGACGCTGCTTGCGTGCTGAAAGGCCTGCCGAAAACGAGAATCGTAGGTATAGCTTGCGCTTCGTCCGTTTGTAGGGAGCTACAATACTGGTTACAACAAACAACATATTTATACTGTGACCACGGTTAAATGATATTTTCCGTTGTCACATCAATGGGACCACGGAATAAAAGGGGTACAAATCTATACTTATAATAAATCTGTAGAAGTGAAAATTGTGTACATTCAAAATATCAAAAAAATAAATAGCAGGGGGTGTTACTAGACCGACACCGAACCCAAAAATGTGATTAAAAAATGTTTTGTCTGTCTGTCTGTCTGTCTGTCTGTCTGTTTGTTTAGGCATCACACAAAAACTACCGGTTCGTTTACGATGAAACTTAGTATAATTATTCTTTAATAGCCTTGGCACCACACTGGGTACTTTTTATTCCGGAAAAGTATATAGAATTCAAACCAAACTTAATTTTGCGGTTCGATCCCTAGACTCAAAGTTATTATCAATTATTGCTTAAACGGTTAATGATACGATGATGAAACTAAGCACGAGCGTTGTTTGTTACAATTTGAAAAAAGTCATTTTAACATTTTTGCAAATTCCACCTCCAAAGGTATAAAAAAGGAGGGGGAAAATTGTATGGGATAGCGTGATTCCTTGGTACGATCTACTTAAAATTTGGCATATAGCATTATTAACATAATTTATTGAAGACGTGTTTCGTATTTTATTGAAATGTATGGTATAACGAGCTAAAAAGGGAATGTAAATTATTTTGGGGTCGATTTTCTCCGGAGTTGATATCAATACTCCTTAAATACTCTTATTTTATACTTAAATAACTTTTTATTTTGACACATAATTTGTGAAAGCGTTTTCATTTATGTTAGGGATATGGTTTTACTTCAGACTTCAAAGAGATGATTTTACTACAAAGCTATAAAGTTAAATAAAAAGCGCTATTTTGGTATAATATTAACCAAATATGCTATACGGAAATTTTGTGTGACAAAAATACATTTGTGAGAAGAAAAGCTAAGATGGCTTGCCAGAAAAAATGAAAGACCACGCCTCAGGTAGTATCCACTGGTCAATAAAATAACACCGCATGTTACCATCTACGCTCAATCCTTACGACAAATATTGTCAGCACACTGATCATGGAAGGCATGAACTTTATTCCACATAGAGTGCTGACTGCATTCTGTCAGGAAACAGAATCACTAAGTCTTTGTAAAATACGGGAATGGCCTCTACGAAAACTACATTCGACAGGACTGAAAAGAGCCATTACAATGAACATGAACGCTCAGCTGATGGAATTTACATTGTTATTACGCTACCAGGGCTTGGTTGGACCATCTGTATTAGGAGGACAAAGCCTACAGTAGTTCGGTTTGTTTAAACGTCGTAGGCTGGAACTACCTGAAGAAGCAACTAAGTTACGATGTCACTTGCTTAGAAGAGAAGTTGTGTCAAGTAGTAGTTTAGCCATTGAATTAAGAAAAATAAATAAATTTACTTGGCTCATATTTTATGCATTATGAATTTGACGATGTATTTTTGTTGCCGGCATAACAACAAATCTATCTATATAAAAAACCATACTACTTTTCGTTGTAATTTTATAACTCAAGAACGAGCTCACCTATCCAAACCAAATGTCTAGGCTTTGTTTGGACTATTTAGTTGATGGTTTATGTGAAGTTTGCACAAAATCGGTCGAGCGGTTCTTCATTCATCACGCAAACGAAGTTGCGCGGGTCAGCTAGTATTGAATAAAAGAATGAAAAGTACATATTGGCAGATGGAACTTGTGAGTGCCCGAAAATATTAAGAAATGATAGATTGATGGATTTTTTTTTTTTTAAAGCTGTATTGTTTAATTGCTTATGTACTTTAGCTGTATGTACTTATCTATTAGATAAGTACATACTAAGTACATTAAATATTACATACTTGAAAAAGCACCTAGGTACAGGTACTTTTCTTCGAGGTGTGCAGTTACCACCACCAGAACTTGCGCATGGAATTATGAAGGATATGAATATTAGGGAGGCTTTCATACATTCCATGTATGAAAGCCTCCCTAAGTACCTAATATTTTCATATAGCGGCAACATAAATATACATGACCTGTGAAAAGGTTTATCCTCCTGCTCATATTTTATTATATACCGGTTTACGGTTCTGTTTTGTACCATTGGGTACCGAACCTTAAAAATATTTCGCATTTTTGTTTTGCTGACGTGGGGAATGCGGTTGGCACCGTCATTCCAGCCCGCTGGGACAGCTGAGTCGTCTGGCCGTCCTACCCATTAAAGCCGGCGGAATTCCTCCTTCCTATAGCCGGCCGAAAGCCAAAGAATTTCAAAACATTATTCTCGTCATCGGGAACTGTTCGGCGGCTCTCCTCGGGGGAGCAAGATGGGAGATTCCCCCGGACCTCGCTAAGGACCTGAAAAAAAGGCCATTTCCACATCGTAACGATTTTTTTCTTTGTAGGGCTAGTTGCAATAATATTCGGTAATTTTTTTTTTATGAAGCGTGATGAAGTAGATTGAATTCAGTCCTTCAAATAGAATGTTAAATGTTAATTCTAGGTTCTTCTTTTATAAAATTAAGGTAGTAATTAAAGAATAAAACACGTTTTGAAAATCGGTATATTTATCGGTATATTGTCCCTGTGGAAGTTGGTATATTTCTCTTTACCTTACCAACTTCTCCATCCAAAGGTTGCCTGGTAGAGATCGCTTTTAGCGATAAGGCCGCCCATTGTATTGCTATCAGTATATAATATAATGTCATCTTAAGTTATTGAACTGGCGTACAATAAAGTGTATAATAAATAAATAAATAAATATATTTCAGTATATTTTTAAGGAGCTAAGGTATTTTTGCAAAATTTAAATCGGTCACACTACTGGTGCGGTGCACGTGCATGTATCCAGCAAAGACTTCTATATAAAGAGGTAGACATGCCCTACGCACCAATTTTTGAAGCGTATAAACTGAGCTAGTTAGCGCGGTTGCGCCCAGTTCGCGCTGACACTATGTCACTGTCGTATCTCCCACGATTTAACAACAAAATTGTATTTTTAACGTGGAAAAGTACATAATTATCGTCATAAAAGTGCTTAAGACTTGGTAGTTTACGAAGGAGCACAAATTTATTTGGTAATTACGCACAATTTATGCGTAATTAATTATTTTTCATCAATTTTATGATTATTCTTAATCGTATTAACCCACCAAATTGTACAGGCCTAACTAATCTGACGACCCCAATGCTTTTGTTGTACTTCGTTTTTTGACAGCATAATACTTGCTGAATATGCCAGGCGAGCGTCAAAGCACGGGGATTCCCCGAATAGTTATAGTTCTACGCAAGTACGGTTTGCAACAAAATTTAATTTATGTTTTACTTTTTGGGTAGGTACTTACAACGATTGTGATCAAATCAGTCATTTAATGCCATCTTATGTATCTACTAAGATTTTGTAAAAATTACACATCAAAATGCAGTTACCTTTCACAGGTTATTTTAAGATTATTAGGTATATTAACTTTTTATGAGATTATTACATCATTCATTGACGAATATTATTACATTTTTTTTGTTTCCATTAGCTTTCCTCAAGATCAAATACGTCAGCAAAAATGGGATGAATTTGTCAGACTGGAGCGGTCGGAAAGCGATTGGATACCCAATACCTATTCCAGAATATGCTATACAGGGTGTCCTACGGCTATGTCACATTGAGGGAAAGTAACTTAAATATTGTAGATGGAACATTTTACTGAAAGAAAACATTATTTTAATTTAAAAAACAATTTAAACTGCATTCATAGATTTTTAAATACTTACATGGTTGAGCAGGGAATCAAACCCGCTACACAAGAAAAAATAATCACCCCGTAGGTTTAACAAACCGATCGAAAGGCTTCATCATAAGGATTTTTTTTGCTAAGTAACATAGAGTCAAAAATAAAAGGAAGACCATGAATTTAAACATTTGATGTGAAATTTTGTTCAGAAAAATGAAAAGCTGGCATCGCCGGTGTTCTCAATAAAGACTTTCATCCCTGGATCGGGACAAATACGATGGCCGCCGAGATCCACAGATCTAATAATATTAGATTTTTTATGGGGTTATGACATGATTTTTTTTTATACCAATAAGGTGGCAGACAAGCATACGGTCCACCAGAAGGACCGGTGGTCACCGCAGCCTATATTAAATGTAGTTTACAAGAAATGAAAATGTCCACGAGTTACGAACAGAACTTGGACATATTATTATAAATATCCACCACAGCAAGATCAAAAGATTGACAAGGAGTAAAATAATCAAAAGTGTGTGACTTTATATTCAACAGTATGGGACTTTTGTATTAAAAATGCTAAAATTCATGGTCTTCCTTTTATTTCTGACACTATGTTAGTTAGCAAAAAATAATCCTTATGATGAAGCCTTTCGATCCGTATGATAAAGCTACGGAGTAATTATTTTTTCTCGTGTAGCGGATTCGATTCCCGGCTCAATTTAATTATATGAAGATGACTGATTACTTATTAAATTGGGATTTTATTTAGCATAAACGATGTTCCTAAAAGTAAATTAGGCGATGGTTTTCCTTAAAAACGTATAGATATTATGTTTGTTGAACTATGGAATTGTTAGACAAACTACACTCGAGAGCAATGAATCCGGGTCACTTAAAGAATGTTAAAAATCTCGGAAACTAAAAATGATAGGTTAATGCAATAAATTGTATTTAATAGACAATGTAATACTCCTTAAATGAAAGTAAAAAAAATATGAGTCACCATACATTTTATTAACACAAAATTACATAAAGAAAAAACTGCTGATCTCTCCTTAAAACAAAAATAGGAAACATGAAATTTTTGAACTTTATTACGATTTTCTTGAATTTTAATACTTCGTATTGCCTCCTCGTGCTTCCATTACTGCGTTTACGCGGTTTGGCATGCTGTACACCAAGTTCCTTATACAATTTTGGGGAATATTCTCCCATTCCTCTGTGAGAGCAATTTTGAGCTCACGAAGCGTGATTGGGGGAGGGTTTCGTTGTTTTACGCATCTGCCTAGCTCGTCCCAAGCATGCTCGATCGGGTTGATATCCGGGCTGCGCGCTGGCCACTCCATACGAGTAATGTTCATCTCTTGAAGGTAGTCATTCACAATCCTACCTGTATGAGGTCGGGCATTGTCATGCATAAATATAGCATCCTCACCTAAATTGACCATAAATGGACCAACGTGATCATTGAGGATTTCTTCCACATATCTTACGCTAGTTAAAGAGCCGTTTTCTATGATCACCAGCTCTGTGCGACTTTCAGAAGAAATTCCGGCCCACACAAGTACAGACCCACCACCGTAGGCTACTTTTTCTTCGATGCATGCTTGCTTGAATCTTTCCCCTGGTCTTCGATACACTCCGTGTCTTCCATCGTGCTTGTAGAGCATAAATTTTGATTCGTCGGAGAACATAACTTTTGACCAATCTTCAATACTCCAATTTACGTGGCTCTGGGCATACCTTAGTCTCGAAATACGATGCCCACGCTCCAGTTTAGGGCCGTTTGCAGGTCTAAGGGGTTTTAAGTTAGATTCAGCAAGCCGACGTCTTACTGTCCATGCACTTGGGTTACTTCCTCCGAGGCGTCGAAACTGATTGGTGAGTTCAGTTCCTGTGAGAAAGCGATTTCGAAGCATGGTGTTCACCAAGTATCGGTCTTCTCGTGCTGTGGTACACCTGGTTCTGCCCGTTCCTGGTCTGCGTAGGTTAGAACCAGTTTCTTCGTAACGTCGGAGAACTCTTTGTACTGTTGACAGCGACACACCGACAGTCCTGGCTGTATCGCGCTGACTCCGGCCGGTTTCCAGCATTGTAAGTATTCTGGTGCATTCTTCAGGCGTAAGCGACATAATTTCAGCTTGATTAATGAATATAGAGCACTATCAACATGGTTTATGTACCCACATAAATGACAGATTACAAACAAAAGCAACACCAAATGCTGTAATTTCGTAGTTCCATCTTCGAAAGTGGCCCTTTTTCAAATTTGATTTTTTTATGATATAACTTTACAATAACTAAGAAGTTTTAATACCTTCATTTAAGGAGTATTACATTGTCTATTAAATACAATTTATTGCATTAACCTAGCATTTTTAGTTTCCGAGATTTTTAGGATTCTTTAAGTGACCCGGATTCATTGCTCTCGAGTGTATTTAGAAAATAGTTATTCGTTCAGTAAAATAGTTCTGCAAACACCATTAAACAGCACATTTAATTTGATTTATTTGGTGTACATAGTGTTCAAGTCAGTATTTTTAGTTTGACTTTGAAATATTTTGTTCGGAAAAGGGGAATATTCAGATATCGATTAAAATACATGCCTTAATTAAATAGGTATGTATATAATCAGTTTTTTAACCGACTTCAGAAAAAGGAGGAGGTTCTCAATTCGTCTGTATGTATTTTTTTTTATGTATGTTAAGCGATACTTCCGTCAATTATAGAGGGATTTCAAAATTTCTTTTTTTGTTGAATAGGGTTTACTTCCGAGGTGGTCCCATTTTCACCAGGTCAGGATCTGATGATGGGATCCAGGAGAAAACGAGGGCAACCACCGAAAATTGTAGGGACAACTAGTGCGTTTGTTAACTTTTTAATTAAGTGCTTTAATGTTCTACGCTTTAATGAAGGTCTGGAGTCGACCTGATGATAGAGTCGAAAGACAGACGAGGGCATTCCTTAACAATTTACAGCAGTTACCTTGTGTTTGGGCTTGATTGATTTGTATTGATGAGAACTTTACACCTAGATTTATAGATCCGACTTTAAAAAAAAGGAAGTTGTCAATGTTTCATGTATGATCACCGATATTTCGTCAATTATAGACGAATTTCAAATCTGCTTTTTGTTGGATAGAGTTCACTTATGAGGGGGTCCGAATTTCACTAGGTCAGGATCTGATGATGGGATTCAGGAGAAATCGAGGGCAACCACCGAAATTTGTAGGGACAACTAGAGTGCGTTTGTTAACTTTTTAATTCAGTGCTTTAATGTACTACCCGCTCAATCACGCCGGTGGCGTGGTCACACCGGCGTATCCATAGGCGGTGCCCACGCCTTCGGCGGGAACGGCGGCTGCACGCCGGACGTCACACAATATATCCTTATTTCTTTTACAGGAGTTGTACTACATAAATACTTACTGTTTCATCATGCTGGATAACTGACGAAAATAACTACACTAAATCCGAGAACACCCCATGTGTAATGGATTTATGATATTTGGCCGAAAATTAGGATGGGGAAAATGAAGGAGTACTCTCAGATTTTACCATGTAATTCAAAATAAAAAGCAGTTTTCTGACAAAAATTATTTTATTTACAAAATATACACATCAACAATTCACTTTCACCAAAAAAATAATAATCTGTAGATATAAAATCTCCGAAAATAAAATAAAATATTACTGCCTATTTATTTGTTTATTTTTTTGTTTATTTTGGGGATATCGAGGCTATGTAATCTTAAATTATTAAAAAAAAAACCTCTCCATTTTTATTACTGATTTTCACATAAATTATTCATATGTTAAATGTTAAATGGTATTTTGACAAAAGATTATAGTTTCTATTGAGAAAATCTCAACAAATATCGGGTAAATACGAGCACTGCACAACAAAAACAACAACAAAAAATAATGGTGACCTTCGCGTGTTATTTTATCAAATTTTACAAATTTAACTTCGAATTACACTGAAAATATTTATCACAGCTGTTAAACAACATGACAGGATACTTTTAAATGCAAAACAACAATATTTGAAACAGAATAAACGAAAATATTCAAAATTAATCGTATTAATACTTTCTAGGAACGGCGCCAAACAAACAATAAATAATGACAGCGATCAAATCGTGATTTCGACTTTTTTTTTCGTTACATTCACTCGGCAAGCTATCTCATTCAGTACCATAACCAATTCTAAACATTAATTTATACAGAAAGACTTAGACCCGCGACCATACAGCCATAGATATCGAAAAATGTGCGAGGAGAACCAAACGAAAAAAGTTGGCCGCCTTGGTTGCCAAAGCAATCGACTGTGCGGGAGATTGGCAACTCGGGTTTCATGCGGCATTCAACGGCTACAATTTAATGAATGTCTGGAGTCGATCTTATGATGGAACCGAAAGACAGTCGAGGGAATTCCATAATGATTTCCAGCAGCTACCTTGTGTTTGGGCTTGATTGATTTGTATTGATGAGAACTTTCACCTAGATAGATATATTTTTCGGTTCACCCGTCACTTAAAATAATGAAAAAAAAATTTTTCAATAAAAAATAAAACCGACTTCAAACAAATCTTGAAAAATAAAATTTACAAAGCACAAAGTAATATGTATTTTGATTTATTAGATTTTATTCAATATAATATTGAAGTTGGTGCCATGAATAACACCTACATAAAACTATGGGTTTACTTGGCGCCGACTTCAATATGATATTGAATAAAATCTGATAAAATCAAAATACATTACTTTGTGCTTTGTAAATTTTATTTTTCAAGATTTGTTTGAAGTCGGTTTTATTTTTTATTGAAAAATTTTTTTTCATTATTTTTTAAGTTTATATTTAAATATGAACATCATTGGTAAATTTTGCATTTTATACCTTTATACCTACTTAACATTTTTCTGCAGTCAGTACGTGTGATACAGAATCGTAAAACTTCGAGGGTATTCGGTGGTACTCGGCTTGTAATTGGAGTCCATACGCCTTCTCTTTTACTCTTGTTCTATTTGTATATTGCTATTGCAGTTACAATTACGTAAATATAGTTTATGAGTGAGTGTAGTTTTAGCAATGTGTGTGTATGAGGATTGCTTTTAAGCTATCGTTTCTTATAGTAGAGCGTATCTACCTCATTTTATATAGAAATCTTTGGTATCCAGTTGCAAATAAACATTATTAAAAAAAAGTGCGGTGCAGCGTGCAGCAGTGTTAAATTCTCTTTGCTCTTTCTTTGGCGTGCAGCTGCAAAGTGTGCTCAACTAGTCAACTGTGCTCAGCTCAGCTCACAGGCAGAACACTTGTGTGCTTTGTGACAAAATAGCGAATTCATTCATATTCATTCAAAAAAAGTATAAATAAGCAATATCTCCTTCAAGATTTTGTGATTGAAGTCATTAATTTGTTACGTACGCGCTCTAATTCATTGTAATTGAATTTTTGTCATCATTTTTGGCGAATTGTGCGGCTTCTACCATTGACACTTGATTCCACGTGCTTTGCATCACAGACGGTCGGCGTGTTAATTTCTAATAAAACCGCATCTATTTACCGAAATGAACTCCTTAAATATTTCTAATCTCAACATATCCAGTGGAAGGAGGGACAGATCCTGCAGCATTAGCCCACAATTACGAGACTTCGATCCAACTGTAAGTTAAAACATAATTTTAATTATTTGCGTGCGTAGTGACTATACGGGGTTGGCTTTAGAATCGTGCCAATCGAATTTAGAGTTTTTAGGGGTTGTGTTAGATAGGGGTGGGTCTCCCCTTCTCAAAAATACCCCTACCCCCACGCGGAGATGCTTGGTTTTTTTTAAGGGCTTTTTAAAGTTTCCGGTAAGGGGACAAAGCAATGCGTAATAAAACGCTATATTATTATTTTTATACATTATAAATAAAGTAATTTTACTTTAAAAAAACAAAAAACAATACAAAATTTAACAATGAAACGAAACGTCTCTGCTATCTTGATGTGAGACAAACGGGAAGTCCCAAAAATAATATTTAATCGGTTCCCGATCATCCCCTTCCTAATTCAAGAGGGGATAAAATTAACACTGCCCAATCCGACTTGGATAGGTTAGGTTAGAAGGCTAAGACGGGAGCTCCGTTCCGCTCCCGTCTTAGCCTTGGTGGTTTTTTTATAACCACCTAAACAAAACCTATTACGTCCCCCCCAAAAAATTAAGAAGACCATCGGAAAAATAAAATAACAAATTCCCGTTCGTCCCTCTAGGGGGACTAAGTCAAGGGGACGAACGGGAATATATGCAAGCGAGGAAGGTCTGACGACAAGAGAAGCGAGGAGGAGGAGGGATTGCTTTAGAATCGTGCCAATCGAATTAAGGGGGGAGAGAGGGAGTCCCCCCCTGCGGAAACGCTTAGTTTTTAAGTTATGAACATTTTCATAAACTAACCTAAAAGTATATTTTTGATGTAACTAACAAGGCTTAGTAAGTTTCTTATGTAATACTCCCTAGCCCACATTTACCTACTCCCCCACCCCATGTACCTACTCCCCAACCATTATCAACCTAAGTGGGGCCTGGCCTGGATGCAATTTATTACCAACTGACCCCGAGTATCTGACCCCACTCGGGGTCCGTTGGGAACTGAAGATAATTTCATGTCCAAGGGACAAAAACCCATTCTCCACCCTGCTAATAAAAAAAATTGGGGTGGGCATTTGAATTACGCATCCTCGATAGCGGGGTGGGAGGGGTGTCATTTTAAAGGGGTTGCTCACCCCTTTCGAATGGCACCATATTTGTGTCTAGGAGACGCATAGTTTTTTTTTATACGTGTTTGAAGTTACGTGTAACGGAACATTATTTTTTGTTAAATGTGTCTTAGTTATTAATTTTTCATATAGTTATTTATTGTTTTACACATAATTAGTTGTAAAATGTTTGATGTGTCATAAAAAATGAACAAAAGAAAAAAGAACAAAAAAACAATACAAAATATAAAAACCGGCCAAGTGCGAGTTGGACTCGCCCATGAAGGGTTTCGGAGCAGCAAGTAACATAATATAAAAGTTCTTATAGTTTGTTGTAACTTTGACTGATGTTTTACCACGTTCGCAGTGGTAGTGATTTTTCTAACCGAAAATTACGGTTTATGACGTATTAAAATAAAGAAGTTTCACTTCAAAAAAACTACCAGCTCTATCTCGTTCAAACTAATTTTCGTTGGTAGTTTTTATGACAATGTACATCATATATTTTTTTTAGATTTATCATTCTCTTAGTTTAGAAGTTAGAGGGGGGGGACACACATTTTTCCACTTTGGAAGCGTCTCTTGCGCAAACTATTCACTTAAGGAAAAAATGATTTTAGGAACCTCAATAGCATTTTTGAAGACCTATCTATAGACACCCCACACGTATGGTCTTGATGAAAAAAAAAATTTTTAGTTTCAGTTCTGAGTATGGGGACCGCCAAAATTTACTGCTTTTTTTCTAGTTTTATATAAGAATCTTAATGCGGTTCACAGAATACATCTAGTTACCAAGTTTCAATAGCATAGGCCTTATCGTTTCGGAGAAAAGTGGCTGTGACACACGGACGGACAGACAGACGGACAGACAGACAGACATGACGAATCTATAAGGGTTCCGTTTTTGCCATTTGGCTACGAAACCCAAAAAATGAAATGGAACGTCTCAGTCATCTTGATGTGGGAGTTAGAGTGTATTCCCGCTCGTCCCCTCGACTTCCCAAGGGGGGGATAAAAATTATATATGTGCTTTGAGATACCAATTGAAAGTGATTTATTATATTAAATTTATAAGAACATGATTTTATAGAACTTAACCTCAAAAAATAAAAACCTAAATTTCTTGGAAACTATTGGTTTCCTAACTTTGGGGAGTGGTCGGGGGGTTTCCTCCACCTCCCCCCGACCCCTCCCTCACCTCCTCCCCGCCCCCTATCGAGGATGCGTAAATCAAATGCAACCCCAAAAATTGTTTAGGTGGCTAAAAAAAAAATACAACCACAACCTTCTAACCTAATATATCCAAGTTGGATTGCGCGAGGTGTATACCGCGCTACATGGTGGTTGTACTATAGCACTTTATTGTTTTTTATTAATTATTGCATTATTAAATAATACAACGGAAACTTTAAAAAGCCCTTAAAAAAAACCACGCATCTCCGCGCGGGGGGAGTGGTATTTTTGAGAAGGGGAGACCCACCCCTATCTAACACAACCCTAAATTCGATTGGTACGATTCTAAAGCCAACCCGAGGAGGATTAGGGTACTTGCGACCGCAATGTCAGATGTTTCCCCCTCCCCCTCCTTCCCTCCCCCCCCCCCTCCTCCGCACCCCTAACTAGGATGCGTAATTCAAATGCAACCCCGTTTGTTTAGGTAGAACTGTGTCCCCCAGTAAAAGATGATTCGATTAGAACTGTGACCCCCTGTGCACGAGCCGAGCGAGCGAAGCGAGCGTGCCGCGGCAGCGACCGGCGAGTGCTTTGAGATACCAATTGAAAGTGATTTATTATATTAAATTTATAAGAACATGATTTTATAGAACTTAACCTCAAAAAATAAAAATCTAAATTTCTTGGTAACTATTGGTTTCCTAACTTTGGGGTGTGGTCGGGGGCATTCCCCTCCCCCTCCTCCCCGCCCCCTATCGAGGATGCGTAATTCAAATGCAACCCCCATCTCACGCAATCCAACTTGGATATATTAGGTTAGAAGCCTTCGTGGTTATTTTTTTTTGTAGCCACCTAAAAATTTTTTTTATTAGCGGTGTGGAGAGTAGGAGGTAGTAAGGATTTTCGTCCGTGAATATTTATTTAATAATAATAATAGGCCATTATTTTAGAAATTATTACATGCATTATTGATTAAATATTAACTATCTTATAAAAATTAATTACATCCATTATTAATGTGAATTGTGTTTTCTCAATTGTATTATACTATATCTATAATTGACTACTTTTAGAAATTATTACATGCGTTATTCATTAAATATTAATTAATTCATCTTATAAAAATTAATTCATTCATTATTGTATGTGTTAACCTAAACCAATTCGATAGAATTTACCGTTTGCTTGCACCAGAGGCGAGGACGTTCAAGCCATAATCCTCACTGACCTATAGCTATAACGCCGTTATCCGTTCAAGCTTCAAGCTGTTCCCAATTTAGTGTCCTAAATATGTTTTCAAGGACAGCAGAAAAGAGCTTCGGAGAAAGGGGGTCTCCTTGCTTCACTCCTCTGCTGACTGGGAATTCACTACCTACAGTCTCTAATTGTATCCTCGCCTTGCTGTTTGTGTAGATGTTTCTAATGCAAGCTATGTATATGGGTTAACACCTTGGTCCTTTAAGCATTTCCAGTTAAGATCTTGATTTAAACTGTCAAATGCTTTGGTGTAGTCTATAAATGCCAAGTAAACAGATTTTCCATATTCTTTGTATTTTTCAAGGATTTGCTTTACGGTGTGAATATGATCAATGGTCGAAAAGTCCCTTCTAAATCCCGCCTGTTCCATGGGGTGATTTTCATCCAGTATGGTGCTTAATCGATTTAGAATTACCTTAGCAAATACTTTATAGATGTTTGAAATTAAGCTGATGGGTCTGTAGTTTCCTATGTCATCTCTGCTGCCTTTTTTGTGGATAAGAATGATGTGAGACTCTTGCCACTGCTTCGAGATGGTTCCTGTTTTTAATATTTTGTTAAATAATTGAGTTAGAGTGGGGCAAATTTCTTCTACAGTTCCTCTCAGTAGTTCGTTTTTCACCTTGTCCGGCCCCGAGGCTTTTTGCAGTTTTTGTGTCAGGATAGATTTTCTTACTTCATCAATTATTATTGCAGGTTCTTCCTCAAACCCGTCTGGTGGATCATACACATCCTGAATACTATTATTGCTGTATAGTGATTGGTAGACGTTAGTAGCTATTTCGTTAATATTCTGTCTATTGTTTTCCTTTCTGTTGCCCAACAATAGTTTCCTTTCTTTTATTAAGGCTGTGGCTTGTGGCCCTATTTTATCTTTTGTTCCTGTCGACGTGTACAGTTTGTTAACGTTCAATATTTCTTTCTCTAGTCCATTGTATTCGTCTTGGATTGTTTCATGTAAGATTTTCAAGTTTAGTGACATTTCATTTCAGGGTCAGCAAACTCATTTTTTTGTTTAACTATCACGCTTGACACTAATATCGGTACTTCTAAATTTCCTCTTCTAAACTAGCTTCGTCAAAATAGGTAATACTATCAGGTATTTATTTAAAGAAGTTTAGCCATGATTATTTGCGGAATTTCGATAGTTTTAATTGATAATGAAGTATAGGTAAGTACCTACCTACTTTTACAACGCGAACTATTATGAATAGAGAGGCGGGAACGACTTTCCTTTAACTGCCGTCGATTTTGGGGGTGGGTTGAGGGGGGGAGTGCCTACAGCTTAAATTTGAAAAAAAAAATCGTAATTTTAAGCGATATAATCAATAGTAGATGTAAAAAATAAGGACAGGGGCTTACCCCCATTCCCATGCCGGGAAAGGGGGTAGGCCCCCGGCTTCATCAAAAAATAGGGAGACTGATTCACATGAATTTAAGTATCTATGTTGACTCTGCCACATCTCCGGCGCTGCGGGGTGAAAAAAAATATTCACGGACATTCCACACAACGCTATCTGATCCCAAAGTAAGCTAGGAATAACCTGCTTGTGTTATGGGTATCAGACCACGGATATTAATACTTATATACTTTTAAATACATACATATTAGACATAGAAACACCCAGTCTCTTGAGACAAACATTTATGGGTCACACAAATATTTGTCTCCGGTGGGAATCGAACCCACGACCTCGAGCACCGCAGGCGGTATCACTACCGACTGCGCCACAGAGGCAGACAGAGCAGCCTCTACGCCCTAGCATAACAATTCACAGACATCTATTCTCACTTCCGCAGCTTCGGCTTGCTGGTCGTCGCCGGCGAATAACTATGGAGGATAAGTATGAACAAGATAGGCCCGTCAAGAAAATGAGGCCGCTGTTACCTATAAAGGGTAAACAGGGGCTGATAGAGAGAGCTGAAGAATGTGAAGGTAAGTTGATTGGCCGCATTTTAAATAGGCATGTATTTAAATCTTTATCTGTATATTCCCTTTTTCTGAACTAAATATTTCAAAGTTAAACCAAAAATACTGACTTGCACACTAATTATGCACACTTAATAAATCAAATTCATTATACTGTTTAATGGTATTTGCAGAACTGTTTTACTGAACGAATAACTATTATCAAAATTGTATATCTAATAATTCCTTAGTTCCATAAAAATATTAAAACTCTTTTAAGGAAAACCATTGCCTAATTTACTTATAGGAACATCGTATATTCTAAGTAAAACCCCATTTTAATCAGTCACCTCTACAAAATTAAATTTTATTGATCAAAAAAATTAAAACTCTAACCTAACCTAAACTATTCCGTTATAAGATTGTATAATTCAAAGTGCAAGTTAGTATTTTTGATAAACAATTAGTATTACTGTATTACAAATCATACATTCGATGTACGACCCACATTTTTGGTGTGAATAGGATTAAAAAGGTTATCTCGTTCTGAGTAACATATAAGTTTTTTAAGTAGGACATGTTTAGTTAATGAATTGGCTTTTTTTGCACAGCATTCAATTTTCTGGTTTGCATTCAGTAAATTAGTGGAGTTATCTAGTGTGCAGAAAAATTAAACAGATGTGCATTTTTTTTTTTTTTTTTATACCACTGGAGTGGCAGACAAGCATACGGCCCCACCAGATGTACCGGTGGTCACCGCAGCCTATAGACGTTTGCAACACCAGAGGCGCCACAATCGCGCTGCCGACCCTTTAAAAACCTTCTAAGTCCCCTTTTGAAGAACCCCATACTGTAGGCGTTTGGGAAAACCGAAGCAGGGAGATCATTCCACAACCTAAGCGTACGCGGAAGAAAGCCTCTATTAGATCTCACCGTGCTCGAGCGCTCAGGACGCAACGTGTGAGGATGAACACCCTGTCTATGGCGAGCGGTGCGATGATAGAATGTAGCCGTAGGCATCATATCAAACAATTCCTCAGAGCACAAACCGTTGTACAGGCGGTAGAACACACACAGAGAAGCAAAGTCTCTCCTGTCACTAAGAGGATCCACACCACCTGCAAGTATGGGATCGTTGACAACTCTCATAGCTCGCCTTTGCACCGAGTCAAATGGACGAAGCTGGTATTCGGGTGCCCCCGCCCAGAGGTGACAGCAGTACTCCATATGCGGACGCACTTGCGACTTATAGAGAAGCAGTGCTTGCGCCGCAGTAAAGTACCGCCGCGCCCTTCTGAGCACTCCGAGCTTCCTGGACGCCAGCTTGGCCTTGCCCTCCAAGTGACTGCGGAACTGCACATCACTGGAGATGTCAACACCAAGGATCTCTATACTTTCAGAGATGGTGAGAGATGTGCCCTGAAATTGTGGCGCCACAGTGAATGGGGTCTTTTTTGCGGTGAAAGCACAAACTTGTGTCTTGGTAGGGTTGAATTGGACAAGATTTTGTCGACCCCAATCGGACACTCTGGTGAGAGTAGCCTCGACTTCAGACACAAGTTGTTCACGACTTTCTTCCACTGCAACCCGAGAGATACCGGGACGGCCCGTGTAATAAGTGTCGCCCGTACTGTCGTCCGCATAACAATGAATGCCGTCAATAGACAACATGTCATTGATATGCATTTAAAAATATCCCTTTTAAATATAGCGGTGATGAGAAAAATGGCAATTTAATAACAATATTTTACCCAGTAAACTTAACTTATGTTCTAGTGGCGATGCCAGATGAATAATGAAATCCAAAATAGCTATTAATTTTAACATTTAAAAAATTAATGACTCATATTAGTAGCAATTTGTGTTATTCTGTACTGAATGTTAAGTCATATTAGCACATGAATCCTAAATACACTCGAGAGCAATGAATCCGGGTCACTTAAAGAATCCTAAAAATCTCGGAAACTAAAAATGCTAGGTTAATGCAATAAATTGTATTTAATAGACAATGTAATACTCCTTAAATGAAGGTATTAAAACTTCTTAGTTATTGTAAAGTTATATCATAAAAAAATCAAATTTGAAAAAGGGCCACTTTCGAAGATGGAACTACGAAATTACAGCATTTGGTGTTGCTTTTGTTTGTAATCTGTCATTTATGTGGGTACATAAACCATGTTGATAGTGCTCTATATTCATTAATCAAGCTGAAATTATGTCGCTTACGCCTGAAGAATGCACCAGAATACTTACAATGCTGGAAACCGGCCGGAGTCAGCGCGATACAGCCAGGACTGTCGGTGTGTCGCTGTCAACAGTACAAAGAGTTCTCCGACGTTACGAAGAAACTGGTTCTAACCTACGCAGACCAGGAACGGGCAGAACCAGGTGTACCACAGCACGAGAAGACCGATACTTGGTGAACACCATGCTTCGAAATCGCTTTCTCACAGGAACTGAGCTCACCAATCAGTTTCGACGCCTCGGAGGAAGTAACCCAAGTGCATGGACAGTAAGACGTCGGCTTGCTGAATCTAACTTAAAACCCCTTAGACCTGCAAACGGCCCTAAACTGGAGCGTGGGCATCGTATTTCGAGACTAAGGTATGCCCAGAGCCACGTAAATTGGAGTATTGAAGATTGGTCAAAAGTTATGTTCTCCGACGAATCAAAATTTATGCTCTACAAGCACGATGGAAGACACAGAGTGTATCGAAGACCAGGGGAAAGATTCAAGCAAGCATGCATCGAAGAAAAAGTAGCCTACGGTGGTGGGTCTGTACTTGTGTGGGCCGGAATTTCTTCTGAAAGTCGCACAGAGCTGGTGATCATAGAAAACGGCTCTTTAACTAGCGTAAGATATGTGGAAGAAATCCTCAATGATCACGTTGGTCCATTTATGGTCAATTTAGGTGAGGATGCTATATTTATGCATGACAATGCCCGACCTCATACAGGTAGGATTGTGAATGACTACCTTCAAGAGATGAACATTACTCGTATGGAGTGGCCAGCGCGCAGCCCGGATATCAACCCGATCGAGCATGCTTGGGACGAGCTAGGCAGATGCGTAAAACAACGAAACCCTCCCCCAATCACGCTTCGTGAGCTCAAAATTGCTCTCACAGAGGAATGGGAGAATATTCCCCAAAATCGTATAAGGAACTTGGTGTACAGCATGCCAAACCGCGTAAACGCAGTAATGGAAGCACGAGGAGGCAATACGAAGTATTAAAATTCAAGAAAATCGTAATAAAGTTCAAAAATTTCATGTTTCCTATTTTTGTTTTAAGGAGAGATCAGCAGTTTTTTCTTTATGTAATTTTGTGTTAATAAAATGTATGGTGACTCATATTTTTTTTACTTTCATTTAAGGAGTATTACATTGTCTATTAAATACAATTTATTGCATTAACCTATCATTTTTAGTTTCCGAGATTTTTAACATTCTTTAAGTGACCCGGATTCATTGCTCTCGAGTGTATAAAAACTGTGAAAATTTTTCTTTATTTCATATTGCTATGATATGCATAGATTTGCAATATTTTCTAAAATGAGTATCTAAAGAGTGGAGCTACTTTTGTAACTCCGAGGCCAGGAGCATCCTTCAGTAGTAGTCATTAAAACCTCTTTATTGTATTCTATATCTAATTTACAGATCTAGAATCTGAACCACTAAATGCCTATACTGAAGATGACCAATCTTCAGAGGGCCAGGCATCCGACTCAGGGATGGGTGAGGAGGAATCTCCCGCTGAGGACGACCAGAAAGTTGTCAGTGCGGTAGAAGTGATGGCAGCCAGGAGGGACAGGTTGCAGCATGATAAGCTGAGGATAGGTGCTTTATGCTCTTCGTTGCTTGAGAGTCCGGAGAAAAAGGTGCGTATACCTTCACTTCTTTTCTTCTTAGTTTTTTAAATTGATTTATTGTAACAGTTATCTTACTGGATTTGTAAAAATATCTGGCACTAGCTGACCCGCGCAACTTCGTTTGCGTCTCATGGGAGTGAGAAAGAGAGAAGTGTGGTATAAATATTTTGTGATATAATGTTTCCCGTCGCATTTACTCCCGTCGCGTCGCTTATATTTATTAGAGCTGACCCGCACAACTTCGTTTGCGTCACATGAGAGTGAGAAGGAAAGAGGCGTGGTATTAATATGTAAAGTGATATAATGTTTCCCGTCGCATTTACTTCCGCCCGTCCTTTTTTTGGCACGGATCCGACTCCCACTTGGCCAGTTTTTATCGTTCAGTTGACTGGCTACCACTGCAGACCACGATTACAGCTGTAGCGAGTAGGCATGCAAGTTAAAGGACATAGCCCACTTTAACGACTCTGCTCCAACACCGCTCCCACCCAACACTGCCCTAAAAGAAGACTACTGCTCGTAGTCTACGCGGCAACAGCTAGCACGCACCCAGCAGTCCACACGGCGACAGCTAGCAGACGGCCAGCTGTCCACCCGCCGACCGCTCTCGCCTTTCGCAATAGACACAGTTCGCGATCGGTGCCGGTGCGGCGACTGCTAGCAACAAGCGCGCGGGCACCGCGCCGACCGCTCGTCTACAACGCACGCACAGCGAGGCGTCAACTCCCGAGCCGTCTGACGGCGGTAAGCTCGCTGAAAGCAAGCTGTCTGCTAATTGATGATGGCAATTTAAAATATATCTAAAGAGCAATATTTAAAGCCTATATTTGAATTATATTATTTTTGCCGGGTGGGAGCCGAGTCGTGTAAGTGTGCTTTGACCTTTATTCTGTGCACGGAATGCAGCACAACCACGCCTACTTCGTCAGGTACAGGCGTCGCTTGCCCCGTGCAACGATGTCTTAACCGGTGTATTCCGGATTGATGCATTGTCCTAGTTTGTACTTTATTATTTCTTTTGTTTAGGGCTACATATAAAAGCAATGTTTTGATCGTAATAAACACACTCTACTCTCTGCTTTCGCGTGTAATTTCATCTACTTAGTACCTCTGCCCGTCGATACTCTGAAGTTGTACTTAGTAAGTGGTACATCTACAACCAAACCACTTCACAGCCGTCGTCGTCTCGCTCATAATTGAAAACCTATTAAGAGGGTTATTGTAAGCGAACCTTAAAAGATAGGCCATATGCCGTTCAGGACTTTTTTAATAACTTTTTAAGAGGAACAATCTTGTAATAAACTATGTTTATTTAATCAACTATAACCATTTACGCATTATACGCAATGGAAGCTCTCAAAAGAAAGAAATTTTCCCCGTTCTCGAAATATTATTCATGGCTGCTCCGCTCCTATTCCTCTTAGCGTGATCTTATTTTGCCGTTAACCATCCTTATTAAATTGACTATTAAACTGTAAAATATTTTTTGAAATGCAACCAGTAGTTTCTGAGATCCTAGAAGAAACAAACTCTTCAGTTTCAAAATATTATGAGCGGACCTTAAGAGATAGACAAATTAGGTTATTGTGAGCGAACCTTAAAAGATAGACATATGCTGTCGCGGACTTTTTTTTAAAACCTTTTAAAGAGAAACAATTTTGTAATACACAATTTTTACGTAACTCAACCATTTACGCAGCGTACGCCTCGGAAGCTCTCAGACGGTAAAAAAAATCCCCGTTTTCGAAACATTCTTGATTGCTGCTCCGCCCCTATTCGCCTTAGCGTGAGTTATAGCCTATAGCCATCCTCAATAGTTGGACTACCAAACTGTAAAAGAATTTCCGAAATCCAACCAGTAGTTCCTGAGATCCTAGCGTTCAAACAAATAAACAAACTCTTCAGCTTTATAATATTAGTATACTGGGTGTAACAACATGAGATGACTTGGCATCGGAAATCATATACAAATATTTAATAAAAAAGGGGGGTTAATTCTTTTATTTATTTTTTAAATTTTTTGTCGCACATTAAGAATTCGTTTTTTACCGCGGCAATTCGAGGTAACATGGTCGCCGTGGCAAAACAAACACGGAGCACCCGTCTGGCTGTCGTTGTCGCTTTCTACTGTTGCTCAGTAGCGATAGAAAGGGTGAAAATGAAAATTTATAGGACCTTTAAAACGGATTTACGGTTAAAGTATGATTTTCTTTTCTTCATTTTTGTAATGCTTCTTGATTGATGCCACGTCACGTGTCAAAATTTGGAGAGACAATTTTGTTACACCCAATAGATACATAGTAAAAATACATGAAAAAACAGGACTGTAAAAAATCCTTTTTTGTGAATATATGTAAATTAATAAACCGGCCAAGTGCGAGTTGGACTCGCCCATGAAGGGTTTCGTAGCAGCAAGTAACATAATATAAAAGTTCTTATAGTTCGTTGTAACTTTGATTGATGTTTTAACACGTTCGCAGTGGTAGTGATTTTTGCGGTTTATGACGTATTAAAAAAAAACTACCAGCACTATCTCGTTCAAACCAATTTTCGTTGGTAGTTTTTATGGCAATGTACATCATATATTTTTTTTTAGATTTATCACTCTCTTAGTTTAGAAGTTAGAGGGGGGGGGGGGGGGACACTCATTTTTCGACTTTGGAAGTCCCTCTTGCGCAAACTATTCACTTTAGAAAAAAATTATGTTAGAAACCTCAACAGCATTTTGGAAGACCTATCTATAGATACCCCACATGTATGGGTGTGATGAAAAAAAAATTTTGAGTTTCAGTTCTGAGTATGGGGACCCCCAAAATTTACTGCTTTTTTTCTAGTTTTATATAAGAATCTTAATGCGGTTCACAGAATACATCTAGTTACCAAGTTTCAATAGCATAGGCCTTATAGTTTCGGAGAAAAGTGGCTGTGACACACGGACGGACAGACAGACAGACAGACAGACATGACGAATCTATAAGGGTTCCGTTTTTGCCATTTGGCTACGAAACCCTAAAAAGTGTGTGTAGTAGGTGTTTGTTACTTTTCTTGGTTTCACGCTCTAACGGCTGAACAGATTTAGCTGAAATTCGGTTCAGGGATAGATATAGTCTGGAATAACACATGGTTACTTTTTAACCCTAGAATATGTACCTATGGGATGCGGGTTGGGTAGGAGAACCTAATTCCACGAGAGTGCCGCCGAGATTGTCATGTATATAAATAAAGTATTTTTCAAAATCCATTACAGCTAAAGAATCTGTTCCCAATCCTGTACCTGATGGAAGATCGTCTCAAAGACAACACCTTGAACCTGCACTCCATTCGGAAGCTTGCCACGCTGTCAGCCTTCGAGGTGTTCAAAGACATACTACCGGAGTATATGCTACGGCATCAGGATTATGCTAAAGTTAAATGTAAGTATGACAGCAACTGTAATCAAACTTAACCTTTTATAATCACACCTGTATACCAGAAAGGGTAGCCAGAGGCATATTTATACAACCACATTTCACCTATAGTTTTTGTCTCACGTAGGAGACGAGGCTATTGCCGTGTTGAAATTGACAGGTGCAGGTTGTGACTGCTCTGGACTGAACTCTAACGCCCTAAGCACACCACCGCCGCGAAACCAGAACAGCGGAACCGCTGAATGAATTCCGCTGTGATCAAGTGTGGATTGAACAGCGGAACTGGGCAACGGAACCTGACACGAGTTAGTCGATGTGACGCTATCGCAATTTTATCATATTATTTTTATTATCTCGATGACTTAGTAAATACATAAAGGGTCTATTTCTGATGGCTTGAAGTAGTTTTTCCGTGAACTTCACGTCCATTTACTGAAAAAATATTAGTTTCGCCGTTCCGCTCTGTATTTCTGTCAATTTTGACAAACCGGCGCGTAGACAACGCGGCACCGCAATAACAAGGCGGCCGAAGCGCGGAGGTTTGACTGGCGTAGGAGCAGATTGACGAAACTGTGCGGTGAAAGAGATAGAAGATAGTTAAATCTATGCATTAGAACAGGCGGTTTCGCTAGTGTTCCGCTCCTCCTACATGTGACAGAACTTGGCGAAATTACTGCGGTTCCGCTATCATGGTTTCGCGGCGGAGGTGTGCTAAGGGCGTAACCAAATTTGCTTACTGCAGTGATAATTTAGGGGTGCTCTTATACTACAAAATTTATTGCGATTTTTTTGTTTTGAAACCTCGGTACCTTAACAAGATCCATTATACATGGTGTGACTTGCTGTTGTAAATTATTAACAAAATCGAATCAGGTTTATCCATAATTTATTGATTTTTGTAAAATTTCAGTGAAGAAAGACACGTTGTCTCTTTATAAATATGAGAAAGAGTTGCTAGGGTTCTACAAGAGGTACCTGCAGAGGCTAGAAAAGGCGGCGGGCGTGTTGCGTCGGAAGAAAGGGGACAACAGGTGAGTAGTACTGCAATAGGTTATGGTCACCACTTTTGATCATATGGGCTCGCTTGCTGCATCAGTAAATACATGTATTTACTGATGCAGCAAGCGAAAGGCATGCCTTTTAGTAGGTACCGAACTAGTAGGGGTGTGTAACGGTTGATATAATAACAAAAAATCTAATGTTCACTTGACCTTATTTCAGTTAATATACTTTTGTTTACTATAGCGATCAACTGAGATAATGAATCTTACTTCTTACTAATATTATAAATGCGAAAATTTGTGAGTGTGGATGTTTGTTTCTCTTTCACGCTCAAACCGCTGAACGGATCGGGCTGAAATTTGGTACAGAGATTCATTATAGTCTGGAATAACACATAGGCTACCTTTTATCCCGGGAATAACTTCCCGCGGGAACAAATTTTACGCGGGCGAAGCTGCGGGCATCAGCTAGTTGTTGATATAATTTCATTTTATCTTATTTCTTATGATATAATAAACATTTCTTTTAATGCACATTTGACATAATATTGTAAGGTCCAAAGAAATTATGGTTGATAGATATCCCGACTCAGAGCAATCCGACTTGGATAGGTTTTTTTTTTGTTGACGCCGGGAACGCATTTACGCGCCTTCATCCCAGCTGCGGGGGCAGATAGGATGGTGTGTGGGACTCCCGGCCCGGTCCGGAATGGACCGTCCTACCCACTAAACCCCGCGGTGTTCCTCCTCACCCTTTAGCCGGGCCGAGGGATATCAAAAGATTATTGACGTCGACCCGGCTAGGGGCGCCCCGTTTATTCGGGGCTCTCCTCGGGGGAGCCAGATGGGCGGCTCCCCAAAGCTCCCCAAGGAGCTGAAGACCACGCCTGCGCCGCTCTCGAGCGCCCCTCTGTAATAGAGGAGACAGAGAGCGGCGCAGGCGTGCGCTAATGGGCACCCCCGGGGCACGGGGAAGGTGCCCACCGCCATGTGACCGTTGGTGGGCGGGGTCCCCCGACCTTACGCCCACGGTCAAGAAACAGTCGGGGGCGCGCAGTGACTCCTCACCGCGGCGCCCCCGAACTGCACGGCAGAGCGGGAGCATTATCCGTTACTCCCGCTCCCCCGCACAGTGCACCTCCCGCTTTGCCGCCGGTCGCGCCGTTATTCACGGCCGGCAGCCCGAACTGCACGGCAGAGCTGGAACATTTACCCAAACTCCCGCCCCCACGCAGAGCCTCTCCCACTTTGCCGCCATCGTCTCGCCAGCAAAGGTGGCGAAGCGACGGCGACCCAGCATTGCTGCTGCCGGCCGTGAATAACGGCACGGCCGGCAGCAACACACACCACCGAGCAACCCACAGGTGGGTTACTCCCGCCTCGGCCGGAATTAGCCAGAGTAGCACAACTCCCCCACAGAGGAAGGGGAGTGGTTGCTTCTCCGTTGCCCAGGATGCACCACGAGGAGGATCCGACCCATTGGGGTCCTTAAGATGATAGTAGGACCCCGCATCCCGACTTGGATGGGTTAGGTTAGAAGTGGTTTTTTTTACTGACTTTTTTACAAACCACCCATAAGTAGGAGCCCCGCGAAGCTATAGGTCAAAAGAACATTAGATTAATTTATTAAAGGAAAATTATATAAAATGAACGTTATACTAAATGTTATTATATTATAGGAATATAATATGACACAAAAGATTAGGTCATATGAATTTAGGGGCAAGACACACAGAAAAGACGTAAGACGAGGACGCACTTTCTACACTGAACTACACTGAATCATCCTTCACGTAAGGCAGAGCAGCGGATTCAAGGCACCGCTCTTACTTATTATAACTTCAAAAACACTGGTCAGCTCGCCAACTTGCCTTACAGAGGCCAACGCCTCTCACCGTATTAAAATACTTAAATGAATACAGTGGTCAGATCGCCTTACTCCAACAACTCTAATGTATAACAGGATTCATCCAACAAGCAACATCTTATTTTTATCACTCGCTTTTCAGTGCTCAAGTGGTAAAGCCGCATTTGCAGAACTGCTAGTATAGGCTAATGGTATTATAGAAAAAAGAAAATCTTAAGATTGTATGTTTGCACCGGATAAACAAACACACACTTGTCTTGATCTCGGTATCTCTATTATTACTTACATTGCTATATTCGCCCCTGATTGATTCACGTATCAAGAAACCATACAATGTTGTGACATACGACACCAAATAACTTCTTTACCACATATTATTTTTATTTAAAATTCTCAGATGATAAAATTATTATCCACGATTTGTAAAACTGTCATACCTATTTAATTGTCATGTCATATTTTTTTTACTCATCTGTCTTGCTGGTCTTTGGCGCAGTGCTGTTTATCCAAAACCATTTGCCGCCCCTTTAGTAATACTGAAAGACTGTTACAGTGAGTATTCAGATTAACATAGACAAATAAAGTAAGAGAGTCTAGTATAGTCTACAAAGTAGGCCGCACTCCGCAGCATTCCATTATGCTAACGAGAAACGCTTTCTCTAAATATGGGGGACAGTCAGCACCGGAATCAAACAAAATGATAACTGCTCACCAAATTGCACAAGTAACCCGGTGACATGTTTCATACCATACACGTGACTTGACGTTGACTGCCTCTGTGGCGCAGTCGGTAGTGATACCGCCTGCGGCGCTGGAGGTCGTGGGTTCGATTCCCACCGGAGACAAAATATTTGTGTGGCCCATAAATGTTTGTCCCAAGAGTCTGGGTGTTTCTATGTATAATATGTATCTATGTATTTAAAAGTATATAAGTATTAATATCCGTGGTCTGATACCTATAACACAGGCAGGTTATCCCTAGCTTACTTTGGGATCAGATAGCGTTTTGTGAAATGTCCGTGAATATTTATTTATTTATTTATATTTATTTATAACGTCAATTTGTTTCACAACGCGGGGTGCAGTAGTGAGTTGCGCGCTGTTACTCGCGGCAGCTGACCGAGAGATTTTCTCTAAGCACCGCGAAGCTACGTGACAGCCAACACCGCACTCGTAGTACTACAGGAACCCACGAAGTGCCGATCATGTTGGGACCGCAGAGATCAGGGCACCGATTCTCGCTTCACACGACATGAATGCGTGGACGGAAATTGGCGGGTGACGCGTCGCCTGTCTCATATTTAGGAACGGCGAACATGAGACGGACGACGTTTCACCCGTAAATTTGCGTCCACGCATTCACGTCGTGTGGTCGAGAATCGGCGCCCTGGGTTGTTTGTTGCTTCATACATGGACTGAAACAGACATAAAATTTATAGCTAAGTTTTCCACAATCGTAACATTTAATCGAAGCAGAACTTAAGCTATGACGTTTATCATCTTGTGCTCTGTTTGCTTGCAAATGCTTTTGCTGTCTTTACTTTTCTATAAAGCCATACAGATAAAGAAAGCCATAGATTCGCTTTACATTTGAGAGGGTAAATCTGAGAAAAGCACTAAGACGTGCTGCTAAGAATAATAATGAACTACTACTTCCCTGTATTCAATGATCCAATATGCAGACATTCACCGTTGCCAGCCAGACTCGGGTGTCAGAAAAAAAAATCTCGTTAATCTCTGCTAGTAGTCTCATGCGGTTTTGTAGCGTATCAAACAACGCGCTTCATTCTTTCCATCATTTGTCATAGTTGCAAACTCATGATGCTAAATTTGTAGTTACTGAAACGTCGTGAAAACGTGTTTCGTTCGCACCGATCCCGCTTCTGATGTCGGAGAGACACCATCCTGGTCGACATCTTCAGTATTGTTTCCGAGCTTAGTGGGCGTATGTGGGTGAAATGCGAGCATAAAACACAATTATTACTGTTTCACAATATTGTAATTGATTTAATTTTATGACAATCACTTTCTACACTGAACTACACTGAATTATCCTTCACGTAAGGCAGAGCAGCGGATTCAAGGCACCGCTCTTACTTATTATAACTTCAACACGGTCCAACCTGACCGTCACCAAACTCAATAGCCTCACAACTTAACTGTTTTCCTTCAAAGCAAGCAATGGCTGCTTAGACTACGCTCAAATACGTCAAGTATTCTACTCTGTTTGATCGATACGTGAATGACAATTCAGCAACTTTTAATAAATTGATAACGCATTTAAATTATGAAAATAAATTGACTAGTATCATAAAATTAAAGTAACATTTCTAAAAGTAATTAAAAGGCAGACAAAATTCAATATTGTGCGTTCTTCATGCAAACAGCCATCAACCAGACTCGTAGCTTCCTCTGACACGCTTCCCCTGACACGCTTCCCCCGATATATACACAAATACATACATAAATGAAAGAAAGTACTCTATTCGAATCGACCGTGGTGGGGACGAGAAAAAGATGGCGCGTAACCGAGAAATGTGTTTCACTTCAAAAACCTAACTTGTATCCTTCCATTCCAGACAACTAGCAGATTCCAGCCTAAGTCTAGCCCTAGTATCTCTGCAGTGCATGTGTGGGCTCCTGGTAGCCAGGCCACATTTCAACTACGCCGCCAACATAGCACAGAGCGTGGTGCCATTTCTCGACAGTTCGTACCCTCGCGCCGCTGAACTGGTGACGGAGTGCTGTTCCAATGTCTTCAGAGATGATAAGAAGGGGGATATTACGCTGGTGGTAAGTCGAAATCCTACTGACATTATAAACTAGCGGACGTCACTCGGTTTCACCTGCGTAGCTCCCGTTCCCGCGGGAATACGGGAATAAAATATACCCTATGTTCACCGGGAAGAGTGTAGCTTCCCAACAGTGAAATAATTTTCCAAATCGGTCCAGTAGTTTCGGAGCCTATGCGATGCAAACGAACAATCAAATCTTTCCTCTTTATAATATTAGTATAGACTAGCTGACCCTCGCAACTTCGTTTACGTGACATAAGGTCTATGAAAAGAGAGGTATATCTTAATCAGATTCCTAGGAGTATGTGAAACAGCCCTGTTTGCTTAATCAGAAAAGAACTTAAAGATTAAGTCTATTCTAAACCATTTCAGTCCCCGCCTTCGGCGTGAACTGAATTGTTTTACAATACCCTTAATCTTTAAGTTCTTTTATGACTAAGCAAACACGCCAGTTTAGAATGACCCTTACATTCAAAGGAACCCTTGAATTATAGGTTTAGCGAAAATTGAGATCTCTCTAATTTCTGAACTACAAAACCCTCTATATTGAAACTTGTGTGGAATGATCCTTTAAGTACTCCCTTTCCAACATTAAAACAATATTTGAAATCGGATCACACGTTGAGAAATTACAACTGAAAAACCATTTTGTCTTTCATCCCCTCTCCCACAGGAACCACGCAAAATATCGAGATCAAAAGTATCCTAGATCCTTCCTCGGACTATAAGCTCGGAATGTACCAAGTATCATTCAAATCCGTTCAGTAGTTTCGGCGTGATACTTATTCGGGATACAGACATTTTAAATTTTTCGGCTTCTGTATCGATTAGAGAACACCCTACAATTAAAATTTTCAAAATATCTTCCATGTACAGACTCTTGACCCTCAACAGTTTTATTATAAGTATAGATGTGAAAGTTTGCAGTCGCGATTGCGTAATGAACATCTCATTACTCAATCGCGCTCTAACTGCTAAACTTATAAAAGATCAAGCTACATGTTACACCCTGTAAAATTTTATTTGCAACGAGCCATAAGAATTTTTATTTTGAAAATATATATATTTTTAATTCCATTTAGTTGACAATCTGTGTGCCATTGCCTAATTAATTTATTGGTATTAAATTTGTGAGTCATAGAAATTGGCAAAGTAACCCTCTCCCTATGTTAATTTCTCTCCCCATTTAAGTACCTTATGTTCTATCATTTTCTTTCGTTTATTCAGATTATAGTAAAATTACACATACACAACACTCAGCTATTTGTACAAACATTAATTTGGCCACGCTGAAATCAATAGGCTCAAGTATACTTATCTTATAATTTAGTTTAAAAAAAAAGTGTCAGTTATCTTCATGAGTGTGTAGCGAAAGAGACTAGTTTTCACGACACAGGGTATCCAGCGGTATCCTAGTGTGAAGATACGATAGAACACACGCTATACCTTCCAAATTTCTGTCTCGCCGCTTCCTATTCCAGAAGTAATATGAAACGGGGTGGCGCATGTATCCTTGTGAGAACAGGGCTCCAATATAAAGAGCTGCCGGATGTCGCTAAACTGTCAGTAAAGGATGACTTCGAATGTTGTGGTATAGAACTAACTTCACACAAAATTGTAATTTTATGCATATATAGAATACCGTCGCGACGCTATTCAGTATTCTATGAACAATTTGAGAAGGTTTTTGAAAAGATTGCTCCACATAGTAATAAAAAAATTGTCGTTTGTGGGGATTTCAATACAGACTTATTAAAAAGGAACAAATATACTGTTGATCTAGAAAACTTCTTTTTAAGTTACAATTTAAGGCTGTCCATATACACACCAACTCGGCCAAAAAAACAAACATGCCTCGACAACTTTGCCCATAACTACCACAATTTGTGGAAAGCACAAGTGGTTGAACTTGTTTTGTCTGACCACACGGCTCAGATTCTTACGGTCCCCGTAGAAAAATCATGTAAATTAAAATTTTGGAAGGTAACAAAAACAATAATTAATCAAGAAAGTTTAAACAAATTTAGGACCCATCTACAATGCTTATCATTCAGGGAGGTCTACGAAACAGAAGATGCAAATCAAGCGTACGACAGATTCGTGGAGGATTTTACACTAATATACAAATTATGCTTTCCTAAAAAGGATATAGTCATAAAATGCACTAAAAAACTAAATGGATCTCACGCGGAATAAAAATATGTAGTCGTAAACAGAGACAGTTACTATAGGAATATAGGCTACAACCCAATCAAAAAAATAAAATAACTTTTAAAAATTATACTTCCTTATACAAAAAAATAATAAGATTAACGCAAAAAGCTCAAAATAATCACTTTATAAGCACATCGCAAAACAAATCAAAAGCCACTTGGGATATAATTAATAAATCCAAACTTTCTTTACCCAGGGGATACATTACTTCTATTAAGAAGGGTAATCTACTACTAACTCAACCCCAGGACATAGCTAATGAATTTAATAATTTTTTTATTGACGAAATTGAAAATAATTCAAAATTTGACATTACTAATAATAATAATAAGTTTGAAAATTTGACATTACAATCGTTTTTTATGCATCCTATATTGGAAAATGACATAGTAAGAGTTACTAATGGACTCAAAAACACAAATACGGTTGGCATCGATGGTATATCAACTAAAGTAATTAAATATGTTATAAAAACAATAGCCCCCTTATTAGCACACATATTCAATTTAAGTATAATAAATGGTGTCTTTCCTGAGAGCCTTAAACGTGTTGTTATTAAACCAATCTATAAAAAAGAAACAAAAACTGACTTAAAAAATTACCGACCGATAGCGAAAATTCCAATTTTTTCAAAGATTTTTGAGAAATTGATCCATCAGTCATTAAATAAGTATCTTAATAAACATCAATTATTTTGCAACGAACAAAAGGGTTTTCGTCAAAACCGAACAATCAATATGGCAATATTCGACTTTCTCTCTCATATTATGACTTTTGTTGACCAAAAAACGCCTGTTTGTGCCATTTATACAGATATGACTAAGGCTTTCGACTACGTAGATCATAGAATACTATTGAATAAAATGCAGGCATATGGAATAAGAGGAAATATCCTAAGCCTCTTAGAGTCATATATCACTAACCGTATACAATACACAGAAATTTCAAGAGTATGCCCACTAAATAAACGAGAAACCTGTTATCTGTCAAAGCCAAGAGTCGTAAAACACGGCGTGCCACAAGGCAGTGTTCTGGGACCATTGTTGTTCTTAATCTATATTAACGACCTTCCAAAAGCAACAACTAGTAAGATGGTCCTCTTCGCAGACGACAGTACAGCAATTGTAAAGTGTACGAACCCTGACACATACAAAAGTGACATATACAATTCCCTATCTGACATTATTAATTGGCTGAATAAAAATAACCTAGTAATTAATTTGATGAAAACTAAAATAATGCATTTCCATCAAAGATGTGTAATTCCAGATGTACGCATTACTTTTAATGAATCTGAAATAGATGAAACCGTGAAAGTAAAATTCTTGGGTTTAATAATTGACAATAAACTAACTTGGAAGCCACATACAGATCAATTATGCAAAAGGCTGAGTCAGGCGGCCTATGCTCTTTTGCAACTATCAAAAAAGGTTGGTCAAGAAACGCTTCTTGTTGCCTATCATGGATTGGTAGTATCAATCCTTAGATATGGAATTATATTCTGGGGTCATTCAACAGATAGGGATTCGGTATTTAGAATGCAAAAGAGATGTATCCGACACATGTGGGGCTTATACAAAACAGATACTTGTGTACCTTACTTCAGAAGATTTAGGCTTTTGACACTACCGGGCCTATACATATTAGAAATGGCTTTATTTGTCAAGACAAACTCGAGTCTCTTTAAAAAATTGTCTGAAGTTCGAAGGGGTCCATTGCGCCGTCAATACGCTGGAATGCTGTGCAATGTAAACTGTAACACAGCTTTAATGAAAAAAAGTGTATTTGCCATGGCACCAAAAATATTTAACAAAATACCTTTGGAAATAAGAATAATGCCCATATTTAAATTCAAGAAGTCCTTGCAATTACTCTTGGTAAATAAATGTTACTACTCAATAAATGAATTCTTACAAGATAACTTATAATATTTTTTGCCAATGTATCTCTGTCCTGTATTAATGAAAATAAATGAGTATGTACCTGCAATCAAATCTGTAATAATGACACTGTAAATATTTGCTGACATCTTCTAATTTTGGGACATTACGGACTCAATCGTGTGTATAAATTATGACATTTGAATTTGAAATTATTTATTATATATTTTAATTATTTATCAATGGTGTCTTAGTGCAAATATGAATAGTAAATGAGTATTATATAATTTGAATAATTATTATGACTGGGAAATTTTGCTGACATGGAAATTTATTACTAGATATATGAAACAGAGACATCTAAATTTGTAACTATATATAATTGAATTTTGAAATTGTATTAATGACATGACAAGATTTATATATAGAAGTGTCCGAGAATATTTATTATTTATTCCTGTCAAGCATATAATAATAATAAATAAATTTTGCATGCTGCCTTGGCGGTCGAGTATAGTGATACAATAATATTTAAGACAACATCCTGTAAACCTGTATTTCGCAAAATAAAATAAATTTTGATTTTTTGATTTTAAGATCAGTGTCATATTTGCTAAGAAACATTATTTGTTGAGATCACGGGACATCCTTCCTGAGGGCTTACCCGGGGCTCTCAACCATAGGCTGTTGGGCGTTACGTGAGGTTTTTAGTCGGTAAGAGTCCGGCATAGCATCCTACGAGGATTTTCCCCCACGTTAAAAAAAAAAAAAGAAAAAAACATTTGTTGAAAAAAAAAAAAAAAAAAAACATTATTTGTTGAGAAACATGTACCAATGTATATTGAATTTAAATAAAGATTTATTATTATTATAAAGATTTATGTAACGTACCGAAATGTTTTCTGAATCCTGTTCCAATAACCGTCCAGCCTCTGTAACACACCGTAACGTTTTACAAGATCTCCCCTGCCCGCCTAAATTGCGTTACGTAATTCTTGAACGCCCCCTTTGTTCTTGTTGTAGCTTAAGACTTGTATATTCGAAAGAGACTCATCTTGGGCTGAACTTTATGCTAGGAAATATTCTGTGATTTGATCTGATAAAACTATATTATTGTATTTTGTTACATACTCTAGTTTTTTTAACAGTTCAAAACACGATTAGGGAAACTTTATTCGATCGAAATGACTCTCGAGAAGAAATATTGCAAATATCTTAAATGTACTTTTTTATTTAAATTAATTAGTAAAATCTTCGTAAAAACTTGTCATAAAATAGATATAGGCCTTTAGATTTTTTTTACACAAAATCGAATTGCCTTAGGATATGGCGATGCCGAATACGGAATTCTTATATGTTTTCTAATATACTGCTTGGTTCCTCCGCAGGTAGTCCGCCTCATAAACCAACTAGTGAAACGTCGCGGTGAACGGTTATCACCTAACGCGTTAGACTGTCTGCTCACCCTCAAGATACGAGACGTGGACCTCGACGCGGAAGCTGACGTCAAGAATAAGAAGCGAATAGAAGAGAAGCATAAGAAGAGGATCGTTAACTTGTCTAAGAAGGAGAAGAAGGTGAGTTGAGCATCTTCATTTTGTGATCATACTATGAATTCTCGCATACAGCTCTTTAGCGCAAATTAAGCTAATGTGAGATTGTGCTATTATATCTAGATACAAAACATTTATACTCTACTTGTGTACAAACTCCATGTACGTTATTGGTCTTGGCCTGCTCGGATAGGATATTGCTCTTTGGGAGAGATACACCCAAGCTTTCTGACGAACGTAAGGAGGCATTCCTTAAGAGATGTCTCCCTAACGCAGGTCCAGACATTGAACACCTTATACTCCAGCTACACACTCCGTCTTGCCTGTGCACTGACGTATGACTGTGTAGTGGAATCACGTGCAGGCAATCTCGATCAATGCAGTTGACGCTAATCGGCGTCAACCCCTACGACCTACCGCACCTGTATATCAAAAGTTAATTTTGCAACCGTATTGAATGTGTTAACTGTGCAATCCTCCCATAAAGCTGATAACGAAAACATCAATGAACTTAACATTTATACTCTTGATTGTTGGCACTTGGTGGAACTTGTTATAATACATTAAATCAAAAAGTTCTCAAATCAAATCTCAAAAGTTTGACAATGCTGTGAAGCGAAACCGGTTAGGTTATACGTAATAATCTTAAAATAGTGGAATAAAGTACAAGTGAGAAAGCAAAAGTATGTATCAATGAACTTACTGCTAGTTCGCTCTAACTTTGCCGCTCAAATCATTTGGTAAATGTATATTTGACTAAATAAAAATTTAGCAAGTAAAAAGTTGCCAAATGAATATTTGACGAAGTGATTAAAATGCGAAATGTGAATTTGTTAAAGATTCTTATGGGAAATGAAAAGCTGCGAAAATCTGTACTCTAAATGAACGTTATGCTGAATGAAGTTATACAAAATTTTAACTATGCCAAAGGTAATTAAGCCAAATAAAATTCTACTATCTTAAATGTATGCCATTCTAAATTCGGTCATAAGCACATTATGCCTAAAAATATTTATGTCAAATATTTTTTATGCCTAATAAATGATCGATTAAAGAAGTTTCTGCGAAGTGAGTTATCCCAAATAGGTTTCGGAGTATCAAGTTTCTACCAAATAGACGGCACCCAAAATATCCATAGTTTCTTATCGCTCATTAATTGCTCCATGTAGGTATTGTGTTGTGGCTAAATATAATTTTGCCTTTGTTGCCCGTGGCACTACCGCTTGGCACTACCAGTAGTGTCACGGGAAATTATACTTTCCCGTGGCACTACCGTTCCTATTGGCTGATTAAATCCATATAGTATAATTTCCCATGGCCCTACCAATTACCAATGGCACTACTAAATACCAAACGTATTAAATCAAGAGCGAACATGTTCTCAAATGGTCCCATGATGACAATCGGTAAAACAAATGAAGATCGGCAAAACAAATAAAGATCAGTGAAACAAATGAAGATCGGCAAAACAAATGAAGGTCGATTAAACAAATGAAGATCGATAAAACAAATGAAGATCAGTGAAACACATGAAGATCGGCAAAACAAATGAAGGTCGATAAAACAAATGAAGATCGATAAAACAAATGAAGATCAGTGAAACAAATGAAGATCGGCAATGTCCGTGAATATTATATTATAATTATTATAAAGGTGAGAACGACACACGTCGTTATGTGTTTCAGACGAAGAACAGAACGTCCTTGGCATGGAGGTTTTATTTATTTATTTTTTTATTTATTCTAAACTGCTTTGAACAAGGAAGGTACTGACACCTTGACATCTGTTTATTAGTTATAAAATGAAATTGTCAATGTTCTTTTGTCAATTGATCGCACGCGGGTTATAATTTATATCACCTCCTATTTTAAAGTCATATTAGGCAAAAAATATACAGCTTTTTCTAAATGGAAGATAAGGAAAATGGGTTGTTCTTCAGGCGACACAAAGGTGGCACGGTAGTTTTGTATCGTGACTTCCAATATCATTAGCTACGAGACTTCATAACTTTTTTTAACATCATAACTTTTGTTTAATTTCTTTTTCGAGCTTAAAATAAAATATATTCAATATTTGTTGTTTATTTCTTTTTGCATTTTTAATATACCTAATTATATTATTTCTTTTATTTTTAATTTGGTCTATTTAACTGATTTCTTTTTGTTTTACGTGAGGGAAAATCGTCATGGATGCTATGCCGGTCTCCTGCCGACTAAAAAACCTCATGTGCCCTGCCTAACAGCTTACGGTTGGGAGTCCCAGGTAAGCCCTCGGAAGAATACCCCAGGACTCCCAACAGACCTACTACGGCAGGCTACCACTGCGGCCTCACCTAGAACTGATCTTCATTTTGTAACACTAAGATGATCAGTGTTACTCACCAACTAGCGCGAGGTAGCTATGCAGAGAACTCTATCCCAGGGCGCCTTATTTCTAAGTTTCCAGTCTGTGTGCAAGGGTAGGCTAGGGCTCTCACGAAAACAGACAATAGGGTGTACACACATATATTTATATAACACAGAGATACACAGAGACACACAGAGAGCTTATTCACTGATAGACACAAATATCACAGGTACACAGAAGTATAGTCAGTGCTTAGGTACTTATGCTACTAAGCTACACATAAGTAGTGGATTTACTGGCCTGCAGAGTGAGCTGAGTGAGAGTGACTGCCTGTTGTTACTGCCAGGTGATGACGGCAGATACCTCTCACATGCGAAGCTCGTGTAGTCCGCACTTCCACGTTGTTGTACCACGTGCAGCCCACTAACTTATAGGTGCGGCACCAAATATCTCATCCGGCAACTAGCCCCGTAGTAAAAAACCCAGTTTTCTGGGTAAAATGTAGCAAGATGCAATGCAGCAACCCAATCACAGCCCGTTAGGCCACGCGAGGTAACAAATACTCGCGCTTGAGCGAAAAACTGATTCGCGGCACAGTCTCAGAGCAAAAGCCAAAGGACCTCCAACTACCCCAAAGCAGGTCTCGGTCAAAAGTCCTGTCTTTCACGAAAAATCTTAACAAAAAACCCGTTCCTTTAAATGCGAAACGCTTCGTCACCGAACTTATGACATCCTGTCATTCTGACAGCAGAAATGTCACCACTGACAACCGATTAAAAAAAGATAACTCGATAAGGCTGCTTTCACATCCTAAATACTGCATCTATAGAAAATAAATGCTACAACCACCCCCCCTTTAATAGTATTTCCTGCGGATATGACACGCTGGAAATACACAATAAAGAAAACAGAAAAGTACTGACTAATAAACAAAGACAACCAGCTAGGTCCTTCAAACACCAGCTGACTACGACCATTACAATACCAAAGAAAGATCCTCCTATGTACCTAACTAGACACTGACTCGTGTACCGGTTAGGCTAAGTAACTAGAGTCTAATGCCCTTCATAGAAAACGAATGCTCCCTTTACTCACTGCCGATACCCTAACACTACCCAAGCTCTCAGGATAATGTAGAGTACTAAGAAGCGAATGAGAGAAAAACGCTCGGTGCGGTGCATAGAAGAAACTACAACGTGACAATTTAAAGTCACGTACACATATAGAAATACAAACAAAAGATTAAAATAGTCTTACATAATGATCACATAGCACTGGTTTAATAAACTAGAGAAACAGTGCTATGTAGTTACGTTAGGTATTGGAGACTGCTCCTCCTGATACTTCAGGATGTCCTTGATATGGTACTCCCCAAGATCCTTACCGTCCAGATCTGACAGCCTATATACTAAAGGGGATCGTTTAGCAGTCACCACACATTTAAGGAACTTAGGAGCTAGCTTAGCAGTAAAATTCTTGGCCTTGTTGGACAGGTAGAACGTGCGTTTGTAAACTATCTGTCCCACTTTCAGCTCTACATGCCTTTTTCTGAGGTTGTAATACTTTTCATTACGCTGGTGGGCAACGTTCAAATGTTTCCTCACCTGGTCGTAAATGCGTTGTATTTCTCTCAGCTTGACACCGAAGGCTGATGGATCGTCTACAGAGACTGAAGTAGGATGGCACGCGATATCTGTCTGCCTGTACAGCACTCCATCCCCAATAAATTCCCTACCATGTACCAAAAAGTAAGGGGTGAAACGAGTTGCTTCGTTAACTGCAGTGTTTAAAGCACACTGTATCTCAACCAAGAACTGATCCCAAGACTTGTGTTGTGACTTCACATAGCATGAGATCGCTTGAACCACATTGCGAATAGCTCGTTCCGCCTGATTAGTTTGGGCATGATACCTAGGGTTATAATATATATTAGGTACATTGTATTTAGCCAACAGATCCTTAAATGGCTTACTCACAAACTGAGGACCATTATCCATGTAAATAGTCTTGCAGACTCCGTGCACGAGAAACACACTCTTCTCTATGAACCTCGCGACTACAGCGCCTGTGGCAACCCGAACAGGGCACAACATGACGTATTTGCTAAAGTAGTCGGAGACCACGATCAGGTGTACGTTTCTATTGCTGGAAGTGGGAAAGGGACCAAGCAGATCGACAGAGATAGCTTCGAATGGCTTCGAAACCCGCTTCGGGCTACCCATTAGGCCGGGACGAGACGTATTTACGGGTTTGTACTGCTTGCATGTTTCGCAATTCCCAACATATTCTTTGACGTCCTCGTACATCTTGGGCCAGTAATAATTTAGGGCTAACCTTTTATGCGTCTTCCAAACGCCACCATGGGCACTAAGTGTGTCATCGTGGTACTTAGAGAGCAGGGGCAAGCGATCCTCCTGAGGTACCACCAGCTTCCAGTCAAAGTCTGAAGTCAAAGAATATTTATTTTTAGTTAACCTATATAGAAGGTTGTCACGAATGTCATAATTTGGTGACTTCCTAGGGTTCTTCCGAACACTATTCATGGTGTGGTCATACCACGGGTCTTTAGTGGGTACTGCATCGAGGGAATCAATTTTGATACGAGACAGAGCATCAGGTACAACGTGGTCTTTACCTTTTCGATGCTCTATGTCAAAATCGAATTGACTGAGCCTCATGCTCCAACGTGCTAGACGACCCGTGGGATTTTTTAGCTTATGGAACCACAGAAGAGATGAATGATCCGTGACGACCGTACATTTTTGGCCTTCGACGTACTGTCGAAATTGTTCCAAAGCGAAAATCACGGCCAGAAGTTCTCGCTCAGTTGTGCTGTAGTTCACCTCGTTCTTGTTGAGAGAACGGCTACAGTAGGCGATAGGGTGCTCAACACCATCGTGAGTTTGTGTCAGTACAGCAGCAACTGAGTAAGCTGACGCGTCACTAAGAATGCGGAAGGGCATCTCAAAGTTAGGCATTTTTAATATAGGGGCAGAAACCAAGGCTGACTTTAGCAGGTTAAAGGACTGTTCAGCCTCAGGGGTCCATTCGAACTTAAGGTTCGTAGAAGTGAGTTTGCACAGAGGTTTACTAATCTTCGAGAAGTTGTTAACAAAGCGACGATACCAGCCGGCCATTCCCAGAAATCTCTTAACCTCCTTAGGGTTAGAAGGGGTGGGATAGTTGAGGATAACCTCAACTTTACCCGGGTCTGTCCGTAAGCCATGTTTGTCCACATAATACCCCAGGTATTTGAGTTCACTCCGACAAAAGTGGGATTTTTTCATATTAATAGTTAGGCCAGCATCCTTGAGTTGCTGATAGACTCTATGTAAGAGCTCTACATGCTCCTCAAAGGTGCTGGACACACAGACTATGTCATCCTGAAACGCAAATACCTTGTTGTCGAACTCGGGACCAAACAGACGGTCCATGAGGCGTTGCATCGTGGCACTGGCACCGACAAGACCGAAGCACATGGAATTGTAATGGAACAATCCTCTCCGGGGAACCGTAAAAGCAGTCTTCTCAGCAGACTGGAGTGAGTCGAATGGAATCTGCCAGTAGGCCGCACTCAGATCTACAGAGGTTAAATACTTAGCATTATTAAGATGGTCTAAGATTTGATTGATATAGGGTAAGGGGTAGGCGTCACTCTTAGACACAGAGTTCAGCTTGCGAGAGTCCAAGCACAATCTGAGGTCGCCGTTCGCCTTCTCCACCATGACCACTGGAGAGTTCCAGGCGGACTGAGACGGGGACACTACTCCCATCTCCAGCATTCGGTCCAGCTCGGCTTCCAGGGCCTTCTGCTTAAGGGGAGAGAGCGGATAATAACGCTGCTTGATCGGCTTGCTGTCACCAGTGTCAATGACATGGTGCACAAGTGAGGTCCGACCTAAACCCACCTTATCAGTGTTCAACGAGTCGAACTTTTCAATGACCTCGTTGATTACACACCTTTGTTTAGTTGTCAGGTTGTCGTAATCCTCGAGGCCACCGTTAAGGGACACAGACTCTATAGGATTATTATCACTAAAGCTATCAAGACTAATATTTTGTAAAATTAACTTATCACTTAACTTAAATTGTTGCCAGAAATCCACTCCAAATATCATGGAGGTGGTTATACCTGGGACAACATAGAACTTGACAACTCGGATAACCGAATTGTACTCAATTGGCAAAGAGATACAACCCAGACATTGCAAGTGAGTGCTGTCTGCAGTTGTAATACGAAAAGTAGGATTGATACTCACAAGATCAAAACCCAGTTCCAAGAAGATGCGGTGCGCTCCCTTACCTAGTATAGAGCAGGAGGCACCGGAATCTAGAAGGCCTAAGACATTTAAATTTAAAACCTTAACAACTAGATACGGTCTAATGTCACTATCCCGTTTAGGAAACAGGACCTTATCAGAAATAGACTCAGATACAGAGTGATGCACAGAGTTCCTAATAAGGCCCTGGCCTACGCGTTTTTTGACTTGCTAGTACAGTGTGAGCAGTCTGGGGTCTTGACTCCTTTGAGACCACACCGGAAACACACCAGCTCCCTTGACTGTGTGCAGCTGTATGCAGTGTGACCGCCCCCGCCGCAACGAAAGCATTTGCGATCGTGGGGGGTAACCGGCGTCTCCACTGCAGACACCTGCTTAGCGGGCTTTTGTACACCTTTGTTCTTAAGCTGGTGTAAGTCCGATGTAATCTCACACTTGTCAAGAGCAGGCTCATGGAAAGCGTCTGCCCTAGTACGTGCAAGCTCCAAGCGCTTACCCAAACGTCTCAAGTCATCTACAGAGTTGACATCATGCAAGGCCAGTTCCTTCATGTAGTCAGGTCTAATGTTGTGCATGAGAATGTCCAGCTGTTCCTCACTGGGCATCTTACATGACAACCTTGAGAACATGGCTTGCATTGTACATATATAGTTAACCAAGGACTCAGAGCGGGCTTGTGTACGCTGTCTTATCTCGTTCCTGAGGCGGTAATCATAATCAGGAATATCGAAGGTATCTCTAAGCTCACTAATAAGATCCTCATATGAGATGAAGTTAGCTTTGTTTGTACGGAACCAAGACAAAGCCGGTCCATCCAACAGGTCGGAGAAAGCCATAAGGAGTCTAGGCTTAGTAACCTCCCGAGCACATCTAAGTTCCTCTAATCTCTCTAAAAACACACGTACACAAGTAGAACCATCATATTTTAAGTTAAATGAACATAAGTTAAGGGGACGTTCTTTATACACTATGTTACATGTAGAACTATTCCTACTTGAACTAGCTCGCACCGAGCGGTCCTCTCTCACTACTGGTGAAGTATATTCCACCTGGTCACGACCCGAAGGATCATCACCATCATCATCCGAACCTTCGGATTCAGAATCACTACTGGGTTCAGCCCTAGCGATGATCTTCACTAGCCTACCACGAATATCCACCAGGTCGGGGCAATCCAGACCACAACGAGCTAACCTACTCAATAAGTAGTTGGCTCTGATGGACACCCTAAGACGACTACCTTTATTAATGAAAATGTCACCTGACTGAATAGCCTCCTCCAGCTCGGAGACTCTTGGAAGGCAGATCGAGAGCTCAGCCGGTGCATCAGCGGGTACCGGAGCACTCGCTTTGATGCTACCTCGACGGACGAGTCGGTGTGCCGTTCTTAGCTCACTCCGAAGGCCAGACACTGTCGTTTCCGGTTCCACTGAAATACCCATGTGGGACAGCTCGTTAGCAAGTTCATCCTTTCTTAAATAATTAATATATTTTTTCATCTGTGCCATTATGTAAAAATTTACTTACAACAATTATAAATATAAAATGGCACAGATAGGGATCAATTACAAAGTAAAAATGTAAATTGAGTTACAACAAAGTGTACTAAGTTAGGTAATTATGTTTCAAATTGACTTTTAGAATTTAACAAAGATTAAGGGTATACTAAGAGAGAAAAGTTTCTAAATTTTCTGATAACACAGTTCAGGTTAATAATTAAATTACAAGGTATCAACATACCTTCAAAAAAAAATTTATAATTACACAGAGTGAAATTCACTAAGTTAACACAGAGGTGAAGCTATAGAATAATATATGTAATATATTAATCTATGCTAATATAATATTACAATAAATATATGTGTGCACCATAAAAAGGAACATAACAAAGAAAAGAAACACAATAAGAAAAGAAGTGGGTATGCCAAATAAAATCAAAAAGTTTTTCCAAAATCACAGCTATTTTAAATTTTTGAATTTAGAATTTTGTGTCTTTTCCAGCCAAAGATGTAGGAAGCTGGAAGAAGACGAAAGGGAAGGTTTTGTGCTTAGCTGCTAGCACCACCAATTAACGTCCTGGAGCGTCTCGGACGATTCCAGAATGGTTTCGCCAGAGATAACCACCTATGCACACACACCAGACTGAGACTACCGCAGAGTAGACCCAGAGATTTGCCACTACGTTGGGAGCCAATTTGTAACACTAAGATGATCAGTGTTACTCACCAACTAGCGCGAGGTAGCTATGCAGAGAACTCTATCCCAGGGCGCCTTATTTCTAAGTTTCCAGTCTGTGTGCAAGGGTAGGCTAGGGCTCTCACGAAAACAGACAATAGGGTGTACACACATATATTTATATAACACAGAGATACACAGAGACACACAGAGAGCTTATTCACTGATAGACACAAATATCACAGGTACACAGAAGTATAGTCAGTGCTTAGGTACTTATGCTACTAAGCTACACATAAGTAGTGGATTTACTGGCCTGCAGAGTGAGCTGAGTGAGAGTGACTGCCTGTTGTTACTGCCAGGTGATGACGGCAGATACCTCTCACATGCGAAGCTCGTGTAGTCCGCACTTCCACGTTGTTGTACCACGTGCAGCCCACTAACTTATAGGTGCGGCACCAAATATCTCATCCGGCAACTAGCCCCGTAGTAAAAAACCCAGTTTTCTGGGTAAAATGTAGCAAGATGCAATGCAGCAACCCAATCACAGCCCGTTAGGCCACGCGAGGTAACAAATACTCGCGCTTGAGCGAAAAACTGATTCGCGGCACAGTCTCAGAGCAAAAGCCAAAGGACCTCCAACTACCCCAAAGCAGGTCTCGGTCAAAAGTCCTGTCTTTCACGAAAAATCTTAACAAAAAACCCGTTCCTTTAAATGCGAAACGCTTCGTCACTGAACTTATGACATCCTGTCATTCTGACAGCAGAAATGTCACCACTGACAACCGATTAAAAAAAGATAACTCGATAAGGCTGCTTTCACATCCTAAATACTGCATCTATAGAAAATAAATGCTACAATTTGTATAAGCGACCTTCATTTGTTTTTACCAATATTCATTTGTTTTTACGATGTTCATTTGTTTCAGCGACCTTCATTTTTTTTACGATTATCATTTGTTTTAGCGACCTTCATTTGTTTTAACCGATATTCATTTGTTTTAGCGATGTTCATTTGTTTTTACGATGTTTATTTGTTTAAGCGATCTTCATTTGTCTTGGCGATCTTCATTTATTTTGGCGATCTTCATTTGTTTTAGTAATCCATTTGCTAGTAGTGCCACGGGAAATGGTAGTGTCAACGTAAATGTACAATTACCCGTAGCACTACCAGTAGTGCCACGGGAAAGTAAAATTTCCCGTGACACTACTGGTAGTGCCAAGCGGTAGTGCCACGGGCAACAAAGGTAATTAATTTTGGACTGATCCTTCCGGCTGCGCTTCAATGACCGGTCACGTAACAGTTATAACCATTTAAGTCTGGTTTGCGCTGTCCAAATCTTTCTCAAGTCAGCGATTGCGCAAGTCGCGCCTTCAGGAATGCTGAGCTACTGTCTAACTATCCACAAAAAACTGCTAAGTGCAGGCATTCTCACAGGCAAAACGGAGCGTGTAGCCGGGCATACGGTAGAAAAGTACTGTTTTAACGAAGTTGCCTATTTTATTTATTTATTAAACTTTCCGCACAAAATCAATTTGCACATAGGCGGACTTAATGTCAAAGGCATTTTCTAACAATCAACCTTTGGGAGATGCTGTGATAAGTTGAAGTAGGTGCTTAAAGTATACCGACGAAGGTTAAAAGTATAAAATGGTACAAATTGTAAGTTTCATAAAAAAATAAATATTGAGAAGTTACTGTAACTAAGTGCATATCTGTAAGTCATCATCATGTGAGCCGACTCGGCGCCCACTGCTGGGTATAAACCTCCCCCGCAGATTGCCACAACGGTTGATCTTGTGCCGCGCGCGTCCAGTACGCTCCCACGACCTTTATTAACATCTTCATCTGTCAACCGTGAGGGAGTTCTACTCGCCCTGTTTCTATCTATATCTATCTATGTATCTATTTCTATAATCTAGTAATATAAAATTATCTTTGCTTATTTACAGCGCTCCAAGAAACTAAAGGAAGTAGAACGCGAACTGCTGGAGACTGCTGCACAAGAGAGTGAGATTGCAAGACGCAAGCAGCTCACAGAGGTGACTCGCACTGTGTTCGAGATCTACTTCCGGGTGTTGAAAACGGCTCCTAGGTCCGCGCTGCTGGCCGCTGCGTTGGCTGGACTTGCCAAGTGAGTCTCTCTCTCTCTCTCTCTCTCTCTCTCTCTCTCTCTCTCTCTCTCTCTCTCTCTCTCTTTTTGATTTTCGGAAATGATTTGATTCGAAGTGGTGGTTTTAGTCCTTTCCACTCCGATAAGATATCCTTGTGAATTTCACTCGTTAGAAAAATGTGTATCTTAATTTTTTCATAATTTCGATGTATCAATAATTTTAGGAGTTGTAATGTAACACTAAACAAATTCCCCAGATTCACGCACGTCATCAGTTTGACGTATTACTCGGACCTAGTGGCCATCCTGGGAAGACTGATGTCCGACGAGCTAGTCGGCTGTAGAGAGCGGCTGCAGTGCGTGCGGAGCGTGCTGGCCATCCTGGCGGGCGGGGGGGACGCGCTGCTCGTGGACCCGGCCAGGTTCCACGCCGCTCTGTACTCGGATATGTTGGGGGCTCATGCTGGTACGTATATAAACTGCTATACACTCAGTATTCTAAGTCAACAGTCATATATTTGAAAACGGAAGCTATGTACGCCACTCACTGGTATCTTCCGTTTTCAAATATATGAATTTATTTAAATACTTGGGCTATGTACGCCACTCACTGGTATTTCAGTGGAAATAATTTAAGGAATAATTAGGTACTTTAATATAAAATTTCTTCGACAGTATGAAGTAAAATAATTTTATAGTTAGTTCCTGATTTTCTCATTCTACTAATGCGCACGCTTATATGTAAATCGCTTACATTCCACCGTAATCTCCTTCCGTCAACTACCCCCTCCTTGACACTAGCAAGGAACCACCCATCTAACTACCTATCTATAGCTACAAGCATAATAAATAATATGATTATAGCGCCTACCAAATATGAATAGCAATTCACTTGCGTGTAATGCTGCACTATATTTTGTAAAAAAGAGTGTATAAAAAAGTTCTATATAAAGTTTGTTAACTCTTTGAGAAATGAACGTTGTCGACACGGGGTTAGGATATGAGAATTTATACTCCTTTTACTGCTTATTTACGCAGAAAGAATTTTTTAAAAATTAGGCAGAAAATTCGAATATTTTATCATTTCTATCTATTTAAAGATATTTTGAACCGTGCAGACAAAGTTAATGATGAGGCAATATATAAAACTTTTGGTTGTGTATGTGGCATATCAAACATTTAATTTCCTCCTGAAATTTGTATGGATAAAATAGTGATCATCGCAACTTTGACTACAGTTTGACTGCAAGTTGTGGCTTGTGGTGACTGGATAGGTCCTGGATGGGTGACCACTTTGTGACATTTTGAGCATTTCCGGCACTTTAATCCGGTTGTCAGTAACTATCCCGGTGGCAGTCGTTAAGCCAAATTGAAGACCTGTGTGCTGACACCACCTGCGCCTGTTAATTTCAAAACGGCAATAGGCCGTAATGTGCGAGGTTCACGAAGTCGTGGGTTCGATTCCAATCACGGGACAAAAAACTGTGTGATCCAAAAATATTTCTTCTATGTAAATGACTTACCTTATGTATTTTATATTTCCTTATATATTTTAATGACCTACCCTTTTACGTAGGGGACAACAACAAGATACGTCTTTGATTTTCAAAGTTAAAAGACAAATAGATAACTATGACGATGTCAACAACGCAATCTTGAAAGTGGTTCATTGGTTTAACACGAACAATCTTAGACTGAATGATAATAAAACTGAATGCATTAAATTTACCTTGCCTAATGTAACACAGTCAGAAACCAATGTTCAACTTACTGGTCGACAGTTGGAACTTGTGGAATCAACGACGTTCCTAGGGTTAACGGTTGATGCTGGTTTACAATGGGGTCCACATGTTGTAAAACTAGCTAGTAGATTAAGTTCAGCAGCATTTGCTGTACAAAAGATAAGGCACTTGACAGATGTAGATACGGCAAGAATAGTCTATTTCAGTTACTTTATTCTACTGTGGGGCAATGCTACAGATATAGATAAAAAAATGTTTTACAAAAGCGGGCCATAAGATCTATACAGGGTGTATTTTTGAAACAGGGCAGTAAGGAAAAGTACCTTCACCGTTGTAGTTACAGCAAAACGTTCTTAGGAGCCCTTCCCTAACTTTTCGAGATATTTTGAACTGCATTCACAGATTTTGCAATAATCTTATAGTTAGCCAAAAAATGCATAAAGTTCGCAAATATTTTTTCTGTGCCAATCGATTCTATTTCATGTAGAGATAGTTAGTATTAAAATCCCTGGTGCAATACCCATAACACAAGCAAATCAATCCTAGTTTACTTAGGAACCAGATGACGTATAGAAATGTCTTGTGCTGGATGACGTTGTATAAGAATTTCAACGATATTTTCCTATCTACCACCAGGTTACAGCCACAAGGACGCGCATATAATCATAGAAGCTGTGAGCATGATCTGTGCGCGCTCCCGTCGCGTGTCGCCCGCAGTACTGCAGGCGTTCGGCAAGCGGGTCACCACGCTCGCGACAACGCTCCCTCACAATGGAGCCTTGGCGTGTGTGGCCTTGCTGAGGCAGCTCATGCAGGTTAGTGCGCACATACATACACATACACACACACAAGCGGGTCACCACGCTCGCGACAACGCTCCCTCACAATGGAGCCTTGGCGTGTGTGGCCTTGCTGAGGCAGCTCATGCAGGTTAGTGCGCACATACATACACATACACACACACAAGCGGGTCACCACGCTCGCGACAACGCTCCCTCACAATGGAGCGTTGGCGTGTGTGGCCTTGCTGAGGCAGCTCATGCAGGTTAGTGCGCACATACATACACATACACACACACAAGCGGGTCACCACGCTCGCGACAACGCTCCCTCACAATGGAGCCTTGGCGTGTGTGGCCTTGCTGAGGCAGCTCATGCAGGTTAGTGCGCACATACATACACATACACACACACAAGCGGGTCACCACGCTCGCGACAACGCTCCCTCACAATGGAGCGTTGGCGTGTGTGGCCTTGCTGAGGCAGCTCATGCAGGTTAGTGCGCACATACATACACATACACACACACAAGCGGGTCACCACGCTCGCGACAACGCTCCCTCACAATGGAGCCTTGGCGTGTGTGGCCTTGCTGAGGCAGCTCATGCAGGTTAGTGCGCACATACATACACATACACACACACAAGCGGGTCACCACGCTCGCGACAACGCTCCCTCGCAATGGAGCGTTGGCGTGTGTGGCCTTGCTGAGGCAGCTCATGCAGGTTAGTGCGCACATACATACACACACACGCATATTGATATGCGTGTGTGTGTGTGTCACTTCCTCCCTTGTCTCCCTTTACCAATTAATGGTTATCCTACTACTATTGCTGCTACTCATGTAGGCGTTATATGAAAACTTCCAGAATCAGAATCTTTATTTGTAAAACATTGGTAATACATTCATAACAGATCTTAAATTCACAAATCCGCTATTAGTCCATTGAAATGTTACATAAGCTTTGCATTTTTTATAAGGACGCAATTTTATTTTTGGGACATGTGTAAGGGGTCAATAGAAGCTTAACCTCAAATTTGTGGGGTCGCCACCCTTGTCCCCCGGCCGCCATCTTAAAAAAAAGGGTTGAAAACACTTTTTCGGGAAACTATGCGTCTTACAAACATTTTCCGAAGACGTAAAATGTAGCAAATTGTTTTGCCTACAAATATGTAAAAATTACTTTTGCCCTAAATTAAAAATTAAAGAAGTTATGAACAAAAAGTTGAGAATTTTTTTATAACAATTTTCTTCTTTGCTCTATAAGTTTTTTTTATACATTGAACAAAAAATACTTCACAACAATCTTGTAGTAGATGATCTTTTGAGGATAATTTTTCCCTATTTTTTTATTTTTTTTTTTATTTTTATTTTTTTATATATAAAAAAATAAAAATAAAAAAAAAATTGTGTTTAAGTACATAAATAAATAAATAAATTAAGTTCATTCATTTGGATCGCTGTTACAGCGTCCTGAATTTGACCGGGTTTGTCAATGTTCATGAGAATCCGGTCAAAACGAAATGTTTAATTTAATTTTTCTCATTGTAAATTTAAGAGATGCGCCTAGTGTTCGGCCGAATATTTGAATTCGGTACATTCGGCAAGTTTCGGAAAGTTCGTATTCGGCCGAATATTCGTTTTATTTACCAAATAATTAGCGAATGTTGAAATTACTGTTAACAAAATTAAAAGTTATTGAATAGTTCGGGGTTTTCCCATAATTAACGTCATGGTACAGAGATCTCTGGTGCTGCACAGTAAAGTAACGTAGTCATTTAGGGATAAGGTCAATCTGGCGTCCAATAAGATCGGAATGCTTAACGTTACTTCGCTAAAAATGCCCGATTTTCATCGCGAGCAGAGCCGACCCATTATTGAATCCATTTAACTCGCAAAATACTTATTCACATTCCCAACAATAAATGATCGATTTGAAAGGTCTGCGGGGCAGAAATTATTGTAATGAGCTGCCTAAGTTCTAGATAGTGGTTCGAGTCATTACGCACTCCGTTTTTATCTGTTCTTCTTTAAGATACAATATGCAAGTACCTTTCTTCACTTGATTCGGTGTCACATGACGTTATCACTGTTAATACGCAACAAAACACGACCGCAAACAGCCAGTCCAAAACTCGCACTGAACACTAAACTAACTCTCTGTGAAAATGAACTGCTCATTTTCCAGTTTACATAGACTTTACTTATCTCAATAATAATTTCATTTTAAAATCTTCGTTGGTGGAAAACAAAACTCATTTCAGAAAAAATGAGCACGTTCAGCTCACCATCTCCCGCTAATTAGTCTATAAGCGCGTGCGGCCTTTTTTATAAATTTTTATAAAAACATTCTCAATTTTTTGTTTATAGCTTCTTTAATTTTTAATTTAGGTCCTAAGTTATTTATACATATTTGTAGGCAAAAATATTTATTACAATTTATGACTTCACCAATTTGTTTTAAGACGCATAGTTTCCGAGATATTGCGAAAAAAGTGACTTCACCCCTTTTTTCAAGATGGCGGCCGGGGGACAAGGGTGGCGACCCCACAAACTTGAGGTTAAGCTTCTATTGACCCACACATGCCCCAATAATAAAATGGCGTCCTCTAACAAATGCAATATTCGGTCGTTAAATTGTAACATTTCAATGGACTAAATGTTTTGTCCGAAAGACGTACAAAAATGAATTTGAATAAAAAAAAGAGTACATAGGCACAATTAAAATGATAGTGACCGACCGAAGTTTCGGTTTCGGTTTCGGCCAGTTTCGGCCAAAAAATCGAGTTTCGGCTGCAGTTTCGGTTTCGGCCAAAACGGGCCGAAACTTTCGGCTGGGCCGAAACTCACGTGTTCATGAATTTTGAGTGCCTGGCTCTGCTTGTGACGTGGTTGGGGTCAGCCCAACCAGTTAATATGTTACTGACCGAAGATTTACAAAGGACTTCCAATTAATAGTTATTATAACAATACAATTTTCACGGAATCCTAAAAGGTGATCTAGGACATTGCATAACCCTATCCCTTTGTTGTCGGTTCCGTTGACTTCGTTGGTCGTCTGTCTGTCTGTCAGCAGGCTGTAACTCATGCACCGTGATAGTCAGACAGTTAATTCTTTTTACAGATGATGTATTTCTTTTGCCGCTATAGCAACAAATAATAAAAATAGACAAATTAATAATATTAAAGGGGGCCTCGCTTACAACATAAGTGATTTTTTGCCGCTTTTCTTGTACGAAACTCTACGTGCGCTAGTCCGGCTCACTGTTGTCCAGTTTTAGTTATATACTTCTAGAATGTAACCAAAACCAGCCAAGAGCTAGTAGCACGGCACGGTGTGGTTTTCGTCGGTAGGAGTTCGCAATAGCATCTATGAGTAATTCCACACGTAAAAGAAAGAAACTCATCTTTAGAACACACACTTGAGAAGATTTATACCGTTGATTGATGGAACTTGGTGGAACTCGCTGCACCTATTGAAAAAATAACCGGCCATGTGCGATTCGAATTCTAGCACGGAGGGGTTAAAGCGGGACCCTATTAACGAGACTTGAGGCCTAGGCGTCCGTCGATCTATTAGTCTAGAGCATTGGTTTTCAAAGTGGGGGGCGCGCCTCCCTGGGGAGGCGCGAAGACATGTACAGGGGGGCGCGGTTAGATCAGAGTGACATCACAAGAGCAAGCTATGGAAATTTTGAAAAGATGCTAAGACACAATTTTGGGTTAAATATCTCAAATCTTATACCTTTTTTATTAATTGGTAACAATAATAAAAACAAAGTTTAGAAGCAAACAAAATTTTGCTAGTAATCTACGTTGTGCTTATTTTTTATCTCTATTAAATTCACAATCGGGAATCTTGTCAAAATCATGCAAGCACATCTATCTTTGACTCTTTTTATAAGAAGTGACCTTTTGTAAGTCTGACCGGGAATCGCTGGCACCAGGATAATAAAAGAGGGTAACGCACGATCTTCGTCGAGGCTGCATGTCTCCTACCTGGGTACCCTCCATGCCACCTGGAAGCGAGGGCCCTAGAGGAGCTGCAGTGATATCATAGGCCTGTTGCCTGAGCTGTCAAATTGGGAACTCACTACTATAGAGGTGGTGAAGCCGATCATGGAAGAGTGGCTTAAGAGGCGCCTTTGTAGCCTCACCTACCGCGTGTCATAGATATTTACCGGGCACGGGTGCTTCGGGAAGTATCTGTGGTGCATACACCGGGGGTAACACCTGAGTGCCAGCACTGCGGTTACTTCAGCGAGGAAGCGGTGCCGCATATTCTGACGGTGCTCAGCATGGACGCTGCAACGCCAAGACCTGGTCGCAGGCCTGGTGTGGACATTCTCACGCTCAATACAGTGTTGAGGGCCATGGTCCCAAGCTGTGTCTTTCGGCGTGCTAAATGTTGGCGTGGTGGGAGCGGAAGATAAATACGCAATACGCCCAAGCCGGCTTTCATGACCGAGGGCCTGAGAACGACGGATTCGCTGCTCGCCAGTCTTACAGAAGCAAGCCAAGATGGTGGCGTGTCTCTTCATCCCTCAAAGAAGTGGGATAGTAAACAAAAGGGAGGTCTGAGATGTATTTATAAACTTTATTACCTACTCTTATTTTATTTAATAATTGTATGTTTCAGGGTCCGGTGTCCAAAGGGTCAAAACGGGCCTCTATTTAAGAAACTTCGGCGTCCGTCTGTCTGTCTTTCCGTCACGAGATTGTATTTCAGGCACCTCGATAGCTAGAGTGCTAAAACTTTCACATAATAATGTATTTCTGTTATAACAACAAATACTAAAATCAGAAAAATAATTACTGTTATTTTTTTTTAAATTGTTTGGCGAGCCCACTTTCTGTTTCCTGGGCTGAGGGGAGGCGTGGGCACATTAATTTTAACAGTAGGGGGGCGTGATACCTATAAGTTTGGGAACCCCTGGTCTAGAGGTTGTATCGCTGGAACCGTGCAGATAGGGGCCTAAAATTTTCACTGTACAGTAGTTCTACCGACTAAAAACCACGCGTATTGTACCTAACAGCCTACGGTTGGGAGCCCCGAGTATGCCCTCGGAATGATGCATACTGCGGTCTCGTCTTTGGGGGTTGTTCACTTGTGATCCCGCTTCTTAAGGGGGGCGTGTATGAATCTCTCACGTCACGCTATCGTCTAAGGCCTGGTTCTGTAAGGACGGTGAGCAACCCCCGTCACCGTCCTCACGCGCCCGTCATGGAGGCTGATAGTATGGGTCACCGCCGCAGATTGTGAAACTTGGGTGGTAGAGTTCTCTCCCGCTTCCTCCCCTCCGAATCTATCACGAGCATGACCTGCTCACAAGAAGAGGCCTATGGCCCCGCTTCAGCGCCTCCTTGCGCCATTGAAACAATGGCCTTCGCTTTCAGGTCCTATAGAGGGATCCCAGCTAGAAGACATGCGTAACGGAGATCGTGCAGTATCCCCTTATCACCCTGACAGCCGTCGCCTTCTGCGGGCTAAGCAATCTAGCCGCATTGCTGGTCAACAGGATCTACGCCCCGTATAAGGCCATGCTCCACACGATCCCAAGGTACAGTCTCCTGCAGGGATCGTTAGGTCTCCTGATATTGGGCAACAACCATGAGAGTGTGGCTGATGCTCCCTCCCTCAGTTATGGGACCATGGAAATGGTATCCAAAGTTCCACCGGCTATCGAGTACGAGCCCCAGGTACGCCATCGAGAGCTCGATGCCGATGCCGATGCTGACTGACGCCCCCTATATGTAAGCTGGATCCCGCAGGTGGCCTTTAGGGTTGCGTCTCGGTGCGTTGCTCCTCGCGCTGTAATGAGGGTGTTGTCGTAACATGTTACGCGCGTAACACATTACGCCGACACCTCTGAGCAACGGACCACACAGCACCTTATCGTAATCATTGTTACACAGAAGTGATCCTAAGACCGATCCCTATGAAACACCGTACGACATATCTCGCCGACCCTGCCCTAGCCAGCTCGGGTAAGTTATGGCCCCTCTCGGAAAGATAGGCCCCGACAATTCGACGGAGGTATGGAGGTATTCCATGGTAAATAAGCGCCTCCTAAACGCAGCTCCAGGGCAAGGTGTTGAAAGCGTTCGCGATATTAAAGGGACACAGCCACCCTGTTATGTTGCCGCTATAACAAAAAATACCTACTAAAATCAGAAAAAAGCATCCACACAACAAACATAATTTTTATGCCCAATTTTTGTAACGGAACCTTCTGTGCGGGAATCCGACTCGCACTTGGCTGTTTTTTTTTTTCAATATGAACACGTGAGTTTCGGTTTCGGTTTCGGTTTCGGCCGAAACTGACCCTGGGGCCGAAAGTTCGGTTTCGGTTTCGGTTTCGGCCGGAAAACCAGTTTCGGTCGGACACTATAAAATGATTAACAACTAAATACATTACTGCTACTTTTTAAGAGAAAAAATACAGTTATATAAAATCAATCATTTGTGTATACTATAATATTAAGAGGGCTAACATATTTCGCGCCACGTATTGCTCAGAAACCATGCGTTTAAAGTCATTAAATATTTATCGTACAAACATGGTATTCACTAACATACTTATTAAATTTAGCTCTCTAAACGTTTTTAAAAACATTTTACCTAACAACAAATTACATATGGTTAATATCATCAAAAGTGAACAAGGTTTTTCAAATCATACGACTTGCATCGATTTCGATGGTTAAATTCATATCGAATAACTGATAAATTTAATAAACAAGGGAAACGAAGCATTTTTATTATTATTTTATGTGACGGGTGGACCGAAAAGTATATCTATCTAGGTGTAAAGTTCTCATCAACACAAATCAATCAAGCCGAAACACAAGGTAACTGCTGTAAATCGTTAAGGAATTCCCTCGACTGTCTTTCGGTTCCATCATCAGATCGACTCCAGACCTTCATTAAATTGTAGTACATTAAAGCACTTAATCGAAAAGTTAACAAACGCACTAGTTGTCCCTACAATTTTCGGTGGTTGCCCTCGATTTATCCTGGATCCCAGGATCAGATCCTGATACCCTGGATATGGGACCACCTCAGAAGTAGCCTCTTTCAAACAAAAATAAAAACAATTTCAAAATCTATAGCGTAACATACATACAAAAAAAATAGCGTACGAATTGAGAACCACCTCCTTTTTTGAAGTCGGTTAAAAATTAAATTAAAAGATTGAACGCTTAGACTAAGAATATGGCACCGGTGGTAATACATGAAGAAAAAAAAGTATCAAACTTGTTGGTACCAACAATTGCCACTATACGGCTATGTGTTCCGCGCCGCGCTGATTTCTTACGATCGTAAAGAAATTTGAAAATGGAATTAATAGATATCGTGTGTCTGTAAAATTGATGAAATTTAAAAAGTAGTGGGCGATATAAAAACACCTTTAGAACACAAAAATCGTGTTTTTAAAATTCGTTTCTGTCTGTCTGTCTTCGTCAACGAATTCTTACGTACATCGGGGACATGAGCTCAGTTAGCATCGTTTCTAAACATGCGTGCTCTTTCTCTGACTTTTATGTTGAATAAGTAGAGAGAGGGCCGGACTGCCACACTGCGTCAGTTTTTATTAATATAATATACGAGTATGTAGAAACCTATAAGTACTATCCTTCTATGTACGGTCCGTTGTAACAATTTCCTTACTCATCCTAATAATTCGTTTGTTTTAACATGATATATTTATGTATCTATGTACTAAGTATATTAATAATAAACTTTTAATTCAGACCATGTTATTCTTATAAATTCTTCGTCATACTTTGAGCACCTACTTTAACTATATAATCTCTGCATCATCCAAAGGTTGACTGGTAGAAAATGCCTTTGGCATTAAGTTTAAGTCCACCTTTGTCAAATAGATTATAATATATATCTCACTAGCCGTTGCCCGCGACTTCGTACGCGTGAAAATTATGTTAAAAAACAACAAACTTTCATCCCCTATTTTATCCTCTTGGGAGTAGAATTTATCAAAATTCTTTTTTTTTTTTTTTTAATGGCAATAAAACTTTATTCAATAAAATATTAGACAAATGTTAAAATAAATTAATAACTATTTACAATATGAATAAATAAAACTAAACTAAATCTAAATAGGGCCACCGTGGCATTGTGCCCAAAAGACTGGCAGCATTCCCCCTTTGAACGGCGATGCCTATTCGTTGGGAGAAATAACTGCCAGGTCACCAGTTGACTCCACAAGACACTTCTTCAAAATTTTAAAAAAATTATGTGCGTTGGGACCCCATGGACCTAGGGTCTCGACACCGACTGGAATAAAATTGTACGACTAGCCGAGACCCTTATACTTAATTATTTTTTTATATTCTGCCGCTTCCGCTGCCGCGCTGGCTTTTTCTTTTGTTCTAGGAAGATGGGACGGGGCCAAAGTGTCTACACAAGTGGCATCCCAAACTAGCACCCGACCCATCTCCCACGGAATTAAGGTCATCCCATCCGGTCTCTTGCCATCGTCCCTAAAAATGCCATTTGGCTCTAAGAGAGCGGGCACACCGACGGTGGCAAGAGCACGGCGAATGAAAATTCTTACTTTTTTTTTTTTTGAAGTGAAACTTCTTTATCGGCGTTAAAAAAAAAATTGCGTCACGTCACGTCACGATTTTTGGTTACGCGCCATCTTTGTTCTGTTCCCCACCACGGTGGATTCGAATTAAGAGTACTTTATCCAGGGATAGCATGTCATTTAAGGGTTTTTGGACTTTTGGACTTTTGGGCTTTTGGACTTTTGGATGGGACATTGGTACTTTGGGTCTTTGGGACTTTGAAACTTTGAGACTTTGGGACTTTTGAACTTATGAACTTTTGGACTTTTGGATGGGACCTTGGTACTTTGGGTCTTTGGGACTTTGGAACTTTGGGACTTTGGGACTTTGGGACTTTTGGATTTTTGGACTTTTGGATGGGACCTTGGTACTTTGGGTCTTTGGGACTTTTGGACTTTTGGACTTTTGGACTTTTGGACTTTTAGACTTTGGACTTTTGGACTTTTGGACTTTTGGACTTTTGGACTTTTTGGACTTTTAGACTTTTAGACTTTGGGACTTTGGGACTTTGGGACTTTGGGACTTTGGGACTTTGGGACTTTGGGACTTTTGGACTTTTGGACTTTTGGACTTTTGGACTTTTGGGCTTTTGGACTTTTGGACTTTGGGACTTTTGGCCTTTGGGACTTTGGGACTTTTGGACTTTTGGATGGGATCTTGGTACTTTGGGTCTTTGGGACTTTGGAACTTTGGGACTTTGGGACTTTTGGACTTTTGGACTTTGGGACTTTGGGACTTTTGGCCTTTTGGACTTTTGGACTTTTGGACTTTTGTACTTTTGTACTTTTTGACTTAATTTAAGGTGAGGTGAAAATTAAGTTTATGAAGAAGTTTCACTTCTTACGTGTGTACACTAAGTACACGCAATTTTTTTTATACCACTAAGGTGTCAGACAAGCGTACGGCCCACCAGGAGGACTGGTGGTCACCGCAGCCTATGAACGTTTGCAACACCAGAGACGCCACACTCGCGCTGCCGACCCTGTAAAAACCTTCTTAGACCCCTTTTGAAGAACCCCATACTGTAGGCGTTTGGGAAAACCGAGGCAGGAAGATCATTCCACAACCTAAGCGTGCGCGGAAGAAATCCCCTATCGGATCTAACCGTGCTCGAACGCTCCGGACGTAGGGTGTGAGGATGAAATCCCAGTCTATGGCGAGCGGTGCGATGATAGAACGTAGCCGTGGGCATCATGTCAAACAATTCCTCAGAGCAGATACCATTGTACAGGCGGTGGAACACGCATAAGGAGGCAAAGTCTCTCCTGTCGCAAAGAGGTTCAACACCACCTGTCAGTAAAGGATCGTTGACAACTCTCACAGCTCGCCTCTGCACCGAGTCAAATGGACGAAGCTGATATTCAGGTGCCCCCGCCCAGAGGTGACAGCAGTACTCCATGTGTGGCCGCACTTGCGACTTATAGAGAAGCAGTGTTTGCGCCGCAGTAAAGTACCGCCGCGCCCTGTTGAGCACACCGAGCTTCCTGGACGCCAGCTTGGCCTTGTCCTCCAAATGACTGCGGAACTGAACGTCACTGGAGATGTCAACACCAAGGATCCCTATACTTTTAGAGATGGAAAGAGATGTGCCCTGGAATTGTGGCGCTACAGTAATTGGGGCTTTCTTAGCGGTGAAGAAACACGCCTGTGTCTTGGAGGGGTTGAACTGGACAAGATTTTGTCTACCCCAATGGGACACTCTAGTAAGAGTAGCCTCGATTTCAGACACAAGCTGTTCACGACTTTCTTCCACTGCGTCCCGAGAGATACCGGGGCGGCCTGTGTGTGTGACAAGTGTCCCCCGTACTGTCTGCATAACAATGAATGCCGTCAATAGACAACATGTCATTGATATGCAGCAGAAACAGAGTAGGGGACAACACTGAGCCTTGCGGTACTCCAGCGTTAATGGCCATGCAGTCAGAACAGCTGCCGTCGACAACAGCCCTGATGCTTCTACCGGCCAAGAAGCTGGACACCCATCCGCATAATCTTTCGGTCAGTCCGTAGGAGGGCAATTTATTAAGAAGACCACGGTGCCAGACCCGGTCAAAGGCTTTCGAGATGTCGAGATCACTCACATCACTGCTAGAGCCTCACCCTTACTCTCGATAGCCGTCGCCCATCGGTGTGTGAGCCACACGAGAAGATCGCCCGTCGAGCGACCGTGACGGAAACCGTACTGCCGGTCACTGAGCAGGTCGTTTTCCTCAAGGTACCTCAGGAGCTGTGTATTAATTACACGCTCCATCACCTTAGACAATAGAGAAGTGACGGCTATAGGCCTGTAATTGGCCGGGTCGGTCCTATCACCCTTCTTGGGCACAGGATGCACATACGCGATCTTCCACGGCCTTCTCCCCGGCACTCTGGGCCAGACTACCGTCGGGTTTAAGCAAAGGTGGTAAACCTGACTGACAGAAGTTTCCCTCGGCAGCTTTGGTACTTAGCCTATAATGGAAGGCCTGCCTACGTCATAACATCTACCTGCATGCCAAATATCAGCCCGATCCGTCCAGTGGTTTGGGCTGTGCGTTGATAGATCACTATGTCAGTCAGTCACCTTTGAGTTATAAATCTATTTAGATTTAGATAAACTCATATTTTAAAAATACCGGAGACGATTCCGTTTCTGTGAACTCGTTTTTGTCCATGTCCTTGATCGATACTAGCAAAATTAACTATACTCCCCTTTTTCTAAATTATTATATAATAGTTTATACTTTCATTTTCAGCAAAGCAAAGCAGTGTCCTCTCTCCTGGAAGTGGACAACGAGAGCGGCTCCGGTCGTTTCGACCCTCTCCTGCCTTCGCCTGAACACTCACACGCACAGAACACCACACTCGTGGAACTGCACCTGCTGAGGAAGCACTACCACCCCACTGTGAGGGAGTTGGCGAACTGTACCTTGAAGGGACAGGAGGGACCTACCAACATGTAAGTGTACCTGAACACTTGACCACTTATTAGCTTCACCGAAAGTTTTGAGACATCCTTCCGAGGGCTTACCCGGGGCTTCCAACCGTAGGCTGTTAGCAGGACACGTGAAGTTTTTAGTCGGTAGGAGTCCGGCATAGCATCCATGTAGGATTTAAAAAATGCTTCACCAGAACATATCGGTATTGGGTATAGCAAAGATTGGCGATAATCGCCACCGGTGGCGACGCATACGTAAATTGTGTTAGAAATAAAAAATCTCTTATCTGATGGTATTTATTTCGGTCTCGATGCAGAGGACGTATTTGTAATATTTTATTTTTCCATTACGCCATAATTATGTTTTTATTGTAATCTGTTCTTTCATCCCTACTTCCCTACTTATATTATAAATGCGAAAGTAACTCTGTCTGTCTGTCTGTTACGCTTTTACGCCTAACCGGCTGGAGCGATTGACATGAAATTTGATATAGGGATAGTTCGAGGCCCTGGGCAGGACATAGGCTACTTTTTAACCGACTGTGCAAAAGGAGGGTTATGATTTTACGATATAACTACTCTTACGCGATAACGACTTCTATGCGGTCGAAGCCGCGGGGAACAGCTAGTACATAATAAGACATTTCAAATCTGCCAGGCGTCCCGTGTCGGCTCACAATTTATTCGAAATCGATTCCGTAGTTGTTGTATAAACATTAAAATTTGCGAGCTCCTAGTAATTAATACTAAAATAATAGTAATATTACTAATTACGATTAAATTTAAGTTTAATTTTGTTGCCAAACTAACCTCTACTCGCCACAAAATTAAGTTTCCTGTTTATAATCATCACAACAAGAGATTCTTCACAACAAAAAAATGGACAGCAGATTTGAGAAAAATCTTAAGAAACTGGAAAGTATGTTCACAAGTGGTCTTCGTAATCACGAGTATAAATTGCAGAAGGCACTGGACTCCACAGGCCCAAAGCATACGGACATTGCTCTTCTCTCCCGAGACTTCATGGAGTTTCGTTTGTTATGGACTCCCTAAGGCACCTGAAGATTCAAGCCCAACTTTTGTCACTCGGTATGAACCGTATTGAGATGTCGTCGTAAGGTTCTGCAGCTTCACGGCATTCCTGAAAAGCCGAATGAAAAGTTACATAACACTTTTCATAGTTTATTAACCGACAAAATGAAGTTGCCCGATGTGGATACTAACATAGTTGAAGAGTGTCATCGCCTGGGATCGGGTCAGGAAAAAGCACGTCCCATCGTCATTAGGTTCCGTGACATGGAGTACCGCCACTTAGTCTGGGATCACAAAACTTCGCTTAAAGGAACTGGTTACTGGTATTAAGGGTCCGAGTTTCTCACGAGGAGCAGGCACAGGGTCTTCACTGCAGCACGCAAGCATTTTCATATGAAAAACGTTTGGACTGCTGGAGGTGTTATAAACGTAATAAGTCCAGACAAAAAGCGCCATAAAATTGACGGACGGACAGACAGACAGACGGACAGCGAAGTCTCATGAATAGGGTCGCGTTCTTTCGGACTTCAAAAATCGGACCCAATTACTTGAAGTCCGCGGTCTGTAGGTCCATTTGTCACAGACTATCTCATGAACCGTCATAGCTAGGCTAGAACAAATAATAAAAACCGGCCAAGTGCGAGTTGTAGTCGCACACGAAGGATTCCGTACTAAATATGGCAAAAAAACACGTTTGTTATACGAGTGATTTTCCAACTGTCAAAATAGATATTTCCTTTAGCGGTTTTCTTTATTGTGTTAAGGTTTGCTCCACTTAGAATTTATCAAACTATTCGTTTAATTATATATTTAATAATAATGTAGCATTTAGTGGTTATTTCATGTCAATCGGATAATAAATAAAAAAAGTTATATCACTTTAGAGAATCATACATAGACTTATGAAATCCAAAAATTGGGTAAATCTAAATTGGCGTGTTGGCTTAATCATAAAAAAGCTTCGGTGCGGACTGAATTGTTTTAGAATAGACTACTTAGATATAGAATAGACTAGCTGACTCTCGCAACTTCGTTTACGTCACACATGGTGTATGAAAGGAGATGTATTTCTTCATCAGACTCATCAAGCAGCGTATGAAACTGCCCTGTCTGCTTAATCATAAAAGAGCTTAAAGATTAAGTCTATTCTAAAACAATCAAGCCAACACTCCAGTTTAGATTTACCCACAAATTCGAAGGAACCGTTGAATTCTAGGTTTTGCGATAGTTGTGATGTCTCTACTTCCTGAACTACAAAACCCTCAACATTGAAACTCGTGTGAAACAATCCTTAAAGTACTCCCTTTATGACACTGAAAAAATTTTTGGAATCGGACCATGCATTGGGAACTTACGACGAAAAAACTATTTTCTCTTTCATCCCCTCTCCCAAATGAACCGCGCAAAATATCGGGATCAAAAGTATCCTAGAACCTTCCTCGGATCATAAGCTCTGATTGTACCAAGTTTCATTCAAATCGATTCAGTAGTTTCGGCGTGATATGTGTCTACACCTAGCGGGATCCCCTGTCTGGGAGATTTATGAATGATGCAGGGAATTAGTTCTGGATATGTTCTACTGAATTATGCTGAAAACAGAATTTGTTCCGTATAATAAACGGAAATATAAACTTTTCTAACCGACCTCCAGCCAGCGGGATATTTACCAAAATTAAGTCTGGGGAACTATAAATTGGTATTAACTTTTAGTTCTGTATTTGATCTGTTTGACAAAACAAAAAACATACTTCTAGCGTCCTTACTTCAGCCACAATCAAGCTGAAATGAAACCTCCAGTCAGCGGACTTTTTCTCTCAGGGACATTTTTTTGTAACTTTTACACTAAATTGATAACATTTAAACTATTTACGACTATAATTTTACTTAAATTACTTATTCGTACATCTAGTATGAAAATTAAAAGTACAGAATTTGAAAGCTAGTAAGTGGGTAGAATACAAAATAATCTCACCGGTCTGCATTATCTTTCATAAGTTAATATCATTACATAGTATAAAACAAAGTCGCTTTTTCTGTCCCTATGTCCCTTTGTATGCTTAAATCTTTAAAACTACGCAACGGATTTTGATGCGGTTTTTTTTAATAGATAGAGTGATTCAAGAGGAAGGTTTATATGTATAATAACATCCATTAAATAGTGGAGTAATACTGTATACCCGAGCGAAGCCGGAGCGGGCCGCTAGTTATAAATAAATGCGAATATTTGTAAGGATGGATATTGGTATAATATGTATGTATGTACGTAAGTATGTACTATGTATGTTTGTTACTTTTCCATGCAAAAACTCTAATGAATGGATTTCCATGAAATTACAGTAATATAATATATTGCCTATACATTGCCTATACATAAATTTTCATACTAGATGTACGAATAGGAAATTTAAGTAAAAATATAGTCGTAAATAGTTTAAATGTTATCAATTTAGTGTAAAAGTTACAAAAAAATGTCCCTGAGAGAAAAAGTCCGCTGACTGGAGGTTTCATTTCAGCTTGATTGTGGCTGAAGTAAGGACGCTAGAAGTATGTTTTTTGTTTTGTTAAACAGATCAAATACAGAACTAAAAGTTAATACCAATTTATAGTTCCCCAGACTTAATTTTGGTAAATATCACGCTGGCTGGAGGTCGGTTAGAAAAGTTTATATTTCCGTTTATTATACGGAACAAATTCTGTTTTCAGCATAATTCAGTAGAACATATCCAGAACTAATTCCCTGCATCATTCATAAGTCTCCCAGGCAGGGGATCCCGCTAGGTGTAGACACATCGGCGTGATAGTTATTCGGAATACAGACAGACAGACAGACATGAAAAATTTAAATTACATTTTCGGTTTCAGTATCGATTAGAGAACGCCCTACAATTAAAAATTTCAAAATATCTTCCATGTACAGACTCTCGACCCTCAACAGTTTTATTATTATTTTTTTTTTTTTATACTACTTAGGTGGCAGACAAGCTTACGGCCCACCGGAAGGTTGGTAACCGTAGCCTATAGACGTTTGCAACACCAGAGGCGCTACACACGCGCTGCCGACCCGGGCGCAGGTTGTGACGACCCACAGTTGAAATTTTTCAAGCCGCCCGTAGGGCCTTCAACTTGGCTTAACGACTGCCATTTTTACTGGCAACCGGGACCAACGGCTTAACGTGCCTTCCGAAGCACGGAAACGCTCGTAAATAACTGTCACAAAGTGGTCCACGTGGTGGTCACCCATCCATGTCTGGCCATAGTAAATGTTGCTTACTGCAGTGATCGTTTACAGAACACTGAGTCCGCGGGGCCACGAGCGCTTCAAATGTATAGACTAGATATTAGATAGAATAGAATAGGGCAGTTTCACATGCTGCTTGATGAGTCTGATGAAGAAATACCTCTCCTTTCATACACCTTATGTGACGTAAACGAAGTTGCGGGGTCAGCTAGTGTTTATGCGCCGGGAGGATTGTGTATTTAGATTTACATACGTATGTCTATCAGTCGTCTAGATCCCATAGCACAAGCTTAAATTAACTTAGTTTGGGCTAGAAGATGTTGCGTGTGAATGTCCACAATTTTTATTATTTATTATGCATGCCCTTCTTATCTCGGGTATCTTCTTTTTTTTTTTCTTATGAAGATGCCCGGTCTTTTGGTAGGCTTACGTGGGGACATATTGGTCCAACACGCAGCAGCGCAACTTTGAGATTTTTAATGTAAAGGAAATGGGACCCCCACTGCAGACAATTCACGTCCGCCTTATGTAGAAGAACGGCAATGGACTGCCTACAATGGAAGCTAAACTATTGGAAAATAATGCTAATTAAAAATGGGCTATTGCGTTGGAGGTTAAATGGAACTACGTTACTTGTGCTATGGATGAAAACGGCGCCTGCCATTAATATCTTATTATTAAAACATTGGCAGACGATGACTCGCCAATACAATCGCCATAGGCATGCAAGCCTGTAAGGCGGCAGAGGGCAACACCGGTGTGAGCGGCTAGGGGTGTCGAGCGTTGAAAATGACACTTCCACCCCCGAGCATGAAGCTCTGGCTTCCTCCCTCTGACCGGCCAATTAAGGCAAGCCAGAGTTGAGATTTGCTGCACTCCCTGGAGTACCGCCTCCCGTTAGCCCATTAAATGCCAACTGGTCGAGAATCGCAACAAAACTCGGGACCGATGTGTAGCCACGCACATTCAGCTCGCCACAAGCTGCCCTGCGGATGTGTGCTTTTCTACAACCTTGTGAGAAATTTTTTGTTGATCTCAAAAAGTGGATGACTCAAAAAGCTAAAATCTACTATGCCCTCATAGGGTTGCGTTAATCTCATGAAAAGATAACGACTGTCCACGAGGGGATATTATTATATTATTATTGATCTATTTCGATCTCGAATGTGGAGGTCTTATTCGTAATATTTTATTTTTTCATTAAACATATTTTGTTTCTATTGTTATCTGTTTCACATCTGCCAGGCGTCGGCCATCGGTTCAGTAGTTTTAAGTATTTTCAATTACAAACAAACTAATACCGACTCTAATATTATGTATGTACGTTTCAGGACACCGATGCAGCTGTACGAAGCGTACGACGGCTCACAGATGTCGTTCAAGCCTGCAGTGCCGCCTACCAACACTGAACACAAGAAAGCTGGCCTTACCAACGCCTGGACACAATTCTCCTTCAAAGAATATTGTCTAAATATTGATAAAAAAGTAGTAATTAAATAAATTTATAATAGTAGTAATTAATTAAATTTAAATTAATAAAAATATTATAAAGTTATATATTTAATACAAAAAACATTACAACCGAGTGCTAAAGTAATGTGAAAGCTGTGATATCGTTGGTGAGAACATAGATCAAGAAATTGTTGAAGATTAAGACAAGTTATTGTTTCCGTTACATTGCAAGAAATTAAGACGTACCTAGTACCTACCTACAACGGAATAAAAAGGTTGTTTACTAACTGAATCTTTGGTACAATCAGCGCAGAGTAATTAACATTAATAATAAGAGTTGTACTGACCCGATTTGCCGAAGGGTTAGCGGCATTTCTTTTCTTGCCACTATGACACAAGAGGTACACGCACAACACAACTGAGACTCTCTTATGAGAAGGAATGCTGGTGGACGCGCACTATAATCTATTATATAAAAATAAGTCGGGTTTTCCTTCCTGACGCTATAACTCCAGAACGCACGAACCGATTTACACGGTTTTGCATTCGTTGGAAAGGTCTCGGGCTCCGTGAGGTTTATAGCAAAGAAAATTCAGCAAAATACAGCGCCATCGCGGGCGAAGCTGCGGGCATCAGCTAGTTGTTTATATGTTCGCTTGTCTTTATGTTGCGGTATATCAATACGATATAATATCACTAACAGTAAGTTTAAAGCGTCAACGACGACTGTTCGACTACTGTTTACGCATCAATCAAAACATCATAGACGGACGAAGAGTGGGTACCTATACAAACTTGACATAGGTGTCACGGAAACTTTCACAAATACCGTCATCGTCAGTCAAAGTCAGTCCAAGTTATCGGTGTTGCCCAGTTTTGGCTGAAAGGAAATATTATAAGACTACGTACATTCGAAGAATGTATTAACATTATTATTATAAGTTTATTATAGTTGCGGTACAGCCATTATATGTACATTAATTTGTAATCAGTTTATACCTATCTTTTGACATAGGTACCTAATTAATTTAGTTTATTAATGTTTATATTAATATTGTTTAGATATTAATTTTATTAAGGTATTTTTTTTTGTTTTTTCAGTATTATTATATTGTTGTTGTGATGTTATTTTTACTGGAAATTGTCTAAAACCGATTTTATTTTACAAATAATGGCTGTTTTGTTAGTTAATTTGTAATGTTGAGTATATTGTTATTTGTATAAAGTAATTGACATTTTGGTATCACTATTGCTAATATGAGTGTAAATAATACACAATTAACTTGTCCACACTGCCCGGAATCTTCCCGGGTTTTCTCCGCACGTGGGCTGAAGGTGCATATTGGACGCATGCATAAACGTGTGCGTTCGGAGGCGAACTTGCTGGTGTCTCCGACTGATTCGGGTACCGATGCCCCTGTGGGACACGGGCCGTCGGCTTCATCCCCTAGTCAGTGGTGCCTGGATGGTCTTGCTTCGTTTAGGGGGAATGTACCAGTCCTCCGACACATCCCTAAGGGTGCCCAAAATCAGGCGGCCGGGAGGCTGTGTGATATTGTAGACGCCTGTGTTACATGCAACGGTGTGGACGACTGGAGCGCACTTCTATCTTTCGCGTATACAGCGCTGAGAGTGCCTGACAGGGAGTCGCCCGGCAATGTGACATCGAAGGTTAAGGCGAACGTTTTATCCTCGAGTCACTGCGATGCCAATGGGGTGCCCGCTCCGAGGGTGGCTGGTGGTTCTCGTTCTTTGAGCAAAAGGATTGAATCATAGGTGTTTGAGGGAGAGTTGAGGGGCGCCGTCCGCCTTTTGATGTCTGACGATTCTTTCGCACGGCGGGACCCCGACACGCTGGCCGCTATAAAACTGAAGCATCCGGGTCCTTCACGTTCACTTAGTTTCCCCCCTGATCCGGGTTTGTCGGTCACTGCAACGACAGTCACTGTAGAGGACGTGATTTCGGCGCTCGGTTCCTTTTATGCGGGGTCAGCGGCGGGCCTGGACGGGGTCCGGCCGGGACACCTTAGAGAATTAACATCTGTGTCAGCGGGAGAGAACGGTAGGCGTCTCTTGGGTAGTTTGACGAGATTGGCAAACTTTTTGCTCAGTGGTCAGGTAAACCCTCTCGTGTGTCCATATCTGTACGGGGCTTCCCCCTTTGCTTTGGCTAAAAAAGATGGCGGCCTGCGGCCAATAGCGGTCGGTAGCGTCTTTCGTCGTTTGACCGCCAAATTGGCTTGCCGAGCCGTAAAAGAAGACATGGCCGGATATCTACAGCCTCACCAATTGGGATTCGGGACGCGCCTGGGATGTGAGGCTGCTATTCACGCCACGCGGAAGTTTGTCATGGACCCGAGGAACGAGGGTTCAGTTTTAGTGAAGTTGGACATTCGCAACGCGTTTAACACCTTGGAGAGAGACATTCTGTTGAGTGAGGTCAAGGAAAGAATTCCATCTTTCTACCCTTTCCTTCATCAAGTATACAGACTTCCTTCCAATCTTTTTTTTGATAACAATCTCATTCTTTCAAAAGTGGGAGCCCAACAGGGAGATCCTCTGGGCCCGCTAGTGTTTAGTCTGGCCGTTCATAAGGCGATCCGTAATCTCAAATCACCTCTTAACGTCTGGTACCTGGACGATGGCACTATCGGGGGCAAACCGGAAGACGTGCTTCAGGACCTAGAAGTATAAGTTCTCAACCTTATGGACCTGGGCCTGGAGGTGAATCCCTCGAAGTGCGAATTCTTTCCGTGTGGCACTGCGGCTCGAACCCACTTTTCTAATTTCAGCTCTATTCTCCCTGGTCTCAAGGAACTTTCTTCCTCCGACTTCAATCTTTTAGGATCACCCATTTTTCTCTCTGCAGTTCCAGAGGCCATCACTGACGAAAGCAGCTTCTCCTTACCGCTCACGAACGTCTAAAAGGTATATCTGCGCACGTTGCAATCGTCTTGTTGCGCACGTGCCTCGCCCTTCAAAAGGTCAACTACTTATTGAGGACCACCCCAACTTGGCTATGTCCCGTGGAAGTATCCTCCTTTGACGAGCAATTGAGGTTAATGGTGGAGGCAATCCTCAATGTCTCTCTGAATGAAGCTCAGTGGGGTCAGGCTAGTCTGCCAATACGATGTGGTGGTCTTGGCGTGCGTTGCGCACGTGATGTGGGGCTGCCGGCTTTCTTGGCGTCTGCGCATGGGGTTGCAAACCTTGTCACTATTTTACTCGGCTCTCATGGTGACGGGGGGAACATGCCTTTTGCGTCGGATGCTGTGACGGCTTGGTCGGTTCTTAACGTGGGTGCGTCGATCCCCGGAGCGGGTCACCTTCAGCGGGCATGGGATGACGTGGGAGTGAGGCAAATTCAGGACCATCTATTGGAGGGCACTACGGGGGCCGATAGGGCTAGACTGCGGGCTGTGTCGCAACCCGAATCTGGGGCGTGGTTACAGGCGTTGCCTTCCCCTCACCTGGGCACGCTGCTCGATGGCGACTCGCTGCGTGTGGCGGTGGCTTTACGCCTGGGCTGTAAGGTATGCGAACCTCATACATGCACCTGTGGCTCCATGGTGGAAGCGGATGGCCATCATGCCTTAAGCTGTCGGCGGAGCACTGGGAGGTTTCCGCGACACCACGCTCTAAACGATATAATCCGCAGGGCCCTTTTGTCGGCGAACGTACCCTGTGTACTTGAACCTCCGGGTCTCAGCAGATCGGATGGTAAAAGACCGGATGGGCTCACATTGATCCCATGGAAGAACGGCAGATGCCTTATTTGGGACGCAACTTGCGTCAGCACTGTCGCCGCCAGCCATCTTGATCGCACTGTCCACACCCCATCTGCGGCAGCGGAGGAGGCCAGCTCAAAGAAGAGAATTAAGTACGCCGAGTTGGAGCCGTTGTACTTCTTTGTGCCTGTAGCTGTCGAGACTCTGGGGTCCTGGGGCAAGGATGCCAAAAACTTTGTAAAAGAATTAGGACAAAGGCTCACAGAGTCGACTGGTGACTCTCGCTCCGGATCGTTCTTGGTGCAGAGGCTGGCTGTTGCAATCCAGCGTGGAAACGCGGCGAGTGTGATGGGCACTTTTGCGCCGGGAGCGATAAGGGGCGAGTTGTTTGAGTAGTTTTTAAGTGGAATGACATTGTATTTATTTGACATTAAAATGATTTAAATATAATAAAAACTGCGACATTGAAAAAAAATTAAATAAATATATAACAATTTTTATGTTTTCTTTCTATGGGGAATTATACTAATCAAATATGGGCATATCAAACTGGGAACGACCTGCCAGCACTCGTGTTTCCCTCATCTTACAATCCCGGGTTCTTCAAGAGGCACATCACTGGGCCGCCAACTTGAGGACCACTGTCTATGTGTTATACTTGTATATGTTTTTTTTCCTCTAGTTGCAGTAGTTCGATTCGTAGTTCGGTTGACCGAACTAATGCAACTTTTTAGTAGCAGAAGTCCGGTTGATTTCAATCACCGAACTGTTGCTACCTCTCTAGGTGCAGTGGTTCGGTTGAAATGAAGATCGGTAAAACAAATGAAGATCAACGAAACAAATTAAGATCAACAAAACAAATGAGGATCAACGAAACAAATGAAGATCGACGAAACAAATAAGGATGAACGAAACAAATGAAGATCGATGAAACAAATGAAGATCAATGAAATAAATGAAGATCGGCATAGCAAAAGAAGATCGACAAAATATATGAAGATCGACAAATAAATGAAGATCGGTAAAACAAAAGAAGATCAACGAAACAAATGAAGATCAACAAAACAAATGAGGATCAACGAAACAAATGAAGATCGACGAAACAAATAAGGATCAACGAAACAAATGAAGATCGATGAAACAAATGAAGATCAATGAAATAAATGAAGATCGGCATAGCAAAAGAAGATCGACAAAATATATGAAGATCGACAAATAAATGAAGATCGGTAAAACAAAAGAAGATCGGTAAAACAAAAGAAGATCGACAAAATAAATGAAGATTGACAAAACAAATGAAGATCGGTGAAACAAATGAAGATCGACAAACAAATGAAGACCGATAAAACATACGCAGATCAATAGAAACAAAAGACCCAGCAAGTTGATAAGGTCAAAAACTATTTGCGGCCATATTTTGTAATCTAGATTTGATTGCCGTTTAAAAAAAAATAGGTGCATGCAATTCTCACCCTTAATGACACTTCTAAAAAAATGTGCTTTTTGGCGTTTATAGACATCATTGATCATGAATATGTAAAAAACAAATAAATAATATGCATATTCATAAGGTCGAGAAATGCTTGCACCTATTTTTTGAATGGCAATCGCATCTCGATTACAAAACATGGCTGCAAATAGTTTTTGACCTTATCAACTTGCTTATGGTCTTATGTTCTATTGATCTGCGTATGTTTTATCGGTCTTCATTTGTTTTTCGATCTTCATTTGTTTCACCGATCTTCATTTGTTTTGTCGATCTTCATTTGTTTTGTCGAACACGTTTGGTTTTACCGATCTTCTTTTGTTTTACCGATCTTCATTTATTTGTCGATCATCATTTATTTTGTCGATCTTCTTTTGTTATGCCGATCTTCATTTATTTCATTGATCCTCGTTTGTTTGATCTATCTTCATTTGTTTCGTTGATCCTTATTTGTTTCGTTGATCTTCATTTGTTTCGTTGATCTTCATTTGTTTCGTCGATTTTCATTTGTTTCGTTGATCTTCAATTATTTCGTTGATCTTCATTTGTTTCGTTGATCTTCATTTGTTTCACCGATCTTCATTTCTACAACAACTGCAGCTGGAGAGGTAGCAACAGTTCGGTGATTGAAATCAACCGGACTTCTGCTACTAAAAGGTGGCATTAGTTACGTTGCTTGTTATTGGCTGTCTGTTTTTATGTGATCTCCAATCTTAAATTATGTAAGCTGTAAGTCCTCCATAAGTTAAATAAATAAATTATAGTCTTGTAGTGTAGAATGTTGAACTCACCAGTTGTTGCATGGATTTTCATCAAGAAAGCGACGTAATTTTGGTGAACTGAATGTTGCAAATGCCCAAGTCCCGACTTTCGTCTCGCCTGGATCGGTGGGAACATTTTACATTTTATTTATATTGGGAGTTCTGAACTTTTCATACAAATCTTCAGCGTTATGCTAATACTAGCTGTTCCACGCGGCTTCGTCCACGTAGAAGTCGTTATTGCTTAAAATCATTACTCTCTTTTTGCATTTCTTTCTTATTACCGCTTGGCACTACCAGTAGTGTCACGGGAAATTTTACTTTCCCGTGATTATTCGCTCATTAAATGCATTATAATAAAATTTCGCATGACACTAAAAAAGCATTGCGTTAAAAAGTAGCATAATGTCCTTCCCAGGGATGCACTATACGAAATTTCATCTAAATCGCTTCAGTGGTTTAGGCGTGAAAGCGTAAAAAACAGACAAGAGTTACTTTCGCAACCTGAAATATCTGTTTAGACTGGACTCTTCCCTAAGCTCTGGGATCTAAAGGGAGAGGATTGGATTAGTTAGAGTCGTTCAGAACTTTCAAAAATTCATTAAAACACAAGCGTACAATACAAAATATATTTATTGCAACATTTGGAGCTTCTCGTTCCACTCGCGAATACAGTCAAGCACGAGTCGGCCGCGCCGCAGTCGCACGCCGTCCAGTACGCGCTGCACTTCTGTCTGTTTGTCCGCGATGTACTCCTGAAGGGATTGCAGCCGAGTGCGCCAGCTGTAATCAACATAGACATCGTTTTAGAATGTGTCGGTTTACGGACGATAATTTTACGGCTTAGGCGGAACGTGACACTTTTTCGTGCTTGCAGCTAGCGTTAGTAGTCTTCTGACAAAAAATTGTATAAATTGGAAGCAGTGGATTTGATTACAATCGCAAGATAAATCTATTGTGCCATGCATGAGCATGTTGATTTGTTATGATCTGTAAAACATAGCTTGATCTCTGTAACACTTCTACAAAACGTAAACAAGAATAGAGTTTATGTCAGTGATGGGCAAAATGTAATAAGATTAACCGTTACAAATTACAATTACTTTGTAATGCTTAGTTCAATTACTCTGTAACATTACTTGAGTAATTAATTACAGTGAGTACTAGCTGTAACTAATTACTGAGTAATGGAAATACACGTTAATCTAATTACATTGTAACTAGTTATCCGTAATTCAATTAAATCCAACTCTCATAATTAACAACTCTGTCCTGTGGATTCCTCACGGCCCAACGGGTGGATCGATTTTGATGTGGTTTTTTGATCGTAAGTCAAAGTATCCATGATGGTACTTAGCTATACATTTTGAAGACCATCAGCTTAATTCCTGAGTGATGAAGGGATTTCACTAAAATTCCCATACGCGACTCATGGTAAATGTGGTGATCTTTTACTTTTTAAGTGTTTTCACGACATGGTAACCAGCTACCTAATTCATTAAAATGTCTACGAATTACATGATAATTTTGCAATCCAACATGGCCGCCGCGCCGTCATCACACAATTTCATGATGGGTATCATTTAAGGGGTTTTTTGGTATGCTGAGTACGAATCACGTACTAATTTTGCAATCCAATATGGCCGCCGCGCCTTAATCACAAAATTTCACGATGGGTATCGTTTAAGGGGTTTTTTGGTAGGCTGAGTACGAATCACGTACCAATTTCGCAATCCAATATGGCCGCCGCGCCGTAATCTCAAAATTTCATGATGGGTATCGTTAAAGGGGTTTTTAGTATGCTGAGTAAGAATCACGTACTAATTTTGCAATCCAATATGGCCGCCGCGCCGTAATCACAAAATTTCATGATGGGTATCGTTTACCTATGGTCAGTTGTAGCAGCAATCAGAGTTGCATGCCCCCTCTGTTGACGATTTAAAAACATGGCCGCCATTGGTCTCATATGACAATGAAATTTTGCAAAAAATTTGCAAACTTTTTTTTCTCATGAAAACTTAACGTGGGACGACATTGGTTGGTTATTTATTCAGAAAATATTTTCAATTTTGTATTTCAAAATAAAAAAAGCTTTTATTTACGTTTGGAAAGCTATCTTATCATTGAAATACGAAACCACTATACTTAGATAAGCATATTTTCAAATCATTTTCATGTAAAATACCGTGGACTATTTGCGAATATCAGAACATAAACACAAACTTCAAAAACAGGGCTTTCTAATGATAAATCGTACATCAGATCAATTTGATCAAATTATTTTCAAAAATATAAATACATATTTTGTTATTGTAATATGTTATTATTTTGGATAAGTACAAATGTGCATGTGTGTGTGCATTTCAATGCATTTCAATACGTTCGAATGTTTATGATAAGGATCCTGCCATAAATTTTCATACATAGTAGTTTCCAAAATGGCCGTAATCATGTACCTATATACCGCCGCCATTTTGAATTTGCGCATGTGTGAGTGCGATTTCTGACAAACGGTGTTATTGTTTACGAAAATATACATTCAGATAAATATTTTGAAACTTTTGTGTACCACTAATTAGGTATCCAAAATCTTCATAGAATTTCCAACAATATATATGAATTACGAAAAATACAAGCCAGATAAAACAACAAAACTATTGAAAATAAACAACAAAATTTTGAACTGAAACTTATGGGTGACTTTGCGAATAGTTTGAAAGTAAAACGTTGTTATTCATCAAATTGAATGTATATGACTAAACAAAGGAATAAAGTATAACATTTACCACTAAATACAACGGATAATCGCTACACAATCACTTTTTAACCACTTTGAATAGCGCGCCATCAACACCGGCGTCGGCGTGACGTCACTCGCTTACTCGACTCACTGCGTCATACGATAAATATGTGTTATTGTTTCTTATGAATGGTCCATAAGTCTCTTGTATGTTTCAAGCTGTTTTATACTTTATTACATTAATTTACAGTTTAAAATAGTGAAAATAACCAGGTGTGTGTGCATGTACAGATCCGATACGTACGCATATTGCGGAATAGGTCAGGATCCTATACATAGACTAATCACAAGTTAAGGGGCTTTTTGGTATGCTGAGTACGAATCACGTGATAATTTTGCAATCCAATATGACCGCCGCGACGTAATCGTTAGCTGTGTCCAGTGTCCATAGCACGTCTCTGGTGGAACGACACGTTTTGGAAGCAGCGTCGACTGTGCGAGGGTAGCAGCACCTCGTAGTATTGCAAACATCTAAAGGTCACTATAAGTAGTAAAGATATGGGAGTATCGATTTGCTTCAATGTATGGTAATTACAAAGTAATGGAATTACGAAGTAACTAATTACAAAGTAATCTAATTACTTTGTAACTAAATACTTTGTTACTAATTAACCTGAACATCAAAAGTATTTAAATTACAATGTAATTTGAAGTCAACCTCACGTGCAAGCTCGTGCACCTGCTGAACAACGGACGAGGCTCTGACGGCGGCGGTTCATTTCAACACGGCGATGGGCTCACCACCTGTCACGTGGGACCGAATTGTACACGGTGAAATGTGGGCCGGTATAGGCCTCTGCCTACCCCTTCGGGGATAAAGGCGTGAGTATATGTATGTATGTATGTATGTAATTAATTACATTACTGAGTAATTAGATTACTTTGTAACTAATTACTTATTAATTCAATTATTAATTGAATTACTGAGTAATTAGATTACTTTGTAACTAATTACTTATTAATTCAATTATTAATTGAATTACTTTTGTAATTAATTACGCCCATCACTGGTTTATGTCAACGGCATTTAAAAAAAATATATCCCAGGAATCCCAACAGAGATCCCAACGCCACTGCGGCCTCGCCCAGGGGGTGGTTCGGGTGCTATCCCGCGTCTATGGGGGGTTTCGGGTGTGATCCCGCTTCTAAGGGGGGGGGGGGGGGGCGTGCGTGAGTTGCTCACGTCACGCTGCCGTCATGGGCCTGTTTTTGTAAGTACGGTGAGCGGCCCTCTCACCGTCCTCAGGCCCCCGGTCATGGAGGCCGATAGTCCTCGGCGGAGACACGTCGGCGACACGGCATAAAGGTTTTGTGGTTGGAATGCAGAGAGTGAGAACACAGAGGTGCAAACTGTAAATAACAGTTTTGTCTTTAAAATAAAAGTCAATTTTGTTTACGTGAATGTAACTGTCACAGAGGTTAAGCTATATTTTACAGAGTATAAATCTGGTTAGGCAGAGGGGGGAACATCGTGAACGGTGGAAGGTGAGCGTTTATGCGCATAGTAAGGTGGCCACCCCAAACCTAACCAAATGGTCGCAAGTCCCAGACACCTTCACAGTTTTGCCCTCTGTACTACGCTATGGCTTCAGCTGCCGCCCGGTGAATGCATAGAATGCTGAGGAAACGGTATCTATTTACATGCACCGACGTTTCGAACAAAAGTAATGAGTATTTCGCGTGAAGTTCCGATTTCTATAAGTGTGACAGTTTAAAAACAATACTCACAGCTGATCCTGCAACTCCCAGAACTTCAACTCGTTATCAACTTTGGCGTGTTCGTCCTGCTGCAGCTTGAGCTCCTGCAGGCGGGACGTGACGGCCCGCAGCTCGGCCGTCGCTGCCGCGGTATCTAAGGCGTCCTGGCTGGTCTCCATGTCTAAGGCTTCCTGTTCCCGCTGGACAGCTACTTTTAATTCCGCTATTTTAGTGCGGATTTCTTCCTGTGGAGTTCGTAAAATGATTAATATTAGTACATAATTTATGTGTAAAATGTTTACAAAAGCTATCACTGCCTCTGTGGCGCAGTCGGTAGTGTAACCTGCCGCGCTGAGGTCCTGGGTTCGATTCTGGTGATTTACAAACGGAGTTTAGATGTTTTCTATGTATAATATGTATGTATTAACAAACATATTGTACGGACATCAAGCCAATTCTGAGTTGATTTCCTACCCAAATTGTTTCCCTTTTAAATTTACCGCCAATGGCGCTTGTATCGCCGGTCGAACGGATCGGCTTATGAATGAACGTTCCGCGCGCCGTTCGCGCCTCTAGCGGCAAGCACCAAAAAAGAGTTCAAAAAATTTTCTTCGCAATGGACGCGTCTGAGGTCCGTATAAAATAAATAATTTAAGCTGCTCTCGGCAGAACTATACTTGTTAGAAGTTCAATGACTGTTCTAAGCCTACGATCAATCTACTGATACGGTGAAAGTGCAATTTGGGTGAATTTTCGTGACAGCAGGCCGATCAATCATTACAACGGTTTCGCCGCCGGCTCCCGTCAAGATCCATCCCCATCTCCAGGTGAGTTGTTTGTACTTTTGCACCCTTGAAGGTAACTGGATTTTGTCTAGGTTTACTAGCAACAGGGCAATGAGGCTTCTTCAACGAGTCCCATACACATATAATTATGTCTATCAGTCGTCTAAATCCCATAGCATAAGCTTAATTTGGGTCAGATAATATTGTGTAAGAATGTCCAACAATATTAAAAAACAGATGTGTAAATGTCTGGACATTAGTTACTCTTTAACGCTTTAACTGCTGAACGATTCTGGCTCTACTGCTATAGGATTTAGACGACTGATAAACGTACATATATTGGGTGTAACAAAATTGACCCTCCAAATTTCGTCACGTGACGTGGCATCAGTCAAGAAACATTACAAAAATGAAGAAAAAAAATCACATGAATACTTTAACCGTAAAGCCGTTTTAAAGGTCCTTTAAATTTTCATTTTCACCCTTTCTATCGCTACTGAGCGGCAGTAGAAAGACAACGACAGCCAGATGGGTGCTCCGTGTTTGTTTTGCCACGGCGACCATGTTACCTCGAATTGCCGCGGTAAAAAATGAATTCTTAATGTGCGACAAAAAATTTAAAAAAAAAAAAAAAAAAATTACCCCCCTTTTTTTATTAAATATTTGTATTTGATTTCCGATGCCAAGTCATCTCATGAAATTTGGAGAGGTAATTTTGTTACACCCAGTATCCTTCTAAATATTAATAAAATCCCCAAATTCTGAAACACATCACATTTGTGGATCACACAAATATTTGGACCGACCTGGGAATCGAGCCCAGGACCTAAGCGCGGCAGGTGGTTACACTACCGAATGCGGCACCAAGGCAGTCAGCATCTAATCATCCACACATCTACATTCACAAACTATCGCATTTACAAATAAAACAACATAATTACCAGCAAAGCTGCGCGTCTCCTCGCCAACGCGCTCCGCTCGCGAGCATGTTCGCTGCGTTGTTGGGCGAGCGTGCTTCCCCGAGCACGTAACACGTCGAGCGCGGCCGACACCTTGCTCGAGCACGCCGCACTCATTAGCTCCCTAACACACACGGTATAATTAATGAAACAACTATAGTCCGCGCCAGTTAGCGTGGCAATACAGGACATTAAACCCACCTTCTTCCCGAAAAAAACGATAGATTACTATAGTATCGTTATAGTATCGCTCCCATTGATAAACTGCCGAAAACGCACATCGGTCGATTATTATAATACGGGGGAATGTAGTCTTACGAAGCTACAAGAGAACGCACTAAAAATAAAGAATTAAAGATTTTTACATAATCACTTTTCTAGTAGTAAATGATAATTGCAAAAATGTGCCGCATCAGAACTGATTATTATGAGTGTAAATTGTATAAGAGGTCGACATTTTGACTGTTAAGTACTAATAAAATCGTTTATTGTAATGTTAAAACCTTAAAAACTGTCACATAAATTAAAGAATATCATTATATTCAAATAAAAAACCGGAAACATTACAATTTCTGATAATTGAGTATCATTGAAATTAAAAAATCGAAAATTTTAGACAAACGCGGCGCTTCTAATAGATTACGAACACTGCACAGCCCTCGACTCGCCAGGGATGCGGCACCCTCGGCCTGCCGCCGTCCGCGCCCGCGCCGGTGTGTCGGCACAGACGTGTTTCGGAAACTTAAGATTGTTGTTAATTTTGTTCTTTGTGTGATAGTTGTGGAAAGTTTTTATTATTTCTTTATTGTTAATGTTGTTTTTATTGTTGCTGTTATTATTGTTATTGTGTTGTTGATTTTTATTGTAAAGAAATGGAACCAGAGGCCGGACCATCTACTGGTTAACCCAGTAAACGCCGCCGTCGACTTAATATTTTACAAGCAGAAGCCGGTTCCGGGCGTATACCTTTTACTTCCCCGACACAGAAACGGCCATCCGGCCGGCAAAAGTTATCACCAGTGGCGAAAAACTTATGATAATTAACATATATAAATATGTGAAAAAATCAACGCCGGAGCATGAATCACGATTTGGTGAAGAAAACAGCTGAAAGCTGCCCTAGATCTTTAAGGCAGAATACGAAAAACTCTCGGCAACAGTTGTATTTAATTTCAAAGAAAACTGATAGTAATGAATTATAATTATGCGTAGTATTTTTTTTTGTGTTGTAAATAATAACTATTATTATGTAAAATAAATGACTGATATTTAATTATGTGTTGCTTCAATAATGCATCCTACGGTTATCATCCCCTGCCTTACTCGGAGCTGTCTAGACGACTATACCACGATTCACTAACGACAGCATTTTCTGTCGTTATAAGAACATTGAATCTGTCGTATTTGCAAATCACGTAACTGTGGTAGGGGGGTGTGAATGACTTGTATTGCCACGCTAACTGGCGCGGACTATAGTAGCATTGTTGAAATGTCAGGTGCGCATTTTGTAAACCAAAAGCTCTCCACCTAAATTCAAAAGACCCGAAAAATACAACTTCCCAAACGATGCAAGTAAACACAAAACAACTAGTAAATCTTATTGAAACTTTAAGTGCGCATTCTGTAAACCAAAAGCCATTCAGCTAAATTCAAACAATCCAAAAAATTACAATGATGCGAGTAAACATGAAACGTATTTCTTTCACTATCACAATGGTCACGTCTTTATTCCGGAAGGGGTAGGCTGAGGCGTATTATGTATAAATATGATTTTAAGATGATATAAAGAATTAAAACTAAAAACAAAACTGTGTACTATCCATTCGCTCTAACTTTGCCGCTGGCGTAGAGGCGTATACCCGAATTGTTAATTAGACGAAGTAAATTGACAGTAGCTAATGTCGGTTACCTATCATAATAACTAAAGTTGTTTCAACTATTTTCAAAACAACTACGGTCAAAATAACTACTGATTAAAACTCCTAAAGATCGTTTCACCTATTTTTGTTATAACTACTGGTCGAAACAAATAATGGACGATCCACCTACGATTTATTCAACTACAATGAACTGTGCTAAGATTGATTGAACTATGTATGAAATACATAATAATCAATTCGCCTACGAGTTTATTGTACGATTACGAGTCTCGCAGTACTCAGGGGTACGTATCATAAGGCATAAGTTTAAACTCCTGTTATTTTCGGACTTATGTCGGGAAAATAACAGTCCGTACATATAGTAGACCGGACTGTTATTTTCCTGAAAAACATTATTCAGAATATCAACTATCCGATTATTCACTGTTTAGGTTTTTTTAATAAAGTACGGTCAAGTCTAACTACCGAAAATATTATTTCCAAGTGAATGGAAGGCAAACTTCAAAACCAAAAAAATAACCACGAAGGCTAAGGCGGGAGCTCCGCTCCGCTTCGCTCCTCCTTAGCCTTCTAACCTAACCTATCCGAGTCGAGGTGTTAACCATTTTAAGTGAATGGTTAACACCCCGACTCAGAGTACCCCGACTCGGATTATTTCCAAGTGAGTGGAAGGCAAACTACAAAACAAAAAAAAATAACCACGAAGGCTAAGGCGGGAGCTCCGCTCCGCTTTGCTCCCGCCTTAGCCTTCTAACCTAACCTATCCGAGTCGAGGTGTTAACCATTTTAAGTGAATGGTTAACACCCCGACTCAGAGTACCCCGACTCGGATAGGTTAGGTTAGAAGGCTAAGGCGGGAGCAAAGCGGAGCGGAGCTCCCGCCTTAGCCTTCGTGGTTATTTTTTATGTTTTGTAGTTTGCCTTCCACTCACTTGGAAATAATATTTTCGGTAGTTAGACTTGACTATACTTTATTAAAAAACGGGTGGAATCGGGAACATAAATAATCGTTTTTAGCATTAGGTATTTCAAACGTAGTCAACATGTCCAATATCTTAAATGAACATTATATTAATCGTCCATTAGTTCAAATAATTATAGTTTATTCGAAATTATGTGAATTAACGAGTAGTCGAGTCGACCAATATGTGTAATGAACATAGGTGAATCAACCGTAGTTGTTTTGAAAATAGTTGATACAACTTTAGTTATTATGATAGGTAACCTATTATCACTTCGTCATAGAAAATACGCAACATTGTACAGTCCCACCAACTTATCTGTGAAATGGCAAAAGTAGGAACTACGGCCGCCATGTTGAAATGTCATTCGATTGTCAGTATCTACTACATTCAGGTTCTCTGTGATATCTGTTGCTAAATTGCTATATTTACAACGTTAATTATGCCGAAAGCGATTAAAAGTGATGCTCGAAGCATTATTCTAAAGGTAAAATCCTTTTTTAAGGCGAAGTGCAATTGTGTCTCAAGCGATTCGGAGGGGGTGAAGCAGACGCAAGATGTTCGGGACGCTCCGTGCGTCGGAAACGTTTTCGCGCGATAACCCGTTCACTACGCAATTGAAATCATTGACAGAAGTACAAGTTTACATAACTATTTATTTCGCCCTGTTTAGATAAACCTCTTTAGATCTTCTACTCGTGAGCAACTAAGTAATTGATTTTGATGCAATTTTTATCACTAACATGTAATGAAATTCATTTTCATAATAAGAATAGAACATATCTAATATATTTAAGAAGTACTTCAATGTATTTTTTTACCTGTGACGATTTTTGCCAGGTTTAATGAAAAAGTAAGAATCTGCTGCCCCTATCCTTTGTATATATTTTTTGGTACTTCCTTAAAAGGAAAAAGGAGGGTTCTGTACAAAAAAAGACTGAAAAATATACCTGTATATATGGGAGCCCTCCTTAATTTTTTTTTCTGTTCTTAGGATTCGTAAATTTCAAATGCCTAGCTATTGCAGTGGTGCATAAGATGACAGATAGATAGTCTCAGTAATAGGGTCGCATTATTACAGATTATTTATACTGTTGGCACTTGGTGGAACCTGCAGCGCATATTGAATAACCACCACTTGTACTGTTTTACAGCATTTATTTACTCTACACCTGACCGCTTTTGCCTCTTAGCATTTTCAAAAGGCAATACTTTCTCCTCGTTCCATTTTTACCCTTGGATACGGAACTGTAAAAACGACCGAGGTTCAAGTTGGACTGGCACACTGATGAGGATTTCGTAACAAAAAAAAACCCTTCATTCCCAGTAGTTCCGCGGCAGTTGTTCCGCGACGGAACTAGTGAGACTTTTTGTCCCAATAGTTCCGTGGCGGAACTAGTGAGACTTTTTTTTCCCAGTAGTTCCGCACCACGGAACTACTGGGACATTTTTATTCTCAGTAGTTCCGTGGCGGAACTAGTGAGACTTGTCTATTCTCAGTAGTTCCGTGGCGGAACTCGTGAGACTTTTCTATTCTCAGTAGTTCCGTAGCGGAACTAGTGAGACTTTTCTATTCCCAATAGTTCCATAGCGGAACTATCATGGATCTTTATGAACATTATATTATGTCCACTTTAATATCTTAAAGTCTCAAAATATTTTATTTTTTATGAATATGGATCTTTTAGGGCATGCGAGTGAAAAAAGATCCATTATACGAAGAACATCTACTTTAAAAGTATAAAGTAGTTAAGTAATTTTCAAAACAAATAAAGATAAAAATAAATGAAGATTGACAAAAGCAAATGAAGATCGCCGAAACAAATGAATTTAGCAAAACAAATGACAGTTGGAAAAACAAATAACGATCGAAAAAACATTTTGCAGATTAATAAGCAAAAGACTATAATAAGCAAGTTGATAAAATGCGAAAATGCGTAATCAAAATGCGATCAGCACTAAAAAAAATAGGTGCAAGCAATTCTCGACCTTAATGGTACTTATTTAAAAATGTGGTTTTAGGCGTTAATAGACATGACAGATCACGAATATATAAAAAATAAATAGATATTATGCATGCTCTTATGGTCGAAATTGGCATGGACCTTTTTTGTAATCTAGATGCGATAACCATTCAAAAAAATAACCGGCCAAGCGCGAGTCGGACTCCCGCACGGAGGGTTCCGTACCAAAAAACAACAAAAAGTCATACCTATTTGTTGCATGGAGCCCCCCTTTTTTCTTTTTATTTAACGAGATTGAAAATACTTAATGGATGATATGCCGGACTCCTACCGTCTGAAAAACCCCAAGTAACGGCCAACTTCGTACGGTTGGGAGCCCCGGGTAAGCTCTCGAAAGGATGTCCCAGTACAGGTCCATTTTGTTTTAATAATTATTTTTTTATGAAAATACACAGCTCGATATTCTGTATATTTCAAGCGTCTACTGGTTGCCCTTATTACCTATTAACACAGAGCAACGCGCACCTTAGACAGTTCGCGTTGCTCTATAGTGTTATACAACCCGCGTCTTTAGACAGTTCGCGTTGCTCGATAGTGTTATACAACCCGCGTCTTTAGACAGTTCGCGTTGCTCTATAGTGTTATACAACGCGCGTCTTTAGACAGTTCGCGTTGCTCTATAGTGTTAACTATCTTTGTATAGATCCTCTACGGTAGGTACAGTATTTATTTCAAAAAGAGTTTGTGAACTCTATGTTTAATTTTTTTTTCAGAATAATGATGACATTTGAATTATGATCGTATCGTGTTTATACACGATAACTATACGTCTACAACATAAATTGTGTGTTTGTACGTAAATTGTTTATACCGGAGAAAAATCTAAAATATGGACTATTTGTTTACTATTTCCTATGAAATAGCTAACTTTGAAATATTACACCTACCTAAAATAATCTGTTGATAGCGTTGTTCACTTTTTAAAGAAAAAATATTTACGATGAAAGTCGAAAAATAAGTTAGTATGTGACCCGTATAATGTTCAATCATGGCGACACGAAATTAATTTCATTGAGCAACATTTGATTGTGCTATACCTCCTAAAGTATTCATTTAATTTGCATGGTGTAAAGGGAATGAATGATTTTGATGAAATGTTCAAATTAGCTAACGTATTTAAATTGAGAAGGATACCTTATTACACAATATATAAGACAAAATCGCTAAAAAACACGTTTGTTGTATGGAAGCCCCCCTTAAATATAATTATGTTTTTGTTTTCAGTATTTGTTGTTATAGTGGCAACAAAAACACATAATCTGTGAAAATTTCAACTCTCTAGCTATCACCGTTCATGAGATACAGCCTCCTGACGGACAGACAGACAGACAGACAGACAGACAGACGGACAGCGAAGTCTCATGAATAGGGTCCCGTTCTTTACCCTTTGGGTACGGAACCCTAAAAATAGCTGCAAGCAATTCTCGACCTTAATGACACTTCCCTAAAAATGTGCTTTTAGGCGTTTATAGACATCACAGATCACGAATAAATAAAAAAATAAATAGATATTATGCATATTCATAAGGTCGAGAATTGCTTGCACCTATTTTTTGAATGGTAATCGCATTTAGCTTACAAAATATGGCTGCAAGAAACTTTTGACCTTGTCAACTTGCTTATAGTCTTTTGTTTTATTGATCTGCATAATGTTTATTCGATCGTCATTTGTTTTTCCAACCGTGATTTGTGTTTCCAACCGTCATTGGTTTTGCTGATCTTCATTTGTTTCATTGATCTTCATTTGTTTCGGCGATCTTCGTTTGTTTCGTCAATCTTCATTTGTTTTGTCGATCTTCATTTGTTTTGTCAGTCTTCATTTGTTGTACCGATCTTCATTTGTTTTGTCGATCTTCATTTTTTTTTATTGTATGAGAAAATAGCCGTAAGACACCGTAGGGAACTAATGGGAACATAAAATATTCGTATGTAAGAGATGCTTTCTCCCGCGGGACTACTGGGACTTGATTTATTAGTTTTTAATTTATGCTTTGTTCCGCGGAACTACTGGGACTTAATTTATTAGTTTTTAATTTATGCTTTGTTCCGCGGAACTACTGGGAATGAATTTATTAGTATTTCATTTCTACTTTGTTCCGCGGAACTAATGGGAACTGATTTATTGATGCTTTGTTCCGCGGGACAACTGGAAAAAAAAGTCTCACTAGTTCCGCCACGGAACTACTTCAACGGAACAACTGGGAATAATCGAAAAAAACGCCAGAAGATTACGTTGTATGGGAGTAACCTTATTTTTTTCGTTATCTAGTGTTATTATAGTTGTTACAGCGGTAGCAAAACATATCTTTGAAATGTATTACTGCCTAGTTCATGAGATACAGATGAACAAACGGACTTCGAAGTCTCAGTAATAGGGTCCCGTTTGGCTAAGAAAACGAAGAATATACAAAAACGAATATTGCTATTTGCATATATGCAAGGGTGTAAAGGAATAAATTTCGATACTAGTTATTTAAACTAGACTAGGCTTAAGTCCTGTCCAAACGATTACCATTTCCTAAATTAAACATTCTACGTTTCACTTCGCATAGCTATTGCCCGCAGCTTCAGCTGTGTAGAATTCTGTTCGCGTTCCCTACTACCATTGGGTCATATCCGGGAATAAAATGGCCTTTATGCTATTTTCTAAATTATCTTACTTCTTACTTTAATACTATAAATGCGAAAGTTTGTGAGTGTAGATGTTTGTTACTCTTTCAAGCTCTAACGGCTAAACGGATCTAGCTGAAATTTAGTACAGGGGTAGATATAGGCCTAAAATAACACATAGGCCACTTTTTATCCCGGCAATCAGTTCCCACGGGAAGCGGAAACGGGAACAAAACTAGACGCGGGCAGAGCTGCGGGCGTCAGCTAGTGTATAATATGACCAGGAATACATTGCAGTCTGGAAAAGTATAAAATAATTATAATAGGCCACCAATTACAGCCAGATCTGCTTAACCGCTGGAACGTGATTTTGTCACTAACATCTTCACAGACTTTCATATATCATCGTAAATCATATTAAATCATCAGGCCTTTTCAGTAACATATATTCACAAAATCATCTTCTAGCGCTTAACATATAGGTAGCACTATCCATTGTACATTGTATTACTATTTTACATTATGGCTTAAAAACAAAGTTAGGGTTGTATTGACTGTACCTGGTTGTATGTAAGCTGTTTATTTTCAGTTCACTGTTGGTTAAAATTTAAACTGAGGTGAAGGGAGGCCTCGAACCGTTTTTGCGCAGCGAAGAACCATAGCGTCCTTGGCTGCCTTCTATCGAATGTATCACGGCGTATGTTCTGAAGAGCTCTTCAACCTGATCCCACCCTCTTCTTTCCGATCCCGAACAACACGTGCCGGGCAAAGATGACACTCACACACAGTGGAGAGAATCTTCGCCAGAACTGCATGTTTCAAAAGATCGTTCCTCTGTCGAACTATAAAAACATGGAACGACCTGCCCGCACACGTGTTTCCCTCGTCTTACAATCCCAGGTTCTTCAAGAGGAGCGTGAAGAGGCACATCACAGGGCCGCCAACTTAAGGACCACTGTCAGAAGTGGCCCCCAATCGCTAGATGCGCCACGGCTTTCCATCAGGCTGGTGGCGACGTCAATTTGGCAAACTAAATATAAAAAAAAGAAACTCATACTTACAACTTCAAATTCAAAACCTACCTACATCAACTACGACGTACGAGTAGTAAAGTAAGACTACGAGAATATCAACAATACTCAATACGTGCCTTGAAAGCTGTAATTTTGAATAGAAGAATACCAATTTTTTGAGTTTAATTCATTATATACTCAATTAAGGTTTATTCCTACTGTTATTTTGTAAATTTAGGAGATTTGGCCCACTGATTTATCAGTCATTAGCATTATACTCGTTATGACATTGATTTTACTTAAATATTAATTTAAATAATGTACATGTTATACGCTCGGTCAGGGCGTCACGTACATGAGCGCATTTATAGGTGAATCTTCTGGACTTATCTATTATGTCGCATCAGGCAAACTTTGTATTGGAAAGTATGAAAACGTTACTTTAACTTATATAATACACCAAAGAAACTTCCCCAAACAGATGCGATATTTTTACGCTCTTGAGCTTAAGCCTTGAATACTTCCTTTTTTGGTTTTTTTTATTACCTATTTTCGTTACTACGGCAGCGAATTACGTCAGCGGGCGTGAGAAAGTTGTATACGGGTGTCCTCGACGAAGCCTGTCGGCTGACTGAGCGGGCTCTGTGAGGTGGCCGATAGCGGCAAAATGCACTCCCTCTCAACAAAACGTTTTTTTTTATTAAAACAATATGTTTTTAATTAATAAATAACTGCATAGGACCTCGAGGTAACTTATTAGGGACATGGAAATAAAAAATTAGTGTGGTACATTATATAACTACTGAATGAAATTGATTATAGTCAATGCGGTCACAGGTAAATTTACAGATTCGAGGGAACTTTGGGATTATTTTCTATCGAGCCGAATTTACTCAATCGTGTTTTGGAGAGCTGACATCCCTAGTCAATATACTTAATAATAATTATCCATTTAAAAAATTGTGAAATCTTTGTTAACACCGTTGCAAAATTGGTTCGAAATATGTCTAAATTATGTATTTTGAGTCCCACTTCACCTTAAAGAAGGAGCTCGGGCGGAGGCTCCGATTATACCATTTAATTAAACATACAAACTAATTTCCGCAGCTAAAGGTTAGTGTTCCCAACTGTCTTTTCAATATTAAAGATTCTTGTATTTATTATAATGGGTATTAGTTTAGTATATGTATATATATATATATATATATAATTGGTAGCATATTGTAATTGTAGTGTAGGTAAGCTTAAAACTGTATACTTACTTTTATGTGTGTAGTATGTACAAATATATGTATATATTATAAATATTATAAATAAATGTTTCATATATTATTATTTGTAATGTAGGTACAGTAATGTACACCAAACTGCCCTAGAAAATTCACACCATACAATCTCCATAAAAAAGGTTGCCTGTAAGAGATTGCCTTGTGCGATAAGGCCGCCAATTGTTATGCCAATAAGTGTAATTTTAACTGTTTTGCTCAAATGTTATTTCTGGTGTACAATAAAGAGTTTTTTACTTTTACTTTTACTTACTTTTTGTAAATTTCCCGATATTTATGAATTTGATTGATGTAAGAGTCAACTAACCCGCAACAAGAAATAGGTACATATCTACTGATATTTACTTTTAATATTGCCACTATTCATTCGTACTTACACATAGCAAACATTGTGTGTGTGATGATAATGTGTTATTTATTTCAGGTGTGAGTCAAGGGCTCATATCTAAAATAGTAAAAGAAGGGCATGTAGCAGAAGAGACTGGTACAAAAATGGTACAGCCTGGATGAAGTTGGGCGTGCTGGTTGTTCAAAAGACCATAATTATTGTAAACCTGGTTTCAATAAATGAATTATTCTAAAACTCATGTTTTATTATATCCAATTGCTAGGTCAGCTCCTGTATATATGAAACTAGCCAACCGCCAGCGACCTCGTCCACTGACAACTTTGTCTGCCCTATCCCGTCGCTCCTATTGGTCGCAGCGTGATGTTATATAGCCTAAAGCCTTCCTCTAAAAGTGGACTGTCCAACAGCAGCTAACATGAATTTTAGGTTACAGCTACAGGTTATCTACCCCTAATCAATTCATCTTTGCCATTTTTTCAAATATTTTTTACACACTTAATGAATGTATTAATGTATAGACATAGATAATAGAGTACTAATTATATAGATTACCTTAATAACGTATCTAATTTATTACTACGCTAAATACTAGGCAAACATGCCCAATTCTGGAAATCTATATTAACTTGCCGATGGTGTCGCCGCCACTCAGTTCACAGATAAGTTGGTGGGACTGTATGAAGAAGTGACATTAGTTGCTGTCAATTTACTTCGTCTAATTAAAAATTCGACTTTAGTATGGAGCCGAGCGGCAAAGTTAGAGCGAACGAGCAGTACCAATCTATCTAAACAGTATAGCACAGTAAGGATAATCATTCTCTCAACAAAAATTGGGAGACTATCGTAAAATAGTTTAATAGATTGACTAACTGTCGGGTTAACTACGTGTATAAATATCCATAGTACGAGCCTCAAGAAACGGTATAACACCGAAACTAACCTCTAAAGATGCTGCATAGTACCCCAACACCTAGGTGAGGACGCGATGGTAGCCAAAATCTGTCAGGAATTCTGGGTAGTAGTTTGTAGGAATCCAGCATAGTATCCATGAGGATTTTCACACGTAATAAATGGTCTCTGCGAGAAACTACACACAGTTTTTTTTCCTAAAAACTAAATTATACTCAGAGCTAAACAAAATACTAACTTCTCGTCAATAGCCAAGGCGACTAGATCGGGGAACTGCGCCGACAGATGTATGAGTCCCTGCTTGTACTGCACGCAGCTGTCTAACGTCTTCTCCTGCCACACCGCCAGTTCCGTCTCTCGGCTTACCAACATCTGCAATCAATATAATAAAATAAAAATAACAACGTTTAACGTGCGACAGAGATAAGTAGTCAGTAACAACATCCATGCTTAGTGTATATCACAGGACGGACACTCTATACCAGTGATGGGCAAAGTACGGCCCGCGAAAGCATTTAATAAGCCCGCCGACGGCCTTCGATAATTATATTTTGACGGTCCAGAAGTATTACGTAGATTCTACTGAGTAGAGCAACAGACAATAATGGACATATAGGTGAAGTGACTTATTGAACCATAAAATTGCTCAACACCACAATCACAAACCAACTTACTGATGAACATTTTTCGCGCTACTGAAAGTTACATTTTAAACTTGCATTTGAAATATGGCACACAAAAATCCGTCTATTTCGCCGTCCGTCTGTCAGTCTGTCCGCCAACTCAACTGTAATAGCGACTAGAGCTGAAATTTTCACAGATGCTGTATTTCTGTTGCCGCTACCCTCCAACTATTATGATAGATGTGGCGGTGGTGGGGAAACTTGCTCAGTGGGGGGAGTGGCAGGGAGTTGCCTATCTGTATGTAATCTGTACATATAATAAAATGATAGAAAAGTCAAAACTGTACATTACAAATATTTAAAAAAAAATACTCGCTGGGTGTTCAACATAAGATACCAAAGCCGAAAATATAGTTAGAAAAAATTTTGTCTGTTTGCTTTGCTTTGTCCGGAAGGATCTCGAAAAGTACTCAATAGATTTGATTCAAATTTTGCACAAATATTAACTATACTACGATTTTTAATTCGAGTCAGTAAAATGACATTTTCAGTGTGGCGGGTTTTTTGTCACAAATAAATAGTGATGTGGTTGAATCGAGTTTTACGATTAAAAGTTAGTCGAGATTATATTTTTTTATTCGATATCAAACAGTAATTAAATATTGCATAAAACCACCTATACCGTATTTTAACTCATTCAAATAATGTAGTAAAGAAACAATTTGGACCTCGATTGCCCCATAATTATTTACACTAAAATATCAATCCCGATCATCATCACTTTTCAAGGAACCGTAGTTTGTCTTATACAAACATTTCACACCAACTTACCATGAGATTAAGGGGCCCGTCCGTTAAATGCACGAAAAGACACTTTGTACTTTGGAAATATTTAAGAACTCTCTTCATTAAATGACACGTGTGACATGTACAAAATCATTTACATTAGAAAAAACAAAATTTACTTAGCACAAAGTTAGTATATTCTGATTTATCAGATATCATGAAATACAATACAGAAATCGGTGCCCAGTAAAACTATGTAGGCTTACGTAGGCATTATTAATCTCTCTCATACTTAGATCATCTAACCACAGGATGCGCCTTACTTAAGCATTGTTTTCTGCCATTGCACATGACCATTTGGTCTTTTGGCTTTATGAAAAGCCTGTACATCAGTACATCATTTTATATGATTAAACTAGTACATTACATTGTAGTTGACTGTACAATAACAATTAACACACAACAGCCATTACGCGTTTGTCGATAAATACATTTTTAAATGCAATGAAATTTTATATGTCTTTGTGTTTCCCCCTTCACTTGTATGAAAACTGGCAGAATATTTTTGTATGCGGTGGTTCGCAAAGGCTAGTCCCGTGTTATATGGTCTAAGCTCTCATAGTCATATTGGCACCGACTTCAGTATTATATTTAATGATATCTCATAAATCAGAATAATACTAACGTTGTGCTATGGAAACTTTATTTTACAGTTTTTACTTTTATTTGAAGTCGGTTTCTTTTTTCTTAAATTTTTTTTTCATTATTTTTAGTGACGTGTAGACTGAAAATCTATCTATCTAGGTGTAAAGTTCTCGAAAGTACAAATTAATCAAGCCCAAACACAAGGTAACTGCTGTATATCGTTAGGGAATTCTCTCTTCTGTCTTTCGTCTCCATCATCAGATCGACTTCAGATTTTCATTAAGTTGTACTACTTTAAAGCCCTTAATCGAAAAAATTACAAACGCCCTAGATGTCCCTGCAATTTTAAAAGTTCCCTTCGATTTCTCCAAGATGCCATCATCAGATCCTAACTTCCTTAAAATGGGACCACCTTGGGAGTATCTATTTTCGAACGAAAAAAAATTTTTTCAAATCGATTAATAAACGACGGACGGAGTTCTTCGCGAAAAAACATTTAAAAAAAAATTATATACGGTCGAATTGAGTAACCTCCTCCTTTTTTGAAGTCGGTTAAAAAATTATGTACGGTCGAATTGAGTAACCTTCTCCTTTTTTGAAGTCGGTTAAAAACTACTTGAATTGTTTTACTTAATTTCTCTGAATCTTTTATTTTATTTAGCTCGCCAAATTGACGTCGCCACCAGCCTGATGGAAAGAAGCCGTGGTGCATCTAGCGATTGGGGGCCACTTCTGATAGTGGTCCTCAAGTTGGCGGCCCTGTGATGTGCCTCTTCACGCTCCTCTTGAAGAACCCGGGATTGTAAGATGAGGGAAGCACGTGTGCGGGCAGGTCGTTGCATGACGTGATCTTTTTAAACATTTTTTCCCAGCTTTTATAATAATGTTTTAGTAAACAATTTTAATATGCTGGTAAGGTCCATATTTCTCGAATTATTTAAGCTATTACAAATTTACAATAAAAAAAAATGCTTTCATACCTAATAAAATAAAGAATGACTAAAATGTCTAAGTCTATTGATTGTCGAACATCACTATTGTAGCGGGTCACCCTTTTTCGTATCAGTGACAGTTGCAATTGTCATTTTACTGACTCGAATTGAAAATCGTAGTTTAGGGGTAGGGTCTTCAAATAGGCTATATATTATCACGCTACATGTCCTAGGGGCTAAGCAGAAAGCAATCAAATTGGCATTATAACATAACTAGCTGATGCGTGCGGCTTCGCCGGCGTGAAATTTGGTTCCCGTTCCCGCTTCCCGTGGGAACATTTTCCTGGGATAAAAAGTAGCCTATATGTTATTCCGGACTATGCTCTACCCCGGTACTAAATTTCAGCCAGATCCCTTCAGCCGTTAGAGCGTGATTGAGTAACAAACATTCAAACATCCAAACATCTTCACAAACTTTCACATTTATAATATTAGTAGGATTAGTAGGAAGTAGGATTTTCACGCGAACGAAGTCGCGGGCAACAGCTAGTACTATTAAATTATCTTTGTCTGTACATAAGGAACAACTGTACGGCAAAATAATTCTGTACACAATGTTCCCGTGGCCTGTTAATTAAATTTAAATTCACCTTAGCGATTTGTTCAGCTAGAGTCCGCTTGGACTCCTGCACTCGGACTGCATACTCCACATCGTCCAGTAACTTGGTGCGTTCTTCCACTGTCATCGGCTGACTCTCCAGTTCCACTCTCAGTTGTTGGATGTCAACGCTGGAAACCACAATATAAACTTTAATATTCTTTATATTGACTGCCTCTGTGGCGCGGTCGGTAATGATACCGCCTGCGGCGCTGGAGATCGTGGGTTCGATTCCCACCGGAGACAAATATTTGTGTGACCCATAAATGTTTGTCTCAAGAGTCTGGGTGTTTCTATGTATAATATGTATGTATTTAAAAGTATATAAGTATTAATATCCGTGGTCTGATACCCATAACACAAGCAGGTTATTCCTTGGGATCAGATAGCGTTGTGTGAAATGTCCGTGAATATTTTTTATTTTTTTTTATTTTATAGTTAGTCAATTTCGAAAGGAGAACGCCCAGAGATCGTTTCTTTTTAAAAAACCTTAATAAAAAGTGTATGGCCATCTAAGTAAATTGGTAAATCATGTAATATTTTTTTAACAATCTTTTAATTCAATCGATCAAAATCTTTTGTGGCGTTTTAACTTTGATTATAATTTGTGGTTGTATCGTTTGTACGCGCCGCGGACTAACCAAATGAATGGTACTGACGTGACAAAGATGGCCGCCAATCGCAAATATCAATGTGTGGGGCGGGGCCTACATTTCGGGGTTCATGCAACAATGTCGTTGAGATCATAGATTGAGTATTGATAAATTCTAAATCTATGGTTGAGTTGGAAGTAGGTACTATTAATAGCAGATTATTGCATTTTTTATATAAAATACCATACTAACTATAGTAAAAATCTAGGCTGGTGATATATTATTCACCGTGTTGCGAGCATATTAGACATTTGAACGAATACGAACTGTTAAAAATTGAAAAGTTTTTAACAAAACGTCTTTTCGGTAACGAATGTACGGTTTTGCAGTAGATCTGATAAAAATGCCACTCATCCTCTTTAATTTTCGACAAACTCCAGAGACACTCCTAGTAAAGTCCCACCGCTTTACTAGAGAAGACAGTCAGTCTTCTCTAGTAAAGCTTAACTTAGGACCGTACTTGACTTTGAGTGTCCTAAGAGGACGAGGACCGATAAAAATGACATAAACAGCTGAATATTAAATAATACAAGAATTGGCAGTATGGTTTTAAATACCTTTGCCTGTCCTTTGGACGAATAAAGCAACAACAACAACAAGGAAAAATGACAGTTTAAAATGTTTATCACCGAAGGATTTTTCATGAAATAATTTTATTTAAATTGGTGTGAAATGTTTATATAAAACAATGTATGGTTCCATACAAAATGATTATGATCAGGATTGATATTTAAATGGTAAGTAATTAAGGAACAATCGAGATCCAATTTGTTTATTTACTACATTATCTCAATAAGTTGATTTGTGGTAAGTAAATACATTTTCAGGGTTTTTTATAAGTGTGATGGAACTATTACTTTTATCTTTTTTGAATTAAATCCATGTTCATCAATGTAACGATTACACTTTTTGGACAAATTGATATGACGGATTGATGGACATTTGCTTCAAAACTAACCTCTAATTTGAACAGCAAAACGAAGAATGATAGAAAACCCTACAAAATAAGATTTTTTTTTATTTCCTATGCAAGTACGATATCCATCCAATTCAGTCTCCGATTTTCGCTGTCATACTAAATTATTTGTTATGAAACGGCGGTCCATTGAAAGATGGGCAATCGCCTTTATGAGGTAAATGTCTGGAGTGCCTATCCATTTCAACACGACAATACAGCTCACCACGTATTACTTGGGACAAATACTAAAAAGGTGAAATGTGGGCATACAATTTATCTCTGCCTATCCTAAGGCGTGACGAAAATAAATGTTACAGCAAGAAATTTTTTGTCAAATGGTCCCATCACCAACAGACACTAAATAGTGTATCTAATGTTGATTTAGGCTTGCTGGAATTCTATTGGGTGTAACAAAATTGACTCTCCAAATTTCATGAGATGACTTGGTATCAGAAATCAAATACAAATATTTAATAAAAAAAGGGGGGTCAATATTTTTATTTTTTTTAAATATTTTTGGCGCACATTAAGAATTCGTTTTTTACTGCGGCAATTCCAGGTAACATGGTCGCCGTGGTAAAACAAACACGGAGCACCCGTCTGGCTGTCGTTGTCGCTTTCTACTGCCGCTCAGTAGCGATAGAAAGGGTGATAATGAACATTTATAGGACCTTTAAATCGGATTTACGGTTAAAGTATTCATGTGATTTTTTTTCTTCATTTTTGTAATGTTTCTTGACTGATGCCACGTCACGTGACGAAATTTGAACAGGTAGTTTTGTTACACTTTGTATATAAGGGTAAGGATGCTTTTCTTCTATGCTATATTGCATATATGGATGCGTCTGTGACCTGACCACCAATCACATTCATTTACGTTTCACGTTTATATTCTTAAATTGTGCAACCGACGAATCTGATTGGGTTTCAAACGCATCCACATAACACATCTCTAGTGGAACTTCAACGGTATTTCAAATGTTCATGCAAATTTTGGGCTCGATGGAAATTTGTCTATTTTTGTTTTTTCGAGAAAACAAATAACTAATGTATTAACATTGAAGAAGTTGCAATCCTGTAACCAACAGCGTTATCCTCATAATGTATGTAAGAGTTACAGGTGAACCACGTTTATAAGTCGCATCGACAAAGTTCGCCTGCTCAGAAGAGAGCAAGCTAGTGCCGATTAATAACGATTGCCAACTCTGTTGAAACACCGACTTTATTGCGTTACGTTAAGATTGAAAATGCAATAAATCCGGAGAGTAGTGCTATCTCGCTCATTGTTCCTCATTGCAACGCGATGCTGCGGGCATCGAACATGGCGCGCAGGCGGCAACCAATAACAAAGGGCCATGTTTAGCACGTCTATGCGGAACGTTGTGATTGGTTAAGATTTTTTCGCGCGTTTCGAATATGAGACTTCTGCGCAGGTACATCGCTGTAACTTATAAACGTGGTACTAGTGTACCCCTTTAGAAGGCACTCACTTGGCTCGTTCAATCTCCAAGTCCAGTTGTTTCCCGGCCAGCGCCAGGTCGCGGCAGGCCTCCGCCCTCTGAGCTCCCACAGCTCTCGTGTCGAGGCGGGCCGCGCGCACCGCCCTGAGAGACGCCACTAGAGCGTCCTTGCGCCCCATGAGACGGGATTCTGCTTCCCGGGCCGCCACTTCTTCTTCGTCGTTTAGACGCGCTTCGTATTCTAAGAGAAAGGTACCGTGAGCGTGTTGTTACACTTTTTAAATTTGAAAACACTTTTTTATTAGAAATTTAATCAGAAAACACTTCTTCGAAAATATTTCACCGAAAAAGATTTTTTTTGTATATCAAACATTTCTCTGAAACGAAAATTCACCAAAAATACTATTGAAAAAGAAAGGCGGGCCGCGCGGACCGCCTTGAGAGATCCCACTAGAGCATTGGTTCCTAACCTTTTCAGAGCTGTTACCCCTATGGCATGTTAGAGAAACAGATTTTACCCCCAATTAAAAAAAATCAAGAAAGCAATTTAGGTAATGAAAAATATCTTAATTTCCGTTTGGTTTCCGTCTGGGGTGCTTCGTCGTGGACACGATCATACGCATTCGAGATCTGACGGAGGAAGCAATATCGCAGAGCGAGGTGGTGATGCCGGTGTCTCTTGACATCGCCATCGCCTTCAACATTTTGGCCTGGAGCTGCGTTAGGGAAGACCTTATTTATCACGGCGTGCCTCCCTACCTCCGTCGAATTGTCGGGGCTTATCTTTCCGAGAGGGCCATAACTTACCTGAGCTGGCTAGGGTCGATTGGGCGAGATTCAGCGGTGTTCCGCAGGGATTGGTTCTAGGACCGGTTCTGTGGATCGGGTACGATTGTGTGCTGCGCGGCACGTTGCTTAGAAGTGTCGACGTAACGTGTTACGCCGATGACACCCTCGTTACGGCGCGAGGAGCAACGCACCGAGACGCAGCCCTAAAGGCCACGGAAGGCGTTGCTCAAGTTGTGGGTCAAATACGGCCGCTGGGTCTTGAGGTCGCCCTTTACCAATCCGAAGCTCTGTGCTTTTACGGACCTTGCAAGAGGCCACCTGCGGGATCCAGCATAAAGGTAGGGAGCGTCAGCATCGGTACTGAGCCCTCGATGAAGTATCTGGGGTTCGTACTCGATGGCCGATGAGACTTCAAACACCACTTCCGAAGTTTGGTCCCTAAACTGAGGGGCAACAGCCGCACCCTCGCGGTTGTTGCCCAACATAAGAGGACCCAACACTCCCTGCAGGAGACTGCCTTGGGATAATGCGGAGTGCTTTACTTTTATCGTTATACGGGGCCCCGTATGAGTGGAGACCTTGACGGCCCGCAATGCGGCTGTACTACTTAGCCTACAGAAGGCTATGGCCGTCAAGGTGATAAGGATATCGCACGATCTCAGGGGGACACAGGGAAACCACGGCTGAGTGACAGCACTGCGAGGTACGCAGCGAGGACACAGCGCTCCACACATTGGTGTAGTGCACAGCATGGGCGCAACAGTTCCAGGTCCTCGTAACAGGTCTGGACTTGGACATTCTCTCGCTGGAGACCATCTCCTGTAGAGACCCAAGTAAGTGGGACACCGCTGCGTCTTTCTGCGGGAGAGAGCTCTACCACCCGAGTTCCGCAGTCTTTGGACAGGACGCTGCAGAATTTTCTTCGCCCAAGACTATCGGCCTCCATGATCGGGGGCTGAGGATGGTGGGGGATTTTTAATTTCAAAATTAACACTTCTTTTATTTTTAACCCCCGACGAAAAACGAGCGGTGTTATAAGTTTTAATAACTGTGTGTCTGTCTCTAAGCAACGGGCCGCGCTGCGCCCAATCGTACCCTATGTCCACAGAAGCGGTCCTAGGATCGATCCCTGCGGAACACCGCTGAATCTCGCCGAATCGATCCCAGCCAGCTCGTACGTTATGGCCCTCTTGGAAAGATAAGCCCCGACAATCGACGGAGGTAGGGAGGCACTCCGTGATAAGGGCCTCCCTAACGCAGCTCCAGGCCAAAGTGTTGAAGTCGCTGTCAAGAAACACCGGCATCACCACCTCGCTCTGCGATATTGCTTCCTTCGTCTGGTCTCGAATGCGTATGATCGCGTCCACGACGAAGCACCCATGACGGAACCCAAACTGGTTATCCGCCAGATCTATCCCCAAGCGTGTGAAGTGCCCGACGAGGGGCTGTGCAGCGCTGTGACTATTACGAACAAGCAGTTTTCATCGTTTTCAGTCATCGGAATTTTTTTCAAACTAGATGAGATTCCGAAAATTCCGGGATCTCGCAGGATTGATATTTCTAATCCTGCGGGATTTTGTATTTGCGATCTCGTGTCGGGATTGCATTCCCTAGTTTTAGGTTTCTGGATTTGTTTTCAATGTTACCAGAGTTGGAAGCCACTCTCGCATCTTAAAGTGGTAGCAAACGGTACCAACATGTTCAGAGTTCTGTTAGCAATGATGGGGTATTCTGAAGCTGTTTTTCGCCAAAATTTACACCTTCTCGCTCCACACTTCACTGAGATTTTACGAACACGAGAGATCGCGATGCCGCGTACCTACCTAGGTATTTGTTTTATACTTACAATCATATTTTTACTTATCTATTTTGGGCATCACCTCTGTTACCCCCATACAATAGCTGTTTTACCCCCGCGGGGGTAATTACCCCCAGGTTCGGAACCGAGGCACTAGAGCATCCTTGCGACCCACGAGGCGGGATTCTATCTCTCATCATTTAGACGTACTTCGTATTCCGTGCGATATATACGATCGTGTCACTAACACTTTCCCGAAAAACACATACTTATTGAACGACATTTCTACAAAGTTAAAACGATTTTTTTGAAAACACTTCTAACAGTTCCCCAGAATGACAATGAAACGAAAATCCTATCGAAAAAATGCAGTGTGTAAGGACTGACATTGATTCTTCTGGGTCAGAGGACTAGGGTCCAGTGAGAAGACCCCGACCCTAAACCACATACCAATGGGCCCAGTACCTTAAGCCCTGGACGTCGAATATAATTTCAGAGATATGTTCTTTGGGGAAGTAATTTAGGAAAAGTGAGATTTCGGAAAGAGTTATTTTTTAAGAAAATAATATTTTTGAAGAACTGTTTTGGTAAGTTTTAAACGAAGTGTTTCGATTAAATATGTTACGTGAATTTCAGTGTCTAAAAAACTCCATTAATACAACTAAATGCAACTTACTTTTAATAACCTGGTTCAACTCGGCTATCTTTTCCTCATCATTCCCGAGCAACAGTCTCAAGTTCTGCAAGTACTCCTCATTCAAGTCCTCAAAATGGTGGCCGGGATCTTGGAATCTTATCCAGCACTTGTACAGGTAATCTCTCCGGAAACATGCCACTTCGTCCTTGCCTAAGTATAACCAGTCATCGGAAACTGGCATTTCCTGGGATAAAATGAAAGTAAGTCAAAAGATTTAACGTTAGAAAAACGAGCCAAGCGCGAGTCGGAGCCGGGCACCAACGGTTCCGTACCAAAAAACGTCAGAAATGAATGGCATCTTAATTTTTTTTCTGTTTTTAGTAAGTATTTGTTGTCAAAGCGGCAAAAGAAGTATAGTCCGTTCATAGTTAATTTACCTCTAGCGCTGATGTTGGCTTGCTTGATTTTCGTGTTACCATACTAAGATTTTGTTTATCCCATGTACTCTAAACTTAAAGTCGAAACTTATTTTCTTTTTTGTTGCCGTTTTTCGGGCGCGAAAATTATTTGAGATACGAAAGTAGTAACTTCGCCCTCCTTGATGATGGTAATGAGTGCCTTTTTTAAATATCCATATCAATAAAAATAAAACTTAAGTACAATCATAAAGTATCAGAATCACGTGTTTTGTAAAGTTATGGATATTGACATTTAGATATCTACATAAAAAAATTGTTAGTGCTAACGTTTACATCTTATAATCTCCCATATTATGCGGCAAAATGTCTTAAGCTGGCACTCATAAAGGGACTTTTTTGCAATACCAACATACAGAAAACGATCTGTCAGAGGTAAATAAACTGTGAACGGACTATACATCCTCTGTGAAAATGTCAACTGTCTAGCTACATGGTTCATGAGATATAGCTTGGTGACAGACATACAGAGGGTCAGTAAAAGGGTTCCGCTTTCACCTTTTGGGTTTTCCAAACTGTTGGTACTACCTTTGATTTGAATTCATGTCGTTTCGTAAGTGCCTATTTATAGGGATTCTGCGAAATAAATGTTTTTTTATTTTGATTTTTGATATTGGTAAGGGACCACAAAAAGAACCATTGAAATCTGTCTTTATTTCAATAAAATACACATTTAACACAATTCTTACCAGAATTTTGGAGCAATAACCTTCTAGAACAAATCCATAGTCATTCAATACTCACAATAAAGTTAACCAGGTCCAGCAGATAAGCGATGAGGGCCAACGCATGTGGGAACGCGTGCAGAGTGTTGACGGTCTTTAGCCAGGACTTGGACACTGTGCCCGGGTACAGCAGACGTTTGGCCAGGTGGGGCAGCTGGGGGAAGATGGAATATGTTATTATTTGAAACATCAAGATTGCGGTGAAGTAATTAAAATACATAAGGCTTGTATATTCGAAAGAGACTCATCTTGGGGTGAACTTTATACTTGGAAATATTCTTTGATTTGATCTGATAAAACTATGTTATTGTAATTTATTAGCTACTCTTGCTTTTTTAACGGTTCAAAAGACGATTAGGAAAACTTTGTTCGATCCAAATAACGGTCGAAAAATGAAAAATATTGCAGAAATCTTAACAAGTAATGTACTTTTTTTATCTAAATAAACTAGTTTAATCCTAATAAAAACTTGTTATAAAATAGATATAGGTCTTTAGAACAATATTTTATGGCTAGATTTTTTTCTTGAAATCCATCACATTTTATAGCAATAATATAATGTACTAGCTGACCCGCGCAACTTCGTTTGCGAGATAAATGTAATAAACCACTCGACCGATTTTGCGCAAACTTCACATAAACCATCTACTCCATAGTCCGAACAAAGCCTAAACATTTGGTTTGGATAGGTGAGCCCGTTCTTGAGTTATAAAATTACAACGAAAAGTGGCACTGATTTTTATATACAGGGTGAATTTTTGAAAAGGGATTGGATGGCCAAATCCGAAACTATAAGGAATAGCGAAAAATGCTGAAAGGAGTCACGAGCCCGATTTTGATGAAACTTAAAACCTCATCATTAGATTTTTGAAAAACCCATGATCCTAGCTGGGAATCGAACTTGTTGATTTTGAAAAAAAAACACACCCTTTATTATTAACGCCATACGATAGAGTCGCTGTTAAGGATCAAAATTTGCAAAGTAATGATATACGCCAAATTTTTGGAACAATTGGAATTTTAATAGAATGCATATTTCATGTACCTAAATTTTGTATCATAATTTGTTTCGTTCGAAATCCCAGAATAGATCGTAACTATTCCGTGTTTTAAATTATGCTCAGAATGATTTTTTAGAGAATATTCTCAACGGAATCAATAATATTCCTTAATTATTCCTTGAGGTTTCGAATCCAGCTATGTATTGCAAAGATTTTGAACAATTAATCAGTTAACGTAAGAAAAATAAAATGTATTTTGTTAAAGATGAGCTCTTTCCTGTAGTTTGCCGTATATCATTACTTCCCAGAATATGATCCTTAATAGCAACACTATCGTATGGTGTAATAATAAAGGATGTGTTTTTTTTTCAAAATCAACAAGTTCGATTCCCAGCTAGGATCATGGGTTTTTCAAAAATCTAATGATGAGGTTTTAAGTTTCATCAAAATCGGGCTCGTGACTCCTTTGAGCATTTTTCGCTATTCCTTATAGTTGCGGATTTGGCCATCCAATCCCTTTTGAAAAATTCACCCTGTATATAGATTAGAATCGAATGAAATAAGCGTACGCTGCAATCCCTCGAATTCCCTTACGATATGTCGATGTCGAATACGGAAGCCTTAAAACCTATGTCATGATTATCTTATTTATATAAACTAGATGGCGCTCGCGGGATTTTATTCCCGTTTCCGCTTCCCATGGCGACTTCTTCGCGGGATAATCAATAGGTGTGTTTGGAACCTGAACGGAATTCACCCAGATCCATTCAGCGGCATTCAGTGTGAGAGAGAAAGATCCAAACAATCTACACAATCTCACTAACTTTCGCGTTTTATAATAATTATGTTGTTTATTATTGCCAGGTTCAAAGGCCCATTGATTGCGAATTTGCCAGTAAATTAAAATGGAGAAGCAATACTACTGACGTTCATTAATGTTACATGAATAAAGTTATTATCGTTTAATGTTTTTTAAGTATTTATATTGCCAGGTTCTTTTTTCAGAGGCTCAACTTATTGCCTTGCAAATCCGGCTGTAAATTAAAATGTAGTAGCAATAATACTGATGTTCTTATGCCATACATGAATAAAGTATTTCATATTCTATCAAAGTCAAGTAACCAACACGCAAATCATTTGATCTTCCATATATAAACTCAGTATAATAATAACAATATCAGATACAGTACCTTAGTAACATAATCATCAGTATTCAGAGCTTTAGCTGTGACCAGCGCAGCAGTAATATCCGCAATGCGCGCCATGGTGAGCGGTCTTATATGCACCATGCCACCCCCCTCTCCTCGACCGGAAAGTTCTCCCATTTATTCGGGTGGAGTAACCGAATCTAATGGCTTAATTAATAGTAAGTATTACCTTAGTAACATAGTTATCAGTATTCAGTTTAGCGTCCCGAGCTATAGCAGTCACCAGTGCCGCAGTAATATCCACAAAGCGCGCGATGGTGAGCGGCCGTATAAGCGCCATGCCGCCCCCCTCCCCGCGACCGGATAGGGCTTCACCCACGCGAGCGCACTCGGAGCGCTGCCATGCTACTGATGAGATAGGCCTGGAAGGAGAAATTTAAGTTTTGGTGAATGGTTTGGGATACGGCAAAATAATAAATAAGCAAGTCCAACTCGCAGTTCGCCGGTGTTTTTCCAATACATTAATTTATAAGCAAAATTAATATTAAGTCCTGTTATCACACTAATGATGAAAACCACAGTATATCACAGGCTGTCTGAATTTTAGATAATATAGGTTAGTGGTTATAATTCAAATATTTTGAGCCTTACCTCTGATCCCTCATAGTGACGAATGCTAATGCTCTTTCAAGTGAAGTCTGCCAATTGCGGCTGCTACGATCAATTGATGGTGATCTCTGTAAGTGGGAAATAGAGATATAGCAACTGCACTAATAAATAGTGACTTGCTCATATATCACTAATGCTGCAGACAAGCATATTGCCCACCTAATGGAGAGTGGTCATTGAAGTGTGTGGATGTTTGAAACTCCAGAAAATTTACTGGACTTGTGGCAAGAAGCATTCTGTAGATATTCAGGAAAATCGAGGCAGGGTGTTCATTCCTCAATCTAAGGGTGCTTTCAATTTAGACGTATCGTGTCGGACCGCAACAGTACCGAAGTGATGCGTTTATCGTACGGCGCACGCACGGTCGTATATTTTAATACAAAGCGCACGGTGCGGCAACAGTGCGGCGACCGTACAACTTTTCAAGAACATGTGGAGCGTCCTGTTGTCGCGCGTTTGAAGTACCGACGCCGCACTGTGCGCTTTGTATTAAAACCAACGACCGTGCGTGAACCGTACGAGAAACGCACCGCTTCGGCACTGCTGCTGTTCGACATGAAACGTCTAAATTGAAAGCGCCCTTATTGTGCACAGTTGTTTTATTGGAGCAACTGTAAATGTTATGTTTCTTTCCTGTTCCTGTAATATTTTAGCGGTCAACTTCAGCAGGATAAGAAGTTGGATGCGATCTACATTTACTCAAGCTTTTAAGGAAATAATGATCATCACATCACTGAAATATTCATCTTAAAACTTACCGTTGGAGTAGTAGTAGGTCTAGAGTAGTGGCTAGATCGGAGTGGTGTCATGGATGTCTGGCGAAACTTTTCACTTTGCTGGGATCTCGATCTCTGTACAGAAATATTGCCTCAAATCACAGTTTAGTCTACACTAATATTATAAAGAGGAAATATTTGATTGTTTGCATTGAATATGCTCCAAAACTACTGAGCCAATTTGAAAAATCTTTCATCTTTGATAAATACTAGAGGACGTCATGCGGTTTCACCCGTGTAGTTCCCGTTCCCGTGGGAATTACGGGAATAAAATATAGCCTATGTTCACCGCAAAGACTGTAGCTTTCCGACGGTAAAAGAATTTTTTAAATTGGTCCAGTAGTTCCGGAACCTATTCATTACAAACAAACAAACAAAAAAAATCAAATCTTTCCTCTTTATAATATTAGTAGAGATGAGGAAAGTTACAATTTTGGTAATTATATTAGTATAGTTAACTGACAAGCAGGGAACCTTCTACTAACAGTCTTCAGACTCATGTAGTGTAAGGGGTAATGATGAATGCAGGTATGTGAGTGACAGAGTCTGTGCATACAAAATTATTGTAGTTTGGGTATGCTAGTATGGTATAGGAGTGTAAGCTCAAGTGATTCACTTTGATGAACCCACACTCTACAGACCATTCTACAGTACAGATTCTGCTGGGTGTCTTTTTCCATCGGAGAGCAGAAACAGATTACATTACAATAGTGATCACCGGAAAAAGGAAACCATGCAATAGAGACAGGAGCTGACTGCCTAGCCCTTCCTAAAAGCTGTATTTACAACTTCTCTTGTGACTGAAGTTACCCTGCCCTTATAATGTGGATACTACCTACCCCATTCAATGGCACTTTAGTAGCTGAAGCTTCTCTGCTCAGCCTCGCGGCTCCAAATGTGCCACGAGCGGGCTCTGCGCTACTAGACCTGTGCCCAGAAGCGCTAGGCCTTCGGGCTTCATTTGACAAACGGTCTGTTGACCCCGGGCGACGCGGTTTCGGTAACATTGACGGTCTTTGTGTTTCTAATCTGTAAATAAAAAAGATTGTGGAGGCTGTAATTCGATATAAAAGAAACGCTATCATGTTAGTAAGTATAAAATTTTATTATTTATTGATAGTTAGTTGTAATAGAAAAGCGAAGTAAATAAGCGATAAAAACTTTCGTGTCTTTCATCGAATTAATAAACTTTGTCAAATAGCATACCTTGATTTCCTTATGGCACTTTGCTGCCCTTGGGACACAAACCTTGATGGCAGCATTTTAAAAACAATATAACTTTACAGCTACAGCATAGGTTTAAAATATTTAATTGTTTGTTATTTTGTTATTGGTAAATAAACGTTGCGCTCCCGTTTCAAATTCAAAATTGATCATAGAGTATAGATTGTCAGATGTCACCTCAACTGACACTGACAGATAGATATAGACAATTTTTTTTTCCTCTGGAGGTCGGACAACGGCAATTGGTCGAAATGATAATAAAACGTATGTAATACAGCAACAGGGGCTGACTGGATCCACATCTCTATCTAGATACAGATAGTCCTGCCACCCCGCAAACCGATCGCAGCACGCTGCAAGTTTTATCGGCAATATTTTGTTTTCACCCGGCCAAACCACCCAGTAGGTGGATTGAAACGGGTTTTAACCCACTTGTGAGTTTTAACCTTAGACCATATATCACGGGACTAGCCTTTTGTGAACTTGTGTGAGCATACAAAAATATTCTGCTAGTCATAGCGGGTGAAGGGGGAAACACAAACACATATAAAATTTCATTATACTGGGTGTAACAAAACCACAGACTATCACGGGACTAGCCTTTTGTGAACTTGTGTGAGCTTATAAAAATATTCTGCTAGTCATAGCGGGTGAAGGGGGAAACACAAACACATATAAAATTTCATTATACTGGGTGTAACAAAACCACAGACTTACAATAAGTAGCAGACAAAGCATTAGAGATTGAAAAGTACGCCAAAACTAACACATATAAAAACCACACACACTAACGCAACTACAGGGAAGGAGTTAGCCGCCTAGTTCAATAAGATTTATTTTAATGAAATAAGAGTATCTTAAAATACCTCTTTTAAGGTTCCGTAGCCAAATGGCAAAAAACGGAACCCTTATAGATTCGTCATGTCTGTCTGTCTGTCCGTCCGAATGTCACAACCACTTTTCTCCGAAACTATAAGACCTATGCACTTGAAACTTGGTAAGTAGATGTATTCTGTGAACCGCATTAGGATTTTTAAATATAACTAGAAAAAAGCAGTAAATTTTGGGGGTCCCCATACTCAGAACTGAAACGAAAAGATTTTTTTTCATCAAACCCATACGTGTGGGGTATCCATAGATAGGTCTTCAAAAATGCTATTGAGGCTAAAGCACCTTTAGAAAAAAATGATGTTACAAAACATCATTTTTTTCTAAAGGTGCTCCCTCACCGGGAGCATTCGCGCGTAATGTAATGTTACGAGTCGAGAATTACAGCCAGTGTGGAAGGTGAACCGAGCATTGCAATGCGCACCTTGTAATGATACAAGACGAGGTTACAGCAGTGAGGCAGGTGATCCGAGCATTGCAATGCGCGCCTTGTAATGATACAATGTGTAACGTTTTGATCCAACTCGTAACATCAATGCTTTTTTTTTGTTGCGGCTGGCCGGCCGCACACTGGTCCGGATTATAAATAGGTGGACATACGATCTAAGATGTCAAACGCTTTGCGAAAAAAATAGTAGTACGAGTACGAATTTCAGGTTAATTTTGCAATCCAATATGGCGCCGCGCCACCATTGTAAAATTTCATGTTGGATATCGTTTATGGGGTTTTTTGGTATGCTGAGTACGAATTTCAGGTTAATTTTGCAATCCAATATGGCCACCGCGCCACCGTTGTAAAATTTCATGTTGCATATCTTATAGGGGGTTTTTTAATATGCTGAGTACAAATTTTGGGTTAATTTTGCAATCCAATATGGCCGCCGCGCCTAATTCACAAAATTTCATGATGGGTATCATTTAAGGAGGGTTTGGTACGCTGAGTATGAATCTCATGATAATTTTGCAATCCAATATGGCCGCCGCGCCGAAATCACCAAATTTCATGATGGGTATCGTCTAAGAGGTTTTTTGGTATGCTGAGTACGAATCACATGATAATTTTGCAATCCAATATGGCCGCCGCGCCGAAATCACAAAATTTCATGATGGGTATCGTCTAAGGGGTTTTTTGGTATGCTGAGTACGAATCTCATGATAATTTTGCAATCCAATATGGCCGCCGCGCCGAAATCACTAAATTTTCGTGATGGGTATCGTTTAAGGGATTTTTTGGTATGCTGAGTACGAATCACATGATAATTTTGCAATCCAATATGGCGGCCGCGCCGAAATCACAAAATTTCATAATGGGTATCGTCTAAGGGGTTTTTTTGTATGCTGAGTACGAATCACATGATAGTTTTGAAATCCAATATGGCCGCCACGCCGAAATCACAAAATTTCATGATGGATATCGTATAAGGGGTTTTTTGGTATGCCGAGTACGAACTTTAGGTTAATTTAGCAATCCAAGATGGTTGTCGCGCCAGCGTTGCAAAATTTCATGTTGCATATCGTAGAAGGGGTTTTTTGGTATGCTGAATACGAATTTTAGGTCAATTTTGCAATCCAAGATGGCCGCCGAACCACCGTTGTAAAATTTCATTTTGGATATCGTTCTTTTTTTTATTTTTTTTATTTATTGTTTAAAAAATACATATTTCAATTTTTTTCATTTGTAACAGCACCAAAAAACCACAGAGGTTTAGACCTGTGCTGTTGTGAGTCTATCTTCTTACAATTTTAGTACCTACAACTACAAACATACATTTAGTTATTACATGCATAGGTACATCAAAAAAGAAAATCCCTTGTATATACCTACTAATTACTCATACATTCAAAATAATTATTTATTTAACTAGATCGTGAAACATTGTCCAAAAAATATGCTTTTAATTTGTGTTTAATATTTTTTTCGGTCAACTTATTACACAAATCTGAGGGTAGTTGATTACATAAACGAGGTAGAATATAAGCGGCAGTTCTCTCGCCGTACATGTTACGGGCACCTATTGTTTGTAGCCGGTTCTGAGAAACTGCGCGTGTACGTACAGGATGTTCGACATAATGTCTCGTCATTTTAAAATATTGTTCTTTTAGCAAGGAGAACTGCACTTGAGTGTGAACGGGCAAAATGTTACAATGCTTAAAGAGTTGGGTTTCATCATTAATGTGTTGCTTTCGTATCTTTGGTGAAACTAATGATTTTAAAATTCGGACTTGCAGATTATATATTGCATCAAGATAAGTATTATAGGTACGGCCATAGCTCGTAGCATCGTGAAAGGGGTTTTTTGGTATCTCAGCATACTGACAGAAATCTCGCAACAGTGGCGCGGTGGCCATATTGGATTGCAAAATTATCATGAGATTCGTACTCAGCGTACGAAAATCCCCCTTAAACAATACCCATCATGAAATTTTGTGATTTCGGCGCAGCGGCCATTATTGATTACAAAATTATCATGTGATTCGTACTCAGCGTACCAAAAAACCCCTTAGACGATACCCATCATGAAATTTTGTGATTTCGGCGCGGCGGCCAAATCGGATTGCAAAATTATCATGACATGTGTATCGTACTCAGCATACCAAAAAGCCCCTTAAACGATACCCATCATGAAATTTTGTGATTTCGGCGTGGCTGCCATATTGGATTGCAAAATTATCATGTGATTCGATCTCAGCATACAAAAAACCCCTTAAACGATACCCATCACGAAAATTTTGTGATTTCGGCGCGGCGCCCATATTGGATTGCAAAATTATCACGTGATTCGTACTCAGCATACCAAGAAACCCCTTAAGCAATACCCATCATGAAATTTTGTGATTTCGGCGCGGCGGCCATATTGGATTGCAAAATTATCATGAGATTCGTACTCAGCGTACCAAAATCCCCCTTAAACAATACCCATCATGAAATTTTGTGATTTCGGCGCGGCGGCCATATTTGATTGCAAAATTATCATGTGATTCGTACTCAGCATACCAAAAACCCCATTTAACGATACCCATCATGAAATTTTGTGATTTCAGCGCGGCGGCCAAATTGGATTGCATAATTATCATGTGATTCGTACTCAGCGTACCAAAATCCCCCTTAAACGATACCCATCATGAAATTTCGTGATTTCGACGCGGCGGCCATATTGAATTGCAAAATTATCTCTTAGTCTTTCTGTTCCCGGTTTCCATTTCGGAGTTTCCAGTTCTATGATCCGATTCAAAATCGCAATAAAAACCATATCTGCTAATAGTTTTGCACCAATTTTTTAAAAGTCTTCTCCTGACAGAAACAAACACAACAAAAAAGAATTAGCGAAATCGGTCCAGCATTTCACGCGTGATGCCGTGACCACGGAAATCGGGCTTCATTTTTATATATTGTATACTCAATATCATCGAAGATTACATGCATTATATTAAAATGCAATTCTGAACTAATTAAATGCTGAATCACAGTTTGCCACACTTATTTTTATGTTAGCATTAAATTTAATCTTGAAAAGAAGTGCCTGAGTTTGGCCCCTACATTAATGAGAGGTATCTAATACGTCAAACTGCAGCATCGGCAGCTTAAAGCTTTCAAAAACCAGGCGGACGTCATTTTTTTTAACATGTCATGTATAGTGTTGCTATACGTGTAGAAACGAGATAGCAGCATTCACTAACCCCTTAGAGCGAGCGGAATGGAAAGACCAACGCACACAAACATAATTAATGTTTCGTCTGCTACTTATTGTACGTCTGTGAACAAAACTACCTCTCCAAATTTCATGAGATGACTTGGTATCGGAAATCAAATACAAATATTTAATAAAAAACCGGCCAAGTGCGAGTTGGACTCGCCCATGAAGGGTTTCGTAGCAGCAAGTAACATAATATAAAAGTTCTTAAAGTTCGTTGTAACTTTGATTGATGTTTTAACACGTTCGCAGTGGTAGTGATTTTTCTAACTGAAAATTGCGGTTTATGACGTATTAAAAAAAAACTACCAGCTCTATCTCGTTCAAACCAATTTTCGTTGGTAGTTTTTATAGCAATGTACATCATATCTTCTTTTTAGATTTATCATTCTCTTAGTTTAGAAGTTAGAGGGGGGGGGGGGGGGGGACACACATTTTTTCACTTTGGAAGTGTCTCTTGCGCAAACTATTCAGTTTAGAAAAATATGATGTTAGATACCTCAATAACATTTTTGAAGACCTATCTATAGATACCCTACACGTATGGTTTTGATGAAAAAAACTAATTTGAGTTTCAGTTCTGAGTATGGGGACCCCCAAAATTTACTGCTTTTTTTCTAGTTTTACATAAGAATCTTAATGCGGTTCACAGAATACATCTAGTTACCATGTTTCAATATCATAGGCCTTATAGTTTCGGAGAAAAGTGGCTGTGACACACGGACGGACAGACAGACGGACAGACAGACAGACAGACATGACGAATCTATAAGGGTACCGGTTTTGCCATTTGGCTACGAAACCCTAAAAAGGGGGGTTAATTTTTTTATTTAAAAAAAAAAAAATTGTCGCATATTAAGAATCCATTTTTTACCGCGGCAATTCGAGGTAACATGGTCGCCGTGGCAGAACAAACAGTAGAAAGCGACAACGACAGCCAGACGGGTGCTCTGTGTTTGTTTTGCCACGGCGACCATGTTACCTCGAATTGCCGCGGTAAAAAATGAATTCTTAATGTGCGACAAAAAAAAATTAAAAAAAAAATTAAAAAATTTACCCCCCTTTTTTTATTAAATATTTGTATTTGATTTCCGATGCCAAGTCATCTCATGAAATTTGGAGAGGTAATTTTGCTACACCCAGTCTATTAAAAATGTATCAAGCGACAAACGCGTAATGGCTGTTGTGTGTTAATTTTTATTGTACAGTCAACTACAATGAAATGTACTAGTTTAATCATATAAAATGATGTACTGATGTACAGTACTTTTTATAAAGCCAATAGACCAAATGGTTTATTGGCTTGGCAGAAAGTAATGCTTAAGTAAAAAAAATAATTGCGTGTACTTAGTGTACACACGTAAGAAGTGAAACTTCTTCATAAACTTAATTTTCACCTCACCTTAAATTAAGTCAAAAAGTACAAAAGTACAAAAGTCCAAAAGTCCAAAGTCCAAAAGCCCAAAAATCCAAAAGTCCAAAAGTCCAAAAGTCCAAAGTCCAAAGTCCAAAAGTCCAAAAGGCCAAAAGTCCCAAAGTCCCAAAGTCCCAAGGTCTCAAGGTCCCAAAGTCCCAAAGTCCCAAAGTCCCAAAGGCCAAAAGTCCAAAAGTCCCAAAGTCCCAAATCCCAAAGTTCCAAAGTCCCAAAGACCCAAAGTACCAAGGTCCCATCTAAAAGTCCAAAAGTCCCAAAGGCCAAAAGTCCAAAAGTCCCAAAAGTCCCAAAGTCCCAAAGTCCCAAAGTCCCAAAGTCCCAAAGTCCCAAAGTCCCAAAGTCCCAAAGTCCCAAAGTCCCAAAGTCCCAAAGTCCCAAAGTCCCAAAGTCCCAAAGTCCCAAAGTCCCAAAGTCCCAAAGTCCCAAAGTCCCAAAGTCCCAAAGTCCCAAAGTCCCAAAGTCCCAAAGTCCCAAAGTCCCAAAGTCCCAAAGTCCCAAAGTCCCAAAGTCCCAAAGTCCCAAAGTCCCAAAGTCCCAAAGTCCCAAAGTCCCAAAGTCCCAAAGTCCCAAAGTCCCAAAGTCCCAAAGTCCCAAAGTCCCAAAGTCCCAAAGTCCCAAAGTCCCAAAGTCCCAAAGTCCCAAAGTCCCAAAGTCCCAAAGTCCCAAAGTCCCAAAGTCCCAAAGTCCCAAAGTCCCAAAGTTCCAAAGTCCCAAAGTACCAAGGTCCCATCTAAAAGTACAAAAGTCCCAAAGACCAAAAGTCCCAAAGTCCCAAAGTCCCAAAGTCCCAAAGTCCCAAAGTCCCAAAGTCCCAAAGTCCAAAAGTCCCAAAGACCCAAAGTACCAAGGTCCCATCCAAAAGTCCAAAAGCCCAAAAGTCCAAAAGTCCCAAAGTCCCAAAGTTCCAAAGTCCCAAAGACCCAAAGTACCAAGATCCCATCCAAAAGTCCAAAAGTCCAAAAGTCCCAAAGTCCCAAAGGCCAAAAGTCCAAAAGTCCAAAAGTCCCAAAGTACAAAAGTCCCAAAGTCCCAAAGTCCCAAAGTCCCAAAGTACAAAAGTCCCAAAGGCCAAATGTCCCAAAGTCCCAAAGTCCCAAAGTCCCAAAGTCCCAAAGTCCCAAAGTCCCAAAGTCCCAAAGTCCCAAAGTCCCAAAGTCCCAAAGTCCCAAAGTCCCAAAGTCCCAAAGTCCCAAAGTCCCAAAGTCCCAAAGTCCCAAAGTCCCAAAGTCCCAAAGTCCCAAAGTCCCAAAGTCCCAAAGTCCCAAAGTCCCAAAGTCCCAAAGTCCCAAAGTCCCAAAGTCCCAAAGTCCCAAAGTCCCAAAGTCCCAAAGTCCCAAAGTCCCAAAGTCCCAAAGTCTAAAAGTCTAAAAGTCTAAAAGTCTAAAAGTCTAAAAGTCCAAAACTCCAAAAGTCCAAAAGTCCAAAAGTCCCAAAGACCCAAAGTACCAAGGTCCCATCCAAAAGTCCAAAAGCCCAAAAGTTCAAAAGTCCCAAAGTCCCAAAGTTCCAAAGTCCCAAAGACCCAAAGTACCAAGATCCCATCCAAAAGTCCAAAAGTCCAAAAGTCCCAAAGTCCCAAAGGCCAAAAGTCCAAAAGTCCAAAAGTCCCAAAGTACAAAAGTCCCAAAGTCCCAAAGTCCCAAAGTCCCAAAGTACAAAAGTCCCAAAGGCCAAATGTCCCAAAGTCCCAAAGTCCCAAAGTCCCAAAGTCCCAAAGTCCCAAAGTCCCAAAGTCCCAAAGTCCCAAAGTCCCAAAGTCCCAAAGTCCCAAAGTCCCAAAGTCCCAAAGTCCCAAAGTCCCAAAGTCCCAAAGTCCCAAAGTCCCAAAGTCCCAAAGTCCCAAAGTCCCAAAGTCCCAAAGTCCCAAAGTCCCAAAGTCCCAAAGTCCCAAAGTCCCAAAGTCCCAAAGTCCCAAAGTCCCAAAGTCCCAAAGTCCCAAAGTCCCAAAGTCCCAAAGTCCCAAAGTCCCAAAGTCTAAAAGTCTAAAAGTCTAAAAGTCTAAAAGTCCAAAACTCCAAAAGTCCAAAAGTCCAAAAGTCCCAAAGACCCAAAGTACCAAGGTCCCGTCCAAAAGCCCAAAAGTTCAAAAGTCCCAAAGTACCAAAGTTCCAAAGTCCCAAAGACCAAAAGTACCAAGATCCATCCAAAAGTCCAAAAGTCCAAAAGTCCCAAAGTCCCAAAGGCCAAAAGTCCAAAAGTCCCAAAGTACAAAAGTCCCAAAGTCCCAAAGTCCCAAAGTCCCAAAGTCCCAAAGTCCCAAAGTCCCAAAGTCCCAAAGTCCCGAAGTCCCGAAGTCCCGAAGTCCCGAAGTCCCGAAGTCCCGAAGTCCCGAAGTCCCGAAGTCCCGAAGTCCCGAAGTCACGAAGTCCCAAAGTCCCAAAGTCCCAAAGTCTCAAAGTCCCAAAGTCCCAAAGTCCCAAAGTCCAAAACTCCAAAAGTCCAAAACTTCAAAAGTTCAAAAGTCCAAAAGTCCAAAAGTTCAAAAGTCCAAAAGTCCCAAAGTACCAAGGTCCCATTCAAAAGTCCAAAAGTCCCAAAGTCCCAAAATCCCAAAGTCCCGAAGTCCCGAAGTCCCAAAGTCCCAAAGTCCCAAAGTCCCAAAGTCCCAAAGTCCCAAAGTCCCAAAGTCCCAAAGTCCCAAAGTCCCAAAGTCCCAAAGTCCCAAAGTCCCAAAGTCCCAAAGTCCCAAAGTCCCAAAGTCCCAAAGTCCCAAAGTCCCAAAGTCCAAAAGTCCAAAAGTCCAAAAGTCCAAAAGTTCAAAAGTCCAAAAGTCCAAAAGTTCAAAAGTCCAAAAGTCCCAAAGTACCAAGGTCCCATTCAAAAGTCCAAAAGTCCCAAAGACCCAAAGTACCAAGATCCCATCCAAAAGTCCAAAAGTCCAAAAGTTCAAAAGTTCAAAAGTTCAAAAGTCCCAAAGTCTCAAAGTTCCAAAGTCCCAAAGACCCAAAGTACCAATGTCCCATCCAAAAGTCCAAAAGTCCAAAGGCCGAAAGTCCAAAAGTCCAAAAACCCTTAAATGACATGACGAATCCACCGTGGTGGGGAACAGAACAAAGATGGCGCGTAACCAAAAATCGTGATGTGACGTGACGTGACGCAAATTTTTTTCCAACGCCGATAAAGAAGTTTCACTTCAAAAAGGCGCATCCTGTGGTTAGATGATCTAAGGTCGTTACCCATCTCTAGCCATAGCGAAAGATGGTATAATGCAGAGATCGTTTACGAAATACCGGTTGGGAGACAGGAAGATGTTAACCAGGTATTTTTCAAGGAAGCTTCAAATTCGAAAAACTGCACAGCATGAAACCAAGAAAGACAGCATTAAATCTAAACGATAGAAACGCAACAGGATGGTATTTCTTTTTGAAGTGAAACTTCTTTATCGGCGTTGGAAAAAAATTAGCGTCACGTCACGTCACGATTTTTAGTTACGCGCCATCTTTGTTCTGTTCCCCACCACGGTGGATTCGAATTAAAGAGTACTTTATCCAGGGATAGCATGTCATTTAAGGGTTTTTGGACTTTTGAGCTTTTGGACTTTTGGACTTTTGGGTGGGACATTGGTACTTTGGGTCTTTGGGACTTTGGAACTTTGAGACTTTGGGACTTTAGAACTTTTGAACTTTTGAACTTTTCGACTTTTGGACTTTTGGATGGGACCTTGGTACTTTGGGTCTTTGGGACTTTGGAACTTTGGGACTTTGGGACTTTTGGACTTTTGGACTTTTGGACTTTTGGATGGGACCTTGGTACTTTGGGTCTTTGGGACTTTGGGACTTTTGGACTTTTGGACTTTTGGACTTTTGGACTTTTGGACTTTTAGACTTTTAGACTTTTAGACTTTTAGACTTTTAGACTTTTAGACTTTTAGACTTTTAGACTTTTAGACTTTGGGACTTTGGGACTTTGGGACTTTGGGACTTTGGGACTTTGGGACTTTGGGACTTTGGGACTTTGGGACTTTGGGACTTTGGGACTTTGGGACTTTGGGACTTTGGGACTTTGGGACTTTGGGACTTTGGGACTTTGGGACTTTGGGACTTTGGGACTTTGGGACGACTTTGGGACTTTGGGACTTTGGGACTTTGGGACTTTGGTACTTTGGGACTTTTGGACTTTTGGACTTTTGGACTTTGGGACTTTTGGACTTTTGGACTTTTGGCCTTTGGGACTTTTGGACTTTGGGACTTTGGGACTTTGGGTCTTTGGGACTTTGGAACTTTGGGACTTTGGGACTTTGGGACTTTGGGACTTTGGGACTTTGGGACTTTTGGACTTTGGGCTTTTGGACTTTTGGATGGGACCTTGGTACTTTGGGTCTTTGGGACTTTTGGACTTTTGGAGTTTTGGACTTTTAGACTTTTAGACTTTTAGACTTTGGGACTTTGGGACTTTGGGACTTTGGGACTTTGGGACTTTGGGACTTTGCGACTTTGGTACTTTGGGACTTTGGGACTTTGGGACTTTTGGACTTTTGGACTTTGGGACTTTTGGACTTTTGGCCTTTGGGACTTTGGGTCTTTTGGACTTTGGGACTTTGGGTCTTTGGGACTTTGGGACTTTGGGACTTTGGGACTTTTGGACTTTGGGCTTTTGGACTTTTGGATGGGACCTTGGTACTTTGGGTCTTTGGGACTTTTGGACTTTTGGAGTTTTGGACTTTTAGACTTTTAGACTTTTAGACTTTAAGACTTTTAGACTTTTAGACTTTTAGACTTTTAGACTTTTAGACTTTGGGACTTTGGGACTTTGGGACTTTGGGACTTTGGGACTTTGGGACTTTGGGACTTTTGGACTTTTGGGCTTTTGGACTTTTGGATGGGACCTTGGTACTTTGGGTCTTTGGGACTTTTGGACTTTTGGACTTTTGGAGTTTTGGACTTTTAGACTTTTAGGCTTTGGGACTTTGGGACTTTGGGACTTTGGGACTTTGGAACTTTGGGACTTTGGTACTTTGGGACTTTGGGACTTTGGGACTTTGGGACTTTGGGACTTTTGGACTTTTGGCCTTTGGGACTTTTGGACTTTTAGATGGGACCTTGGTACTTTGGGTCTTTGGGACTTTGGAACTTTGGGACTTTGGGACTTTGGGACTTTGGGACTTTGGTACTTTGGGACTTTTGAACTTTTGGCCTTTTGGACTTTTGGACTTTGGACTTTGGACTTTTGGACTTTTGGACTTTTGGACTTTTGGACTTTTGTACTTTTGTACTTTTGTACTTTTTGACTTAATTTAAGGTGAGGTGAAAATTAAGTTTATGAAGAAGTTTCACTTCTTACGTGTGTACCTACACTAAGTACACGCAATTTTTTTATTCGAAGTGAATCTCATCATAACAAAATAACAGTATTTTTAAGCAGCTATTAGGTAAGGTATATCAAAATTTAAAAAAATAGCCGAAATTGAAATGGAAATAATTATGAATAATTTCCGAGAATTATATTTATTAAATAAATCACGTAAAAACTTATCTATATATAGTTCAAAACACCATTGGCTACACGACGTAAAAGATGAAAATACATTTATTACTTTTTAAGTTTTAGCTTGTTTAATATTTCGCCCGTTTCAGAAACAATTTGGGGAAAACATGGATCAAGGAGACAAAGTTTCACAAAATTTTCGAACTGCTCTGGTAACTTTGACGAGTCGAAATTTTCTGTAATATGGAAATAGTTAAGAATGTTAAAAAGAAAAAGTGTAATGGTACACTGTCAGCAGTACACAACAGTGCAGTAGCCTGAAATAAGTAATTTTGAAAACCTATTATTTTAGTGTTATTTTTATCAAGCACCATATCGAGCAGATTAAGCTGGTACCTATAAGTTTGTGCTATCTTACTTCTTACTAATATTATAAATGCGAATGTTTGTGAGTGTGGATGTTTGTTACTCTTTCACGCTCTAACGGCTGAACGTATCTGGCTGAAATGTCGTACAGCGATAGAATATGGTCTGAAATAACACATAGGTTACTTTTTATCCCGGGAATAAGTTGCCACAGGAAGCGGGAACGGAAACACATTTTACGCGGATGAAGCTGCGGGCGTCAGCTAGTAGTAGATGAACATAAGTACCTATAGTGTCTAACAAGCCTTTTTTTAAATCATATGTCCCATGTATTAGACGGTAAGCATATTGCCGTGTTGAAATGGACAGACGCAGGTTGTGACTGAGTGTTGTTGAAAATTTTCAAGTTGCCCCTAATGCTTTCAACTTGGCTTAACGACTACCATTTTACTGGCAACCGGGATCAATGTCGTTTCCGTGCTTCAAAAGGTACGAAAGCACGAAAACGCTCGCCAATAAATTTTACAATGTGGTCACCCATCCAAGGACCGGTCATAGTGAAAGTTGCTTACTGCAGTGATCGTTTACAGAACACAGCGTTCGTTTGGCCACGACCGCTTCTTCTTCCTAATATACCTAGTATATATTACCCGTACCTACCCTAAAGAGAAGCATGTACCTTTGTGCTCCAAAGCATACTTCAATACTTCGTCAATGTTCCGATACTTAGCATTAATAGCTTTATTTGATTGCAGCGTCTTATGATTCAACACAGGAAAATGGCAGCCGAGTGCCTCCAAGCACTGAGCTGTATTTGACTTTATTCGAAATTTCAACTTTTTAATCTGAAATAAATTTCTTCTGGCTGCAGTGGCGTAACTACACCATCTGGGGCCCGTGGCAAGTCCGTTGGGGCCCCATCAGTGAAAATTTTTGCTGTACAATACTTAAGCATAGGCAGGGCCTTTTTTGTCACTTCTTTTATTTAGGGACACGCTACCCCCCCCCCCCCCCACTACCCAAAGACAGGAACATCACAGCTCGGCCATCTGTTATGTTCCTGTCTTTAGCTAGTGGAAGACGGCGTCTAGGTTTACATGGAGTTCACAATGTTTGTGAACACCGCATGAAATTGCGATTTTGCGGAGTTTTGTGCCGTCGCTGTAACAAAGATCATCCTCTTTATGCGCACTGCCATGGTGCTTAAAAAGGGATGCGTCAGGAAGTGCCGACTAGACTAGACGCAGGAGCTAGTTTCGTTTGTCTAGGTGGTTGAATGAAAGCTGATCAACAACTAACTACTTAGATTTGTTTTCTGTGGCTTATCCGACTGGCGGAAGGGCTCCCGTACCACATTGGGTATGGTCGTCAAACCTCCGCACCGGTCACAATACTCACAATACTGGTACAGGTCTTCCTGGTTGACGGGTCGACCCACCTCGCAAACACAATACTCTACTTGGCGTCTACTAGTCCCCACTTGCTGTGTCGATCATCGCCCCGGGCCTGGCTCTGTAGCCATTACTTACTATTAGTGTTGGGTTACTTAGAGGGTTTTCCACAGCTACACAGGTCCAACATCAACTACGTGGGTACCTCAAAGCGTAGGAGCCTCGTCCGTTAATACAGGTACGACGTTTGCAGGTGAACCCCTGAATATTAGTGGGCCGGCCCTAATATTCAAACAGATTTTTTTTTCAATTTGCTCTCGGGTCGGGGCCCCTTTAGCTCGGGGGCCCGTGGCATTTTGCCACCCTATAGTTACGCCACTGTCTGGCTGTTTATCAACGCATTCAATCAAAAAAACGAATGCTTATTTGTCGTACAATTATAGGTAAGTACCTAAAACATTTTGAATTCAGTTCAGGAGCAGATCCTTGCCCATAGCGCTGCGCGCTGTAATGCACCTAATATCTCCGTGGCAGCGCATTTCATGACTACTGCATACCAAGATCTAGAGTCTAGGCAATATGAAGATACCAAAACTGTACCGGTAATTACAGACAATACCGTGCCCAATCAAATCAGCTTATGACAGTCCATTGTTGAACGACGCCACACCACACGGTCCTGCTCCTTCCGTATCCAGTCCTAGCCTCCGACATTTCCCTGGTCGTCGGTCCATTTGGCGGGTGGACGTCGGCAAACGTAGGGTAGGACGCGTCCTACCCTACGTTTGCCGAGTCAAGCGATAAAAGTTTGCCCACAATACAAAATTATTAAAGAGGAACCAAGTGAAGTAGGGAGAATTGGGAAGGAGATAGGGAGATCTAATCCAGATTCTAGATGTGCTATGCTATGGATTTTGACGGGTCGAATCCGGCATTCGAAAAAATTAAGAATTACCATAATAATTAGTTTTACAATAAACTTACTTCGTTGTTATTGTTACTAACAATTAGTATCAATACATCTTCCTTGTAAACACCTTTCAATTTCTGATACATATTAAACGTTTCCAATATTTTTGAGTTCGCAGTTATAAAAAACTGATCATTATGTATTCGGAGGTAGAAATTAGAGATTTTACTATCGTATTTAGTCCAGGTGTTACGCCATAACATTAACTTATCTATAGGAATATTCCAGATATCTGCAAAAAGAAGACGTCTTATGAAGGTAGTGGTGGAGGTGGACATTTAATAAAATTTACAGTTCAACTAAAACTAATAATATTCTTTTTTTTTTATACCACTAAAGTGGCAGACAAGCATACGGCCCACCAGAAGGACCGGTGGTCACCGCAGCCTATGAACGTTTGCAACACCAGAGGTGCCACACTCGCGCTGCCAACCCTGTAAAAACCTTCTAAGACCCCTTTTGAAGAACCCCATACTGCAGGCGTTTGGGAAAACCGAGGCAGGGAGGTCATTCCACAACCTAAGCGTGCGCGGAAGAAAACACCTATCGGATCTAACCGTGCTGGAACGCACCGGACGCAGCGTGTGAGGATGAACTCCCTGTCTGTGGCAAGCGGTGCGATGATAGAACGTAGCCGTGGGCATCATATCAAACAATTCCTCAGAGCACATACCATTGTACAGGCGGTAGAACACGCATAAGGAGGCAAAGTCTCTCCTGTCGCGAAGAGGTTCCACACCAGCTGTAAGTACAGGATCGTTGACAATTCTTACAGCTCGTCTTTGCACCGAGTCAAATGGACGAAGCTGATATTCAGGTGCTCCCGCCCAGAGGTGACAGCAGTACTCCATATGCGGCCGCACTTGCGATTTATAGAGAAGCAGTGTTTGCGCCGCAGTGAACTACCGCCGCGCCCTGTTGAGCACACCTAGCTTCTTGGACGCCAGCTTAGCCTTGTCCTCCAAATGACTACGGAACTGAACGTCACTGGAGATGTCAACGCCAAGGATCCCTATACTTTTGGAGATGGAAAGAGATGTGCCCTGAAATTGCGGCGCTACAGTAATTGGGGTTTGCTTATTCAAGTAAAAATATTTTCATTACGTACTTACTTTGATTTAATTGCTTGTTCATTTTTAGTGGTTGACTTAATTGTGTGGTAATGCAGAATTGCAGACGCTAAATACTTCTGTAATAAATATTTATTATTAAATAAATGTTAAATATTATGTAGTACAAATTTCCCGCTAATTGTGATATAACTTTTTTACTGCAAAGGTTCGCTTCATTATCATCCTGCCTTTTAAAGTGTTTTTTTTTATAATAGAATAATAGGTTTTTTGACCCGATCCATACTCGACATGGCATAAAATTAAATTGCCTAATAATTAATAAATTGCTTTCTTAATGGGTCCCGACACGATCAATTGGCAATTTGTCAAGCACGTACAATTTCATGTGCACGTACACGTCGATGTACACACACGTGCAAAGAAATTACGCACACTGAAGCAACTTCCATTCATATTCAACGTGATTGTCAATAAATTGCAAGGCATGATCATGTCGGGAGCCCATTAAATTACCTTTTGGATTTCCGAACGCAGCGCCAAGTTGTAATTTTTTCCATTTTCTTGGTGGCAGTGAAAGGATATGACAGTTGACACTGACAGATGACAGATTGTTTGTGTGTAATTTGTCTGCCCCTTACGATTTGTTTATGTCCAATTTCTGTCTGTAGTCAATTTCAAGTAAGAATTAGAAAATAATACGTATCAACGGCAGTTACGTGAAATATACTACAAGTACAAAATTAATGACAATTCAATATGGCATCAGGGACTTACTATTTCGTGATAGTGGGTCATTCCGACAACCCAATTTTTGAAATGGATTTCATTCCAGTCACCAAAGAGCCTAAGGTAAACGCATGCTTTTAATGTAATCTTATTTTTGATGTAGTATTCAACGAGAACAGGACTACATACTACTTATTTACTTTACTATTGCAGAAAGAAGACAACAGACACTTGAATCAATTTATAGCTCATGCAGCCCTAGACCTTGTTGATGAGCATATGTGGAAAGTCACAAATACCTATTTAAAATCAGTGGATAAGTTCAACCAGTGGTTTGTGTCAGCTTTTGTCACTGCTAGTCAGGTAGGACTATTACCTATTTTAGGCTAGTTATTGGTTACAATGGTCTATATAGAGGTATTCAGGGCCCAAACCAGCTTCCCCTGCAAGTGGTGTACCTGCTGATTAAGAATCCTGTTATTTCCCGTGGCGCAACTAGGTGAACTACGGGGAATAAAAAATTTCCCACGGTACACCTGGTGAACTATGGGTAAAAAAAAATTCCCATGGTTCACCTGGGTGGACTAGTAGGTGGAACACGGGAAATAAAGGTTATTTGTTAAAGAAGCTATCTTAGCTAGTAACTATAATTTTAGATAATTACCGATTTCATGTTTACAGATGCGCTTCATAATGGTTCACGATGCTCGCAATGAAGATGGTATAAAAAACTTCTTTACTGATGTGTATGAGGCATACATTAAACTGATGCTCAACCCTTTCTATAAGGAGGACACACTCATCACCCTGCCCGCCTTTGAGAAAAAGGCTCAATTCTTAGGGAAAAAGTATTTGACATAGTTATCTTTTCTATTTTTTGTTGTTATGTATTATTTGTAGAGCCAGATAATGTACATATTACAAGTCTTTCCAATGTGTTTATAATAAGTATATAAAAAATATATTACAGTCAAGAGTTTGAAAGAGATCATAATTGTATTTTAAATGAAGTGAGTGTATTTATATTTATGTATGTGTGAGACAACCTTGATGCTAAAATGATTAGCTGTATAGTTTTCAGATATCTTGTTTTGAACTTCAAACTTCCATTTGCCCATAATAGAATTCCATAAAAAAATTGCACAGCCAGCCTTTTATTGTAATTTCATTAGCTTTTGTTTTGGCCAGGTGCTTGTATTTGTTTTTTTCTTATATCATGATTTTGATTTTCTAGGACAGTTAGTGTACAAATGTCCGAAGTGAGAGCACTCCATGGACATAATTTGCGTGCATCTCTTTCAACATTTTTTTATACCACTAAGGTGGCCGACAAGCATACAGCCCACCAGAAGGTGGTCAACGCAGCCTATGAACGTTTGCAACACGAGAGGCGCCACACTCGCCCTGCTGACCCTGTAAAAACCTTTTTCTTCTCTGTACAAATGTTGGTGTGTATTATTAAGAAATTCTGCTTAAGTTGTACATAATGATAATAAACTATTTCTACAAAAATATCTACATGGTATTTTTGCTACAACATGGTTATCCACCCCCGGTCTAGTGAGAGATTGGCATTCCAGTGCTGCTGTTAATTAGACTTCTGATAACACTATACTTATGATACTTCTGATCTAATCATCAAAATGGTATCATCCATTGACGAGACACGGCAAACCTACCTTCAATGTTTAATGTATCTTCAACAGTACAAGTCTAGTAGGCCCTATTTAGAATGTGATAAAGGGAAAATAATGAAAGTCCCAAAATGCATATCATAATTCTTTTTATAATATTTATCATGCCTAAGAATAAAATTTTATAACATTATAAACAATTTGGTGATGTTACACCAGGTCCTGTAAGTCTATATTATTTAACTAGCTTTTAATATAAGTCTGGCAGACCAAGGTCGTCTTCAGGAAGGCTGTCAATTGAAAAATCATCTGGAAAAGCAAAAAATTTAAGGGTTCACTTCAGTTGCAGGATTTGTTGTGAACAATAAAGCAAGTTTGAAAACAGGCGAGGCCTAAGTGGATTTCCCTTGTTTTCCTGTGTACCCTTGGCTGTTCCCTTTATGGTACAGTGGAAAATAAATTTTACCCGCTGTACCCTTGGCCGTAAAACCCAACTAACTTAAATTAAACATGAAATCTTTTATTGAAATCATGATCTATTAGGAAATGTGAGTAGAGATGGGTAGCGGGTTATAACCCAATCTACCCATTTGGGTTAAAACTGGGTGATTTGGGTTTTAACCCAATTAAAACCCATAATCACCCATTTTGCAGGGTGATTATAAGTTTCGTAAACTAGTAAGAAGTGGGAGGGTGATAATAGGTTTCGTAAACTAGTAAGAAGTGGGAAGTAGTGTTTAGTAGTCTAGCAAGTCAAAAATAAACTCCTTACCCTTAAAACAGATATATATTTAAAAAACAGAACTAATTAGTAGGCAGTTTATTCAATAAATCGACGCTACCACTGCGGGTAGAGGTCGGAAAGCCAACCTCTACAGAACCAAGGGGAGGTCATCGGAGCCGCCGGTAGTTGTGCCCCCGCTGACCAGTGCCGGACAGCTAACGCAGCTACATTCTTCACATCAGATGTATCAGCGGCAAAACAGATAGTGGCGTCTCTTGCTCGCATTTCTGGCGCCGTAAAAGGCGCCAAGAATGTAGCGGGCAGGAAGAAGATAGTGGCGGAAGCCGTCACAGGCGCCACTAAGGCGTTGGATGAGCACCTCGATAGGAGCATCTCCAACGAGGAGGGTAAACTCTGGGCTCGGGTTGCGAGCCAGGAGACTAAGCTTGCCGATTCCCGCAAACAGCAACAGCTGCTGCAGGAGGAAATCGCAAAGCTAACGTAGCTGGCTTGGGGTGTGACAACCCCCGCTCCACAAAAGGCCCCTGCTCGTGCACCCAAAGTGACACCGAGCATGATACAGCTACTGGAGGCCATCGAGAGACGCCTCGGCGTCCTTGAAGACCGGGCAAACCGCCCACCACTAGCGGCACTCGTCGTCACATCGTATGTGACGACGGCTGCATCCAGTTGGGCTCCCGGCCCCCAGCGAAAGGCCAACGGCCCCTCCCCCGCCCCCAAGAAGATGGCGCATAGGGAGAGTGGCAACCCCGCCTCCCCCAGCACAGCTAGCGCTTCAGCTGCACCCCAGAACCCCTCCAGAGAGAGGGTCTGGGAGGTAGCGGGAGCGAAAAAGAAGGCAGCGAAGGCTGCCAAAAAGACGGCAAGGGCCGCCGCGGCGAAGGCGTCAAAGAGGCTCCGTGCTCCCACGCCACCGCCGTCGTCCTTACGGTGACGACAGAGGGCATGGCAAGGGGCGTGGGGTACGCTGATGTCCTGAGGTAGGCAAAAGCCTCAGTGGACCTAAAGGCCCTCGACACAGGAGGAGGCTCCGATGCAAGGTGACACGTACTGAAGCACTCCTCCTCGAGATCTTCGGCCCCACCAGCGGTCCCAAGGCTGATGCCCTAGCGGCTGAGCTGAGGAAGACACCGACTCGGGGGATTTCACACACGTCAGCGTCACCAGACCCAATAAATGCGCCGGTCTCCGCATTACGGGTCTAGATGACGCGGCCACGACAGAGAAGATAATCTCCGCGGTCATGGAAGCGAGCGGCTGCCGTCGCGAAAATAAGATCTAGCGAAATTCGCTTTGGTACCACTGGTCACGGGTCGGCAGTAGCGAGCTGCCCTGTCGCGGTGGCTCAGAAAGTGGCAGACTGACGGAGCCTTCTCATTGTGGGCTTCCTCAAGGCGCAGGTTCATCTTCTACAGCACCTCGAAGCCAGGTGGAGTCATGTGGGGGTGCAGTGTACAGCGGAAGTCACCGTGGGAGACCGGTGCTTCCGCTGTGGTTAGTCCGGTCACACGGCCCTTGCTTGTGACGCTCCGCGACTATGTTTTGTGTCGTGGAGGGCAAGGCGGCCGACCACTGGGTGGGCACCAAGGCCTGCGCCGCCTCCAAGTTAAAGCCCCGTCCGTCCGTTCGGGGGAGCGAGGGTACCGCTCAAGAGCGTTCACTTTCGCGGTAGGGTACATAGATGGACGTCCATTAATGAACACCCATATCCGCATCCTGCAGGTGAACATGAACCACTTACTTTGCTGTTCAGAATCGTCTGTACCAGAGCATCGCGCAGTGGTCCATAAACTGAAACACGTGGCCTAGTAATCCTAAAACGGATGAATGTCGCAATCGCAACCTGAACGCGGCGGGAGCTTAGTGCGGTCGTAGACGTATCGTTTGCGACCCCTGACCCCGCTGTGTCCAGGGATAGCGTGTAGTGAAGGAGAATGAGTCGTCATCAGACCACTGATATATCCCTTTCGACGCCTCCCCTCCACCTAACCTACCGCCGGTTATCGCGAATCCCCCGAAAGCGCGTTGGGCACTCAATCACCTGGATCGGGAGGCTCTCTTGGAGGCGATCATCGAGCAGGCCTGGATTCGACTGCAAACAAGCCCGCCGATGATGATGCCTTAGTGGGGTGGTTCAGAAGAGCCACCCCACTAAGACTAAGTGTATTGGTGGATGCCGGAAATCGCACTGCTGCGTGCAGCGTGCAATACCGCGCGCCATAAGTACGCCACACCAGGTTCCGCCGGAGGCGTAGCCCCCCAGACAATGCAGCAGCTCGAGAGATGGAGCTCTATGAGGGGCACATGGTGGCCAAGTGGGCCCCTTATGCAGCCATTAAGCGGTCCATAAGATTGCCGGAGATCCTGGAGCAGAACCCATAGGGGTGCCCGTACCTTATGTTAAGAAGCAAACTAGGCCCTAAGGCACTCTCACTGACCCAGAGTCTCCAGCTGGAGGGTCCTGGGTTCCTTGTTCCTATCAAGGGTGGAGGAACAGGCTTCGTCTCAGGCGCCCGGCGCGGATAACAGCGAAAACGATGAACCTGAAGTCACGGAGGGTCAGTTAGGGGCGGCTGTACTGCGGCTTAAATCCCGCAGGAACACCGCCCCTGGTCCCAACGGCATTCCAGGCCGAGCGTAGGTACTGGCTTTCGAGGAACTTGGGCGGCTTATAGGGCTCTTTAGCGCATGCCTTGAAAAAGGTCAGTTTTCCAAGGTCTGGAAGACAGGGCAACTTGTTCTGACCCGAAAGGCGGGGGGGGGGGGGGGGGTTGTTACTCCCCATCTGAGTACCGGCCGGTCGTCTTGCTCGGCGAGGTGTGCTAGCTCTTTGAGCGTATTATTGCACAGCGCCTCGTCGGGCACCTCACACGCGTGGGGCCAGATCTGGCGGATAACCAGTTACGATTCCGTCAGGGGCGCTCCACCGTGGACGCGATCATGCGCATTAGAGGACTGGCGGAGGAAGCGATATCACAGGGCGAAGTGGTGATGGCAGTATCTCTTGACATCGCCAACGCATTCAACATCTTGCCCTGAAGCTGCATTAGGGAGGCACATATTTATCATGGAGTGCCTCCCTACCTCCATCGAATTGTCAGGGCCTATCTTTCCGAGAGCGCCAGCCACAGCGAATAACTTACCCGAGCTGGCAAGAGCCGGGTCGACAGAATCAAATTTCATAAGCAAATCGTAGTCAAGGGGTTCAAGCCAAGGTCATTCAGGTAAAAACTGGATCAGATCACAATAATAATGCAGAGTCGAAAATAAAATCAACAACAAATTCACACAAAACGCGCCCACTCTAACTGGCGTAGCGAAGTGTACACTAGAGAGTAAAGAGAGAGAGAGTGAGTTTGAGCACGGGCAGGGCGCGGATCAAACCCCCCCCCCCCCCTCCGGCACAGTTTTGTCACCCCGCAAACCGATCGCAGCGCGCGGCAAGTTTTATCGGCAATATTTTGTTTTCACCCGGCCAAACCACCCAGTGAGTGGATTGAAACGGGTGATAACTGGGTTTTAACCCGGGTCGTTACCCATCTCTACCTATCACCCCGCAAACCGATCGTAGCGCGCTGCAAGTTTTATCGGCAATATTTTGTTTTCACCCGGCCAAACCACCCAGTGAGTGGATTGAAACGGGTGATAACTGGGTTTTAACCCGGGTCGTTACCCATGTCTACCTACCACCCCGCAAACCGATCGCAGCGCGTTGCAAGTTTTATCGGCAATATTTTGTTTTCACCCGGCCAAACCACCCAGTGGGTGGATTGAAACGGGTGATAACTGGGTTTTAACCCACCGGTGGGTTTTAACCCGGGTCGTTACCCATCTCTACATGTGAGTGGAATAAGATCCATTATTGGTTGTGCTATACGAAGAACATCTAAAAGTTAAAATGTATAAAGTACTTAATTAAATAATTTTCAAAACAAATGAAGATCGGCGAAACAAATGGAGATCGACAAAACAAATGAAGATCGGCGAAACAAATGAAGATCAACGAAAAGGTCCAATGCAGATCGGTAAAACAAATGAAGATCGACAAAATAAATGAAGATCGGCGAAACAAATGGAGATCGACAAAACAAATGAAGATCGACAAAATAAATGAAGATCGGCGAAACAAATGGAGATCGACAAAACAAATGAAGATCGGCGAAACAAATGAAGATCAACGAAACAAATGCAGATCGGTAAAACAAATGAAGATCGACAAATTAAATAAAGACCGATAAAACATATGCAGATCAATAAAACAAAAGACTATAGGCAAGTTGATAAGGTCAAAAACTACTTGCAGTCATATTTTGTAATCTAGATGCGATTGTCATTCAAAAAAATAGGTGCAAGCAATTCTCGACCTTATGACACTTATCTAAAAATGTGCTTTTAGGCTTTTATAGACATGACTCATCACGAATATATAAAAAATAAATAGATATTATGCATGCTCATAAGGTCGAAATTTGCTTGGACCCATTTTTTGTAATCTAGATGCGATTGCCATTCAAAAAATAGGTGCAAGCAATTCTCGACCTTATGAACATGCATAAAATCTATTTCGTACTTCAGTGTTATCACTGCCCTTCTAAATTAATTCACAAAAATAACGAAATTCTTTCAACCGTAGGTTGTCAGCAAGGTGATCCCCTTGGTCCAGCTATGTTTAGTTTGGTAATAAATTCTATTATCCATAATCTAAATTCAAAATTAAACGTTTGGTACCAAGATGATGGGACCTTAGGTGGTGATTCACAGACTGTTCTCACAGATTTAACTGTAATCATAGACAAATTTAATACCATTGGTTTAAATTTAAATTTTGAGAAATGTGAATTATACATTTCAAATAAAGTCGACACTTCTTTGGCTTCTCAAATTTATCAAAATTTTTACTTGGTTTGCCCTAATATTAAAATGTTAACCAAGGACAGTCTGTATCTCCTGGGATCCCCAATTTTCGACGATGCCATTCCTCCTCTCTTAAGGGAGTCGGTATCAAAATTTAATAAATATTCGGACCGTATTCTCAAAATTAGCAGTCACTCTGCTTTGTTTATGCTAAAATTTTGTTTATTTTTACCTAAATTTACTTTCCTACTCCGTTGCTGCCCCATTTGGAAATTTCCTAATCTTATGTTACTCATTGAAAATGTTTTAAAATCACCCGTACCCGAAACCTTTCTAGTGTAGCTTTACCGGCTTTCTTGTCTTCAATATTCAGTACTCGTGACCTCACAGGTAAAGTCTTAAAGGCTTCTATAGTCTCAAACTGTGAGGTTTCGAGTCTGCACGAAGCCTTGAACGCTTGGCTAGCTGGACCAAGTCTAAATTTACCCTCCACACCCAAAAAGCAAAGGGCCTGGGACTCTATGGCTTCTTCTGTTCTTCTCAATGAAATCATTGAAAACTCATCAGGCATCAATCGAGCCAGACTTTTGGCAGTTTCTCGACCCGAGTCTGGATTCTGGCTGCATGCATATCCCTCTCCCAATACCGGTACTTTTATTGACCCCACTACACTCCGCATAGCGGTCGGTCTCCGGTTGGGTGCAGAGCTGTGTGTTGAACACTCGTGTGTATCGTGTGGAGCTCATGTGTGCCGCCTAGGACTCCATGGACTTGTTTGTTCATTTTCCGCTGGCCGTTTTTCCCGTCACGCCGCTCTGAATGACATCCTGAGACGGGCACTTATCACCGTTCATATTCCCGCGGTTTTAGAACCCCAAATTATAAGGGATGATGGTAAGCGACCCGATGGGATGACTTTAGTACCCTGGAGAATAGGACGTGCGTTAGTGTGGGATGCCACTTGCACCGACACTCTTGCAGCGTCCTACCTCCCGGCTACTAGCAAAAGAGCTGGCGCTGCGGCTAATGCGCGTGAGCGGTTAAAGATCGGCAAGTACAGTTGTCTCGGTGTCGGTGGTCGGTCATTTGGTGTCGAGACACTGGGTCCATGGGGTCGCGGTGCACATGGTCTTTTCACGGCACTGAGTAAGCGTCTGAGGGAAGAAACGCGTGATCCCCACGCAGGTAGCTATTTAGCGCAAAGGCTTTCCATAGCTATTCAGCGTGGGAATGCTGCCTGCGTCATAGGTACCTTACCGAAGGGACCCAATTTGTATATTGATAGATAGTTAGTTAGTTTTTATTTTAAGTAGTTATAATTTTATATGTTTTTTTGTATAACCCTAATAGTGTGATGATATTAGTTTTAATTGATTTTATTATTATTGTTTATGAATGAATAAACTTATTTCTGGATAAAATCTATTTATTTTTTATATATTCGTGATCAGTCATGTCTATAAAAGCCTAAAAGCACATTTTTAGATAAGTGTCATTAAGGTCGAGAATTGCTTGCACCTATTTCTTTGAATGGCAATCGAATCTAGATTACAAAATATGACTGCATGTAGTTTTTGACCTTATCAACTTGCCTATAGTCTTTTGTTTTATTGATCTGCATATGTTTTATCGGTCTTCATTTATTTTGTCGATCTTCATTTGTTTTACCGATCTGCATTTGTTTCGTTGATCTTCATTTGTTTCGCCGATCTTCATTTGTTTAGTCGATTTTTATTTGTTTCGCCGATCTTCATTTGTTTTGTCGATCTCCATTTGTTTCGCCGATCTTCATTTATTTTGTCGATCTTCATTTGTTCTGTTGATCTTCATTTGTTTTACCAATCTTCATTTGCTTTGAAAATAATTTAATTACTTTATACATTTTTACTTTTAGATGTTCTTCGTACAACAATAATGGATCTTTTTCCACTCACATGTCCTAAATGATCATGATTTCAATGAAAGATTTCATGTTTAATTTAAGTTGGTTGGGTTTTACGGCCAAGGGTACAGCGGTTAAAATTTATTTTCCACTGTACCTTCAAGGGAACAGCCAGGGGTACACAGGAAAACAAGGGGTCGTAGAGTCTGCCGAGAGCCCTGGGACTCCCCGCCATAGACAGTTGTACGGCATTGGGTGGTTTTAGTCGTTAGGAGACCTGCATAGCATCCATGTAAGATTTCCACAACGAAAAATAAATGCTACTTTAAGAGCTTGAAAAATATATGTAATCCTTTATTTTTAGTTGGCTCTTATCTGAGTATTTGGTATCCTGGAGTTTACTTGATTGACTGGCAGATATTAAGTAAAGTCTGTTTGTTTATTACCTGGCTAGCTAAAGTTATGAAGAACATAAGCCTGATTTCACATTTGAGAAAGTCTCATTCCCATTGGCTCTGTTCAGTGAAGTTTGATTGGTGGATTCAGAAATTAAGTCTTTCGTTGTTATGAAAAAATAATGTAAAATTGAGCCTATTCAATTTTTTCGAGTAGCCTGGTAAAATATAACATACATACATATAGTCACACCTCTATCCTCGAAGGGGTAGGCAGAGGCATACTAACGCCCACATTTTACGTTTTAGTTTTATGTCCCACATAGGTGGTGAGCCTATTGCCGTAAAATATAAGTATAAAATAAATGTATCATCTTCTCACCTTTAAAAAAGTCATCTTGGTAAGAGCAGTCCAACTCCATGCTGTGCCTTTTGGTAGCCGGTGGTGGTGTGTTAGGTGGTGAAAACTGCTTTAGGATTTCCAGTTCTGGCACTGGGAGGTAATCAAACAGGTCTCGGTGATAATTGTCTATAGATAGAGCATTTTAAAATTGGAATGGTTCAGATTTCTACATTAAAAAATGAAAGATCTTACTTCTAGAGGTGTAAGAAAATTGCATTACTCAAAATTTATCTAGTGTTGAATATTTATTCCTAAAGATAAACTTTCTTGCAACTGGAATTGCATTTTTATATCTGTTACCTTTTGCAAGTTTTTATGCAGACTTGTTTTAAGAAAATTCTACTAATAATATGAACGTTAACTTTGTGAACATGTATGTTGTTCAATCGCAATCTAACTGGTGAGTGGGTCTGGCTATAATTTGCTACAGGGATTAGTCTAGAAAACCACAGACTTCATACTGATTATTGCAGGAATACGTTCTGATGTAATGCAGTAATGGGAGAAGATTCTATGTGTGCTAGTATTATTTCATCTTTTGAATGCCTTGGTGGCACATTTGGTAGTGTAACCGCTAAATAGTATACTGTAACAGAATCAATAGCTTATACTGGCTTATTTTGGGCTAGATGATGTTGTGTGAGAATGTCCACAAATCTATACTAGGTAATATTATAAAGATTTGTTTTTTGTTTGTTTGTTTGTTCCGGAACTACTGGACCAATTTGAACAATTCTTTCACTGTTGGAAAGCTACACTCTTCGCGGTGATCATAGGCTATATTTTATTCCCGTTTTCCCACGGGAACGGGAACTACGCTGGTGAAACCGCGTGATGTCCGCTAGTAACTAATAAAGGGGCAAAAATGTGCCTCATACATACCATATTTGTTTGAAGGTTTGTGAAACTCGATGTCTTCTCCACAGAGACCTTTACCACAGTTTTCGTCACTGTATATCATAGACCCTACATTCACAGCACGAGGGGTAAACACATTCCTCCCTGGTGTGCTCTTTATGGCTTTACCAGTATTAGACATAAAAGATTTCTTTGGTCCTTCCGACTTTTTAACAGGTTCGTTGGGTTTGACAGGACCAGCAGAGACTGTTTTGCCCATATTCTCTGAAAAACATAAATAAATAAAAGCCTTGATATGTACCCACATTTGACGAGATAATTGTTAACAAAAGTTTATTTACAATGCAGAACTTATTGTCATTCTTTTTTCATAACCAGAAGTTCGGAAATCTCGTAAAAGCAGTAAAAAAATTCATAATTTCTTACCTATGTTGGATAGAGGCTGCCGCGAAACATTTTTAACTGCCTGCCTGGAGAGGTGGTCTCCAAAGATATCAAACAATGATTCGGCCATTGTTTAATAGTTTCTTCTTTAAAGTGCCGGCTTCAAAGATATTATATTCGAATCACAGAACACTTTTATCCTACGGATTCGAATAAACAAATAATCAAAACAAAACAGTCGTTAACTTCAGAATCAGTTGCAAAATCAAATCAAAAAAATATATTGACCGTTTTTTAAATTTATGTATGACAGCATTGATAGCTGACAGGTCGAGTCCTTTTAGTTCTCACTGAGAACTAAAAGGACTTTTCAGCTCTCTTTTTTTCAATAATAAAAATGCAAACGTTGAAAATCAAACAGCCTTTGTAAATGGTACTGTCTTTATTGTTTTACATTGAAACCTATTGCGTGTAGCTTTAACATTGTTCAGACTTTTTGGCAAAACGGAAGACTTGTCAAGTCGGTTAATCGTCTCCGAAGCGCGTTCTCGTATCCATTCACTCATAGACACTAGTTACTGGTCACTTAAATCGCATCCAACCAGAGGCTGGTCATCATGTCATAATCACCAAGTGTATCACATGTAGGCAGTGTCGAAAAATACGTCGCGCATCTTCTGCTCGAAATAAAAAAAATACATAGCTTTAAAAAAAACCTAATGTGTATATGGTGCAATCAAGGAACTTATACTTCTAACTGGAATGCTTACGAAATCACAAAAACAAATTAAAATTGAACTTTATTTTCAACGTCATTCGGCTTATATTGCATTACTTCATGTCAGAGGTAAAAAACGTTCCCGAGCAGGACAACGACTTAAGGGGATTCTTCTCTTTCTTGCAACGCAGTATCTTGTAAGTGGTAATAAAAAGAAACAGACGGTAGTTTTCATGACCAGTAGTAGACCAGATCAGAGGTAACAGTTTTCATACGTGCTGGTCAATACGCGTTAATGTTTATTATAATAATTAATGTTTTAACTTCAAAATTCTATTATTTCAATATTTCATACGTTATTGGTGTTACTTAAAATAAATTTATTTGAAAAATAATAACTATTGGTAGTAACTCATAAATTACGCATGGCAACTCTGAAGATTCATTGTGGTGCCAACACGGTACGTTCTAGATCGGACTTACTTTTAATAAAATAAATATAAAATAAATATTTGTGGATGTAGCCCAAATTAACCTAAAACAAGCTTGTGCTATAGAATCTAGACGACTGATATACATACTTATATAATTCTAAATACATACATATTATACATAGAAAACACCCTAACTCCGAAACAAACATTTGTGGATCACACAAACATTTGTACCGACCCAGGAATCGAACCCAGGACCTCCAGCGCTAATGAACAAGTATTAAATTACTAGGAAATTAGATTGATGTGAGATTTTTGTGTAGGTAGAATGAAATTTCTCTTTCCCAATATTCTTACCGAAAGCAAAAAGGGGATAGATACTTCGGTAAAAATATATACATATACCTATTTGATTGTATGATACGATAGTTGGTTTTATGTAGTTTCCATCCCCTCTTTCCTTTGTGTATGAAAAGCATAGGCCGACATCCTACAACCCTGGCTGCGTACCTAATATTTGATACGTAAGAATCTAAACAAAAGTATAAGTTTGGTTTCCGACTTTTTGATAATGATAAATAAGACGTTCGGCCCCTCTCCCCTAAACCGTCATACGTAATTATACGTACGTACGAATTTTTGACATATCAACTAAGTTACGATATTGACCGAGTAAAACGGTCTAGTCATTAGTAGTTGAGTTGATAAAGTAGTAGATATTAGGTGGTACTAAAAGGCCTTGTAAAAAAAGAGAGAGCAAGCAAGCTCTGCCAAATTCTCTTCGTACCTACTTAACGGCCATCATACCGAGCCGGTAGTGTAAGAATGGCTCCACATAGGTAATAACTGATCTAGTAGTAGGTACCTTATTCATTAATTTTAAAAATTTCACGTCAATTATTACAAGTCATTCAATTCGTCAAATTATTAAATTGTCTTCTGTAAGACCTAATTAAAACATACATAACTGTAAGTTCCATAGATACCATTTATTTTATTATTGTGTACCTATGTCTTTCAACTTAATAAGAAAATATTGTCTCACTAGCTGAAGCGTCTGCATGGACACATTAGTAGAAAGAGATAGCATCCCCTTTTCTAGCTTTCCTTTTCCGGAACGCTTTTGATGTGCACGTGAGCATTCCAGTTAGAAGTATAAGTTCCTTGGGTGCAATCAATGCCAAACTTGCCACAGTCAACGTCAAGTCAATTTGACATTAGTAGTATCAAAACAATCCATCGGGGCCGGGGCTGAGGTGTGGAAATTGTTTGTGTGTTTATGTGTTATCTACTGCGAAGTCTGCGAAACAGTTTTGCAGGTATCTAATTGATAATCAAAAACGAAGTAACCATGTCAGAAGACCAATCTTCTGCAGCTAATGGGGGGACGGATCCTATGAAGCGGCTGGCTTCTTTTAGAACTCCGCGGGATCTAACCTTGGGTGGCGTGAAAACTAACAAAAAAGTTTTTACACCAAATTTGAACGTGACTAGGAATAAAAATAAGGGGTAAGTAGATATTCTATCAATTCAGCGTTTATCATATAAAATATGTGCTTTCTAAAAGTATTTTAAAATGAGTTGGTAAAAATACACACGTTGTCCATATGATCTTTGTTTATTATTGTCAATATGATAGAGAATAACACATGGGATTCCGGCATGTGGTTGTTCCTGTAGAACTGAAAAAGAAAAGGGATCGGTTTCGCCTTTCGGCATTCTCAACGGCTATTTACTTATTTAGATCATAATTACACTTCGAACACATAAACAATGACCATTATTTCCATGTAGGTATACTAATTATTAAAGTAATTGTTTATGTGTTGTAATAGCAAGTAAAACAGCTGACATTAAACGATTAATGTCAGCTGTTTTACTTGCTATTAAGAGCAGCGGATTAACAAAGCTTTTGAAGCATGTAAATTTTGTTCATGAAAATGCCACATCAAAAAGATTTAGAGAACTCTATGATATGACAATACAAAAATTTGTGTATCACAGTAAGTTCCCATGCTAAAAAAAATGTTTTAAAGTCTGTACAGAAGTATTATAATTGGTGGTCTGACACTATCTGGTTAATGCTTGCCCCACAAGAGAATCATAATAGCTTATTATGATTCTCTTGTGGGGACAAGGCGGGCACTGCCGGGCGGACGATCCTACCACCATTTCATAATTTTTTTTTAGATTTTTCCCCCGGGAAAATCCTAGCTTACTATAGTCTTGTGTAAAATGTACTTACATGAATATTTATTTATCTATATATATAAAAATCAATGCCACTTTTCGTTGTAATTTTATAACTCAAGAACGGGCTCACCTATCCAAACCAAATGTTTAGGCTTTGTTCGGACTATTTAGTAGATGGTTTATGTGAAGTTTGCACAAAATCGGTCGAGCGGTTCTTCATTTATCACGCAAACGAAGATGCGCCGGTCAGCTAGTTTTATATAAAATATTGTCTGTTGCAGGCCAATCATAAAACAAAATAACCAAAAGAAAGAAGAAAAAGACAAAAAGGACAAGAAAAATGATAGAAATAAAAATTTCAAACATGGTCCAAATATCATTAAGTCTAGCGGAGTGTTTTCAGAAGGTAAGAAATGAAAATAAGCTTTTTTTTTGACATCGCCACTGATGGAAAGTCGCATCTAGCGATTGGGGGCCACTCTCACAGTCTGTAAGACTTCTGACAGTGGTCCTCAAGTCGGCAGCCCTATCATGTGCCTCTTCCCGCTCCGCTTCAAGAAAAAAAGAGAGCTATTGCAAGTTAAATTTCAGTAGCTTCCAAGAATGCTGGAATAAATTGCTGAATCACAGGAAAAATGTGCCAGATTTGCTGACATATTTATTACTGCTCTACTCCCTTGGCTACTACCCATGATGTATGGCCTATGTCACTCCAAAATAACTTGGCTTACTGCCAGTGAAAGAATTTTTAAATCAGGTAGTAGGGTATTAGGCATGAGGATGCTGGACTTATACCCGCTTGTAATCAGAGTTAATTTATTATTTATTTAGCAGGCAGGCAGTTGTATACAACTGATAGTGCCTGTATCCTTTTTTCCTTCATTGGTTTCATCGATACTTGTTCTTTAAATGTTTATCAAGCCTGTTCTTGAATTGTATGGTATTTTCGGCGGACACCACAAATTCCGATAAATTGATAATGTATGAAATATTTTCAGGTTTGGCAAGTGCAGAGCGACATTCTTCCAGGGGATCTTTTTATAATAGGGAGTCAGAGAGTGTACAGTCTATGCAGCGGCCCACTATTAGAGTTAAGGATGTTATTAAGGTAAGCACAGTCAAAATAGCCTGAAGCTACTTTCAATTCAATTTGGAATTGTATTAAATTGAATGTGGCAAAATTAAAAACAAAAAAAGTATTGTCGGAAATTGACACACTTTTCAATTCAATTTCAATTCATTTATTCAGAAACAATCATACAATTGTGTTTGAAAAGCAAAGTACATAATAAATACAAAAAGCACATTAAAATAACAAGAAATAGATTGTTAAAATTATTATTTATTTTCGCCCAAATTAAGCTTGTTCTATGAGATCTAGACAAATGATAAACATACTTCAAACATATAATTCAGTCCACATATAATTTTGACCATTAATGTTGTTAAATTGTGCAACCTTCGAATTTGATTGGTGGATATCAAACTCATTCATAGCAACGTAACGTAAGCACATCTACGGTAGAATTTCGTTGGCGGTTAAGTGGCCACCTACTCAAATAGGTTGCAAGTCCCAGACGCCGTTGGGGTGTTCCTCCCTGTGCCACGCTATAGAACCGGTGCCCGCACGGAGAATGCACGGAATGCTAAGAATAAGGTCTCTATTATTATTTTTGGACGTGGACGCGTTCCCTTAATTCGATCGGGACCAATATAAGTCTCACTGCAATGTGCACAGACCTCTATGATTTTTAATTGAGGGTTGATGTCTAAAATTCTTTGTAAATTCATATCCGATTTATATAGATAGATATTTATTTTGGGTATTCACGCGATTAATTTGATTACCAATCAAAAAAAACACCTCTCAAAGTTATTAAAAATCATCGAAATAGCAGAAATAATGAAATTCACAAAGGTAAATTTCGATGATTTTCAGAGGTTTTTTCGCAAGTAAATAATTATTTTGTAAAAAGCGCACGGTGTTATTGTAGTTTCGTCTATTAAGAATTTAAGGTTCCATTTTAGTGTCATTTAATTGAGTTCTTGAATATTTCCAAAACCCTAAGTGCATTTTTTGCGGACTAGCCCCTTTTTTTTTGTTTAACGTGAGGGAAAATCCTCATAGGATGTTATGCCGGACTCTTACCGACTAAAAAACCTCACGCCACGCCTAACAGCCTATGGTTGAGAGCCCCGGGTAAGCCCTCAGGAAGGATGTCCCGTGGCTCCCAACAGACCTACGGCCGCCAATGCGGCCTCGCCCAGGGGTGGACTAGCCCCTTAATGTTCCTCAGAATAAATAATTTTATACTTCATGACGATGATGAATATGATTAGAAAGTGATGAATAAAGGATGACTCACGCAAGACCGGGCCGGGTCCGAGCCGAGTGTCGGCCGTAGCACGGTCACCGAGCCGGTTCCGTGTCTGAAATTACAAAGACGGGCCTCGACCGGGCCTTAACCGGGCAATTACCGTTCGTCCGAGCAAAATCAGCCGTGGCCGTGGCGGAGCCGAGGCGGGACCGAGTTGTTTCCGAGCGTTGTCCGTTGCTCGGCCGTCCCGCGGTTGCCGCTCGGTATAGCGTGAGTGTGCATACTAAATAAATTATTTGATTATTTCAAAGTCAGCAGCAGTTTAGTAATATAGATCATAGGATTAATTGACACTAAAAAATCCCAGTGTGTTCAAAAAGGCTTAGTCAAAGGCAAAAATACAGAATCGTGAAACCTATTTACATTTGGAAAACTCGTAGGCAAACTATAAGAAAATATCTTGTGTATATTAATTTTTTTCATAATTATTAGATACTAGCGGACGTCACGCGGTTCCACCCGCGTAGTTCCCGGTCCCGTGGGAATACGGGAATAAAATATAACCTATGTTCACCACAAAGAGTGTAGCTTCCCAACAGTGAAAGAATTTTTCAAATCGGTTCAGTATTTCTGAAGCCTATTCGATGCAAACAAACAATCAAATCTGTCTTCTTTATAATATTAGTATAGATCACTATCTCCCCTTTTTTACGTGAGGAAAATCCTACATGGATGTTATGCCGGACTCCTACCGACTAAAAACCACACGTATCCTACCTAACAGCTTCAGCCCCGGGTAAGCCCTCGGAAGGATACCCCAGGACTAATCACAATCTCCCTTCCCACAGATAGACAAAGAGCTAGAGGAACAAAAGATCAAATCCGTGATGGGTGACACGGACCACGCGGGAGAGTCTGACAGCGAGGAAGACTTCCGCACCACCAAGGCTCACGACGCGCCCGTACAGCTGCCTATGGGCGGCGTGGGTACGTACTCATTGTACTACCCTGACCCAACCTCTACGCCAGAGGGTAACTTAGCGCTAACGGACTGTAATGACATTTATTTATCTTTCATACATCCTACTTCCTACTAATATTATAAATGTGAAAGTTTGTGAAGATGTTTGGATGTTTAGATGTTTGGATGTTTGTTACTCAATCACGCTCTAACGGCTGAACGGATTGTGCTGAAATTTGGTACAGAGATAGCTTATAGTCTGGAATAACACATAGGCTACTTTTCATTCCGGGAAAATGTTCCCAAGGGAAACGGGAACGGGTATCGAATTTCACACGGGCGAAGCCGCGAGCATCAGCTAGTTGCATATACTTGTGAAAATTTAATCTATCTACCTTCACGCCAAATCCCTTGCGGGTTAGGCAGAAAGAACCGAGCGCCACACGGCACGGTCCATACACACCTCACTTGCTTCTTCAACTTTCATTTTTCTTTTCATGCATGCACGTCGGTTCCTTCGGCTCTTGACACCACCTTCAACTAACACACGATTAATTTGGTCGTGGTAGGTGTGTCGTGGCCTTCCTCGACTACGTCCATCCACTTTCGCGTTGTATATCTGTTTTGTCATTCTTTCAACTCCCATTCACTCCACATGCCCGAACGATCGTAGCGTGTAAATTTAAAAATACACCTTGATCTTAATGTTCTAATAATAGTTATTAACCTAAGTTAGGAAATAAAATACGTTTGTTGTATGACAGACCCCCTTAGTCGCCTTTTTTTTCTGTTGAAAAACTTCTTGTGATAGGAGAGGAATGTGTGTTAAAAACGTGGAAGGAATATTTTGAAAGTTTATTTGAAAAAGAGGATATGCAAAGGGAGACTCATGTTTCGGTAATGAATGAACTTGAGAATGAAAGCCACTTAAGTATGGAAGAAATTGTGGAAGCGTTGAATAGTATGAAATTAGGAAAGGCTGCTGGGATTGATAGAATTTCTGTCGAGATGCTGAAAGCGGGTCGTGGCGTGGTAGCTTGCCAGCTGTACCGCCTTTTCAATCTTTGCTGGCGAAATGGCAGAGTACCAGAAGAATGGTGCAAATCTGTCATAGTGCCGCTGTACAAAGGTAAAGGGTCACAGCAAGAGTGATGTGATGTGAGTGATGAATGAAACTGAAGGAAAAATGTGGGATGTACAAGCAGGATTTATGAAAGGAAGAGAATGCACGGATCAGGTCTTTTCATTAAGATGCCTAGCTGAAAAGTTTTTGGCAAAACGTCAAAAAGTCTATTGCATCTTCGTGGACTTAGAAAAGGCCTATGACAGAGTGGTGAGGAATGAACTGTGGTCAACACTGTCCATGTATGGAGTGAACAGCAACTTGATACGAGCCTTGAAATCTCTATACGAGGGCTCCAGTGCTTGTGTCAGGATCAATGGAGCTTGCACAGACTTTTTTCCCATCGAAAAAGGTGTGAGACAAGGCTGTGTAGCGTCACCATGGCTGTTCAACCTATACATGGACAGTTGCTTGAAAGAACTACAAGAGTGCGCGTATGGATTAAAAATGAATGAGCTAACCGTCAAATGCCTCCTTTATGCTGATGATCAGGTAATACTGGCATCATCGGCGGAGGAGTTGCAGTTGATGGTTAATATAATGAAAGATGCGCTTAAAAGTAGAGGAATGAATGTTAATGTAAGCAAGACAAAAGTAATGGTTTTTGAAAGAGAGAAATGTATGACTGACTGCTCGATATCGATCGAAGGAAAGAGCGTGGAACAGGTGAAAGAGTTTGTATATTTGGGTTCAAAATTTGCAAGAGATGGAAAGTGTGACAATGATATTGAAAGAAGAGTTTTGGCTGGAAACCAAGTGAATGGAGCCATTCACACCTTTATGAGCAGTCAGAACGTGTCTAAAAAGGCAAGGATGGCTGTACATAGAGGAGTGCTTGTCCCTACACTTATGCATGGTAGTGAAAGTTGGGTGTGGCAGGAGAAGCATGAAAGTAAAATTAATGCAGTGGAAATGAGAAGTTTGCGAAGTATAGCTGGAGTGACATTGAGGGATAAAGTAAAGAATAGTGTGATAAGGGAACATTGCGGTATGACAGAAGATGTAGTGACTAAGATAGAGAAAGGGATGCTCAGATGGTTTGGACATGTGGAGAGAATGGATGGAAATAGGTTGACGAAACAGATTTATGAAGCGAGAGTGAATGAGCAAACTGGTAGGGGTCGACCTCGGCATACTCATGTCGATCAAATCGATAATCTTCTGAGAAAAGGCCAGGTCAAGAGTACCCTTAACCGAAGAGCATGTATGAAGACACTTATGAAAGTTGAAGGAGCGAAAGTTGTCTGCCAGAATCGTAGCAAGTGGAAAGTCATAGTCTCTGCCTACCCCGTTGGGAGACAGGCGTGATGTTATGTATGTATGTATGAAAAACTTCACTTGTACTGTTCCACAACATTTATTATTGTAATACCTAACCGGTTTCGCCTTTCGGCATTCTCAAAGACTATTTACTTATTTAGATCATAATTACAATTATTAACCGGTTAGGTATTACAATAATAAATGTTGTGGAACAGTACAAGTGAAGTTTTTCAATATGTGTAGCAAGTTCCATCAATCAACAGTATCAATAATCTTTTCTTTTCTGATTTTAGATTTTTTTTTATACCACTAAGGTGGCAGACAAGCATACGGCCCACCAGAAGGACCGGTGGTCACCGCAGCCTATGAACGTTTGCAACACCAGAGGCGCCACACTCGCGCTGCCGACCCTGCAAAAACCTTCTAAGACCCGTTTTGAAGAACCCCATACTGTAGGCGTTTGGGAAAACCGAGGATTTGTTGTCATAGCGGCAACAGAAATAGAAACAGGGACGTACACGACAGATAGACAGACAGACAGACAGACAGACAGACAGACTCATGAATAGGGTCCCGGTTGTATCCTTTGGGTATGGAAAAAGGGGAAAAATCACAGTTATTTTATACAAGCGGACGTCACGCGGTTTCACCCGCGTAGTTCCCGTTCCCGTGGGAATACGGGAAAAAAATATAGCCTAAGTTCACCGCAAAGAGTGCAGCTTCCCAACAGTGAAAGAATGTTTCAAATCGGTCGAGTAGTTCCGAAGTCTATTCGTTACAAACAAACAAAAAAAACTAAAAATAAACATATCTTTCCTCTTTATAATATTAGTATAGATTTCTTCAGATTTTAACTTTTAGCCCCTCTTTATAAAATAGAGTGCAGAGGGGCTTATGTCGAGACTTTGTCTGTAGCTGTGACTTTGACGCATAAATCTACGACACTAGGTCCCGTGGATCATCTGTTCAAAGTTTGAAATAAAACAAAAATGACAACGTCAATCGGATTGAACTTTCACTTTCACAATTAGAGAGGGGCAGTCTGGTGAGAACGATCTCATCTTCTACGGATTGCACACTGCTTGCAATGCTTATATTATTGTGTTAAATTTTGCAGGTTGGCAGGTAAAGCCGACAGTGAAGGTCAAGCCCGAGTTGTACATCAAAAGTGAGCCGGACGAATTAGATTGTGGTATGTATTCATTACTTTTTAGAAACTTTGCGGGTCAATGTTTAAAGTATAGGACATTTTGGAACTCTGTCCCCGGTAATCTGATTTTCCTCAAAAATATAAATACTGGGTGTAACAAAATTACCTCTCCAAATTTCATGAGATGACTTGGCATCGGAAATCAAATACAAATATTTAATAAAAAAGGGGGGTAAATTTTTTCATTTTTTTAAAATGTTTTTGTTGCACATTAAGAATTCGTTTTTTACCGCGGCAATTTGAGGTAACATGGTCGCCCTGGCAAAACAAACACGTAGCACCCGTCTGGCTGTCTTTGTCGCTTTCTACTGCCGCTCAGTAGCGATAGAAAGTGTTAAAATGAAAATTTATAGGACCTTTAAAACGGATTTACGGTTAAAGTATTCATGTGATTTTTTTTTCTTCATTTTTGTAATGTTTCTTGACTGATGCCACTTCACGTGACGAAATTTGGAGAGTCAATTTTGTTACACCCAATATATCTTGTAATTTTTTTATTGTATCCGGATAAAAGTTCTTTCCTCCGAATTTGTAACATTTTTCATTGCTGCTCCGCTCTTATTTGTCGTAGCATGATGTTATATAGCCTTCACTAAATGGGCTTGCGAGCACTAAAAGAATTTTTGTATCCCAACTTTCGACCAAGTAATAGTATACAGACAGACCCACGTCATACATTACGAACTCAAAAAGTGGACTAATTCACACACAAAGATATTGCAGCAGCGACACGCACACATACATTATTGCGTTTAAGTAGAGAGGAAGAAAGAGTTAGCTTGTACTTTTCAACTATGCGGCCGCCATCTTAATTATCTTTTAAAATAAAATACATTATTAGATGCAAAATTAGTACTTACGAGTGAAAAGTAATTCTCTATTCTTTTTTTTTCAAATTTAGGGTAGTGTTTTTACACTTCGGGAACGCACAGGAAGACATCTTGCGTAAAATGTCTTATCTTGACACGTGTTTCACCTTCGGAACAATAACACCCACTACGACCAAGTGAGCGCATGCGCTCACCTTCTTCAGAACTAATGTATGGATGGGCCTGTCCATACTATTACTTGGTCAAAGATTTCAACCAAAATTCCAAATTTCCTGAGACCATCACGTTTAAACACTCATTCACCATTATAATATAGGTAGTTATTCAATTGTGCTTGAAGCGCTCGTAGTCCGCGGACTCAGTTTTCTGTAAACGATCACTGCAGTAAGCAACTTTTACTATGGATGGGTGACCATCCAAGTGATCACTTTGTGACATTTATTTGAGCGTTTCCGTGATTCGGAAGGCACGTTAAGCCGTTGGTCCCGGTTGCCAGTAAAATGGCAGTCGTTAAGCTAAGTTGAAGGCTTTATTTCAACAGCAGGCAGTCACAACCTGCGCCTGTCCATTTAAACACGGCAATACGGCTCACCACCTATTACGTGGGACAAATTATACAAAGGTGAAATGTGGGCATATAATATGCCTCTGCCTACCCCTTCGGGGATAAAGGCGTTATCATATGTATGTATGTATGTATTCAATTGTGTTCAATGTTAATTTTGTTTTCAGAAACAGTAGATAAAAAGCCTCCAATACCAGACATTTATGAGACATACGAACAAATGGACGTGGTCAATATTTTAAAGAGTGAAGAACCAAAACTCATATTATTGCAGGTTAGTGAAATATTTTTTACTAGCGGACGTCACGCGGTTTCACCCGCGTAGTTCCCGATCCCGTAGGAATACGGGAATAAAATATAGCCTATGTTCACCGCATAGAGTGTAGCTTTCCAACAGTGAAAGAATTTTTCAAATCGATCCAGTAGTTCCGGAGCCTATTCGTTACAAACAAACAAAAAAACACATCTTTTTTTTTAAATTTTTTTTTAACGTGAGGGAAATTCCTCATGCCCCATGCCGGACTCCTACCGACTAAAAAACCTCACGTCACGCCCAACAGCCTGTGGTTGTGAGCCCCGGGGAAGCCCTCGGAAGGATGTCCCAGGACTCCCAACAGACCCACGCCCAGGGGGTGATTCGGCTGCTATCCCGCGTCTATGGGGGGTTTCGGGTGTGACCTCGCTTCTAAAGGGGGGCGTGCGTGAGTTGCTCACGTCACGCTGCCGTCATGGGCCTGCTTCTGTGTCTGCGGTGAGCGGCCCTCTCACCGTCCTCAGACCCCCGGTCATGGAGGCCGATAGTCCTCTGCGTTATTCATATACCTAGGTCACATATAAGATTACTGCTAAGAGTATTTACTTCGCACCGACTTCATTATTAATACTTATTTAATCACTAGCTGTTGCCTACGACTTCGTACGCTGCATTTTATATGTGATTCTTTAGATTGATACAACTTTATTATTTATGAACCGATTGACATGAAACAAACACTGAATGTTAAGTGGAGCAAACCGCAACGCAATAAGGAAAACCGCATTGCAATCGGTTGCTGAGATTAGCATGTACAACCGTACAGACAAACAGACAGTTACGATTTTATTATATGTATTGATGATATTGATTGATTGATATTGATTGATGATATTGTATTGATTGATTATGATTTCTGAAGAATCTAAATTTTGTTCCCTTCGATTTCTCTAGGCTGCCATCATCAGATCCTGGTTTCCTTATTATGTGACCACTTTGGGAATATCTCCTTCCCAATAAAAAACAATCATCAAAATCGGTTCTTCAAAAAAGTTTCGAATTGAGAAACTTCTTTTTTTGCAGTTGGTTAAAAATAGTTTAGATTTTTTTTTATGTATCTAATGATGTATAGGTAAACGTGGAGTAGGATGACCAGGGGGTCATCCTACTCCACGTTTCAAGTTTCAAGGTCAAGGTCGTTGCTCCATTAGGCAGGGGCCTAATGGAGCAACGACCTTAAGAAGGTTGCAGGGATGGCCTGGACGCGCAAAGCGCAGGACCGTGTTGTGGTGAAATTTGGGAGAGGTCCAAGTCCAGCAGTGGACTGCTATAGGTTAAATTGATTGAATTATGTATGTTTGTCAGTTACCACCTCTACCGGGTCGAGGCAAGTCTGAGGAAGTGCGTCCTCGGCGGAGGATAATTGACGACGATGAACCTTCCACCTCCACTGAGTCTGCGGAACCCAAGACTGACAAACCAGTAAGTATATTGTAACCCTTAGCAATAACTCAGCTTGTTTTGATGTGAAACTTATTTTGACTATGTATGAATTGAATTTTATGATCTCCCAGCCTCGGTTTTCCCAAACGCCTTTACTTTTAGTTTTTATATCACAAAGGTGGCAGACAAGCATACGTACCACTTGATGGAAAGTGGTCACCACAGCCTATGGAAGTTTGCAACTTTGCAACACCAGATGCACTGCACTCGCGCCGCCGATACTGCAAAACCTTCTAAGACCCTTTTAAAGAATTTTTATACTGTCCTAAATTATAGTATATACATAGTACATACAGTCATACTTTTATCCCCGAAAGGGTAGGCAGAGGCATAGTATACACGCCCATATTTCACCTTATAGTTTTATGTCCCACGTAATAGGTGGTGAGCCTATTGCCGTGTTGATATGGACAGGTTGTGACTGCCCGCTGTTGAAATTTTCAAGCCGCCCATAAGGCCTCCAACTTGGCTTAACGATTGTCATTTTACTGACAACCGGGTTTCATTTCGAGTTTTCCTTTACACAATGGATCGTTTTGCGAAAGTGTTCCCTTAGTTATGACACCCTCGGAATGATTATTAGGGTTGACGACATTTTTACACTCTTTTCCGACGCCACCCGAACTTTGATTGATATTGAACAAAAATACAGTAACACATGTATTATTTGTTTTAGCTAATGTCATTTGTAATTGTTTAATTTTATCTTGATTTATTTAATTTTATGTGATTTTATTTTAGTTTATCTGATTTTATTGAATTTTGTCTGATTTAATTTAATTTTACTTTTTGACTTTATATACTTTTTATTTTATTTTATTATTATTATTTTATTTTGTTTGACTTTGCTTATTTTGGTTTTAATATTTGGTTGATTTTATAATGTTTATTGTAATTATTGAATTTTAATGAATTTTATTTTAATGATATTTTAATAATTTTATCTAAATAATTTGATCTGATTTTATTTCATGTTATTATGTAAGTAGGTATCAATTTAATTTAACTAATTTACTAACTGCATTTTATGTAATTTATTTTGTAATTTATATGTTTGTTATAATCTGAAATAAATGATTATTTATTTATTATCTCCATTTACAGGCAGACACTTGCAACTTAGCGGACCTGGACGAGGGACGCATCGGCAAGATGAGGATCCACCGCTCCGGCCGCGTCAGTATGACTATAGGACACACGCTGTTTGATGTGAGTTGCTTTTTAATGTGAAATATCCCTTCCATCCTAGCTGCACATCTATACTAATAATATAAAGAGGAAAGATTTGTTTGTTTGTTTGTAACGAATAGGCTCCGGAACCACTGGACCGATTTGAAAAATTCTTTCACCGTTGGAAAGCTACACTCTTTGCGGTGAACATAGGCTATATTTTATTCCCGTATTCCCACGGGAACGGGAACTACGCGGGACGTCCGCTAGTATTGTATAACACCACTTTTACTGTTCCACAACATTTCCACAAAATTTTGTGAAATTGTTGTGTAACTTTGAGGGATAAACTTCGAAATGAGGTTATCCAGCAGAGAAAAGTGGTTGACATAACTAGCCGAATAAGCACTTTAAAGCAAAGACTTCTATAAGTAGTCTTTTTCTGGACAGCTCAGCAATCATGTAAACATGTCATGTTTTGTTAGAAGTTGTCTATGATCATAGTGTTGTAACTATACTGATTCTATGTATGTAAATAATTATTGTGTTATATCTAGTTCACCGAACATTCATTGACTTCGGTATATTAATCGCCAAATTCATCAAACCATGAAATTCGGTATATCAATATATATTATGTGCAATATTTTTTTTATATTAATTTAATTAAAGGATCTTTAAAAAAAAGAAACTTTTAGAAAATTTAATAGTATAATCATTTATTTACAATAATATATTACTTTAGGGATGATAAAAAGTGTAGACGCCTCATTGGCTGCTTGCCGTTCTTACAGAAGCAAACTAAGACATCTTGAGAGATTTCTAATGTGGGGTTTTTAAATCCTAAGAAAGGGAAGTAGGCCATTGTAATGACATGGTGACAGGTATATTCGAAGCAAAGTAGTAAAAAATTAAAGCTTTTGAACAAGCGCAATAAAAGCACATTAGGTCACAAAATTTGATAAAAAAAAGTTACGAAACCAAATACATAGGTATGTTGCCAATCTCGCCGCCTCAAAAAAAAAAACGGCACCTTCGCTTAATCACTTTGAACTTACTTCGGGACAGGTAAAGTCTTACGTAGAAAGAAAAAAAAAACAAATCATCAAATATAACAGAAGTTGAAGTACTGCTAAAAATAGGTTTGACTAGAATCGAAGATTAATGTGTCACTCAGGTTCAAAAGGTACACATGTAAAAAAATGACTAGAAATTAAGCATTTGGTTAGCGAGACTGTAACAACGCACTTTATAATCACTGGGAAAAGTCTGGCATGACTTCCATGATGAATTGCATCTAGCACCTACTACGGTCATATGGCAGCTTGGCAGCGTCGCGCGCATCATTCATTTGTGTCTGATTCGTAATAGTCACTAGATGTGTCGCCGGACACAGTAATTAAAAAAGTGTTTGTTACGGTATCGCTAACCTGATCCATAATCTCAATTAATTTTTTCATGTGTTCCTCTACCTCTTTAACGTGAGCAACACATTTTGACCATTGTTCTGCTCCGATTCTCGCCAAACCTTGTTTTAGCAGTTCTTTGATTTCTGCCATTTGAAATGATTTGTTTTTTCTTCCGACATAAGATTTTACCTGTGCCCAAATAAGTACAATGGGGTTTAGCTCTTTAAGTTTGGAGAAAATCGGTTAACAAATGCGTCTTCTAGACCGAAACTGACATGCACACACACATACGGACGAAAGCAAAATCGTCTATACTGTGGAATCGAAGACCCAAACTCAAAGTGCCTTTTCACACGTACCGGTTGCCGGGTAGCCGGTGCCGGGTAACCGGCGGCGAATGCAAGCGGTTGCCGGGCAAATCACGCCGGTACGTGTGAAAAGGGGCAAAGACTCGCACTCTTCGCTATCTGGGTCAATAAGTGATATTATTATAGTAAGTACATTTTTTCGAACTGACAGATTGATAAAACAATGACCTCCTTTTAAAATCAATTGGCCAGTACAACAGTTTTACAACACTATGGCAAAGACAAACAAGTCTGAGAAAAAAATATTTAATGACAAGCAAAAATGACAGTCTTAAATTTTTACCATCCGAGTATTTTTCATGAAATTATTCTATAATCTCAAGGTTTATTAGTGTCGAAATGTCCGCATAAATCTAACTAGAGTTCCTTGAAACGACTATGATCAGGATTGATAATTAAATGTAAGTAATTATGGAGTAGTCAAGATCCAATTTCTTTGTTTACTATATTATTTACATCTGTTGAATTCCACTATATATAAACTGAGGTAGACGCGCCGTACTCTAACAAACGAGATTTCAAAAGCAATCCTCAAATACACACATTAATAAGACTACATTCACTTATAAATATTTTTTACGTAATTGTCGCCACGCACAATAGCAATATACGAATAGAAAAAGAGTAAAAGAGAAGGCGTATGGACTCCGATTGCAAGTCGATCACCTACTTTCGAAGTTTTGACTCACAACAGTGCGAGCAACGCTGCTAATTAGCTCAGTTTATAGGTTTCAAAAATCGGTGCGTAGGGCATGTCTACCTCAGTTTATATAGAAGTCTTTGCTTTAAAGTGACTGTGGGTCGGCCACATCAGCAGAACAACCGACAGCCGATGGAGAAGAGAGTTCTGGAGTGGAGACCGCGAATTGGCAAACGTAGCGTTGAACGTCCACCCGCCAGATGGACTGACGATCTGGAAAAGGTCGCAGGCTGGGGCTGGATGCGAAAGGCACAGGACTGCGTGTTGTGGCGTGGACTGCCATAGGCTAATTTGATTGATTGATTGTTCTAAAATAGTACTGTTACTTTCGCATTAATAAGATTAGTAAAGAAGTATGGATGCATTTCTGTTGTTGCTACAACAAATACTAAAAACCGGCCAAGTGCGAGTTGGACTCGCCCATGAAGGGTTTCGTAGCAGCTAGTAACATAATATAAAAGATCTTATAGTTCGTTGTAACTTTGGTTGATGTTTTAACACGTTCGCAGTGGTGGTGATTTTTCTAACCGAAAATTGCGGTTTATGACGTATTAAAAAAAACTACCAGCTCTATCTCGTTCGAACCAATTTTCGTTGGTAGTTTTTATGGCAATGTACATCATTTATATTCTTTTTAGACTTATCATTCTCTTAGTTTAGAAGTTAGAGGAGGGGACACACACATTTTTCCACTTTGAAAGTGTCTCTTGCGCAAACTATTTTAGAAAGAAATGATATTAGAAACCTCAAAAGCATTTTTGAAGACCTATCTATAAATACCCCACATGTATGGCTTTGATGAAAAAAAAATTTTGAGTTTCAGTTCTGAGTATGGGGTTGTTCCCATACTCAGAACTGAAACTCAAAAATTTTTTTTTACTGCTTTTTTCTAGTTTTATATAAGAATCTTAATGCGGTTCACAGAATACATCTAGTTACCAAGTTTCAATAGCATAGGCCTTATAGTTTCGGAGAAAAGTGGCTGTGACACACGGACGGACAGACAGACAGACAGACAGACAGACATGACGAATCTATAAGGGTTCCGTTTTTGCCATTTGGCTACGAAACCCTAAAAAACGGAAAGTTATACTTCAGAAAGAGGTAGCGGGGAGAGACCGGGGGAGAAACCTCCCTCCCGAGTTCTGCAGTCGGCGGCGTGGTCGCCGCAGGCTGCTAGACGCCCAAGACTACCGACCTCCATGACCGAGGGTCTGCTCGCCGTTCTTACAGTACAGAATCAAGACGATGGCGAATATCTCTTTGCCCCTCATAGTGGTGATAGTGGTGGGTCAGTACCCACTGTACTCCTCCCCCCCTTCCCTAAGTAGCGGGATAACACCCGAACCAACTCCCCAGACGCGGGATAGCGAGACTGAAGTGTTCGCCAAAGTCTGCCGAGAGCCCTGGGACATCCTTCCGAGGGCTTACCCGGGACTTCCGGCCGTAGACAGTTGTAAGAAATTGTGTGGTTTTAGTCGGTAGGAATCCGGCATAGCATCCATGTAGGATTTCCACACGGAAAAATAAAGCGGGCTTCCATACACCAAACATGATTTTTACCATTTTTTCCTCCATGCCCAATTCCAACTCGCGCTTTACCAGTTTTTTTATTTTTCTTTTTGTCAACAGGTCTCCTTAGGCACACACGCATCATTCCTCCAAGAAGTAATGTCTATGGCCAAAGACGATGAGTCCCGTTCTGCCAATCTCATCACACTAGGACAATTACAACACAAGCTACTCATTACTCCTAACCATGAAGACCTCTTTCAACGAATGAAATTAAATAAATAAGGATTATAGATTAAAAAATTGGAACTTGGTCTCAATGTTACTGTATATATTAGGATATTTTTTTAATTGTGAGAACTTTTTCCGATAGTTTTATTAAATGATTAATTGCTAATGAAACTTATTTTATTTTTATCTGAAAAAACATGTTCTAGGAACATCTCCAGTTATACCGTATTTACTTGGCCGTAAGACAATCCCGGCTCAACCATCTAATTATTTATACAAATTTTATTATTCTTTTATTTATTTTTATTCTTTATACTGTTTATTGAGGGCACTTGGTGGAACTTGCTGCACATTTAAAAACGACACTTTACTGTTCCACAATATTTATTATTAGAAATCTTATTTTTATTACTTTTCACACTAAACTAAATATAGACAGCATGTCCAAGATGCGTATTATAGTATTATTTTAGTTTTACATTTTTATCTAAGTATACAACTCACAATACTTTTTCGCCCTACTTGGCTAAAAAAGTTCGGCAACTACCTGTATTCTTTGTTTATTTTTTGTCACACTGCCAAATAAATAAAGTATTGATTACGCTGAAACTATCAGATTTGAGGCCCTCATGTTCAGTGGAGGGTTTCACATGTATGTGAAATCCTCAGAACTCCAAAAAATTTGTCTAAAAGTTGCTTGTGCTATTTTTTTAAAACCTACCAATTTACGATTTTTTATTATAATGACCCCATGTCGATTTTCAACTTCTTTGGAATGTATGCAAGGGCACTTCAATGTGTTCTACAGCACATGGGTCACTGGAGACATGCTATGCTTCCTGCTATACACACTTACAACTCAGCGCACATATGAAAAGTAAAAATATTACTTACCCTCATTTTTTCGGCAGCCAGGTAAAAATAGGGCACAATTGAAAATAAAATACGAAGTGTTAATACTATAGCTATAATCTGATTTCTGTTAAGCATTTGCACTTTTGGCAACTTTTTCTTCTTTCAATTGTTCAATCTGTATATCTCTGCCTTGATAAATATTGCCTTTTAAGTCAATGGCATAATTGTAGTCTATTTGATTGGCTAGGGCTTGGTCTATTGCTGCGTCCAGTGTTTCAGGAGTGATGAATGTAGAACTTAATTCCTGGAATAAAAAACAATATTGTAAAATTAAAAACAAGCACTCCATGGATTCTCTGAGTGAGTGAGTCCATAGTATAGTACAAAGGGGAACACTGTATGGTATCAGGGACTGGCAACACAGTTAAGTAGGCTTAGGGTGGTCACATTAAGATGGGTCAGCGATCATCTTTCACTGTTCACAACACTTAAGTATAGCTCATGAAGTTAGCGAGACTAATTATAAACAATTTCTTTATTATTTTTCTTTTGCAAGAGAAAACCAATTTTATTGTGTGAGGTTGTTTTCACTGAATATCTGAATGTACCACCAATAGTGCAAAGGGGGCAAGTCAGTTCAATTTGCAGCATAGGGCAACCTAACTCGTGGTGATCTGAATGGAATAAAGTAGTATTGCATATTAATACAACTTTATTCCATTCAGATCACCACAAGTTAGGTTGTAGGTCAGTTTGAAAGTATTTTTTACATAGGTAGATACTTAGACTGGTGTCAGAGTAAAGACTATAGATATTGCGGATATATTTCTTATAATCAACTGGTAGTGCCTGTACTAACTTTTAAACTTTCGCGTTGCATGATATTATTAATTATATCGGAATACGGACGGCTTCCAGAATAGGGACACTGTCAGCGTAGTGTGTACTAGTGCGTGGATGGACAATGCGAGGGTAGATTTGAATGATTCTACCTCGCAATCGGAGTGACACCGCCTCTTCAGTCTGCTTGTGACCACGGCTGGTGCAACCCAGCCGAAACGTCAAGCCTCAATTTTAAGGTATGGTAGTGCCTGTATCCTGCAGTTCTCCATAAGTTTCTATTCAAGTTCAGATACTTATCAAGTCTATTCTGGAATTGATTCACATTTTGTGCAGATATCACTTTCTCTGGGAGTTTATTCCACACTAACAACTCTGTCGCTCAAAAAGTTTTTATGGGGATTATTGTGACAGAAGCTGGTCTGTAAATTGACTGATATTGACAGGTTGTTTCAAACCTGTATAATATGATGGGTGAAAGCAAATGAAAAATGTGGCTTCTCAATGGTGAATACAGTACTATGAGAATGTAAATAGGCATAAACATTACCTTTTCTCGTCTAATTTTAGACGCAGCAATATCAATCCTTTTTTTTAGTTTCAAATCCAATTCCTCCATTCGCTTCAGAGCATGCTCTTCCAAGGCTTGAATCTCAACCTTCCTTCTCTCCTCACGTTCTTGGGCGACTTGCGCATTCCACTTGTCATTTAGCTCTACGCATCGGACCCATTCCTCAGCCTCAATACGTTGGGACATCTCTGAACTTGCACTTTGACGTGAGGCGTGCTCTTTCACCATGTCATCATTGTAAAATCGTCGTATAGCTCGCATTTGAGTTTTGTAGTTATTATGTAAACGCATTAATTCCAATCGTTCGTCGTCAGATATTACAGGACGTTTAGGAATACGATAAATTTTGCTTTTGGCTACGGGTAGCCATAGCGGCTTTCTGTGTGCTTCAGCTGTTTGAATAACTATTGGAGAGACACGTTTCAATAGCGAGTGCTGAGAGTACATTTTTATTATTTCGTACGTTTTATTTATTTATATTTTTCATGCAGTTCTGCAATTGCTAGGTTAGATTTAGAAAATCAAATACATAAATAAATTCCATCAAGCGAAATGTCTGTCAACTCAACTGTCAAGTCAATCAAGTCAATGTCAATGTCATCATCATCATCATCATCATCGCAGTTGATTTGACGCCCACTGCTGCCATTCTGGCCTGCTGGGTGGGCATAGGTCTCCCTCAAGGACTAACTAACTATCTTCACGCCAAATCCCTTGCGGGGTAGGCACAAAGAACCGAGCGCCACAGAGCACGGTCCATACACACCTCACTTGCTTCTTCAACTTTCATTTTTCTTTTCATGCATGTGACACCACCTTCAACTAACACACGATTAATTTGGTCGTGGTAGGTGTGTCGTGGACTCGTGGCCTTCCCCGACTCCTACGTCCATCCACTTTCGCGTTGTATATCTGTTTTGTCATTCTTTCATCTCCCATTCGTTCCACATGCCCGAACCATCGTAGCATGCCCTTCCTTACTTTAACACCGACACTCTCTTTCAGACCAACTCTCTTTCTTACATCTTCATTCCGAATGCGATCTGCGAGCGTTACTCCGCAGATTTTGCGTAGCGCGCGCATCTCGACCGAGACCGCGTTTATTCTAAAGGGTGTTTTTTTTAGAGGTATAGAACTTCTTTGAAATGGAATAAAACGAAGGTGATTGTTTTTATTGATATGAAAATGACTTTATTCGAAAGGAAATCTTCTGGCATTATAATTAAAATATGATTTCTGGCAAATAACCGCCACGGCTGGCTCGGACGTAGTCTAATCTAGAGGTCCAATTTTCGATGACTTTCCCAACATTTTTGGCCGTATATCGACAATAACGCGCCGAATGTTGTCCTCCAAGTGGTCAATCGTTTCGGGCTTATCGGCGTAGACGAGCGACTTCACATATCTCCACAGAAAATAGTCAAGTGGCGTAAAATCCAACGACCCTGGAGGCCAATCCACTTGTCCAAAACGCGAAACTATGCGGTAACCAAACGTTTCCTTCAATAAATCAATTGTGGCACGAGCTATGTGACATGTTGTGCCGTCTTGTTGAAACCACTACTACAGCACATCATGGTTGTTCAATTGATGAACAAAAAAGTCAGTAATCATCGCTCTATAGCAGTCACAATTGACTGTAACGTTCTGGTCAGCATCGTTTCTAAAGAAGTACGGACCAATTATTTCACCAGCCTATAAAGCACACCACACAGTCAGTTTTTCTGGATGTAACGGTGTCTCAACATACACTTGAGGATCATCTTCACCCCAAATATGGCAGTTTTGTTTATTGACGTATCCATTCAACCAAAAGTGAGCGGCACCGCTAAACAAAATTCGCTTATGAAAATCACGATACGCATTACGGACAGAACCAATATTTTCAAAATAAATTTGCACAATTTGGAAGCGTTGTTCAGGCTTCAGTCTATTCATGTTGAAATGCCCAACCAAACTAAACATAAATCACTTTACAGCTGATAATAATACCGCCAGTTAAAACAGTTATGCCAACTTAAAGTTCTATACCTCTAAAAAAAACACCCGTTACTTTAATGCGTTTCCTGCCATACCCAACTCTCGCTTCCATACGTTAGCGTAGGTATCTGCACCGCATTGTGTACTGCGACCTGGGCCTTTTGACCTAAGGCCTTGGTACCTAAAAGTTTGCCTAACGCTCCATTCACACTATTGCCCGCAGTTACCCTCTTTTCTACATCAGCGGTGTACCGTCCATCCCCCATGCTAAATGCACGTCCAAGATATACAAACTCATCCACCTATTCCAGCACTACAGTTTGTCTATAAAGTCGTGAAATGAATGTTTGAGGAACTAAAAATAGTTATGTGTGTGGCAACACTGGCAACAAGAAACCTATGTACGGCTTTTTTGGCGGGATTTGGAAGGAATCGTATCGCATCGTTTTATAAATTTGCAAAATTAGTGTTTTATCGAGTGCTTTGTGTGTATTATTGGTGGATTCTTAAACATAAACGTTCGACAACGTGCACTAGTGTTGGGAAGTGATAAAACGCAGTGAATCGCAACTTTGCAGTTTCTGTCAAAAAATCCAAAGAAACTTTCAGAAATTTATCCACCGCTTTTCTGAAGGAAGACTGACTTTGACTTAGGGCTGTACTTGACTTTGACTGGACTTAGAGGACGAGGACTGTGACTTATTTAAGCAAAATGAAGATATAACTTTAAATAATAATAAATAAAGACATGGCTTTAAGGTCTTGTAACCAAGCCATAACTATTAAAAAAAAAAAAAAAAAAAAACCTATGTACGTCAGTTGTCAATGCTATCGTCGAATTTCGTTTACTCTCTCACGTAACTTTAATGTTTGGATTAAACTGCAACAAAATGAGACCAAACTACGCATACAGGTTTGAGAAATGAGTAAAGAAAATCGGAGTGGTGCGCAGGAAGTGATTTTTAAAGTTTTCCAGTGATGTTTCGCGGAGCACCAATCTGGACAATTGTTGTGGGATTTTGAGGATGTTTATGAGCGAACAGCATCTTTGGTGGGTATGTAATCGTGTTATTGTTTGTTTTGAATCTGTCTGAAGTTACAAATTTACTGAATTTACGATTTGGAGACAAAAAAAAGGCATTGTTTGCATATTTTTAGGTTAGAATCTTAAACTTACAGTCTACCTAAAATGTAAGTCAGTGGTTAGAACCATAGATTTATAGCGAAAAATTCTAAATCTATGGTTAGAACAACATGGTTATTTTATAGTACGACCTACATTTTTGATACTCAGTTCAATCTGGTTTTCTACCAATTTTTATTTCGAACTAGCTGATGCGCGCGGCTTCGCCCGCGTGAATTTTGATTCCCGTTCCAGCTTCCCGTGAAAACAATTTTCTGGGATAAGAAGTAGCCTATGTGTTATTCCAGACTATACTCTATCCCTATACCAAATTTCAGCTGGATCCATTCAGCTGTTAGAGCGTGATTGAGTAACAAACATCCAAACATCTAAACATCCAAACATCTTCACAAACTTTCACATTTATAATATTAGTAGGATAGTAGGATTAATTGCTTCATGTCAATAGTTTGTTTCCAATATGTAATTAATTTTCTTTTTTTACTCTTTTCAGGAAAATCAGAGAGTCAGTTAGGCGAATAGTTAACGAAGGTTTTAATAATGAAGGAAAGTTTGAAACTCCTGGTAAACACAGAAAAGGTCGGCAAAGAAAGAAATAGACGATTTTAATATTTGAGCACTGCGCTAAAAAAATCCTTGTCAGATGGGGGAAAGTTACAGATAAAACATGTAATTACATGATTGTGGCAAAGCAATTGGGACTGCTAGGCACCTGCTGGTGGGTTGTAAGACGCAATTAGACCGGGGCTTCTGGATCTGGTTCAATAACTTTATTCTGGATCTGATTCAATAAAACAGAAACAAAATTAAAAATGTATAATGTGTTTTATTTATTAACTCACTAGCTGATGCCCGCAGCTTCGCCCGTGTCGAATTTGTTCTCGTTCCCGCTTCCCGTAGGAACTTATTCCCGGGATGAATAGTAGCCTATGTGTTATTCGAGACTATAATGTATCCCTGTACCAAATTTCAGCCAGATCAGTTCAACTGTTCGAGCGTGAAAGAGTCTCACATCCACACTCATAAGCTTTCGCATTTATAATATTTGTATTATTCCCGTTCCCGCTTCCCGTAAGAACTTATTCCCGGAATAAAAAGTAGCCATGGTTATTCCAGATTATAATGTATCCCTGTACCAAATTTCAGCCAGATCCCTTTAACCGTTCGAGCGTGTAAGAGTAATAAACATCCACACTCACAAACTGTCACATTTATAATATTAGTAAGATTTTACTCGGAACGAACTCCTCGTATCAAAATCATTTTGGTCGTACTGTATAGGGTTGCATACATGCATTCAGCAGCGCCCTCATTTAATTTCTCGACTTTATAGACAAACTGTACATCATTTACAGTTATCCTGGCATTCGTTCTGTCCTCTTCTCTTTCGAATACCATCACTTTCGTTTTAGTCGCGTTCAAATGTAAGCCTCTCATAAGACAATCATCTTTCATCGTTGTGACTAGTGACTGTAGTTCTGATGGCGATTCGGCTATGAGCACGGCATCATCTGCATACAGCAAACAGTTCACAAGTAAGTCACCCATTCGCAATCCAACATTCATCGATCTTACTCTCTTAAGACAATCGTCCAGGTAAAGGACAAACAGCAGAGCCGACAGCACGCAGCCCTGTCTGACGCCAATGTTGACGTCAAACCAGGGATACAGGCTGCCGCCCACCCGCACACATGCCGTACATCCCACATATGTTTACTGCACAGCACGAAGCAGCGCAACATCAATCCTGTATCCTGGCAATATATTCCAGAGATCCTTCCGTACAACTCTGTCAAATGCTTTCTCCATGTCCACAAAACCGCAGAAAACCTTCCGGCCTACAGCCAGCTGCTTCTCTACAATGTTGCGGAGCGAGAAAACTTGGTCCATACATCCCCTTCCATTTCGGAAACCACCCTGCGCCTCCCACAGTAATTCGTCAGATTCCACCCTCATTCTCCTTTCAATAATTTTGCCATGCACTTTAGCTGCTATACTGATCAAACTGATGGCCCTACAGTTGGCGCACTATACGTATTCTCTACACGCACCCGCGTACATTGACTTCCAGTGATAGAAACGGCCTGAGTTCATTGCTAAATATCTCGGTAAGTAATACTCCGATTTAGATAATTCAAAAAGATATATCATTCTGATGTACTAGACTTAGAGAATAACGAGGATACATTTTTTTTGGCATTTGCTATACCTTTACTGATCCTCATTATGTCAATTCAAATACATGATAGGGGGGAAGATTTCTTTGGCTATTTGCCATCATGAAATTGATTTTATACTTTAATTATATTGATAGAATATTTGGCTATTTGCCTTTGTGAAATTGCTTTTATATTAATGTTATTATCATGCATATAGAAGAATGGGCTATCTGCCTTAAATGTATTGATAACAACTGAAATGCTAATATAAGAGACAGACTAGGCTGTATGGCTCAAATTGCCTTTGCCTATCCGAAAATAGATAAATAAACTACTACTACTTATGTCAAGTCAAATGTCAAACAAACAAACGCAGTAAACTACTGGGGCAGCTTGTGTGCCGGTTTGTTTGTTCTCATTGTTTTGCGTATGAAACGGCCTAATCTAAATTAAACAATATGATTAAAATATCCGCATTAAACGAGGAATCAGAGGAAGAGAGTGGATCTGAAGAGGAAGTGACGAGAGAGGCTCTAGAACAAATTGCATTGCAGCAGTATGCAAAAGCGCTGGAACTTCAAAGAAAAGGCAATTTAAAAGAAGCAACACAGTTATTAAAAGGTCTTCTAGACACAGAACTGTTGTATGATATCGAGAAACCAACACAAGGTGATAAAGTACCCAGTCCTTTATTCAATTTAAAATATTTGTCTTACAAGAATTTAGCCTCTATGTTAAGCTCATCTGACGATGTTGATGCTGCGATAGAGGCATATTGTGCGGCTTCCGAGCTTGATGATACTGACGTGACTCTTTGGCATCGTCTAGGCTTGCTCTGCTTACGCGGTAAACGCTACGAAATGGCCTTGCACTCATTCCAACGCGGCATCGAGCGCAACCCGCGTCATTGGCCATGTATTGATAAAATTGTGACACTATTGTTAGGCCTAGGATATAAAGAGGAATGTATATCAACTATATATGATGCTTTACAACTGGACCCAGGCTATCTAAGAGGCCTGGCTTACAGAAAACATATTTACACTGTGTATCCTTACATCAAAGATTTTATGGAGTATCTAAATCCTATTTACAAATGGAATGAAAATGATGATGAACCTTTAGATGAGAAAAAATCTGAAGTGTTATTGAAAGAGGCAGATGAAATTCATGATACATTTTTAGACCAGCAAAAATCTGAACAATTGAAATATGTGTTACCGGAATTAAAATTGGTGAAGCCCATTACTGAATTGTGCTGGAAATCTGTCGGAGATTCACTAGTATACATGCACCAATATATGTCAGACAACTATTACAGTCATGCATGCCGTTTAGAACTAGTATTTGAAAAAGAAGAAAATATAGAACCGATGGAAGTGTCTGAAGAATCAAAAGAGGTAGAACTAGTTGAAAATAAAGAAGAAAATGTAATAGATAATGAAAAGAATGGAGAAATAATTTCAGAAAATGAGAACAATGACTTGTCAGACAAAGATAAAGCTGCCACTGACACCGAAAAGGTTGAGAGTGATGTTGAAATGGTACCGGCAGTTGCAGCAGAAGAAACTGGGGCTGAAGTACAAGTTGAGCCTAAAGTTCCTAAGAAAAATCCAGTCAGACGTCGGGGTAGCGATCTCAGTTTTCTTCAACAATGGGAATGGTGTAACAAGAGGAGGTCAGGGCGTAAAAAGCCGGTGTTAAAAGAAGAGCATGATGATAACATTTATGATACTTTACGAAAAATGGTACCAATTTGTTTGGTCCCAGAAATGGTAGAGAAAAAAGAAAATCAAGCAAGGGATATTTCTCCAGAAGTAGCTGATTTAGATAAGCTATTTGAGGAAAAGGAAAAATCTGAAGATAAGCCTAAAGATTATTTTGGAACAGAAAGTGAACAAAAAGATGTTAAAAATTTCATTCAAAAGTATACAGAAAACAAAAGAGATATAATTGATATACTAAAAGATTATTTAAACATTCTCACTGTAAAATGGAGAGAGAAATGGCCAGAGGGTCTGCCTTCTATATTTATTGAAGTCAATACATGTTACATGAAACATATTGATCCTCCAGCATGCAATAGTGACAATCATGCAGAGCTGTTACATTATACAGCTGTTAACATACTAGTAGAGGAGTTCACAGTAAATCAAGAACTAACATCACCCACATTTGAGAGTGACAAACAAAAACATGACTTAAGTGTGATAGAAGCTATTGGCATTATATTAAATTTAAAGCCTCATATATTCGAGAGCACAGACTGCTTAGAATTGATGTTGAGGTTTCTTTGGATGAAACTTCATATTCATATGATCAACAAATGCAATGAATTTGCTTTGGACTGCTTGTATCAACTGGAGTATGAATTTGAAGCTATGGGCGAGTATCGGGAAGCCTATGAGCTGAATGTTATTAATTTCACATTTAAACCGGTCATCAATGAAAAAGAAATTCTCGCTGGAATCAAATTTCTTGAAAGAAATAAAAAATTGGCAACAGTTATGGATTTGTATGAGAGAGGCAGTTATGATGATGTACTTACCATTGTGATAGACTCATTTGAACACTGTAAGACATTGGCTAGAAGTGAAGAAGAAGAAATGTCCCTGGATTTTGCAGTTCAATTGTCGATAATATTAGACACTTACTGGGCTTTGAACAGAGTAGATGACTGCTTAAGGTGGTCCTTTATCTGTTTGCATGAAGCCTTAAAGCATTATTTCAGGTACACCACAGGATCTCAGGATTATGATAAATGGACTCTCACTGTTGTTAAGATACTCTGTTCAATAGAACACATACTGAGCACAGAAGGTTTAGCGACCTTGGATGCTGTGACTCCGAAAGAACTGAGTCAAGGGCTTGAGGATCTCATTAGGATAATTGGGCATCAAGTGGAAACAAATGGTACTGAGATGCCTTATGGGACTGTAAGTCCTTGGATTATAATGCATTATATATTGCAAAGAGAGGAGGACCAAGGCCGTGCACGAACTCTGGATAAAAGCAAAGTTACATGTGATGAAATACCTAATCCTTTGTTTCTATTATTTATTGCTCATGAGCAGTTAGGGAGTAGAGGTTGGTGCTGTAATTCTGAGGGCAAATTGCTGTTCTTTATTCTTGATACAGTAGTCCCAAGGTTGAGATCGCCATCCCTGTCGAAATCTCTAGAACAAATATGTCAGTATATGGAGCAATGTGTTTACTGTCTTTTTGGACATCCAGGAAAGAAAAATAAGTTAAAATATCTAACTGACCATAATGCCAGTCCCTTTCCTTTGGATTGGAAGAGAGCACAGCAACTATATGAAATCTATAAACCTCCATTATTGCCAGCGTTGGAAGGCAAAGTGCCTGGTATTTCCAATGATACAGAGCAGTTGTTCCATCGCATTCTTGCTTTGCTGCCTCCAGAAAACGATCCATCTAAGTATCTACCAGAAATAGACAAATATATTAAAGGAGTCGAGACTAAGTTACCGCATATCCCTGCTCTCATTCCTTACAAAATGAAAGACATATATTTCCTGTTAGGGGATTACTATTTTAAGAAAGAAGATGGCAAATTGAGGTACAAATATAGTATGTTAGATGTTGCTGTGAACAATGATCGGCTGGAGTCCTGGGCGAAAATCTCGTTGTCAAAGGCTGTGAATTTGGACAGAATACTGAACTCGTGCAAGAACCTTGACAATGAACGCGAATTTTTGAATCCTGCTAAATCTGTTATAAGGTGTTTCAAACGAGCTTTGGAGCTAAATCCAACACACTGTAACATGTTGATTGAATATGGTTTATTTGTATACACAGTCCACTCTTTTTGCTCGCGGTTACTAAAACAAGCTAGCGAATCTCTAAGTATGGAAGACTTTGAGTCTCTAGAGAAGCAGAAAGAGGATATGTTGGACACAACCCAAAAATGCTTTATCAGTGTACTTAAAAATAGTACAGATTCTGAAAAAGACAGTGAAGATTCTTGGCTCAACTTTTATATGTTAGGGAAGGTGGCAGAGAAACGGAACAAGCCCCCATCACTGTACTTAGATTATTATATGAAAGCTGTCAAATGTTTGCAGGAAGCTAACGCTACCTACCCTCTTAAGATAAACTACAACACACCAAGTCATTTGTGTATAGAAGTCTTAGAGATACACTACAGAATTCATGCTTCGATTCTGAAGTTCATCGAACAACACGAAAGTAAACCTATCTCAGCATCAATTGGAAAGATATTTTTTAATTGTATAGACAGCTGGAAGAATGGGCCTTTCTCTAGGAAACCTAAAAAAGACGGTGGTCCAGAGGTTGAAGGTACAACTTCAGAACCAAAACCTGCTGAGCCGGTTCATGCTGCTAATATTCTAAAACGATCTATTAGCGACGCAGGTGAAGAAGAGTCTCATGAAGCTAAAAGATTAAAACTGGAGTCCGCTGCAGCCAAAGTTAGAAGATCTGCATCTTATGATACAGAAAGAATAGCATCTAATAAAGAAACGACTGTAGAGAATACTGAAGCGATGGAATGTACGGCAGTTGATTCTACCGAGGAAAAGAAAAATGACACCAATATTGTGGAAGAAAAAACAGAGTCTGCTGTATTGCCACCATCACTACCATCTCAGAACACAGAATGTAACAAGGAACCTCAGACAGTATCTGTTAAGACTGTAGAAGACAAAAAAGATGATATAGATGGTGAAAAGAAAGGCGAAAGCTCTAGTAGCACAAGTTCTTCATCATCTTCAGATTCCAGTTCTAGCGATACATCATCTGATAGTAGCACCGATTCGAGCAGAGACAGTGATACGTCATCCAAATCCTCTAACGAGTCCAAATCTTTAACAAACGATGAAATAATGAATATTGTTTCATCGTGTCTCGACGCGTTGGAAGAATGTACGAGCCGCTTCCCTTTGCACTATAAGGCCCTATACAGGCTTGCTCACTATCACTTTTATTATAAAAATGGTAAAGACATCGAGCGTTGTAGAGACTTGATGCTGTCGAATTTCACATCGCGAGCAGGTCAGAAATTAGGAGGACTGTTCAGCGAAAGGAAACCGTCTAACTTCTTCAACAATATATGGAAGATTCCAGTGGAAGAAGTAGAAAGAGCAGGAGGTTTCGCTTTTCATATGAATCATTCAGTACTACTAACTCTAGAGATATTGAAAGAAATAGACGATCATAAAACATTGTTAGATATCAGCCTGCACCTACAAAGAATACCTGAACTGGATAAGAAGTATGTGCGGGACTCGGACAGAGAAGAGTTGGCGCAACAAGCATTTTCTCTTTGCGTACAATCTCTTAAGGGTCAGTTAACGAAGTTCGGTCAGCAAGCCGATTTGAAGAGCAATGAAGTGGAACGACAAGCGCTCAAGAGCTTAATGTTAGACATTTATAGGGCCTATCAAAGAGTTCAGAAACAACCAAATTCAAAGCAGTTTATAAATCTTCTAATAGAAGGTTATAAACTCGTGACGATAAAACCTATACCAGAAAACACTAATTTCGTTGATGTCAGTCTAAAGTACTGTCAAAAGGTATTACAGCAATTAAAACATGAAGCGACTATGGCTAGTTTGGATAAAATCCAAAACGCTCAAAAGAAACAGGCTGCAAAAGCTGCGGCTGCCGTTACTGAAACTGTAAAAGTTGCGCCACCACCGGTCGTGCCTGCCCCTGCTCCCGCCCCCGCCCCCGCCCCCGCCGCGGTCCCGGCGACGAAGCCCGAACCAACGAAGTCTGCAGTTACGCAAACGGCGCCGACAGCGTCTGGAAGCATGCCGAAAATGACACCCCAAGAAATAGCCGTCGCGTTCCAGAATTACCTCCCTATGTTAAACGACCCCGTATTGTCCTACTTGAGCAACATGAGCGCTTTGGCTAGTTACACGTCATTGCAAAACTCATTGCAGTCATCACTCCAGAACTCTTTTCAAGCTGAATTTTACCGCCAATACCTTGGTCAAAACTTTTCTTCGTTTATGCCCCCTGCAAAGAAGCAGAAACGAGGCCCTAAACCTGCTCAAGTTAGACCACAATTGAATACACAGATGAAAACCTCAAAGTCGTTCACTACACCAACAATGCCCACTGCTACTAAGGGTCAACCCACTCCGGTGATAAGCAGTCTTCAAAAATCTAACTCCACGCCTTTGACTCCTAGTATGGGCACAGTTCTACAGAATCTTCCTGCTTCAATGACCGCCAATTTGTCGAGTTATGGAGCGACGCATACTTCACACTCGTCACAGTCAACGCCGGCGCAAGCTCACTCATCGTCCGCATCGACAGTCAACGCAGCTATTCACACAAAACCACCGATGCCTCACCAGCAAGTTAGCCCTGGAAAGACTTTGCAAGAGAAACTTGCGGAGAGGCAAAAACATTTACCCATTACAAAGAATCAGGACATTAATGCTTCGATAAGTAAGCTACCCTCGTCGCTGACGATTACCAAGACATCAGTTCCGAAACCCGTTAAAAAACCAGAACCAAAAAAGGCATTGACTTTTAGTAATGAGCGGCCAAAACCGATAACGACAGATGAAGTAATTGTATTAGACGATGATTGAAAATATATTGTGATTATTTATAATTGTATTGTAATTTATATATACCCACATAAAGCTACGGAATATAATCAATAAATACAAATGAAATTAAATAAAAGTATTTTATTTCTTAGAAACTTATATTAACATTTTTCTATTTACAAATATTAATTTAATATATAAACTGAAATTTTTATTGTATCAATAAAAATTTCATGCATCACATTCATCATCATTTGACATGCTTCTGTGATAGGTGATATTAAAATACAAGTTACCTTCAAGTAACACTGATATTTACAATTTGCTGTTGTTGCCAATGGCACAAAATCAAATAATTTAATATTTTTATTATGAATCTTTTGAATATGTGATTAGTTTGAAGATTGTTGTTTATATAGATCGCAAAGGTTGCATACATCTCGTTTCGAAATGGCGGCCAGACATGACATCTATTAGCACAAGCTTTTATTAGCCAAATTTGAAACGTGTCCCAAAGTTTGTTTTTATCACGTGGCTAGCCGCCATCTTCAAAAAACGGGAAAGTTAATATGCCTCATATTATAAACCCTCATGATAGCATCAATTAATGGTATCATAGCGTTTTCATAGAGGTAAATCGATTTTATGACAATGTTGACTGTATCGATTCACCACAGAATAAATTCCGATCAGTAGGGTAGGTAGTTTACAGTAGAGGTGATTGCCAACTTGAGAATCTAAATACGGCAGGGGTGCACATTTTAATTTTATACAGCACTAGAATGATGTATGTGTTATTCCAGACTATAATGTATACCTACACCAAATTTCAGCAGATCCATTAATATATATACACAGCTATTAGAGCGTGATTAAGTAACAAAAATCCAAACATGTTCACAAACTTTCACAATTATTATAATATTAGTAGGATTTATCTAGACTAGGGTCTTGGTAAAAAAAGCCCCGAAAAATCTGAATGTAAACACTTTCCGTTCAAGAAAGACAAGTTAGCAAGTTGTCTAAGCTCTATTGTAAACTATGAACCCTACAGATCGAACTTTATTCTACGGATGAATAAGTATATTTATCTACTCTGATACTATAATACAAAGATTATAAAATTGAAATCAATACTATTATGACAAACATTACGCACAGGCCAAAAAAAAAGTTTTATTACGATACAGGTCTTGTATGGACACCTGTATCATAATAAAACTTTTTAATCATTACGATACACCATAAACAATCTCCAGCTGAAAAAGAAGTTTGAACCTCTACTTTAAAAAAAAATTGTGTCTCCAGAGTAGCGAAAAATCCTAAATCTATGGTCTCCGCAGATTAAAAAAAAAAGAAACACGTATGCGCAATCGATGTTTGCGCCTTGGCGCCAACATTTTACATTTAAATTAAACAAAGTTTGGTTTTGTTTGTAAAATAAATTAGTTTTTGTGTAAAACATGTCTTAAAGCACAGATTACTAAATAGTTACTACGTTACTACGTACTGCTTAAAGCGAGGATGGTGGTAATTGTACACCACCAGACATTCTGGAAACTGCGTCAAACATGACCATGAACCTGTTACCGGCGAAATCAAGGAGCAACTATATATCACAACAAAATGAAATCAGGTATTATAGTATGAGAGTAGATAAAGTAGTGTATGACACTGTACATAACTTGGTCTTATAACACTCGTGTGATACTATAAAAAAACTCGCCTACGGCTCGTTTTTTTAAAACACACTCGTGTTATAAGAACCCTTATTATGCAACAGTGTCATAAACTACTATTATCTACTCTGATACTATAGTACAAAGATTATAAAATTGAAATCAATACTCTTATGACAAACATTACGCACAGGCCAAAAAAAAAGTTTTATTACGATACAGGTCTTGTATGGACACCAATATCATAATATAACTTTTTAATCATTACGATACACCATAAACAACCTCCAGCTGGAAAAAGAAGTTTGAAACTCTACTTTAAAAAAAGTAGTGTCTGCGCAGTCTGAAAAAAAAAAGAAACACGCAAGCGCAATCGATGTTTGCGCCTTGGCGCCAACATTTTACATTTAAATTAAACAAAGTTTGGTTTTGTTTGTAAAATAAATTAGTTTTTTGTGTCAAAACATGTCTTAAAGCGAGGATGGTGGTAATTGTACACCACCAGACATTCTGGAAACTGCGTCAAACATGACCATGAACCTGTTACCGGCGAAATCAAGGAGCAACTATATATCACAAAATGAAATCAGTTATAGTATGAGAGTAGATAAAGTAGTGTATGACACTGTACATAACTTGGTCTTATAACACTCGTGTGATACTATAAAAAAACTCGCCTACGGCTCGTTTTTTTAAAACACTCGTGTTATAAGAACCCTCATTATGCAACAGTGTCATAAACTACTATTTAAAAAATGTCACATGAACAAATATAGCGTCTTTCAAATTGTCAGTCAGAATTCTCACTTGCAAAGATTGACTTGCTAAGATATAATAATAGGGAATCCTACCCACAACATGGTCTTCGATAAGTGTTATAGTTATTGAGGCTATAGAAGCCTAATTTTATAAAAATATATGAGCATGAAACTAAGGTTCCAATCCATGAGTAACGTTACGAAGTATGTGACGAATAACAGAGGTAGTGGCAACAAGAATACCCTTGCGTTTTGTAGTACCGGCAAATCTGGAACAAGGGGAGAAATTAGGTTAATTTTTAAATCTATTGGCAGTTTTTCACCCCATAACATGCCCTGATACCTAATTATGTTAAGAATAGAATAAACTTTGTTGTACACCAATATAAAACATACAGGAGAGAAAGATATTACAATTTTATACATGTACAGAGGGCGGCCTTATCGCTAAAAAGCAATCTAGAGGCACAGGGCAACGCGAACAGTACAAGGGGAGAAGACATTGCATGTTACATATCTGTGTGTCATATTTTGCGGGTGGAAATCATATTCATATACACCACTACAAAAACAATCGGCTGTCACTATGGAACTTATATACATACATACATATGGTCACGCCTTTATCCCCGAAGGGGTAGGCAGAGGCATATTATATGCCCACATTTCACCTTTGTATAATTTGTCCCACGTAATAGGTGGTGAGCCGTATTGCCGTGTTTAAATGGACAGGCGCAGGTTGTGACTGCCTGCTTTTTTTTTTATACTACTTAGGTGGCAGACAAGCTTACGGCCCACCGGAAGGTTGGTAACCGTAGCCTATAGACGTTTGCAACACCAGAGGTGCTACACACGCGCTGCCGACCCGGGCGCAGGTTGTGACGACCCACAGTTGAAATTTTTCAAGCCACCCGTAAGGCCTTCAACTTGGCTTAACGACTGTCATTTTACTGACAACCGGGACCAACGGCTTATCGTGCCTTCCGAAGCACGGAAACGCTCGTAAATAAATGTCACAAAGTGGTCCACGTGGTGGTCACCCATCCATATCCGGCCATAGTAAATGTTGCTTACTGCAGTGATCGTTTACAGAACACTGAGTCCGCGGGGCCACGAGCGCTTCACTATGGAACTTACACAAAACATATAAGCCAATACACTCATAATTTCAGACATACACATAGGTATATATTTCTTAAATATATGTGTGTATAAGCGTGCACTTTTTGGGAGTTTGCTTTGACAGAAGGGAAATTCTCAGTATGGCGCCTCCCCTTCCACTGAACGTCATAGATCGTGTTGCTCTATGCTTAGAGGCAACCTTTCAAGTATAAGCCCCGCAAGTTGGTATTACGCTGGAACCTTGTCATAGCGACAGCTAAGTGACGTCATCGTGACGTATCGCGAGCGCGGGCTGGCCTCGCGAAGCTGCATTCGGTATTTTTTTTAGTACTGACAGCTCCACGGACGTACGTCATCAAGATGGCCGCTAAGCGCAATATCAACGCGCGGGGCTTATACATGCTATTAATAATTATAATATAGTTTATAATGTAGATACAAGGTGTTCCATTATGACTATGGGTATACTAAGCTCCAAAACGACCTATACATCCGGTTTTGAGTTTTAATGTGTTAGTATCCTACCCACTACACACAAACAAAAATAAATACATATTAGTATGATGCATTAGAGGAAAATTTAATCTGTGTATGTAATGTTTTGGTGTCCGTATTTTGATAAATTATTTAGAAAGGTGATAATTTACAATTTTTATATTCCTGGTTTGGATCCTTGAAGGTACTGTACCAATTAAGTTAGGAGTTCGGTACACATATTTAGCACCCTCAAAAAAAAAAAACTTAGGTATGAGATTGATAAGTTTTCGATTGATACTTTGTTTTGGCATTATCTATGCAATGATGTAGTGACAAAAAAAAATATTAACAGTATATTTGAAAATAACACAGTTAAACACGAGAGGATTATTCACAAAACGAAGAAAAAATCTTCACAAAAGAAAAAGATTATTGAACAACAAACAAAAACGGACCATTCCCATGGGGATAGGAGTTTTTACAAAAGGGAGAACTTACCACTATCAATAACTTTGCCATAACCTGAAAGCGGAGACCTTGTTTTAATCTTTAGTAACTGACACAAAATGACATTTGGTCTTTTAGGCCGGCTAAAAGGCTGAAATGTGAGGGGCAATACCAATGAGTAACTTTAAAAATAAAAAATGGGTGTACAAATGTCCAAAAATAACCACCTGAGAACTACGTTTATTAATAAAACGACAAACGCGGTAGTAAGGCTGTATATAGAGTCAGTTGTCGTCACAAGTATATGTAAAAATAGTAATAAAACACTAGTGCGATTCAGAATAACGACTAGCGCCATCTAGTGATAAAAATGTAAAATAATATACACATTGGTTTTTCAAAGAATCTAATGATGAGGTTTTAAGTTTTATCAAAATCGGGCTCGTGACTTCTTTGAGCATTTTAAGCTATTTCTTTATAGTTTCGGAATTGGCCATCCAATCCCTTTTGAAAAATTCTCCCTGTATGTATGTACAGAGATGAACACTGGGAATATTGATCGTGGTAAGGCATCGTGTGATTTTAGTCGGTAGGAGTCCGGCATGGCATCCCTGTAGATTGCCACATGTAAAAAAAATTGTTGGTATTCAAGAAACAAAATCAGGTAGATAGTGGTATTCCCTTTTAAATCCCTACTAATATTATAAACTAGCCGATGCCCGCAGCTTCGACCGCGTAAAATTTGTTCCCGCGGGAAGTTATTCCCGGGATAAAAGGTAGCCTGTGTGTTATTCCAGACTATAATGTATCTCTGTACCAAATTTCAGCCCGATCCATTCAGCGGTTTGAGCGTGAAAAAGTAACAAACATCCACACTCACAAACTTTCGCATTTATAATATTAGTAAGAAGTAAGATGATAGAAGAGATAGTAACTCTGTGTGTTACGCTTCACGCCTAAACAGCTGAACTGATTTTCATGAAATTTGGTATAGAGATAGTTTAAGTCCCAGAGAAGGACATAGTCTAATTTTTAACTGACTGCGCACAAGGTGGGTAATGATTTTACGCGATAAAGACTTCTACGCGGACGAAGCCGCGGGGAACAGCTAGTAATTAAAATATTCCAGGTTTAGAGTTGGTTTAAAAATTATAATGCTTTTTAAATCTAGTAGAATTTATTACGTAGATATCGATGAAAAAGTTTTTGAGATTTTTTTGTGTAAGGGCAGCTATTTGTAAGTAGTGTTTTCGTTTGTTGAATCAAGAAAAAAAATTGATAAAAAAAAAGAATTATTTGGTGACAAGTGACGTTTCAGTGTAAGATGACAGTTATGTTGACGTGGAGTGGAGGCTTATTTTTTAAAATTTATTAGCTCAAACTCAACCACTCTTTAAAATTAGTTAAAAATGTTAACTGATGAACATGTTGCAGGACTGCCTCTGTGGCGCAGTCGGTAGTGATACCGCCTGCGGCGCTGGAGGTCGTGGGTTCGATTCCCACCGGAGACAAATATTTGTGTGACCCATAAATGTTTGTCTCAAGAGTCTGGGTGTTTCTGTGTATAATATGTATGTATTTAAAAAGTATATAAGTATTAATATCCGTGGTCTGATACCCAAAACACAAGCAGGTTATTCCTAGCTTACTTTGGGATCAGATAGCGTTGTGTGAAATGTCTAATAAAATAAAATAAAAACAAATAAATAAAAAATGTTGGAATATTATTCGTGTGATCCTACCCTACACGACCACGGATGATAACCTTAATTTTAATGCGGTACTTATTCATGAAATAAAGTGTACTTAATTGTACTTATGAGTTTAAAATTTGTACTCACATATTTTCGCTGTTATAACATATAGGTCGTGGTCCTGCTAGGTAGTACCTTCTTGGCACGACCACTATAAATTTTATGTATTTTTGTAAACTTTAAGATGGAGAATAATGTAAATAAATTGTACTGAATTGTACTCCATTTTATAGATAATTTTGAGCAGTCTTTATACCGTTTTAAACGTTTTGTTTCTACGGTACATCAATCGGCACAATGTTACGCTATTTCTATTTCTAAGTACGCAAAATCAAATAATATTACATTTCATAACACATAGGTAATTCGAAAGAAGGGATATAAAGGAGATCATTCACGTTTCATACATTTTTGGGCCAATTCTGAAAGTGCCGGCCAGAAAAAAAGAATGTAATATTCGCATAGAACACACAATTTCTAGCAAAAAATACTACTACATTAACCCTGTGCGTGCTATGGTTTTGTTGTTACATGCTTTTAAAATACGAGAAAAATGTTATTTTGATGATGTATTTTGATACATTTCATCACTTGAATAGTGATTTGTTTTTATGTTATTCTATTGTAATAAGAAAGAATTATCATTTTACTAATTATCTACGTACCTACGCACAAATAAAATGTACGTAACGATTCACAACAAGTCCAAACTTGTTTCAAAAAACTTAGACAAAGGTGCCGCACGCGCTTCCCGCCAGGCTCAAGCGACAGGTCATCCCGCCACCTCCCGAAGCCAGATGGGTGCGATGGGGCCCTACCACCAACCCCGGGGTCCAAGCCAGCCTCACCTGCGAGTGGTGCACCTCCTGATAAACGGATGAGGTCATGGCGCACAGAAAAGGAAAATTCGAAACTAAGCCCTATACCAACCCGTCTGGCCAGCGTGATACTGTATGGCCAAATATCCTCCTATGATACACACAACAAAACAACGCCCCCTTAGTTCCCGGCACTCCCGCTGTTCCCGATCACGGCAGCGGTCGGTGTGATGGCGGGAGGGGGGGTGCTAAAAATCTTCGGGTCACGGGAGGCTGCCATACAAAACTGACCTTGGCTACGTTTAATGGAACTACTCTGCGCCTGGACGAGCGGCTCACCGAACTCGAGGTAGAACTAGGTCGTATTAACTGGCACATCCAGTATTGTGCGAGGTCCGAAGAAAGGGGGAGGACACGCTAACCCTTGCATCAGGTGACCTGTTTTACTTTCGGGAAGGTGACGGAAGACATTCTTCCGAGAGCGGGATTGGCTTTATGGTGAAAAAGGACCTTGTTAGCAGCTTAGTGGAGATCAGCAGTGTTTCGCCTCGGGTAGCGTACTTAATACTGAGACTCACCAACAGGTACACCCTGAAGGTGATACAAGTGTACGCCCCGACCTCGAAAAGCACTGTCGAGGCAGTTGAGACCGTGTACGAGGACATAGCAAAAGCACTACATGGTACTGCCAAGATTCACTACAGCGTTGTGATGGGGGACTTCAATGCCAAAGTGGGAGTACCTACAAGAACGCGGCCAAACGAAGATCGTCCCGTTTGGTGTAGTGCGCAGAAATGACCGGGGCCATATGCTTGTCAGTTTTCTTGAGTCGCAGGGGCCCTTCTTGATGAACTCTTTCTTTAAGAAGAAGCCCCACAGAATATGGACTTGGCGATGCCCCAATAAGGTCACAAGGAACGAGATAGACTTCATCATGACGGACAGGAAGTCTATATTCAGAGATGTCTCTGTGGTTAACAGGTTTAATACCGGTGGTGATCACCGACTTCTAAGAGCATATCTGAATTTGGACTTCCGAGCTGAAAGGGCCCGTATGATGAAGCCTACTCTCCGACCTACCGCGCTCCAGTTAGCCTAAGGGGCTGAGAGGTTCCAGTTAGAACTTCAAAAACGTTTTGATCTGCTGGAAACCACTGGCAATATTCACGATAAGGCCGAGAATGTGGTCAGGACGCTACAGCAAGTGTCCCGAAGGTTTTTGTCCGGAAAAAGCAATAACAGGTGCTCTAAACTTTCGCCCGAGACTCTCGAACTTATGAGAATAAGACGGGAAACGCCATCTGCGCACTCGTCTTCGTCAGACCAGCGGGATCTAAATCTCAGAATCCGAAAGCTGATACGACGCGACCTTAGACGCTATAACACCAGCATCGTCGAGGCAGCAATCGAGCAGAACAGGGGTACCAAAGTATTTGACCAACAGCTTGGAAGACTCCGTCTGATGAAACTGAAAACAGCGGATGGCAGAACTGTGACCTCAAGGTTCGAGATTCTCGAGAAAATTAAGAGCTTTTACAGAGACCTGTATGCATTACGGACAAAAAGGCCGACGAGTAGGACCCTACTGATTGTGACCACCGAGTCCCACTATCGCGCCACTATAGCGAGGACATTCCGGACATTGACCAGGGCGAGGTGAGGGCGGCTCTCGGGCAACTTAAAAACAACAAGTCCCCTGGGGAGGACGGAATTACAACTGAACTACTGAAGGTGGGGGGGGGGGGGGGGGCTCCGGTTCTCAACGAGCTGACGAGTTTGTTTATTCCGTCCTCCAACAGGGACAAACACCTGAAGCGTGGAGCGGGAGTGCGGTGGCTCTGTTCTTCAAGAAAGGTGATAAGACCTTGCTGAGGAATTACAGACTCATCTCGCTCCTGAGCCATGTTTACAAGTTGTTCTCGAGAGTAGTCACAAACCGCCTCGCCGTAAGGCTCGACGAATTTCAGCCAAAGAAGCAAGCCGGATTTCAAAAAGGCTTCAGAACCGTGGACCACATCCATACTGTACGGCAGATTGTACAGAAAACAAACGAGTACAATCAGCCGCTGTGTATGGCTTTTGTGGACTACAGGAAGGCCTTTGACTCTGTCGAAATGAAATACTCTTTATCTTTATTTTACATGCTCCTTTATGTAGGAACGAGAAATCAAAATTGGGCATGAAATATGCCTCTGCCTCACCCTTCGGAGAAACAGGTATAATTATATGTGTGTGTGCTTATTATGTGTGCTGAAAGACATAATTAATAAAATAAATCACTTTTTAACTGCTCATATCAATTAGAATGACACCTTCGAAATAACATATTTCACGAATTTTAAAAGCATGTAACTAAAAAACCATAGCACGCACAGGGTTAATGTAGTAGTATTTTTTGCTAGAAATTGTGTGTTCTATGCGAATATCACATTTTCTTTTTCTGGCCGGCACTTTCAGTTTTTGGTCCAAAATGAATGATGTCCTTTGGTTGAGCATATAAATATATGATCGTAATATATATTCAGGATGGAATTTAAAGACGGTAGTTGGAGGGAAAATACCCTTAATATTGATAATGGCAAGTTTTGCTGTAAGGAAACATTCCTTTATTTTCAAAAGTAAGTAAAACTGCATTTAACGATTTTTGAAAAATCACTTGCTTAAATTAAAGGAAGACCTAGTAAATATGTTTTTATTGTTAAGCTTACACACTATCTGAAGAAGAAAAAAAAAACAGTCTAATTAAGATTCTTCTCCTTTTTTTGAAGTTGGTTACGCGGTTCGCTCTGGTCACTTAACCAACCAACTTCAAAAAAAAGTAGGAGGTAAGAAAAAAAAAAACAGTCTAACTGAGAACCTCCTACTTTTTTTTTAATTTACATTCAATTATATATATATAGGGCCTAAGGTATGACTATTCATACCTTAGGCCCTCGATCGTCACGAGGCATACTCAATACTTTGGCAGCAAAGTCTTAAAGCTGACAGTTGAATAATAGTGTGATCCTACCCAACACGACCACGGATGACAACCTTAATTTTAATGCGGTACTTATTCATGAAATAAAGTGTACTTAATTGTACTTATGAGTTTAAAATTTGTACTCACATATTTTCGCTGTTATAACATATAGGTCGTGGTCGTGCTAGGTAGTACCTTCTTGGCACGACCACTATAAATTTTAGGTATTTTTGTAAACTTTAAGATGGAGAATAATGTAAATAAATTGTACTGAATTGTACTCCATTTTAGGGGTCGTCCATTAATCACGTGAGGCTCGAAAGGGGGGGGAGGGGGTCTGACAAAAATCACGAAACATCACCAGGGAAAAAAAATATATCTCGAAAACTACAAAAAATCGTAGAACATACATGGGGGTTAAATTGATAGGTATGGAACCCTGCTACCAGCTAGTGGCGGCTTGACACCCTAAAAGAAACACCGTGTATATACAGGATGGAATTTAAAGACGGTAGTTGGAGGGAAAATACCCTTAATATTGATAATGGCAAGTTTTGCTGTAAGGAAATATTCCTTTATTTTCAAAAGTAAGTAAAACTGCATTTAAAGATTTTTGAAAAATCACCTGCTTGAGCCGGTAATCGAACCTGGGATATTATGAAAAAAAATACATCCTGTGTTTTATGATACCAACCGAAAGAGTCTTTAATAAGGAACAATTTATTTTAAGTAACATACTATCTTAAATTAAAGGAAGACCAAGTAAATATGTTTTTATTGTAAAGCTTACACACTACCTGAAGAAAAAAAACAGTCTAATTGAGATTCTTCTCCTTTTTTTGAAGTTGGTTAAAAAAATATTCTATTTTCTGTGAATGAAATGAATTGTATTATTTATATATATATATATATATATATATATATATATATATATATATATATATATATATATATATATATATATATGTAGTTGCAACTAGCCTTGCCTCGCACCGCCAGGTTGCGTATAGCTGACTGCCGCGCTGAGCTCCTGGGTTCGATTCCCGGTTCGATTCAAATATTTGTGTGATCCACAAATGTTTGTTTCGGAGTTTGTATTTAGAAATATATATATATAAGTATGTCTCTCAGTCGTCATAATTCTATACCACAAGCTTAGATAACTGAGTGCGAACAAGGAATAATAATTCTTTATTCGCAACTGGTTACGAATCGCAGTTGCGGAAACGGCCGGAGGGGAGCTAGATAACGATGTACGAAACTGTTCTACAATATTTATTATTAATTATATTTACTTACTGCTGTATCCTAAGAAGGTGATGTATAGGTAGTAGATGATGGATGCCAGCCAGAAGGTGTTGGAAACTAAGCACGACAGGAAACCGCCGTGGAATAGTAGGTCTGGAATTGAGACACAACATTCACGTTTAAGTTCAAGTGCGAGTCAATTCACGCATCGCAAGGTAGGTTTCTTAGCAAAAAAAAGGCAAATATTCATTAACTTTATTGTATGGGAAGGGGCTTCCCATACAATAAAGTTAATGATTTTTTAAATGTATTTTTTAAATATTTTAGTATTTGTTGTTATAGCGGCAACAGAAATATAGCCTATGCTACCCGGGGATAGTGAATTTTTCAAATCGGTCCAGGGCGCCGATTCTCGCTTCACACGACATGAATGCGTGGACGTAAATCGACGTGTGAAACGTCACCTATCTCATATTTAGGAACGGCGAAACATGAGACGGACACCGTTTCACCCGTAAATTGGCATCCACGCATTCACGTCGTGTGGTCGAGAATCGGCGCCCTGTAGTTTCGGAGTCTATTCGATGCAAACAATCAAATCTTTCCTCTTTAAAATATTAGTACAGAAAACAATTATTTATCGCTCGCCACGCTGTTGTAACAGGCGCCGCGACGCTGTTATAAAAGGTACCGCGACGCTGTTATAAAGGGCGTCGCGACGCTGTTACAGCAAGCGCCGCGACGCTGTTAAAATAGGCGGCACGGCCCTGTTATAGCAGGCGCCGCGACGCTGTTATAGCAGGCACCGCGACGCTGTTATAGCAGGCACCGCGACGCTGTTATAAAAGGCGCCGTGACGCTGTTATAAAAGGCACCGCGACTCTGTCATGAGAGGCGCCGCGACTCTGTCATGAGAGGCGCCGCGACGCTGTTATAACAGGCACCGCGACGCTGTTATAAAAGGCGCCGCGACGCTGTTATAAAAGGCACCGCCACGCTGTTATGAGAGGCGCCGCGACGCTGTTATAACAGGCACCGCGACGCTGTTATAAAAGGCGCCGCGACGCTGTTATAAAAGGCACCGCGACGCTGTTATGAGAGGCGCCGCGACGCTGTTATAAAAGGCGCCGCGACGCTGTTATAGCAGGCGCCGCGACTCTGTTATAAAAGGCGCCGCGATGCTGTTATAAAAGGAACCGCGACGCTGTTATAGCAGGCACCGCGACGCTGTTATAAAAGACGCCGCGACGCTGTTATAAATGGCACCGCGACGCTGTTATGATAAATAGATTCATGAAGCTGTTATAAAAGACGTCGCGACGCTGTTATAAATGGCACCGCGACGCTGTTATGCGCTCATAACAGCGTCGCAGCGCCTCTCATAAGAGAGGCGCCGCGACGCTGTTATGAGAGGCGCCGCGGCGCTGTTATAAAAGGCGCCGCGACGCTGTTATAAAAGGCGCCGCGACGCTGTTATAAAAGGCGCCGCGAGGCTGTTATAGCAGGCGCCGCGACGCTGTTATAAAAGGCGCCGCGACGCTGTTATAGCAGGCACCGCGACGCTGTTATAAAAGACGCCGCGACGCTGTTATAAATGGCACCGCGACGCTGTTATAGCAGGCGCCGCGACGCTGTTATAAAAGACGCCGCGACGCTGTTATAAATGGCACCGCAACGCTGTTATGAGAGGCGCCGCGACGCTGTTATAGCAGGCACCGCGACGCTGTTATAAAAGACGTCGCGAAGCTGTTATAAAAGACGTCGCGACGCTGTTATAAATGGCACCGCGACGCTGTTATGAGAGGCGCCGCGGCGCTGTTATAAAAGGCGCCGCGACGCTGTTATAGCAGGCGCCGCGACGCTGTTATAAAAGGCGCCGCGACGCTGTTATAGCAGGCGCCGCGACTCTGTTATAAAAGGCGCCGCGATGCTGTTATAAAAGGAACCGCGACGCTGTTATAAATGGCACCGCGACGCTGTTATGAGAGGCGCCGCGACGCTGTTATGAGAGGCGCCGCGGCGCTGTTATAAAAGACGCCGCGACGCTGTTATAGCCGCCGCGACGCTGTTATAAAAGACGTCGCGACGCTATTATAAAAGGCGTCGCGACGCTGTTATAGCAGGCGTCGCGACTCTGTTATAAAAGGCGCCGCGACGCTGTTATAAAAGGCACCGAGACGCTATTATAAAAGGCGTCGCGACGCTGTTATAGCAGGCGCCGCGACGCTGTTATAGCAGGCGTCGTGACGCTGTTACAGCAGGAACCGCGATGCTGTTATAAAAGGCGTCGCGACGCTGTTATAAAAGGCGCCGCGACGCTGTTATAGAAGGATTCTGACACTGTAATAAATAGATTCATGAAGCTGTTATTAAAAGGCGTCTAAAGCTGTAATAAATAGCGTCATGACGCCGTTATAATAGGAGTCGCAACTATTATAATCAGTCTTCGACGCTGGTATAAAAGACGTCGTGACACGGTTATAAAATGCGCCGTGACACTATTATAAAAGGCGTCAGACGCTCTTACAAAATGCGTCATACAGATACACACATACACAGATCAATTTTGGGTTTTCGTGGGGGGGTTTAAAAGAAAGCTATATGGCAGCATACTCACTATTGAACAGCACGATCTGAAAGCAGTGCAGCAGCGACAGCGGCGGGAAGAACGCATTGATGTGGACATCGAACGCGTAGCCCCACTCCACGTCAGGCCCGTCCGGGTCGCGACGCAGGTATTTGTTGCTCACGTACCTGCAATCATGCATACATAAATATATACGCTCACACATTTTTTGTCCCATGTTATAGGCGGTGGTCTTATTGCCTATTGGCGTGTTGAAAGGGACAGACGCAGGTTGTGACTACCCACTGTTCAAACATAGCAAGTTGCCTAATTTGGCTTAACAACTGTCATATTACTGGCAACCGGGACCAATGGTTTAACGTGCCAACGGGAAGTGATCACCCACCCCAAGACCGGTCACAGTGAAGTTCCTGCAAAAGACCGGTTACTGCAGTGGTCATTTACAGAAGATTGAGATCGCGGTGACAAGCGCGTCAACATTCCCGAACAACACGTGCCGGGCAAAGATGCCACTCACACACAGTGGAGAGAATCTTCGCCAGAACTGAGCGTTTCAAAAGATCGTTCCTCTGTCGAACTATAAAAACATGGAACGACCTGCCCGCACGTGTTTCCCTCATCTTACAATCCCGGGTTCTTCAAGAGGAGCGTGAAGAGGCACATCACAAGGCCGCCAACTTGAGGACCACCGTCAGAAGTGGCCCCCAATCGCTAGATGCGCCACGGCTTTTCATCACGCTGGTGGCGACGGCAATTTGGCGAGCTAAATATAAAAAAAAAACAATAAAATCAGTTCATCACACACTAGGCCTCTCCTGATTTTATTTTGGAATATATTGGCCTATTTCCTGGGTATTCCTTTCGAAGGCACACCAGGTTTGCTGTCTCCATACACCCCGGAAGGAAACCATTGGGTTCAGTAGGTGACGCCTGCCGAGTACTACCAGATGGATTGGTAGAGATTTGTTTCGAGTTCATCATCATGATGATCTTGTCTGTTATTCAGCGTCGGTGGAGCCTTATTGTATGCTTATAATAACATCACATAAATATTATAAATGCGAAAGTTTGTGAGTGTGGATGTTTGTTACTCTTTCACGCTCAAAGGGCTGAACGGATCGGGCTGAAATTGGTACAGATATACATTAAAGTCTGGAATAACACATAGGCTACGTTTTATCTCGGGAATAAGTTCCCACGGGAAGCGAGAACGGGACGAGAATTTTACGCGGGCGAAGCTGCGGGCATCAGCTAGTAATAACATATAATACCACTGTATTAGATTCTTTAGCAGATTATACTTGAAACCTCAAGTCCAAAACAGTACACAGAGTTCTTTTAATTACAGAATGTTAACATACATTCTGTAATTAAAAGACCTCTTTCACACTCTTAACAGCTCAACAAATCCGACTAAAGCTGGTACAAAGATAGTTTGTAAGTAGTAGTGTTGTCTGCAATAACATTTAGAGTACACTAGCTGATGCTCGCAGCTTCGCCCGCGATGGCGCTGTATGTGAAAATAGTAGTTTTCGATATAAGTGTGGGATTTATGTTATTACGACGAGTTCGACAGATGTTGACCCGAGCCGAAGGCGAGGGTGGACAGTCGGAACGAGTTGAAATAACAATCCCACACGTTGTATTGAACAACTATTTTTAATACAGTTGCGAAAAAATTAAGCAATTTAATAAAATAATAAAAACACAATAAACCTGAATTGTCCAAAATGGCGGCAACCGTAAAAGAATATTACCTACCTAAGCAGAGACTATGGCAGTGCACTTCATACAGCCAACTTTTTTTATATTTATAAATTTAATTTGGCCGATACTTATATTAATTTATGTTTAAATTTTAATTAAAATTACTTTTAATCTGATATTGAAACAAGTTAGTATCTTTTTTTGAAATATTTGCATGAATCACACATTATTTTGACAGTTGGGAAAGGAAACGCGCACTAGTGCGGGAAAGGTAAAGAAAAAAGCACGAGTGTGTAATAGCCCACATCCCGAACGCTAAACGTCCCTGTAATACGCCACTTTTTGAGCAACTGTATTAAAAATGATTTTCTCGCTTTTCTATTGAAATTTTTCCTGCATTTTCTTTGCTATAAACCTCACGGAGCCCGAGACCTTTCCAACAAATGCAAAACCGTGTAAATCGGTTCGTGCGTTCTGGAGTTATAGCGTCAGGAAGGAAAACCCGACTTATTTTTATATAATAGATTTTATCCCCAGAAATAAGTGTCCTAAGAATGCAGAATGGCAACAGAACTCCAAGCCAGTCAAGCTGCAGGCACCATCTAGTAATAGACAAAATCTTTAAATCATTCCTATACTAACCAGAAAATGGTAGATACCAGCAGTCCTGCTCCAATAAAGTCGACGAACACCACAAATATGACAAACACTAACACGTTTGACCATGTCATGCTCATCGCCAGTCCAAAGCATATTGATGATACTGGAATGTGACAAAAAAACATATTTATTATCAAATAGGTTTAGTGGCATACAATAATATACGATTATTGTATGCCACTAAACCTGCGTTTATTATACGATTACAATAATATACGATTTTGTATGCCACTAAACCTAGAACCGTACCGGAATTCCAGGTAAAAAAATACCTCTTCATGACCACCTCTGTTGCAAGCAAGTTCAAACTCAACAACTGCAGGGCATGCTGTAATACCTCTCATACAATGGAGAATATTTAGGTCAGAAAAGCGCAATCCAAAGTATCGTTTCTGTGTCCAACATAGCTACTTGAAAACCTCGCAGTGCACTTGTTATCCTCTGGGTACAACCCGGGAGCCTTTAAGTGTAAAGTAAAACAGCAGGTCATAAGGCCACCGACCTAACGGCCTGGCCACGGGACAGTCGCCATAGCGAAAATTCATGCGGCGCGAACGGTGAAGCATCTTGCGACTCAAATAAATGAATAGAAATGTACTGAGCAAGCCACGCAGTGCGGCGAACGGCGACGCGACCGGCGAAATGTACCGAGCGAACGGCACGGGCGACTGCCGGTGCGGCGTGCGAGTGGAACAAATACATGAAGCAGTATGGCGCGAGCCACGGCGTCGGGCGGCAGTGGCGGCGACTAGGCCAGTGATCAAACAGTTTCAGTGTGATAAACATAGATTGTACATAAGATAACATAAATCTGACAAAAGATGTTACTTACAGAGTAGCCATACACTGAGTAATACAAGAAACGCTGGATCATCTCTTGCGAACTGTGATTTTGTATCTGAAAAATAATATAACAAAATACATTTATGAGCATGCTGGAGAACTTGGTTATGTACTGAAAGATATTATCGACTGCCTCTGTGGCGCAGTAGGTACTGATACCGGCTGCGGCGCTGAAGGTCGTGGGTTCGACTCCCACCGGAGACAAATATTTGTGTGACCCATAAATGTTTGTCTCAAGAGTCTGGGTGTTTCTATGTATAATATGCATGTCTTTAAAAAGTATATAAGTATTAATTTCCGTGGTCTGATACTCATGATACAAGTAGATTATTCCTAGCTTACTTTGGGATCAGATAGCATTGTGTAAAATGTCCGTGAATATTTATTTACCTATTTAATTATATTCAGAAGGTACAAGCGGCCATTACAAGTATGCTGGATTTTATATTCTCTATGAAATTACAGTTGTATTTTGTGCAGAACAAATTGTTCTGAAAGTGTTGGTGTTTGACTCAGATACTAAAGTTTACATTTTTTATGTTAACAATCAATTTCAAAATTGATATTCATTTGATATTCAGTCTTGTAAGGATACAGATACTTAAAGACTGAATATCATAAAACTTCTTATATTTTTCTGTATAGTGTTTAATAAATATTATTTTAAACATTTTCAGTAATTTCATAAACAATAAATATTATTACCATATCTAAAATTGCTAATCAAACTGCTGAGTTTACCATCACTGGTAGTCCATTTAATACAGGTGTGTCAAAAGCAGAAGGACGTGCTTCGGTGCAAATACACTGACCAATCAGCCTATGAGAGTCTACTGATGGATGTAGAACACTCCCAAACTCATTTTCAGAAGATAAGCTAGTTAGCAATTGGAATATAAATAAGCACTATACCTTCATAAAGTCCTTCACTTGCAGTTTTGTACTGTAATAAACTTTGAGTCCGATTTTACAATCATGTGGGATACTAGCAGATGTCACGCAGTTTCACCCGTGTAGTTCCCGTTCCCGTGGGAATACAGGAATAAAATATAGCCCAAGGTTCACTGCAAAGAGTGTAGCTTCCCAACAGTGAAAGAATTTTTCAAATCGGTCCAGTACTTCCGGAGCCTATTCGATGCAATCAAACAATCAAATCTTTCCTCTTTATAATTTTAGTATAGAAAATGTAAAAGATCCTATCTTAGTGGGTGCCTGCATTATAAAGGTAACATTTTAAAAGTTTCTAAGTAAGTAAATAGGTCTCAGGTAGACATTGATGGGTGAGTGAGTCACCCATTAATTTTATTAGTATAGTTTGTCTAGTAACTTTTGATGTAGTAAAATGTGTACTTACGTTTCCTATAATTGAAATTCCTAAATACTTTTTGAGGAGCAACAAACAGATACACCATTTGCCATGCAGCAAACTCAAAGTCCATTTGATTGAATTTAAACAGTCTTCTGATGTACTTGTAGCGTTTGGCAGCGGCCGTGGCTGTCGTTGGCTGGTAGTTGCTGTAGTTAGCAGGCGCTGGCAACGGAGAAGTACTCCGTGGATAGTTACTCATTGGAGTAGGTGATGTTGAGTACTTCATCTTGAGGATTATCTACAACGTTCACTCGTAATCACCTCATGTAATAACGTTTATTATATAAATTAATATCCTTAATAGCGTAGAACGGTTAAAATGTTTATATATTGTGTACTAAATCATGTTTATTTATTTTATTATTGAGTAGTCACAGCGAAATGAGCGAAATGTCAATTTGAGCAGACAGTTAACGTCACTGCCATTTGCGAAAAAGTATGTCCTATCTCTATTTAATGTTGTTTGAATGAAGGAGATAGCTTTATTAAAATGCTAAAAGTCAAGTAGGCAGCTTGTTACTTGTGACGTGTTGACGTTGACACTAGAAATTTCGTTCAGAAATATTACATATGCAACCGAAGTTATCTAAGGGATTCTTGTCCTACGCTTGGTTGAGAGTTGTGTGTTTTGAGGTTATATTTGGCTTTTTTTTTCAAATTGTGTATTCTGTTCTGAAATTTACTGTTTGTGTTGTCTTGGTGGAGGATATATAAGGTTAGTGTTTACTACATAGTGTTTGTACTCGCTCCTCGCTCATTTCCTTGGAAATGAGCGAGGATAAACCCCCCGATGAAGGGGGTGGGATTCCTCCGGATATACACCCTAAAGGTGTTAAAAGATCCGCAGACCCATTATTAAATAATGACCAGGAAGGAAAAAGAATCCGTTCCCCTGCGGAATCGATTCAACTAATTTATTTTAAACCAGGCTATGAACCTGACTCGAACATCCTTTACTCCGATATAGATAAAGGACCCTTTTCGGTCTTTGTCTCGAGGTTTGAACCAGACCCAAAGATGGGTCTCACCCTTAAGGCCTTAAAATTCGCGCAATTTTTACATGCGAACAACGTTCGCGATATTAAAGAAGGCAGCATAGTGAATCTTGGCAGAAACAAGGTCAATGTAACATTCAACTCGGCTGAATCGGCCAATAACTTCGCCAAAATAAGTCTTTTAAAAGATAATAATTATATAACAAAGATCCCTAGCTTCCAGCTATTTCGCATGGGTGTGGTCCGTGATATCCCCACGGACTGGTCCCTTGAGGAACTGGTTGGGGGTATTTCCACTCCGGGCAACTGTGGTGAAGTGGTGAGGGCTAGACGCCTCAACGTGAAATCGAAAAACGAGAAGTCTACAGTATGGATTCCATCAAATACAGTTGTACTTACCTTTTTAGGCCAGCACCTTCCCGAAAAAGTGTACTGTTTTAATGCCTCACTCCCTGTTTCACTCTACCAACTTCCTACTATACAGTGCAGAAACTGCTGCCGATTTGGACACATTGCTAAGCAATGTCGTTCAAAGTCCCAGTGCTATAAATGCGCCCAATCCCATCCAGGTGACTCCTGTACTGAAACTGACACAAATGCTACATGTTTGCTTTGCAGAGGTAGTCATTCGGCAACTGACCCTAGGTGCCCAGAACACAGCCGACAAAAATCTATTAAAATTGTAATGGCTGAGGAAAACATAAGCTATATGGAGGCCTCAGCACGTTTTCCCCAACGCAACAAAGCTCTATATTCTGAGCTGGCTTCCAGACCAGCTTATAACACCTCTCTTCACCCCCTAATCCATCAATCCCAATCCTCTATAGTCCCCCCCCTCTCTACACACACTTCACAAACTGCCTCCCCAATTTCCTACAGAAAAACTGTTTTCCGGTCCCCTCGCCCCAAACCCTCACCAGGTAAATCTTATGATATTCAGGCACATCGAGATATCACACTTTCCCCCTCATCGAGTCAGCCTAATGGCTGCGGCCTTATAGAAACTACTCCTTTTGCTACTCCTAACGATAACCTTGTTGAACTCCTCCTCTGCTCCTTAATAAACATTTTATCTAAAATGTCTGATGCCCTACCGCACGATGTCTCCGTTCTTGTAGAACAACTACTTACAGTATTCACAAAAAACAACAATCCCAATGGCTCTCCAGATCCTTCAATGGAATTGTAAAAGCATACGACGTCGTAGACCTGATGTCTTATTCTTATGCAATCAATACAAACCTTTCCTTTTAGCCATCTCGGAGACCCTACTGAAGCCTGGAATCAACTTCAGGATTCCTGGCTTTTCATGCCTCCGAGAAGACAGAGATGATGGCTGGGGAGGATGTGCCCTGCTCATTAGCAGGAACATATCCTTCTCTCAAATAAATCTACCTCCACATGATTTAGGCTACAATATTGTAGCTGTCAGAGCCATCAACATATCCTTCATTTCCCTTTATATCCCTCACCCAAGCCATCACATCCTACTTGACCTTAAGTCCATTTTGACCTCAATCCCTCCTCCTTTAATCGTCCTAGGTGACTTTAACTGCCACCATACTCTCTGGGGCTGCCACTATATCGACTCAGTTTCTTCTTCTCTTCTAGATCTAATGGACGAACTAGACTTATGTGTTCTGAATGATGGCTCTGCAACCCGCAGAGTCTCCCCAACTCAAAACATTAGTATTCCAGACCTCTCCCTCGCTTCACCTGCTTTAGCTTCCCTTATGTCCTGGTCTCCTCTGCCAAACTCGTTGGGCAGCGACCACTTCCCTATCAACATAACCTATTTCCAATCCCCTATATCTACCCCATCCCCTAGACCTTTCCAACCCCTTCTTAGATTCCGCTTATCAGACGCTAAGTGGGACCTGTATGCTGATCTGTTGGATACTAAATTATTGTCTTTTTCTCCCGTAAACTCCCTCAATCCTCTTCCCCCGTATGAGTCGTTCATTGCTGCAATTATTTCCGCTGCCGAATCTTCTATTCCCCTCAAGAATCCTCCACCCCTATCAATTCCCTCTCCCCCATGGTGGGACTCGGAATGCACAGAGAGCGTCCGTAGCCGCAAGGAGGCAGAGAATAAATTTGCAACATCATTAACCATGTCTGACTACCTTGACTTTAAAAAAATCTCTGCGCACACCTCCATCCAGGTTACTTGCCAAAAAGAAATCACTTGGATGGCAAAAATTCTGTGAATCCCTATCCCCTCGCTCCCCTATTTCACTTGTTTGGAGACGCATCAAAACCTTCAGATGCAGCTTAGTGGACTCCAATATCTCTAGCAATGAATCTCACTCCTTCTTACCGGAATTTATAAATAACCTAGCCCCTCCCTTCGTACCCGAGCTTGGTTGTCTTCCCCTTCCCAATCCCCCAATCATAGATAATCTCCTTGACTCCATGAATAACCCTTTCTCTTTCTCTGAACTATCCTATGCTCTGGACCATCTCCGTGACTCCTCTCCAGGAATAGACGGCATCCCATACTCCTTCATCTGTAGATCATCTAATAACAGTAAAAGTATACTCCTCAACATCCTCAATTCCATACTCTGCTCTGGAAACGTCCCGGATTCCTTGAAAAATCAAATTGTCATCCCTATCCTTAAATCCGGTAAAGACCCCAAATCTTCCTCCTCCTACCGCCCTATTGCCCTTTCCTCCGTTCTGGCCAAAATTATGGAAATCCTCATTAAGTTCAGACTAGAATGGATTCTGGAACACAGACAGTTACTCTCTCGGAGCCAGTTTGGGTTCCGAAAAGGTAGGGGTACGTTGGACAACCTCAGTATCCTCACCTCTGAGATAAGACTGGCATTCACTAGAAATGAACATGTCATAGGAGTTTTTTTAGACATCTCCGCTGCTTATGATAATGTCCTTCTTCCACTACTCAGGCAAAAAATGCTACAGCTGAGTATTCCTGTGAGGCTAGTTCATATCATTTGCAACATGCTCATGTGCCGCACCATCTCTGTCAGGTACCAAGATAAACTTCTCCCCCCCCGTGTTGTATGGAAGGGTCTCCCTCAAGGCTCAGTTCTAAGTCCTATCTTATATAATATCTACACGGCTGACCTTGACCTTACAGTCAACTCCTTCTGTAATATCCTCCAGTATGCAGACGATATTGCCCTCTACACTTCCTCCTCCTCCTTCTCCGAATCTACAGCCTCCGTAAATTCTGCTCTCTATTACTTAAATAATTGGCTAACACTCCACAACCTCTCCCTTTCAGTCGCTAAATGCTCTGCTGTCATCTTTACACGTAAACGCAATGTCCCTTTCGTTTCCCTCTCCGTAGCTAACGAGTTGATTCCTATCAAAGATGAAGTCAAATTCTTAGGCCTAATTCTCGATTCCAAACTGACCGGGATTCCCCACCTTAATCATGTGTTAACTAAGGGTGAAAGAGGTGTCAATGCTTTAAGATCGCTGTCTGGAGTACGTTGGGGGTCCCACCCCTTCTGCCAGAAGCTACTCTACAATGCAGTTGTTCGTAGCCATTTTGACTATGGCACCTTCTTAATGGAACCTTGTAACAAGATTGCCCTGGCGAAACTAGAGAAGCTCCAGTCTAGATGCCTTCGAATAATAACAGGCGCAATGAAATGCTCTCCCATCAATGCACTCCAAGTTGAATGTGTGGAACCTCCACTTCATCTTCGCAGGCAATACCTTGCTGACAGATACTTTTTTAATATAGCTCAACTCAGTCCCCATCCCCTTTTTCCTATTCTCAACCAGCTTTCACATCTTCTCGCTACCTCTCCATACTGGCAGCATAAATCTCACCCCCTCCTTTCAAACTCTTTTGCAAAATTTATCAACCTTCCTGTTCCTGTATCCCAAACATCCCTTAATCCCCTCTTTAATACTGACTTTCAATCTTTACTTTTCCAACCATCGGTAATTCTAGACTTTGGAATATCCAAAAATTGCCTCGAAGCCAACCAAAAGTTCCTTCACATTTTAAATAAAGATTGGTCACAATGGCTCACCCTCTACACGGACGCTTCTAAGCTATCCATAGAAGCACCAGTTGGCTCAGCAGTCTGGATCCCAAAATATAGCATTATACTCAACTTTAAAAGCCCTCCTTTTAACTCAGTGTTTACTGGTGAATCCATAGCCCTCCTGGAGGCAGTCATGTATGTAGAATCCCATAAACTTAATAAAGCTCTTATACTGACTGACTCTTTGAGTTGCCTAAAGGATCTATTAAAAAACCCCTTTAAATCACGCAATATCTTCCCCCTTACCCTTCAGATAAAGTCAGTGTTACACAGGTGTCACCTGTCTGGTATAGAGGTAGTTTTAGCATGGATTCCCAGTCATGTTGGCATAACAGGCAACGAAGCAGCAGACTCCAACGCAAAGGTAGCTGCTACTTCAGGTTGTTCTACCTACAACTACACGTTTGCTAGAGATCTACAGTCCCTGGCTAGTCTCTCTCTATCAAAGACCTGGAATGACTCCTGGCAATCCTCTCGCTTGATCAAGGGAAAATTTTATGGTTCTCTCCAACCCACTATCCCCTCTAGACCTTGGTTCTTCAACAAAAAACAGAGTATTAATAAAACTGCTACTTCAATTATAATTCGCCTACGCCTAGGATTTGTCTGTACACCTGTGTTTCTGGCCAAAATTCGCATTCGGGATCACTCTCTGTGTGAGTGTGGTCTAGCTGAGGGTTCCCTCGAACATATTTTCTTTTCATGTCCCAGATTAGTGGTTCCCCTATACGACCTCCTCCCTGAACGGATCTCCCGACCGATTAATTTGGCCTTTTTGTTAACCCTTGTCAACTCCCCTCTAATAAAAGTACTATACAAATTTATCTCCATTAATAAAATAAAATTATAACCGTACCCACTTTGCTTCACTCCCAATTTCAGAACCACCTTTCTCTTTTTTCTGTCCTCACTAATCTGCTCCTAGCTTTAATGATGTAGTTATAATATATGTTTACTAACCAATACTAACACTTGTGTCGTCCTCTATTTCAGAATATAAAAATAAAAATTGTCTAAGAGACCGAACAATTGTCTCAAAACCGAACTTCAAACTAGTAAATCTATTCTCCACCTTGACGTTGGCGGAATCGTTGGTAAACGACGGGGCCATTCATATAAGAAAAGAAGAAGAAGAAGAAGTTATATAAAAAGTCCGTTCAGAGTTCGTAAACTATCCGTTCACAGTTATTTTTACCTTCGACAGCTCGTTGTCTGTGTGTTGGCGTTGCAGTACCAAATCAGTAAAGTCGCCCTATAAGTGCCATGCCAGCCCAAGGAGATTATAATTATGATTCAACCGTTAACAGTCTTCTCAGTGGCGTAACTACACCATCCGGGCCCCGTGGCCCAGTGGCAAACTCGTTGGGATGGGATGGGGCCGCTGGGGAAAGTTAGGTGTGTACTGAAAACCAATAAAATATTTGTGTGAACCACAAAAATGTTAGTTGCGGAGTTTGGGTGCTTTCCATCTAAGTATACTAAGTTGCGTGCAAGGCCCCGGGCCGGGCCCAGATCTGCAGTTGTTGAAGTCTGAATGCTACCCAACTACGGTGTTACCCGGTGTATGCTCTCGGGCTGGGGTCTCCTTAGGTCGGGGACCATGGCGTCACATACCTCATAGATGGAGAGTCTAATATAGCTGTGAATTGCATCTTGGTGGTGTAATTACCTACCGGGCCTGCTGGGGCAAAGTCATTAGCACTAAAGGCTACCACTTTATCTAATAATTCTGGTTATATGGGGTACCTTTTAGGGTAGAAAGTTGAATGAAATTGCCAAGGAAAACAAAGGACAAAAATATTTTCTTTTTAAATAATTCGTTTTATTTTCCTTACATCTAACAGTCAGTAATAAACATCACAATTATTATACATACTACGACTATTTTAATACATAATAATATAGTCACGCGATTATCCTCCAAGGGGTAGGCTGTGGTATACTTACGAATACTTTTCACCAGTTTGTATTTGGTCTCACGTATTATGTGGTGAGCCTATTGCCGTGTTGATTAAAGTAATTATATTGGTAATTTTTACAGAAATTGTTCAAGTGTTATTTTACGTGGTACCTAACTTTTTTAAAAATAATACACGAAAGATAGAAAAGAGTGTTATCAACAGTTTTCTTTGCGGGGTTTTTTTTATTCATTATTTGTGGGTCAATATCTAGTTTCAATAATTATTTTTTACGATTGACTTCTTCAAATAGGTACAGGGGTTTTGCATTGCTAATGACAAAGAAATACAGAGGCATAGATAGGTAGGTAGGTATATAGAATTTGCGAAACCAGGAAACATCAGCTCATGTCATTCTGCACTGCTTAAATCCAGAAACCATGATTGAGGTGCTCCACGATATCAGATCTTTTTTATGTGTGGAAATCCTCGGCTTCGGCCGTCTAGGAAACTGGAGTTTCGTAAGTGGTTTTCATATAGAATTTTCTAATAAGTCTACGTAACTGGTTACCATGAAATGCGTCCACCATGGCTGGAAGTCCCGGGTAAGCCCTCAAAAGGATGCCCCAGGATATTAAGAAGCCTCCTGTAGTTATGTATGGAGCTGAGGTGGTATGAGTGACTAAATTGGGCAGACTTGCACTTATTATTAATCTGATCCCGTTATTTTTAAACTATCGCGGTTTTTTACACTCATACTTATAGAACTCGGGACTTCACGCGAAATACATTTACTTACATTTTCACACCGACGTTTCGGGCACGTTGCAGCGCCCGTGGTCGCGGTTGGACTGAGGCGAGGATCGACGAAAATCATGAAGTAACTTCTTGCCAAACTACCCTCCGCTATTGTCACAACAAAGGATAACGAAAGATAAACGTGCTCGAAACGTCGGTGTGAAAATGTGTTCTATACCTAAGTATGACTGATCCCGTTGTTTATTTTGATGACTAATCATCTTAGGTTACTGGCATGGGGTAGGGCCTCCCGCCTTTCAAACTGATTTTTCTTAACAAATCTCTAATGTAAGTTAGAGGAGTGTCAAGAAAGATCTGCGCTAAAACCGGGGATCGCCCACCGGTTAGTTTAAAATAGGCATATATCTCACACGGACCACAATAAACATACCTACAGATTTGATCTATCTATTGTGTAAGGACTCTAAAACAGTCCTCAAAATTTACAAAAACTATTCTATCTTACAAACAAAATTATTCCGTAACATACCGATTGCACAGCAATTTTTATTACATTTATTCTTCGTCAAAATTAAAGCTAACTGACTTTGCTTAAACTAAGTTCTGTCGCAGCCAACTTGAGTAGTGTGTCACCCTGGTATACACGCCAGGGTAGCCGGGTTCTCCACATTTGTTCCCGAAGGAGACCACGCCGATTTGGGTCCAGCGACCCTCCACGTTCAGCATTAGAGGACCACCGGAATCGCCCTGTGGAATAGATGGGAAAAGTTTACATAAATAAATATAGTCACACCAAAATTCTTGTAGGGATAGGAAGAGGTGGCTAAGGTACTCGTTTGGAATTGACAATATACGGTGAAATGTAGGTGGGTCACTTTAGCATTTGTTGGAAATTCTCGAACATTTTCCGTTCCGTTCCAAAAGTAGCCCACCTATGTGTTATTTCAGACTATAATCTATCCCTGTACCAAATTTCATCCTGATCCGTTCAGCCATGAAAATGTAATAAACATCCACACATGTAGGTAGATACTTACACATTCACACACATTATAATAAGTAAGAAGTAAGATTCTTTTGATTGCTGGCCTTTGATGGAAATTGTTATAGGTAATTATGCACTTTAGCGTTAAGAAATTTAAAGATAGTAAGTAGGTATGTTACCTTCGAAAATGCTGTAAAGCGAAACCGGTCGGTTATATTGATTTGCAATGAAAGTTGTGGAATAAAGTACAAGTGTTTTAGCAAAAAGTGCATAGGTACATAAAAGTACTAGGTATATCATTATTATTATTATAAGTAAACTGCAATGTTTGTTTACTGTAAAGCCTGATATTTATGCGACATTACCATATTCATTAATTTGACTTATATTACTTACCATATTTTTAACCGCTTTAATTTGAATAATATGCAGGTGCTATAATACTTATTTAAAACAAGGTTAGGAGTACCCTAACCTCCTTTGAAATAAACCTTCTTTCAACTAGCCTAATTACGAGTAGCCGCCTCTTTCTGCGAGCAGGTCATGCTCGTGAAAGAGACGGCGGGGCGGGAACGGGAGAGAACTCTCCCACCCGAGTTCCGCAGTCGGCGCCCTGGGCGCCACCGACGTGTCTTCGCCGAGGACTATCGGCCTCCATGACCGGGGGTCTGAGGACGGTGAGAGGGTCGCTCACCGCCGACACAGAAGCAGGCCCATGACGGCAGCGTGACGTGAGGAACTCACGTCCCCCCCTTAGAAGCGTGATCATACCCGAAACCCCCAAAGACGCGGGATAGCACTTGAACAGCCCCTGGGCGAGGCTGGAGTGGTAGCCGTAGGTCTGTTGGGAGTCCCGGGACATCCTTCCGAGGGCTTACCCGGGGCTCCCAACCATAGGCTGTTGGGCGTTTCGTGAGGTTTTTAAGTCGGTAGGAGTCTGGCATAGCATCCATGATGGGTTTTCCCAGACTTTCCCTCACGTTAGTAAAAAAAGCGTGGTTGACGCTGATTGCATCAATCTGCCTATTAAGAACCGATGAGAAGAATACGTCCAGCAGTGGACTGCGCTGCTATAGACTGATTTGATGGACTAGTAAAGAAATATCTGCAAGGTAGACCTGAAACCTTACCTGACAAGCATCATATCCTCCTCTCGTGTACCCAGCACACATGAAAGTTTCAGTGATTGGCTGGAAGTATGCTCTGTCACAGTCTTCATTCCTCCAGACGGGGAGCTTCGCCTCCAGCTGCTTGGAGCTCTCCCCCCCTCCGTAGCGCGTGGTGCCCCACCCCACCACGGTGGCGACAGAGCCGTCGAACAGGCGTCGCGTCAGTTCCCCATGAGGCAGGCAAATAGGGATGACGTATTTCGATTTTTGTACGTTATCTGAAATTATAGAAATAAGAATGTTTTGAGTGTCGACTTGGTACGATCCTACCAAATCTAGTTTTAGCAGATAGTAGAGATTGGACATTGGATTATTTGTTTATTATTTATTGATTAGTTCCTTCCACAGCTCGTGCTTACTAATGTAAGCTTTTATAACTAAACTAGACAATACGTAATAGGCTTACTTTACAGCCAATTACAGAATAACCAAGGTAATTACGGGATAACCAGATGGATGTGTAGAATTATTATAATTGCTCAAAATATTTACTTGCAATAATGATGATCTGATGGGCCTTATTGGCCCAAGCGATCCTCATCTGTACCTAAATGGTGCTCCTGCTGAGTAACGAACAAAGTCATGGCAAAGAGAAGCATATCTTAGAGACTTAGAACAAAACTAGCAGGGTTGGTTCATACCAACCCAGAGTTGTAGACCCATCTGTACAGCAAGGCCATCACCTTCCCAAAATGAATGTGCGACGTCCAGTTGATGGTCTATGATAGCTGGTTCTTGATTAAAACGTTTCACTTTCACATTTCATTACTCCTGAGATACTGCGGTGGTAGACTCGGTAGATCAAGGCCAATAGGTGGTCTTAAGGTTGATCTATCAACGCGTAAGTAAACTGCTCACTCATAACCACTTCCTTTTGCTGCTTCTAAACGTGCGAGCCTAGCAAATCGGTTTCCAACATTTGTCCAAAATTAGTACATGGTAGCTGCTGCTGAATGTTAGCGTCACTTTCAAATGTAGGAAGCTGTTGGAGAGTAGCGGAACGAGCTGGTCTTTGAGGTGTCAATTGGTAGAAAATATTGAGAAAATGAAATAGTATACTTACCCCATTTCTTGTTTAACATCTCAATTCCTTACCAGACAGCAGTAGTATGGCGATATCGTTGTAGTAGCCGACCCTGGAGAAGTCCTCGTGCGCGCGAACTGCAACCACTCTCAGGGTCACCGGGCGGGAAGGTTCGTCGTCCTGAGCAAGATCGACGTCACCCAGGCGTACGCTGAACTGGCGAGGCGGGAAACTGGAATTCAATTGAACAATTTACTTAGTAAACGGTTGCTCTAGTGTCTCTTCCGGGGTTGTCTGTCCGACTAGTTTCGGACTGTCACAAAGGCTTTTTCCTACGTTAAAGGTGATGGCATAGGGCTAAGAGTAGTTGCTGAAAGTACAGTAGCAATTTCTTAAAAGTAAAGTAGGTAATTCATACTGCGTGTATTTTTGCACAAGAATTGGCTGTAATCTTTAGGAGCAGATGTGATTGGTATTTTGTCATCAATTTGGAAAGTCTCTGCAATGTGACTGGATTTCTAATACATTTTGGGTGCCTACGATAGAACCTTGCTTGTCAGTCTGCAGGCGTATCAATATCATAATCAGTCTAAATAATCCCTTTTGAGCGAAGTACCTAAATTGCACGATGCCACTGCTGCATACTACCTAAAATGCGAAATACCTGAATAATGTATCTCAATGACTAAATACTTTAGTTAACTACGTAAAAAGACGAGTACTCACGGACGCTGCTTGGAGTCTCTCGTACAATGAGCAGCAGTCAAGACGTGCCTCTTGCCCACCAATGTTCCCCCACACCAAAACTCTCTCCTCTTGCTGCCGTGCAGGTAGATGGCTGCCATCCAGGGCCACGCGCCTGGTTTAGACTCCGTACCTCCGACAATACGACCGCCTTCATCTTCTCTTTGGCCACAATCTGAATTAGGAAAGACATCATTAAATCGTTAGTTTAAAAAAAATTAGGAAAAAAATCTGTTTAATCTAGGCTTATCGCAGCCATTTTGAGAGGGCGATTGGCCTTACCAAGATGGTCTAACGACTCTAACGGGTGGGATTGACTGTGACCTCGTCCAGCTGTCCGTTAGGCTTAGCAGTTGAGGCTGAGTTGGACCCCGAAGATCACGACTGGGTTCCATCGTACAACATTGATTAGTAGATTTTTCAGTCCTTAAAAAATGCTGTCGTAATGATAGATTCCGAAGAGAATAGATTTGCTATAAATACGCAATCAGGGTATTATTAGGCCTGATACCTATTTGGTACCTTTAGTTTTGATGAAGATTCAAATTAATACGTTCGTTATCATTGGAACTCCAAGATGACCGGTACATTACGCTCATGGAAGATTTCGGTGCCCGGTTGTCCCATATTATATAACCACATATATTATGGGACAACCGGTCGCAATTAAGCAAGTATCATTCCTCTAATACACTCGAGAGCAATGAATCCGGGTCACTTAAAGAATCCTAAAAATCTCGGAAACTAAAAATGCTAGGTTAATGCAATAAATTGTATTTAATAGACAATGTAATACTCCTTAAATGAAGGTATTAAAACTTCTTAGTTATTGTAAAGTTATATCATAAAAAAATCAAATTTGAAAAAGGGCCACTTTCGAAGATGGAACTACGAAATTACAGCATTTGGTGTTGCTTTTGTTTGTAATCTGTCATTTATGTGGGTACATAAACCATGTTGATAGTGCTCTATATTCATTAATCAAGCTGAAATTATGTCGCTTACGCCTGAAGAATGCACCAGAATACTTACAATGCTGGAAACCGGCCGGAGTCAGCGCGATACAGCCAGGACTGTCGGTGTGTCGCTGTCAACAGTACAAAGAGTTCTCCGACGTTACGAAGAAACTGGTTCTAACCTACGCAGACCAGGAACGGGCAGAACCAGGTGTACCACAGCACGAGAAGACCGATACTTGGTGAACACCATGCTTCGAAATCGCTTTCTCACAGGAACTGAACTCACCAATCAGTTTCGACGCCTCGGAGGAAGTAACCCAAGTGCATGGACAGTAAGACGTCGGCTTGCTGAATCTAACTTAAAACCCCTTAGACCTGCAAACGGCCCTAAACTGGAGCGTGGGTATCGTATTTCGAGACTAAGGTATGCCCAGAGCCACGTAAATTGGAGTATTGAAGATTGGTCAAAAGTTATGTTCTCCGACGAATCAAAATTTATGCTCTACAAGCACGATGGAAGACACAGAGTGTATCGAAGACCAGGGGAAAGATTCAAGCAAGCATGCATCGAAGAAAAAGTAGCCTACGGTGGTGGGTCTGTACTTGTGTGGGCCGGAATTTCTTCTGAAAGTCGCACAGAGCTGGTGATCATAGAAAACGGCTCTTTAACTAGCGTAAGATATGTGGAAGAAATCCTCAATGATCACGTTGGTCCATTTATGGTCAATTTAGGTGAGGATGCTATATTTATGCATGACAATGCCCGACCTCATACAGGTAGGATTGTGAATGACTACCTTCAAGAGATGAACATTACTCGTATGGAGTGGCCAGCGCGCAGCCCGGATATCAACCCGATCGAGTATGCTTGGGACGAGCTAGGCAGATGCGTAAAACAACGAAACCCTCCCCCAATCACGCTTCGTGAGCTCAAAATTGCTCTCACAGAGGAATGGGAGAATATTCCCCAAAATCGTATAAGGAACTTGGTGTACAGCATGCCAAACCGCGTAAACGCAGTAATGGAAGCACGAGGAGGCAATACGAAGTATTAAAATTCAAGAAAATCGTAATAAAGTTCAAAAATTTCATGTTTCCTATTTTTGTTTTAAGGAGAGATCGGCAGTTTTTTCTTTATGTAATTTTGTGTTAATAAAATGTATGGTGACTCATATTTTTTTTACTTTCATTTAAGGAGTATTACATTGTCTATTAAATACAATTTATTGCATTAACCTATCATTTTTAGTTTCCGAGATTTTTAACATTCTTTAAGTGACCCGGATTCATTGCTCTCGAGTGTATTTAAAACTGTAATAAATTATGATAGACACTTACCTGCTACATCAACAATGTTGGAGAAGTTGGCTATAACAGGTGGGGCCACAGTGTAGTAAGAAGTAGTAGGGAGTGTCCTTGGTGTTGTCACTGTGGTAGTGGTGGGCTTCTTTGTAGTCTTCGGGGTAGCCGGCCTTTTGGTGGTGACGGCTGGTTTGGGCTTCTTGGTCGTCAGTACTAGCACAGCCGAGGGTCTTGTGGTAGAAATAGGTTTGGGCCTTTTAGTTGTCACTGGAACTAAGAAAGTAGGCTTGCTTGTTGTTGCAATGACTGGCTTTTCTGTTGATGTTATTATAGCGTCTTTTGGACAGCACACTCCGGGTACAAACAGCTCTTTGAAACATAACGATTCACGAAGATTTACCAAGTTTAGCAATAATTGGGGACAATTGCTCAAGTCTTCGCAAATTCCTTCGTCTCCTTCAGGAGTGGTGCAGTATTTGGCGCTGTCGTCCACTCTATCAGCGCTGGTGATCTTTGTAATTGGAGCATCTGGTAATACTTTTGGTAACGCCTTTTTGACTATTGGTGCAATTTTATCAGTAACGTTTCTTCCCAACACGTTTTTGCTTATAGTGTAAATCGCTTGAGGTAGCTGCTGTAACTTTGGATCTGATATATTCTTTTCTCGAGGATCATTGACTATGTCCACTAAATAATGTCCTACTGTGTTTATCGCTCCTAATGTTTCAGATATTTTCGTGAATGCAGACTCTGATAGGAGTCTTGGATCACCTTCTTCAGAATTTGGCTGTTCGAAGACACTTGATCTACGATCATAGTACTGCGGAGGACCTTGCGGACTGTAACCCTGTCGATATACTGTAGGGTCATACTGATTGTTGTAATAATAAGAGTCCTGAGGTATGGCTGATACTTCTGGAGATCTTTTCCTGGGTGCTGAGAACTCATGCCATGGTTGATTTCGTTGTGTATATTGGTTAGGCCAATTAGGTGACCTCTGCACGAAGGATACTGAAAGCAAATAATTATATACTCGAATAGCATTGATTAAGGATGTTGCTAATAGTAGGAGGAAAGGAAATCTGATGCATACCTACCCGGATGGTGGTCTAAATACTGGCATCTTACTGTTGTAAGCAGTAGGGTACCTGGAACCAAAAGTAAGCATCATTTTAGAACACATTTTACCAAAATTCGCCTAGCAGCCTAATGAGCCTTCCAACGTCATCGATCTTAAGACAAACTCCAGTGTAAAATGTTTAACGTATTAGTTTAGACTGAACTAGCGAGACTTTAAGCGGTTTAAAAAAATGGTTACAAAATCCTGTACACAGTCGAGTCGATTTTGGTTATAGAAAGAAAGATTTTTAGTGCTATCCAAATAATAAGAGAAATCGTGATCAAAATTGACCAGTTCTGCCATATTTGACAGAAACACAAACAATAAGAATTTCACAATGATTGGTTCATGCATCTCCTTATTTGCAACAGGAATTTTTTTTAATAACATCACGAGAATTTTTATTTCATCTTGACAGAAACTGAATACCTAGTCTTACACCAAAAGTAAGTGATGTTGGACTTTTCACTGGAATGAGGACTTGAGAATAGGATCAATAGGATGCGCTGGTTGGTTGCTGGTGGTGGAGGTGGAAGGAATAAGGATGCAGCCACCACTGCATCATTCAGTAACAGACTGAAAAACTGGTTATTTGACAATAGTTTCTATAGCAAATGTTCCTACAGCATATACGAATTTTATGACCTGCTAGTGCTGTGACTGGTAAACTGTGTCTTAGTTATTGTTAAGTTTGTCTAATAAGTAGGTCATTTGCTTTATAGCTGACTAGCGGACGTCACGCGGTTTCACCCGCGTAGTTCCCGTGGGAATATGGGAATAAAATATAGCCTATGTTCACCGCAAAGAATGTAGCTTCCCAACAGTGAAAGAATTTTTCAAATCGGTCCAGAAGTTCCGGAGCCTATTCGTTACAAACAAACAAACAAACAAAAAAACAAATCTTTTCTCTTTATAATATTAGTTTAGATAGTACTGACATGTAACAATCCGTTTTCAATAAACATATTGCATTTTATTGTATTGTATTGCTAGTATTCTAATATAACAATAGTGGACCGTGAACTCCTCCTAATAACCCTCCATACATAGCTATAGTAGGTAGGTATCTACTTGTAGATGTTTTGGGCACAATATTGTATGTACGTATGGCTAAAGGCAATATTAGAAGCCAAAGAACTGTTGGGAATCCTGGAACATTCTTTTGAGAACCGGTTTCGCCTTACGGCATTCTCAAAGGCTTAGATGAAACCGGTCGGTCAGGTGCAATTAATAAATATTGTGGAACAGTACAAGTGTCGTTTTTCAATATGTGCAGCAAGTTCCACCAAGTGCCATTAATCAACAGCATAAATAATTCTTTTGAGAAGTTATCTAGAACGTCTGACAAATAGGTATGTAGGGTTTTAGTTCGGTCAAGTGCGGCATGATATCTATGGGAATTTCCATACGAAATAAAACAGAATTAGGTAAGCTGATATTCACTTAACGCACCCACATAACACATTACCATGAAAACATTATGAAATACCCCGCCATAATTATTACAAAGTGGAACGAATCCGCCATTTGCAGAGCCGATGACAACATCAACATGGTGCAAAGATTACCAGGCGTTATGGATGGACCATGAGTCATTTCTTGTTAGAAAGTTTGTGCAAATGACATCGAACCGATTGTGTAAGAAGGCAATGTTGTACAGGGACAAACGGCCTATCAGTATGTCCTTGTGGGTAAATAAAAAATTGCCTTCTCTCTGCGACTTGAGCAACATCCGCCGTGGCCTTTAGGGCTGCGTCTCGCTGCGTTGCTCCTAGCGCCGAACGAGGGTGTCGTCGTCGGCATAACACGTTACACCAACACCTTTGAGCAACGGACCACGCAGCACCCAATGTTCCAAAGAAGCGGTCCTAGGACCAATCCTTGCGGAACACCGTACGACAACTCCGTACCCTGAATCGGAGACTGCAGTCAGCTTTTACAGGATGCAAGGAGCAGCAATTAATTGGTCATTTCTTTTTGTCACATACTCATATAGTTAGAACATAATTTAAATATGGAAAAATAATCGGTTTCGAGCAGGATTCGAACCTACCATGCAAGACGCTTAGCCGCTCCGGGGGGGAAACGGATCGCGGCTGTTACAATTTCGGTAAACGAAGGAGTAAAATGTGGACGAAGTCATAGAGCATGTCCTAGCTATAGAAATTAGATCCAGACAAACAAATCATTATGTTCATCATACAAAAGATCGTTTTTAGGGTTTCGTAGCCAAATGGAAAAAAACGGAACCCTTATAGATTCGTCATGTCTGTCTGTGTCGTCCGTCCGTGTGTCACAGCCACTTTTGTCCAAAACTATAAGGCCTATGCTATTGAAACTTGGTAACTAGATGTATTCTGTGAACCGCATTAAGATTCTTATATAAAACTAGAAAAAAAGCAGTAAATTTTAGAGGTCCCCATACTCAGAACTGAAACTCAAATTTTTTTTTTATCAAAACCATACAAGTGTGGTGTCTATACGCCTCTTGGATATCGTGCCGAAGCTACGGCAGCGCCAACTGTCGGTTAGCGGCGACAACTCGAGGTCGTTCTTGACATAACAGTGAACATATGATTTGCATATAAGTCGCTACAAATTTGAGATTATTGAATTGTTTAACATAATAAGAAATTCTTTTTATAATATTATGAGCCGAATTATAATCAAGTGTGGATTCCAGAATATTTATGCTGAATTCTTTCGCGAAAAATCTGTGTCGAAAGGTAAGTAAATACACAAAACAATGAGATATTCTTTCAATTTCATTGTAATTTTTTCTACGTATATATTTGTAGGATTATCGTATTACTAGTATAACACGATGATCAAATCAAATTATTTATGAATTATAGGGCATAAATTATTCCAAAGCCATCATGTTCAGGAGGTCGGGGTCAAAATCCATGATGCAGCTAGTGGAGAACAAATCATCAGTGGAAAAGTAATATACCACAGACGAGAGTCAATAATCCACCGTACGATGTGAAAGTAGAGGTATATATGTAATAATTATTCAATCAATTAATGGTTGAATAATAAATTGTTATTCAACTATTAATTGAATCTGAAAAAATCTATTCACAGCAACTTTTCAACCATATACCTACATGCAAAGCAGAAATGGAAAATGAAGATGATATCTCCTCATAACAAAGAAATATAAATAATGAAGAAATAAGTAGGTATTGGTCATTGAAATTATATTATCTGTAAACTGCATTTTTCATATCGGTATAAAGGAACATTAACATTTCTTGCATTATTAATGTTAAATTAGTAATATAAAGTCATTGGTGAAGACTATTTTGAATCAATAATAATTTTATTCATTTAGTTATTTTTTATTTAATCGTTTTTCATCTAAGTATAATAAATTATGCATAATAAAACAAGAAAATAAATAAAACCGGCCAAGTGCGAGTTGGACTCGCCCATGAAGAGTTCCGTAGCAGCAAATTACATAATATAAAACTTCTTGTAGTTAGTTGTAACTTTCATTGATGTTTTACCACATTCGCAGTGGTAGTGATTTTTCTAGGCGAAAATTGCGGTTTATGAAGTATTAAGAAAAAACTACTAACTCGATCTCATTCAAACCAATTTTCGTTGGTAGATTTTATATGGCAATGTACAGTTTGTCTATAAAGTCGTGAAATTAAATGAGGGCGCTGCTGAATGCATGTATGCAACCCTATATAGTACGACCAAAATGATTTTGATACTAGGAGTTCGTTCCGAGTAAAATCTTACTAATATTATAAATGCGACAGTTTGTGAGTGTTGATGTTTATTACTCTTACACGCTCGAACGGTTAAAGGGATCTGGCTGAAATTTGGTACAGGGATACATTATAATCTGGAATAACCATGGCTACTTTTTATTCCGGGAATAAGTTCTCATGGGAAGCGGGAACGGGAACAATACAAATATTATAAATGCGAAAGCTTATGAGTGTGGATGTGAGACTCTTTCACGCTCGAACAGTTGAACTGATCTGGCTGAAATTTGGTACAGGGATACATTATAGTCTGGAATAACACATAGGCTTTTCATCCCGGGAATAAGTTCCTACGGGAAGCGGGAACGAGAACAAATTCGACACCGGCGAAGCTGCGGGCATCAGCTAGTGAGTTAATAAATAAAACACATTATACATTTTTAATTTTGTTTCTGTTTTATTGAATCAGATCCAGAATAAAGTTATTGAACCAGATCCAGAAGCCCCGGTCTAATAGCGTATTACAACCCACCAGCAGGTGCCTAGCAGTCCCAATTGCTTCGCCACAATTATGTGATTACATGTTTTATCTGTAACTTTCCCCCATCTGACAAGGATTTTTTGGCGCAGTGTACAAATATTAAAATCGTCTATTTCTTTCTCTGCCGACCTTTTCTGTGTTTCCCAGGAGTTTCAAACTTTCCTTCATTATTAAAACCTTCGTTAACTATTCGCCTAACTGTACTCTCTGATTTTCCTGAAAAGAGTAAAAAAAGAAAATTAATTACCTTATGGAAACAAACTATTGACATGAAGCAATTAATTTAAAATAAAAAAATGGTAGAAAACCAGATTGAACTGAGTATCAAAAATGTAGGTCGTACTATAAAATAACAATGTTATTCTAACCACTGACTTACATTATAGGTAAAAAACGTAAACAATGCCTTTTTTTTGTCTACAAATCGTAAATTCAGTAAATTTGTAACTTCAGACAGATTCAAAACAAACAATAACACGATTACATACCCACCAAAGATGCTGTTCGCTCATAAACATCCTCAAAATCCCACAACAATTGTCCAGCTTGGTACTCCGCGAAACATCACTGGAAAACTTAAAAAATCACTTCCTGCGCACCACTCCGATTTTCCTTACTCATTTCTCAAACCTTTATGCGTAGTTTGGTTTCAATTTGTTGCAGTTTAATCCAAACATTAAAGTTACGTGAGAGAGTAAACGAACTTCGACGATAGCATTGACAACTGACGTACATAAGTTTCGTGTTGCCACACACATAACTATTTTTAGTTCCTCAAACATTCATTTCACGACTTTATAGACAAACTGTACATCATATATTTTTTTTAGATTTATCATTCTCTTAGTTTAGAAGTTAGAGGGGGGGGGGGGGGGACATTTTTCCACTTTGGAAGTGTCTCTTGCGCAAACTATTCACTTTAGAAAAAAATATGTTAAAAACCTCAATAGCATTTTTAAAGACCTATCTATAGATACCCCACATATATGGGTTTGATGAAAAAAATCCGAAAGGGTTACTCTTTCGAAACCCAGTAACACTGTAACTTGGGTAAACCATTCCAACCTGAGACATTGAAATATAGGTTTTATGACATTAGAGTTAAGTTTGGAAATTACATAACTACGATTGCACAAGACGCTCGGCCGGCTCGGCGCAACATTGTAACATCTACTCACTACAGTAGCGAAGTTGCCGCTAAATTGTACACATGGAATAATATTTCTTGCACGAATGAGAATAGAGTTCAATTTTACATAATGCACATTATTTTTCGTGTCTATGCTTGTTAATGTCATTCTCATTGCTTCGTTCGGCTGATTTCATTTGGTTTGTATTTTCAATACCTGGGTGAATTTCAACATCTATGAATTTTTACCTAATTTTAATTTACTTTAATTTTAATTTTTAATTTTATTTTACCTAAATTTGGTGGTTTTTTTAGGGTTTCGTAGCCCAATGACAAAAACGGAACCCTTATAGATTCGTCATGTCTGTCTGTCTGTCTGTCCGTCCGTGTGTCACAGCCACTTTTCTCCAAAACTATAAATACTATTGAAACTTGGTAATTAGATGTATTCTGTAAACCGCATTAAGATTCTTATATAAAACTAGAAAAAAAGCAGTAAATTTTGGGGGTCCCCATACTCAGAACTGAAACTCAAAATTTTTTTTCATCAAACCCATACTTGTGGGGTATTTCTAGATAGGTCTTCAAAAATGCTATTGAGGTTTCTAACATTATTTTTTTCTAAAGTGAATAGTTTGCTCAAGAGACACTTCCAAAGTGGAAAAATGTGTCCCCCCCCCCCTCTAACTTCTAAACTAAGAGAATGATAAATCTAAAAAGAATATTGATGTACATTGCCATAAAAACTACCAACGAAAATTAGTTTGAACGAGATAGAGCTGGTAGTTTTTTTAATACGTCATAAACAGCAATTTTCGGTTAGAAAAATCACTACCACTGCGAACGTGTTAACTTAAAACATCAATCAAAGTTACAACGAACTACAAGAACTTTTATATTATGTTACTTGCTGTTACGAAACCCTTCATGGGTGAGTCCAACTCACACTTGGCCGGTTTATTTGTTACTCTATATGTAGATAATATTATTCTATAATTAGAAAGAAATACGTATAATAGTTGCATGAAAGCTAGAAAAGTCTAATTAAACCCGAAAATGACAAATATTATCGACACCTAAATTATATTGTCAATACACCAAATTTAGATAAGGAACACCAAAATTGATTTAGTCACCAAAATTAGTATACTTACAATAAAAATTTAACCTATGATTTTTTTATTTAATGACACATTTTATGTAGGTAGGTAATATAGATTTTTTAAATATATTTAGCTTGCCAAATTGATGCAGCCGCCGCCTGATGGAAAGCCACAGCGACATCTAGCGATTGGGGGCCACCGTCCCAGTCTGTAAGACTATAGAAAGCGGCCCTCAACTTGGCAGCCCTATGATGTGCCTCTTCACGCTCCGCTTGAAGAACCCAGGATTGTAAGAGGAGGGAAACACGTGCACTGGCAGGTCGTTCCAGATTTTTATGGTTCGACAGAGAAACGATCTTTTGAATCGTTCAGTTCTAGCAAAGATTCTCTCCACTGTGTGAGAGTGGCACCTCTGTCCAGCACGCGTTGTTCGGGATCGGAATGGAGAGGGTGGGAGTAGGTTGAAGAGTTCTTCAGAACACTCACCGTGATAGGTACGGTAGAAAGCAGCCAAAGATGCAATAGTTCTTTGCTGCGCCAATGACTGCAGACTTTCCGTTACCTCAGGGCAGTTTATAATGCAAATAGCTCGCCGCTGCTTAGAGTCCAGCACGTCAAGCAAGTACCTCGCGGAGTCGTCCCAAAGGTGAGAGCAGTGTTTGATGCAAGGACGTATCTGAGTCTTGTACAGCAGACACCTCTGGTTTGGCGTAAAGAACCGCTCCACCTTGTTTAGGACTCCTAGTTTTCTCGAGGCTAGCCCAATACATCGCTCAATATAGTATTTGTGATTGAGCTCGGGCCGGACGTCTATGCCAAGGATGTCCAGATTATCTGCAAGTGGAATCGTTGTATTCTGAAGAGAGGGTAAGGGTAAGAAAGGGGTTTTTTAGCTGTAAACGCACACGCCTCTGTTTTACGGGCATTGAACTCAACCAGGTACGAGGATCCCCATTGTGAAATGCGGTCCAGGGCGCATGCCATACTCTATCGAAGGCTTTAGCGACATCGAGGCTTTATAGCCAACGACTCACCGTGCCTCTCCATAGCCACACCCCAAACATGCGTCACGTATGCCAGGAGGTCACCCGTAGATCGTTTTGGCCTAAAGCCATATTGTCGATCATTGAGTAGCGAGTGATCCTCGAGTTAGCGCATGAGCCGTTTCTTGATGATCAGCTCAAATATTTTACAAATGATCGAGGTGACGGCTATAGGGCGATAGTTGGCAGGGTCCGACCGATCCCCTTTCTTGGGATCGGTTGTACGTTCGCCACCCTCCAAACCTCCGGCACTTCCCCTAAAAAGCGCGTTAATGCTGGAGCCAATTCGGCAGCACATTTTTTCAGCACCACCGCCGGAATGCCGTCAGGACCACTGGCTTTCCGCGTGTCGAGTGACCGCAGCACCGCCTGCACATCACACTGCCGGATGACAATTTCTGGCATTGTGTAACCACAATCGGCGATGGTGGGGGGCTGCATGCCACAGTCGTTGACCCGGGAATTGGCCGCAAAGAGGTTAATTAGCAGGTCGCCTTCCTCTTGGGCCTTCTGAGCCAGTGATCCATCGGGGTAACGCAGCGGTGGCAGCGAGGGTTGGCAGAAGTTAGCATGCACAGCTTTGGCCAGCTGCCAGTAGCCACGGCTACCCGTGGGGTGCGAGGCTAGCTCCCGACCCAGCCGTGCGACGCGCTGGGCATCCGCTCTCTTGAAGGCGCTCTTGCTGGCTCGCTATCGTCGGTGTCGTCACTTCACTTGTTACCAAACTTACCAATTTGCCAAATTTGCGACAACTAACAAAAGAGACCCCGCTTCGGTACAAGTACGGTCAACATCAAAAGTAGCTTAACACATGTCAAATTTACGACATAGATTCATGAATGAAAAAACGTAGGACATGTTAATGTTGTTGAACTTGTAATTAGAGTATATATTTATAAAAAGATTATTACAAATAAGTATTACGTGTAAGTTTTCGTTCATGAATCGATTTCGTAAGTTTAAAATGTGTTAAGCTACTTCTGTCGCTGACTGTACAATTATGAATGCCCCCACCTTCATGCAATGATTGGGTAAGCCTAGGTTACCCGAAAAAACCCTTTCGTAGAGGTAACCCCTTCAAAGGCTTAACTCAATTGAAGGGGTTACCCCTTCACGTAGATACCGTAATAAACGGGTTAGCCATTTCGCTAGGTTTAGAAGGGATACTCGATGAAGAGGTAACACTGCGATATGAGTTATCCTATCGTTCAGATTACCCTTTGAAAGGCTTAACTCGTAAGCGGGGTTGTCCGGTCCCTGGTTCTGAGTATGGGGAGCCCCAAAATTATCTTTTTTTTATTGCGTTTTTTCTAGTTTTATCTAAAAATCTTGATGCGGTTCACAGAATACATCTACTTACTAAGTTTCAACAGCATAGGCCCTATAGTTTTGGAGGAAAATGACTGTGACATACGGACGGACAGACAGACAGACAAACAGACGTGACGAATCTATAAGGGTTCCGTTTTTTCCATTTGGCTACGGAACCCTAAAAATAAGTTGCACGTGATTCTCTAAAAATGTCCATGCGAGATTAAAAAATTAACATGATTAACATTGTGCATGTTTGTTTTGATATACCTACCTACTCCCTAGTCGCGCCTAAAGAAGTTTTACTTCAAACATACAACACACGAACAGAAAATTTGACGTTTGTTTATGTTCGATACGTTATGATTATCAAATCGTTATAATATTTATACTTATATTGTTCTGACGGCTTTTATCCACATATCTCTTTTTTTAATTTCCCAATTTCGTCTCGGAAACGAATAAAAAGTCAATTCCCGATTCCGAGATTGGGAATTCTTGCACCCCACAACACAACAGTATCTCGTACCACCCATTTTTCGTATTTTGAGAGACCACTTTTGAACGTTTCTGAGAGAATTACAAACGTAAACCGTACAGCTGACCGCACTCTAACGTCCGCGTGTTGCCTAAATCGGCCGCAACGCTGCGCCACTAGAGTTGTCCAAGAGGCCTATAGACAGGTCATTAAAAATACTATTGAGGTTTCTAACATAATGTTTTTCTAAAGTGAATAGTTTGCGCAAGAGACACTTCCAAAGTGGAAAAATGTGTCCCCCCCCCATCTAACTTCTAAACTAAGAGAATGATAAATCTAAAAAGAATATTATGATGTAAATTGCCATAAAAACTACCAACGAAAATTGGTTTGAACGAGATAGAGCTGGTAGTTTTTTTAATACGTCTTATACCGCAATGTTCGGTTAGAAAAATCACTACCACTGCGAACGTGATAAAACATCAATCAAAGAATCAACGAACTAGGTTTAAGAACTTTTATATTATGTTACTTGCTGCTACGAAACCCTTCATGGGCGAGTCCAACTCGCACTTGGCCGGTTTTTTTGGATATGAACCTGTCACTTCTGAATTAAGTCTCGCTTCTAATTTATAGGTTGGGACAGATATGTTGTGCTACTAGTATGTGTATAACAGTAGGTAACTATATTTTGTTTCGCAGCTTGGGTGCTTATTATAATAGTTATTAATATACCTACATTTTAGAAATATTAAGTAAAAATAATAAGGTATTTAGATCACAGGGCACATTTGGGCTAATAGCTGTGTAATAAGTACGTAGGTAGGTACTACCTATTACATTATCTGGGGCAATCACGCCCTAAACTGTAATAAAACATTTAAATTTTTCTATTTCTGACGCCATTTCTTAAATAAATATTAATAATGCATCACCATTACCCTCTATTTGTACAGAATTATACAAATCATAATTTTAAATCACACAGGTTGAAACAAAAAATATTTGTGTAATCAGATTAATCACCAACTTTATATTTCCTAGTTTAGACATTTTCCATGTATAATTTATGAAACTATTTAGAAATAATAAGTAGAAAAAATTCAGTAAGTATTTAGATCACAGAAACTTTAACTTAATTTGTGCAAAATGACGATGTGTAATAGGTACCTATCTAAGTATATAAGTACATTACGAACTTTATCTTTGGTAATAACAATAACCTAAACTTATAGAACTTAAATATTTTCCTCTTTCTGACGCCATTTTTTAAGTAATCATCATTTTTGCATCACCGTGACCCAGAATTTGTATTTTACAGATATGGGTAAGTACTTACAAAACCTTTTAAAGATAACAATATCCAAGAACTATTTAAAAAATGTTTTCAACCACGACTCACAGATAACGTAGGTATGTAAGTATAGACAAAAATATGTGTCTATTCATGAATTTGTGATGAAGTCCTTTTTGAATACGTTTCAAAAAGGACTGTTTGAAATAATTTGTTAGTACTCACCTAGCTCAGATTATAGAACTAACTGCGAGGCCGCATCTGTTTTTTTCCGCGGCGGTTTCTAACCTCAAAATGTCAAACCTTGACTTAATTTAATTGATTTTGACAGTTTGATGACACTTTGAGGTTAGAAACTGCCGCGGAAAAACGCAAGTGCGGCCCCGGGCTAAATATAGCAGGAAAGTGAAGCCAAGAAAGCAAATACTAAATCGAACGGCAGACCCTGCAAAACCCTGCTAAGACCCCTTTTGAAGGATCTCTAGCTCAGGCAGGGAGAAATTCCGCAATCTAAGCTTGTGCGAAAGAAAGCCCCTATCGGACCTTAGCGTGAATTGGAATAATAAAGAGATTTGAATGAAAGAGGTACAGATAGACAGTGAAGCTGGAGGCTTACTGGTCATCTGCCTCTGCCACTGGCATCTGATCTGCTATCTATCACTGGAGGGTCACTACTGCATATCTGGCTACTTGGATTTGAGATCCGAGTTCGGCTCCATGTAGCTATGTATCTATATTTATAAAAATCAATGCCACTTTTCGTTGTTATTTTTAAAACTCAAAAACGGCTCACCTATCCAAACCAAATCTTTAGGCTTTGTCCGGACTATTTAGTAGATGGTATATGTGGAGTTTGCACAAAATGGGTCGAGCGGTTCTTCATTTAAATTTTTAAAGTACATACAGTCAGTTTAATTTGGATTTTGATTAGGTGCTGTGTAAAAATTAGTGTCCGACCGAAACTGGTTTTCCGGCCGAAACCGAAACCGAAACCGAACTTTCGGCCCCTGGGTCAGTTTCGGCCGAAACCGAAACCGAAACCGAAACTCACGTGTTCATATTGAAAAAAAAAAAAAACCAGCCAAGTGCGAGTCGGATTCCCGCACAGAGAAATCCGTTACAAAAATTACGTTTGTTGTGTGGATGTTTTTTTTCTGATTTTAGTAGGTATTTTTTGTTATAGCGGGAACAGCACATGGTGAGGTTGTTGGTGGTGGCAGTGACTTTAGAAATCTCCAACGCTTTCAACACCTTGCCCTGGAGCTGCGTTTGGGAGGCGCTTATTTACCATGGAATTCCTCAATACCTCCGTCGAATTTTCGGGGTCTATCTTTCCGAGAGGGCTATATATAACTTACCCTTACTTTGTGACATTTATTTACGAGCGTTTCCGTGCTTCGGAAGGCACGAAAAGCCGTTGGTCCCGGTTGTCAGTAAAATGACAGTCGTTAAGCCAAGTTGAAGGCCTTACGGGCGGCTTGAAAAATTTCAACTGTGGGTCGTCACAACCTGCGCCCGGGTCGGCAGCGCGTGTGTAGCGCCTCTGGTGTTGCAAACGTCTATAGGCTACGGTTACCAACCTTCCGGTGGGCCGTAAGCTTGTCTGCCACCTAAGTAGTATAAAAAAAAAAAAAAAACCCGAGAGATGGTCGGCGAGATGTGTCATTCGGTGTTCTACAGGGATCGTTCTTGGACTGCTTCTGTGGAACATCGGTTACGATTGGGTGCTGCGTGGTCCGCCGTCCGTTGCTCAGAGATGTCGGGGTAACCTGTTACGTGCGTAACATGTTACGACGACACCCTAATTACAGCGCGGCGCGAGGAGCAACGCAACGAGACGCAGCCCTAAAGGACACCTGCGGGATTCAGCTTATATATAGGGGGCGTCAGCATCGGTATCGAGCTCTCGATGACGTATCAGGGGCTCGTACTCGATAGCTGGTGTAACTTCGGATACCACTTCCGAAGTTTGGTCCCAAAACTGAGGGAGGGGGCATCAGCCTCACTCTCGTGGTTGTTGCCCAATATCAGGGGACCCAACGTTCCCTGCAGGAGACTGTACGTTGGGATCATGCGGAGCAGGGCCCTATATGAGGCCCCCGTATGGGCGGAGATCCTGATGGCCAGCAATGCTGCTGGATTGCTTAGCCCGCAGAAGGCGATGGCTGTCAGGGTAAGGATAAGGGGATACCGCATGATCTCAGTTGAGGCGGCATGTCTTCTAGCCGGGACGAGGGGTCCCGACCGACGATGGGACCTGGAAGCGAGGGCCCTTGCGTCATTGTTTAAATGGCGCAAGAAGGCGCTGGAGCGGTACCATAGCCCTCTTCCTATGAACAGGTCATGCTCGTGAAAGAGACGGCGCCGGGGAGGAAGCGGGAGAGAACTCTCCCACCCAAGTTGCACAGTCTGCGACGGCACGCCCTATACTCTCAACCTCTATGACCAGGGGTCGGAGGACGTCTGCTCACCGTCCTTATAGAAGCAGGCCCTAGACGATAGCATGAAGTTTGAGATTCATGCATGCCCCCCTCAAGTAGCGGGATAACAACTAAACAACCCCCCAAAGACGCGGCTGCAGAATGTATCATTTCAAAGGCATACTCCGGCATAGCATCTATGTAGGATTTAAGAGTAAAAAATAGCGGCAACAAAAATATATCATCAGTGGTTAGGCCTCTATCTGGCGTGGTTCCAGCGATACAACCTCGTGACTAAGAGACAGACGGTCGGCTTGGCCTTATGTCTCGTTAATAGGGTCCCGCTTTAACTCCCCGTGTGAGAGTCCGACTCGCACTTAGTCGGTTATTTTTTCAATAGGTGCAGCAGTTCCACCAAGTGCCATCGATCAACGGTATAAATCTTCTCACGTGTTTATTTTAGAAATATCTCCACCTAAAGATGAGTTTCTTTCTTTTACGTGTGAAATTACTCATAGATGCTATTGCGAAATCCTACCGACTAAAACCACACGGTGCCCTGCTACTAGCTCTTGGCTGGTTTTGGTTACATTCTGGAAGTGTATAACTAAAACCGGGCACGAGTGAGCCGGACTCGCGCACGAAGGGTTCCGTACAAGAAAAGCGGCAAAAAAGTCACGGTTGTTGTAAGGGAGGCCCCCTCTAATACTATTATTTTGTCTATTTTTATTATTTGTTGCTATAGCGGAAAAGAAATAACTGTCTAACTCAGTGCCGGATTAGCCATATAGCAAGAGTAGCAAATGCTACGGGCCCCGCGAACTTGGGGGCCCCGCACTCTAACGCCTATCTGACCGTTATAAAAATAAATACCTAATTTAGATAGGAGCGTAAAATATCTCGCATGACTTAAACGCGAAGCACTTAGGCTATACTTAACTTCCACTTGACAATCTAAAACTCGATTTCGTCACGTTAATTCGTAAAAATAAGGAGGTATTTTACGAACTTTTTAACATTAATGTTCTAATGTTTAACTAAGTATAAACGACATATTTAGACTAGCATCTTTAACCCGTTTCTACACTTCAAACGGCCAGATTTTTATTATATAGGTATACATTAATTTTGCGACTTTACGTAGCTGCGATTGTATTTTTTAATCCATTTTAATATAATATCGATTAAAAGTATTTCGAGAAAACAGGCTAACTATTTAAATTTTACTAACTCAGTCACGATCCAATCTACTGTGGTTAGTTGATTTATTATAAAATATAGATTCATTTTAAGAATTATTCAAATTATAAACAAAAAGTTAATCAATTAATAATTACACATTTTATGTGATCGTCGACATTTAATTTACTTGAATACCTATGTTTACTATAAAATAAGTGCTTTATGCAAATTTTGATATTTTGGATTTTAAACCTTTTTTCAATTACTATAGGTAAGTGTAGGTATTATACCTACCACGAGAAACGTTGGTATCAAAATCTACAACAATAATTTAAATTGTACCACATTTCTAAAATTGAGCGCTGGCCACACCACAAGTAATGTGTTGTACTATTGCGTCAAATTGGGCTATTAATTAACAAGCCTAAATAATTTCCATTGTGAGGTGAACCAGCAAAGGTCAATGGGCAAATAGTATGGGAGAACAACCCACGGCGGACAGAAATGAAATTGTGAGGATATATAGATAAATGTCTCTAGTTTATCATGGTAAGGGTCGCTTTCTTGTGGGCTGTGGGAATATTGAAAAAAAAAAACTTATTTATATTCACTTGATTTATTCGGCGTGATCAATATCTACTGTGATTTCATCTAAAAATGCAGCAGGGGCGTCGACTTGTTGTTGATGCCTAGCCCAGGATAAAAAATAAACTATACTAAAAAAAAAAAGGCGTGTGGCACTCCGGGACTGCCGCGGTAAAGCTATTACATAGCATTTTTTATCAACTATGCTAGTATAATTATTTCTATATAAGAATATTTTAAGGCCTATGTTCAACAAAGTAAAGTACCAACCTTTTGGACTTTTGTACTTTGGACTTTTGGACATTTGGACTTTTGGGACCTTTGGGACCTTTGGGACCTTTGGGACTTGGGACTTTTGGACATTTGGACTTTTGGGACCTTTGGGACCTTTAGGACCTTTGGGACTTGGGACTTGGGACTTTTGGGACTTTTGGACTTTTGCACTTTTGGGACTTTTGGGACTTTTGGGACTTTTGGGACAAAAGTCCAAAAGTCCAAAGTCCAAAGTCCAAAAGGCCAAAAGTCCAAAAGTCCAAAGTCCAAAAGTCCAAAAAACCAAAGTCCAAAAGTCCAAAAGCCCAAAAGGCCAAAAGGCCAAATGTCCAAAAGTACAAAAGTCAAAAAGTTCAAAAATCCAGAAGGCCAAAAGTTCAAAAGTCCCAAAGGCCAAAAGTCCACTCCACCAAACCTCACCCCACCCCACCTCACACCAATTCACCTCCCCACACCCCACTTCACCTCACCCCACCCTACACACCTCAGCCCACCCCACCTCACCCTACTTCACTTCATATACATAGGTACACGTTATGCAAACGCTCACGTGTACACGTTGGTATATGAAGTGCGAGATACACGAAAGTGGCCGAAGGTAGCCGAGAGTGTTAGGTAATTTTCGTGACAGAATTTCTGGATTCGGTCTCCACGCTCAAGGCCCGCGATAGAAGCTGCTATGCAATAGCTTAAAAAAAAACTATGTAAAAATCCAAACAAACAGCAAATAATCAGGTCCAGTAAACGAGCTTAGGTAGTCGATAAAAACAAGAGATAACTGGTAAACGCACAGATCACGACGAAAGACAACGAAGGACTGCGATGACACGAACGAAACAATGCGCCAGCGCGAGCGAGACGCGAGCTACTGTGCGAGAGAGAGGAAGCGACCGTATACAAGCCAATTCGATCACGCGGCGGGACGTACATGCACTCGCCAAAACTATTTAGTAGATATTTAAAGAACGACAACTTATATTTAATAGTAGTATTCGATTTTTTTAATAAATATATTATTGGTTCTAACTTTGTTCTCCCATGGATTCTAACTAAAATAACCATTTATAATGGGAAGTGAATTTATACTCTTTCATTTTAAGTCATTTTCATTTATGTCCGCGACCGGGTCGGATTGCGCCCAATGACCTTTGTTCACTACCCCGAAACGCAAGACCTCGTTCTGCTAAAAACTTTATTACCGCAATGATTCGTTATAAGAGTAGCCTCTAATACTTTTGCTCAGTCTCTATTTGGCTCACAAGTTGAGAATCAACACGCGTAGTCGCGTATTCGTGAAATTACGGCTTGTCTATGCGGAGTGCTTTCTTCATTGTGCGCATTCTTCCAGTCATCTAAGTAATTCGTCTCTTTAAACCGTGGTGACGAACTATCTGAATTCGTAACTTTGCAAACAAAACATGAAAGCCGTCCTTTGGTTTCCGAATAACACAAACAGGCTCTGACGTGAGTTTTAATCGTTAGTTTATGTTTATAGGTGAAAAATTACTTATGGCAGAATCGTGGCTTATTTTCGTTTTAGTAAATTTTCTTTGAAGCCAAAAAATCACTATTCATTTGTTGCAGTTCGCTGCTTCCTTTTTTAATCCAATAATCAATAATTTAGAGAAGTCTATATTAAAAGTGTTATCTCTAAATTTGCCCATATTAAATCTAGAAAGTTTATTTGTAGGTACCTACCTAACAGTTTTGTTTTATTTAATACCCTACATTAAGATTATTTTTGAAAAGCATTAGTATGCTAACTGATCATAAATTTTGAATATGGAAAAATAATTGATTTTGAACAGGATTCGAACCTGCGTCTTCGGCGAACCGTGCCGACGCGTTAACCATTCCGCCACCGAAATCTACTCGGAATCAACCAAATTTTCTACCTTATTATACGTCTTGGGGCAACGTAGACACCATCTACCGGTACTTTTTTAGAAAGTTACACGGCACGAATGTATAGAATTGCACCTATATTCATTCGATTTATGATGAAATCAGCCCGAACAATAAGATTATTTTTGAAAAGCAATTAGTATGCTAACTGATCATAAATTTTAAACATGGAAAAAGAATTGGTTTCGAGCTGGATTCGAACTTGCGTCTTCGGCGAACCGTGCCGACGCATTAACGATGGCGGAGTGGTTAACGCGTCGGCACGGTTCGCCGAAGACGCAGGTTTGAATCCTGCTCAAAACCAATTCTTTTTATATATTTAAAATTTATAATACCCTACACTTCAGAACCTAAAGCAAACCAAGGGCCCCTTGACAGAATTTGCTACAGGCCCCGCGCTGGCTTAATCCGGCACTGGTCTAACTATCACAGTGGATGTGTGACAGCCTCCAGACAGACAGACAGACGATCAACACAGTCAAAGGAACCGACAACAAAGAGGTAGGGTTATGTAATGTCCTAAATCTTTAGGATTCAGTAACCAAAAGTAAAAACGTGATCCTAAAAAAGGAGGTCGAAGACATAACACAGGGCTAACTGTCTAAAACTTCTGAATGATTGTACTCGTAATTGCTTGTGGCTTAAGTAAAGTTGTATTATTATAACTATTGATTGGAAGATTTGGAAGTCCTTTGTAAATCTCTAAATCTTCGGTTAGTAATATATTAACTGGTTGGGCTGACCTCAACCACGTCACAAGCAGAGCCAGACACTCAAAATTCATGAACACGTGGGTTTCGGCCCGGCCGAAAGTTTCGGCCCGTTTTGGCCGAAACCGAAACTGCGGCCGAAACTCGATTTTTTGGCCGAAACTGGCCGAAACCGAAACCGAAACCGAAACTTCGGTCGGTCACTAGTAAAAATGTTCCAATTTAAAATGTTTAATGTAGAAGGTGTCCGCGGCTCCCTCTGCGTCGATTACTGTCCCCGTTCCAACATTCCGTGGGAACTTATTCCCGGGATAAAAAGTAGTCTGTGTTAGTCCAGACTATTATTTATCCCTGTGCCAAATTTCAGCTAGATCCGTTCAGCCGTTACAGCGAAAATGAGTCACAAACATCGAGACAAGCATACTCACAAACTTTCGCAATTCAATACTAGTAAGGGTGTATTTAAGGTCATACCAATTAACCAATTTTTAACTTTATTTCTAGGGAAACTTCAAGGTAAGCTATTTACGACATATAAATGAATAACAATGACATAACAGAAGACGTGTTGTCATCAATGGCCTCGTTACAACCTCGGGGAAATACGGTTTACTCATGAGCAGTAATGCAATGTTCGAACAGGATGTTATGGCTGAAAAAATAATAGGCGCTAAAACAGGCTTGCTTTATGTAACCAGGATTTTGTCATAGGTACTGGATGAGTTCTGCGAGAATTTATAATATTATTATAACGATTACCTACTATACCCGAATTTTTAATTAGACGAAGTAAATTGACAGTAGCTAATGTCACTTCGTCATAGAAAATAAGCAACATTGTATGAAGAAGTGACATTAGTTGCTGTCAATTTACTTCGTCTAATAAAAAATTGGACTTTACAAATATTTCTTCTTTGTAACTTCGGATGAGGGCAGATTATATAGCTTTAGACTAACGAACGAGCTTATCTATACTAATAATAGTAAAGAGGAAAGATTAGTTTTTTTGTTTGTTTGTTTGTTTGTAACGAATAGGCTCCGGAACTACTAGACCGATACGAAAAATTATTTCGCTGTTGGAAAGCTACACTCTTTGCGGTGAACATAGGCTATATTTTATTCCCGTATATCTACGGGAACGGGAACTAAGCGGGTGAAACCGCGTGACGTCCGCTAGTACGCAATAAAGAAAACCAAAATAAAACCTTGTAGATATCAAACTGGTCTTGCTAACGTCGTATAGCCAATCCTAAAATTATGGCACAAACCGTGTGTTAGAACTACTTACAATAAAAGCTGTCATAAGCAGTTTTTATTTCTCGATAAACACGTCTTTTACCCCCCCCCCCCTCCCTATAACACTTTACAGCCACCCCCTCCCTGTAAGACGCTCGAAGGAGTATAAGTATTTCTTTATGACCTCACTAATACGAGTACCTATTTAGGGAGCGACCTTTACGTCGATAATTTGAACCACTTTATGGTGGTCTATACAAATACAGATAATGCAGAAGTTCAACTTCGGTTTAGTGATTTTTTTGTACATGGCATGCCAGTGTCTGTAACACTGAACAAGTTTACAAACGCTTTAAAATATAGGTATCAAATTAATCTGCATTCCGATCCCGAACAACGCGTGCCGTGCCGGGCAGAGGTGCCACTCATACACAGTTGAGAGAATCTTCGCCAGAATCGAGTGTTTCAAAAGATCGTTCCTCTGTCGAATTATAAAAACCTGGACCGACCTGCCCGCACACGTGTTTCCCTCATCTTACAATCCCGGGTTCTTCAAGAGGAACGTGAAGAGGCACATCACAGGGCCGCCAACTTGAGGACCACTGTCAGAAGTGGCCCCCAATCGCTAGATGCACCACGACTTTCCATCAGTGGCGACGTCAATTTGACGAGCTTAATTAAAAAAAATTCAGTTCTAGTTAACCTTCTGAATTAATTTTTTATGACTCAGGTAAGTCTCACACAAGAGCTCACTTTATTATGCCACGCACGACCAACCTCATTTATTTTACCTCTCGAATAAAACTGGACGTGTATTATTTAGAAGTTATTCGACTAATTTAACGTCCGCGTCCGCCCAAGACGAGAAGTTTTATTTGAGGTCGATAGGCACTTCTTTAATTATTAATGGATCAGCGGCGCCATTTTAGAATTATTCAAGAAGGTCGGTAGTAGGTACCTATCTGCAATGCATCAGTTTTAGCGCAGTTATTAGGTATTTCTTTCTTTTTTGACGAGGGCGGCGCGGAGACTAGGCTTCCAAATGAAATAAAAAGTATGCCCTTAAAGTGCATAAAAAGTAAATTATACTGCAAGGGCTACTACACAATTGACGATTATTTGTATGACGAGGAAGCCTGCAAAAGAACTCTACTGCATTCTCGAACAATATTTTGTGATTTTTAGTTTCTCTTATATAGAGCACAAAAGAAAAGCCCGCCGAGTTTCTTGGTGCAAGGATTATGTGAAATTAAAAAAAAAGTACGGATTGGCTTATGCGGGACTCAAACACCGCGTAAATAAAAACAGTCTCTCTCCCGTCTCTCCTACTCACGAAACTAAGCTGTGTTTTGCCTCGTCCTTACCGCGTAGCAGGATAGGACATTGGATAAAAAAAGACCCTTTTCCAGTCTCAATTAATTTATCCACTAAAATCTTCAAACAATTTGAGTTTGAAACGTTCTCATCTTTCGAAGTTATCGACACTTTCCTACAAAGAAATAACGATATGACTACGATAGACGCTAACAATGAAAATTTCATCAAGATAATGCTATAATAACAGCTGTTCTATCTAAGGCTGCTTTTCCACCAGAGATGTGCTATGCTACGTTGCCATGGATGCGTTTGAAATCCACCAATCAAATATATTTTTGTTGTCAGAAAAGGAGTAGGTAAGTACCTACTTAGAGGATTGTTCCAAACAAGTTTCAATACTGAGGGTTTTGTAGTTCAGAAATTAGAGACATCTAAACTTTGCTAAACTTAGAATTTTAGGGTTCCTTTGAATGTAAGGGTCATTCTAAACTGGCGTATTTGAGTAATCATAAAAAAGCTTAATGATTAAGGCTATTGTAAAATTATTACGCCTTCGGCGCGGACTGAATGGTTTTAGAATAGACTCAATCTTTAAGCTCTTTTGTGATTATCAAACAGGGCAGTTACAACGTTCCTATGAGTCTGATGAAGAAATACTCCTCTTTTCATACACCTTTTTCTCGCTCTTTCTTTTATGTGACGTAAACGAAGTTGCGGGAGTCAGCTTGTTTGACAATATTTAACGGTCAAAGTTACTTGTGGACTGACGAATCTGATTGGTGGATATTAAACGCATCCACATAGCACATCTTTAAGTGGATAGGCACCCTAAGATCTGCGCTAGAATACTGCGCGCGCATCTGTTTTGCGATCAACAATAAAATGGATATTGCGCAAGAGTCGATGACGCGGCCACACTTTCACTCTCGTTCGTCGTATTACGGTCATTGAGTCAGAAATGTGTGCTAGTGACTGATATCTTAACATACTTTTTTGTAAGTGTGCTAAGGTAGAGTTCAGAGTTCGAACTGGAACTCAAATCTTCGTTTCGAACTTTAAACTCTACCTTACTTATTAGGGTTTTCTATAAAGAGGTCAATAAATACTTCCTGACCTCAGGGAGCCCAAGTCTGTTTTAAGCTGATCTGATAATAATATTATTCTTTCCATATTCGTTGGTCAGTACCGTCGGCCATCATGGCAGTCGTTGAACCATGTAAAAGGCAAAGCTCGTCCTGCCATTAGGTACGACACGCTCTGGCAACTTTAGTGATGCATGATGCTTTTTGTTACTTTTCGATAGCTAATTGTGCAAAACCTACGCGACTGAAGTAACGTCTTCTATCTGTTCTCTCTGTCTGTTAGGCTCATCACCCGTGAGCCAAAACAAGATTAGATTTTTTCAAGAGGATAGTATGAGATTTTTGTCAGATATTTGCAGGATGAAAGCAAAACATAGATCATAGGTTTAATTCAAATTTTATACACATGTCAACAAGAGATAGAGCCTTTTTATGGTTACATTTTATCACGCTGCTCGACGATAGGTAGAGAGTAATTTAAATATTTCCACACAATTTTTACGCGAACGGTTTTGGGCGAAAGTCTTTTAAAAAGGACCTAATTCAAGTACTGTTTATAGTGTACGGCATGCGTGCGGCCTGTTGCTGGAACTTGGCCTGCGCACTGCCGTGCGCTTAGATTAACTTGAAGCTCAAATTAATGAGCAAGCATCAAGTGCCGATGATGGAAATTAACCGTTCCGACCAGTGGTAGCACTCTTTTACTACAAGAGAATACTACTCACATTCGAAAGTGGCCAGTGGACATTAGGAATAAGGATGCGATACATTATCCTATACAACATAGCGAAGTCGCGGGCTACAGCTATAGTTGTCAAAAAGCCTTTTTTGACATTTCAGACAGCGTCATTCTCAGTGAAAGATTTCGGAAACAGCCAATGAGAGTCCGTTCACTGGCGACTATCTAATTGGTAGATTCGACAATCCGCAAATGAGAGTAGTTGCGATGACAGATGTCAAAACGGACCCATAACACTCTGAGTTTAGTGACATAATAAAAGCGGATGCACGAAACGTTACGCTGTCAATCTTATTACCTAACAAGACGTCAAGAAAAGGAACGAACGTGATTCATCCAACTTGCGTTAAGTAATAGACGGTGACTTGCAAAATAAGACGAGCTTGCGAATATTGAAACGAGAAAATAAATATGGATGGGACTCACTGTTTGGAGTTTGCAAAGATGTTGTTTGTTGGATAAGTAGGTAATTAGGTCAAAATGGGGAGTTGGGGTGGTTTTCGTACATGTCCAGTGAGAGTATTGTTTAGTAAAGTCTGCCTTATTTTTTTATCTCTGCATCACCCTAAGGTTGACTGGCAGAAAATGCATAAGGCATTAAGTCCGCCTTGTACTCTGTGCTTAAGTTTGAAATCTATACTATCTATACTAATATTAAAAAGGGGAAAGATTCGTTTTTTTGTTTGTTTGTTTGTAACGAATAGACTCCGGAACTAATGGACCGATTTGAAAAATTCTTTCACGTTGGGAAGCTACACTCTTTGCGCTGAACATAGGCTATATTTTATTCCCGTATTCCCACGGGAACGGGAACTATGCGGGGTGAAACCGCGTGACGTCCGCTAGTAAATAAATATAGTGATTGGCGTTACCTTACTTATTTCACAGAGACCAAGAACACTCTATTCATTTGACTTGACAATTCGATTGACTGTCTTTGTAGCGAATCGAAATCGAAAGTGTAGGTACGTCTGCGAAGCTGTGATGGCAATAAGTATGTTTATCAGTTGTGAAGATCCATAGCAAGATGAGCCGCCTTGTAATCGATTATGAGCACTCGGACCCCATGACTCGACTCGACCTCTGAGGACATCATCCCGAATAGTTACCCGAGCCTGGGTTGAACAGCGTGCTAGACAAATAGGTAGGCACTAGGTGTAAACATTTATATATATATATATATATATATATACGTAGGTAGTAAGGTAGTAATAAGTAATGCAACGCAGTGACACTCTCTTAAGTACTAACACGGCAATAGACACATTAACTTTGGTGGGGGGATGGGGAAGCTTACTCAGTGGAAGACAGGGAGTTGCCGATCTGTATGTACCTAATACTATTATATTATCTTTGCTAAAACACAGCCCAACGTGAATAAAACATGATTCTTTTAACAATATTTCTTATAACTTATAAAGTAGGGTTTATTATAATGCACCTTTGCGCGACTGCTCTACAAAATGTTAGCAGGGTAGAATATGCTTCAAATATCAAATTACTGCAAACATATAAGTATTTTAAAATTATGTGAGAACGTTCCTTCAATTGTAGTCTGGATATAATCCGTGTCGCTTATCTCACAGTATACGCCAGCTCACACAGATACAGTCAAAAACAATGGCGTCGCAATCAGGTACTTAAAAGAAAAGCATCGCACACGATGTGTTTTACAAAACGGTCACTTTCCAACTTTCTAACAGTTTCTGTACTTATGTCGTGAGTTGGCGTTATGATGACAGTTCCTAGAGGCATAAAGGGACACTTCAATTAAAAATTAAAAACTTTTTTATTCTTGACCTCTGTTCGAGATTTGAATTCTGGCAACTCATTAATTTCGTTGTTAACTTGTTTTATTAAAAACCGAAGCTGTGCTTGACCCTAAATAAAATGCTTCAAATCTTATGACAGGTTTTCAACTTCATATAGACTAGCTTTTGACTGCGGGTTAAAAAATATAATCTGTCAACGTTCTTACATATTGTTTAAATATAACACGCGCTAAGAGGGAAATTAGTAGGTCGTCAACTTGAGGACCGCTATTTAATTGACAGTCGTAAATTTTTGTGTAATGACGACTTACAAAAATTGAGAATGAACCATCTTTCCATACCAAAATAGAAAAAAGAAACTTTCACTACATGGAGACAAACTAAAAAATATTTTTATAATTCCTTGGTGAAGTAACCGCAGCGATTAAAGATATTTATTACGCAAACGATGCTAATCTACCTGATGATACTAATTTTGATGAAAAGAAAACTATACCCTTTTATTCAATAATGCAATTTAACTATATTAACACTCGTGTCGTAACAGTAGCCAGAAATAAACTTTTTTCATCTTTTGAAGTTTCGGCTTCATTGCAATAATGTAGCCGAAACGTCAAAAGATACACAAAGCTTAAAGATTTTTGAACTTCGGAGACTAACTCAGGCCGGTCCTTGAATGGGTGGCCACCACACGTGACCACTTTGGGACATTTATTTGCGAGCGTTTGCCTGCTTCGGAAGGCACGTTAAAGAGTTGGTCCCGGTTGGTAAAATAAATGTCAAGTTGAAAGCCTTATGGGCGAGTTTAAAAATTTTAACAGCAGGCAGTCACAAACTGTGTCTGTCTATTCCAATAGGTACGGCAATTCCAGCTCACCTTACGTTGGACAAATAATGAAAAAAGATGAAGGTTCGTTCAGGCTTGTGGCGACGTCAATTTGACGAGCTAACTATGTAAAAAGAAAAATTTTAACAAGGCCTTCGAACAGAGCCACATCCAGTCATTCTTACCATGAGCGATATTAAGTTCATTAAGATAATAGAATAAGTTTCTATCTTGGAGGATAATTCAGTTACCGCGTTCATTTTATCGCGCAAAGCTTTAATTATAGGGAAGAGGTTTTTGATACAAATAATGTAATGAAATTTAATTACCTGCATAGAGATTCTTGCCAATGAGGGGTTTTTGACACGACTGCTAAGGAAGGTGATGCTTACCTGCATAGAGATTCTTGCCAATGAGGGGTTTTTGACACGACTGCTAAGGAAGGTGATGCTCTTTTACGGGTGAAAATCCCCCGATTGTGTGATCAGACTCGAGCTGACTAACAACTTGTTAGTCAGCTCGAGTCTGATCACACAATCGGGGGATTTTCACCCGTAAAAGAGCATCACCTTCCTTAGCAGTCGTGTCAAAAACCCCTCATTGGCAAGAATCTCTATGCAGGTAAGCATCACCTTCCTTAGCAGTCGTGTCAAAAACCCCTCATTGGCAAGAATCTCTATGCAGGTAATTAAATTTCATTACATTATTTGTATCAAAAACCTCTTCCCTATAATTAAAGCTTTGCGCGATAAAATGAACGCGGTAACTGAATTATCCTCCAAGATAGAAACTTATTCTATTATCTTAATGAACTTAATATCGCTCATGGTAAGAATGACTGGATGTGGCTCTGTTCGAAGGCCTTGTTAAAATTTTTCTTTTTACATAGTTAGCTCGTCAAATTGACGTCGCCACAAGCCTGAACGAACCTTCATCTTTTTTCATTATTTGTCCAACGTAAGGTGAGCTGGAATTGCCGTACCTATTGGAATAGACAGACACAGTTTGTGACTGCCTGCTGTTAAAATTTTTAAACTCGCCCATAAGGCTTTCAACTTGACATTTATTTTACCAACCGGGACCAACTCTTTAACGTGCCTTCCGAAGCAGGCAAACGCTCGCAAATAAATGTCCCAAAGTGGTCACGTGTGGTGGCCACCCATTCAAGGACCGGCCTGAGTTAGTCTCCGAAGTTCAAAAATCTTTAAGCTTTGTGTATCTTTTGACGTTTCGGCTACATTATTGCAATGAAGCCGAAACTTCAAAAGATGAAAAAAGTTTATTTCTGGCTACTGTTACGACACGAGTGTTAATATAGTTAAATTGCATTATTGAATAAAAGGGTATAGTTTTCTTTTCATCAAAATTAGTATCATCAGGTAGATTAGCATCGTTTGCGTAATAAATATCTTTAATCGCTGCGGTTACTTCACCAAGGAATTATAAAAATATTTTTTAGTTTGTCTCCATGTAGTGAAAGTTTCTTTTTTCTATTTTGGTATGGAAAGATGGTTCATTCTCAATTTTTGTAAGTCGTCATTACACAAAAATTTACGACTGTCAATTAAATAGCGGTCCTCAAGTTGACGACCTACTAATTTCCCTCTTAGCGCGTGTTATATTTAAACAATATGTAAGAACGTTGACAGATTATATTTTTTAACCCGCAGTCAAAAGCTAGTCTATATGAAGTTGAAAACCTGTCATAAGATTTGAAGCATTTTATTTAGGGTCAAGCACAGCTTCGGTTTTTAATAAAACAAGTTAACAACGAAATTAATGAGTTGCCAGAATTCAAATCTCGAACAGAGGTCAAGAATAAAAAAGTTTTTAATTTTTAATTGAAGTGTCCCTTTATGCCTCTAGGAACTGTCATCATAACGCCAACTCACGACATAAGTACAGAAACTGTTAGAAAGTTGGAAAGTGACCGTTTTGTAAAACACATCGTGTGCGATGCTTTTCTTTTAAGTACCTGATTGCGACGCCATTGTTTTTGACTGTATCTGTGTGAGCTGGCGTATACTGTGAGATAAGCGACACGGATTATATCCAGACTACAATTGAAGGAACGTTCTCACATAATTTTAAAATACTTATATGTTTGCAGTAATTTGATATTTGAAGCATATTCTACCCTGCTAACATTTTGTAGAGCAGTCGCGCAAAGGTGCATTATAATAAACCCTACTTTATAAGTTATAAGAAATATTGTTAAAAGAATCATGTTTTATTCACGTTGGGCTGTGTTTTAGCAAAGATAATATAATAGTATTAGGTACATACAGATCGGCAACTCCCTGTCTTCCACTGAGTAAGCTTCCCCATCCCCCCACCAAAGTTAATGTGTCTATTGCCGTGTTAGTACTTAAGAGAGTGTCACTGCGTTGCATTACATATTACTACCTTACTACCTACGTATATATATATATATATATATATATAAATGTTTAGTAATAGGTACATAAGTACCTAAGCTTACTAGTTGCTTAGACGCCTTAGCTTCTTTTGGCTTAGGTATACTATACTATTTTCACGCCAAATCCCTTGCGGGGTAGGCAAAAAGAACCGAGCGCCACACGGCACGGTCCATACACACCTCACTTGCTTCTTCAACTTTCATTTTTCTTTTCATGCATGCACGTTGGTTCCTTCGGCTGTTGACACCACCTTCAAATAATACACGATTAATTTGGTCGTGGTAGGTGTGTCGTGGCTTTCCCTGACTCCTACGTCCACTTTCGCGTTGTATATCTGTTTTGGGTATACCGTCATAATACCAGAAATCATAATGCCTTTACTTAAAATGCCTGAGCCCAAAATACCCGAAATCGAAATATCAATATTCAAAAGGCAAATATTTATAATATAAATAATTTAAAATGCCTTACGGTCGAATAACCGAAACCCAAAATATAAATTTATCAAATACCTTATCCTAAAATGTTCAAACACGAAATACCTTTTTTTTAACATGATTTAAATCCTACATGGATGCTATATATCTGTGAATGGTTAACACCTCGACTCAGAGTATCCCGACTCGGATAGGTTAGGTTAAAAAAAAACCACGAAGGCTAAGGCGGGAGCGAAGCGAAGCGGAGCCCGCCTTAGCCTTCGTGGTTTTTTTTTGATTTTTCGTTAGCCCACTGTAGTACTTTTGTAACTCTGAATCAAAGTGTTTTAACATGAGGTAAATCCTACATGGATACTATGCCGGACTCCTACCGACTAAAAACCACACGTATCCTACATAACAGCCTACAGTTGGGAGCCCCAAGTAAGCCCTCAGAAGGATACCCAAGGACCAACAGAGCTACGGCTACACTTAGGTGGGGGGGGGGGGAGGGGGGTGTAAATAAGTTAAAGTCAAATAACAAAACGTGTGAGTGGCAATAAATCTTTATTTCTTAAATCATTCATTTATTAACTACGCGCTATCTATATAATGAACTGGTATAATACCTAATACCCAGTAGGTTAAAGCGATGAACTGGGTAGGTTATGGTTTTTTTTTAATATTCACATTGTATTCTATTTTCGGTATTTTAAATTAAGGATATTTGAAAATTTGTATTTTGAATTCTGATATAATAATTATTTGTATTTTAAGTTAAGACATTTTAAGGTAAGGTGAACTGAAATAAGGTATTTTGAATGTTAAGGTATTTCGAATTCGGGTATTTTGGTCTAATGCATTTTAAGTAAAGGCATTTTGATTTCTGGTATTTTAATATATAACCCTGTTTTGCCATTCTTTCATCTCCCATTCGTTCCACATGCCCACATTTTTCTTTTGGCTTATTTAGTTTAATTAGTAAAAGCTAGATGGCTTGGGAAAAAATGTCTCAAAATGTTTATTTTAAGAAAAATAAGAGACCTGTGTAATAACTTCAATCTTGTTGGTTTACATTGTTACTTGGATACAATTGAATTTATTAACCTGAAAACCCTCCCACCGGTTTAGTGGTAGGTTTTTCATGAATGCGTTCTAATGCTATGTTTTCAATTCAGATATGCAGACATTGTTGAGGATTTTCTTTTATAACACGTACTAAATAATAAATAGCAAAGACTTCGCTTCAAAACTCGTTACTTTTCACATTCCCTTGATAAAACATTAGCACAACGTTGTTATTTGACTTATATTTACGCCTTCATTTATATACGTACAGACCTTTACACATAGAAAACACCCGAACTCCGAAACAAACATTTGCACAAATATGTGGATCGCCCGCGCCCCGGGAAGCAAACCCTGGACTCCACCTTAGTTGGTTAAACTACGGCTTCGGCAGTCCACAGAGCAGACATTGAGTCCAGCGTGCGTAAATAAAAGAAACGCAAACTACGACTGTATGCTATGCATGGAAGTAGGCTTAGGGTTACCTTCCTTGACTTGAAAATTAAAAAGAAATTTTTATTCATATAGGTCACAATGTAAATGTTATTATTAACGTCAAAATGAGTAACAGACAATATCAAGAGAAGAAAATAAAAGAATCTTGATGCACGTGTATCAAAACATCTGCGTTTGGTGAGCGTGGTACTGTAACTGTTCAATATAAATACTTCCATCGATGTAAAATTAATTAAACATAGAGCCAGGTTTCTAAGAATTGCCGTAGGGTACAAAACGACTTCTGATATTTATTTGTTGTAACCATTTTCTCAGTATTTGATTTCTCTGATATCAATGCATGTAGGAGATTGAAAACTTGCACTGTAAGCTATTCGAGAAGAGCTCGGCATGTCTTCGTAAATTTTCACTATCTATACTTAACTGGTAAAGACCTATCTCCAGCAGTGGATTTGCACGAGCTACTTACTTCTAAAACATCTTTTTTTTTATATACCACTAGAGTGGCAGACAAGCGTACGGCCCCACCAGATGTACCGGTGGTCACCGCAGCCTATGGACGTTTGCAATTCTGTACAAATCTTCTAAGTCCCCTTTTGAAGAACCCCATACTGTAGGCATTCGGAAAAACCGAAGCAGGGAGATCATTCCACAACCTAAGCGTACGCGGCAGAAAGCCTCTATTAGATCTCACCGTGCTCGAGCGCTCAGGTCGCGATCTTAATGCGACGATACATGGACACGTTTGTGGTATACAAAAATTACACGGGTGGAACCGTGGTCGTCCTCTAGTTGTGTAATAACTATAAGTGTCCATCCATGCGTTCAGTTCTACACCGGTTCGCTTTCAAATTACGTGATTAACTTTTTTTCTTTTGTTACTTGTTTTAGCGGCGTTCTTCATCTTTTCGTGTTACTTTTTTTAATATCTTTTTAAAGTTTCGTGGTTTAGGAACCTTTATTTTATACTAGCTGTTCCCCGCGGCTTCGTAAGCGTGGAAGTCGTTATCGCGTAAAATCGTTACCATCCTTTTGCGCAGTCAGTTAAAAAGTAGCCTATTTCCTTGCCTCAGACTTAATACCAAATTTCATCAAAATCGGTTCAGCGGTTTAGGCTGGAAAGCGTAACAGACAGACAGACAGAGTTAGTTTCGCAGTGACACTCTCTTAAGTACTATATATATATATATATATATATTACACATAGAAAGCACCCAAACTCCTCAAGAAACATTTTCGAATCACATGCATGTAGGCAATATATTTATTCCCATTCCCACCCATGTTTCGCTCAGCAACGACTATTATACACCACCTTTTACGCTTTAATAAAACGTGCTGCAAAAACGACTAACGTTACATTTAGTAGTCTTCAGCTATAAATAAACATAAGTTACATAACACACGACCCAGAAAACGAAACACGTTGCATAACGCAACTATCACTAGCGGACATGATACGTGTCCGAACATAATTTATAGCTTGCACTGGGTGTCAAGGTTAATGGTGCAAAGAGAGCAGAGTGTCAGACCGAGAAGGTTTTAATTTGTGTTCATTCACACGACACAATGCGTTTATTATAATTTATAGTTTTAATTTTATGTAAACGGTTTCTAAACGTATTTATTATATCTTAATAGGTAGGTATATGAACTGTTTTAATTAAAGCAATATAACTCAGGGCACTGCTCTTATATTTCCTTCATGGGGCGGCTTGTTGTCCTTACAGGAGGAAGCCCAAGACGAAGGCGCGACGTGAGAGTTTCACGCCTCTCGTCCTAAGAAGCAGGATATCACCCGAAACCACCCCAAAAGACACGGAACTAGGTCAAAGTCTGTTGGGTATCCTAAGACATCCTTCCGAGGGTTTAATCGGGGCTCCCGTAGGCAGCGATAGGGCACCGTGTGATTTTGATTTTATTAGGCAAAGAGTCCAGCATAGCATCCATTAGGGATTTCCACACGTAAAAGAAAGGCATAGGTACACTTTTTATATAGTCACGCCTTTTCCTCGAATGGGTAAGCAGAGAGAATGAAGCAAAGAAGAATACCATTTCTTTTTCTACGTTATTGTGGTATAAGGAACTGCTGCTTTGGCAATGAGCTGTTGAAAGTCTTTTAGAGTTCATCAATTTGCCCATCTATGTTACTGGCACATGTGACCATCTGCCGCCTGGCATAAATGACCATTCATCTTGGGACTGTTTATAACATAAGATTGTCTGCCGACGCGACGCTGTGATTTGTGAACTCTGAATTAGTGGTCTACGGATCTACGACTAGGTACCTATTCTGTTTTAAAATAACTTTTTGCTTAAGATATTAAATAAAATTTTCCTCGTACAATTTTACAACTTTTCTCATTTTTTTTTTCAGATAAATGAATTGGTAGGTATATTTCGAAACATTGCTCCCAATTGCACTAACTGGCAGTTCAGGAGTGCTGCGTCGACATGTTTTTCCTAAATTTTGGTAGTCATAGCTACACAGGCACAGTAACGATTCGATTACAGAAACTTTATTGAAAAAAACCGTCCCCAAAATCTTGTTTGTCACTTGTATAGTATCAATATCTTTGTAAAATATTTCCACAATGTGTGCAAAATAATACGATATATTGATGTCAGCTCGTAGCGTAATTGTATCGGCACAAACCAAGTTAGCGAGCTTAGAGTGCCTCGCAGCTCGCACGATGTACACTTGTACAGATAAGATATTCATAATTGAGTTGTCCTAAATGGCATGGTTCGTGGTATTTAAAAAACAATATAAGGTAGTTTCACACTATTAATTACTAGCTGATGCCTGCGGCTTCACCAACGTGAAATTTTTGGCCGTGTTTAGCATAGTCTCCCATAAAAACTTATTTCCAGAATCAAAGAACCCCATGTGTGGACGCAACAGCAGCAGGTCCTCGTGGCAGGTCTGGACGTGGACACTCTCGCACTCGAGACCGTGATTCGAGCCATGATGTCCAGCGGGAGTAAGTGGGAATCCGCTGCCTCTTTCTGCGAGCAGGTCATGCTCGTGAAAGAGGCGGCGGGGAGGGAGTGGAAGAGAACTCTCCCACCTGAGTTCCGCAGTCTTCGCCCAAGACTATCGGCCTTCATGACCGGGGGCCTGAGGACGGTGAGGGGGCAGCTCACCGTTCTTACAGAAGCAGGTGAGGCCGCAGTGGTAGCCGTAAGTCTGTTGGGAGTCCTGGGGTATCCTTTCGAGGGCTAACCGGGGCTCCCAACCGTAGGCTGTTAGGCGGGATGCGTGATGTTTTTTTAGTCGGAAGGAGTCCGGCATAGCATCCATGTAGGATTTTCCCTCACGTAAAAAAAAAGTAGGTACTCAATGTATTTTTCCAGACTATATTTATTCTGTCCCTGTACCAAATTTCTGCAGATCCGTTCAGCCATTGGAGTGGAAGGAATAACAAACATCCACACTTTCGCATGGACATCAGGTTTTTATACAACTAAGGTGGCAGACAAGCTTACGGCCCACCTGATGACTGGTTACCGCAACCTATGGACATTTTGGGAGACGCGCTGCAGACCCAAAAATAGGGTGGTTAATTTTGCAATAGCCGCGGTTTCGAGTAGACTGTCTACTCGTGGGCTACAAAATATCCGATACGTCGAGAGGAGAGATAAGTTTCATCATCACATCATGAATAGTACGAGTCGTGTTAGGTTAGAAACTTTAGTAGTTTCACACAGATTGGTACAGGCAATTTTATAAGTAGGTACGTACAATATAATGGTTTGATAAAAAGTTGAGAACCACGAGAACCATATAATAAACGTCTGGTAAGTAGGTACCTAAGCAGGTCAATGGTTTTCTATGTGTATAAAGAATTATTCATTTATGGTAATTAGTACAGCGTTATTATATAAAACTGACTGTATTTAATAATAATTAAACCGTTGAAATTAGTAAATCTTATTAATATTATGCTGATGGTTATGTTTTAGGTTTGTTTTTTTTTTATCAATTCAACTTGTATCAGTACGGCTCCCGTAGCTCAAGTGGAAGAGAATTGCCCTGGTTTAGGCAATGGTTGCGGGTTCAAGTCCCGTCTGGGCCAAGTTGTCTTTTTTCACGTTATAATAACATATTATGAAAAAGTTAGCACACTAATTGCATTAAATATTTTATCAATAAGTAGGTACAGTTACAATAGGTAGGTACAATTGTTAGCATACTAGTTGCTTTTCAAAATTATCTTAATACCATTGCAAATGTTTTCACGTATATTATGCGTTTTTCACGTTTCAAATCTATACTTACACATAAAATTATGAGTGAATCGCTTACCTATCCATAATTTGTAACTTTCACAACGATAGGTAAACTTAATTACATATACCTAGTAGGTAACTATTACTTATTCTATGTTATTACTTTTAGTACTTACCTATTTAACCCACTATCGTAATGTAGTCGCCCAAAAAGGAAGGGTTTTTAGAAAATAACACACTAAGTGCGCCTTCACACTAGAGTAGGCGTTCGATAGACGTATGCGCGGCGTAGACGCGACGTAGCTAGCGTCACACAATTTCATTGGGGTTTTGGTATCATCGTTAACAAAATAGATTCTGACCAGGACTAATCTACTTTTAAAAAAGAAGATTAGTGCGAACTGCGAATAAAATTTTATTCGTGGTTCGGGAAAGACTTTCGGGCTGGCGCCTCGGGACCGTATGCTATTATTTTTTTATATCGATTTCTTTCATTAATTACATAATAATTAAAACGATGCATACGAAAATACATGTTAATTTGCAATCCAACATGGCCGCCGCGCCGTCGCGACGTATTTACAAAATTTCATGATGGATGTCGTTTTAGGGGTATTTTAGTATGCTGAGAACGAATTGCATGACGATTTTGAAATCCAATGTGGCCGCCGCGCTGTAATTATAAAATAACATGATGGGTATCGTTTAAGGGTTACTTTGTATGCTGAGTACGAATTACATGATAAATTTGCAATCCAATATGGCCGCCGCGCTGTAATTACGAAATTTCATGATGGGTATCGTTTTATGGGTTTATAAGTATGCTGACTACGGATATCATGATAATTTTGCAATCCAACATGGCCACTTCACCGTTATTTCAAAATTTTACAGTGGCCATATTGGATTGCCAAATTATTATGTAATTCGTACTTACAATACTCAAACCCCTTAAACGATACCCATCGTGAAATTTTGTAAATACGGCGCAGCGACCATATTGTATTGCAAAATTATCATGTAATTCGTACTCAGCATTCTCAAAAACCCCTTAAGCGATACCCATCATGTAATTTTGTAATTCTGGCGCGGCGGCCATATTGGATTGCAAAATTTACATGTAATTCCCACTCAGCATATAAAATAACCGGGATCCTGCCGTTTGGCAGAATTTGTTTCGTCAATTTTCACTCCCCAAAAAACTTATCGCATAGTTTCATTTCCTAAAAGAATCTTTAGCAAATTTATTTTACGCATTTTAATTGCTTCGTCAAATGACATCTTGCTCAATTTTTATTCAGTCAAATATATACTCTTAAGATAATTATTTTCTAGTAGCAATCATTTCCATGCCGAGGATAAGTCGCTTGTGAACAGGATTGTACACGATCCCCCAGTAACGCGGCGTATGCTTCGCGTATACGTCGCGTTGCCGTCGCGTATCCGCCGCGCATATCTCCATCATACGCCCACGCTGGAAAAACGCTAGTGTGCAGGCGCATTAGGGCAGATTAGACCAAAATCGGAGTAAGACTATACCTACTAGAGAATAACTTGTACTCTTTTTTTTTCTTCTGGTTCTTGAACTTTCTCGGCTTGAGAGTATGCCAAAGTCAAGTAAATTTCATTGTGAACATTTAAATCATTTTCATGTTCCTTTCTGTACAGCATCGTATTCATGTATGTCCAAGTTTGGACTAAGTTCTACTCTAGTAATGCGGCGGTGGTACCTTACTAGGGCTTGCTGTGGAATTTGTCGACAAATCTAAAAAAACTCGCATTTCACTGCGCTATATCACTTTCCAACACTTTTGCACGTTGTCGAACACACATATCATACACATAAACACTCAAAAATACACTATATTTTTTAAAAATAATATAACGAAATGCAACGCTTGTCTGAAAGTTTCCCGCCGAATCCACTTGTACTCTTGTAAAAGTAAAGTGATTTTCCATTTTACCAACAAGTAATACTTAGACGATAGATAGACGTAACTATGGTTACCATTCAGAAGTTGACTACTTCATAGCTACGTTGTGCTTATTAGTTGTTGGTAAAATGGAAAGTCACTTTACTTTTAGAGTACCTACCTACCTAAAAGCTTAGATCATCTAAACACAGAATGCGCCTTACTTAAGCATTCCTTTTTGCCAAGCCAATAGACCATTTGGTCTATTGGCTTTATAAAAAGCACTGTACATTTCATTGTAGTTGACTGTACAATAAAAATTAACACACAACAGCCATTACGCGTTTGTCGATTAATACATTTTTAATATCTTATATATAAAATTGAATCGCAAAATGTGTTGGTAAGCGCATTACTTCAGAACGGGTGGACCGATTTAACTAATTCTTTTTTTGTTGTGTAAGGTATTGTCAGGAGAAGATTCTTATGGAAGAAAAAATATTGTATTCCCACGGGAACGGGAACTACGCGGGTGAAACCGCGTAACGTCCTCTAGTATATAATGAAATTTTATATGTGTTTGTGTTTCCCCCTTCACCCGCTATGACTAGCAGAATATTTTTGAATGCGGTGGTTCACAAAAGGCTAGTCCCGTGATATATGGTCTAAGCATAAAAGTTATTCTCTAGCTAGTAGGTACATATAGTCTTACTGCGAAGTTGGTAGCATACTTCTTTATAGAGGTGAAATGTAGAGAAAAAAATAAATAATATTTGAAAACTTTGCAAACGCTAAAAATGTGACATTTGACACAGGTTATACGGAAATACTGATAAAGGAGAAGAGTCTCATTTTAATAGCGTCTAATTTCGATGGCCAATGTCTCTCTAATATAAACTACTAGCGGACGTCACGCGGTTTCACCTGCGTAGTTCCCGTGGGAATACGGGAATAAAATATATGTTTCTATTGTTCCTATGTTCACCGCAAAGAGTGTAGCTTCCCAACAGTGAAAGATTTTTTCAAATCGGTCCAGTAGTTCCGGAGCCTATTTGTTACAAACAAAAAACAAATATTTCTTCTTTATAATATTAGTATAGATTATCCTATGTAAAGTAATGAGAATTCTACAGGGAGATAATATAGATCATATGCATGCAGTCTGCGCCCACCCTAACAGTAATTACTGGGTAAAGGACGTTCAGCCGATCGTGCATTCGTGCCACATAACTTGATAAAAAAATAAGTCGAAGCGATGCTCCTAATCCTATTGCATTCAAAACTGTATTATGTATAGTGGTACCTACAACTTGTTCATTTAAAAAATATGTTTATTTTAGTGCGTTCGAAAAAAAATAGTTGACCTGACGACCAAAAATTAAGGGTTGTACCTATGTTCGAAAGAGACTCATCTTGGGGTGAACTTTATACTAGGAAATATTCTATATTATTGTAGTTTATTAGATCAAATCGCTTTTTTAACGTATCAAAACATGATTAGGAATACTTTGTTCGATCGAAATTGCTCTCGAAAAATGAGAAATATTGCAAAAATCTTAAGTAATGTACTTTTTTTTCTAAATGAATGAGTTTAATTCTCATAAAAACTTGTCATAAAATAGATATAGGTCTTTAGAACAATATTTTAAGTATAGATTTTTTCTCAAAACCCCTCATATTTTATAACAGTAATATAATGTATTAGAATCGAATGAAATCCGGCAAAAGCGTACGCTGCAATCGTTCGAATTGACTTAGGATTTGTCAAGGTCGAACATTGCAGCCTTAAGTTAGTATAAAAAAACCGGTCAGGTACGAGTTGGATTTGCGAACGGAGCATTCCAAACCAAAAATCCGGAAAAAGATCAGTTTTGTTGTATAGGATCCTCCCTTTTTCCTGATTTTTTTGCTTGCTGTAGCGGTAACAGAAATACCTCATCTGTGAAAATTTCAAATCTCTAACTATCACGGTTTCTGATATATAGCCTCGTGACGGACAGACAGACATATAGACAGACAGACGGACAGCCAAGTCCCGTTTTTTACTGTTTGGGTACGAAACCCTAAAAATAACTACTGCTCGTTCGCTCTAACTTTGCCGCTCGGCTCCATACTAAAGTCGAATTTTTAATTAGACGAAGTAAATTGACAGCAACTAATGTCACTTCTTCATACAATGTTGCTTATTTTCTATGACGAAGTGAAATTAGCTACCATCAATTTACTTCGTCTAATTAAAAAATCGGGTATACGCCTCTACGCCAGCGGCAAAGTTAGAGCTAACGGGTAGTAAATATATTTTTCGCGTATTACTTAAGCCTTAAGCATAAGCAATCTAATTATATTAATATACTCCACGGCTGCATGGCTACTGTTATTTTGATTGCTTTTTGTTTTGCTAGATTTTATTTTTTATTTTTAATGTATTATTTGGCTATTTACACATTGGCATGTAATCGAGCATTGTGAGATGGGAGGAAACACTGTCTCCTGCAACACAGTTCACAATAGCGCAGGAGACAGGGAATCTGTAACTATATGTATCAACATTATATAGGAAAAATTAAATTAAAAACACTTTTATTGCACAATTCGACATTTTAAACAATAAAATTTTGTCACGTGACACAAGCTTATCCCTTGACAACAGAATGTGCACTAAATGGCGGATCGGCACTTATCCACCAACAGTTAGCGCTTAAAATTTTGGACGCTTTGCTGTCGTTCAACCACTATCTAGTTACTTAACATATCTCAAAAAAAAAAAATATAAAAAAAAAATCCAGCGTCTAATCAGCCGTTCGCAGTTCAAATCTATCCTTTCCAAATTTTCGCCTCAACACAATAGTATGGGTCCTAGTATTTTGGCGACGCAGGCAAGACTGGTTGGTAGAGGGTTTGGTTTCAAGGTTTCCTTCTCATTACCTGAGGGCCTAAAAAAGCAAAGCAACATTGTACGTTTCATTCAAATCAAATTAAACCAAATACATGCATATTATACAACGACGTATTATAATATATAGACACGTCATGTACGAACATCACGGCTTTCAAAAATGGCAAACATTTTTTATATTCAAAAAAAGAATTTCTATGAAATTATCTATGGTAGCATGTATGAAAATTAAGGCAATTGCCTGACTTTTTTGTTGCCATTTTTAAGTGTTGGTAACGTATCTATAGTTTTTTATATATCATTGATATTATACATAGTCCGAATTCCGAAAAAAACATAATGTGGATCCCACCAATATTTGGATCGACCGAGTCGAACCTAGGACCTCAGCGCAGCAGTCAACAAGACAACAGTTGCAACACTGCCAAATGCGCCACTATGGCAATCATAAGAAATTCGACAGAAATTCATAAAAACGCCTTTGCACATTATTTACCTATGTAGATACATAAAAAAATTCAGAATATATTGCGGTACTAACTTAATTGTTTTGCCAAACATTGTGGAAGTTACTGGCTTTGCTGACAAATGCCGGGAAAACAAAACTGCTTTAGTTTGCAAAACATTTATATTAATCTATACTAATATTATAAAGAGGAAAGATTTGTTTTTTTGTTTGTTTGTTTGTTTGTTTGTTTGTAACGAATAGGCTCCAGAACTACTGGTCCGATTTGAAAAATTCTTTCACTGTTGGGAAGCTACACTCTTTGCGGGTAACATAGGCTATATTTTATTCCCGTATTCCCACGGGAACGGGAACTACGCGGGTGAAACCGCGTGACGTCCGCTAGTCAGAGATATGTTAAGTAGGTTAGTACGTATTCTTAGATATTAATATCCTATAATCTGTAAATCTGTCAAATTCTTACTTTATTTTTTTTGCCCATTCTGTTGGATCCCATTTTGGGACTTGCCACAGATAGGGGTTTTTTGCTGACATTGGTTTAGAAAAACCTTTTTTCTTTCTAATTCATATAAAATAAAAAAAAAAACAAAACGCTTGCTGGCTTTAATATTATATATTTGGTAGGTATACAATCTCACATAAATAATAAAATAAAAACCAAATCTCATTATAGTCCAATATTTTTTTTGTATACCACAGTGTTTTTAAATTTTGATGACCAAAGTATTAATATTATAAAGCTGAAAAGTTGGTATATTTAACTTCATAATCGTAGCATCCGTTTGTCCCCAATTACGCGCCAAAACCCTCTGGATCTGGATTGCTGTAAGTTTATTTAAATAACTTTCTTTTTACTTTTTTTTTCAAGTATCAAAAGCAGTGACACGAAATTGGCACATAGCGAATTGTAATCGATTGTTCGTTATTTTAATAGTAACGTGAACGTAATTATTTACCGATCATGCAACATGCTGTCAGATTTTAACGTCATTTAGTTGAAAATAGAACTCACGTGGACTAAGTAATTAAAATGGTTAAACACGATCAATGATCAAATAAATAAATAAATATTCACGGACATTTTTACACAGTGTTATGGGTATGGGTATCAGACAAAGGATATTAATACTATAATTATATATTTATTGTAAATATATTTATTATACATAGAAACACCCAGACTCTTGAGACAAATATTTGTAGATCACACTCATTTTGGTCCCACGGAGGGAATCGAACCCACGGTCTCGTGGTTCACAGTCGCACGCGACCTCTTGACTGCTCTTGACCAACGAATCAGTTTTATCAAAGCCTCGGACTTGCCAAAAGAAGTTACGGACTCGGATCTTGGCTTGTACACTATCAAGCTGCAATAACCCATGAGCACTGGTGCCTACAGAAATATGATTAAATTGGAGAAGATGACGTTCAAACTTTTTAAATTGTACGAAAGTATATGAATTTTTATTTTTCCTAATTTGAGGGAAGAAGTAGACAATAAAACCCCACTGGCTCTTTCCTAAGTCTTATGTGTGCCTAATAAAAATGATTTTCTTTCTTTCCTGTGATCAATTTCTTCTTAATTACTCAGCATTTATTAAGATTTAAAAATGTTATTTTTAAATTATGGTATTAAATGGACTCTTCTTAGGCACTAATTAAATTTAGGTAAGTAATTAAATTTCAATGTCAACTATTTTTGTGTTTATTAATAAATAATAATATTTTTTAAATTTTCTAGTCATAAGTATTAAAATTAATAAATTAATCTAATCTAAATATTGTAAGTAGCGTGTAATTTTTTAAAACTGAAAGCAAGACGAAGTGAAACTACATGTTATGAATGGTCCAATGAGGCAATGAATAATGAGAATAAAAAAAAAAACTTACCAAAAAGTCCGAAAACAGTAAGACACTGTTTCCCGAAAAGAGCAATATCCGCCATAATAATAACTCTAATGTAATGATTACGTCACGTCACTTTCACTTACGACGCCACAATAACATTCTATAGCCACTTATGAAACAGGGGACGGTGCACTCCAGAGTTCGACGCACTTCGAATTATTTGAAAAAAATAAGAATAAAAAAAAAGTTTAAGGTTTTTGAACGGAACTCGAGCTGGGTTGCGTTTGACGTTTTTTTTGGCGGGAATTTTTTGACATTACGCGTGAGGCGCGCGCACTCTCATAATCGGCAGTGAGTTCGACTTGTTGTTGCAATGTGCTTTTACTTTCTGTGGTGCCAGTCAGTGGGGAGTGAATCGTTTGGTTCGTCTGATCATTGTCCTCTGCTCAGATGGAGGAAAGTGGCAATAGTGCGACGCCTTGACAGCGATAATGCGACAAAAACTGTATCAGATTCTTAGCTCTTACGAGAAAATTAATGTAACTAGGTAGGTAGGTACATTATTAAAAAAAGCCGGCCTCCTTAGTGCTGCTAGCTGCTTTTTTAAAACGAAAATGCCTGTTAGGAAAAATCTGTGATAGTTTTCCTTTTAATTTCGTTACATACCTATCTTTGCTCTCTATGCTTTGCTCCTAGGAATTTATATTTTCGATGCCTAGATACGTCGTTTTAGCTGAGAGGCAGAAGGGGTCTCGCTCGTGCCCTACCGAAGCTATCACGGCTAAGTGTTCCGTGAGGCTTCCTACTTTTGCCTTTTGATACTGAACAGTGCATGTTGGGCCACACCAATATAATATCACGCTTAGATTGCGGAGTGATCTTACTGAATAGGGTTCTTCAAAAGGGGCCTTAGAAGATGCAAGTGTGGCTATGTGACCACCTGTACAACTGGTGGGCCGTATGCTTGTCTGCCACCTTAGTGGTATAAAAAGGTATACTTTTAATTCATCTGGCCAGCTATACTGTACGCCTTGCCATCGTGTCTTCAAGTCGAAGTTCGGCTTTGCTAGCCACATTAGAGCCCATCATAGGGACCAACCAACGACGTATTATAATATAGACACGTCATGCACGAACATCACGGCTTTCAAAAACAGCAAATATTTTATACATTCAAAAAAAGAATTTCTATGAAATTATCTATGGTAGCATGTATGAAAAGTAAGGCAATTGCCTGACTTTTTTGTTGCCATTTTTCAGTGTTGGTAACGTATCTATAGTTTTTATATATCATTGGGACCAACTAAATATTTAGGAGTCGCCGTCGCCGGATACGGTTTGGACGACATGATGATGATGATGATGATAAAAAGAAAAGAAAAAAACTATATAGAATCTTCGCCAGAACAGAGCGATTCGAAAGATTTTTCTGTGTTCAATAAAAACTTGGAACGACCTGCCGGCGCACGTGTTTCCCTCCTCTTACTCGTACAACCCTGGGTCGCTATCCGACTGCCTACTAACTTGAGGGCCTCTGTCATTAGCCTCATGAACTGGGAGAGTTGCCCTCAATCGCTAGATGCCGAATGGATTGGAATGCATTTCATTTCATGCATAACCTGCCATTAAACCACCAAGGTTTGGGCTTCGGCCCGCCAGGCGCGATCACCTAGCCTGGTCGGAGGATCCTCCCTTTGTTGTTGGAGGAACATACCCAAAAAGAAAATTTCAACTGTGGGTCGTCACAACCTGCGCCCGGGTCGGCAGCGCGTGTCTAGCGCCTCTGGTGTTGCAAACGTCTATAGGCTACGGTTACCAACCTTCCGGTGGGCCGTAAGCTTGTCTGCCACCTAAGTAGTATAAAAAAAAAAAAAAGGTTCTTGTGTCGCCTCGCAGAATAGGCCCGATGTTACGAGGGTTTGGTATAGGGAAACCCCGTGTACAGTCGTCATCTTAGTGGTAACAGATTGTATGCTCACCGTAAGAATCTACCGAACCTAGCTCGCTAGTCCCTACTGAATCGTAAACGTGCCTAATACCACTGTATACATATATATACTGTGCTAATACTCTGGCCCTAACCTATCATAATACCTAGTGCGGTGAAATATACCTACAGAGGTAGATAAATTCAGGATGCCTGCAACATGCGACCTAAGGTAGCAGACGTATAGCAGATGGCTTGCACAGGATGCGGAGAGATTACTCACAGACTTACACGACTGATCAAATAGACTAAAGGTGTCTTGGCCACAGTGAGGGGTGGAAGGGTAATGAGTCGCCCCGAGTATGTGGATCTCCTCACAGGTTCAGTAAGGTAGGCGAATTGCACATGCTTTACCATCTATAGAAACGATCGTGGCCCCGCGGACTCAGCGTTCTGTAAACGATCACTGTAGTAACCAACTTTCACTATGGCCAGTCCTTGGATGGGTGACCAATTCATGTGACCACTCTGTAAAATTTATTTAAGAGTTTCCGTGCTTTCGAAGGTACGTTAAGCTGTTGATCCCGGTTGCCAGTAAAATGGCAGTCGTTAAGCCAAGTTGAAGGCTATTTTAGGCGGCTTGAAAAATTTCAACAGCAGCGGGCAGTCACAACCTGCGCCTGTCCATTTCAACACGGCTCACCACCTATTACGTGGGACAAATTCTAAAAAGGAGAAATGTGGGCATATAATATTGCCTCTGCCTACCCCTTCGGGGATAAAGGCGTGACCATACGTATGTATGTATATGTACCATCTATAAAATTCACTAATTACGTAGAACTGAATACAAATGATGAAATATGAGCATCTATTTCTTTTCATCCGTTTAAATACCGTGGGATATTATTTGTTCAAGATGCAGATAAAAAGTATTTTCATCTCATACATCATTCGCTAACTCGGATCCCAGGCTCAGTCTGACACAGCTGTGACCTATTGTTTAATATACCCGTACTTTCGTAAAAAAATTGTGAATGTTACGTGATTAGCTGATTAGTCACTGGTATGTAGATGCCTACGTAATCTCACTTTAAAGGACCGAGCATATTTTGAAGGCAAACAATCCGGGTGCATCGCAAATAATTTGAAAATTAGAGAACTTTAGATCCTTAGACTGTTCTAACAAGCCGAAACATGGTATATATCCTGTACTTTTTAGAGAAGTTTGGTATCCCGCAGATCACATTTCAGATTACCGTGTTGTGGAAATACTATCAAACGCACAGTCATAATATTTTTATTAGAATGCTGTGACATAATATTCTTGGAATAAAAAGAAGCGCTCGTAGCCCCGATCAGTGTGCAATAAACGATCACTTCAAGAAAGCAACTTTCGCTATGACTGGTCCTTGGATGGGTGTCCATCACGTAATACCTATCAATCGCAGAGTTTCTATAAAGGTGACAGTGACACAAATTGCTCCTTTCTACATAAAAAAAAGTATTCGATTCCAAGGAGACTGGCGTATCGCCATTTTTTTATGATTTAATTTGTATCTATTTATTTTACTGGAGACTGGCAAAATCGTTAATAAACGGAGGGCCATTAATTAAAAGAAGAAGAAGATTCGATTCCAAGATGAATTATTTTGGAATGGCCCGGACTGAGTTTCTCGGGGTGTTCTTCTTAGTCTGTAGCATTTCCGAACCCCCAGTAGAGTAAAAATTTTGACAAACCTAATTTCTTTTTTAAATTTCAAAGGGAATAAATTGAATTTTTTATTTTTTTCATTTTATCACTTTGCCAAATTTTACATGTCGTAAGCATCCGTACTTCGGAAATTTTTAGTCTTGGTTGTCAGCAATATTTGAGCATTTTCCAAAAAAAGTGTACCCCTCACTTTTCGGTTGTCCCCTGTGTTTGAAGTCAACTAACAAATAAAAGTACATCTGCTAATTATTTTGATGTTTTAAAAGCATTAGATATACTCTAAACTAGTTAAATTCATGCAACAATTTTACTACTTTGCGTACGTAGTTTTACGTAGGACAAAACCAGGAGATGAAATGTAGGCGTATAGTAATGCCTCTGCCTTTGGCAAGAACGTCATTCGGACAACGGCGGCGCCGGCGGCGGCACAATTTTGAACCAATAATGAAGTGATCATCTGTGAAAATATCACGATAGAGAGCCTTTGATTACAAATTATAAGTACACGTACTTACTCGTGAAGGAAGTTCTTGCAAGAAGAATAAGGGTCTCGTTCATTAATCGGTAAAGGGTGGGGTGAGGGGTACAGTAAGGTACAGTGAAATACAGTGAGGTACAGTGAGGTACAGTGAGGTAAAGTGAGGTACAGTGAAGTACAGTGAAGTAAAGTGAGGTACAATAGAGTACATTGACGTATAGTGAAGTACAGTGAAAAACGGTGAGGTACAGTGAAGTACAGTAAGGTACAGTGAGGTATTTTGTTTTACAAGAGGGATAAGTCTTATGGATGTTATGCTGAACTCCCGAAACTAAAAAAAAAACGTTTTTATAGAATAACCAACTTTCCTACATTTTAGTTGGAGGATTTTCTATAAAAGCGTTTACTTTAGTTTTTTAAAACTATTATTAAGCTATTGCATAGCTTCTATCGCGGGCCTTGCGTGGAGACCGAATCCAGAAATTCTGTCACGAAAATAAATCACACTCTCGGCTACCTTCGGCCACGCTCGGCCACGTTCGTGTATCTCGCACTTCATATACCAACGTGTACACGTGAGCGTTTGCATAACGTGTACCTATGTATATGAAGTGAAGTAGGGTGAAATGGGGTGGGCTGAGGTGTACTCAAAAAACTCAAAAAAAACTTAAAACTCAAAAAAACATTTATTTTGCATAATCCTAATACATAGGCACTTGCGACACGTCAATGAATACAATGCAAATAGTACCACCAGTTCGGAACGCGGCCCGCTTGAGAAGAACTGGCAAGAAACTCGACGGGCTCTATTTACAAAAATTTTAACTAAAAATCACAAACTATTGCTTGAGAATGCAGTAGAGCAGTAGAGCAAGCAGATCATTTCCAGGCTTCCCTGTCAAGCAAATAATCGTCAACTAAATAGTAGCCCCTGCGGTACAATTTACTTTTTATACACTTTTTAAACTTATTTAAGGGCATACTTTTTATTTCATTTGGAAGCCTGTTGTAAAAACGTATACAGTTACCCAGGAAGGAATTACTGACTTTTTTCAGTCTACACTGATGACAAGCAAGGTTATCTTTATGTCGGGTATTTACACTGTGTATATCGCTTAACTTAACGAAACTAGATAGATTCTTTTGCACATACATAAGATTTTCAAAAATATATTGTGATGCTACAGTCAGAATATTTACCTCTTTGAATTTTTCGCGCAGAGAAACCCTTGGACCTAATCTATATATGGCTCTTATGGCTCGTTTTTGTAAAACAAAAATTGAATTTATATCTGCGGCATTACCCCACAGTAGAATACCGTAAGACATAACACTGTGGAAGTAACTGAAATAAACTATTCTAGCTGTATCTACATCAGTCAAATGCCTAATCTTTTGTACCGCAAATGCTGCTGAACTTAACCTGCCAGCTAGCTTTTCAATATGTGGACCCCACTGCAATCCAGCATCGACCGTCAACCCTAGGAACGCCGTAGATTTCACAAGTTCCAACTCTCGGCCATTAAGTTGAACATTGGTTTCTGCCTGTGTTACATTGGGCAAGGTAAATTTAATACATTTAGTTTTGTTATCGTTCAGGCTAAGATTATTAGTATTAAACCAATGTACTACTTTCAGGATTGCATTGTTGACATCGTCGTAGTTATCTAGTTGTCTTTTAATTTTAAAAATTAAGGAAGTGTCATCTGCAAACAAAACAATCCCGTTAGTGTCCCCTACGTAATAGGGTAGATCATTAATATTAATTAAAAATAAAAATGATCCGAGTATCGAACCCTGCGGGATGCCCATAGTAACCACTGATCCCCCCGAACGTGTGCCACCGACATCGACCCTCTGAGTTCTATTGTCCAAATATGAAGTCAGAAGATCGAGAGCCTTGTTCCTTATCCCGTAGTGATCAAGTTTCCTGATCAATGTCTCATGTTGGACGCAATCAAAAGCCTTAGACAAATCGCAAAACACACCAAGCGCATCATGTTTATCTTCCCAGGCCTCATAAATACTCTTCATCAAATCTACACCAGCATCGGTAGTCGACCGTCCTTTAGTGAAGCCAAACTGTTTAACATGAAATAATTTGTGATTGTTAAAATAGGTCAGCATCTGCTCAAGTATTAATTTTTCAAATGTCTTGCTCAAAGTCGGCAATACCGAGACAGGTCTGAAATTACCTGGATCAGAAGCACTGACAGCCTTGAACAAGGGTATAACTTTACTGTGTTTCATTAAATCAGGAAATACACCCCCTGAAACGCAATCGTTAAACACAGCTGCCAAGTGGGGGGCAATGACATCAATGACACTAGACACAGATTTTCCTGATAGCCCCCATAGGTCTGCAGTTTTTTTAACATTAATAGCCTTAAAAGCTTTCAAAATGCCATTACAGTTGACAGCCGTGAATTCGAACGCGTCTTGACAGCTATCTACACATTCTGATAATAATTGCTCAGCAGAAGTGGAAGACGACCGAAGAGTATTCGTTATACCAATAGGTATATTACTGAAAAAATTTTCGAACTCAGTCGCTACTTCCAGATCCCCTGTAACGTGGCGACCGTTTATCTTTAAATGAAAGCTTCGTTCACTTGTTTTAGACCTACCGCATTCAGAATTTATAATGTTCCAGGTAGTTTTAATTACATTTGTCGAAGCTGTAATTTTATTTCTAATGAAATTTGACTTTGCCAAGGAACAAACCTGTCTAAATGTCTTTGAATATTTTTTAACATATTCCTGAAAGTCAGGGTTGAAATTAAATGATTTTTCCGAATAAAGTTCATAAAGTCTCTTACGACTTTTATAAATACCGGGTGTTGCCCAGTCACTGAAAACAAAAAGGGTGTGTAGCTAGGGTGGGGTGAGGTGAAGTGGGGTGTGGTGAGGTGAATTGGTGTGAGGTGGGGTGGGGTGAGGTTAGGTGGAGTGGAAAGTCGAAAAGTCCAAAAGTGCAAATGTCCAAAAGTCCAAAAGTCCAAAAGTCCAAAAGTCCAAAAGTCCAAAAGTCCAAAAGTCCAAAAGTCCAAAAGTCCAAAAGTCCAAAAGTCCAAAAGTCCAAAAGTCCAAAAGTCCAAAAGTCCAAAAGTCCAAAAGTCCAAAAGTCCAAAAGTCCAAAAGTCCAAAAGTCCAAAAGTCCAAAAGTCCAAAAGTCCAAAAGTCCAAAAGTCCAAAAGTCCAAAAGTCCAAAAGTCCAAAAGTCCAAAAGTCCAAAAGTCCAAAAGTCCAAAAGTCCAAAAGTCCAAAAGTCCAAAAGTCCAAAAGTCCAAAAGTCCAAAAGTCCAAAAGTCCAAAAGTCCAAAAGTCCAAAAGTCCAAAAGGCCAAAAGTCCAAAAGTTCAAAAGTCCAAAAGTCCAAAAGTCCAAAAGGCCAAACGTCCAAAAGTCCAAAAGGCCGAAAGTCCAAAAGTCCGAAAGGCCGAAAGTCCAAAAGCCCAAATGTCCACAGTCAAGTAGGTACTTGGTACTTTGTTGAACATAGGCCTTAAAATCTTACTAATATTATAAATGCGAAAGTTTGTGAGTGTGGATGTTTGTTACTCTTTCACGCTCAAACCGCTCAATGGATCGGGCTGAAATTTGGTACAGAGATACATTATAGTCTGGAATAACACATAGGCTACCTTTTATCCCAGGAATAACTTCCCGCGGGAACAATTTTTACGCGGGTGAAGCTGCGGGCATCAGCTACTAGCTGATGCCCGCAGCTTCTTATATAGAAATAATTATACTAGCATAGTTGATAAAAAATGCTATGTAATAGCTTTACCGCGGCAGTCCCCGAGTGCCACACGTCTTTTTTTATTTTTCATTTTATAGTTCATTTTTTTTCATTTTCATTTTTTTTTTCGAATTACTGCATGATCATCAGTCTTTGACCAGTGCGCAGTTTGAATTAAATCTGATCGTTCAAAGTAGGGCAAAATTGAGCCCAATAGAGTCGGTTAGAAACAAGCAAACAAGCAAGTATGAAATTAGAATCGAAAGGAGTTCAAATATCGAAAGTAAATTCTGTAAATTACACAACATACCCAGCAGCGTTTAGTAACTGCACACATTCATCATACCTTCGTAATATACAGCCCAATGTCATACAAAGGAAAATATATCGTCGTAATGATCTTAAAAAGATGGAGGTAAAACCCTAGGTCTTGCTCAATACATCTTGCGAGGCGAGCGATTCTCAATAAGCGTTTCAAAACTTTGGTAACTTGAGAAAGATCCGGAATGAGTACAATATGGAGGACTGTAAATAAAACACTGTTTCTTAGGGTTCTGTTAAAGCGTTCTGTAACTCAGTGTACTGTAAACGGTCACTGTAGTAAGCAACTTTCACAATGGCCAGTCCTTGGATGAATGCCATCCATGTGACCAGACCACTTTGCGACATTTATTTGAGCGTTTCCGTGCTTCGGAAGGCACGTTAAGCCGTTGGTCCCGGTTGCCCGTAAAATGGCAGTCGTTAAGCCAAGTTGAAGGCCTCGATAGGCGCGGGTTGACATTTTTAACAGTGGTCACAACCTGCGCCTGTCCATTTCAACACGGCAATACGGCTCACCACCTATTACGTGTGACAAATTCTAAAAAGGTGAAGTGTGGGCATTAAATATGCCTCTGCCTACCCCTTCGGGGGTAAAGGCGTGACCATATGTATGTATGTACCCAAAGGGTGAAAACGGGACCTACTGAGACTCGGCTGTTCGTCTGTCTGTCACCAGGTGGTGTATCTCATAAACCGTGAATGCTAGACAGTTTAAAATTTCACAGATGATGTATTTCTGTAGCCGACATCATCAAATACTAAAAACAGAAATAAAAGAATATTTATAGAGGGAGATCGTTCTCCCATATAACAAACGTGATTCTTTGCCGTTTTTTTGGTACGGAACCCTCTGTGCGCAAATTCGACTCGCACGCACTGACAAAGTGTTTTTCCTTCGAACAAATAAACTTTATTTATTCGAAGTGCTTTTTACCGGTTACACTACATTTATATGAAAAACTTAATTCCGAAAGTCACAATCACGAATTTCATAATTCCGAATGATTCGAAATCCCGAAAATCAAAAATACGATGTATCATGAATCCTTTTTATTAAAAGTCAGAAATTCAAAATTCCGAATGTTTATAATTCCATCTGTCAAAATGCCGAATTTCAAAATACCGAGCCGTATTATTCCGAATCATTAAAAATCCGCCATATTATAAATACGAATTCTGATTATCAAAAATCCGAAATATCATAAATACGAACTCCAATTATCGAAAAATCGAAAAAATAAAAACAAATATCCGTATAACTCGCATTGAAGCGCTCGTAGCCCCGCTTGAGTTTCTGTAAACGATCACTGTCAGTAAGCTACTTTTGTTATGACTGCAACGTAGTCTACTGATTATAAATTTCACAAGACTTTAATTAACCATGTGCAAGCAAGCAGACAGGCGGACATGCATGCAGGTATTCATTAGCTTTCCAAATTGCGTGACGAGATAAGCTTGTTACTGCAATCGAGGAATATCCTGCATCCACGCTTTTAACTGGTATTTCAAAGCACTCGCTGGCCGCAACCACGGCATGCTCGCTTCGCTCGCTCGGCTCGTGCACAGGGGGTCACAGTTCTAACTAAACCTAACCTTACTGAATCTTCTTTTACTCTTGTCACTCCGGGTAAGTACCACAGCGAGTCGGGTTTCTACTTCATTTTTATGTTACACGAATACACTATTTAATTACAAAATCATTCAAAATACATACTTATTTATTTATAAAACTTTGGATAATATCAATTCTAATTTTACCCTTTCTTTTGTAGAAACTTATAACTTTAACAATAGATTTTCGGAAATTTGAAATTCAGAATAATGTTCTCCGGAAAAATAACAGTAGGTACGGACTTTTGATTATTCGTACTAATGAAATTTGGAAAAATAAAAATTCGTAGGTAGGTACTTATGACTTTCGGATAAATAAATATCGTTCTTTTTAATATTCGGAGCTTTGTTTAGGAATTATAATTAGTGTCCGACCGAAACTGGTTTTCCAGCCGAAACCGAAACCGAACTTTCGGCCCCAGGGTCAGTTTCGGCCGAAACCGAAACCGAAACCGAAACTCACGTGTTCACATTGAAAAAAAAAAAAAAAAAAAAGATCCAGCCAAGTGCGAGTCAGATTCCCGCACAGAGAGTTCCGTTACAAAAATTACGTTTGTTGTGTAGATGTTTTTTTCTGATTTTAGTAGGTATTTTTTGTTATAGCGGCAACAGCACATGGTGAGGTGGTTGGTGGTGGCAGTGTCTTTTGAAATCTCCAACGCTTTCAACACCTTGCCCTGGAGCTGCGTTTGGGAGGCCCTTATTTACCATGGAATGCCTCAATGCCTCGTCGGGGCCTATCTTTCCGAGAGGACCATGACTTACCCGAGCTGGCTAGGGCAGGGTCGGCGAGATGTGTCGTTCGGTGTTCCATAGCGATCGTTTTTAGAACTGCTTCTGTGGAACATCGGTTACGATTGGGTGCTGCGTGGTCTGTTGCTCAGAGGTGTTGGCGTACCCTAATTAAACCGCGAGGAGCAACGCAGCCCTAAAGGCCACCTGCGGGATCCAGCTTACATATAGAGGGCGTCAGCATCAGCATCGAGCTCTCGATAACGTATCGGGGGCTCGTACTCGATAGCCGGTGTAACTTCGGATACCACTTCCGAAGTTTGGTCCCAAAACTGAGGGAGGGGGTCATCAGGCGCACTCTCGCGCTTATTGCTCAATATCAGGGACCCAACGCTCCCTGCAGGAGACTGTACCTTGGGATCATGCGGAGCATCGCCCTATATGGGGTCCCCGTATAGGCGGAGATCCTGATGGCCAGCAATGCGGCTAGATTGCTTAGCCCGCAGAACGCGATGGCTGTCAGGGTAAGGATAAGGGGATACCGCATGATCTCAGTTGAGGCGGCATGTCTTCTAGCCGGGACTCCTCTATGGGACCTGTAGGCGAGGGCCCTCTCTTTGTTAAAATGGCGCAAGAAGGCACTGGAGCGAGGCCATATGCCCTCCCTGTAAACAGGTCATGCTCGTGAAAGAGGCGGGAGAGTACTCTCCCACCCAAGTTGCACAGTCTGCGGCGGCGCGCCCTATACTATCAGCCTCTTTGACCAGGGTCCTGAGAACGTCTGCTCACCGTCCTTATAGAAGCAGGCCCTAGACGATAGCGTGAAGTGAGAGATTCATTCACGCCCCCCTCAAGCACCGGGATAACAACTGAACAACACGTGGCCGCAGTATGCATCATTCCGAGGGCATACTCGGGGCTCCCAATGCGTGGTTTTTAGTCGGTAGGACTCCGGCATAGACCTGTAGGAATTCCCTCACGTTAAAAAAAATGGCAGCAACAGAAATACATCATCAGTGAAAATGTTAGGCCTCTATCTGACAGACAGACGGCTAGGCCTCATATCTCTTTAATAGGGTCCCGCTGTAACCCCTCCGTGTGACAGTCCGACTCGCACTTGGCTGGTTATTTTTTAAAAGGTGCAGCAAGTTCCACCAAGTACCATCAATCAACGGTATAAATCTTTTCAAGTGTTCATTTTAGAAATATCTACACCTAAAGATGAGTTTCTTTCTTTTACGTGTGGAATTACACAAATAGATTCTATTGCGAACTCCTACCGACTAAAACCACACGGTGCTCTGCTACTAGCTCTTGGCCGGTTTTGGCTACATTCTAGAAGTGTATACTTAATACATGTTAGTACATGATCTGTAAAAAAATAACTGTAATACAGCCTGCTGACAGACAGACAGACGACCAACACAGTCAACGGAACCGACAAAAAAGGGGTAGGGTTATGTAATGTCCTAGATCTTTAGGATTCAGTAACCAAAAGTAAAAAAGGAGGTCTAAGACATAACACAGGGGTAACTGTCTAATACTTCTCAATGATTGTAATTGCTTGTGGTTTAAATAAAGTTGTATTATTATAACTATTGATTGGAAGTCCTTTGTAAATTTCTAAATCTTCGGTTAGTAATATATTAACTGGTTGGGCTGACCCCAACCACGTCACAAGCAGAGCCAGGCACTCAAAATTCGTGAACACGTGAGTTTCGGCCCGGCCGAAAGTTTCGGCCCATTTTGGCCGAAACCGAAACTGCGGCCGAAACTCGATTTTTTGGCCGAAACTGGCCGAAACCGAAACCGAAACCGAAACTTCGGTCGGTCACTAATTATAATCTTCGGAATTTTGAACATCGGAATAATGAAATTAGGAAAAACATATTTCGGAATTTTTGGATGTTCCCCTTTTCACCATATGGCTGTTTTTACTATATTATAAACTATTCAGCTCGTCCATTATGTAACCTTTCTAATAAGTAGAGTAAGTTCGGGTAATATGGCACGCCATTAGCCTTTTTGGGAATAAAACAATTTTTTTTTGAGATCGATCAGTTTTTATTTTACAATTCAGTCTTAGAACTTTTAAAGAATAAATAATTAGAATTTCAAAACAATCAACATTAAGAAATAATTTACAAAAAACAAAATCTGAACCTTCAACAATTGTCAAATTTTAATAATGGAAGGGCAATATGGCCTGGGGCCATATTAGCCACAAATCAGGTGAGCTATATTGCCCTCCAGAAATATAACAGTCACTAATAAACTTTGTGTTACTTTGCAGAGCATATTTGTCATTTTATTTGTGAATGTGGTTTCCGCGAAGCCATTATCTAAAAAAAAAACATAATAGAAACAATATAAAATTATGTGGACAATATGGCCTGGTACCATTTTAGCCATCCATCTGGTGAGCCATATTGGCCGCGGGAACGTTTTTAATAGGTAAAAGTCTAGCCTAAAAATGAGCAAGAAATATGTTTAAAATCTATCACAATACTACACATGAATAGCTAATCTACCAACCTGTGTAGTACCAATGTAAAAATAACTACAATTTCAAGAAATATAATGAGTAAAACTTACCAAAAAATTAGATCACTTTACGTAATTTTCGATCGAGCGCCCGCACGGACGCACATGCACACTTCCCCCCTTATTCATAATAGTTTATTAAACCTATTTTAGTTAAAACACACTTTAAGTCTATTGCTGTCTCTAACCAATGACAGAGTACGGTTAGAGACAGCAATAGACTTAAAATGTGTTTTAATTAAAATAGGTTTAATAAACGATTATGAATAAGGGGGTTAGTCTCGCGCGAGTTGACTGAGGAAGTGAGGGGAAGGGGTGCGTTGCTATGCCGAGTCAAGCGGTCGCAAGTGTTCATTCATTTCAGAGAAATCGCAGTAGGCCATATTGACCGACCAGGCCATATTACCCGAAATTACTCTACCTATGTACTTATCTACCTAGGGATTGTAAATGTGAAAATTCTGTGAAAATGTTTGTGGTAACTAAATCGCATAAGTTACAAAAAAATATTAACACTATTAAACGTGAAAAATTGCGCCATAGTCGAATAGAAATCACATCACAAAAACATACAAATTAAAACGTTACTCGATCATCCCTCGGCACCAAAGAGGCTTATAAGTTATTTCCGTGTCACCCAAAGTTCAAATCGAAAAACCTCTCGCGTTAATGGATAAATTTCTCCTTTTTATATCAAATTTCATTCCTGCGAATGTTGCCACGTGATAATAAATAAATTCTTGATAAATATTACAATCTATTTTTATCCAGATGCGCGGATTGCTTTCATCCTGCCTTTTGTGAATGTCTCAAGGAGGTTTAGGTAGGGCTGCGATAAAAAGGCGATCTTTTTTTAAAAAAAGGTTCCCGCTTTTAGCGAAATCTTCAAAAGAAGATTTGAAAAGGACCACTCCCCTAATATTTTTTCATTTTGGTAACTCCACTTGATGCTCACTGAAAAGTATATATATAAAAGTACATGGGTAATATTTTTGTCGCTCACTGTTATTTGCGAATACTTACCGGTCGGTCCAGATATTTTTGTTATCCATGTTTGTTTCGGAGTTTGGGCGTTATCTCTGTATAACAAGTAGGTATATGTATTTAGAAATATAGGTATAAGTATGTATATCAGTCGTCTAGATCCCATAGTACGAGTACAACAAGTTTACATTAGCTTAATTTCGGCTAGATGATGTTGTATGAGAATGTCCACAAAAATTTATTTAGGTACCATTTTGGGAAAATTACTAGACGCGGTACTTACTAGACGCGCTTGACGCTATGCAGAGACGTACTATCCGAATAATTGGTTGTCCTGAGGCGACGGGAGGCCTCAAACCGAACCATAGCGTCCTTGGCTGCCTTCTACCGAATGTACCACGGCGAATGTTCTGAATAGCTCTTCAACCTGATCCCACCCTCTCCTTTCCGATCCCGAACAACGCGTGCTGGGCAGAGATGCCACATAGACACAGTGGAGAGAATCTTCGCCAGAACTGAGCGTTTCAAAAGTTCGTTCCTCTGTCGAACTATAAAAACTTGGAACGACCTGCCCACACACGTTTTCCCCTCATCTTACAGTCCCGGGTTCTTTAAGAGGAGCGTAAAGAGGCACATCACAGGGCCGCCAACTTGAGGACCACTGTCAAAAGTGGTTAGATGCGCCACGGCTTTCCATCCGGCAGGTGGCGACGTCAATTTGGCGTGCAGAATATAAAAAAAAAAAATTACATATAATATGCGTTGCCAAAAATGTACAGCCTGCATAATGTTGAATGTGTCAGTGTATGTACTACTTAGAAGTACCTACATGTACCGTAGGTTATAGCAATTTTCTTACCCATCTTAATAACAAACGAAATATTAGGATGGGTAAGAAAATTGCTATAACCGACCCTACATTGGTACCTAGTCGATGATAGTCTCAATATTACCCTTTTCATACTCTTGCAGTAGCATGATACCTACTTAGTCGATAACACATAGGAATTCGTCATTCTGTAAAAAAGTACCTAATTTGTTCATGAAATGTATACGTTGTCTTTTCTCAGTCACAGAGAATCAACAGCCCTAGTCTCAATACCTCAAAGCATTATTCAACCAAATACCAACGTATTAGATTTTAAATAATACCTTGCCGTATTTGAAGATTCAGTTCACGAGTTTTATTCAGAGCGCCGGCCATTTTATTGCGAGCAATGGTTAAACGTGGAGGATTGCTATTGTGTAAGTGTAGGCGTTCAAGAGCGGTTTTGTTAAAATGATTTCGAACGCATTTCCACTTTCATACGAAGATAGCAGAGTTCGTGATATGAATTACAATTGGCAGATTGAATATCGATGTATTTAAATGTAATCTACTTATTTAAAAAAGGGGGGAGGGGGCGGGGGGACATGCGTGGATGTTCAGTAGGTACCTACCTATAACAACCGAGAATAAAATTCGAACTGAAACATAAATTTTGTTTTGAACTAACCTAACACTGTCTTGATGAACTTAAATGGTTTAAGGTTGAACACTATTTACGCTTTATTATTTAAATATTTTATTAGCTCTGATGTAGAAACGGAATGTCAAAAGGGTAGATACTTAGATACCTACATAGTTTTTACATGCATACCTACATACCTACATACTAGAGATGCGCCGAATGTGGGTTGAACCGAATTCGAACATTCGGCCGAATATTCGGTAAAAATTGTACCGAACCGAATATTCGGCCGAACTATTCGGTTCAAATTAACGCGGTAAACAGGTTACTGCAGGTTAGTCGACGAGGCTGGGGACATTCTTTCAGCGCTCGGCACGCAGCCCTCAACCCTAGGGCGCTGATTCTCAATCGATCAACTTGCAACCGTGAAGAAAGTTTACAGTCGAAATATCTTCTGTCTAAAGATTGAGAGAAAGACAGCACTCCCTTATGTGGCCGCACGCGCCAATAGAGTAATTGGTGGGAGATGGTGAGCTGAACGGGCTCCTTTTTTAAAGAAATTAGTTTTTTTTTCACCAACGAAGATTTCAAAAATAAAGATAAAGATTAAGATGAGTAAGGTGAATGTAAAATGAGAGAAATGAAATTGAAATATTGGGAAGTGAAATTTGAAGAAACATATTTTGCCAAACGGCACGATCCCGAAAACCGGGCATTCTTTAGGTAAGCAACGTTGAGAACTCCGAGCTTTTTCATCTAAATGACTATGTTACTGTGCGTTACCAGAGATATCTGTACCATGACGTTAATTATGGGAAAATCCCTACCTGTTCAATAATGATTAATTTTGTTAATAATAATTTAAACATTCGGTAATTATTCGGCCAATAAACCGAATATTCTTCCGAATACGAACTATTGAAAACTTGCCGAATGTACCGAATTCGAATATTCGGCCGAACATTCGGCCCATCTCTACTACATACATACTTACATACCTACATAGTTTCAGCACCAAGAGTGTATCAGTTCAGATAATATAATAAAGGTAAGGTATCAATTCAATCCTACTAATATTATAAATGTGAAAGTTTGTGAAGATGTTTGGATGTTTGTTTAGCTCTAACGGCTGAACGGATTTGGCTGAAATTTGGTAGTACAGAGATAGCTTATAGTCTGGAATAATACATAGGCTTCTCTTCATCTCGGGAGCGGGAACGAGTACCGAAATTCACGGGGGCGAAGCCACGAGCGTCACCTAGTGTATTAATTACCTATTGTTTTGCAAAGTTCCATAGATAGACTATGGTGACCACATTCAAAGAGTATGGGCTCTTGTTTTCACAGTAGTTCACTGTGAAAAATAACGGTGGCTCACCCATTGTACTTGTGTCAACTTTTGGTACCTACATAACTTCTTCATGAACAAAATTATTGACTTCCAAGAGAGTTCCTAGTTGTTTACAGTGTTACGTATCATGTTATTCATACCCTTAAGTACTGTTGATAAGAAACTACGTAGGTATACAATTTACATCACAACTTCGAAAACCTTTGAGGTTCAATAATAATAATCTAAGTTTACAAGAGTCTGTGTGCTGCCAAAGCTCTACCCTTTCTTTGAAGCGACTTCGTACGAAACTATAATGTGGCCATGGTTTACGACGTTTAAATAAAATAAATAAATGAAAGTTTGTGAGTGTAGATGTGTGGATCTGTAGATGTCTGAATGTTTGTTCCACGAAATGCCAATCATTTCGTGGAACAAACATTCAGACAGCCAGAACTTCCCAAATATTTAATTTACATTCTCGATTGAGTATAAATTACATCTTTGAGAAGTACTGGCATATAAACGAGAATATTATAAAAAAGAATGCACAGATACATTATTGTAAACAACGCAACACGGATAGAACATGAGTTACAAATTATCGCCTCTTGCTGAACATACAAAATGTAGGTACCTACTGCTGAAACATTTTACGAGTGAAAATAGGTTGCACCACAGATATTGGTTGCAGTACCAAATACTTATAATTTACATGCAATATTATTAAACTTAGTTAGTTTTTTTTTGTTGACGCAATATTTTTGATTTTACAACAAAACAAAATTACTTATACTTTTCTTCGCAGTAACTTAGAAAATGAGCTTAGATAAATTTAAATAATGCCTAACTTTTGGGACATTGTTACACAGTATCAATATTTGATATTTTGTGCTATAGAATCTAGACATCTTAAAACCAAACCTACATTTTCTAAATAGATACCTACTTATAATACTAAATAGATACCTACTTATAATCTATACTAATATTATAAAGAGGAAAGATTTGTTTTTTTGTTTGTTTGTTTGTTTGTTTGTTTGTTTGTTTGTAACGAATAGGCTCCGGAACTACTGGACCGATTTGAAAAATTCTTTCACTGTTGGAAAGCTACACTCTTTGCGGTGAACATAGGCTATATTTTATTCCCGTATTCCCACGGGAACGGGAACTACGCGGGTGAAACCGCGTGACGTCATACTAAATAATATACGTATAGGTAAATTAAATTACCCACACCCTCACATAGAACAAATCAACGTGCTCATTACGCAAAGAGATTGATTCTGAGTGGGAATCGAACTCACTACACTACCTACAACTTAATATTCAGGTCAATCTAACCACGGGATGAAGAGCTAAGTATAAATAAATAAATAAATATTCACGGACATTTCACACAACGCTATCTGATCCCAAAGTAAGCTAGGAATAACCTGCTTGTGTTATGGGTATCAGACCACGGATATTAATACTTATATACTTTTAAATACATACTTATTATACATAGAAACACCCAGACTCTTGAGAAAAACATTTATGGGTCACACAAATATTTGTCTCCGGTGGGAATCGAACCCACGACCTCCAGCGCCACAGGCGGTATCACTACCGACCGCGCCGCAGAGGCAGTCATCGTATAGTATGAATAGATCTTATGGGCGAATGATGACTCCTAGGTAGTGGTAGCCAAAAACCTGTCGGGAGATCTGGGGCATCCTTCCGAGGGCTTACCCGGGGCTCCCCACCATATGCAGTAGTAGGACACGCGTGGTTTTTGTCGGTTAGAGTCCGTCATAGAATCCATGTGGGATTTCCACGTGTTTTTAGGGTTTCGTAGCCAAATGGCAAAAACGGAACCCTTATAGATTCGTCATGTCTGTCTGTCGGTCTGTCTGTCTGTCTGTCCGTCTGTCTGTCCGTCCGTGTGTCACAGTCACTTTTCTCCGAAACTATAAGGCCTATGATATTGAAACTTGGTAACTAGATGTATTCTGTGAACCGCATTAAGATTCTTATGTAAAACTAGAAAAAAAACAGTAAATTTTGGGGGTCCCCATACTCAGAACTGAAACTCAAATTTATTTTTTTCATCAAAACCATACGTGTGGGGTATCTATAGATAGGTCTTCAAAAATGCTATTGAGGTATTTAACATCATATTTTTCTAAACTGAATAGTTTGCGCAAGAGACACTTCCAAAGTGGAAAAATGTGTGTCCCCCCCTCTCTAACTTCTAAACTAAGAGAATGATAAATCTAAAAAGAAGATATGATGTACATTGCCATAAAAACTACCAACGAAAATTGGTTCGAACGAGATAGAGCTGGTAGTTTTTTTTTAATACGTCATAAACCCCAATTTTCGGTTAGAAAAATCACTACCGATGCAAACGTGTTAAAACATCAATCAAAGTTACAACGAATTATAAGAACTTTTATATTATGTTACTTGCTGCTACGAAACCCTTCATGGGCGAGTCCAACTCGCACTTGGCCGGTTTTTTTAAAGTGAGGAAAAATCCTTCATCGATGCTATGCCGGACTCCTACTTACTAAAAAACCTCACGTAACGCCCAACAGCCTACGGTTGGGAGCCCCGGGCACCCCGGGTGAGCCCTCGGAAGAATGTCTCAGCACTTCCAAGTTTATGGACACCCTAGCTGTCAGCAACTTTTTCAATTAAGTGAAAATTGATGGATTTATCGCTAAGTTCTATTAAAACATCTGCACTACGAAGATATTTTATTATTTTACTTGTATGTTAGGACTTTCCCCAGATAAAATACTTCAAAATTTTGTAGGTAAGGTACATCATATTATCAAAATGTGTATGTACATAGGTACTTTTGATTTTTTATTATACTGCTAAGGTGGCAGACAAGCATACGGCCCACCAGATGTACCACCAGAGGCGCCACACCTGTAAAAACTTTCTAAGACCCCTCTTGAAGAACCCCATACTGTAGGCGTTTGGGAAAACCGAGGCAGGGAGATCATTACACAACCTAAGCGTGCGCGGTAGAAAGCCCCTATCGGATCTAACCGTGCTCGAACGCTCCGGACGTAGGGTGTGAGGATGAACACCCTGTCTGTGTGAGGATGAACACCCTGTCTGTGGCGAGCGGTGCGATGATAGAATGTAGCCGTAGGCATCATGTCAAACAATTCCTCAGAGCACAAACCGTTATACAGCCGGTAGAATACACACAGAGAAGCAAAGTCTCTCCTGTCACTAAGAGGTTCCACATCACCTGCAAGTATGGGATCGCCGACAACTCTCATAGCTCGCCTTTGTACCGAGTCAAAAGGACGAAGCTGGTATTCAGGTGCCCCCGCCCAGAGGTGACAGCAGTACTGCAGTACTCCATGTGCGGCCGCACTTGCGACTTATAGAGAAGCAGTGTTTGAGCCGCAGTAAAGTACTGCCGCGCCCTACTGAGCACTCCAAGCTTCCTGAACGCCAGCTTGGCCTTGTCCTCCAAATGACTTCGGAACTGAACGACATTGGAGATCTCAACACCAAGGATCCCTATACTTTCGGAGATGATGAGTGACGTGCCCTGAAATTGTGGCGCCACAGTAAATGGGGTTTTCTTTGCGGTGAATACACATACTTGAGTCTTGGTGGGGTTGAATTGGACAAGATTTTGACTTCCCCAATCGGACACTCTAGAGAGAGTAGCCTCGATTTCGGACACAAGTTTTTCACGACTTTCCTCCACTACAGCCCAAGAGATACCGGGACGGCCCGTGTAACAAGTGTCACCCGTACTGTCGTCTGCATAACAATGGATGCCGTCAATAGACAATGATAAACCTCAGTCTATCTTCGTTGGATAAACTTTAAACTAGCTGTTCCCTACGGCTTCGTCCGCGTAGAAGTCGTTATCGCGTAAAAACATAACCCTCCTTTTGGGTAGTCAACTTAAAAGCAGCCTATCTCCTTCCCTTGGACTCAAACGATCTCTATAGGTACCGTAACATCGGGGTACTTTAGCCCTAGGGGTTAACTTTGGCCCAAAACGGGAAAAAGTTTAAACTACTCACCACTTCGCACATCAGAGACTACAGATGTAGTTCGCACTACTTATCGATAGATGGGGGTATGGGGGTGGTGGATAAACAGTTTAACGTTAACAAGGCTGATTGGTCAATCTATATTTTCGGCGGGAAGTTGCTATTAGTTATCACCGCGAATTTATAATGTGCAAACTTTTTCATGAAACAAATAAAGCAGGTCAGTGAAAGTGTTTGATTGTTGTCAATTGTAACAGATATGTATCTAGGATCTGAATGTGATATTAATCAATGAGTTTCAAGACGTTTATGTGAGAAGTATTTGATTATTAAAATCACAGTATTCTTTGACCATCGTTTTCGGGTATCTTTGACCCATTGGCCAAAGTAATCCTACGATGTTTCTAACGATTTCCGTTTTGTTAAATTAAGCTAAATTTACTTTATTATCTTACAGGAGGTCCAAGATGCCTACATTTTATAAAGGGAAACCAAGAAGTAGTCGTTACATTGATTACAGAAACGAACAGTTACAGCCATGTCTTAGTGATATGAGGTCTAAAAAGTTGACTCAACGAGAAGCTTCTATACAATATTTATTCCTCGCAGTAGTATAAAAATAAACTTAAGAATAAACATTTAAACAAACCTGGCCACCCGAAAATATTTAATACGACAGAAGAACAAGCATTTGTTGCACATAGGTACTAAAGGCATACTAAAGGCAAAAGGCAAGGATTGTTACTAGGTCAAAAGTTGAGTAATTTTGGTAGAAATGTTACATATAAGTAGTTACAAATGTTAACTATTTGTAATGATAATATAAGTAAGATAAAAGACAAATTTCATGTTTATTTTATTATTTTAGGAAAGAATTAATTAAAAAAAACGATGTCTGACTGATTTATTACTTTGTTTTGATTTTTTATAAGTATTTTTGTACAATAAATAAATAAATCAAGATACTACGTATTTCTTAGATTTTAAGCAACCAAACTAAACAGGTTTCTTTGTCTTTTCATTGCAAATAGTTACGTTTTACTAAATAAATAACCTCAGGACAAAGAAACGCGCTTCAAAGAGCAACTTTGGCCCAAATTTCGAAAAAATAAAAAAATACTTAGGGCCTGTTCTTTTTATTTTTTCGTATTTGCATAGGTCGATTATATCCATAACTAAAACATATGACTATATAACAGTCTTAATGCCATTTGAATAGAAGTAAATAAACGAGAACTAAAAAATATAATAATTTTGGGACAATGTACCCCGATGTTACGGTACCAAATTTCATCAAAAGCATTTCGGTGGTTTAGGCGTGAAAACGTAACAGACAGACAGAGTTACTTTCACATTTATAAAATATTATAAATGTGAAAGTAACTCTGTCTGTCTGTTACGGTTTCACTTCCCTACTAATAAGTAGGGAAGTTCCGACACAGCTATTTTTATAATTTTACTAGAGGACGTCACGCGGTTTCACCCGCGTAGTTCCCGTTCCCGTGGGAATACAATATTTTTTTCTTCCATAAGAACCTTCTCCTGACAATACCTTACACAACAAAAAAAGAATTAGTGAAATCGGTCCACCCGTTCTGAAGTTATGCGCTTACCAACACATTTTGCGATTCATTTTTATGAATAAGAGAAGAAGATAATAGTAGATAAGAAAAGAAGAGATTACAACAAGTTTTCTTCATGTAATAATATACACTTCTAAAGAAATACTGAAAAAAGAAACGAGTTTGGGCTAACTAACAAGCATTATATGCCAACTTGATCAAAAATTCTACTCAAATCGATCCGTGGTCACTCGTAATTACTACACCTTATTGGACTTATTGAATCTACATAACGTAATTATGACAGAAACCTCAAGTTTCAAATAAATAACAATCCCCTCTCATCAGCCATTGTCAGCGCCAGCTTGCAAATCTTATGAGTACTGAAAGCCTTACAAATATTATGAAGAGAAAATTTATCATAAGTAAACAAACTCGGCAGGGTTCCTTGCATAATGGAGAATGATTTGCTGTTTCTGTTGAAACTTGAAAAACTGTTTCCTCATCTCAGCTTTATGTGAATCTGCGAAGCTATTTATAGCCGTTATTAAAGACTAGCGGACGTCACGCGGTTTCAGCCGCGTAGCTCTCGTGCCCGTGGGAATACGAAAATAAAATATAGTTTGTGTTCACCGGGAATAGTCTACCTTTCAAACAGTGAATAGTAGTTTTCGATACAAGTGTGGGATCTCTGTTATTACAACGAGTTACGACAGGTGTTGACCCGAGCCGAAGGCGAGGGAAGACAGTCGGAACGAGTTTAAATAACAGTCCCACACGTTGTATTGAACAACTATTTTTAATACAGTTGCGAAAAAATTAAGCAATTTTATAAAATAATAAAAATACAATAAACCTGAATATCCAAAATGGCGCCAACCGTAAAAGAATATTTACCTTCCTAAGCAGAGACTATGGCAGTGCACTTCATACAGCCAAGTTTTTTTATATTTATAAATTTAATTTGGCCGATACTTATATTAATTTATGCTTAAATTTAATTAAAATTACTTTCAATGTGATATTGAAACAAGTTCTTTTTTTAGAAATATTTGCTTGAATCACAGACATTATTTTGACAATTGGGAAAGAAAACGCACGAGTGCGGGAATGGTAAAGAAAAAGCACGAGTGTGTAATAGCCCACATCCCGAACGCTAAACGTCCCTGTAATACGCCACTTTTTGAGCAACTGTATTAAAAAGAATTTTTCAAATCGGTTTAGTAGTTTCGGAGCATAATCGATGCAAACATATCTACAAAAAAAAACTATCAAATCTTTCCTCTTTATAATATTAGTTTAGCTTGAAATGTCTACGTAAATGTTATGTAAGCTTAGGTATAAAGATATAAAAAAAATGAGCATGAAACAGCATATTTTAGGGCGTTGACTTAAGGGGTACTGTCAATAGACTTCGACAGTGACCTTCGATTTTTCATAGGTCGCTCGTGTCACTCTGTCGAGTCAGAATTAATATTTTAAAAAGCTTACACTAAACACACAGTAATACGTGTATCGACGGGCGATCGTGCGTATTCCAATTTTAAACTATTTTATTTTAGTACTAGCTGATGCCCGCAGCTTCGCCCGCGTAAAATTTGTTTCCGTCGGAACTTATTCCCGGGATAAAAAGTATCCTATGTGTTATTCCAGACTGTAATGTATCCTTGTTCCAAATTTCAGCCAGATCCGTCCAGCCGTTCGAGCGTGAAAGAGTAACAAACATCCACACTCACAAACATTCGCATTTGTGGATATCCTTCCGAGGGAGGGCTCACCCGGGGCTCCCAACCGTAGTAGGCAGTAGGTAGAGAAAGTGTTGGTTTTTAGTCCGTAAGAGTCCGGCATAGCATCCATGGCGGATTTTCCACACATCTATACATATAATAAAATGATAGAAAAGCCAAAACTGTACATTTAAAATATTAACAAAAAAATACTCGCCGGGTGTTCTACATAAGATACCGAAGCTGAAAATATAGTTAGAATTTTTTTTGTCTGTTTGTCTGTTTGTCTGTTTGCTTTGCTTTGTCCGGAAGGATCTCGAAAAGTACTGAACAGATTTGGTTCAAATTTTGCACAAATATTACTTAGGGGTGTGGTCTTAAAATAGGCTATATATTATCACGCCACATATCCTAGGGGCTAAGCAGAGAGCAATGAAATGTTTAAACCGTTGGATTGATTTAACTACAACGTAGCAGGAATATTAGTAGGAGATAGGTTTTACACTCAGACAACATATTATTACGCTAAATTTTTCAGGAGCTCGGCAGAGAACAATGAAAATCTGTTTGTATATTTTTGCAAAATACAGAAATTACTGAATAATTTTAATTAACCTTTTATTTGAATAGCAATCTAGAGCTAGGATCTTTAAATAGGCTATATATTATCACGCTACATATCCTAGGGACTAGGCAGAGGGTAATGAAATATGTAAGTATGTGGATTGATTAAACTAAAACGTTGCAGGAATATTAGTAAGAGATCGGTTTTACACACCGGTTACATATTATCACGCTAAATATCTTGGAGGCCCGATAGAGAAAAATTTAATTCTGTGTTTGCTACGATATCCAGACGACTGATATACATACTTATATATTTCTAAATACATACATAACATATAATAAAATGATAGAAAAGCCAAAACTGTACATTTAAAATATTAACAAAAAAATACTCGCCGGGTGTTCTACATAAGATACCGAAGCTGAAAATATAGTTAGAATTTTTTTTGTCTGTTTGTCTGTTTGCTTTGCTTTGTCCGGAAGGATCTCGAAAAGTACTGAACAGATTTGGTTCAAATTTTGCACAAATATTACTTAGGGGTGTGGTCTTAAAATAGGCTATATATTATCACGCCACATATCCTAGGGGCTAAGCAGAGAGCAATGAAATGTTTAAACCGTTGGATTGATTTAACTACAACGTAGCAGGAATATTAGTAGGAGATAGGTTTTACACTCAGACAACATATTAAAACGCTAAATTTTTCAGGAGCTCGGCAGAGAACAATGAAAATCTGTTTGTATATTTTTGCAAAATACAGAAATTACTGAATAATTTTAATTAACCTTTTATTTGAATAGCAATCTAGAGGTAGGATCTTTAAATAGGCTATATATTATCACGCTACATATCCTAGGGACTAGGCAGAGGGTAATGAAATATGTAAGTATGTGGATTGATTAAACTATAACGTTGCAGGAATATTAGTAAGAGATCGGTTTTACACACCGGTTACATATTATCACGCTAAATATCTTGGAGGCCCGATAGAGAAAAATTTAATTCTGTGTTTGCTACGATATCCAGACGACTGATATACATACTTATATATTTCTAAATACATACATAACATATAATAAAATGATAGAAAAGCCAAAACTGTACATTTAAAATATTAACAAAAAAATACTCGCCGGGTGTTCTACATAAGATACCGAAGCTGAAAATATAGTTAGAATTTTTTTTGTCTGTTTGTCTGTTTGCTTTGCTTTGTCCGGAAGGATCTCGAAAAGTACTGAACAGATTTGGTTCAAATTTTGCACAAATATTACTTAGGGGTGTGGTCTTAAAATAGGCTATATATTATCACGCCACATATCCTAGGGGCTAAGCAGAGAGCAATGAAATGTTTAAACCGTTGGATTGATTTAACTACAACGTAGCAGGAATATTAGTAGGAGATAGGTTTTACACTCAGACAACATATTAAAACGCTAAATTTTTCAGGAGCTCGGCAGAGAACAATGAAAATCTGTTTGTATATTTTTGCAAAATACAGAAATTACTGAATAATTTTAATTAACCTTTTATTTGAATAGCAATCTAGAGGTAGGATCTTTAAATAGGCTATATATTATCACGCTACATATCCTAGGGACTAGGCAGAGGGTAATGAAATATGTAAGTATGTGGATTGATTAAACTATAACGTTGCAGGAATATTAGTAAGAGATCGGTTTTACACACCGGTTACATATTATCACGCTAAATATCTTGGAGGCCCGATAGAGAAAAATTTAATTCTGTGTTTGCTACGATATCCAGACGACTGATATACATACTTATATATTTCTAAATACATACATATTATACATAGAAAACACCCAAACTCCGAAACTAACATTTGTGGATCACACAACTAATTGGAACAACCCAGAAATCGAACCAAGCCCTCCGGCGCGACAGGCGGTATCACTACACCGACTACGCCACAGAGGCAGTCAATGAAATTATATTTCATATTCTTTCATATAATTATTCTAACGGCTTGACAGACACAAAATATATTTGTTTATGTATTTTAAGGGCAACAATCAAAAGTACCTAACTGTAAAGATTAGTAGTAGTAATTTATAGGCTTGATAAAGAACAATAATCAAATTCATTAGAGTACGTGTTTGTTTTTAAATATGCATTTAGTATATAACATAATAAGTAAGTTTATCAGTTTTCTAGATCTCATAGCTCACACTAATATAAATCAAATTTCAGGCTACGCTATACTATTGTACAAGCCATGTAATATGTAGTATACTTTTTTATAACGTGAAAGAAAATCCATCGTGGATGCTATGCCGGACTCCTACCAATTAAAAAAACCTTACGTAACGCCTAACAGCCTATGGTTGGGAGCCCCGGGTAAGCCCTCGGAAGGATGTCCCAGGACTCCCAGCAGACCCACGGCCGCCACTGCGTCCTCGCCTAGGAGGTGGTTCGGGTGCTATGCCGCGTCTTTGGGGGTTTCGGGTGCGATCCCGCTTTTAAGGGGAGGGGGGGGGGGGCGTGAGTGAACGCCTACGGCGCGGACTGAATTATTTTACAATAGCCCTAATCATTAAGCTTTTTTATCATTAAGCCAACAAGCCAGTTTAGATGTACCCTCACATTCAAAGGGATCCTTGAATTCTAGGTTTTGCGAAAGTTGGGATGTCTCTAATTCCTGAACTAGAAAACCTTTAACATGGAAACTTGTGTGAAACATTCCTTACAGTATTCCCTTTATAACACTAAAAAAAATTTTGGAATCCGAAAACGCATTGAGAAGTAACAACTAAAAAACCGTTTTGTCTTTCATCCCTTCTCCCAAAGGAACCGCGCAAAATATCGAAATCAAAAGTATCCTAGAACCTTCCTCGGATTATAAGCTCTGATTGTACTAAGTTTCATTCAAATCCATTCAGTACCTTCGGCGTGATACTTATTCGGAATACAGACAGACAGACACACATGAAAAATGTAATTTCATTTTCGGCTTCAGTAGACTCTCGACCCTCAACAGTTTTACTATAATTATGTATAGACTAGCTAACCCTCGCAACTTCGTTTACGTCACATAAGATCTATGAAAGAAGAGGTATTTCTTCATCAGACTCATCAAGCAGCGTGTGAAACTGCCCTGCCGCCTTCGGCGCGGACTGAATTATTTTACAATAGCCATAACCATTAAGCAGCTCTTTTATGATTAAGCCAACACGCCACACAAACGTTGTTTATAATGAACATTCTTAAAACAACTTTACTGAAAAATGTTGAGCTTTGGCTACAGTGACATGGGTACATAAATTAAATCACCTTAAACATAATAAGTACATGCATACGGTCACGCCTTTATCCCCAAAGGGGTATCGAGGCATATTATATGTTTACCTTTTTTTAATTTGTCCCACGTAACGTAATAGGTGGTGAGCCGCATTGCCGTGTTGAAATGGACAGGCGTTAGTACTGCCAACTTTTGAAAATTATTAAATCTATAAGGTCTTCAACTTGGTTTAACGACTGCCATTTACTGGCTACCTGTAGCGTTAGTGTTATCGTCTCAACTCTTCCGATTATGCGTAAAGTTTTCAGTCTGTGGCCCTAATCTAACAAACGTTTCGTATTCGCGCTTCACCATACTACTTACTCTTATAATTAATTATTAAAGGGGCTAATTAATAAACACGTACGTCATACCGGCCTTGGACCCACTAAAACCATGAGATCTCTTCCTATCCATCTAGCGCAGTCCTAGGGTATCCTTTAGAGGGCTTACCCGGGGCTCCCAATCGTAGGCTGTTAAGTAGGATACGTGTGGTTTTTAGTCAGTGGGAGTCATAGTACATTCATGTGGGATTTTCCTCACGTTAAAAAAATCCATCTAGCGCATAACTCCCCGGGTAAGTTGGAGGATGTCCTAAATTTGTTCCCACATTTTGGTTACGACTTATCCTAGAGGCTCAAATAGAATACGGTTCAAACTTTGCTCATAACATAATTTCCACGCGGACGAAGTCGCGGGTAACAGCTAGTAAAAAATAAAAATAAAGAAAAAGACCATTTTAGTAATGGTCTAAGATCCCAGTAGTTCTACTGTCAGTTACATGATGGAACTACTGATAGGATACGACGGGTACTTCACGCATTTGAAGCGTTCTTGTAGGTTAGTTAGCTTAGTGTTGTGTAAACGAACATTGATTGAGTGACATGGGACAGCTTAGGGCATCATTCTGTACTTTGGAAGGCACGTTTTAAAGTCCTCGTTACCGGTTGCGGTACCTAACATATTTGTTCCATGGGTAATATGGTAGAGTCGCTAAAGCAAGTTGAAGACTTTATGAGCGGCCTGAAAAATTCGACTCGATAGTAAAGATCTTTAGTGTATACAATACAACAGGATGATCTCCATGTTGTATACACAAAGAAATCAATAAATCAAACAAGTCTATAAGTTGTCTATAAGAGGCCCCATTCACATACAATACTATTGATCAATATTTTTATTGTTCAATATTATTAATCCCCATCTTTTGAAAACACACCTTAAATAATATTCACTCAGTAACATTGCATCAATATTTTATTTTCGTCCGAATATATATGTCTGACGAAGAGGTAAAGTCTAAATTCAAAATTCCGATAACCGACTAAACACTGATCTGAAAGAGATTGATCAATACTGAGCCTACATGGTGCAAGAAAAAAATATTGATCAATAAAATTAAGCTCCGTCAAACTTTTGTTTTGTGATTGTTCAAACCTCAATATAGAGTTAATATTGAGGTTTGAACAATCACAAAACAAAAGTTTTATACCCCATACACGGTCAATTTATTGAATAATCATCTATATTGATCAATATTATTGTCCGTGTATGGGGCCTCTTACAGTCCGCTGTTAGACGTAGGCGTATCTCAATTTCATTTTGGAAGGGTGCTTATCCTGCTGACTGCACCACGCTAGCCAGACTGTTTACTTAGGTTTACTTACTTACATATGGAGACTGGTTTAGAAAATGACGAAAAAGAGGTGCAAATGAAAGCGTTTTTGGTCTGCACTCGTAGACGGAAAATTATAGCCAAAAATAGATTGCTAATATACAAGATTTGTGTCAAACGATGGTTTTGTTGTAATATATTAATTTTACAATTATGTGTAAAACGATTGTAGAGTCACCCTCAAATTTTTAGATGAATGCATTTTGCAACAAAAAAATATGCCAACATATGAAGAAAATATACATCTATAAATTGGTTTTCTTCGATTTTGAATAAGTATAAATATGAGCTAGTTACAACTAAAATAAGCTATAAAATGCTACATTTCCTAGCCTGAAGGACGCGTGTTTTGTATGGTCAAGGTCGTTAGGCCTACCCACGGCCTTAAGGTCCTATGGCCACCACATTGGGGAGAGGGCCTTCACAGTGCATCGCTATCCCTGTCGGTCTTGAGCTTCGCGTTTTGTTTCGCTCCATGTCTTTACAATACCTTCCGCCTCTGCAATGACACTCCGTCGTCGCCAGACTGGTTGGTGCGAGGTTTTAGGTTCTACCTACCCTTTGCAATCGTATCGCTCTAATTACAAAGAGATTGGTATATTTTTAGGGTTCCGTACCCAAATGGTTAAAAAACGGGACCCTATTCATGAGACGTCGCTGTCCGTCTGTCTGTCCATCACGAGGCTGTATCTCATGAACCGTGACAGCTAGAGAGCTGAAATTTTCACAGGTTATTTATTTCTGTTGCTGCTACAAATATAAAAATCAGTAAAAAAGGGGGGAATTAAGGAGGGCTCCCATACAAGAAACGTAGTTTTTTTATAGTTTTTTGGTACGGAACCCTCCATGAACGTGTTAGTCTTACTCGCACTTGGCCGGTGTTTACATATACATACTTAGACCATAATAGACATTCAATCACGATATTTTTCCTATAAGAGTTGGCAAAGGTATAGGTACATTCCAGCCCGTTTGCACCCATCATAATTATTTGGCCCTACTTAATTGGTGAAGAAAAATTCCTGCAAAAAGAGTACCCAAACTGCCAAATATGACGTAGAGATCTGACGACCCCGGGAGAGGATTAGCGCTAAGGTACGTTAAACAATAAAATGGTAAGTGGCGGTTGTTAGGGATGCAGGTGTAGCGCCATAAATACAGCAGTAAGGAGACGTGGCGGCGGGCGCGGATTTGGCGGGAAATGTAAAGTGTACGCTCTACATTGCGTGGTAGAGACACTGATTGTTATATCTATAGCTTTAGTTACATGGAGATGAAAATTTATCTATTAGGTACCTGTGGTAAAAACCATTTGGGAGTTTATTAATTGGCCCTCAAAGAGAAGGTGGTTCTCAAATCATCTGTAAGGGTGATATACCCCTGATTTTTTTTTATCTTAAAGTCGTATAATAATTAAAAATATTAACTTACCTGGCTAAACGACTACTTTTTTGACTTGCAGAACGAACTAACAATTAAATGTACCTACGTTCTTAAACACGTAAGTGTACCCCTGCTTACCTCTTTGCAGGATAAAGGTATGACGATATGTATGACGACTTCATTATAGCTTGGTAAATTCAATTTTGTATTAGCAGACCTCAATATCTCACCCGTTTGTAGCAAAAAAAAACAGCTGACATCAACATTTTTTTTTTATAATTTCCAAAATCATACTTGACATAACTTACTTATACAGCCTTCTACAACCTTAAACTAAAACGTCAATGTACGATGCACGGCTGAAAACTGTAACTAAATTCCCGATCCCAGACAGGGTTCAGGCCGTCGGATGCTGCGCGATCTCCCGATCAATAGCGTCGCCCTTCCCGCCTTCACCCCCTGTCCCAGGGCAGGCCAGTACCGCGCCCGACCCGTAACACCTCACACTCACATTTTTAATATTATATATATTTTCTAAATAAACACGTTTTGTACCTGCTTGCTTTGTAATAAGCTTTTTTTTTAATAAAAGACTGTGTGTCTCCGGTGGCGGCTGGAGAATGGTGGGAATTTGTTGAGGTGAGTGTTCCTTTTTTTGAATTTGAACTTCTTTTTTTTAGACCGTTCTCTTGTTAGGTACCTTTGCCAATTAATTGTGTGATTAAATCGAAAGAGGTTTTACTATGTGCTAATCCAGAGCAAACTTATTATGGTTAAAATCTGTGGCGAAAGTACCGTAGCAGCTGGGCTGAAAGACTGAGGCTATATAGACTGTAAAATTAAAAAAAAAATAAAAAAAACCGTAGCACTAAGGGTTACTACTGTTTAAAAAGAATTCAGCTCATAAGTAGTTCATGACTGACTCCCAGGAAAATTGCTGGGGCATTTTTCGGTATTTACCTAGTCCATACCATGGATATAAGGAAATAAGGCCTATTAGGTTTATAACTTTATTCCGGTTTCATGTCGGTTTCGTTTAAATTCTAGGGCGTTTTAAGGTTTTAGTAGGCAGTAACTTTTTCGTGGAAACGTTAAGTATTTAAATAATACAAAACTCTTCTTCTTCATTTGATATTAATTTAAAATTAATCGTAAAATTGCATTCAACTCAACTCAAACAGTAAAATTGGAAAAAAAAAGGAAAGAAAAAGTATTTATTATAATTCTAGCTCTTCCCCGCGGCTTCGACCGCGCAGAAGTCGGTTTTCGCGTAAAATCATAACCCTTCTTTTGCGCAGTCGATTAAAAAGTAGCCTATGTCCTTCCCAGGGCCTCGAACTATCCCTATACCAAATTCATCTCAATCGCTCCAGCTGTTTAGGCGTGAAAGCGTAACAGACTGACAGACAGAGTTACTTTTGCATTTTTTATAATATAAGTAGGGATAAAATGTACCTATTATACAAATTTTAGTAAGTACTTCATTGATTAACTGACATAAGTAACGTTTTTGATAGCAGTCTGACAATGTCGCCAACTTGCAGTAGTAGTAGTAGTTTTATTTATCCACTAGCTGTTGCCCGCGACTTCGAACGCGCGAAAATTATGTTATAATGGCAATTTGATTGCTCTCTGCTTAGCCCCTAGGATATGTAGCGTGATAATATATAGCCTATTTGAAGACCCTACCCCTAGTTAATATTGGGATATAATAAACCGAGCCTCAAAAGTTTTTATCGGCCACGGCATTTAGCTTCTGATTTAATAACTAAGCCACGCGAAAATGAAATAGCCACCAATATGCTAATTCGTCCTCTTTACAACGTCACCTAAAATTTCCATAATAAGCATCAAATAAAGATCAACAATTATTTTAACTTGTCCTGCGTATTAATATATTAACACCTAATTTACTAATTCAGCCACAGATTTTATATGTAATCACCATTTTATATTTTACAGCTTCAAATCGAGAGCCTCAAAAAATTATAATTTAAGCCTCCACAGACAACATCAGTTTTTATAACTTAGCGTGTAAAATAAATATATCATATTCTTTTTTCGTGAAAATAGCCACTGCAAGGTTAAACCTTCTAAGTGCAAAGGACGACAGCGACCGGCCATTTGCATCAATCAGAGACCGCTATTTGATGTCACTTTGTAAATAAAAACAGATTGCGCTTACTGAACAAGAAAGTGAGTTCAAGAAAGCAAATACTAAACTTAAAAGTGTTTAATGCATAATACACTTTTGACTTAAGTATAGGTATATACATTAAGTGAACATGTGGATAATGTCGTCATAAATTTCACGATAAATGAGAAATTACTCGTAACGTGTGAATAGTGTTTAGCACTGCCACGTTATAGTACTCACTTTTGAGTTTAGTATTTGCTTTCTTAGGCTTACTTTTTTGTTTGGTGAGCGTTATCTGTCTTTAGTTCTATAATCTGTATTACATGCATACGCAACGTCACCGACCGAAATCTGTATAATGTCTGGGCATTCTATAGAATACCTGAAACTTGCAGGCAAGGCAATGTATTAAATAATTATATACGAGAGTATGGAAGGTTTATTGCCTGCTTGCGAAGGTTAGGTTAGGTTGGAACAGTTACCACTAACGCGCGAAGGCGAGCGAGTGTATTCTATGCAATCCCTAGGAATTATGTACAAAACCTAGACAAAGTATGAACAATCATATACTTATTCAAAACATTTCATGCATTGTCTGGAGTATGGATCAGGTATTCCTTAGAATGCAGGTATTGACAGAATATCTGAATTATAAAGACAGCCGGTAACATCATAATAAATAAAAGCATTTATGCCCGAAAGTCTGTCCCACGCTCCCGTGTTGAAACGAACTCGTTTGTCCGTTTCCACCAGATTGTGACACCCCATACAGTCATCTTCACGTGCCTTTCAAAGCAAGGAAACTCTCGCAAATCAAATGTTACAAAGTGGTCACCCATCCGAGCACCAGCAATAGCGGTAGTTGCTTACTGCAGTGATTATTTACAAAAGACTCAGTCTGTGGCTACAAGTGGTTCTAGTTATTTAGGTAATATTAGTGGCCATAATTTGATTTTTGATGGCAATTTTACTTAACTCTGATGATCCATTAATGTGAGTTACATTTTAAACATGCTGAATTAGGAAATTAGAAGCTAAGATATTAATAAATAATGTCTATTTTGATGCCATTTTTTAGTAATTTAGAAGGTCACTGTTTGAATGCATGTTACAAAATTAGATGCTAAAAAATAATCACGATGCTGAATTATATTAACAGTGGCTAAAAAAGAAGTTAAATGGTGGCTAGAATCTATAAATACTGACTCTCATTAATTGTGGCTGACTTATTAATTTGGGGGGCAAAGTATTTTTTCGGAGGCCAATAATGCTATTAAAAAGAAGTTTGTTTAATTAGCACCCGTTAATATTTGTGCAAAATTTGAATCAAATCTATTGAGTACTTTTCGAGATCCTTCCGGACAAAGCAAAGCAAACAGACAAACAGACAAACAGACAAACCGACAAACAGACAAACAGACAAAAAATTTTCTTACTAAATTTTCGGCTTTCGTATCTTATGTTAAACACCCCGCGAGTATTTTTTTTAAATATTTCTAATATACAGTTTTGACTTTTCTATCATTTTATTATATGTATAGATTTTCGTATAGGCAAAGGCAATTTGAGCCATACAGCCAAATCTTGTATTTATTATCTCTTCATTTTGCTTTAATAAGTCACAGTCCTCGTCCTCTACCTAAGTCCAGTCAAATACCAGCCCTAAGTCAAAGTCAGTCTTCCTTCAGAAAAGCGGTGGATAAATTTCTGAAAGTTTCTTTAGATTTTTTGTCAGAAACTGCAAAGTTGCGATTCCACTGCGTTTTATCACTTCCCAACATTATTGCACGTTGTCGACCGTTTATGTTTAAGAATCCACCATTGATACACACAAAACACTCGAAAATACACAAATTCTTTTTTTTTTCACACAACGCTATCTGATCCCAAAGTAAGCTAGGAATAACCTGCTTGTGTTATGGGTATCAGACCACGGATATTAATACTTATGTACTTTTAAATACATACATATTATACATAGAAACATCCAGACTGTTGAGACAAACATTTATGGGTCACACAAATATTTGTGTTCGGTGGGAATCGAACACACGACCTCCAAAACCGCAAGCGGTATCACTACTGACTGCGCCACAGAGGCAGTCAAACTACTAATGTTGCAAATTTAAAAACGACGCGATCCGATTCCATCCAGTTCCCGCCAAAATGAATCTCGCCAACTTGCAAAATAATATTTCCGTTTCTAAACGTTTTTTTTTCCAAGCTGTACAGTATACATCTGTACAGTATCATAGGACCAGATTTTCCTCCGAATTTATCATCAGCATTATTGGAAGACAGGAATCAATTTTGCGTAGGTACACCTAAAAGTTATAATGTGTTGCATCACATGGTGGTGACTGTGGTGAGGGTGTTTTGGGCCCGAAAAATTTAATGGAGCCTTAGGGGAGATCCACGCAGTTCTATTCAAAATATGATAAAATAATCTATACTAATATTATAAAGAGGAAAGATTTGTTTTTTTGTTTTTTGTTTGTTTGTTTGTAACGAATAGGCTATGGAACTACTGGACCGATTTGAAAAATAATTCCACTGTTAGGAAGCTACACTCTTTGCGGTGAACATAGGCATAACATATATTTTATTCCCGTATTCCTACGGGAACGGGAACTACGCGGGTGAAACCGCGTGACGTCCGCTAGTTATAAATAAACTTGCGGAAGACACGCGATTACACCCGCGTAATTCTTGTTCCCGTAAGATTACGGGAATAAAATAAAGCCTATGTCACACGTGGGTAGTATAGCTTTCCAACAGTAAAAGAAAACGGTTCAGTAATTTCGGAGACTATTCACTACAAACAAACTAACAAACATACGAAGCAACAATCAAATCTTTCCTCTTTATACTCGTAATATTAGTGTAGATAATGTAAGAATGTAACAGAAACGCGTGCGCTATTAACACGCCCTTCTAGCAAATATTTCGCGTTTTATGTAGTCTAAGAATAGCAGCACCGAGGACTGACATTATTATTGAATATTCATAGAGAGAAACTATTTTCATGTACATTCTTCGATTAAATATAGTTTATTTGATCGAAGTGTACATTACGCGCTAATGTCCATTGTAAGCTAAAGTAAATAAACGTTTGAATTATGTAGTAAATAAAAACAAGAAAGCCGTGAGATCGTTCTCACCAGACGGCCCCTCTAACACGTTTATTGTGAAAGTGAAAGTTCAATCCGATTGACGTTGTCATTTATGCTTTATTTCAAACTTTAAAAAGATGATCCAGGTGACCTAGTGACGTAGTTTAATGCGACAGAGTCACAGCTACAGACAAAGTCTCGCCATTAGCCCCTCTGCACTCTATTTTATAGAGAGGGGCTAAAGCTAAAACCGGCCAAATTGCGAGTCGAACTGGCGCACAGAGGGTTGCGTACCAAAAAACGGTCAAACATCATGTTTGTTGTAAGGAGCTTCCATTAAATCGCCCTTTCTGACTTTAGTATTTTTGTTGTATAGCGGCAACAGACATACGTCATTTGAAATAAAATCAACTCTCTGGCTATATACATATATACAGTCTCGTGACGGACAGGCAGACAGATGGACAGCGAAGTCTAGGATCCCATTTTTACCCTTGGGGTACGAAATACTAAAAAAGAAAATTAATAAGGAACACGGACATTAGATTTTTATAAAAATATGAACAAGAACATAAGGGCGCCTTTAAATTAGATGCGTGAAGAAGCGCTGCAGTGGTGCCACAGTGGTGCGCTAGACGCGCCACCACTAGTTTCATACAATTTTTAGAAGCACCGAGACCCAGGCCAAAACTAGCTAGAACGTTGCTACATCTGAATAAAGGTGATCTACGAACCATGGTAGGCACAATAACAGGTCATTGCACAGTAAATAAGCACTTGAATGTCTTAGGTATCACGGACAGCACGCTGTGCAGAGCGTGCCTGTTAAAAGAAGAAACCATAGCTCACGCAATCTTGGAGTGCGAGAGCCTGGTTACATACAGAGTCAACATACTTGGCAGCCCCACAACACTCCGGGAGGCGTGTGAGGACCCGAAGAGGATCCTGCGCTTCTGGTCGGAGCTGGGTTGGCTGGAGTGACAGCCAACACTCACGCACAATGGGTCCACTGGCGGACCTAAGTGCGGAAAATGGGAGCCCAAGAAGACTGAAGACTGAAGACTAGAAGCACCGTTGGCACGTCGTGTGTCACGTCAGTGGCGCTGCAACGGCGCTTCTAAAAATTGTATGAATCTAGTGGTGGCGCGTCTAGCGCACCACTGTGGCACCACTGCAGCGCTTCCTCACGCCTCTAATTTGAAGGCGCCCAGGTGAAAAAATAGGAGGCTCTTCTGAATGGTCGCCCGCGAACTCACTGTTCTGTTAACGATCACTGCAGTAAAGGAACTTTCGTTATGGCCGGTCCTTGAATGGGTGACCACCACGTGAACCATCTTCGCTTGTGACATAGGTACTCTAAAGTTCCGTTGCTCTCCACAGTAATAATAAATAAATCAATAAAAAATATTGGTGGACATTCACACAGAACATCATCCAGCCCAAATTAAGCTAATAAAAGCTTGTGCTATGGGATCTAGGCGACTGACAGACATACTTATATATTTCTAAATACATACATATTATACATAGAAACACCCAAACTCCGAAATAAACATTTTTGGATCACGCAAATATTTGGACCGACCCAGGAATCGAACCCAGGACGTCCAGCGCCGCAGGAGGTATCACTACCAACTACGCCACAGAGGTAGTCATAATATTTTCATGCACCGTGAAACCTATTGTTTTTATTCGAAAACTACTACAGTAATTTGGAATTCATTTTTATACTAGGGAGGCATGCAAGCATCTGTACGGCCCACCTGGGCTGAGGAAAAGTGGCCACAACACCAGAGGCCACTCGCACTAACGCGCCGACCCTGTAAGAACTTTTTAAGACTAAGAATGACTTAGATAGGTACGTACTTCTAATCTAGCTAGGACTACCTACACACCTACCACACGCTACATTTTGCGTACCTGTAGCTGAAAATATTAAAAAAATATCTACCTACAATATGTACCTATCCGTTGCCACGAAGCGAAAAATTCTAAATCTATGGTTTCCACGGACCACGGGCCACGGCCACACTTTGTCACTGTCAAACAAACTAACAATGTTATTTATTGTAAGATTAACTTATTACCAATAATAATGAAGGCCTTGTTATCCCCTCATGACCCGTGAATAAATTTACATTAAACTGAATAGAATTTGTAAGCACACAATACTTCTTTTCTGATATGAAAATTCCAATACGGTACGGCTTTTCCTGAGAGAAATAGGCGGGAAAATCGACCTTGTGGACCTTGTCATGTTGACATTTAAATTGCGCTGCGCGGCGCGTGGCAAAGGTAAGACGGTGTGCAGCCTAGACCGCACCGCAGTTTTTCTGTAACCGCAGTTCTTGGTGGACGTCAGTTTCCGTTAAGAAGATTAAGAAACTAGTTCGAAAAGTATTGAAATGGAATATAGTTAAAAAATAAGAGTGAAAAATATAAAAATGATTTGATTTTGTGTGATTCTCGTATAAATTGAAAATAAGTGAAAAAGTTGGGAAAGTTTTTTGCTTTGGATATTGAAATACGGAGGAGGTAAGAAATTAAATTTAATTAGAAGTTTGGTACTACATATTAAAAATATTATAAGTTATTACCACATAATAATTTTTTGCTTTTGTTATTATTTTTGAATTTAATTACTGTCGCCATTGTTTTTACAGTAAGGGAAACTGGGGACACTTGATCCCCCCTTTGGTTTTTTATCCCTAATTTCTATATTGAGTATCCGTTTAAAAAACTGTTGGTACTAAAATACGTGAAATTTATTTGCTTACAATTGCTGTAAGAGCCAAAGATATGAATATCTAAATTTAGTAGTTATTTGACTAAAATCAATAATAAGGAATCGTACCATGTGTCCCCTATATACGTAAGACTTGATCCCCCCGGTCTGTATGACTTGATCCTGGGGGAACAAGTCTCCCATATTTAGGGTCACATGATACCTTTACTAAGGAGTTAAATAAAAAATGTCTTGTCTGTTTATTCATTTTCGAAATCACCTATTTCTTTATCTATCTATCTATATCACGGTTTATTGGTAGCGCTCGTGGCCCCGCGGTTTCAATGTTCTGTAAACGATCACTGCAGTAGCGACTTTCACTAAGAGCCAGTCCTTGGATAGGTGACGATCCATGTGATCACTTTGTGACATTTATTTGAGCGTTTCCGTGCTTTGGAAGGCACGTTAAGCAGTTGATCCCGGTTGCCAGTAAAATGGCAGTCGTTAAGCCAAGTTGAAAGCCTTTTTAGGCGGCTTGAAAAATTTTAACAGCGCAACTCGTTTGCTCCACCGACCATCGGTTCTCCTACAGAGATGTGGCCAGCCCACTGCCATTTCAAGACGCATGCTTCTGCGAGCTATGTCGACCACTCTAGTTCTCTAACGGTTCCAGATTTTATGCCTCAGAGACACCCATAGCACAGCTCGTTCAATTGCTCGCTGTGCGACTTTAAGGGCATGGACTAGCTTTATTTTCGTTCCCTGGCACCATTTTTCGGGCACCTTCTGTGGTGGTGTAGGCTCTTAGCATATTGTTCTGCATTGAATTGAAAAAAAAAAGGTAGGGGACACTTGAGCCAGGTGGATCAAATCTCCCATAATAAAGTGTACCAAGTATACCCTGAGCTATTTGAGGTTATAAACAAAAATATTTTCAAATGTCTATAATATTATCACTTTATTAAGTAAAGAATTGCTAATAATAGATAATGGCTCGTATTAAATGCTACACACTTAAAAGTCCTATTTTAAATAAATGTTTAGTCACAATAAAAACTAATCAAAATTTTCTTTCTGCCGCAACAATTACTTACTCGCCCGCCATTTGCCAAAGTGTCAAATATTATAAGTTTACCATCTTTAGAAAGTTATCGTGTACCATCCTACAATCGATATTGCCACTATATAACTAAATACGGCTTTATACAGGTTCTGTAAATCTTGTGTACCTAGTCTCCCGTAAGGATCAAGTATCCCCAGTTTCCCCTATTTTTAAAATAAAATAGATATGTACAATGAAGAACAAACATTTTCATTTATTTTCTAATTTATTTTTAATTAAATTACCTATACCTAATATTTTGAAGTGACTACTTTAGAAAATTTGATGAAGTCGTTCTTTTCTTTTCTTCGTGTAACGTGCCGCGCTGGAGGTCCTGGGTTCGATTCCTGGGTCGCTCGATCCAAATATTTGTGTGATCCACAAATGTTTGTTTCGGAGTTTGGGTGTTTTCTATGTATAATATTCAAGTATTTACAGATTTATAAGTGTGTTTATCAGTCGTCTAGATCCCATAGCACAAGCTTATATTAGCTTAATTTGGGCTAGATGATAAGATGATGTTGTGTGAGATTGTCCTCAAATATTTATTTATATTTCTTTTCTCTTTTATTTTACTTTAACACTACTGAACACTTCTTTATTAAAAGATAAACCTACCTATCTCCGTATTCATATACAGGGCGAATTTTTCAAAAGGGATTGGATGGCCAAATCCGAAACTATAAGGAAAAGCGAAAAATGATCAAAGGAGTCACGAGCCTGATTTTGATGAAACTAAAAACCTCATCATTACATTTTTGACAAACCAATAATCCTAGCTAGGAATCGAACCCATTGATTTCGAAAAAAATAACACCCCCTATATTATTACACCATACGATAGTGTTGCTATTAAGAATCTTATTGTGGGAAGTAATGACATACGGCAATCTAAAGGAAAGAGCTCATCTTCAACAAAATACATTTTATTTTTCTTACGTTAACTGATTAATTGTTCAAAATGTAGACTATTGTTTTCAATACATAGCTGGATTCGAGACCTCAAGGATCGTTCTGCATTCAATATTATTGATTCTGTTTAGAATATTCTCCAAAGAATCATTCTGAGCATGATTTAAAACACGGAATAGTTACGATCTATTCTGGGATTTTGAACGAAACAAATTATGATACAAAATTTAGGTAATTTGCCATAAAATGACTTTCTATAACAACATAATATCATAATAATTAGTTTCCATAAGTAACACATCTCATAATCGACTCTTGGCATAATTAAAATTTGATATAATTATGAAAATAATACATAATATTGTTAGGTCGAAATTAATTATCGTTAACACCCCGACTCAGTGCAATCCGACTCGGATAGGTTAGGTTAGAAGACTAAGTCATCGTGGTTTCTTTTTAAACCACCCAGAAGTAGGAGCCCCGTGAAGCGGGGCTCCGTCGAGCTTATTAGTAGACGCCATATGAGGTTTGTTTTAGGTTTAATTGTGAATAAATTATCTGTGTCGTATAAATAGTAATTATATGAAATATGAATTCTATTAAAATTCCAAACTTTTCTTAAATTTGCCGTATATCATTACTTCCCAGAATTTGATCCTTATCAGCGACACTATCGTATGGTGTAATAATAAAGGGTGTGTTTTTTTTCTAAATCAATGGGTTCGATTCCCAGCTAGGATTATTGGTTTTTCAAAAATCGAATGATGAGGTTTTAAGTTTTATCAAAATCGGGCTCGCGACTCTTTTGAACATTTTTAGCTATTCCTTATAATTTCGGATAGGGCCATCCAAGCCCTTTTCAAAAATTCCCCTGTTTATAACGCATATTTGTAAAAAATGGGCATTTAACACATACTTCAAATAATATCATTTTTAAATAGGTACGAGCTTTTAAGGGTACCGAAAGGGTAAAACGAGACCCTATTCCTGTGACTTCGTAGTCCGCCCGTCTTTCTGTCTGTCTGTCTGTCCGTCACGAGGGGTCTTCTCTTGTTTTCAATAAATTCATTTGCACTAATATTGTTTGCCATAATCATCCCCTATCATAATATTTACTTGCACTATTATCATTTATACTAATAACGTTTGCCTTAACAACTCAACAGTCATAACTTTTATTTGCCATAAAATGACTTTCTATAACAACATAATATCATAATAATTAGTTTCCATAAGTAACACATCTCATAATCGACTCTTGGCATAATTAAAATTTGATATAATTATGAAAATAATACATAATATTGTTAGGTCGAAATTAATTATCGTTAACACCCCGACTCAGTGCAATCCGACTCGGATAGGTTAGGTTAGAAGACTAAGTCATCGTGGTTTCTTTTTAAACCACCCAGAAGTAGGAGCCCCGTGAAGCGGGGCTCCGTCGAGCTTATTAGTAGACGCCATATGAGGTTTGTTTTAGGTTTAATTGTGAATAAATTATCTGTGTCGTATAAATTATCTTTATTTATATTATGGTGAATAAAAGTTATGGAAAATGGCATTATTGAAAACGAAAATTATGGCAAATACATTTATGGATTTTAATTATTATGACACTTGATCGATTATGACCAATGGAATTAGTGAAAGTCATTTTATGTCATTTCACGATTATGGCAACTGAAGCGTTATGTCTAATGAAATTATGGCAAATACCAGTATGGCATATGAAATTATGGCATATGAAATTATGGCATATGAAATTATGGCATTTTAAATTATGGCAAACATTAGTAAACCGTCACGAGGCGTATCTCAGGAACCGTGATAGCTAGAGAGCTGAATTTTGATGTTACTTCGTTTATCTAAGTATAGGATTTTCTTCTCATTATCCACATAATTCTTCCTAAATTTATGGTTTTTCTCCGACAATTAAAATAATAATAATAATAATAAAATAAATGAATAAATATACCCAAAATAAGAATCTTATTGTGGGAAGTAATGACATACGGCAATCTAAAGGAAAGAGCTCATCTTCAACAAAATACATTTTATTTTTCTTACGTTAACTGATTAATTGTTCAAAATGTAGACTATTGTTTTCAATACATAGCTGGATTCGAGACCTCAAGGATCGTTCTGCATTCAATATTATTGATTCTGTTTAGAATATTCTCCAAAGAATCATTCTGAATTAAGAAATTAATTGAAGAATTATTCGTTCGTTTATAAAATATATACTGAGGGATGGTACGATTGATGTATGTCGAGCGTGTCATCATCCTGGTGAGTCCCTCAGGCATATTATCTCTGGTTGTTCTCGTCTTGCTAACGGCGAGTACTTGCACAGACACAACCTAGTAGCCAGGATCATCCATCAGCAACTTGCTCTGAAGTATCGCCTGGTGGATATCGAGGTTCCATATTACAGGTATGTAGCTGAGCCAGTTCTCGAAAATGGTCATATCACATTGTACTGGGATCGATCTATTATCACAGACAGGACTGTTGTTGCCAACAAACCTGATATTGTGGTCATAGATCGATCTAAGCGGCGAGCAATGATTATTGACATCACAATCCCACATGACGAGAATCTTGTGAAAGCTGAGAGTGATAAAAAAATAAAATATATTGACTTAGCTCGCGAGATTGTCGACATGTGGGAAGTTGATGCAGCTATGATTGTTCCTATAGTCATTTCCGTTAATGGTCTTATAGCTAAGAGCCTCGACCAACACCTTCAGAGGCTCGCGTTGGGCAGCTGGATCAAGGGCGTGATGCAGAAGGCAGTGCTACTGGACACGGCACGCATTGTGCGGAGGTTCCTGTCTCTGGAGCCCTGACCACCGGTAGCTTGGTCCCTGTACCCGATGCCAGTGAGATACTATATTTTATATTTTTAAATGTATTTTCTTTTTATTTCTATATTTAAAAATGTAATTTATAAGGTCATTAATTAAATAAAGAGAATAATAATAATAATGTTTATTGAGAAAATGGTTACATTAGCTTTGTACACGAATTTTATAGATACCAAACTATGACTATTTTTTTTTGTTTTTTTTCTTCAGTCAGTAAAATTACATTCCCAGCGTTGCAGGTTTTGACAGCGAAAACGATTACTCTTTATTGTTTCAGCAACAGCTGCACTTGCCATTTCACTGACCGAGATCAACAATCTTATCTTATTGTAGTTTCCAAGCGAATCTGGGTAAGTACAAAGTTAGGCTTTCATCCGGTACTGCCCTCCTAGCTAGACTACTGAATAGTCTGTGTTAAGGAGAGCAGATTTGTGTGTGATCCCTGTAAGCAGCACCTCGAGTGCTACTTACATAGACCACCCAACGAAACTATTAATTGACACCAGACTTGAGACAACGTACATAATACAACCCTTCTACACTTTTAGCAAGGTAAAAAACACATAGTAATACATTTAAGTCTGTGATACATAGAGAGAGACAGTTGTGTAATCGTATTGTGTCTCTGTGCGTGCGTGTGTGTGTGTGTGTGTGTATGTGTGTGTTTGTGAGAGAGTGTCTGTGTGAGTGTGCTACGCGCGTGTGTGCGTTTAGTCATGCTTGCGTTCGTTTTTGGGTTTATTTATTCATTTATTTATTTATTCATTTATTTATTCATTTATTTATTTATTCATTTATATATTTATTTGTTAATTAATTAATTAATTTATATTATAAATATGATACATACCTATTATGTTGAAGGTATTATTTTATTGAAACATCAGAGGGATGTCAATATAAATGCTTCGGTTTCGTCAAAAGTTTTGCCAAGCAACCAAGATCTAATTATCTTTTAGGGTCCCTATTCATTAGACTTCGCCGTCCGGCGGTCTGTACACTGTCCGGCACGAGGCTGTATCTCAGGAACTGTGATAGCTAGAGAGCTGACATTTTTACAGGTGATGTATTTCTATTGCCGCTATTACAATTCTAAAATCAGAATTATAGTAATATTTTAGGGAACCCCATACAACAAACGAGATTTTTGTAGTTTTTTTGGTACGGTTTCCCCCATGCGTGGATCTGACTCGCAGTTAGCCAGTTTTTTTTTAAAGTACTCTGCATTATCTCGTATACGAGGTAGACACTTACTATTGTTTCAGAGCTTTTAATAGGTACTGATACAAAATGCCGAGTTAATCTCGATTAGGTAGGTACCAAAAGTTAGAACAAAATATATATGGCACTAATGGACGTCACGCGGTTTCGCCCTGCGTAGTTCCCGTCCCCGCGGGAATACGGGAATAAAATATAGCCTATGCTTACCGGGGATAGTGTAACTTCCTAACAGTAAAATAATTTTTCAAATCGGTTCAGCAGTTTCGGAGCCTATTCGATGCAAACAAACAAACAATCAAATCTTTCCTCTTTATAATATTAGTATACTCGTAGATAACTTGTGATGTTGTTTATCTAATCTATCATTCGTTACAAAACATTAAAAGTGGTAACTCTATACAACTTTTAAGTAGATGAATAAAAAAAACATTAAACAGTTTAAATAGGATCCAAACAATGCTACTCCTGTATCTTTTTTTTCTGGCCACACTCCAACAGCTGACAATAATTACAGAAGTAATGGTTCCGACAATAAGTTCCATCATTTACCCGTTTATTTTAATGTCAAAAACCATTAAACACTTCGGCTGTTTAAAAATGTATCATGTCTACCAATTTGAGTGAAAGAAAAAAGTCTAGGTCACAGTAAAGTAAAAGTGTGATAAAACAGTATAGCCGTGCTTCAGCTATACACAACTATAGGTATGTATAAATAGTACCAATTTACACTAATACAATACCAAAGATGACATAATAGTTTAGAATGTATTATATAATCTGTGATAATAGTATTAAATACTGATAGGCAACTCCCTGCCCCCCACTGAGCAAGCTTCCCCACCCCCGCCTCAGCTGTCATTGTAGTTGGAGGGTATTTTGACGGAACGTTTTCTTAGCTGGACACACACACATTCAAGCTCTGTACAAACATAACGTGTTTTTAGTGTAAGTGACAAAATTGAAAACGTATCATTTGTATGGAGTTTAAACCCTGTGACAATACATTACATTACTATGAAATGGGGTAGAAACGAAGATGAATAAGGATATGACGCGAGCGAACCTCAGTTTCCCCAAACGCCTACAGTATGGGGTTCTTCAAAAGGGGTCTTAAAGATTTTTAATTTAGTGTTGCAAACGTCCAAAGGCTGCAGTGACCACCAGTATTTACATCTGGTGGGCCGTATGCTTGTCTGAAACCTTAGTGATATTAAAAAAAGAACAGATGTCTGTAACAATGTGGACAACCTAAAGGGGGAAGGTGGTTTGGTCTCCTTCAGTCAATATTTCAAATCCATGTTTTGGGTTCGTGATTTTCTTAACGTACTCTTCAGACCTCATTTGGTAGTCAGCATTAACATCACTTTGGAATCCGAGCATCTCAGGACACCATCGATCCTTTATATTTGGTTGCATCGTTTGTATAGAGGTTGAATTGTGGGACTGTGGATGACGAGGTCGTGGGTTGAATTCCCATCGGAGACAAAAAAATTGTGTGATCCAAAAATGTTTATCTCGAGAGTATGGGTGTTTCGATGTATGATAAGCATGTATTTAAAAGTATATATGTATTTTTTTTAAATGAATAAATAATAAATATTTAATTCACAACATATTCATACACTCATACATTAAAATCTCTGACAAACTGCATAACAGTTTGTTGGCAGAAAATATCCGTAGTCCGACACCCAATACACAATCAGGTTATTTCTAGCTTAATTGGGATCAGATAGCGTTATGTCGAAATGTCCGTGAATATTTATTTATTTATGCCATAACTGAATATTACTCGGGTGAAGCCGCGATCATCATATAGTCTTATGCATATCTATATTATTTATGTACTACGTATCCGAAAACAGAGCTAAGCGACGTTTAATATACAAGTTTAAATGAAATCTACTCCTTTCCTGCTCAGTATACCTCAAGTTAAATAACACGTCAAAACAAGCATTGGTTTGAAGTTAAATGTCACAAAGTTACCTTATTTTAATGTTCTCTTTTGTTCAAGGTGAAACTGTTGAAACGCTGAAAATGTCATACTGTTTATTTATACTGTGGCTTAACCTTGCAAACCTGCCTCTGTTACTTTTTAATTTTATGCCCCAGCCCCTATAATTATAATTAATTATAAAATGTATAAAATTTAAACTTTGATCTACTTTGAAACAAGATGGTTCTTTAAATAATTTATACCTACCTAATTACTTAATTAATGTTGTTAGGAACTTCGGTAACACCTTCCTAGATAGAGAAAAGCCATAAGAAAAGCCTTTTAGTCTATATTATCTATTCTCCAGACACTGGACGTCACGTGGTTTCACGTAGTTCCGGTTCCCGCGGGAAAATGGGAATAAAATATATCATATTAGACATAATATGCTTTATTTTATTCCCGTTTTCCCGCGGGAACCGGAACAACCCGGGGATAGTGTAGCTTCTCAGTGTAAGAATATTTCAAACCGGTCTAGTAGTTCCGGAGCCGATTCATGCAAACAAACAAACAATCAAATTTTTCTTCTTTATAATATTGCTAGGTATAGACAGCAAATTTTGTCACATTATGGGAATCAAACTCACGACCTCGTTATGAGCAGTGGCACTAAACAACCACTACATGACTAGACTTACGAAAGAGCCGTCAAAATTATGGCTTGAAAATCAGGTTTTTAAACAATAAAAAAAAGTGTAGTAATCCGTCGACATGTTATGCAATGAACGTTGATGTTGCGCTTAAGTTTCTTTTTAAGTCATTATGGACACAAACAAGCATACATACATACATATATTATGGTCATACCTTTATCCCTGATGGGGTTTTTGGAAGTTTTCAAGCCGCCTAAAAAGGCCTTTAACTAGGCTTAACGATTGCCAATTTACTGCTTAACGACTGCCAATTTACTGGCAACCGGGACCAACGACCTAACGTGCCTTCCGAAGCACGGAAGGCACGTTAGCCGTTAGCACGGAAACGCTCAAATAAATGTCACAAAGTGGTCACATGGACGGTCACCCATCCAAGGACTGGCTATTGTGAAAATTGCTTACTGCAGTCACCGTTTACTTAACACGGGGCCACGAGCGCTTTCCTCCACAAACAAACATACTTTGTAAAATTGATAAATAGAGTCCATTGCTGTTCCAATGACGCTAATTCTTTAGGGAATAAAATGTTTTTCATAGAGGTAGCTAGTAAGTTAACTTTAGCCGAGTGCTAATTTGTATCGGTGCCAAAGTGTACTAACGTATTTATAAGACGCTTTGATGCCGCCTAAATTTATAGCAAATGGAATTGATGTTTTGTAACTGTAACGGTACATTTTAAAATCGAACATATACACGGTGTTTCTTTTAGGGTGTCAAGCCGCCACTAGCTGGTAGCAGGGTTCCATACCTATCGATTTAACCCCCATATATGTTCTACGATTTTTTGTAGTTTTCGAGATATAATGTTCTGCATAATTCCCTATTTTTTTTATTATCGATTAAATTTTTTACATCTTGTATCAAAGTTAGGAAGGAGATTATTTTGTCCATAATACTGCATTCAATAGGCATTATAATAATAAAAAAATATCCAAGAAAAGTCGAACCAAAAAGAAATTGTAATTATTTAAAGCCACGTGGAAAAATAACGAAAAAAAATTATATCTCGAAAACTACAAACAATCGTAGAACATACATGGGGGTTAAATCGATAGGTATGGAACCCTGCTACCAGCTAGTGGCGGCTTGACACCCTAAAAGAAAGACCCAGTATATACACTTTTTTTTTTCTTCTTTTTTTTACGTGAGGGAAAATCCTCAAAGGATGTTATGCCGAACTCTTACCAACTAAAATACTTCACGTAACGCCCAACAGCCTCCGGTTGGGAGCCCCGAGTAAGCCCTCGGAAGGATGCCCAGGGACAATCCGCTAAACCGCTAAACCGATTGCAATGCGCTTTTTTTATTGTGTTGAGGTTTACTCCACTTAACATTTAAAGTTTATTTCATGTCAATCGGTTTATAAATAAAAAAGTTTCGAGAATCAGATATGTTTAAAATTTTAATTGCAGCGGTTTCTTTGAATGAGAGTGTAAATCTAAACTGGCGTGTTGGCTGAATCAATACATCAATATCAATATCAATCAATATCAATATCTACATATAATAAAATCGTAACAGGTCGCTGTCTGTACATGGAAGATAAATAAGAAAAAATATTATAGGGGGGCTTTATGAACGCAATAGAACCCAAAACAATGATTTTTAGAATTTTTGTCTGTTTGTCTGTACGGTTGTGCACGCTAATCTCAGTAACCGCTAAACCGATTGCAATGCGGTTTTTTTTATTGTGTTGAGGTTTACTCCACTTAACATTTAAAGTTTATTTCATGTCAATCGGTTTATAAATAAAAAGTTATAACACTTTCAAGAATCAGATATGTTTAAAATTTTAATTGCAGCGGTTTCTTTGAAAGAGAGTGTAAATCTAAACTGGCGTGTTGGCTGAATCAATACATCAATATCAATCAATATCAATATCAATCAATATCAATACATATAATAAAATCGTAACAGGTCGCTGTCTGTACATGGAAGATAAATAAGAAAAAATATTATATGGGGGCTTTATGAACGCAATAGAACCCAAAACAATGATTTTTAGAATTTTTGTCTGTTTGTCTGTTTGTTTGTCTGTTTGTCTGTATGTCTGTTTGTCTGTACGGTTGTGCACGCTAATCTCAGTAACCGCTAAACCGATTGCAATGCGGTTTTTTTATTGTGTTGAGGTTTGCTCCACTTAACATTTAAAGTTTATTTCATGTCAATCGGTTTATAAATAAAAAAGTTATAACACTTTCAAGAATCAGATATGTTTAAAATTTTAATTGCAGCGGTTTCTTTGAAAGAGAGTGTAAATCTAAACTGGCGTGTTGGCTGAATCAATACATCAATATCAATCAATATCAATATCAATCAATATCAATATACATATAATAAAATCGTAACAGGTCGCTGTCTGTACATGGAAGATAAATAAGAAAAAAATATTATATGGGGGCTTTATGAACGCAATAGAACCCAAAACAATGATTTTTAGAATTTTTGTCTGTTTGTCTGTTTTTCTGTATGTCTGTTTGTCTGTACGGTTGTGCACGCTAATCTCAGTAACCGCTAAACCGATTGCAATGCGGTTTTTTTGTTGTGTTGAGGTTTACTCCACTTAACATTTAAAGTTTATTTCATGTCAATCGTTTTATAAATAAAAAAGTTATAACACTTTCAAGAATCAGATATGCTTAAAATTTTAATTGCAGCGGTTTCTTTGAAAGAGAGTGTAAATCTAAACTGGCGTGTTGGCTGAATCAATACATCAATATCAATCAATATCAATATCAATTAATACATATAATAAAATCGTAACAGGTCGCTGTCTGTACATGGAAGACAAATAAGAAAAAATATTATATGGGGGCTTTATTAGCGCAATAGAACCCAAAACAATGATTTTTAGAATTTTTGTCTGTTTTTCTGAATGTCTGTTTGTCTGTACGGTTGTGCACGCTAATCTCAGTAACCGCTAAACCGATTGCAATGCGGTTTTTTTATTGTGTTGAGGTTTGCTCCACTTAACATTTAACGTTAATTTAATGTCAATCGGTTCATAAATAAAAAAGTTATAACACTTTTAAGAATCAGATATGTGTAAAATTTTAATTGTAGCGGTTTCTTTGAGTGAGAGTGTAAATCTTAACTGGCGTGTTGGCTTAATCAAAACATCAATATCAATCAATCCTACTTCCTACTAATATTATAAATGTGAAAGTTTGTGAAGATGTTCTCGTTCTGTAGAATGAAATATAAACGTGGAGGCTCTTTAATTATTATTAATAAGTCAATAAAGTGTAAAGAACGTAAAGACATAGTAGCCCTCTCTGTTGAACGAGTTATTGAGATAGCCAGTACAGAGTTTGAGCGGTTCATTGTACTAAGCATATATACAGTCCCCCAGACGCTCCATATGTACAGTTCGAAGAAAAACTTGAAGAAGCATTGTTTAAATGCCAAAGTACTAAAAAAACGGTCCTATTTTGTGGGGATCTCAATGTAGATGTTTTAGAAACTGCACGGGAACCTTTACAGAGAATTCAGAGGGTTGATGTTAATGGTACACGCTCAGAGGGCTCTGTAGTTACTATGGGCGTCCCACAGGGTTCAATACTCGGACCATTTTTATTCCTTATATATTTTAATGACCTACCCTTTTACGTGGGGGACAACAACAGGATTGTTTTGTTTGCAGATGATACTTCTTTGATTTTCAAAGTTAAAAGACAAATAGATAACTATGACGATGTCAACAACGCAATCTTGAAAGTGGTTCATTGGTTTAACACTAACAATCTTAGACTGAATGATAATAAAACTAAATGCATAAAATTTACCTTGCCTAATGTAACACAGTCAGAAACCAATGTTCAACTTAATGGTCGGGTGTTGGAACTTGTGGAATCAACGACGTTCCTAGGGTTAACGGTCGATTCTGGTTTACAATGGGGTCCACATATTGTCAAACTAGCAAATAGATTAAGTTCAGCAGCATTTGCTGTACAAAAGATAAGGCACTTGACGGATGTAGATACGGCTAGAATAGTCTATTTCAGTTACTTTCATAGCATAATGTCTTAAGGTATTCTACTGTGGGGCAATGCTGCAGATATAGATAAAATTTTTATTTTACAAAAGCGGGCCATAAGAGCTATATATAGATTAGGTCCAAGGGTCTCTCTGCGCGAAAAATTCAAAGAGGTTAAAATTCTTACAGTAGCATCACAATATATTTTTGAGAATCTGATGTACGTACAAAGAAATTTACATAGTTTCGCTAAGTTAAGTGATAGACACAATGTCAACACTAGAAATAAAAGTAACCTTGCTGTTTATCATAGCAGATTGCACAAAATCAGCAATTCTTTCATGGGTAACTGTATACGCTTTTACAACAGGCTACCAGACGAAATTAAAAGTATGTCCCTTAATAAATTTAAAAAGGTTGTAAAAAGTAAATTGTACTGCAGGGGCTACTATACAATTGGTGATTATTTGTTGGATGGAGAAGCCTGGAAATGACCTGCTCTACTGGATTCTCAAAAAAATTGTAAAAATGCATAGTTTTTAGATTCATTTTGTAAATAGAGCTCTAAAAAGAATAACCCGCTGAGTTTCTTGCCAGTTCTTCTCAGGTGGGTCGCGTTGTGAACTGGTGGTAGATTTTGATTTATATTCTGGACGTTTTACAAGAGCATCTGTATATGCCTATGTGAAATAAATTTATTTTTCTTTCTTTCTTTCTTTCTTTCTGTTTGGATGTTTGTTACTCAATCACGCTCTAACGGCTGAACGGATTGGGCTGAAATTTGGTACAGGAATAGATTATAGTCCGGAATAACACATAAGCTACTTTTTATCCAGGTAAAATGTTCCCACGGGAAGCGGGAACGGGAACCAAATTTCAGGCGGGCGAAGCCGCGCGCATCAGCTAGTCGAACATATACCTACAAACAATGACGTAATACAAATAGACACGTCATGCACGAACATCACGGCTTTCAAATACAGCACAAATTTATTGAACGTGAAGTTAGTCGTGAGTTGTTGTCTTGTCACTAGTCACTAGGCTTACGTAGTGATTAGGTACTCAGTGGTACATTCATTACCTTAAATGTAGAAAATAAAAAAAAAATCTGATGTAAAATGACACATTTTTAGGGTTTCGTAGCCAAATGGCAAAAACGGAACCCTTATAGATTCGTCATGTCTGTCTGTCTGTCCGTCTGTCTGTCTGTCTGTCCGTCCGTGTGTCACAGCCACTTTTCTCCGAAACTATAAGGCCTATGATATTGAAACTTGGTAACAAGATGTATTCTGTGAACCGCATTAAGATTCTTATGTAAAACTAGAAAAAAAGCAGTAAATTTTGGGGTCCCCATACTCAGAACTGAAACTCAAATTTTTTTTTCATCAAAACCATACGTGTAGGGTATCTATAGATAGGTCTTCAAAAATGCTATTGAGGTATCCAACATCATATTTTTCTAAACTGAATAGTTTGCGCAAGAGACACTTCCAAAGTGGAAAAATGTGTCCCCCCCCCCCTCTAACTTCTAAACTAAGAGAATGATAAATCTAAAAAGAAGATATGATGTACATTGCCATAAAAACTACCAACGAAAATTGGTTTGAACGAGATAGAGCTGGTAGTTAAAAATCACTACCACTGCGAACGTGTTAAAACATCAATCAAAATTACAACGAACTATAAGAACTTTTATATTATGTTACTTGCTGCTACGAAACTCTTTATGGGCGAGTCCAACTCGCACTTGGCCGGTTTTTATTATATTCTACAGTTGCGGTGTAATTATTTAACTGTCTCAAAATACACGAAGGAATGTTTTTCACGAGTTTTCTTTAATATTAATAACAGAATATAAAACAGTGCTGATAGAACTTTCGCAAAGCCTACAGTCGCGACACTGATTGGTCCGTCACACGTCAGGTAAATGCCTTCTTTTCGTGTTGCCATTTTCCAGTGTTGATGACGTATCTATAGTTTTTATAAATCATTGCCCACAAATAATTTTTGCGGTTAATTATAATTTGTGTTTCTGTTGTGACTGAGCGACACGACAGATTAATATTATTTACCTAGTAGTACCTAATGTTATTTATCTAGTGAACAATAAAGTGTAAAATAAATAAATTAATTAATGGAAATTGTAGAATCTAGCCGGTATATATCACGCGGTTTCACTCGCGTAGTTCTTGTGGAATACGGGAATAAAATATAGCATAATGTCAGGATGGTGTAGGTACCTAGTTTGCCAACAGTGAAAGTTAAGAGATTTTTTTCAAACCGATTCTGAAATTTCAGAACCTATTCTATGTATACAAACTAATCAATCTTACCTCTTTACAATCTATACTAATATTATAAAGAGGTACATAACTTTTGTGAGTTTGTAAGGTTGTGAGTTTGTGACGTTGTAAGGGGTATTCTCTGGATCTAGGTACTGAACCTATTTCCAAATTATTTCACCAATAGAAAGCTACGTTATTGTGGAGTGTCATAGGCTGTCATCACGCTACAATTAATAGGAGCTGAGCAATGAAAAATGTAACACATACGAAGTTGTGAGAGTCAGCTATTGTATTATTAATATAAAGATAATATATTTGGACGCCATTAGACAAAACGCGTGGGCGGATCGTCCCTACCTGAAAATAAATTATAATGGCATAACAAAACGCAATATTTGAAGGTGTCTAATATATTATACGTGTATAAAATATAGAATAACAGAATATTTTTATCTCGCGTAACGTTTTCAAAATATAACTGTTTGCGAACACTGTTAGCAAATATCTATAATATTATTGAAAAAACCAACGTATTAAGTTAGTTTTAGATTTTAAAGCATTGTTATCCGTTCTGACTTTTACAATTTTAAGACTTAGGTAAACTACCCAATTATTGGCACTCGTAGAATCAATTATTGGCACTTTAGTTAAGATTATATTTCGAAAAATAAGGGAAACCTAGTTTATTATGTAGTTGTAGGTATGCACTAAAAAGTAAAATAGCATTATTTTTCTGTTAGAAGTGGGTAATATACCCTAAAGTGCCAATAATTGGAGGAGTGCCAACGATTGGGTGGTTTACTCTATATCTACCTATGTAAATTTTTCATATTTACTTAGTTTCTAGACTCAACTTAGAATTTTATTCCTTGTTTATTCCTGTATTTCCCATGGGAACAGAAACTACGCGGGTTGAAACGCGTGACGTCCATTAGTTAGGTTAGGTATATTAAAAACAAACAGACAAACAAACAAAGATAAATTTATTTCACTTAGGCATATACATATGCACTTGTAAAACGTTCCGAATATAAACCAAACAATTACCACCACTTCACAACGCGACCCACCTGAGAAGAACTCGCAAGAAACTCAGCGGGTTATTTATTTTAAATTTTTCTTTTTAAATAAGCGAAGCGCTCGCGGCCCTGCTGGCTAGTGTTTGGCTCTGGTAACACTTGAGATTGGTGACAGTTTTTGGGCTTCCGAAGGTATTGTTAAGCCGTTGGTCGTGGCTGCCGCGAACCTATTATTTTTCAATAGCTTGTTTATAAACGATTCCGATGATATGACTTTTGTATGTAGCCACAATACAAAGTTATGAGTTATCGTCGATTGAAGAACAATCGCGCGTGTAGCGCGTGCCGCCCGAATATACTTGGACAGATGCGGGTTTTCGCGCGCTGCCGTCGCGGACTGAATAGAGGTTATACTAAGTTCAAAGTCATATGGATGTCATCAAAAATTTCAACACCTGTTAGCCACAAGTGCCACAACTGCCCGTGTTCGTTTTGACACGGCAATACGCTCACTGTCTGGCCTATTATAATCAAATTAACCAATCAAAACCGTAAAATGGTTGGATGTAGGCCTCTCCCAAATTACGTTACAATACAAGGTCTTGCACCTTCCACATCCAGTTCCTCCCTGCGATCTTTTCAGGTCGTTGACCAATATGGCCCATCGCCCTGCCCCACGTTTACCAAGTAGTGGTTTCTAAGAACTATGTTGCCCAATTACATGAAACCTGAAAATTATAATTACTCACATACGCTTTCGGGTAAAATTAACTCTCATGAACAGGCAGCCGTGGGTCTGTTGGGAGTCCTGGGACATCCTTCTGAGGGCTTACCCGGGGCTCCCAACTATAGGCTGTTGGGCGTTACGTGAGGGTTTTAGTCGGTAGGAGTCCGGCATAGCATCCATGATGGATTTTTCCTCACGTTAAAAAAAAAACTCACGAACACTATAATTATTATCTAAATGAAAATAAATGGTGCGTTTAGCCCACTTGTTAATATTGGTGCCGACTTTTTGAAGTGTAAAAAACAAGTGGCGCCACTATTGTAGAGTTTACGATATTTACGAATTGGCACGAGCTCAAAGAAAACTGAAATTTTGTTCATTATCTGTCTAATATTACAGCCAACAAGAATTTAAATCGATCGACTCGCTTTTATTTTTCAGAAGACATCACTAGAATTTTATAACCTCAAATTATTTCAAAACTGTATGCTATTTCTTGTTTTAATAATTTATAGACAGCGGACGAAATATTTGTATACTTAATACGTAGTTTATATTGTATTTCTTCACTGTTAATAAAATGTCAGTGTGATTTACTAGTTAGTTGGGGCTCCATACAAATGGTCTTTAATACAAGTAGGTAGCAAACACCTATTTTTTAAATAAATAAATATTCTCGGACATTTCACACAACGCTATCTGATCACAAAGTAAGCTAGGAATAACCTGCTTGTTTATGGATATCAGACCACGGATATTAATACTTATATACTTTTAAATACATACATATTATACATAGAAACACCCAGACTCTTGAGACAAACATTTATGGGTTACAAAAATATATATCTCCGGTGGGAATCGAACCCACGACCTGCAGCGCCGCCGGCGGTATCACTACCGACTGCGCCATTTTAGCCTCCTATTATCCTATATTCAGGGTTCCGTAGGTACCCAAAGGGTAAAAAGGAGACCCTGTTATTGAGATAGTGATAGCTAGAGAGCTGAAATTTTCACAGTTGATCACAGATGATGTATTTTTGTTGCCGCAATAACAAAAAATACTAAAATCAGAAAAAAAAAACTTATATTTAAGGGGACTCCCATTCAAGAAACTTAATTGTTGCCGTTTTTTTAGTAAGGCGCCCTCTGTGTGCGACATTTTTGAAAAAAACAGGTCTAAAGGGAGACAAGTCGGGAAAACATAAGTACAAACTTACATAAAGTAAGTACCTACTTATATTTTCCCGACCATTGAATCGGAAAACCAATCTCTCATTAAATCACTGGTACAAATTCCGTACTTACATTGTTGTAGAGAATTTGGGTCAAGAACGGATATTTCTAATCTGGTGCTATTAAATGCTTGATTAAATTTTTGCGTGTTGACTTATTCTAACATTAGCTGTGTACCACGACTTTGCCTGTGTCATTCTACGATCCCCGTAGCACCAATGATTGATGCTGAATTATTTTACAATAGCCTTAATTATTAAGCTCTTTTATGATTATGCAAACACGCCAGTTTAGATTTACCCTTACATCCCGGGGCTCAATACCATAGACTGTTGGGCGTTACGTGATATTTTTTAGTCGGTAGGATAGCATCCATGAGGATTTTCTCTCAAGTAAAAAAAAACCCTTACATTCAAAGGAACTCTTGAATTCTAGGTTCAGCGAAAGTTGAAATGTCTCTAATAAACTACGAAACCCTCAATATTGAAACTTGTGTGGAACAATCCTTAAAGTATTCCCTTTCTGACACTGAAAAAATATTAGAAATCGGACCACTCGATGACAAATTACAACTGAAAAACCATTAGCTTTTCATCCCCTCTCCCAAAAGAACCGCGTAAAATATCAGGATCAAAAGTATCCTAGAACCTTGCTCGGATCATAAGCTCAGATTGTGCCAAGTATCATCTAAATTGATTAAGTAGTTTCAGCGTGATACTTATTCGGGATACAGACAGACAACATTGTTTTAAATTACATTTTCGGCTTCGGTATCGATTACAGCATGCCCTACAGCTAAAATTTTCAAAATGTCTTCCATGTACATTTTCTCGACCTTCTACAGTTTTAGTACATGTATAGATATTTCGTTCGATTCGGTCGGTTTACGAGTTGATAATGGTTCAGTTGTGGCCACTAACCCTCGATTATTGCGTATTATAGTGATAGATATGTGTTCTTGAATTAATTCGAGTGCCCATTAAAATTAGGTAATTGGTAATGTAATATGGCAGTCTAGCTAATTGAAATTTGAGCGGGTAGAAAAATATCAACAGCCACAGCTGTCCCTGTCTGTTTCAACACGGTAATAGGCAGTGCGATTGTAACACCTATGGTATTGCAAGCTTTCATACACCAGGTACCTACGGTTCTTCTTTTTACAATGTGAAAATAAAAACAAAAAAGTTGCGATGACTACTTTGGATCAAAAAGACAGTACTTTTTATGCATTTTAGCCCCTCTCTATAAAATATAGAGAGCAGAGGGGCTTATGGCGAGAATTTGTCTGTAGCTGTGTTTCTGTCGCATTAAACTACGTCACTAGGTCACGTGGATCATCTGTTCAAAGTTTGAAATAAAACAAAAATGACAACGTCAATCGGATTGAACTTTCACCTTCACAATAAACGTGTTAGAGAAGGGCAGTCTGGTGAGAACGATTTCACGGCTTTCTTGTTTGAATTTAGTATATAAATAATTGTTTGGGAGTATTTATTTTTGTGACTATCCAGTACCATTACCTAATGCTACTAAGTATAGCGTGTTCGTAGGGAGAGACAGAAGTTGTGTGCACACTTTTATTTACTGATAATTACTGACTATTTACAGATCACTATTAATTATATTACGCACTACATTATGACGTACTAAGTTAGCGGCATAGCCGCCACAGAGATTCTACATAGCTACAGCGTTACTAGATAGCTGGCTACAGACGGATGAATGGAATGGCATGATTAATCTAGAATACTTAAGATTATATACATCAAACTGAGGAGTAGTGCGGGGGGTGATTGTCATCCTGTGGCACGTACATGAAGATGCGATTATTGCTAAATTGACAAATTCAAATATTTAGATAATGAATGGCGCAGGACGTGACTTGCGTAATGATATAAGAATTTCCTACTATCAGTCACGTCCATGCAGTCGCCATACTACTTTTAAATTTAGCTGGCGACAACTGTCTGTTTATTTATGGAGGTTTATTGGCAGGTGTAAATGTATCTAATATTGTATTGTATTGTAAATATTTAACTTCGTATTTTCATCAGTTTACACTCTTGTCTTCAATTGTTTTGCTTACGTGGGAACCTTCAGACTAATGATAGTTTTATGGTTTCAAGGTAAGCAAAACTATTCGAGGTTCACTTAAAAATCTGAAAATATGTATGAAAACGATATCTGAAAAGATTTCAAAAAAATCTCAATTTTTAAGCTAGCTTTACTTTTTTATATCCCGGCTCCCTGCCTACTAAAGACTGGTTACCATTGCGAACTGAGCTGGCTCATTAAGGAATTCGCTTAATTCTCGCTAATAAACTGTGGTGCGGTGGCGGGGAAACAAGTATGCAGGCTACTTTGCATTCTGGTAACAAGTTTATTATTGCAAAGGGTATGGAAAACCCTAACGAAAATACTTTTATTTTCGTGAGGTTTTCCCATAGCCTGTGATACTTTTATCACAGAGAAATTCAAGATCCACGGGCCGTAGACCGACCCTTAAAATCAATACCGGCAGACAATCTGACCTGCCAGTCTGTCTATATGTCAGTTTTATAACAAGATAGAATCTTTCAATTTCCGTTGGGGAGTCAAAGTTCAAAGTTCTTTATTTGCTTAAAACAGGTTCGTTAATATATAGGTCTTAAATATTTAATACAGTGTCCTCTGTTTTGCTAACATACATTAACATGCAAATTTTTTGTCCAAAAAATCATTTATGTCATAGAAGCAATCATTTATCAGCCACTCACGTAGCTTCTTACACATGCTCTTTGTTGGTCCTACTTTAAATTTATTAGGTATTTTGTTGAAGACTTTTATACACATCGCATAACAGCTTTTTTGAAATAAAGAGGTCTTGGGACAATATTCTAAAACCAGTCTCTCTGAAGACTTGTGTTGCGTGGGTACACTTCGCGGTACCACTACCTGCTTAAACTTAGATGACAACTCATTTACCAAATTAATGAAAATTTGATTAGGTTTTTGGAATACGCTGAATAGAGTTTAGGTTGCGTTTCCACTGAAGAGGAGAGGAGTGGAGTGAGACTAAATTAGCCAATTTCATTGATTGAGAAGTCACTGAGAAGAAGAATTATTACAAAACTAGATGGTAGGTACTTGCAGCTGACCAGCGTGAAATTCTGTTCCCGTTCCCATGGGAATGTTTTCCCAGAATGAAAAAACCTATGTGTTATTCCATACTATCATCTATCGCTGCACCAAATTTCAGCCAGATCCGTTCAGCCGTTAGAGCGTGAATCAGTACTAAACATTCAGACATCCATTATTTTCATTTTCAACAACACATTCACACTCACATACTTTCGCATTTACAATATTAGTGAGATTTAAAGGTAGACGTGGATTATTTGGACATACTCATTTCACCATTAGCCGCTATAATGAAGTGGTGCTTTAGAGGGATTCCATACCTAAAAACAAGGGCATTCGTTTCGTTGGTAGTACATTTTCAATATCCTGTCGGATTACAGAGGGTGCTGGATTAACCAGGGGAAGGATTACCGCAGATCCACTGTAGTTGATTTATATGACCTACATTTTTCACAGCTTAGAATATACATCTAGTACTTCTAAGTACGAAAGCAGATGTGTATGTATTATAAATACCTAAAGTGCAAAGCTATATCAGTCTCGTGTCTGTCTAGCCGTCTGGATCGTTGGATCGACGCCATGATGAATAATTAACTCATTACAGTGACTTTGCGATGAGCTTTTGATAAGCTCTTGGAAGACTGACAGATATCTATTAAAAGTTAAATTTGGCATGCAATACCTTCAAATCAATATGTGGTTGTTGCCACGGGATAGCGATTACGAGTTACGACAATGGTTGTGCTGAGACTAAGGTCCCAGCTTTGTCTGCCATAAAAATATTTTAAAACAAACTGTTCAGACTTTAGGACGGAGAAGAAACAGGTATTTTTTCAATCCTAAAGCAAAATTTTGCTTTACTTTTATTGAATCGAAGATAAACAGGAAAACAGCTAATCTTTTCTCATCAGATTACATTCCTAACATCCACTTTGCGTTTATAGTAACTACATAACATGAACTGGGCGAATTCAATGCACGCTGGTGACACAAATACTCTACCGCACGGAAATGGGGCTCGTCACAGATGTGCACCGCCCGAACGCACTCCGCTCCGCTCATAATTAGGTCAACACCTATTGCGAACAGTTTGACAGGTCCTGGGATGACAGCACTTTAGACGCCATTTTGTTTTTGAAGTAAAACTTCTTTAGGCGCGACCTAGGGAGTAACTCGGATTTTTTTTTTCTGACGGAAGTAACGCTATTTCAATTTTGAATAGCGGACACGTAGTTTCCGCTAATTCGAATAAATGATATTTTATAACATTTAATGCACGCACGCACACACTTTTTTTTATTAAGTACAGCTGACCAGCGCAACGTCACTGATGTTACAGCTTTCTGTCACAGTAGAAATATCTAAACATAATATAAAATGATAGAAAAGTCAAAACTGTACATTGGAAATATTAAAAAAAATACTCGTTGGGTGTTCAGCATAAGATTCCGAAGCCAAAAACATAGTTAGAACAAAAATTGTCTGTTTGTTTGTTTGCTTTGTCCGTAAGGATCTCGAAAAGTACAAATATTACCTAGGGGTTTTTTTTGTTTAACGTGAGGGAAAATCCTCATGGATGTTATGCCGGACTCCTACCGACTAAAAAACCTCACGTAACGCCCAACAGCCTATGGTTGGGAGCCCCGGGTAAGCCCTCGGAAGGATGTCCCAGGACTCCCAACAGACCCACGGCCGCCACTGCGGCCTCGCCCAGGGTGCTATCCCGTGTCTTTGGGGGGTTTCCGGTGTGATCCCGCTTCTAAGGAGGGGCGTGCGTGAGTTCCTCACGTCACGCTGCCGTCATGGGCCTGCTTCTGTAAGGCCGGTGAGCCGCCCTCTTACCGTCCTGGCCGCCGACTGCGGAACTCGGGTGGGAGAGTTCTCTCCCGTTCCCGCCCCGCCGTCTCTTTCACGAGCATGACCTGCTCGCAGAAAGAGGCGGCGCAGTCCCACTTAGGTACTCCCGCTGGCTCACATGGCTCGCACCATGGTCTCGAGCGAGAGAGTGTCCACGTCCAGACCCACCACGAGGACCTGGCGCTGTTGCGCCCACGCCGTGCACTCCACCAGCGTGTGAAGCGCCGTGTCATCGCTGCGGTCCTCGCAGTAGGGTCTTCAAATAGGCTATATGTTATCACGCTACATATCATAGGGGCTAAGCAGAGAGCAATCAAATTGGCGAATACGAAGTCGCGGGCAACAGCTAGTAAACAATATGTACCTACTGTATTATGTACGTATTATACTTATGTGTTAACATTATTATAAACCTTCATCCTGAAGCGCTCGTGGCCCCGCGGACTTAGTGTTCTGTAAACGATCACTGCAGTAAGCAACTTTCACTATGGCCGGTCCATGGATGGGTGACCATCTATGTGATCACTTTGTGACATTTATTTGAGCGTTTCCGTGCTTCGGAAGGCACGTTAAGCCGTTGGTCCCGGTTGCCAGTAAAATGGCAGTCGTTAAGCTAAGTTGAAGGCTTTATTTCAACAGCAGGCAGTCACAACCTGCGCCTGTCCATTTAAACACGGCAATACGGCTCACCACCTATTACGTGGGACAAATTATACAAAGGTGAAATGTGGGCATATAATATGCCTCTGCCTACCCCTTCGGGGATAAAGGCGTGACCATATGTATGTATGTATGTATCTTGAATCACTGTATTTATTGCTAAAACTGCCTGAAGAATTCATTTGAGAGCTTTTCTTTTTACAAAACGATTATGAATCATTGTTTTGGTTTGTTGCAGATAGAGGATGGACATCTCGCGGCCGTCATGTGCCCTGCTCGTACTACTGGTGCTGTTCTTCACACACGTCACAGAGTAAGTCACCTTTTTCTTAAGGGTTGAATATAGGTACATATAGATGTCATGAGTGATTCAAACCGACTTAAACCACATTGTCCCTACCTATTACCAATGAATACAGACGTAGGGTGAACTCATCCAATTCCGTGATAAAACAGAAAATGTCAGTAAAACTCTGGTTTAACTTAACCGAAACGTTTAATTTTTAATAGGAACATCAATCAGTCTTTTATTTATCATAAAATAAAATAAAAGTTTAATTATTATTATAATAAACCTACAATAACATCAAATTATTAACAGCATACATTTGTGGGTAATTCTGTGACAGTAACTTTAATTCGGTGATAGCAATGATATATAAAAAACTATAGATACGTTACCAACACTTAAAAATGGCAACAAAAAAGTCAGGCAATTGCCTTAATTTTCATACATGCTACCATAGATAATTTCATTGAAATTCTTTTTTTGAATATAAAAGATATTTGCCGTTTTTGAAAGCCGTGATGTTCGTACATGACGTGTCTATATTATAATACGTCGTTGATTTGAATATTTTTTATTATTTAGGTAGGTAATTATATTTCTTTAAAAAAATAATGAAACATAATAATAATATTTTAAGATTATTAAAATGATTAAAATTACAAATATTTGGATTACTTACTAGGTACTAAATTAATACTTATTAAATAAATGTTTCTGTATGATATTGTTATTTTTTTATTTTGTGACTTAAATTACGTTAATAATACTAATCCGATAAACTACATTAAAATTTTATAAATTTAAATATTACGTAATTACCCGTAAACACATTAATCATATTATGTCTGAGTAAGTGAAATTCAAGTTTCCCTTTTTCCCCACATTCCTTTGATATTGACTTCATGCATGCTACCACAGATAATTATTTATAGAATTCTTTTTTCAAATTTATAAAAGTTTTGCTGTTTTTGAAAGCCGCAATGTTCGTGTATAACGTGTCTATATATGATACGTCTTTGGGTGATAGCACTACTTTAATTCACAAAACAAAACAATTATCACAAAACAAATGAACAGGTCAATAAGTTCTTATTGGAGCAAGTAAATTTCCAAATTTCATAAAATTCCGTCAAGCTTTACTATTTAAAATGAATTAATTTGTCGAGGCATTCATCGGTAGCCCGCGAAAACCACCACAATGGCGGCCGGAATGACTGATCGTGTGATTGTTACTTTCTCGCTCGCACGATTTTAACGAAATTTTCAACACAAAAAGAAGCTTTATTGCGCTTGTTTAAGGTTGAATTTATAATACCGTATTTAACTCCCTTGAAACAAGAAATTGTTTTAAGTGTTGTATCACGGAATTAAATGAGTCACATATTTATGCGAGTTTACCCTATAAAGAAGAATAGTTTCTTGGGCTGCTCTGAAGACAAACTTTCTGTGACACAAACTGCCGCTTGGCGGCGTTGCAGTCGCAGCGCGGCAGCCATTTTTAATTTTTCGAAGCAAAAGAATAAAATCAATCATTGTAAATAATGTAAGTATATTATGTTTTGACTTAAAAGACGTGAAATACTTTTTAAAAATAAATCCCTGACTTTAGTCGATTAAAAATGTAAAAATGTGCCTACTAGTTTATGACTATTAACTGCGATAGTGAAATGCGACGACAGCGCCGCCAAAGGGAACTACATGAGCTGGGGCATGCCCCCCTACAAAATTGGCACAAAATATCCTTAAGAACTGTTCTTCTAGTATACGTCTGTATTCATTGCTATTACCTATTCATCTAAAGCCGGGTGCCCGGCCTCTCAGATTTTCCTTTCCCTCCCTCCAATCTCAATCAAAACTGATTAGTGCATTTAATTGCTGAACTACCTAAAAGCGAATCATTTTGAGAAATTCCCATTGGCAAGGCAGCCTGATGAGTTGACATGGGTTGCCATAGTGCAGGAATACTGCTGGTCCAAATGTGGAATGCCTGTGGAATGGTAGATTGATAATAAATAATGGCCATAAAAGGACGAACGGTAATAAGGAATCGGTTCCAAGTAATTTAAATTAACTTCTGGGACAACAGAGGATTTACCCTCTAGCCAAAATTGTAAATTGATAGAGTTGAATTTAATTGCAAATCATAACTATATCGGAAACTGTCCTCCGAACAAAACTAATTTAAAAAATGTAAATTGTATCAGCCTGGTGCATTATAATATAGCAACATTAACGCAGGTCAAAGAGTTTGAATTGGAGCTGTTCATGAGCTCAGAAAATATTGAAATTGTTTGTCTTACAGAACATATGCGTAAGGAGTATGAGCTCATGTTCAGCTTCAGTAGTCACCGGGTTGGTAGTGCGTTCTGCAGGGTCAACACAACACGGGGGGGTTCGTTGATTTTATTAAATAAGAAGTTAAAGTATAAGGAACGGAAAGATGTTGTGTCCCTGTCTGTAGAGTGTACAGTTGAAATATCGTGCGTAGAATTGGAGCAATTCATACTTATAAATACGCGTCAGACCAATGATATCTTAAATTTATTTAAATCACACAATCTCACTAATTTATTTTTAGAGCCTACTAGATATTGTGATACAACAGCTACTTGTCTGGACAATATATACAGTGATATGTTGCCAGAAAGTAAGAGTATTATAAATAAGATAAAATCAGATCATACTGGGCAAATAGCATCTTTCAAGATCACAAGAGAAAAAGTTAAAAGACGTAAAATATTATTTAGACCAGTAACTAGTGACCGCTTGGAACGTATGCGAGAAGTCACAATCGGTGATAGGCCAGCCTATCACCGATTGTGACTTCCTTAGACTTGAATACGGAGTTGAACTCATTGTAAAAGGAATCAAAAAATAACTTATACATTACATTTGGATCTAAGCCAGTGTCTAAAACCCGCCGTGTCCAGGGATGGCGCGTGGTGGAGGAGGAGGAGACGTTGTCAGATCACCGATATATTCGGTTCGACGTCTCCCCTCCACCAAACCTGCCGCCAGCAATTGCGAATCCCCCGGAACCGCGTTGGGCACTTCATCGCCTTGATCGGGAGGCTCTCCTGGAGGCGGCCATCGTGCAGGCCTGGATTACGTCAGCAGACAGGCCTGCCGATGTTGATACCGAGGTGGAGTGGTTCGGGAGAGCCATGTCGCACATCTGCGATGCGGCGATGCCCAGGGCTAGGCCCAGGCCGGCGAGGAGACAGGTGTACTGGTGGACGCCGGAAAACGCGCAGTTGCGCGCGGAGTGCGTTTCCGCGTGCCGCCGGTACACCAGGTTCCGCCGGAGGCGTCGCCGCCCAGACGATGCGGCAGCCCGAGAGACGGAGCTCTACGATGGGTACAAGGAGGCCAAGAGGGCCCTCCAGACGGCCATCAAGCGGTCCAAAAAGCTGGGCCGCGATGAGCTGATGGAGACTCTGGAGCGGAACCCGTGGGGGCGCCCGTACCTTACGGTAAGGGGCAAATTACGCCCTAAGGCGCCCCCACTGACTCAGAGTCTCCAGCCGGAGCGGTTGGAGGAGGTCCTGGACTCCTTGTTCCCGTCGAGAGCGGAGGAACATATTTCTCCGCGCATGGCTCCGTCTCAGGCGCCCAACGCGGAAGGCAGCGAGAACGACGTGCCCGTAGTCACCGAGGGTGAGTTAGGGGCGGCTGTACAGCGGCTTAAATCCCGCAGAAACACCGCCCCTGGACCCGACGGCATTCCAGGCCGAGCGTGGGTCCTGGCTCTCGAAGAGCTTGGGCTTCGACTAATTGGGCTCTTTAGCGCATGCCTCGAGAAAGGCCAGTTTCCCAAGGTCTGGAAGACAGGGAAACTGGTCTTGATTCGAAAGGCGGGGCGGCCGGCAAATTCCCCATCAGGGTACCGGCCGATCGTGTTGCTCGACGAGGTGTGCAAGCTCTTTGAGCGCATTATTGCACAACGCCTCGTCGGGCACCTCACACGCGTGGGGCCTGATCTGGCGGATAGCCAGTTTGGCTTCCGTCAGGGACGCTCCACCGTGGACGCGATCATGCGCATTAGAGGCCTGACGGAGGAAGCAGTCTCACAGGGTGAGGTGGTGGTGGCGGTGTCTCTCGACATCGCCAACGCATTCAACACCTTGCCCTGGAGCTGCGTCAGGGAGGCGCTTATCTATCATGAAGTGCCTCCCTACCTCCGTCGAATTGTCGGGGCTTATCTCTCCGAGAGAGCCATAACTTACCCGAGCTGGCTAGGGCCGGGTCGGCGAGATGTGTCGTGCGGTGTTCCACAGGGATCGGTTTTAGGGCCGCTCCTGTGGAACATCGATTACGACTGGGTGCTGCGTGGTCCGTTGCTCAGAGGGGTCGGCGTAACGTGTTACGCCGACGACACCCTCGTTACGGCGCGGGGAGCAACGCACCGTGCCGCAGCACTTAAGGCCACGGCAGGGGTTGCTCAGGTCGTGGGTCGGATTCGGCGGCTGGGTCTCGAGGTCGCCCTTCACAAATCCGAGGCTCTGTGCTTCCACGGACCTCGGATGGGACCACCTGCGGGATCCAGCCTACAGGTAGGGGGCGTCAGCATCGGCATCGAGCCCTCGATGAAGTATCTGGGGCTCGTACTCGATGGCCGGTGGAACTTCGGACACCACTTCCGAAGTTTGGTCCCAAAACTGAGGGGAGCGTCGGCCGCACTCGCGCGGCTGATGCCCAACATCAGGGGACCCAACGCTCCCTACAGGAGGCTGTACCTGGGGATCGTGCGAAGCATGGCCCTGTACGGGGCTCCCGTATGGGCGGAGACCCTGACGGCCAGCAATGAGGCTAGACTGCTGAGCCCGCAGAGAATGATGGCCGTCAGGGTGATAAGAGGATACCGCACGATCTCCGGTGAGGCGGCATGTCTCCTAGCCGGGACCCCTCCATGGGACCTGGAAGCGAGAGCCCTTGCGTCACTGTTCAGATGGCGCAAGGAGGCGCTGGAGCGGGGCCAAAGGCCTGCGTCTCGAGAAATCGAGGCCCAGCGGACCCTGCTCCACTAGGAAACCGTGGAGACATGGAAGGTGCGACTTGAGCAACCAAAGGGGGGATTCGCCACAATCGCGGCCGTCAGACCGGTCATGGACGAGTGGCTGGAGAGGAGACACGGTGCTCTCTCCTACCGGTTGACACAGATGCTTGCCGGGCACGGTAGCTTCGGTAGGTATCTGTGGCGAAAACACCGGGAAACCACGGCCGAGTGTCAGCACTGCGAGGACCGCAGCGATGACACAGCGCTCCACACGCTGGTGGAGTGCACGGCGTGGGCACAACAGCGACAGGTCCTCGTAGTGGGTCTGGGCGTGGACACTCTCTCGCTCGAGGCCATGGTGCGAGCCATGCTCTCCAGCGAAGGAAGGAGCTCTTTCTGCGAGCAGGTTATGCTCGCGAAGGAAGCGGTGGGCCGGGTACGGGAGAGAACTCTCCCACCCGAGTTCCGCAGTCGGCGCCCTGGGCGCCGCCGACGTGTCTTCGCTGAAGACTATCGGCCTCCATGACCGGGGGTCTGAGTACGGTGAGAGGGCCGCTCACCGTCCTTACAGAAGCAGGCCCATGACGGCAGCGTGACGTGAGCAACTCACGCACGCCCCCCCTTAGATGCGGGGTCACACCCGAAACCCCCCATAGACGCGGGATTGCACCCGAACCACCCCCTGGGCGAGGCCGCAGCGGCGGCCGTAGGTCTGTTGGGAGTCACGGGACATCCTTCCTGAGGGCTTACCCGGGGCTCTCAACCATAGGCTGTTAGGCGTGGCGTGAGGTTTTTTAGTCGGTAAGAGTCCGACATAACATCCTATGAGGATTTTCCCTCACGTTAAACAAAAAAAAAAAAAAGCCAGTGTCTAAAAATGGAAGTTTATTGCAAAGTCCAACTCGCATACGTTCCAAGCGGTCACTAGTTACTGGTCTACATAATATTTTACGTCTTTTAACTTTTTCTCTTGTGATCTTGAAAGATGCTATTTGCCCAGTATGATCTGATTTTATCTTATTTATAATACTCTTACTTTCTGGCAACATATCACTGTATACATTGTCCAGACAAGTAGCTGTTGTATCACAATATCTAGTAGGCTCTAAAAATAAATTAGTGAGATTGTGTGATTTAAATAAATTTAAGATATCATTGGTCTGACGCGTATTTATAAGTATATTAACATTAAAATCACCGCGCACTATTAGGTGTTTATTAGTTTTTCCAAGTTTAAATAGCACTTTATCCATTACTTCCTCAAACTCACAAAAGGGTGAGACTCCAGGTTTATATATAGAGGAAGATCCCAGAGCCCCCAGACGTCACTCATTTTCTGATGGACAAAATATGTACGAGTGATTAGTGGTGGGGTGTACTATGGTCATATGACTAGTTGCTACCTTGGCCAGACGGCCAATTTTCTGGTAGCAATTAATCAAGGTACATAAAAACACTGCTCATGTCACTTAAATTCTGATAGCTGATTTTAACATATATTTTACACAATATCGTTAAAAATCAGTATTCATTACTCCCAGACATATGCGGTCGGCGGTTTCACCTTACAGACGCTTCAAAGCTCTGAAAATTTTTTATTAAGGTCACTTATTTTCTGATGCTTGATTTTTATATATGTTATTCAGACAACTGTCTTAAAACGTTATGCAAACGGACAGACCGATCCAAGGGGCCAAACATTCCCCAGACTCAATTTTAATGTCGCTGAGAGTATGGGCGCGGGCATTATTCGTGCGTATTATGCGTATATGTAGCATGTCTAATCGAAGTCGGAATTAATATTGAAATGTAAATAAAAATGCATAAGTACCTATTAGTAATTAACGCCTGTCATTTTAAAATTTACATTTTTGTATTTGTTTTATTTAATAAAGACTTAAGTTTTAATGGTAATAATTTGAAAATCACGTAAATAATCAAAGATTAACTTTGAGAAAAGTGCTCGTCTGACCGCAATCCATACTATATACTATATACAATATATACCTACTACATATACCATATCCATACTAATATTATAAAGCTGAAGAGTTTGTTTGTTTGAACGCTAGGATCTCCGAAACTACTGGTGGGATTTCAAAAATTCTTTTACAGTTTGATAGTTCATTTATCGAGGATGGCTATAGGCTATATAACATCACGTTAAAACGAATAGGAGCGGAGCAGCAATCAATAATGTTTAGAAAACGGGGAATATTTTTACCGTCTGAGAGCTTCCGAGGCGTACGGTGCCTAAATGGTTAAAGTTACGTAAAAATTGTATATTACAAAATTGTTTCTCTTAAAAAGTTCTATAAAAAAGTCCGCGACACCATATGTCTATCTTTTAAGGTTTGCTCACAATAAAATTATTTGTCTATCTTTTAAGGTGAGCTCACAATATTATCAAACTGAAGAGTTTGTTTGTGCTAGGTTCTCAGAAACTACTGGTTGCATTACAAAAATAATTTCACAGTTTTTAGTCCATTTATTGAGGATGGCTAATGGCTATATAACATCACGCTAAGACAAATAGGAGCGGAGCAGCCATGAATAATGTTTTAAGAACGGGAAAAATGTATTTCTTTTGTGAGGTTTCATTGCGTACGTTGCGTAAATGGTTAAAGTTACGTAAAAAATGTGTACTACAAAATGTTTCCTCTTAAAAATTTACAAAAAATAGTCCTGAACAGCAAATGCCCATCTTTTAAGGTTCACTTACAATAACCTTCACAATAATTTTTAAAATATGAGCGACGCAACTCGACTACGCGTCAGAAGTAAACGTTTTCTGCAGCAGTAGCCAATCAACTGAAAGATAATACCGGCCAAGTGCGAGTCGGACTCGCACACGATGAGTTCCATACCAAAAAACGGACAAAAATAAATGTGACGGGAAACATTATATCACTTCAACAAAGTTTTGCGGGTCAACTCTAAATGAATATAAGCGACGCGACGGGAAAAATTATATCACTTTTTACACACATTATTAAAACCTACAACCCTCTATTAAATATACCTAAGACACGCGACGAGTGTAAAAGCGACGGGATTATATTACCTACTTAAAATATTAATACTATACCACTCTCTTTGTCACTCTCATTTGACGCAAACGAAGTTGCGCGGGTCAGCTAGTAATTTATAGAATTGTGCCTTACAAACTGTTTTATGATTTTTTTTTTAATCGAATTAATTTTAATTTTTTAAAGTAAATATCAAGAGGTTTACAAAGTATTAATAATTTAATTAAATAACAGCAACCTTTTCAAATAAATTATTTATTGGTAACGAACCTTAGCCCGAGGAAAACACTGATGAACAAGATGACGATTTAGATATTCGATATCAAGATTGACTCGATGATGAATTACCTGACTTCAACGACGATGACAATGAAGATTAGAAAAAATATTTGTCCTATTTTTTGTAGTTTTTTAAGGTTTGTTACCAATAAATAATTATTTGAAAAGGTTGCTGTTATTTAATTAAATTATTAATACTTTGTGAACCTCTTGATGTTTACTTTAAAAAATTAAAATAAATTCGATTAAAAAAAATTCACGAAACAGTTTGTAAGGCACAATTCTATATTTATTGCGGTCAGACGAGCACTTTTCTCAAAGTTAATCTTTGATTATTTACGTGATTTTCAAATTATTACCTTTAAAACTTAATTCTCTATTAAATAAAACAAATACGAAAAAGTAAATTTTAAAATGACAGGCGTTAATTACTAATAGGTACTTATGCATTTTTATTTACATTTCAATATTAATTCCGACTTCGATTAGACATGCTACATACGCATAATACGCACGGATATTGCCCGCGCCCATACTCTCAGCGACATTAAAATTGGGTCTGGGGAATGTTTGGCCCCTTGGATCGGTCTGTCCGTTTGCAAAACGTTTTAAAATAGTTGTCTGAATAACATATATAAAAATCAAGCATCAGAAAATAAGTGACCTTAATAATTTTTTTTCAGAGCTTTAAAGCGTCTGTAAGGTGAAACCGCCGACCGCATGTGTCTGGGAGTAATGAATACTGATTTTTAACGATATTGTGTAAAATATATGTTAAAATCAGCTATCAGAATTTAAGTGAGGTGAGCAGTGTTTTTATGTACCTTGATTAATTGCTACCAGAAAATTGGCCGTCTGGCCAAAGTAGCAACTAGTCATATGATCATAGTACACCCCACCACTAATCACTCGTACATATTTTGTCCATCAGAAAATGAGTGACGTCTGGGGGCTCTGGGATCTTGGACCAATACGCATACTACTATGAATTGCTCCAATTCTACGCAAGATATTTCAACTGTACACTCTACAGAGAGGGACACAACATCTTTCCGTTCCTTATATTTTAATCTCTTATTTAATAAAATCAACGAACCCCCCCCCCGTGTTGTGTTGACCCTGCAGAACGCACTACCAACCCGGTGACTACTGAAACTGAACATGAGCTCATACTCCTTACGCATAAGTTCTGTAAGACAAACAATTTCAATATTTTCTGAGCTCATGAACAGCTCCAATTCAAACTCTTTGACCTGCGTTAATGTTGCAATATTATAATGCACCAGGCTGATGTAATTTACATTTTTTAATTTAGTTTTGTTCGGAGGACAGTTTCCGATAAAATTACGGTTTGCAATTAAATTTAACTCTATTAATTTACAATTTTGGCTAGAGGGTAATTCCTCTGTTGTCCCAGTTCTAATGAAATATTCAAATTCAGTAAAATTAGTATACACACTATCATAAAAACTTTCAAATCTTTAAATATTAAGAAAACGGCTGACCTCTGGGGAATTTCTGTACATTTAGTTAATTTTTTTTTTTTTTTTTTTATACCACTAGAGTGGCAGACAAGCATACGGCCCCCCCAGATGTACCGGTGGTCACCGCAGCCTATGGAAGTTTGCAACAACAGAGGCGCCACAAGCGCGCTGCCGACTCTTTAAAAACCTTCTAAGTCCCCTTTTGAAGAACCCCATACTGTAGGCGTCCGGGAAAACCGAAGCAGGGAGATCATTCCACAACCTAAGCGTACGCGGAAGAAAGCCTCTATTAGATCTCACCGTGCTCGAGCGCTCAGGACGCAACGTGTGAGGATGAACACCCTGTCTACGGCGAGCGGTGCGATGATAGAATGTAGCCGTAGGCATCAAATCAAACAATTCTTCAGAGCACAAACCGTTGTACAGGCGGTAGGACACACATAGAGAAGCAAAGTCTCTCCTGTCACTAAGAGGTTCCACACCACCTGCAAGTATGGGATCGTTGACAACTCTCATAGCTCGCCTTTGCACCGAGTCAAATGGACGAAGCTGGTATTCGGGTGCCCCCGCCCAGAGGTGACAGCAGTACTCCATATGCGGACGCACTTGCGACTTATAGAGAAGCAGTGCTTGCGCCGCAGTAAAGTACCGCCGCGCCCTTCTGAGCACTCCGAGCTTCCTGGACGCCAGCTTGGCCTTGCCCTCCAAGTGACTGCGGAACTGCACATCTCTGGAGATGTCAACACCAAGGATCCCTATACTTTCAGAGATGGTGAGAGATGTGCCCTGAAATTGTGGCGCCACAGTGAATGGGGTCTTTTTTGCGGTGAAAACACAAACTTGTGTCTTGGTAGGGTTGAATTGGACAAGATTTTGTCGACCCCAATCGGACACTCTAGTGAGAGTAGCCTCGACTTCAGACACAAGTTGTTCACGACTTTCTTCCACTGCATCCCGAGAGATACCGGGACGGCCCGTGTAATAAGTGTCGCCCGTACTGTCGTCCGCATAACAATGAATGCCGTCAATAGACAACATGTCATTGATATGCAGCAGAAACAAAGTAGGGGACATTCGTTGGGGAGTTAATTCGTTAATTGAAATGGTTGCCCCTGAATTATCAATAATATTTAATAATTGTGTTGATAGTGGTGTGTTTCCTGACTTAATGAAGTTTAGTAAAATAACTCCTCTGTTTAAATCGGGTAGCACCTCAGATCCGTCCAATTTTCGTCCTATTTCTGTACTACCCACGTTTAGAAAAATCTTTGAAAAGGTAATGCTTAATCAAATGCAAAATCATTTTAATACAAATAAACTATTCCATACTAAACAATTCGGTTTCACGCGCGGTCGGTCTACCACGGATGCTGGAATCAAATTATTAGAGTGTATATATGAGGCCTGGGAGGAGTCGTATGATGCTTATGGTGTATTCTGCGACTTATCTAAGGCCTTTGATTGCATCCAGCATCAGACTTTAATTCAAAAACTTGATCATTATGGGATCCAGGGGACGGCCTTGGATTTAATTAGTTCTTACCTAAGAGATAGAGTACAGAGAGTAGTTATAAATGGTAAACAGTCACATGGGTCTGCTGTAACAATGGGGGTGCCTCAGGGTTCAATTCTGGGACCTTTTCTATTTTTAGTGTACATAAATGATCTCCCTCACCTTTTAAGAGACGATCACGAGGTAGTTTTGTTTGCTGATGACACATCTTTAATATTTAAAGTTCAACGTGGACAACGCAATCTTGACGAAGTAAACAATGCCCTCTCTAGGGTAGTCCACTGGTTTAACGCAAATAATTTATTGTTAAATGAAACTAAAACAAAATGTATTAGATTCACCTTGCCAAATGTTAGGCTCGTTAACTCCAGTATTAGGATTAGGGATGATCAAGTAGAATTGGTCGATGAAACTGTCTTTCTAGGCATAAAGTTAGACTCCAACTTGCAGTGGGGGCCTCATATCGAGAAAGTCTCGGGCAGACAGCTCTGCAGCCTATGCCGTTAAAAAGATCCGACAACTGACAGACATTAAAACAGCGCGTCTTGTCTACTTTAGCTATTTCCACAGTGTCATGACCTATGGCATACTATTATGGGGTAACGCTGCCGACATGGAATGTATCTTTGTGTTGCAGAAAAGGGCTATCCGGGCTATCTATGGTATGGGGTTTCGGGAGTCATTAAGAGAAAAGTTTAAGGATATCAACATCCTTACTGTGTATTCACAGTACATATATGAAAACTTATTATATACTCATAAAAATAATAGTAAATTTATTAAAAATAGTGATATCCATAACCTAAACTTAAGAAATAAGAATAAATTGGCTGTACCTAGATTTAGGCTTAATAAAATAAGCAATTCTTTTGCGGGCAATTGTATTCGAATGTACAATACATTGCCGACAGCCGTAACAGGTTTGTCAGTTAATAAATTTAAAAAACGAATAAAACTTAAATTGTGCCAGAAAGCTTATTATAGCATTAAAGACTTTCTAGAAGACAAGGCTGCCTGGCAGTGACACGAATTGCTCCTTTCTACATTAAAAAATAAAACTGTATTAGATACTAAGATGAATTAAGAGGGACCGGACTGAGTTTCTTGGGGTGTTCTTCTCAGTCTGTAGCATTTCCGAACCCCCGGTAGAGTCACAAAAATTTTGACAAACCTAAATAATTTTTTAAAATTTCTAAGGGAATAAATTTTATTTTATTTTTTATTTATTTTATTTTAGAGAGAGTATATTTGTATATATTAAGTATGTATAAGTATAAATATATATTATGCTGTAGGTTAAGTAGATATATTATACCTATGTATCTATAGGGTTGAAAATGTTTAATAATTTAGAAGTACGCGTAACAACTACCACAGGCTGTCTGGTAGAAATCACTTTAAGTGATAAGGCCGCCCATTGTATTGCCTCTTTTTTCAGATTTTATATACTTTAATGTTATTTTTATCTGGCGTACAATAAAGAGTAAAATAAATAAATGAAAAGCGACTTGCTTATAGCTTTTAGTAACGTTACCAACCACCAACGACACTCTACTTTTCATTTAGTAGTTAGCATTAGTGAACGCGTTGTTCACTAATTCCGAAAACACAAAGTCTAACAAACCTACAGAAGCTACTACAGAAGTCAATGAAAATCGACTCCAAATTGTATATTTTGATAGAAACTCACGCCAAGATGTTTGTATAGCGAGCCATATTGATGTTTAATTAATTTGTCTATCGCTAACGGGTCCATTAAGGGAGCGTCTCCCATTTCCGGCCGGGTACGAGACCTTCCGGAAGTCAGTCATAATGTCTACGTTATTAATTTGATCAACTTTGCCGTCCGGATATTAATCAATTTTGTGACAATATTCTTGCCAAGTTTAGTAAAATTGGAAGGTTACTGAAATAAAGGAATTACTAGGGAGCACTAGAAATTATCTAAACGGTTTTAGCCCCTCTCTATAAAATAGATTGCAGAGGGGCTTATGGCGAGACTTTGTCTGTAGTCTGTGACTCTTTTGCATTACATCACGTCACTAGGTCACGTAGATCATCCGTTCAAAGTTTGAAATAAAACAAAAATGACAACGTCAATCGGAGTGAACTTCCACTTTCACAGAGGGGCAGTTGGGTGAGACCGTCTCACGGCTTCTTGGTTGAATAACATCGACGTTCATGAAACAAGAATACTTAATTCAACTCAATCCATTATTTTTTTTACATATGGAAATTCGTCATGGATGTTATGCTGAACTAAAACCAAACAGTACCACTATCAACGGCCGGGAGCCCCGGTATAGCCCTCGGAAGGATGTCCCAGGATCAGAACCCTTGCCAATATTCAGGGTCCCGCATCCCCAGTATGTAAGGCAAATACGAAAGTGCAAGAGGCATAAAAGCGTGACGAGTATGGTACTAGAGGAATAAGAATGAAAGACGATAGATTTAAGTTTTAGCACAGGGCGGAAACTCCATACAAAAATGTTCGTTTTCACCCACACTAATATACACGTAATGTGAATGCTTGAATCAAGCTTGAATGAGTGTGTGAGTATACTAGGGACACTAGCTATGGAAACAAAATAATAAGGAACAGAACGCAATCTCATGTATGTAGGTACTTTTTTTCTAATCTACCCTCGGCTAAGCACAAATTAAACCAAAGCAATAGCACAAAGTACGTAGGTTGTAATACGTAATGCAACGCAAAGACACTCTCTCAAGTACTGACAAGGCAATAGACACATCAACTTTGGTGGGGGGATGGGGAAGCTTAATCAGTGGGAGGCAGGGAGTTGCCGATCTGTATGTAATACCATTATATTATCTTTGGTTTTAGTCAGTTTAATTTAAAGAATGAAAGGTCGGGAAAGCGTGAAAGTGCGATGCATACATGATAGAACTGGAATGATAAAGAGAATTTATGTGAAAGAGGATTAGTTTAGATAGGTTCGAGGTGGCGGGGCCCTAGGACGCTACCCATGATGGACAAGGACAGGGCCGGCGACGCTGTGAGTCGGTTCTGATGGGCTCACGAAAGTGCGCCTGGTGGTGCCGACACAGAAAGAAAGTAAAAAAGAAAAAGTGTTTATTTCCACACACACAAAAAAAACATAAATAAAAATTATAAAAATACTAAAATACATACATCCTTAAAACTAACACACCATTCCATTTTCAAACACTGTGCAATAACGGCCGCCTCTCAGCATAATGCTGTTTGCATGATTGTAAATCATGTAGACAGTGTTATTTACAATCATGCAGACAGCATTATGCTGAGTGCGCTGGTTTTCAGAGACGGCCGGACGCGACGCGACGACGACGGTATGACAGACAGGCTAGCAATCTACAAAATGCAAAAAAAAAACAAAAAAAAAACAACCATCGCCAATCACAGCAGTGAGCCGAGGCTATAAATAGACTAACACGGGTCTAAGCGTCTCCGTCCCCCGCCATCTCTAGAAGTAGTTCATCCAGCCCCGCGGGGCTAGCTTCTAAATTATTTAGCTAGTAATGACTTGATGTAACTAGGCTTTGCTCAAGGCAGAGGTGCGGAAAAAAAAATTCAAGGTCACGACAAACTAGGTAGGTACGGTAGTAAAGTACGAGTATAATATTACAGGTAAGTATACAGAAGGGCATTGACCGACGTATTGTTAGATTCAACAAAAATAGATTTCAATTGATAATGAATAGAAAACTATAATACAGTGACACCTAACATAATAATAGTGGAGTATTATGTAGGTTGCGATTGGGGGTAATCGTAGCGCCAATACATAGCTATTTATCATTGATTTTGTTTTATGTAATATGGAAAGTATAAGTATGGAAGCGCTCGTGGCCCCGCGGACTCAGTGTTCTGTTAACGATCACTGCAGTAAGCAACTTTCACTATGGCCGGTCCATGGATGGGTGACCATCCATGTGATCACTTTGTGACATTTATTTGAGCGTTTCCGTGCTTCGGAAGGCACGTTAAGCCGTTGGTCCCGGTTGCCAGTAAAATGGCAGTCGTTAAGTCAAGTTGAAGACTTTATTTCAACCGCAGGCAGTCACAACCTGCGCCTGTCCATTTAAACACGGCAATACGGCTCACCACCTATTACGTAGGACAAATTATAAAAAAAGGTGAAATGTGGGCATATAATATGCCTTTGCCTTGCCTACCCCTTCGGGGATAAAGGCGTGACCATATGTTATGTATGTTGTTTTATGTATGAAAGTTTCTTTTTTTGCGTTTAAAGGTATAAATTATTATGATTTTTTTTTATGTATAGGTAATCGGAGAAAAGAAAAAAAAGTATTCTACACACAGCTTTAGAATATTCTAGATTACACTATATAGGATTGGACTCGGATCACAACCTTGTAGCGAAGTTTTTTTAGCAAAATCTAGTTTATCAATCAAATTAGCTTATACTAGCTAGCTAGCTTATACTGGTATATCTAACCAAGATGAACTATAGGGCGGACACTTCATACAAATGATTCGTTTTCAATTCTATCACCTACACTAAAACACGTTATGTTTGTACAGAGCTTGAATGTGTGTGTGTGACCACTAAAGCTAAGCAAACGTTCCGTCAAAATACCCTCCAACTACTTATAATGACAGCTGTGGTGGGGGTGGGGATGCTTGCTCAGTGGAAGGCACGCGTTACTCAGTGAAGCGGTTTACCCCCCCGCCCTCCCCACATAAAAAGATTACTTCACCCATCCATCAAATGCCAACACTGCAAGAACCTGAACACCTATGTCTAGAACCGTTGGCGTTCGAGCACGATTAGATCCGATAGGGGCTTTCTTCCTCCGCGGAAGAAAGCCCCTATCGGATCTCTTAGTGCGTGGAATGATCTCCTGGCCTCGGTTTTTCCAAACGCCTACAGTTGGGGGTTCTTCAAAAGGGGTCTTAGAACGTTTTTTACAGGGTCGGCAGCGCGATTGTAGTGCCTCCGGTATTCAAACGTTCGTATACTGCGGTGACCACCAGTACATCATTATTACTTAGCTAAGAAAGAGCTTTCAAAACTCCACCTTAAAAAGGAGAAAATAATAAGATTAAAGTATTTCGTGGTGGTCCCGTGTGGAGCTGGAGGTCTCAGCTGGTACGTAATACAATCAACAACATTATCGCAAATTACTGTACAAGAAATTAACAAGATGTTCAGTAATCACAGTAACTAACTATGTATCGCAATGTAGATCGGATTAGCTGATAAATGGCTGAAATAAATTACAATGAAACGCACGCCAAGTCGCTTATAAAGATCACAAATTGTAGCGCGTTATTTAATAAAACTATTCATATGTAATTTATTACATCTCTATTATTATAACTAGCTGAACCTCGCAACTTTGCTTACGTCAGACTCATAAAAGCGAGTGAGACTGTCCTGTTTGCTTAATCATAAAAGAGCTTAATGATTAATGCCCGCTTTCCACTGCGAGCGAGTCGGACCCATTACGGACTCCGCTATACTCGTAACGATGATTTTCGATACATGTCATGTCCGCTTTAATGGAAGGACATGTATGAAAATCGTCGTTACGAGTATAGCGGAGTCCGTAATGGGTCCGACTCGCTCGCAGTGGAAGGCGGGCATGCGGGTATCGTAAAATAGTTCAGTCTACGCTGAAGACGTGGGCTGAAATGTACACGCTAGTTAAGAATGACCCTTACATTCAAAGGAACCCTTGAATTCTAAGTTTAGCGAAAGTTGAGATGTCTCTAATTTCTGAACTACAAAACCCCCAGTATCGAAACTTGTATGGAACAATCCTTAAAATACTCCCTATCAAACCGGTCTCGGAAATCAGACCACGTGTTCAGAAATTACAACTGAAAAACTATTTTGTCATTCATCCCCTCTCCCAAGGGAAACGCGCAAAATATCGGTATCAAAAATATCCTAGAACCTTCCTCGGATCATAAGCTCAAATTGTGCCAAATATCATTCAAATTTATTCTGTAATTTTGACGTGATACTTATTCGGGATACAGACAGTCAGACAAAAAAAATACATTTTCAGCTTCGGTATGTCACTGATCTCCTACTTATCGGATGGACAGATTTGAATGTTTTCCGGCAGATGGCGCTGCAGTCGGTATACAGCAAAGTGGTGCTGTAACCACAGGGTGGAAACTCCATACAAAAATGTTCGTTTTCACCCACACTAATATACACGTAATGTGAATGCTTGAATCTAGCTTGAATGTGTGTGTGAGTTTACTAGGGTAACTAGCTATGGAAACAAAATAATGATGAATAGAACGCAATCTCATGTGTGTAGGTACGTTTTTTTCAAATCTACCCTCGGCTAAGCACAAATTAAACCAAAGCAATAGCACAAAGTACGTAGGTAATACGTTATGCAACGCAGTGACACTCTCTCAAGTACTAACACGGCAATAGACACATCAACTTTGGCGGGGGGATGGGGAAGCTTACCCAGTAGGAGGCAGGGAGTTGCCGATCTGTATGTAATACTATTATATTATCTTTGCTGTAACTTAAACTAAGTTGCGCTAGTCAGCTAGTATTCGTATTTTGCTACACTACTACAGGACGAGTAAAAAATACTCGTCTAGTAGTGTAGTAGTGTACTACATATCACGCTTTATTATATTCATGATCTTGAATCATTTATCTACGTCGGTGTTGCGTTGTTCTGCACCTACGCGTTGCCAATAATTTTCTTTTTATACCGACACACTATTTCGTGTTATAGATTTATATTTTCAAACTATTTCCTTCATGAACGTTTTTAATTTATGATTTAATGGAATGTTTATTTAAGAAATTTATAATATTTCCAGCAGTTTATCATGTCATTAAATCAAGGTTACACCAAATGTGTTTGATCTAGATCACGGTGACCACACAGTTTTATAGCTTCATTAATTATTTTAATGTTTCAATATTTATGTAGAGTTCGCTAACGTCATTTTTATACCAGTCACACGCGTTTTGGGAGTTTTTTTTCCAAAAGGGGTCATCCTACCGAGGGCTTACCCGGGGCTCCCAACCGTAGGCTGTTAGGTAGGGATACGTGTGGTTTTTAGTCGGTAGGAGCCTGGCATAACATTCATGTACGATTTTCCGCACGTTAAAAAAAAGCCCATTCAACTTCAGATTCATACAATTTATTGCCAGACTTATCACTGAAGATTACGACATATTTATTGTGTGTCTAGATTTATGCAACACATTCCACCTTACACTAGTTTCACCTAGATTCGTTTTGTCAATCTGTCGTTGGAAAACAGAATAAACATTTTTCAAACTTTTTTTTCACCAGTCTTTTAGACTAGGCAATGATCTAAAATTGTTTATTGTTTGTTCATGATCACTCAATTACAAACGGATACAAAAAGAGAATTTCCTTTTTAGGGTTCCCTCCTCCCTTATAGATTCGTCATGTCTGTCTGTCTGTCTGTCTGTCCGTCCGTGTGTCACAGCCATTTTTCTCCGAAACTATAAGGCCTACGCTATTGAAACTTGGTAACTAGATGTATTCTGTGAACCGCATTAAGATTCTTATATAAAACTAGACAAAAAGTAGTAAATTTTGGGGGTCCCCATACGCAGAACTGAAACTCAAAAAATTTTTTTTCATCAAACCCATACGTGTGGGGTATCTATAGATAGGTCTTTAAAAATGCTATTGAGGTTCTTAAGATCATTTTTTTCTAACATCAATAGTTTGCGCAAAAGACACTTCCAAAGTGGAAAAATGTGTGTCCCCCCCCCCCTGTAACTACTAAACTTAGAGAATGATAAATCTAAAAAAAATATATGATGTACATTGCTATAAAAACTACCAACGAAAATTAGTTTGAACGAGATAGAGCTGGTAGTTTTTTTTTAATACGTCATAAACCGCAATTTTCGGTTACAAAAATCACTACTACTGCGAACGTGTTAAAACATCAATCAAAGTTACAACGAACTATATGAACTTTTATATTATGTTACTTGCTGCTACGAAACCCTTCATGGGCGAGTCCAACTCGCACTTGGCAGGTTTATTTTACTAATATTATAAAGAGGAAAGATTTGATTGTTTGTTTGCATCGAATAGGCTCCGGAACTAATGGACCGATTTGAAAAATTCTTTCACTGTTAGAAAGCTACACTCTTTGCGGTGAACATAGGCTATATTTTATTCCCGTATTCCCACGGGAACGGAAACTACGAGGGTGAAACCGCGTGACGTCCGCTAGTTTTTTATAAACCGCGCGGCTATTTTTTTTTTGACGTGAATACGTCTTTAAAATTACTTCCATAGGGACGCAATCTAAAAAAACGAATTATAACAAAATCGGGGGATACAGTTTAGTGTTGTAGCTACATATCTATCATCTTCATCCAAATTTCAGTTACACCACTGGATAGTTAAAGAATCAAAGAATTTATTACGCTAAGTAAAGACTGTAACACATCGCGCGCGGGGGAGGGGGCAGCCCCGCCATTCGTCATTTTGCTGCGTCTCGAGATTTCCATTTAGTATAACTTTCGACTCGGTGAAGCTACGACGTTCATTCAAGTTTCAATCATCAACTCTCGTCAAAATCTATGGATTATATAATATATGTAACATTAGCGAAAATTGTAACTGTGAATATAATAAGGTGTTTAAATAAAAAAAGAATATCAAAAAATATATAATGTCGGCCTATACACGTCGAAAAGCCAAATCGAAATACAGAGATCGTATACGGTTGGAAAGGGCATCTCAACAGCAATCGAATGGTACCAATAAAACACCATATGATCGAGTCAAGCAGTGCCGGCAACGTAAAGTAATGAATGCGGCCGAGCGGATCAACGACGATGCCAGTACATCTGCAGCTGGTACGGCTGGAATGGTTCGTTACGAGACGTATTCACGTTAAAACCAACGGCCGTGTGCCCCGACACAGCCCCACCCGTTTTTTTTAGTTAGGAGTTCTCAAACTGCTTCGCGACATTGTGGCCTTAGGGCGTCGCGTGATGATGCGAGTAAGTCGAGTAAACGCCACTTTAAAATATTTTTTCTATAATTTAAGCAAAATGTGTAGTTCACATGTTCACAAATCTTTCCAGACATAGAGAAGGAAATTAATGTTGCAATTTTTCGAACTGGAGCTCCAGTTTCAGAATGACCAACCAAATAGGCGCTCGAGGAGCTTCTTTCTTATTTGCTTGACAAGAAAGCATGGAAATGATCTGCTTGCTCTACTGCATTCTCAAGCAATAGTTTGTGATTTTTAGTTTTTTAAATTATTGTAAATAGAGCACAAAAAGAAAGACCCGCCGAGTTTCTTGCCAGGGGCGCCGATTCTCGACCACACGACGTGATTGCGTGGACGCAAATTTACGGTTGAAACGTCGTCCGTCTCATGTTCGCCGTTCCTAAATATGAGCACCATTCATGTCGTGTTAAGCGAGAATCGGTGCCCAGTTCTTCTCAAGCGGGCCGCGTTCCGAACTGGTGGTAATGACTTTGCCTTGTATTCATTGACGTGTCGCAAGTGCCTATGTATTAGGATTATGCGATATACCTAAATGTTTATTGACTATTGACTTCTTGAAGCGAATTACTGGTGGCGACCCTTGGGGGAGACATTAGAACTTTTCCAGTCCTGGTGACCCCCTTTGCTGATTCATATAAGAACTTATTGTCATTATTACATTTTTTTTTTCACAGATGCATGAATGGAGCGAAGATAAACTTCAGGGAGAAAGAGAAGCAGATCCTCGACCAGATCCTGGGCCCCGGCAGGTACGACGCGAGGATACGACCTTCCGGCATCAACGGCACTGGTAAGCAATTCTTCTGGGTACACGCTTCTAGACAAATCGGTGAGGGTTTGTGGGAAATGAAAGGATTAAATGGTCGTTCTTGGTGAAGGTGGGGATGGGATTGAAATGGCTTAACTACTGGTGACCGAAATTCATTTGATCATTTGACGTGTGACCGAAAAAAACATTGGGCCATTCTATTACTGATCGAATGAACAATAAATTGACTAAAAGAGTTTTTATCGAACAAACATTTGGTATTTTTACTACTGATCGAATGAACGTTTGGTCGAAAAACAGTTGACTCAAGATTATTTTAACAAACAAAAGCGAAATAAGTAGAATTCGATTGTGGCGTTGTGTTCGCAGTTTTAGCCTAACCTAACCATTTTGATTCAGCCCCTGTTAAAATATTCTTTAGTCAACTGTTTTGCGACCAGACGTTCATTCGATCAGTAGCAAAATTACCAAATTTTTGTTCGCTAAAAACTCTTTTGGTCAATTATTCATTCGATCAGTAATAGAATGGCCTAATATTTTATCAGTTACACGTCAAATGATCAAATTAATTTTGATCAACAGTGGTAAACCGGATTGAAATAGATACTAATATTATTTTAAAAAGCGGCTTTACTTGCCTATAAGGCAATGGTCTTCTATAACGCCATAGGCTGCGTACACGTCACGCCAAAAGCTGCGTCACTATAGAAATGTCACTCCGATGTCAGCGCACGAAACAGACCGCAACAGTACATTTGTATAGTAAGCAAGGCTGGGTCCGCATTTGCGGTTTACCATGGCGGTTTCTAACCTCAAAATGTCAAATTCTTACCTCAAAATGTCAAAACCAATTCAAAAAGTCTAAGGTTTGACATTTTGAGGTTAGAAACCGCCGCAGTAACGGCAAATGCGGCCTAAGCCTAATGACGTGGTGTACGTCGCCGCGTCGTGACGTTGCAAGCAGCCTACCGTGTTTGAGACCATAGCCTTAGTTAGTATTACTGCACCATTCCTAATTTATTGTGATCGCCAGTGTCTAAAGATCTTGGCTAAGTCGTACAAATTCTAAGAAGTGCAGTATCTTCGTAGTTCTCATTCGGTTGATCTCCTTGGGTCCAATATGTGTTCTCTGAGTAAAAATCTGATTGGAATACTAACGACCAACAGAAGTTTATCGGAAAAGGACGCCGCTGCCTCTTTGTGTGAGCAGGTTATACTACCGAAAGAGGCGGGGTAGAGGAAGCTGAAGAGAACTCACCCACCAGAATTTCACAGTCTGTGACGAGGGCTTTGCACGCTTGTCTTTGCCCAAGACCACTGGCCTCCATAACCAGGGGCCAGAAGATGGCATAAAATTTGTGGGACGAAAAAAAGAGAAACAAAAAGAAGTCTATGAGTACTATTGTGTGGAAATCGAGATGATCACCATGCCAGACTCGAACCAACTAAAACCACAGGGTCCATACCTATCCATCTAGCGCTGAACGCCCAGGGTAACTCCTTGGAAGAATGTCCCTGGATTTCAATCAGAATATAGGGATATAATTGTTGATGTCTGGTGGTGCTGCCTCTGTCACTTGCAAGTACTGCTCGTTCGCTCTAACTTTGCCGCTCGGCTCCATACTAAAGTCGAATTTTTAATTAGACGAAGTAAATTGACAGCAAGTAATGTCACTTCTTCATACAATGTTGCGTATTTTCTATGACGAAGTGACATAAGCTACTGTCAATTTACTTCGTCTAATTAACTATTCGGGTATACGCCGGTACGCCAGCGGCAAAGTTAGAGCGAACGGGTAGTACCTAGTGTATCTGCTGCCCAATGGAGAAGACAGGCGCCCAGCAGGGTTTGATAGGTCAGACTTCTTAGGACCTTCAAATCTATAAAGATAATAACAGGCGCCTATCAGGGTTTGATAGGTCAGATTTCTTGGGACCTGGACTTCTACAGAGATAATGGTTTATCTATATTCTACTAATACCTACATCAATGAAGTGGAGGTTACAAGTGGTAGAGGACAAATGTGTGACGTGTGTTTTTGGTTTCAATAAAACCAAAAACACCAAAGACAATTAAATCTGGTCACAGATTTTACAGATAAATAAATTGGCACTATTATGAGAATGAGTTCACGTCGATATTGAAGCAAATGGGTTTTCGTAAAGACTATCTTAATTTTTTCGTTTTCCAAATGCGTTGGAGAGGAAAAGCCTCTTATAACTTCAGTGACAACTCTCCTAAGCTGGATTTCCTTAAAAAAATAAAACAATTTTTGTATTCAAAAAGTTTTAAACAATCACTTCGCTTTTGGTTAAGATCTTATTATTTTCGAAAATAATAAATAAATATAAAAGACTCGTTAAATCATGGTTTATTTATACGACAGCTAAGGAAATGGGTCTATTATTGAACAAGGAAATTAGTATTTCAGCCGCGAACAAGGGCAACAAAACACAAGTGTTAATATATTTTGACAGCCATTCATAGCTAAGCGAGGTGAACACAGTGCTTTTTGCGATAATAATCGCTAGATTAATAGCAGAAATGATAGGTATAAGGAAACTGAGTCTACAAAAAAGTACAGCTGAATAAAAATCAGGGTTTGCCGATATATATCAGCGGATATATATCATGATATATATCAGCGGATATGTATCATGATATATATCACGATATATGTCAATTGATTTTTATCTTGATATATATCAATGGATTTATTCCTGTGTTCTGAACTAAAAAAAATTGGAGATTAATGTTTACTCATGCAACACGTTGTGAAAAAGTACAATTCAGAATATCTTAGAGAGTTTCCCAAAATGGCAACCTCATTTTAAGTTGGGGAAATCCCTTTTGACATACCAGTATGGTCAGCTTTTAACTGAAATTGAAACCTTAGTGGTACTAAAATAAGTTTTATTTTACAAGGTTACAAGGATATAAATCCGATATATATCAAAAAAATCGGATATATATCAAAAATATCGGATTTTTGATATTTATTATAAAAAATCGGATTTTTTTGAACCCTGATAAAAATATCACATTTTTTTATACAATCAAGGTGGCCGACATGCATACGGCCCACCAGTTTAGCCTATGGATGTTTGCAACACCAGAGGCCCTGCACTCGGTATTACTAATTTGTAATAGATCAGAAATAAGTTAAAAATTACATTAAAATACAATTATTACATAATCTATTTACATTAAATCTAATTTCTAAACTAAATCAAATAAGGCCCCGTCGCATAGTGCCCAATAGCCTGGCAGCAGGGTGAATGCTGCCAGTCTTTGAATAACAAATACCTATACCTACCTACTCACTGAGAGAGAAAACTGTCCGCTTTTGGGTCACCAGTCGACTCTACTAGGCGCTTATTCAAAATCTTAAACAATCTGAATAATTTATTAGCATATAGACCATTTGCAATCAAGACGTTTTGCAATGAAGACTTTTTTCAACCTGAACATTTAGCTAACTCAGACGTTTTACAATCACCTCCTTCCGAACCTAACCCATCTAAAGAATGAGACTACCTGCCTAGGTACTAAAAGGACAATCACATGTACTCAAATTATATAGGTTAGTGCTTTATATACGGAACTTATTTTTCATCTCTGATTTCTAATAGAAAATTCCTACGACGACAAACATTTTCTGAAAACATGATATATCAAATATCAGGTTCGCTGTCAGCTTTTATTTTCGTTCCATCTTGACAAAGAGAATAGGATTTTATCAAAAATACCTTATACACAAAAGCGATGGCGCCATTTGTCTGCCTTGTCGTAACACATTAGCTGATCTTTGAACAGTTCAATCCGTCATTTCTCCCCATACAAGCTTTTCTGCTTTATATTTACCTCCTCGATCACCTGAGGGAAATACATGTTGATATTCTGATCGTAGAAAAGTTGTTGTTATGTAAGTGAAAGTCTTGTAAAAAATGAGAGTAATGGCTCAATTGCAATGGTCGTTTGCCCAAATTACAAATGGAATTTGGGCAAACGACTTAAGTGTAAATAAACGAAGCTGTCCTTTCGGCTACCCGATGCCCAGTTTTCCTTTCAATTGCCAAGCAGTATTTCGCGAGGTCAGAATCGTTTGACCGTGCTTCTCGTGCTCCTAACCGATAATAATATAATGCTTCGAGTGCCCGAATTCGGGTAACGACTTTCGTGCACCCGAATGAGGGCTGACAGTTTACAGATTCAAGTAATATTGGAGTGACGCTTTTTCCCTACTTCTTCTTTAAGACACAAGGAAGCCTGGAAATGATCTGCTTTTCTGCTGGATTCTTTAACAATTTGTTATTAAGGAATTAGTTTTTAGATTCCACATTCTGCGGGGTCAGCAGTGGTGTTGCGAACATTCATGTGCTAGAGTGACCACTTCCCATCAGGTAGGCCGTATGCTTATCTGCGGCCTTAGTGGAATAAAGAAAGTAGTCTTAAAATAACTACCTACCTACTTAAATCTTTCATTCATCCTAAGTGACATTTTGTCGTCATTTTTACAAGATCACCTCGTAACGAGAGAGGATTACACGCAGATTATAAAATATTAGCGGGCATTTTTTTTCAAGTTCGCGCGGTAATCGGCTCCTAATGGATAACAGCCTGAAAGCTTTTGAGTGGACTCTTTAGTGTATCTGTAACTCGTAAAAAAGAAATTTTCTCCGTCATCGTCATAAATCTTACGGCTCGGCTATTTTTTTTATCTTTTGAGTGCATTCTTTTCTTTTTCAGTAGGTATTGTAATTTCTATTGAGTAAATACCTATTGACATTTTAAAGCACATACTCGTAGCTTTTAGCTCAGTTTTTTTGTAAACGATCACTAGATTAAATTACGATCGGTTTTAAGCTACAAAGCCAGATATGTAGCCATTTATGATATATTCGTTACGGACTTCAGACGGCATTAAGCGCTAATTCCGGTTGCCAGTACTATGTGTTATTAGTCAAGTTTTGAAATTTCGCAACTAGAAAAACGGTTTCGGTTTAATACTGTAATAGGATCAGCAGCTAAAGTAATAGCCACTTACAATAAGGTCACTTAATTGCACGTATACTGGTTTACCACTATGCGGTATAAAAATCCTAGAATAGTTAGAGTTATTGAACAGTTTATGCAATGCAACAGTACCTTAGTGTGTGCCGTAGTACCCGCTACGTTCAACAGAACTTACGCAACAGCGTAGAGTACGCTTTACGTACTGTACTGTACTGGCGTAGCGTGCCGTCTACGTACTGACGCGTAGCGTGCCCTCTACGCACTGCAGCGTAGCGTACCCTCTACACACGTAGCGTAGCGTACACGCTACGTACTGTTACACAGCGTAGCGTACAAGCTACGTGCTGCTGCGTAGTACGAGCCACGTAACACTTAGTGTTATGCTACGTAGCTCCTCGTAGTGGGTCTGGAAGTGGACACTCTCTCGCTCGAGATCATGGTGCGAGCCATGATCTCCAGCGGGAGTAAGTGGGACTGTGCCGGCTATTGCTGCGAGCAGGTCATGCTCGTTAAAGAGGCGGCGGGGAGGGAACGGGAGAGAACTCTCCCACCCGAGTTCTGCAGTCTGTGGCTTGGGCGCCGCGAAGACTATCGGCCTCCATTAAATTTTATTTAACTTGTGTGAAATGGCTCTTCATTATTTTCTCGGTACAAATAATGTGCTTACAAAAAATTACGGTAAACCTACCCACAGCACTTTTCTTATTTCGTACAAGTATTGGACCTATGTGAAACACCCAATGCTTACTGCAGATTGATCCTTTTCATAAACTCTGTGCTTTATCACACCTAACTCGCTACGTACCTACATAAAGTACCTAAGAATTATTCGTACAATTTACCTGTTACAAACTAAAACAAAATACCAGCACTGTAGTTTACTACGTAAGATGTGGGCGGAACTCACATTGCGCGCCCGTCATAGCATGGCGGCTGTAAATTGGGCATATAATTTGCATTCATGCGTGGCTCGCGTCGCCGCTTGAAAATAACCACATACTTTGCTGGTGCTAATTGCGGCACAAATTATGTAGTTTATTTTCTAGTTAGATATTATATACATTTATGAATGTTTGTTGGGTTGGGTGTAAAACTGTGAACATCAACGGCTTGCGCATCTCGCAACTTCGGTTTGCCGACGACATCGTCGTAGTAGCGGAGACGCTGGAACAGTTAGGCGGAATGCTGCACAGCCTAAATGGAGCGTCTCAACGTATTGGTCCCGATATGAACTTGGAGAAAACCAAGGTCATGTTCAATGAACACGTCACACCGGGACCAATCTACCTGGAAGGATCGATGCTGGAGATTGTTCAGGAGTTTACATACCTTGGGCAGGTCATCACACTTGGAAAAAAGAACCTGCACAAGGCAATCGCCAGAAGGATCCAACTGGGCTGGGCAGCATACAGAAACTGCGTTAAGTTTTCAAATCACCTATACCGCAATGCCTGAAGACGAAAGTCTACAACCAGTGCGTTTTACCCGTTATGACTTACGGTGCCGAGACGTGGACGATTACATATTTTAATTCTACAAGATTTATTCATTTACATCTTCTAAATATACTCATTACTCTGCTCTGGTGCGTTCGCTTCTGGATATTGTTAACGAGAATCTGAGTGACACCAATCAACTTCAGTTAGCCCACAATTTAAAGTGTCTTGATCTTGTTAGCTTTAACAATCAAATATGAGACCCAGTACGTTTTTCTTGTTAAGCTGAGTAGTAAAAGAGGACTGTTATCAATCATTGCAATTGATAATAGCGGCACCAATTGCTTTAAATGTATAAGCAAATAAACCGTGTGGCGACCGTCCTCGTGTGGTTAAAGGAAACAGTACAAAATGTCGTCACCGCAATTCATTCTGAGAGTGTCGTAAGAGGCGATAAGGGAACACTTTTGCAAAACGATCCATTGCGTAGAGAAGAAAACTCGAAATGAAACCCGGTTGTCAGTAAAATGTTTAAGTTCAAGTCGAGGGCTCAAAAAAATTTAACTACAGGTTATCACAACCTGCACCTGTGCCTTTCAATACGGCAATAGGCTCACTACCTATTACGTAGGACATAAAACTATAAGGTTTAATGTGAGCGCATACTATGCCTCTGCCTGCCTCCTCGGGGATAAAGACGTGACTATATATCCTACTAATATTATAAATGTGAAAGTTTGTGAAGATGTTTGGATGTTTGTTACTCAATCACGCTCTAAAGGCTGAATAGATCTGGCTGAAATTTGGTACAGGGATAGAGTATAGTCTTGAATAACACATAGGCACTTTTAATCCCGGGAAAATGTTCCCACGGGAAGCGGGAATGGGAACCAAACTTCACGCGGGCGAAGCCGCGCGCATCAGTTAGTATGCAAATAAATGTCACAAAGTGTTCACATAGTGGTCACCCATTTAGGGACCGACCTTAGCAAAAGTTGCTTACTGCAGTGATCGTTTACAGAACAAGGAGTCTGCGGTTCACGAGCGCTATCTATACTAATATTATGAAGAGGAAAGATTTGATTGTTTGTTTGCATCGAATAGGCTCCGAAATTACTGAAGTGATTTGAAAAATTCTTTTACTGTTGGAAAGCTACACTATCCTCGGCTATATTTTATTCCCGTATTCCCACGGGAACGTGAGCTACGCGGGTGAAACCGCGCGGCGTCCGCTAGCCGATAATATGATCAAAATAAATTGACGACGAATGTAAATAATATTAATCACGAGCTACCGTCGTTGTTACTATTGAATTTCGCGCCAAAATGCTTTTAAATGTTACTCCATTAATCACTATCTACCATTTTAAGGAAGCTTGTAAAAGAGAGCTTTAGAATTTCAGCCCCAAACTTAAAATTAATGATATTTTGCTACGTTTTCGATAGACCTTTACTTCGGTATATTTATCTTTTCAATGTTATTTGAGAGCTTTTTGAGGTTTAGGTACCCTTCCTACTAATGGGTACATATATAAAGACGAAAGTAGGTTGTCTGTTACGCTTTCAAGACCGATCCACTGACCGATTGTGACGAAATTTGGCACCGTTATCTATACTTATAATAAAAAAGGGTCGCCAGTCTGTACATGGAAGATATTTTGAAAATTTTAATTGGAGGGCATTCTCTAATCGATACTGAAGCCGAAAATGTAATTTAAACTTTTCGTGTCTGTCTGTCTGTCTGTCTGTATCCCGAATAAGTATCACGCCGAAACTACTGAACCGATTTGAATGATACTTGGTACATTCCGAGCTTATAGTTCGAGGAAGGTTCTAGAATACTTTTGATCCCGAAGTTTTGCGCGGTTCCTGCAGGAGAGGGGATGAAAGATAAAATGGTTTTTCAGTTGTAATTTCTCAACGCGTGATGCGATTTAAAATATTTTTTCAGTCTTGGATTTACTACTACTAAGTATTTTTCGACCCAAGTTTCAAGATTAAGGGGATTGTAGTTCAGAAATTAGAGGAATCTCAACTTTCGCCAAACCTAGAATTCAAAAGTTCCTTTGAATGAGAGGGTAAATCTAAACGGGCGTGTTGGCTTAATCATAAAAGAGCTTTATTATTAAGGCTGTTGTAAAATAATAAATCAGTCCACGCCTTCGGCGCGGACTGATTTATTTTAGAATAGCCTTAATCTTTAAGCTCTTTTATGATTAAGCAAACAGAGCCGTTTCACACGGTGCTTGACGAGTCTGATGAAGAATTACCTCTCCTTTCATGCACATTATGTGACGTAAACGAAGTTGCGAGGGTCAGCTAATACAGAATATAGACTAAAGGGAAAGGCTCCTGGGACATCCTTCCGAGGGCTTACCCGGGGCTCCCAACCGTAGGCTGTTGGGCGTTAAGTGAGGTTTTTAGTCGGTAGGAGTCCGGCACAGCATCCGTGAGGATTTTCCCTCACGTTAAAAAAAATACTAAAGGGAAAGGATATGGCTACTTTAGATCGGGAAAAATGTGATTTTCTCTCTAACATAATTAACTTCAAGTACTTGTCACAACCGAGTGACTAATATGCTACATATTAACCACTCAAAATCTAGTGCCAGAAAATAATATAGTGCTTATAGAGGGACATCACAGTCACAGCACAGTGACTAATTTTCAAATAATTATATTAACTACTCAGAATCTAGTGCCAGAAAATAATATAGTGCTTATGGAGAACATAATTAATTGCACATGTATTTGTGAAGATAGTTCTCGGGTTATATTTGGAACTAAAGTCTTTCAAATGTTTTAATACGTATGTCTTTTATACATACACCCGTTTTCACCCGCGTAGTTCCCGTTCCCGTAGGAATACGGGAATAAAATATAGCCTATGTTCACCACAAAGGGTGTAGCTTCCTAACAGTGAAAGAATTTTTCAAATCGGTTCAGTAGTTCTGGAGCCTATTCGTTACAAACAAACAAACAAACAAAAAAACAAAAATACAAAAATACAAAAAACAAATCTTTCCTCTTATATATTAGTCTAGACTAAAGTCTTCCAAGTGTTGTACGTCTTTAATACGTACATACACAAGGTCACGCCTTTATTCCCGAAGGGGTAGGCAGAGGCATGTCTTTAATATAAGTTTAAGCGGCTGAACTGTTCCGACGAGCAAGAGATCAAGAAGAATGAGTGCCTTGCTGGTCGCCAACCTTCACTAGTTGAAGAGACACTCTAAGAAGAAGAAGAATACAAGTAATATGTCCACGGGTATAAATTTGTTTGCGTCAAAAAACCCAAAAGCCACGCCCGTAAAACACACATTAAAGACGTGAAAAGTTCAGTTAGCAGATTCTCGAGTTCTTCGTTCAAAAGTCCGTTAGCAGATTCTCGAGTTCTTCGTTCAAAAGTCCGTTAGCAGGTTCTCGAGTTCTTCGTTCAAAAGTCCGTTAGCAGGTTCTCGACTTCTTCGTTCAAAAGTCCGTTAGCAGGTTCTAGAGTTCTTCGTTCAAAAGTCCGTTAGCAGGTTCTCCAATTCTTCTTTCAATCATCATAATCATAATCATAATCTTTATTTGCCTTAAATGGGGTAAGTACATAAAAGGATGTTGAGTAGCTACATAGAACAAGCCCATTCAGCTATATTATACAGCATGCAAATTTAAAAATTAAATGGTGCCAACATAATATTACTTCATGGTTTACATAATTTATATTCGATTGTTAAGAGATCTCTTAATAAGTACGTTCTTATAATATGCGGTCCTTTTCTTATACTAATTTTATACATAACTAGCTGACCCGCGCAACTTCGTTTGCGTGATAAATGAAGAACCGCTCGACCGATTTTGTGCAAACTTCACATAAAGCATCTACTAAATAGTCCGAACAAAGCCTAAACATTTCGTTTGGATAGGTAAGCCCGTTCTTGAGTTATAAAATTACAACGAAAAGTGGCATTGATTTTTATACATATAGATTAATCATTATTCACAATTTACTAGTCAGAAAATCATTTACAGAATAAAATGTCTTAGATATCAGCCACTCCTTGAATGCTGGAATAAACTTATTGACCTTAAGTGCCTTAATATTTTCTGGAATCTTATTGTAGGTTTTAATGCACATCGAGTAACAATTTTTCCGATATCGAGCCGTTTTAGGTACAACTTTCAATACAAGTCTATTAGGATTTCTAATGTTAACCCTATTGGTGACATCTTTGGCTTGTGTAAATACTTCAGGGTGATGTTTCAAAAGTTCTTTAGCAGGTTCTCGAGTTCTTCGTGAGCGACAACGGGACTTACTGTAATAGATTATTATTTTTTATGCATGGAAATCCTACATGGATGATATACCGGACTCCTTCCGACTAAAACCCACGATGCCCTACGGCCGGGAGTCTCGGGTAAGCCCTCGGAAGGATGGCCAGGGTTCCCGGCAGACTTTAAGTACTACCGCGACCTTGGATTCGGTTCGGGTGTTATCCCTTGACTTGGAGAGAGATTTGGTTTAGGTTAGGTTATGTTACTATGAGAAGCCAAGAGACACGCCACCGTCTTGACCTGCTTCTGCCAGTAAGGCAAGCAGCCAAGTCGTCGTTCTAAGGCCCTCGGTAGGCCGGTAGTCCGAAATGGATTAGTATTATCTATACTCTCTAAACTAATATTGCTGCCTCTGTGGCGCAGTCGGTAGTGATACCGCCTGCGGCGCTGGAGGTCGTGGGTTCGATTCCCACCGGAGACAAATATTTGTGTGACCCATAAATGTTGGTCTCAAGAGTCTGGGTGTTTCTATGTATAATATGTATGTATTTAAAAAGTATATAAGTATTAATATCCGTGGTCGGATACCCATAACACAAGCAGGTTATTCCTAGCTTATGGGATCGGATAGCGTTGTGTGAAATGTCCGTGAAAAAAACTGAACCGATTCTAAAAATTCTTTCACTGTTGGGAAGTTACACTAGGCTATATTTTACTCCCGTATTCCCACGGGAACTACGCCGGTGAAACCGCATAGCGTCCGCAAGTTATCAATTGACATTTAAGTTATATTAAATGGTAATGTCGTGTTCTATTTCACGAGAAATTACTTCCATATCAGTGCCCACATTGAATAATTAATCTGTTATACAACACGCGAACATCCATTTGTGTCGGGGAATATTGAAATTAAATCGTTCTGACCTATACAAGTTTATTTCTATATGTATAATTGGAGCGAATTTTAATATTATTGCGTTTATAAAAGAGCTTTTTGATTAATATATTTACAGGTATAAGTTGTAATACAAGTTATATTTTAATGGTCTTATTCAAGCAGTCTTGTGATTTGTTTAATTTTTTCAAGCCGCCCATAATCCTTCAACTTGGCTTAACGACCGCCATTTTACTGGCAACCGGGCCAACGGCTTAACGCGCCTTCCGGAGCACGGAAGCTCGCAAATAGAAAAGGCACAAAGTGGTCACCCATCCGGGGAACAGCGAAAGTTGCTTACTGCAGTGATCGTTTACAGAAAACCATAGAGTTATATAATCGATGCAGAAAACTCAGTCTGATCGACCACTAACGCTTCTTTATTCTTCGTATTTTCTCTCCTCACAAATTAGTGATGCTGCTAATTAATAGCCGCAGGTTGTGACTGCCCGCAGTTGGCATATTTCAAGCCACACATGCATTCAACTTGACTTAACGACTGCCATTTTACTTAAAACCGCGCCAAACGGCTTAACCTGCCTTCTGAAGCACGGAAACTCGCAAATGTCATAAAATGCTCACCCATCCGAAGACCGGCCACAGCAAAAGTTGCTGAACTGCAGTAATCGTTTACAGAAGACTGAGTCGGCGGGACCACAAGCGCTTACTTCTTCTTCATTTTTTTCTCCTTGCAAAATAGTGAATCTACTAATTAAAGAGCGGGCTATTACTATAAGCGATGACGTAATTTGAAATCTCACAGCAGATTCAACTATCGATTGCTAGGTATTACTGGATCTTATTTAGTGATTGACGCTTATACCAATTTATATTACCAGCGAAAGTATTAAATTTCATCATCTAAGAAAACGAGATCATTTTCATGGTCATTAGTTATTTTTATTCTGTTGTAGTCACAGCCCAGAATGTATTTAAGCACAAGCTTATATTAGCTTAATGTGAACTAAATGACGTTGAGGGAGAATGTCCACTAAAATAAAACAAAAAGCCGTGAGACGGTCTCACCCGACTGCCCCTCTCTAAAACGTTTATTATGAAAGTGAAAATTCAATCCGATTGACGTTGTCATTTTTGTTTTATTTCAAACTTTAAACAGATGATCCACGTGACCTAGTGACGTATCTAGTATAATGCAACAGAGTCACAGACTACAGACACATGTCTCGCTATAAGCCCCTCTGCAATCTATTTTATAGAGAGGGGCTAAAATAGATATTTTTATGCGACACACTTGATCAGAAGTGGCAGCCCATAGATTTGCAACACTACTCGTAGCCGTGCTACACTCGCGTAAAAGGTGAATTCAGACTACGCTGGACTGGCTGGACTATTGTGCTATAGCTAATTAATAAGCTTTCAAGATTCTACAATCTAACGGATTATTTTCCGTTACATTGTAATCTAACAAATAAAGATTACAAAAAATTACACTTTTATGGCGTTTGGCGTTAATGATCTTTTACGATTCACAATACAGTTTACAATCTCGCTAAGTAGGTTCTTACAATTTTTCGGTGATATATTGGTACCTACATGGTATTTTCACGACATGGTAACATGAAAGTTTCTACTGGATCAAGGAGTTCACGGCATACCCAACTCGTCAAAAAATACAACATATATATCATGTTTGGACTGGCATATTAGAGAGCTCTCAGTGCAGGACGCCTTTTAATTTGAAATATTTGGACGCTTTTTAATTTGCCATGATGTATCATATGACAATGCTGAGCCTCTGGCCCAAAAGTATGAAACAGCCTTCTGTTAACGAGAACCGTCTACCAAAAGCTTACTTATAGCTCGGTAAATAAGTTTTGCACATTTACTGAGCTAGAACTTGGCCTACACTTTTAATTTTTACATGAAAATTTGTAAAAGACAACCTTATAGAAGGGCTAGGTTTGCGTCTTTTTACAGATAGATAGTTACCTTTTTTTACGGATAGCTAGTTATACCTTTTCACAAATAGCTAGTTATAGAACAGAAGTTGTGTTTGTATTTTTACCATGTCAACAGATGGACCGGCAATAGTTAATATTAACACGTTCGTGAGACAGATTACAACTATAAGCGACATTAAAATGGTTAGTAAGAGAAACTTAGATTTCGTTTGTGGCTAAGGAAGCTGGCTGATAAGGTTGTAACGTTTGTCTCGACCTGTAAGGTTCTATTGGCACAGCAAAATGATTATTTTTATATATTAGGTTGTTTTTTTCTAAAAATTGTGTATTTGACAAAAGAAAAACAAATGTTGCAGCCTCGGGATGTTCCCACGTCATAGGAGGGCGGGCGTGTTACGGTAAAACCAAGAGCAGAACTTTTTTTTTTAATTCTCTATTGTTAAAATTCTTACCCTTACTAAGGCTTGGGTAATTCAAATATTCGTCCATTTTGATTTTTGTCGATTTTTCATTATTGTTTACATTTTAAACTGTAGTTAATAACAGGCTAGTGAACCAGTCTCCGTTGCGATTTAGAATATCGGTGATTTTTGCTTTTAGATAAGTTTTGATAAGGTTTCACATCTACCAAAAGACATCACAATGTTTTCAAAATTATAATTGAGTATTTTTTATGTTGATAGCCATTCAGCATATTACTTTTATCATAGTATGTTTATAGATTTCTTATATTATTCTTCCTACCTACCTACAAATACATAATTTTGCTTTACGGCATTTTTGTATTGACATAGATCACACCTAGATTACTATTGACCTAAATAAATCTGTTTAAAAAGTTCGTGTTAAGTGCTAAAGTATGTCATTAAATTAATTGTGACTGGCACAATCACGTGACAGTGTGTTCACGTAAATTACTCAACAATATATTTTCACAGTGCTATTAACAAATCGATACTAGACCTAATCACGCGATAAAAAAAACTATAATAATAACTATGGTTAATGGCGGGAAAATTTATCATGACCTTTAATTTACATTCAAGTGTGAATAATTTATAGCACAACTTTTACACAGTGTAAGTGTTCAAATCCCCATTCTTTAAAAAATATTTTAAACTCTAGTAGATATATTGTATGAATAAGAATATTTTGTAACTCGGGAGAGGCTTAGGGGGCAACTTGGACCTAAAAAATCTGATCCATGGTCGAGTTTACTTCTTTAAAAATATGATGTAGGCTTTTCGACCGAACTTCGTATTACTGTGTCCGAGATGACTACTTTTAAAATATGAGGTAGTTAATTCGGGCAATGACAACAAACTAAAGATAGACAATGCATTTATTAGCTTTTGTATAGCTGCGAGAATTACGCTAGTACCTACATACTGAATATCATATAAACCGAAAAACTTTAAAAAAAGAATGTAGGAATAGACGAGGCACTGACATCAATTTTTTCCATATTGGTGCTAACGATTATTGGCATTATACTCGACTATTCAACGCAAACATCCAAAATTGATCGTTTAAAAGCTATTACGGCTAATATTCTATTTTATTTCTTTTTATTCCTACATTTCGAGGTCTTTTGATAGCATCTAATCTGTAGTACCTATAGAAATCGTTACGTATTTAAACCGATAAACCTACCTCTACCCGATGTTTCTTTTCATTCTTTTTTTTTTTCAATATTCATGATACCCATTAAAGTTTGATGGAAAGCCGCAGTGACATCTAGCTCAATTCCCTCAAGTTGACGGCACAATGATTTACTTTGCCTCTTCACGCTCCACTTGTAAAATCCGGGTTTCTGGGAAGGCAAAGAGGAAAAGAAATTACTGTAATATTGAAATCGTTATCAGTTTCTTTGCTTTAAAATTGCTTTTGTAAAAATAAAAAGAATCTATCACGTGTTTACAAACTGACGTCTATTTTTTTTTTATAAAAGCATTTTCTTGTGATTTTCTTACATTTTTTTCTACGCTAAGACACTGAATCAATAAATCCAATTTTTTTTTTAAATTAACTCTTTAGATTCTTTGTCGAGTTTTTCTGCTTCTGCTAACTGTATTGTACTAAACAAAGAAACCAACACATAGTTACGAGACTATGCTTTCAAAGTTTCTAAAACAAAATGTTAATTTCCGGCTCACGCCACGCTTGCCATTAAGACGATGTTTCTTCACCCTCTTTATCATGAAACGGCATTTTTATCGATAGGTACAATCTATTATCCAAAGTAAAATAATCGAAATCTATTCTTGATTTACTAGGGAATTAATTTCTGACGCGTTGGCTAGTTTTTTTATCCTTTATTTAATATTATTTTGAGAATCAAAAAGATCTATCTACTTTGAACATTGATCTTTTAAATTCAATACTGGTTGTAAAGTTTGACTATCATTATCATTTATTTTTAAATATACTTTGTATAATATATATAACTTCTATTTTTATTTGTAAAAAAATACTGCTCTTTATTACACTAACACAAATTCTCGTTAACAAGTCGATGTTAGGATTATTTGCAGTGTTTTTTCAAAGTGTTATTTTCGATTTTTGATACAATGTTTTTTGATATTTATTATTTTATTTGTTTGTATAATCATCGTGTGTCGAATTATTTATGACCATAGAAAACAGGTGGGTTTGTAGAAAACTTAAAGGATTTATTACAATTTAGAGCAGTAGATTTAACTATGAACTCCATGGTTTGACGAAAAGTAGAAGAATTGATGTTTCATTTTGATAGTGAAATAATTTTATAGCTAACTATATTATTTATGTCAAATATGGAAGTTAATATGATAATAGTGCGACTACGGCTCTAAATTTAATAAAACCCAATCGGTAGACGATAACTGATGATATAACGCGTTCACAAACTGACGGTAGGAAGTAGTTGTCGTAGTGATGGGTGAGTGGTCGTATAATTCGTATATTTTGCTTGGTACTTAGATGGACCAGCGGTAGTGAGCGTGAATATATTTGTCCGAAGTATATCAAAGATCGATGACGTCACAATGGTAAGTTGCATAAGGACAGACTAGGCCGCATCTAGTCTCGTGCAAGTTGAGTTCCTTTCTATCACACACGCGTTTAAACAAGTCAAATGAATGGGCAACTCGCTCCGGTTGTGTTGGAGTGATTTACCCGACAATATCATAATTGTGATGTTTCATTTTTTCTTTATCTTTTAATTTTCCTTTCGATTTCTCTTTAATATCGTTTGGTGTTGACGACCAAAATCGTTTTTAAAGTTCGCGTCTATCACTTTCATGAACACCAGTGTCGTACTGGTGTCAGCTTTATCATGATATATCTAACTACAAGAGAATTAATATAAATTAGTTTACTATGGTTTATCTTGCGTTCTCTTTTAATTTAAAATTGGCTGGTTGTCCTTATGATTTCTTCTGATCGATATTAGCTTTCTATAATGAAATGGACTGAGATCTTTTTAAAATAATGTTTCTGGCTATTATCAGATCCAATTCATTAATATCTTTTAGCATCTAACATTTTCATCAACTTTATGGTTAGGTGTTTAGATATACTAATATGAATGAAGCGGTTCAAAGAAATTAAATTGGTGTTTTTTGTCATTAAGGCTATTCGCCAACAGTAGTCCATGTCAACATGTATCTACGGTCCATCAGCAAAATAGATGATTACAAAATGGTGAGTCGTTGCACATCACAGGCAAAATCGGTGTAAATTGTGTCAATTTTATTATAAACCAAAGTTCGATGTTTTCTACTGTGCTCTCAATTATTGCTTTTTTAATTATGATATCTACATAGTACGGGGAGTCATATAATAAGCAATAAATGAGATTTTACTAGTTCAGATAGCTACGTTGAAGTTTCAAGAACTTTGTTTATAATAAGATCAACGTGGATATTTGGCAATTCTGCACAATGCTAAACGTTCTCAAGCTATTCGTTATTATTGTGTTCGTGATTCATTTTCTGTTTATTACTTTATGTCTAATATATATGTTATTTTATTTTCTGTGCACCTTTAATTTCCCTTTTCAATGTGTTTAACTGTTTCTCCTATTGCTGTAATTATATTCCGATAAATATTATGTTCATTGGATTTATTCTTGGTGCGGTGCCGCGCACTTAAAAGATTTTTTTACTTATCATTTCATTTCTTTTAATCTAAGATAATTTAAATAGAAACCTTTAAATTATACTTACGTTTTCTCCTACAAGATCCATGATTTGTTTTCTTTCTTCCTTATTTCTCTTTTTAAATTATTTTAGATTTATATTGAAATTTAGAGTGCTCTCAAGCAGGAGCGTCATTAACTGTACAAACACGTGAAGATGGACTATTGGCACAAACAAGTAGTAAACACAAAATTTTTGATGAGCAATAATTAACCGCTTTAGTGTCACAGCACAGACACAAAACTGAACGAATTAAGAAGTTCGCCTGAAAGAAAACCATAAAATTAGTACACTACTGAAGGAATTGGCCACGCTTGTAGGCGACACGGGGTCGCGGCCCGCACCAAACACCATCATATCATTTTCTTTATTTCCCTTTAGTTTATTTGATCATGCTTTTTCTATTGATTTCCCGCATTTATAAGGACATGATAAAAACTATTTTGGTCGTGTACGTTGACTGTATAATTGTTGATATATTATATGTCTTGTTCATGTGAATTTGTGTTGTGTAATCGGGACTTACCGCCGCGCCCGCACTCGGCTTCGTGCTTGGAATGGTGGCTGGCCACCAATATGTGACTCCCGAACCCCAAACAACAGCTAGACATTACGTAGCTCTAGATAAACTGGCCGATTTTGCATGAAGGTAATTAAAGCATTCCTTCAACGAATGCTGTGGACGGTAAGTTTGTTAAGGCTTCGCTTCTGTGCATGTCGCTACTGGAATATACTCGAGTTTTTACTTTTGGAGGATTACTATATTTGTGATGATAGGAGTATTGTCTCAGACAATGTCTATTTTCGTTTCAACGTTAATAAAAATATAAAAGGTAGGTACGTTAACCTCATTTTCACTCTCATTAGTGTTTTGTAACAATTCCCCTCCTAATGTGTTATCCAAAAGTAAATATTCGAGTGAGCATGTTTCAAACTCTTCTAAAAGCATCTGTCAGCTTGACTTTACGATAATTCATTTGACTTGCTGTGATGTCGAGGGATCCTCTAGCGGCTGGCGCCATGATGTCAAATTAATTATTGAGTGAACCTTCGACACCATTCCCCCCTTAGTTATAACTGAGTGTACATAATGTTCATATGAATTATTCAGAACCAATAAATTATGAACAAGAATTTCGTTTTATTGCTAAAAAGCCTTGAATAAATTGTTGACATTCATGTTCAATATTTGTTGGTCTTGAAGAAAATAAAATAGACGTGATAGATAAAGTCATTAGCAAAGCTTCTGCAATCAAATATGAAATAGAAGATTTAAGCATATGAAATTAAAATATAAGTAAAGCTTCTAGTTACACATATGCAATTGAAGTTAAAAGTAATCATATAGGCACATGCAGAAGAAATTATTTTAGCATTGAAAACAATTAAAAGAAAAATATCCTATGCATTTTTAGCAAATCATATGAAACAATGTCAGAAATTAAACTTTATTTAAACCGAATGAAAATTTTATGTCATTAATTTATTTTTCCACTTTTCTTGGAAATGTTTACATCTAACGTCACTGTTTGCCGCATTGGTCTATTTGAAATCCATTCTGACATTGTATCAATTAAACTCATGACATTATAAAAGATGGCTACATATCCGTTTAATATTTCCAGGAATACTCTGTTCAGTTGACGTTCAGGGAACAATGGTTAGACGAGCGACTGAAATTCAATAATTTTGGAGGTAAGTTTTCTGCACTCTTCTCATCTTTTATCAATTTAAGCACAAATTAGTACCTACTATAGGCAGATGACGCATGCTAAACAAGAAAATGAGGCAGAGAGAACTATTTGTTTTGCCTCATTTACAAAATCAAAATCGGTTTTCTTTTCCGTGTAAATAAAGTTTCCACCACAATTGAGAAAAAATCTATTACAAGGAATCTTTTATACTCTTGATTGTTGGCACTTAATGAAACTTGTTATAATAAATTTTTAAAAACACAATTACTTGTACTTTTAATATACACGTAGGTATAAAATAGTAGAAAAGTATAAGTGATTGTGTTTTTAAAAATGTAATTTCAAGCAACCTTTACAGTTAATCATCTTTACATAATCTTACAAATATACTATTTCAAATTAACACGCTTCTTTTTCCAGGACGTCTCAAGTACCTGACCCTAACAGAAGCCAACAGGGTATGGATGCCGGATCTCTTCTTCTCCAACGAGAAGGAAGGTCACTTCCACAACATCATCATGCCCAACGTCTACATTCGTATATTCCCCAACGGCAATGTGCTGTACAGCATCCGAATTTCCTTGACGCTCTCCTGCCCCATGAATCTGAAGTTGTACCCTCTGGATAAGCAGACGTGCTCGCTACGGATGGCTAGCTGTGAGTATTATAATTATTTTAATTATGTGCCGACTCGCACTTGGTGGTTTACATACTTTATTCAATCTTTTTCTTTCGTCATTAACATTACAAGTCTGTTTGAAAGCAAACACGCACAGATGTCCTTTCATCTTGTATACCTACAATACCTAGGACCTTCCGTACTTACTTTTATTTCTAGTTGACAAAACAGAGCGTAATCTCCGAACTTTATTTCCTAAACAATGAAAAATAATTTTCTCCGAACGCTGTTTTCATTGAAAAAGCAAAAAATCGAAGAAAAAAATTCCCGCTTTTTTAAAAGACATTATTTTCGACGTTCCGTTTACCTTTCATTAGATCGTAATGCTGTTTATATTACCTCAACTTTGGCTTTGCTAATTTCAACACCCTCAGTAAACACACGTTGCGTTTAAATTGAAAAATTGGTTTGTTTAATTTCTGCTCTCTATTCTTGTACATGTTTAAACGCGTAATGTCGATTTTGAAGAAACGTTATTGTATAGATTTCTTATTTTGTACGGCGATTTTGGAATGAAAGATATTCTTTGATTCCAAGGCCGAAGTTAGCAGAATCAGTCTTGGAGAAGGAAGTTATATTCTTATTCATCTAGTCACTGTGACGGATGTATTAAGTACTTGTCCTATTTTACGTATTTACCTCGGCTAAATAACTTTACTCCTCCCACCAGCCTGATGGAAAGCCATGGCGACATCTAGAGTATTGAGGGTCACGTTCACAAGACCACAGTATGACTTCTTTTTTATTATCTCAAGTTTATTGTTAGTTGCTCTCAAGTTGACGACCTAAGGATGGTTGTTATCACGCTCCATTTGTGGAATAATTACGTAACTGGCAACATTTTCTTCTTCGTCAGACGGCTGGACGACAGACGATTTGGTGTTCCTGTGGAAAGAGGGAGACCCGGTCCAGGTTGTGAAGAATCTGCACCTACCTCGCTTCACGCTAGAGAAGTTCCTCACTGACTACTGCAACAGCAAGACTAATACTGGTAAATTTATCTGTCTATCCTGTATGTCTGTTAAGTAATAGAATCAGACGTTATATGGCGAAAATTAAAGGAGAAAGAGATAGAGAAAAAGATATTAAAGGAGAGAGAGTGAGAGGAATTCACTAGTCCCACCACACACCCTCCATGATCGTTAATCCTATTGCACAACGAAGTAGTGACGGACGGAATTCCTCAAGGATGTACGAAGACACGTAGCGGGAGCAGATTCAGTTTTATAACGCCACAATTTAAAAAAGTGAGAAGTCTTGATGTAGTAAGACTTTGCCGCGATAGTAGATTGGCATCGGAGTCGCTATACTGCTGGTGTCAAGCACTAGTGCCATAGAAAAGGAAGGTCTGCAATTGCATGTAACCCAGATGTAGGTTTAGAATGACCACCTTCTGATACATCGACAGTCACCTGCACATCCAGTAATGTTCCCCCTCTACCTAAATTGATTTGGTAAGATCAATGCTAATTTGTAAATTTATTCTAGTAAAAGGCACATTGTAAACTTCCAGGTGAATACAGTTGCTTGAAGGTAGATCTGCTGTTCAAGCGCGAGTTCAGCTACTACCTCATCCAGATCTACATCCCGTGCTGCATGCTGGTCATCGTGTCCTGGGTCTCTTTCTGGCTGGACCAGGGAGCGGTGCCTGCTAGAGTCTCGTTAGGTAAGCCGTTAGGTAAACATAGAACGCATGTGTTTCCCTCTCCTTGAAGAACCCGAACATTTAAGTCTGGATTCTTCAAGAGGAGCTTGAAACATCATACGGCCTTAACTTGAGGTCCACTGCCGAATTGTGCACTGTGAAAATGGTCGCTAAATGCTTGATGATATGATTTTCCATCAGGCAGGCAAAATTAAAATACAAAAAGTAAACTAAGACGTAAGTATATTTATTGATGTAACGATAAAAGCTCTGATACTAAATGAAGATACACACAAAGGTCTGCCTTGTATGATTGTGAAGAAAAATATATAGATAGATTGTTAATATTCATCATCTTTCTTTCTGAGTTGGAAAACGCTGCTAAACTCGTACAAAATTTATAGATCTCTTTTGACACAATTGTCATTGCAATAACTGAACGGACTCTCGCTGGCTGATTCCGAACTCTGCCAAAACCGAACACGGTTAGGGGTGGGTTATTTGACTAAAGGGCTATGCTTATGTTTGACATTTTATTTAATTGTTTGTATTTAATGTAATGTGATGTAATTTAAATAATAAAAAAAATCGAACTACTATTTTTTATATTAAACTCGCCAGATTGCTTCGCCAGTCTGATGGAAAGTCATGGCGCCTCTAGCGATTGGGGGCCACTGTCCTTAGAAGTCCTTAAAACTTCTGACAGTGTTGCTCAAGTTGGCAGCTTGATCAACAAACCTGATGACTACTTTTTATCTCGAACAGGAGTGACGACCCTACTCACAATGGCCACACAATCATCAGGCATCAACGCTTCACTCCCTCCAGTCTCCTACACCAAAGCCATCGATGTCTGGACAGGGGTCTGCCTAACATTTGTCTTCGGGGCGTTGCTAGAATTTGCTCTAGTCAACTACGCATCGCGCTCCGATATGCACAGAGAAAATATGAAGAAAAATAAAAAGGTACCCTGCTACTGTTGTGCCTGTAACATTTTTGTGATATCATGCAATTCTTGAAAGTGGTAAACATCCTTAAGACTATAAACCTTGGCCAAAGCTAGGGAGCTCAATACCCCTTGATTGAGCTCCATTAAGTAAGGTAAACAGTAGGGATCTTTTGAAAATGAAAAATCAAGAGTACCCGAAATAATCGATGATTCTGATTTAAAAGAAACACGCTTTAAGAATGTAAAAATGAAAGCAGTAGGTTGGATCTTGGCAAATAGAAAGACCTGATCTGTACCTGCGTCCTGCATTAATAGATTGAATCGTGATTTTAATTATGTATATGTATAGATAAAATACAAAGTATTTGAAGTAAATGTTCAAAACAAGAAATGCAATTTCCAGTTTAAGAAATTAATTTCACTTTCAAGAATTGCAAGTACTTTTATTTTGTTTTTCATTGTAAATACATCACTGTCAATGCTTACATGGCCAATCAGTTAACAGATTCTGTTCTTTTTCTTATGTATATATTTGAATATTATTTCATTTTATGTAACGCAAAAATGTTACAGGTCTTTGAAAATTAGCTTAATTCTAAACACTACATATAAATTTAGCTTTAAACAAACTACCTATATACCTAGCTTTCTTATTCTGTGCTCAAACGAAATCTTATACTTAACACACGATATTCATTTATCAAATGAGTCCAATTAACACTGAAAATTTGTTTCTAACTTACACCGTAGGCGTACACCGTACTTATTCATTGCTTTTCAAACTATGCGTCTTTCTAATCTGTTAGGATGATCAGGGGCCCAAATATGCTATAAGCTTGCCTTGCATGTTATGTTGTACACACAGAATTTGTCACAAATAACCCAATATATACCTTAATTTTAAAGGAATTGGGCTTAGATCCGCAAGCAAATATCGACGCGGCCTCAGATATGATGGATACAGACAGCAACACCACATTTGCTATGGTGAGCTCGAATCTAGTATTTTTACCAGCAAGGAAATCTAGTAGAGGCTTTCAAGTATTGATTTAGAAAGATGAAAACATAGCTCTGAGTCAAGGTAGCGTTGAAACCATAGATGTTATTGCTAAAAACAAAATGGTGCTCAAAATTATGACAAATATAACATAAATATATGAAACAGCAATAGTAACTAAGGTTTTTAATCTACCTTGAAACAGCATCGATCTAAATCAACCTTGACAGTTAGGTCATGCAAAGTTTTTAGACTTTTTGAAATTGATCATTTAGATAGCGCTAGCAAATTTTGAAATATCTAGTCAATATAAACTGCACCATTACAAAACATAAGACTGAATAGATTTATTTTTATCTCATTAGTTAGCCCAAAAACATTGAAATGGTAGCTAGAAGTACAGCAATTCTTTTTCTCATTAATTTTACATACGCCATGTCATGAAACCCACATAGATTTGGGAGAATAGGACATCGTAGACGCTTTTGAATTTTTTTCGTCTAAGATGCAATATTTTCGTCCTCCCTGACTCGTCTGCAACGAACAGAAACCATTGATGCGGACGACCACCGTGTGTCATGGCAATGATCATCAGATGTCGGGTCGCTGCGAGGTCCACATCACGCCACAGAAGAACTGCTGCCGCCTGTGGATGTCCAAGTTCCCCACGAGGTCCAAGAGAATTGATGTCATCTCCAGGATCACGTTTCCACTCGTGTTCGCGCTTTTTAATTTGGCTTATTGGTGAGTTAATATTAACTTTTCTTATCTTAAAATGAAAAATAGTCTAAACACGCACAGCAGTAAGTTTAGCAATTTAGGAGATCAAAAGATTTTACCAATGCCCAATTGCTACTTAATAAATTAAAGACTACTTTGTAATAAGTAGGTTCAATGTATTTTTTTTTTCATTAAAATATCAAAAATTATTAGTCGCTATAAGCTTAGTCATAGGTACCACTGTTTCGATAATGAGGATCAACTATCATAAATGTTAAAGCTAAAACATTGGTTCAAGTATACTACCCTGAGCGATTCTGTTATAGCCCCCCTCACTTTTGTACTGGAAATTATAGCACAAGAGAATAGAATGCATTATTAAGAATTATATAATGCAATACAGGTCGACGTACCTATTCCGTGAAGAGGACGAAGAGAAGTGATTCTCCGAGTCAGCAGACGCGGGGCAGCTGTCGCGGCTGGTGGCGGCCATATTAGCACCGTATGGAGTGTTCGCTCTCGCGTACATCTTTTGCTTGCGCGATTCACACAGACTTCGACGTCCTCCCACCGCCCCGCTCCAGACCACTGTCCTTATCGAAGTAACCAATACGCGCGGAACCGTTGAGTTGTAGAACTTTCTAGGAACTGACGTATTCTCTATTAGTATTTAAGTTGAATGTCTATGGTAACACATCATCTTCGTTGCACTCTATACTGATGAGTAGGTATCTGTAAGTGCCGGGATAGACGATTGACTTGTTTTTTTCTTTTATCAAAATTACTTTGATCTTATTTTTGTTAGTCGTCTATTTCGGTACTAATGATCCAACTATTGCACACGTGTATAAAATATTGTATTTTCCAAAATAATACAATTTTCGATAATTTTACCCAAAATGTATGTTATTGTAACATAAGCTACTATAAGAAGTATGAATGTGTGAATAAATTGATGACAGATTTACATATAACTACCTACACTCAAATAAATAAATAGATAATGAATGCTAAAAATCTTTACAACCTATGTGAGATCGGCAACAGTGTGTATGTGTAGACTTAGACTTGAACTTAAATTTGTAAGAAATAGAGTTCATTTTAACTCTAGATTTAGGCTAAATGTTAACAGGTAATAGGTTAAAAGCGTTGATTCTCTGTTATATTGTAAACATCTGAAAAATAGGAAGAGTTTAACGAAACGTACGAGTAGCTGTTGAATGGCCTACTATATAAAATAAATACATAATATATTGTGTAGGTATCACCTATGAAGCATTATTATTTAAGGACAAACAAGGAATTTATAAAATCTTTTAATGTATTAGATAAGTATTATCATTGTAATGTTTTCTTACTGAAAATCATAATGAAATAAAAAAAAGTATGTAAACCAAAATAAAAATCTAGAGTATTTCACAGATCATTTTCGATAAATACAATATCTAGTCCATTGATTTTACCTCTATTCATTTTAATTGTTTTTGTATATTTTTCTAACCTATTAATAACTCTATCAGTATCTAACTGAAATAAATAATAATTATTATCATAATTATGATCTTCATTAAGACTAAGTAGATTACAAAACTAGTGTAAATATTCGGGTCTACAACTTTCTACACCTGTGTCGCTCATTGTACAGTTATCTATATTTAATATGGCAATGATATCATAAACAAATATTTAAATATCGTTTTTTTCTTCGTCTCTATCGCGTATATCACTGTAAATATGTACCTAACTCAAAAAAATCTAATTACCCACCAACCATTATAATTATAGCCCTAGGTGATGTTCTTTAGCTTTAGAGATTTGATAGTGCTTAAAATGAAAATACAGATTTTAAAATTTCAGTCTTTGAAATAGGATCTTTATTTAGCCTAGCTAAAGCAATATTGTTAAATTCAGCTTCTTCTAAGCTACTAACAAACTTTGGACAAATCTCTTTCGCGTGATGGATGAACACATTGGTTTAGTTTCTCCTATGTCTGGGTGTAAATCATACTATTTATGAATATATTCAAATGTTTCCTTTCAAACCAAATCTCAATTTTAAAGAACATTACTAAAACTACGAATAACGTTAAATTTTTAGAAATATCGAACTTGTCGTGTCATATCATTGCACTTTTCATGTTATATTATAGTACCTACCTACATAAATATCACTAATGCTGTGTTCGGTTTAATAGATGATACCAATATCATGGCAAATTGTTAATTCATGTTGAATGCAAATAAATATTTCATAGATTTTAATAATATCATGAACGCTCATAAATAGCTTTCACTCAAAACTGTTTCAGTAATATATTTCAGTTAAAAATCAATTTGGTCACAAAGTATATACTTACTTACGCAAATTCTTATGTATTTGATTAGAAAGCACTCAATTTTAATATTGAATACAAGTTAGCAGTATTCGTTAATTCCACGTTTTCATTATAGAATATTATCTTTTTAATCGCCAAATGCATATTGTGTTCATTTAAAAAATCTTGCTCATTTTTTAACTTTCCGTCCTTTTCTTTCAAAGAAGGCAATCCCACTAGCAATATTCTTATTCTTGAAATAATATACACTGGCTGTGAAAGCAATTTCATACGTATAATATTCATTTTCATTAACATTATTGTTAAGGGAATATTAGCCTATGTCCAAAGCTCAAATTCTTGTAGGCGTAAAGCACATTATTAGAGTGATAAGTTCTACTTGTGTACATTATTTATCTTGTGTCAATGTTGTCTGTGTCAATATTTTCAAAGACTTTGTTAATCAGAAGTCCATATTTCGTTATGATAATTTTGTGGCATAATATATTTAACTTGGTAATGATAACATATATAAATAATCGGGTATTTTCGGTGTCTAATTGAGACTACGTTTTGAACAGATATTGCTATTAAGTAGAAACTACAAGACGTGAGCAAAGTTTCCAAAAACTTTAATTAAACATGAAAAGGTCCGAAACATCATAATAATTTGTATCTAAAGTTAGAAAGGAGAAGGGCTAAAATTAGGTATTTTCTATCTAAAGATAATTGCAATGAGGAAAGCATAGCCGAAGCGCTAAAGCTATAGGTTTCTAATGGGACAGGAACTATCATTCGAAAGGCAATGATAATAAATAAAACTACATGTAGATTCTTCTTTAATAATAACAATATCTAACACATTAGAATAATTTCTCTTCTTATTTTCGACACACATCAGATATTCTGAGACAAAATCTTCTTAGTTTTTTATTTTCCCTTTCAACTTTGGTTTTATTAGTGTCAATTATGTCAATATAAATAACATTTTCTACACAACTTTGAGATTTTTCATTCTACGCTCAAATTCGTAACATCAAATTTTGTTGGTAAATCCCCTACTTGTTATTTAGATGCAACTATATGAAGATACTAAGATGGATGGTAGTTTAAATATATGTATAGATATATTGTAAGAACTAATTCTAAGGTTTTAGATATCTGAATGTTTATGTGCTTACTTCATAAGGATAGGAAGAAAGTAAATGCGTAAGTGTAAGATTGTCTTATGAATGATCTACGTAAATCTTCGGATCTATGTTAACAAGGGTAACAGAAGAAAGGTGATAAGTTATCTCCTGAACTCTTTTTGTTTTATTTTAATGGAGCGGTGTAGAGATGGATTTTAATAAAATTATATGCAAAATAACAATTTCGTTTTATTGTTTCAACTATAGGCAAACCTTTTCTTGATTGTACTTTAAATTTGCCTGCAAAATTATTTAAAAATGAATTCAAATCAAAATGTTTTACAATTGACATAAGCTAATAATAGGACAGGACAGTTCAGACTCCGGCTGACAAAGGGACGCCTTTCCTGGACCATGCAAAGTCATCGTGGTCATCTGTACAAACTTCAATACGTAAGTAAATACATAACTCAATGAATATACCTACAATACCTATTAATCTAGAACTACAGTGAATAATAAATACAGCTAACCCAGCCTTCTAGCCAACCTGTTTTGAAAGAATTACATTCTTGCATAAAAACAGGTTACTAAACAGGAAAATGCATGCAACGAGTACTTAATATCTAATATTGGAAAATAGATTTGATTCTTACAATAAATTTTAACTACATTTTAACAATGTTAACAATCGTATTCAGGCGTGAGTTGTGTGTTTTTGTCTATATCTTTCCTTCTTGTTGACAAAGGCGAATCTTTTCTCCCTCCGTCTGCAAAGAAAATAACATTTAGGTGGTCATCTAGCTAGCCCAATATCTTCGATTTTTTATTTCTGAGACTCTGCCGTTCGTCTAGATAGCTAGATAATTAAATTTTCACAGATAATGTATTTCAGTTGACGCAATAACCATAATATGTGTAAATTCTTACACATAATTATGCTATAACTGAAAATACTAAAAACAGAAAAGAAATTAAGGGGGGGGGGGGAGGCTACAAATGTGTATCTTTTTGCTGTTTTTGGTGCGGTATCCTCCGTGTGCGGCTTCGTGAACTTGTTTTTTCATGTAACCGAATTGGCACTTTCAGCGTCACGAGTCTGATTAGGAAGGAGGAGAGAGCATGAATATCGAAATGAACGCAGAAACCTTGCAAAAATGTCTCCCTAAAGCAACTTTTCTGTCTGTTTTTCAATGCTGTATTTAATTTCTAGGGTTTAAAAAATTCAAAAGTTTTTTGCTTATTTCGGGCTCGGCATATTTTTTCTAGAATGCAGGAGAAAACAATTCCCACACGCACTCCCATTGCCGTGGCAATGGGAGTGCGTGTGGAAATTGTTTCAATGGAATTTGGGTCTTTTTTGAAAATAAATTGCCATCTGACCGTCAGTAAGCCAGTAAGTGCACCACCAGCAAACACGTTTGCTCAGACCCAGGACAGCATGTTGTAAACCCTTAAGGAGAGACTTACTGCAGACTAAAAGAGCTTAAAACTCACCACAATAAGTTTATAAATCTCCAATATTGTTACTTCAGGATTGCAGTCATCATTCGTCGCTTCAACATTCACCGATCGTTTACCGTTTCCCCACCCAGAGCTGAACGTCAACTGACAATCTACAAGCACAGCAATGGCGGCAACGGCCAGAAAGAAAATTAGAACACGGCCCATATTGAAAACACGTCCTGCTCTCTCGCTGTCCGATGATAGAATGACCATTTCTTTATTTCGAATCTCCTTTTATACTTTCTTTTTTAATCATTTTTACTCCTAAGGTTTCCCACGCTAATGAAAAGAAAACCTATGTGTTTATTGAAAAACTCATCTCACTTTGTAATTGGAAAAAAAATCTCGTACTCCAGGAAGATAATGAATGTTACATTTCAGTGGCTTCCATCTTTTTAAAGACAAATGTTTTTAAAATAGTTGAGAAAGTTAACCAATACCTACCCTTGGTTAATTGAGCAGCAGGGAAGTTAGTGGCAGATAGAGGATAGAAAATATCCGGCCAAGCGCGAGTCGGACTCGCACACGATGGGTTTCGTACCAAAAAACGGCAAATAATCACATTTGTTGCAGGCCCCTTAAATAGTGGGCGCAACAGCGCCAGTTCCTCGTGGTGGGTCTGGACGTGGACACTCTCTCGCTCGAGACCATGATACGAGCCATGCTCTCCAGCGGGAATAAGTATAACTCTCCCACCACCCGAGTTCCGCAGTCGACGGCCTGGGCGCCGCCGACGTGTCTTCGCCAAGGACTATCGGCCTCCATGACCGGGGGCCTGAGGATGGTGAAACGGCTGCTCACCGTCCTTACAGAAGCAGGCCCATGACGGCAGCGTGACGTGAGGAGTTTACGTACGCCCCCCACTTAGAAGCGGGATCACACCCGAAACGCCCAAAAGGCGCGGGATAGCACCCGAACCACCCCCTAGACGAGGCCGTATTGGTAGCCACAGTGGTAGCCATAGGTCTGGTGGGAGTCCTGGGACATCCTTCCGAGGGCTTGCCCGGGGCTCCCAACCATGGGCTGTTGGGCGGTACGTGAGGTGTTTTAGTCGGTAGGAGTGCGGCATAGCATCCATGATGGATTTTCCCTCACGATAAAAAAAGGGCCCTTAAATATTATTATTTTTCAGATTTTTGTTTTTATAGTGGTAAAAGTAATACATCATCTGTAATTCAGCTCTTCAGCCTATCATGGTTTCTAAGATACAGCCTCGCAACAGACAGACAACGGGCAGCAAAGTCTCCTGAATAGGATCGCGTTTTTATTCTTTGGGTACTGAACCCTAATAACTAAATAAACCAAACTTTTGAAGCGCTCGTAGTCTCTCTAGCTCAATGTTCTGTAAGCGATCACTGCGTACAGCGTTTTATCTCAGGGAGGCAGGCAGTTGCCTATCGGTATGTAATACTATTAGATATTGTTTGGTTTAATCGTGTAGGTAAGGGCTTCCCAAACTGTGCGTCGCGATGCCCTGGGGCGTCGCAGCGTAGTCCTTGGGGCGTCGCGAGCGAGTGGAGGGATTGCCAAATCTTTTCTGATAATCTGAGCTATATGTCTGGATTACAAACTTTTCCAGACATAGAAATAGAAGTAATAGTTGCAATTTTCTAAACTGGAGCTCCAGTTTCATAATGCCCAACTAAATCGGCGCTGCGTAGTGTTCTTTGGGGCGAGTTATACCGTCGTAGAGGCGGCGACACGCACTTTCTGGCTCCTTTATATTAGGGCGCAGCCTAGCCAGCCGGCGCCAGCGTACGTCTGTAACTTCAGTGCGAGAGTTCCAATCGTGCTGGACGAAACTCCACCGACGCGGCGACGGTCGAATACCACCAGACTGGGAAAATTGGTAAATGTTATGGGCTGGCGGGGTAGAGGGGTTGATTGAGGGGCGTCGTATAAAAATGACCAAGTCCCAAGGGCGTCGCAGAACAAATAACTTTGGGAAGTCCTGGTGTAGGTAATGTTGCGTTCACATTTGAAAAAATTTTACTGCACATTTCTCCATTACCGTATCAGAGTCGCGTGTCGGTGCCGTTGACAACTGCAGCTACTAGTTACATGTACGACGCGATGACACGCTGTACGGTTTGTTGATATGGTGCAAATATGGACGCAGCATTAAAGCCTCCATGAAACGGAGCGAGTTTACGAGCTACAAGCCAGCAAGATGGGTGAAGAATTTACAAGCTGCTAGTTGGCGAGTTCACAAGCTGCTCGCGAACTTGCAGGCTTTTTTGTGAGACTTGAGCATTAATATCATTTGCATTTAAGACCGTTTTCATTTTTTTTATACCACTAGAGTGGCATACAAGCATACGGCCCCACCAGATGTACAGGTGGTCACCGCAGCCTAAGGACGTTTGCAACACCAGAGGCGCCACAATCGCGCTGCCGACTCTTTAAAAACCTTCTAAGTCCCCTTTTGAAGAACCCCATACTGTAGGCGTTTGGGAAAACCGAAGCAGGGAGATCATTCCACAACCTAAGCGTACGCGGAAGAAAGCCTCTATTAGATCTCACCGTGCTCGAGCGCTCAGGACGCAACGTGTGAGGAGGAACACCCTGTCTATGGCGAGCGGTGCGATGATAGAATGTAGCCGTAGGCATCATATCAAACAATTCTTCGGAGCACAAACCATTGCACAGGCGGTAGAACACACAGAGAGAAGCAAAGTCTCTCCTGTCACTAAGAGGTTCCACACCACCTGCAAGTATGGGATCGCTGACAACTTTCATAGCTCGCCTTTGCACCGAGTCAAATAGACGAAGCTGGTTTTCGGGTGCCCCCGCCCAGAGGTGACAGTACTTCATATGCGGACGCACTTGCGACTTATAGAGAAGCAGTGCTTGCGCCGCAGTAAAGTACCACCGCGCCCTTCTGAACACTCCGAGCTTCCTGGACGCCAGCTTGGCCTTGCCTTCCAAGTGACTGCGGAACTGCACATCACTGGAGATGTCAACACATAGGATCCCAATACTTCAGAGATGGTGAGAGATGTGCCCTGAAATTGTGGCGCCACAGTGAATGGGGTCTTTTTTGCGGTGAAAACACAAACTTGTGTCTTGGTAGGGTTGAATTGGACAAGATTTTGTCGACCCCAATCGGACACTCTATTGAGAGTAGCCTCGACTTCAGACACAAATTGTTAACGACTTTCTTCCATTGCAACCCGAGAGATACTGGGGCGGCCTGTGTAATGAGTGTCGCCCGTACTGTCGTCCGCATAACAATGAATGCCGTCAATAGACAACATGTCATTGATATGCAGCAGAAACAAAGTAGGGGACAACACTGAGCCTTGTGGTACTCCAGCGTTTATGGCCATGCAGTCAGAACAGCTGCCGTCAACGACGGCCCTGATGCTTCTACCGGCCAGAAAGCTGGACACCCATCTGCATGAACTCTCGGGCAGTCCATAGGAGGGCAATTTCCTAAGAAGACCACGGTGCCAGACCCGGTCAAAGGCTTTCGAGATGTCGAGGCTCACTGCCAGAGCCTCACCCTTACTCTCAATAGCCGCCGCCCAGCGGTGTGTGAGGTACACAAGAAGATCGCCCGTCGAGCGACCGTGACGGAAACCGTACTGCCGGTCACTGAGCAGGTCATGTTCCTCAAGGTACCTCAGGAACATGACCTGCTCAGTGACCGGCAGTACGGTTTCCGTCATACAGCTTCATACAGCGCAAAGCGTGTTAAGCAGTTGGTCCAAGTTTGTCAGTATTATATTATGATACGAAACTGTAGAATTTGGGGCTGACCACTTTTGAAAATTACCTCCTGATATTAGTCCAGATACAAGATGGTTTTGTGTAAATATGTCTCACATTATTTATTTATGACTAGCTGCTCCCCGCGGCTTTGTCCACTTAGAAGTCGTTATCGCGTAAAATCAATACCCTCTTTTTGCGTAGTAGGTTAAAACGTAGTCTATGTCCTTCCCAAGGACTCAAACCATCTCTATACCTACATCTAAATCGCTTCAGCGGTTTAGGCGTGAAAGTATAACATACAGACAGAGTGACTTTCGCATAATAGTAATAGGAATGTCGTAAGGCCATATTACAGTCGTTTATAGGGTTCAATTCAATTCAATTCTTTATTGCATTCATATGTACAGTCACCTCCAATATTGCATGGGCCCCTTAAGATCTATAATCCCATGCACATTTGAGTCCAAATTCACAAAACTCCACTAGATGGCGCAACTTTACTCGAATATAATATTGCAAAGACTACTAGACGGCATATTTTTTTTTTTTTTTTAGTAATAATAAATATTCTCGGACACTTCACACAACGCTATCTGATCCCAAAGTAAGCTAGGAATAACTTGCTTGTGTTATGGGTATCAGACCACGGATATTAATACTTAAATACTTTTAAATACATACATATTATACATAGAAACACCCAGACTCTTGATACAAACATTTATGGGTCACACAAATATTTGTCTTCAGTGGGAATCGAACCCACGACCTCCAGCGCCGCAGGCGGTATCACTACCGACTGCGCCACAGAGGCAGTCAATTATTTTATTTTTTTTAATAATTTATATTAAAATTTACATTACTCAAAAGATTAATGATTTGCTATTTTGACAATAATCGCGTTCCTGTGTGAGGTATTAAAAAAATCAGCAACGCCAGATACTTGACTTCCAATGTTATCCGAGAGATGGCGTCAATTTTCAGTGCAAAGCAATTTCGTTTCGGATTGACCATGCATTCTCAAATTCGTCTGTACATACAGTTGTTGCTTATAGATATTAGGTAGGTGCTTACAACAAGAAACCCTGTACGGGCGCAGCAATGTAAGGTAGGATACATTACTCGTCCCATTTGAAATAATTGTATTTGACATCAATCTTTAATGTAATACTTACGTTTACAAAATTAGAAAATTATTTATTTACAATATATTTTTTCCATCAACAACAAATATGTACCTACTCGTAAGTAACTACTTAGGCACTATCTTTGTTTTGAGATATTATGAACATAATGGGTTCCGTACTCAAAAGGGTAAAAACGGGATCCAATGACTTCACCTGCCATCCGGTTGTACGTCCACGCTGTATCTCAGGAACCGTGATAGATGACGTAGTACCTATTTCTGTTGCCGCTATAAGAACCAATATTAATTTTTTTTTTTTTAGATTGATAGATTTTTTATTGGAATCAAAAACAGGATACACCATTGTTGCTGTGGACGAAAATAACCGCATTAGTTAAACAACTGTTATCAACGCCCACCTCCGGCATTTTTACATTATTCCAAAGGTAAACCATATTAACTACTAATAATGCGTATTGTTTGTAAGTATGTATAGTATTTGCTAGTGTATGTGTGCCTATGCCAGCGCGCGTGCGTTTGTGTGTGTGTGTGCGTGCGAGTAAATGTGAGAGTGTGAGCGCGTGTGTATGTGTGTGTGTATGTGTGTGTGCGCGCGCGTGTGTGTATGTGTGTCTGTTTTCGTTGATCTGAAAGAATCACTTTGCATCTAGGAGTCCTTCTAACTCTGAAAAATATTTATAGTAAAATCTTTAGTTAAGAGGGCCCTTCCCCGGCCGACGAACGGCAACGCGAGCATGGCCAAAAAGCTTGTTGTTTCATCCAGCGCAATGTCAGAACAAGAGGCAAAGCGAAAAGAAAGAGAAAGCGCCTGAGAGCTCGCGGGCGCTGGGCGGCCGGTAGTGAGCCATTCATAAAAATAATATCGTATCGCGCGCGTGCCTCGCTACTCGCGCACAGTTATCTATACTAATATTATAAAGCAGAAGAGTTTGTTTGTTTGTTTGGTTGAACGCGCTAACTACTGGACCGATTTGAAAAAATCTTTCAATGTTAGATAGTCCATTTACTGTACGCAATTCGACTTTAGACATAGACCCAAGATATACCTAGGTACCCTAAACAGAGCACTAGTTATGGAGTAGCAGTAGTACCTACTTGTATACAATACACATACAGTATGTGAATATCTACAAATATATGTTTGTGTGGGTTAATTTGCACCGTAGTAAAGGCGGTTGATCAATTAAAACAGTCTAAATACAGTTGGGTAAGTATATTATTTTTTATTCTAAACGACTTTGTTACACTTGTAAAAATACATAAAACATAGGTATCGGTTGTCGAGAAGATTCCGATTTCCTCCAAACACCAGTTTTTCAGAAGTATTTGAAAGTTTAGTAAAAAAAATATTATCCTACTAATATTAGAAAGAGAAAAGAGTTATATTTTTAAACGACTTCGCGGACTCGGTGTTCTGTAAACGATCACTGCAGTAGGTAAGCAACTTTCACTATGTCCAGATCATGGATGGGGTGACCAACTGACCATTCATGTGACCAATTTGTGACATTTATTTGAGCGTTTCCGTGCTTCGGAAGGCACGTTAAGCTGTTGGTCCCGATTGCCAGTAAAATGGCAGTCGTTAAGCCAAGTAGAAGGCCTTTTTGGCGGCTTGAAAAATATCAACAGCAGGCAGTCACAACCTGCGCCTGTCCATCTCAACACGGCAATACGACTCACCACCTGGCGCACGGAGCACTTTATTACGTGAACCAAATTCTAAAAAGGTGAAATGTGGGCATATAATAATAATGCGTCTGCCTACTCCTTCGGGGATAAAGGCGTGACCATATGTATGTATGTATGTAAGGGTACAATAAACGAGAATTTTTACATATTTTTGTAGAGAAGGAGGAGGAACGACTCACGTCGGACACGCGCTCGGAGGATTGGCCAGATTTTATAAGGGTTGAAAAGTTCACCCCAAGATGAGTGTCTTTCGAACATACAGTTCGAAAGAGACTCATCTTGGGGTCAACTTTATACTTATAGGAAATTTTCTTCGATTTGATCTGATAAAACTATATTATTGTAATTTAGATACTATTGCTTTTTTAACGTATCAAAACACGATTAGGAATACTTTGTTCGGTCGAAATCGCTCTCGAAAAATGAGAAATATTGCAAAAATCTTAACAAGTAATGTACTTTTTTTATCTAAACGAATGAGTTTAATTCTCATAAAAACTTGTCATGAAATAGATATTAATCTTCAGAACAATATTTTACGTATAGATTTTTTCTTAAAACCCCTCAGATTTTATAACAGTAATATAATGTGTTAGAATCGAATGAAATTCGGCAAAAGCGTACGCTGCAATCGTTCGAATTGCCTTAAGCATGAGCTACACGGTTTCAAACGGTGGTTTGAAACAGTGGTTTAAAACAGTGTAGATCAGGAGTTCCCAACCTGTGCGCCGCGGCGCCCTGGGGCGCCGTAGAAAGTCTAGAGGGGCGCCGCTAGTCGCCTCGCGGCGCCCCTCTCTCAAAAAATAAAAAGAGCACAAAAAGAATAGGCCGCCAAGATTTTTGTCAATTCTGCTTGAGCGGGCCGCGTTCCGAACTGGTGGTGGTACTAACTTTGATTTGTATTCATGAACGTGTCGCAAGTGCCTATGTAGTAAGACTATGCGATATAAATGTTTTTTGAGTTTGACCCGTCGCGTCGCCGTGGTTTTCCGAGTCGCGGACTCCGCCAAAAAGGGTCTGTCTGTCAAGACAACTATTTCGATTTTATAAAACGAATCTACGCGGTATCTGAGAATAGTTAGAGGCGAAAGTTGCCACCTTCCGCCCATGGAAATCGGCCAAGTCCTCACCGCGTTGTCCATCTTGAAGAGTCTTAGTGGATCTCTCAACTTAGGTGGTGATCAGATCGATAATAAACGAGTGGCTGGAGAGGAGCCATGGCAATCTCTTCTACCGGTTGTCACCGATAATTAAGAGCACGGATGCTTCGATAAGTATCTGTGGCGATTACGCCGGGAGACCACGGCTCAGTGCCAGCACTGCGAAGGAAGCAGCGAAGACACAGCGCTCCATACAGAGCATAGCGTGGGCGCCATGTCCTAGTGGCAGGTCTTGACCTGAACATTATCTCGCTGGAGACTACGGTGCGAGCGATGATTTCTAACGGGAGTACGTGGGACGCCACCGCGTCTTTCTGCGAGCAGGTCATTCTCGTGAAAGAGATGGCGGGGAGAAAGCAGGGAGATAACTCTCCAACCCGAGATTTCCAGTCTGCGGCGAGGGTGCCATACACTCGATTTTGCCCATACTATCGGACTCTAGACATAGAAGCGCTCGTGGCCCCGCGAACTCAGTGTTCTGTAAACGATCACTGCAGTAAGCAACTTTCACTGTGGCCGGTCCATGGATGGGTGACCATCCATGTGATCACTTTGTGACATTTATTTGAGCGTTTCCGGGCTTCGGAAGGCACGTTAAGCCGTTGGTCCCGGTTGCCAGTAAAATGGCAGTCGTTAAGCTAAGTTGAAGGCTTTATTTCAACAGCAGGCAGTCACAACCTGCGCCTGTCCATTTAAACACGGCAATACGGCTCACCACCTATTACGTGGGACAAATTATACAAAGGTGAAATGTGGGCATATGATATGCCTCTGCCTACCCCTTCGGGGATAAAGGCGTGACCATATGTATGTATGTATGTATCGGACTCTATGACCGGGGGCCTAAGGTCGGGGCGGAGGCTGTTCACCGTCCTTACAGAAGCAGGCCCAAGACGACAGCGTGACGTTAAAGTTTTTCGCACGACACACGACCCAGGAAGCGAGAGTGACACCCGAAAGCTCCCAAAGACGCGTGGAAGTACTCGAACCAAACGAAGTAAACGAGATGACGTCGCTGTGGTAGCCAAGGTGGGGAATCCTGGAATTCCCAGGATTCCCGACAGACCTTGGCTACCTTGGCTTGACCTTGGCTTCGCCAGCTTCACATGTTTTCCCGGATTTGGTCTGCATAATGACTTGGCCGAGGCTCCATGGCACAGGAAAGTGGCTTGTGCGGAGGATTACTAGTGGAGGGGGGGGATGATTACTCGTGATATGATGGGGAGCCGTGAAAAATTTCAAGGCTTACAAGGGCGCCGCGGCCTGCAAAAGGTTGGGAACCCCTGGTGTAGATAGTAGTTTTTAGCCAAATTTCGGTTGACCTTTAAACGCCCTTGGCAGCAAGGCTTGCGTTTGAAACCACTGGTAGAAGCGTTGGTTTGAAACCGTCTGGCCGCTTGTTTAAAACCTCGCGAACGGCAGTCTCGATGCAGCGGCGAGCGCAGACAGACGCACGCGACGACTCAGAAATAAATGCGTGGGATATTTTAGCCACAAAATTAAAAGATATTGATCTAACGGTCAACGCCGCGTCTGCAAAAAGCAAATAGACAATCTAGCCTTTCTCCAACAGATATAATACTGGTCTCTTGTTTGTGTCTTTTTTACCTATAAATGGCCTCACCTTGGAAAAATGGCCGTCTTTATCCATTCTTAGAAAGTTATATACTTATGTCATCAAAGTTCAGTACCTAGGTTAATTAAGTTCATATGACTAAGGGTTAATCTCTCCTTTAACCATCGCTTCATCAAAAGAGCAAGAACCCCAACTTTTTGTTCTTTAGATAGGTAAGGCGCCTGGACGCTATTGTAGTGAATATACGGTGCGAGCGTAGAGACGTCCTATTCACGCAACGTTCTATAAAATACTGATGGTTTCAAACATGTTTTAAACCGTGCAGCCGGCAAAGCGAAAATTTGTTTGCGTTTGAAACCGTGTAGCTCATGCTTTAGGATTTGTCAAGGTCGAACATTGCAGCCTTAAACTCAAAAACGCAAATTGTGGTTTTGTAAGACGAAAATTAATCTTGAGTGGGTATTAAAGGTCATTTTGGAATATAGTGTACTTTTAACTCACAGCCCTATTCCTTATTACTGAGTAAATCGATTATAAACCAGTAGGTATATGCCTACAATACCAGCCTCATACGACCGATAGTAATAATTTAATTCCCCAAACCAATGCTCACCATTGAGGCTTCAAACAATTAAGTACCTACTCATCACCCTTCAATTCCAAATACATCAAAACTATGGCTTCTTTAATTTATCGAATACAAAAATAAGTCTCACAGACTATAAAAGCTCATGGAATTATTCTGAAGAGCGTCAGTGATCAACTTATCTTTGAAGAGTTCAGATTCTTTCTTCAAGATGCAAAAAGTCTTCCTTATTTTTCTTTTGGTGGCCTGCCTGTGCATATTCGCTGAAGCACAACTGACATTCACGTCAAGTTGGGGCGGGAAAAGATCCTCAATGAATGCTGTGTCGTGCCGAAACGAAGATTCTATCGCTGCAATTTATAAAATGATTCAGGTTGGTTGATTTTTTATACTATCTTTTATAATAGCTATCAATCTGAAAATTTGCGTCTCCATTTAAATCTCCATCAACAGCTAAAAAAATTTTTTGAAATGCTTCGTATAGCTATGTATCATCCGCTTATAATAAAGTTACCCTCTACGAAACGGTTTTTCAGGCTAGTTAGTATCTACCTAAGTTACCCACTAGCAACTAGACCAAACAATTGATAATGAAAAGTAATTCATTTCTATGTTTCTCTAGCACTTGTAGCCCTACTAACTCCATGTTCTGTAAACGATCGATGTGGTAAGCACCTTTCGCAACGGATGGTCCTCCAATGGGTGACCACTTGTTGATATTTACTTTTGAGAGCGTCCCCTTGCCTCATTCTGCCTGAAATAGGGATAAATTAAGGCCTAAATATTTTATTATGTGTGTATGCATGTACCTACTAGCTGTTCCCCGCGGCTACGTCCGCGTAGAAGTCGTTATCGCGTAAAATCATAACCCTCCTTTGGCGCAGTCAGTTAATGTCCTTCCCTCGAACCCAAACTATCTGTATACCAAATTCCATCAAAATTGGTGTCCTTCCCTTGGAACCAAACTATCTCTATACCAAATTTCATCAAAATTGGTTCAACGGCTTAGGCGTGAAAACGCAACAGACAGACAGAGTTACTTTCACATTTATAGTGTTATTTTTATAATTGTAATTATAGTGATTGATTAATTTTATAATATCATTGACTGGTTTGACCTTGTTTTAGTGCTTATTGTTTATGTTTTTCATCTTGTGACATGTTGTTATATTAAGTTGTTAAATGATGAAATATGTTGTTGTATTTTTTTTTTAAATTTAGATTAAGATTTATAGATGCTACTTTGTGATAGATAAATAAATAAATAAATATAATATTAGTATAGATTCTATCTATATCTCTTAAATTTTGACATTTATTAATGAAAATTATATTATATACTTACAAAATGAGAATTTAATATTACTTATACTCTACACATTTACCTATATACAGGAAAAACAGAAACAAAGAAAATTAACAACAAAAAAGAAGAGAGGGGTGTGACAAGACTGACAAAGCCTCGCTCAGGTGTCAAAGAATTCCTCCCCATCGGTGTCAACCGGTAAAGTTCCCATAAGGCTGGCTGCATTCCCACGTTGTATTGCGATACTAATTCTTTGAGCGAGAAAGAGGCCAGCCCTATGGTCGCGAGAGGAGTCAACTAGACGCTTTGCGATTTCCCTATAAAGAGAACGAGCACTTGGGCCCCACGAGCCCAATGTCTCGACCCCAAACGGCTCAAATATATAATTACCTATTAAATTATTATATTTGCGCCGTTTGAGAGTCTCGGCAGAAGCCGCAGCAGAACAGGCGCAGCCCGCCGTGCTTGGAAGATGAGAAGGAGCCAGGGTGTCTACACAGGTTGCGTCCCAAACTAAAGGCCTTCCCATCTTCCATGGCACCAAAGACATACCATCCGGTCTCTTGCCATCGTCACGAGCCAAACCATTCGGTTCTAGAATGGCTGGAACACCGGCGGTGACAAGAGCCCGGCGGATGATGTCGTTAAGATATGCATGGCGAGGCCTGCGACCTGCACTCCTGCTGCATGATAGACCGTGATGCCCAAGGCTGCTGACTGCTTCACCGCATTGACAACTATGCGGAGAAACGCAAGGAGCACCTAAACGAAGACAGGTAGCAATTCTGAATGTTGTGTCGTCCAACATAGTGCCTATGTTGGGCGACGGAAGAGCCTGAAGCCAGACACCAGATTCCCATTCTCCCACAGCCAATAGGCGAGCACGATCTGCAACATTCGAACACGTATTCAATAAATGTTTCCTAACTTCGTTGCAGAGCGGCTTATCCCAAAGTCTCTGGGAGCATGGTTTGGTTGGCAAAACAGTACTTGGGCAAATCATTTTCCAAGCATTTATGGCTTCAGTCTTGCCTGGCACTTCAGAATTAACCAGTGTAGGATTTAAAATTTTCCTGGTCAATTCATCAGTGCAATGGACTGAAGACAAAAAAGCTGGTAGACTTATGTCTGAAATTTTTGGAACGCCGAGGCCGCCCAAGCGTACCTATTGGTAAAGACGCCTGGAGCCACGCCCGGTCGTCCAAATCAGCATTTAAAATTTTGCAAAGGGTGGAATGAATAATTTTGTCCAATTTGTCTAAAGGTGTCGAATATTTAAAACACTGAGATGAACGGAGAGCATGAGTTAAATTTGGGACGAAAAGACAATACCGAATGATTGTAAAAGCCGAATGTATATTAATTTGAAGGAGTCGGTCCGAAACTTCACAAAAATTTTGAATTTTTTCCTCAATGAATGATTCATAGGCATCTTCTAGAATAGGTGACCCTAGAAGGCGAAGAGAACTTCTTTAAACAATTTTTAAATTTGGAGCCAAAACATTAAATTTTGCTATTGTGGAATCACTATCAAAGTTATCATTAATAAAAATTTCACACTTTGAAGTAGGTATTTAGCTCCAACTTTATTTATTTCCGAGAGCCTAACCGGGACCCGGCCGTAAACAATTGTAAGGCATCGTGTGATTTTAGTCAGTAGGAAACTAGGATATATATAGAATTTCTTTAGGTATTCCACACGTAAAAAAAATAAGTAAGGTAGAGTAGTAATACCTAAGTATAGTTCATCGTGACCAGTTCTAAAAAATTGTAAATGATGTGAAGGAAACAGCGTCGATAGTCAAATTACCATGCATTTAGTAACTCCTAGACCATATCAGCCCAGCCTAAACTGTCATGAAGGTAGCCTTTGTTAATTTATTTCTGTTGTACCTACGTAGGTTCCTATAAGAAAAGAAAGAGTCGGAAATAGGACTTCTATGTTTTAGTCTATGGTGCGATGGCGCCCTATCGAGACCTCCCGACTCCACGACAGCCTCACCTGCAAATGGTGCACTTGCTGACCAACGCATGAAGTCATTTCGAAGATAAGGAAAACTCGTAACAAACCCGCATGGTAGTATAAACAACTAAAGGAGTTCATGCGGTTTCACCCGCGTAGCTCCCGTTCCCGTGGGAATAAGGGTATAAAATATAGTCTATGTTTACCGGGAATAGTGTAATTTTCCAACAATGAAAGAATTTTTCAAATCGGTCCAGTCCAGTAGTTTCGGAGCCTATTCGATGCAAGAAACATACAATCAAATCTTATTCCTCTTTATCAAATCTATTAGTAGATATAGATAAGGCTAATCATCTTCAAATTATTGGGAGCGGAGCGGTCTACGTTGCTTTCATCTTCAGTCGTGGGAGAGAGTCAAAAATAAAGGTTTCTATCTTCTGTCCCTGGGACATACTTTCGAGAGCCTAACCGGGACCAGGCCGTAAACAATTGTAAGGCATCGTGTGAGTGTGATTTTAGTCAGTAGGAAACTAGGAATTCGGCATATAGGATTTCTTTAGGTAGGTATTCCAACGTAAAAAAAAAGTAAGGTAGAGTAGTAATACCTAAGTATAGTTCATCGTGACCAGTTCTGATAAATTATATATGACTAGCTGTTCCCCACGACTTCGACTGCGTAGAAGTTAATACTTCTACGCAGAACTTCTACGAAAATATAAATGACTCTTACGATAATTCGTAAGAGTCATTTATATCGTAAAATCATAACACCCCCTTTTGCACAGTCGGTTAAAAAGTAGCCTATGTCCTTCCCAGGGCCTCGAACTATCTCTATACCAAACTTCATCTCAATCGCTCCAGCCGTTTAGGCGTGAAAGAGTAACAGACGGACAGACAGACAGACAGATAGACAGACAGACAGACAGAGTTACTTTCGCATTTATAATATTAGTAGGGATGTGAAGGAAATAGCGTCGATAGTTTACAAATAATTACCTTGCATTTAGCAACTCCTAAACCATATCAGCCCAGCCTAAATTGTCATGAAGGTAGCCTTTTTTTAAATTAATTTCTGAATTGATTTTCATACCCAGAGTTGATGACGCAATTTATCAGATCGTACAGAATTGAGTAGGTAGATTAATTTGGCCGAGAAATACAAAACAATAGGTATTTTTCGGCTACCTATCATCTTTCATATAGAATAGACCAAAAGAAACTTTCTAAGTCAAGTCAGCCGAAATTAAATGGAAGCCTTATAAATTTTTTTTTAATTTACAGAATGAAGCTGAACGTTTTGTAATTTGCCAAGCGCAGAAGCCATGAAAATAAAACTTGGACAAAGTGGACCCAAAGACGTCATCGCAATGAAATAATGGATCTTAACTCGTAGTTATAAAATATGTGCTATTTTTAGTCCTAGGTAGATATTCTTGTAGTAGGTATAAAAGCATAAATACCCATCTCTACATCGCAAGGCTATCTTCACTCGTTTCTTAGACCTAAAGATCTTTCATTTTAACTATCGATACCAACTCTCTTTTTCTTGCATGTCTTGAAAAAGTCGATTTTTCAAGTACATAGCGTGTAAAGATCTAAATTTGATTCATGATATTCACAGGTGCATCTGAAGTTATAAGATACCTAACGTATGAGACCAGCAACTGCTTTTATTTTTTAATTTATTTAGGGTCATTGCAACGACGAGAATAACTTAGCTGCATAGATGCTACATTTTAAAATTAAAATAATGACCCTAGATACCTACTATTTTACTATTACTAAAATTGGGTTTTATTCTTTAAAAGATAAAACATGGAACTTTTGATTTTTGTATGAGGGTGGTTTCAGTTTTATCTCTGTTGCGCATTTATTATATTTGGCTGGCAAAAATTACATCGCCCGGTTGATGGAAAGCCATTTCAAAATCTGGCGAAATGAAGGCCACTCTCAGTCCTGAGTCCTGAAGACCATTGACAGTGACCCTCAAGTTAGTGTATGTACCTAATGATAATCAGCATTTTGTGCCAAAGAGCAGCTATCAGCACGAAAGCAGTTAATCATACACAGTGGAGAGAATCTTCGCCAAAACTGAGCGATTCAAAAGATCGTTCCTTTGTCGAACTATAAAAACTTGGAACGACCTGCCCACGTGTTTTCCACATCTTACAATCCCGGGTTCTTTAAGCGGAGCGTGAAGAAGCACATCACAGGGCCGCCAACTTGAGGACTACTGTCAGAAGTCTTACAGACTGTGAGATTGATCTCCAATCGCTAGATGCGCCATGACTTTCCATCAGGCTGGCGACATCAATTTGGCGAGCTTAACAAAACTCTCTTGTCCGTCTATCATTTTCGGGTACCAATACTAGTTAGGGTATAACATGAAATTATGTTATGCCCCTACAGTAGGATAGCGTTGTATGGTGTTGCTGCTTTATTTATAAGAATAGGAAACTATCTAAATGTTATTGTGTAAGGAAATTGTTCCATAATTTAGTATGCATTCACAATGTGCCTGATATCTTGTTGAAATTGTATCTTCTTGTAATAAAAATATATATCTAATGTTGATTTATTTGTATGATTTTGACTATGATACAAACCTTTTATATCATAATTAGGTAGGTATGCAGGTAACATATTATTTTGCAACTTTCACTATGACCAGTCCTTGGATTGGTGATCATCCATGTGACCACTTTGTGACATTTATTTGAGCTCTTCCGTGCTTCGGAAGGCACGTTAGGCCGTTGGTCCCGATTGTCATTATTAAAATAAATGAATGGTTTAAAAAACCCTAGAAAAATACGCTTTTATAATGCACGAGAAAACCAAAAATAAATTATGGATCGTTCAAGTTGCCTCTATTTCTGGACTAATGTGTAAACTATGTGCTTTTAGTTATAATATTTAATAGTAAAAGCGTGGGGCGCTTTTCTAACAAATCCAAACACAGCTATGATACGATGTTCAATCATGAAGTTACAGTTCATATCTTACGACTTCATCACCAGATCAGTTTGACAGCACCATATTATTGTATTGTTAACAGAACTACAAACATCTGCCAATTTTCATGACGCTACGATCCTTGGAAGATGGTTAAATTAGTTACCTGAGATTTCATTGCAAAGTTTTACAAGTCAATTAAAAAAAGGTTTGTTATAACCTTGAAACCTAAGCCTGGTCAAAGTTCATTACAAGACTTTTCTGAGGAATCCAAAAACAGATATAATACGATATTCCACCATGAAGTTCCAGTGCATATCTTCCGGCTCCATCATCAGATCAGTTCGACAGTACCATATTATTGTATTGTCATCAGAACTACATACAGCTGCCAATTTTCATGACCCTACGATCCTTGGAATCTGGTTAAATTAGCTACCTTAGATTCCACGTGTTTTCAGTGCCTATCTTCCGGCTCCATCATCATATCAGTTTGCCTGTACCATACTATTGTATTGTCATCAGAACTACATACAGCTGCCAATTTTCATGACGCTACGATCCTTGGAAGATGGTTAAATTAGCTACCTTAGATTCCACTTTTTCCATCGAAGTTTCAGTGCCTGTCTTCCGGCTCCATCATCATATCAGTTTGACAGTACCATATTATTGTATTGTCATCAGAACTACATACAGCTGTCAATTTTCATGACCCTACGGTCCTTGGAAGCTGGTTAAATTAGCTCCCTTAGATTCTACGTGTTTTCAGTGCCTATCTTCCGCCTCCATCATCATATCAGTTTGACAGTACCATATTATTGTATTGTCATCAGAACTACATACATCCGCCAATTTTCATGACGCTATGATCCTTGGAAGATGGTTAAAATAGTTTCCTTAGATTCCAATGTTAGTTACATACACGACGACCTAATAAAAGCGTATTAATGACAGTCGTTAAGCCAAGTAGGTACCTAGAAGGCCTTTTAGGGCGGGTTGAAAAATTTCTTATAAAATGTGGGCATACCTATAACATGCCTCTGCCTACCCATTCGGGGGAATAAAGGCGTGACCATATGTATGTATGTATGTATACAGGTAACATAAAGGTGGAAGTGGGAAGTGGCAGGGAAAACCGAGGCATGGAGATTTCACAATAGGTATAAGCATGAGCGGGAGAAATTTCCTATCGGATAACAGTGCTCGCACGCTCCGGGCCCAAAGTGTGAGGATGAACACCTCATCATATTATCACTGTAGGTATGTATTCTTAATGTGTGAACATAAACTGTTAAACAAATAAAGTGGCGAGAGGTGCGATGATATAATGTAGCCTTATGGGTAAATCAGGCCCTGTGCCCACCACAGGGCCTGATTTACCCATAAGCTAACTAAGCTGAAGCTTAGGGCGCCAGGATCAAGGGGGCCCTGGCGTCTCGGGCTCGGCGCTGAGCTGTGTGTGAATTAAGTACAGTGCTCCCACACTTATTTTTGTTTAAAATAATCGTAAATAACATTAGTGAAAATGGATCACTTATAGTAACTTTGGTAAAAAATATCGAACATTCTATCCCAACATTATAAAATGTTTTCATGTAAGATAATGTTTATTAACGAATCTTCAACAAAATTTCATCAGTGTGGGAGCATACAAAACATCTACCAATTCTGAACAGAATGTAACAACTCCTAACAACATGTTTAAAATTGCTACTTAGTTAAATTTCAGAGTATAATGGTTACTGAAATGCCTACATAATAATATTTGGTAATTTAGTGACAACAAAAATACCTAAGTGCATTAAAATTATATTCCTGCGCCCGCCAGCCGGGCAGCGTGGCAGATGGGCGTAGGAATTAAGAGAAAGTACGACAGCTCCACCCGTGTCGCGTTCAAGGCCGCCAAGGCACCCTGGAACCAGGGGTAAGACGGATCTGCACTCCGCCAGTGCATGAACTCATCTCTGACCGGTTTCACCGCCTCAACAGCCGGTCAGAGATGAGTGACTGGAAAGGCACCATGGCAGCCTCATCTACCGAATGCCGCTGATACTTATCGAACATCAGTGCATCAGTAGGTAAGTATCTGCGGCGCACACAGCTGAAGTCAACAACCGAGTGCTAGCACTGCGGTGACTGCAGCGACTAATACAGCACTTCATGCACTGGCGGAGTGCTCAACTTGTGCACTGCCAGCGTTGGACTGGCCGTACATTCAGGGTGGCTTTTGCTAGCCAGGCCCCAGCACGCGCAGCGCGCAGGCCCCCCACGGGCCTGTCTTGCGGTACTTCTGGCATAGTAACAAGTCACTCTTTCATCTTGGGCCTGCTTATGTAAGGACGACGAGCAAAAACCCTTCTTCCTCAGACCCCGGGTTATGGCCCCGGTCTTGGGCGCAGACAAGTCTACGGCGCCCTCGCCGCAGACTGCGAAGCTTGGGTGGGAAAGTCATCTACCACTTCCTCCCTGCCGCCTCTTCTGCGAGAATGGGCTGCTCGCAGAAAGACTCTAACTCACTAACTCCCGCTGATGCTCATGGCTCGCACCATTGTCTCCAGCGCGGAAAATGCACCTCCAGACTTACCACGAGAACCTGACGCCTCTCCCGACTCGTCCGTCTGATCACCCCGATTATGGTGTTTCCCTACCTTAGTTGCTCAGGTAAAAACTTGTGTCTCCACAAGTTCCAGGCGGAGCTAGGACCGCTGAGCCTCGAGTTCTTACGGGGTGCAGACCTTTGGCTCTGCTCCAGCGCATCCTTGCGTCATTTGAACAATGGTGCGAAGGCTTTGCTTCCAGGAAACATGCCGTCTCAACGGAGATATTGAATGCGATACCCTCTTATAATGCTGACGACCATGTAATCTAGCCCAGTTGCGATCGATAGGGTCTCTGACTAAATGGGAGCGCGGAATAGGGCCATACTCCGCATGATCCCAAGGTACAGTCTTCTGCAGGGAGTGTTGGGTCCCCTTATGTTGGACAATAGCCGCGGGAGTGCAACTATTTGCCCAGCCCCCTTTGTGTTTTGGATACAAACTTCATAAACGGTTTCCGAAGTTCCATCGGCTATTGAGTATGAGCCCCAGAAACTTCATCGAGAGGTTCGATGCAATGCTAACGCTCCCTACGTGTCTTACTGAGGTCCGTGAAAGAACAGAGCCTCGGATTTGTTCAAGAAACTATCAGACCGAACCGCAGTATTCGACCCACGAGTTGAGCAACACCTGCAGAGTCGGGATACCCAACTCCTTAGTAAATTACAGGATAAATAAACCATGTTTGGGTCATTAGAACAGTCTCAGAATCGGCAGATTAGGTACCTATGTAGGATCAGCTTAGTAAACTCTCTTTTGTAGGTACCTACTTTTAATTTAATTAGTTACAGCTGGGGGGCGCATATTCATAGCTAGCTTAGGGCGGGCGGAACCCTAAATCAGGCCCTGCGTGGGCATCATAATATCAAAGAATTCTTTAGAGCACAAACCATTATACCTACAGGCGGTAGAACACGTTTATGGAGGCTAACAAAAGATACACATATACAAGATAAGTCTTTTATGGGACAAAGCAAAGATCTCGGCTCGCTCAGAATGCTCAACTGAGCTGGACAGAGCACGGCTGTATTTAACTTGGCGCAAATGCTACTAGGCAGGTACCTACTAAATAAGTCGTAAGTGCACATGATGTAGGTTGGTACTGCCCTCAGCTCTGGGCGGGGGCACCAGAATATCAGCTTAGTCCATTTGACTCGGTGCAAAGGCGAGCTGTGAGAGTTGTCAACGATCCCATAATCACAGGCATGAAGCTATAGGTAAACATGGAGGCCACACTTCGAACAACCGCTTGAGTCAAATACCTACGTATCTCTATCTCACTCTCTGTGGGCTAACCTTCTCTTTCTAGGAAATTGTGCAGTGCTGCTATCTTCTTATTAGTATCTCCTAGAAAATAATAGAAATAGACCATACTAACCAAAAATGCAAGTAAAATAATTTATAAATAGCTCTATAGTTCGACTACGATTATTTAATGCGTAAATTGAAATATTTATACCATAATATGCATGATTGGGTTGTCGATTCAGTGAATTACATTCCCATTTTCTAAGGATTCTGTAATGTGGCAACATTGGTGCTACATGTCAACTGTCAAAGTGTCAACGAACAATAGAATGGCGGTTGACTTCATTGTTTTCACACAATAGGAAACGTTGTGAAGTAGTGTGACTATATTGAGGATTTATCTGGGACTTCCTGTGTATTATTAGAAGAAACACGAATGTCATTATTAGAGTAAATAAAATAAGTTAAGTATTGTTATCGTATGTTAATGATGAATAATTGTTTTAGGTTTCCTAAAAATAGTATTCAGCGAGAAATATACCATTAAAATTAAGTTAAGATATCTATACTAATATTATAAAGAGGAAAGATTTGTTTTTTTTTGTTTGTTTGTTTGTTTGTAACGAATAGGCTCCGGAACTACTGTACCGATTTGAAAAATTCTTTCACTGTTGGGAAGCTACACTCTTTGCGGTGAACATAGGCTTTATTTTATTCCAGTATTCCCACGGGAACGGGAACTACGCGGGTGAAACCGCGTGACACCCGCTAGTTTTTTATAAAAGCAATTAGTATGCTAACTGATCATAAATTTTATTTTCTCGCGTACCTTATAAACGAATGGATATAGGTGCAATTCTATACATTCGTGTCGTGTAACTTTCTTAAAAGTGCTGGGTGCCTCCTTTTCCATATTCAAAAAAAAAATGAAGTTCTACGCAAGCGCCAGGATTTGCAATTTGCATTTTCAAAAAACCGATTATGATGTAGTAACAAAGAGCTTAAAACCATCAACAGTTCCTAACTTATTGTCCAATAATCCTGTTCCTAATTTATTGTCCAATAATCAACTTAAAAATACATAGGTACATAAAAATAAAATAAATAGATTAAATAACTAAACTACTAAACTAATGCCTACTGAACATATCACCACTGATCATACCAGGCGCAAAGGTGCCCAATACACTAGCAGCGTTGCCGCGCTGGATAGCTATCCTTTGTACCAGGTACGACCAGACGTGGGAGTCATGCGTCTTGTCCTGTAGCCTACGGCCGATCTCCAAGACCAGAGCCTTAGTATCACTCCCGCAACTGCCCATCGATTCTACAGCTGCCGCCGCCGGTGAATGGACGGTACGAGCCAAGTGACTGGCGGCGAAAGTGCTGATGCATGTTGCGTCCCACACTAAGCACTTGCCGTTCTTCCATGGCACAAGGGTCAGACCGTTCGGTTTCTTGCTGTCTGCGCGGGACAAACCTGGTGGTTCAAGGATACAGGGGACCTCAGCCGACCCAGAGCCCGCCGGATTAACTAATTAAGAGCGTGGTTACGCGGATGCCTACCGGTGCAGCGACAACTCAAAGCATGATGACCATCGCTCTCCACCATGGCACCGCAGATGCATTCGTGAGGTTCACACACCTTGCAGCCTAAGCGGAGAGCCACACGATCAAATTATTTAAAATCTTATTCCAATGACTTTAGCACTAACATTTCTTTATTTTGACATGAAGAGACATCGGCAGACTGTGAACTACCACGAGCTGCCGCGGCAGACTGCGAGCTACCACAAGCTGCAGCGGCAGCTTACGTCACAGCCTGCCACGGAAAGCCGCAGCGCGCGAGACGTACAGTTGATTAACCTAGAAAAATAACTCACTTGGATGAATAGCTTCGTTATTCGCAATGTACCTATGCAATCTGCAGAGAATACTACCTATCAGTCTTCGTAAAAAACAGAGAAAATAGTTAATCTCGCCTTTGTACATCTAATTTATATAATAAATTTTCACCACCTATTCCGTGGGACCAATTCTTAAAAAGGTGAAATGATAATATAGCTCTGCCTACCCCTTCGGGGATAAAGGCGTGACCTTATGTATGTATGTATTGTACATCTAATTGTATTATGAATATATATTGTCTTTATTGTGTACAATAAAGAATATAATAGAAAATGAAATATCCTGGCAAAAATAAAAATAGGGCTACCCTACTTAGAAAGAGACGTAGAGCCCACACAGAGCAAGACAGTAATATACAGACTACGCTTCAAGTAGGTATTCGAAGTGTGGCCTCCATGTTTATCTATAGCTTCATGATCACAGGTGGTTTTAGAGTCCCTTAGCGATAGGAAAATTTGCCTTCGTATGCGTGTTCTATGCCTGTTTATGGTTTGTGCACTTTGTGCTCTGAAGAATTGTTTGATATATTAAGATGCCTACGTTCTATCATCGCACCGCTCGACACAGACAGGGTGTTCTTTCTTCTCACACTTAGTAGTATGAACAAAATACAGCTAGCATAAATTAGAGATAGTACAGATGGAAAACTCATGTAGGTATGTACTTTATTTCACACCTCATTTTTTTTAACACACTCGCGCACAAATCAGTATCGAAAATTCGGTTGAGACCGCCTGACCTCGTGTCTGTGAATGAGTTGTCTATGTGTACGTAGCCTCAGTGAATTTAGTATTTAGGTTTCCTATATCTATCTCTAATTTGTGCAGCTAGTCTCAGCCCAGGACACATGGGTGGACATAAATAGGTTTACTAATAGGTATTTGCTATAATTTAAAATACCATAATTTCATATGCCATACTGGTATTTGCCATAATTTCATTAGACATAACGCTTCAGTTGCCATAATCGTGAAATGATATAAAATGACTTTCACTAATTCCATTGGTCATAATCATAGATTTAGAATTTTTCGCTACTCTCAATAGATAGGTACCTACACATAGCGTGCGAGCGAGACCTCATTTACCAGTACACATAGCTCGAGAGGAAAAGAGATAGCAACTTGTGTACTCTTATTTTATCACCCTAGCACCCGTGGTGTTAATATGTCATTCATATTTTACAATATTCTGTAGTGATCTTACGAATAAAATGGAAAATTTAATATTTTCTACGATGGTGTCGAGTTCAGTGAGTGAATTTGATATTAAATAACATGTATAGATATTCATATATTCATTTTCACACATAGATATTTCTTTTTTGGTTTCGTTTGCTATCTGACACTGTTTATCTTGTGCATTCTAAATCTATGGTCATAATCGATCAAGTGTCATAATAATTTAAATCCATAAATGTATTTGCCATAATTTTCGTTTTCAATAATGCCATTTTCCATAACTTTTATTCACCATAATATTAATAAAGATAATTTATACGACACATATAATTTATTTACAATTAAACCTAAAACTGTACCTACCTCATATGGCGTCTACTAACTAAGCTGGAAGGAGCCCCGCTTCGCGGGGCTTCCACTTCTGGGTGGTTTCAAAAAAAACCACGAAGACGGGTCGGGGTGTTAACGTTAATTAATTTCGACCTACCTAACAATATTATGTATTATTTTCATAATTCATAATGTTGTTAGGTACTAGACTGTCAAATTTCGGTAGTTGAGAGTAACATCGCGCTCCTTCATTTTATTTAATTTCGTAGTCAAAAGTGTGCAAACAGTGATCAAAACTTTGTAAAAACATTTACCATTGTTGAGTGACGTGTACTAGTGTTTTTTCCATGAAATAAATAGAAAAACTTTGTAAAAATAGTGCAAACAAATTCACGTTTGACATTTGTATCAGTGGAGAAAATTTAGACTACCTATTAAACATTTAATATTTTTGTTGAACTGTCAGACTCAGTGTTGTCAGTGTAACAATTGTAGACACCCAACAAAATGAGTTCCAAAAAGAGTGTATCTCAGGAAAAATGTGGCAAATGTGGTAAGGTGGCCACTGATAAAAAGCTACCAGTTAATTGTGAATCGTGTAGAATTTTGCTTTGTGGGGATTGCCATGGGTTGTCACCGACTGAAGTGAGGGTGCTCGAACTGAAGACTGTTGCCCGTGTTATGACATTTCTCTGCGGTGACTGTAAGTCTGCAATGTCTCAACTCCCATTAATTATGAAAAAGTTGAATGAACTAACTGATGAGGTACAACATCTACGTATGAGACAGAATATGCTTGTGACTGAGTCTGCAATTCGAGAAATAAATGAAAGGGCCAACAGAGCCACTAATATAATAATTTATGATGTGCCGGAATCAACTAGTGATGTTGCTGATGTGAGAAAAGAGCATGATAAGAAGGAGATTGTGGCTGTGGTTGAAAGTAATGGGTGTCCCAGTAAGAGTGCACTTTTTCATTTTAATAAAAAAAACATATTTTTTTTACAGAGTTGTGATTTTTTTATTGAATTGTCAAAAAGACATGTTCCGATTAAGTATGGAACAAAATATCCGTCAAATGGCCTCCACGGCTCTGATGGCAGGCCATTACTCTATTCATGAAAATTTTCATGATTTTTTCACAGAGATGAGGCTGTTTCGCACCGATGACTCGTTGGATCTCGAATTTGAGCTTAGGCATTGTTTCTGGTTTATTCGCTTAAACCTGCGATTAGAGAAAACCCCAAAGAAAAAAATCGTACGGCGTTAAATCTTGGTGGCCAGTTCACATCAGAATTTATTGAGATATTTTTTCTGGCAATCGTTGATGCAATGGATTGTTTCATGCGCGGTGTAGCAGGTGGCGCCGCGCCGTCTTGCTGAAACCACATGCCGTCCGCACACAACGGAAGCACAGGAGTCTTACTGTCCATAGCCGACCCAGTTTCTTCATTTTTTGTTGAGAACTCTTCGAATGGTTCACACATTAGGTGCACTTTCTCGACTGAAAATTGATCGTTGTTTGCGAGCGGTCTCAGCATAACTTTCCAAATTTTTGTAATAAGTTTTCACAATTATTCCGCGTTGTTATTTCGAAAAGCGCTCCATTTTTATTAATCGGAACTAATAAATGTGTAAGCTGTCAAATCTCAGAGTCGACACTTGCACAAAAAAAAAATAGCACAAAATTTAAAAAGTGCACTCTTATTGAGACACCCTATATAACAAATAAGGTAAACCTCGATGGTGTAAAGCTCTTCCGCCTTGGTGCGCCTAAGAGAGGGGATAAAGCAAGACCAAGACCATTGAAAGTTACCCTGCGTAGCAAATTTGATGCCGTTGAGATACTGCGTAATAGAGGTAAACTGAGGAAGCCCAAGTCTGTCACGGCTGATCTTACTCCTATGCAGAGAGAATATATGAAGTACCTAAGAGAAGAACTTGGCAAGCGAATTGATGATGGGGAGACAGACATTACTATAAAATATATTCGAGGGTATCCAACGTTTAAAAGGAGATACAAGTTGTTCTTAATGGGTAAACAAAAAGGCGTGTGTTAAAAAAACACGATTGTAGCACTCGGGCGGTTTCTTTATCATGTTTTGTATTGTATCAATGTGGTCTCTATCTCAATTTCAATAAATGTTATTTGTAATTAGGTAGGTTAGATTGTGTGGAACACTTTTATTTTAGAGTTACATAGCGGACAGTCTTGGAACTTTGAGTCGAGCATGGACCGAAATCTGACAACTTGAAAAGTTGACAGTGACGTTACTCTTGCTTATTGCTCTTGTCAGTTGGTTCTGGTATTGTTTGTTTATATTGTACATTGATGTTTTGGCTTTTGGCCCACTCAACAGTTGATGTTTTAATGAATTGTAATGTATTAATTTATTAATGATGAAAGTAGGATAAAATCAATGTTTATGTAATATTTTTGTTTAAAATACTGAGTAATTTGTTTAATAATGTTTTTATTTTAATTTACATAATGTAATGTTTTGTATAATATGCAATGCACTCACTGTAGTAATTTAATTTAATGTGATAAATTAAATTAATGTGAACAATTTGAAATGTTAGGGTAATGAAATAGCATAATGTAAATAATTTAATTTAATTTTTTTTTTATTTTTAATTTCATTTAATTTTTTTTTTATTTTTTTATTTGCATGTAAAATTTAGGTAGGTATAAAATAAATTTATATTGGTACAATGGTCAGCGTGATGTCACTAAGCATCGTAAGGAGTAAGAACCATCTGAAAACCAGCGCTGCATACCATTTCTATGAATGGTATGTAGCATATGCTGAGATGGCTGCCTTTTCGGGTGCATGCACTGGGTACCTATTTATATTTTTGTACAACTATAATCTGTTATAAATGTAATGCGCTTGAATAAATTTATTTATTTCTTTCTTTCTTTCCTTCCAACCATAGTAAAAAATCACCACCAAAAAAACTAAGTAGCAAAAGCCATAACTACACGCATGTCCCACATACAGACTTAGATCATCTAACCACTATATGGTCTAAGCATACAGATGATAAAATCAAACACACTAGGTATTGTTAAATCTCAGCCTCAAACAGCATTAGTCACAATTACTATAATGTACACAAATATTCAATCAGTCACTGCTAAACTGGATTTATTCATTGCAAGAGTTGAAACGGTTAAACCGGACATAATTATATTATCAGAAACATGGCTTAAAGCAGACATACCTGACTCTATGATCAGAATATCAGGATATGACTTGTATAGAGATGACAGGCTTGGCAGACGTAGCGGTGGAGTTGCAATTTACTCTTCAAACAGGGTAAACTTTATGAAAACAGCACTAAACACTAAATACAAACACGAAGCCACAGAATGCCTATGGCTTGATTTGAAAGTAGGAGGCAAGGTGCTTCATTTATGTGGATTATACCGTGGACAAAACTCAACACTAGACCAAGACAACACCCTACTGAGTTCCCTAAGCCATGTGTCGGAGACTAATACGGTTATTATAATGGGTGACTTTAATTATAGTGGGGTCAACTGGCCCCTTGATGATAATGGATACCTAACTCCAATAGAACATAACTTTCTACAATGGTACAAAGACAATAATCTTGAGCAGTTAGTGGATAGACACACCAGGTTTCGACAGGGAAATAGACCTTCAACTCTGGATTTAATTTTAACGAATGATCCACCATGAATAGCAGATAACTACCATCAAGCGCCTATTGGAAAGAGTGATCATACTTGTCTAGTCACAACCATACACATTCAAGCACAAAATCAGATCAGCACTCCAACTTGCAGACTGAATTATAACAAAGCTGACTTCAATAAAATCAGAGAAAAATTACATACCATACCACCTGAAAGTTTAGCTAACAACGGCTGTGCAAGAACACAATATGACATTTTCCATAAGGCCCTAAATGAATCTATCAATCTGTACGTACCTCGTATGAATTGCAGATATAATACCAAGAATAAGCCCTGGGTATCAAATGAAACGAAACAACTGATTAAACAAAAAGTGTCACTATGGAGCAGATACACCTTGACTGGGCTTGATGAGACTTACCAGGAATATAGGAGATTGAACAATAAGCTTACAAATCTTAACAGAGCTTCACGTATATCTTACGAGACGGACATATTATAAGCGGGACCAAAAAAAATTTATTCACACTTACGACAGCAAGTTGCATCAAAGATAAGCATCCCTACCGTTCTGCGTAATGGGCAGGGCGAAACTGTAACTATACCAGACGAAATAGCTAATGTATTTGCAGATCAGTTCCTAAGCGTCTACCAAAAGGAACCACTTGATAAATTACCTTACTTGGATCCACTGCTACGGGTAGGAGAATCCATTGGAGATATTGAGTTCTCAAGAGACAAAATCGAACATGCCATTAAGGATCTGAAAACAGACTCTTCGCCTGGCCCAGACCAACTACCAGTGATCATTCTGAAGAAATGTGACCTTGCGGGCTACTTAAGTATAATAATGCAGACCTCATACAACACAGGAGTGCTGCCAGATATGTGGAAAAATGCCATTGTAACACCTATATTTAAAAAGGGAAGTAAATTGGAGCCCTCTAACTACAGACCTATTAGCCTGACCAGTGTAGTCTGTAAGATTATGGAAAAAATTGTAGTAAAGCATATTAGAGTTCTTAGCTGAGCATCCTGTGATTCCGGTGCAGCAGCATGGCTTTTGCCCACATCGGTCCACCATATCCAATTTGTTGTCATGTTTGTCATCATGGACCAAAGATTTCAATCGCAGAGAGCCCATAGATGTAATATATTTGGATTACGAGAAGGCTTTTGACAAAGTACCAATTAAGAGACTTTTACATAAACTAGAATTTGTGGGAATTCGTGGAAGACTACTGAGTTGGATCAAAGCATTTTTGGAACAGAGATCTTTTCGGGTGAGAGTGGGTGAAACACTGTCGGACCATCGCACCATAACCAGTGGAGTACCGCAGGGCTCCGTTTTGGGGCCAGTACTATACATTATTTACACCTTTGACCTACCCCACAGCTTGAAATGTAGCGTCAGCGTCTTCGCGGACGACACAAAGATATTTGCTAACCCACTGATGAATTATGAGCGTCTTCAAGATGATCTGGACAGAATAGCAGACTGGTCCAAGAAATGGCTCCTTAATTTAAATGCCTCGAAATGCTCAGTACTGCACATAGGAAACCGCAATCCTCATCGTACATACATATTGAACAACACAAGAGTAGCGGAGGTCCAAGTACAGACAGATCTAGGGGTGAAGATCATCGAGGATTTAAAGTGGGAGGCTCATATAACATCTGTTACGAAGAAGGCGAATAGCTTGATCTACCTCATTAGGAAGGCATTCGGAACCCTAACTCCAGAGATTATGATGAAGATTCACAAGTCCTTCATAAGACCGATATTGGAATACGCATTTCAGATATGTAGCCCCTATTTTGTTAAGGATATTGAACTCCTGGAGAAGGTACAGAGACGTTTTACTAAAGTACCTAGAATACTCAAACAAAAACCCTATGAGGAGCGTTTGACGATATTGAGGCTCACAACTTTGAAGGACCGCAGGGAACGTGGCGAGACCTAATTGAAACATTTAAGATACTGAATGGGCACTATGACGTTAAAGATTTGGACAACTTATTTACACGCAACGATAATGTTCGTCTCAGAGGTCATCACTTGAAATTGAGCACAAGTTTCTCCAACAACAATCCACATCGGCATTTCTTAAGCAACAGGGTTGTCAGAGCATGGAACAGGCTGCCGGAGTTTGTGGTGTCCGCCGAAAATACCATACAATTCAAGAACAGGCTTGATGAACATTTAAAGAACAAGTAGCGATGAAACTAATGAAGGAAAAAAGGATACAGGCACTATCAGTTGTATACAACTGCCTGCCTGCTAAATAAATAATAATAATAATAAAGCCTCGATCAACATCTTAAGAGGCTTGCGTTAGGCAGTTGGGTCAAGGGCTTGATGCAAAAGGCAGTTTTACTGAGCACGGCACGTATTGTGAGGCGATTCCTGTCTCTGGAGCCCTGACCACCGGTAGCTTGGTCCCTGTACCCGATGCCGGTGGGATACTATTTTTTTATATTTTTAAATGTATTTTTTATATAGGTAGGTATATTTAAAAATGTAAATTTATATGTGATATATTGTAATAAAGAGGAATAATAATAATAATTATGGCAAATTTTAATTATGTCAAGAGTCGATTATGAGATGTGTTACTTATGGAAACTAATTATTATGATACATGTTGTTATAGAAAGTCATTTTATAGCAAATAAAAGTTATGACTGTTGAGTTGTTAAGGCAAACGTTATTCTTATTAGTATATATGATAATAGTGCAAGTAAATATTATGATCGGGGATGATTATGGCAAACAATATTAGTGCAAATGACTTTTTTTTTATACTACTTAGGTGGCAGACAAGCTTACGGCCCACCGAAAGGTTGGTTACCGTAGCCTATGGACGTTTGCAACACCAGAAGCGCTACACACGCGCTGCCGACCCGGGCGCAGGTTGTGACGACCCACAGTTGAAATTTTTCAAGCCGCCCATAAGGCCTTCAACTTGGCTTAACGACCGTCATTTTACTGACAACCGGGACCAACGGCTTATCGTGCCTTCCGAAGCACGGAAACGCTCGTAAATAAATGTCACAAAGTGGTCCACGTGGTGGTCACCCATCCATATCCGGCCATAGTAAATGTTGCTTACTGCAGTGATCGTTTACAGAACACTGAGACCGCGGGGCCACGAGCGCTTCTAAAATTTATGGAAAGCGAGAGAAGACCACATAAATGAAACTGAGACTAAGTTCTGAATAAAAAAAAGACTTTTAAATCGGTTGCACCCCGTAACCACAGCAGTGTGAGTAGGTGGTATGTGTACATAGATTAAAACAAAATTACTTTGTATTTTCTTAATTTATTTTTTACTAGCTGACCCGCGCAACTTCGTTTGCGCCACATAAGAGAGAGTATTACCTGTTCCCGTCGCATTTACTCCCGTCGCGTTGCGTTTACTCCCGTAGCGTCTCCTCGTTAATATTCAATACATAACTATAAATATTCACGCAGCACACGCAACGAAGCTCTCAAAAGGAATAACTTTTCCCCCGTTTTTAAAACATTTACTATTACTGCTCCGCTCCTATTCGTTGTAGCGTGATGCTGTATAACCTATGACACTCCACAATAACGTAGCTTTCTATTGGTGAAAGAATTTTTAAAATCGGTTCAGTATATCCCGAGATTACCCCTTACAATTTAACAAACACACAAACTTTACTTCTTTATAATATTAGTATAGATTACAATTTATACAAATCAGCAGTTTTCTCTAAAATCACAAGATCAATAATTTATTTAACAGTCAGGTATTCTATACACATGAACAGTTAATTTATACAAATCAAGGCTCAGTGAACTTTCGGTTAGGATTTGTAAAGTTACTTAGGGCAGATTCAACCAATACAAGTTATTCTCTTGTATAGTCTTTACTCTGATTTTGATCGGATCCATTCATACAGTAGTACAGTAATACCCGGACTTACACTACCTTGTTAATGAGCATTCCGTCTTATGGGACTTATTCTTTTTAAATATAAATGCGGTCCCACTTATCATGTAAGTCTGGGGTATTTCTGTATTAGAAATCAACAGTAAGGCAATTATTGTTTTCAGTAAACTTGAGACCTGACTATTATCCCCTAATCCACCTTTCCCACCCGGCCATCCAACCTGAGAGGGAAAAGTGGTTATATTTACTTTCATCAGGAAAGGTTCAATTGGCATTACCAAGTAGTACACATTTTTAGCACTTATAAATATATTTATTATTGTTTTCTATTCATCAGTTGTCTATAACACATAGCACAAACTTATTAGCTTAATTTGGGCTAGATATTGTCCAATAATATAAGTATTTTATGATGCAGAAGGAGACAAAACTTGAGCCACTCCGCTAGTATCTAAAGACATTCTGTTAGAATCACTATGAGGTATATCATCTTCATCTAATAATTCCCGCATCCTACGCTTATAAATTTCACTGTCAGGATTGTTCTCTTGATTTCTACACTTATCTAACTTCTTGTCAATAATCCTCACTTTCTCTCTAGCAGGACTTTCTACCGTTTTCACCATTGATCGGATCGTTCTAACCGCTTCAATGAGTATTGCTAATTTGTCATGTCCAGCATGTTGGAATAGCATCTCGGTAACATAACAATCAAGGTTCTCTTGTTCCTTACTTGCTGCATGGAGTACAGCAGCAAGGGCTATCTGAGATGGAGCATAAATTAGACATGCGTCTGTCAAAAATACTTTTTCTAAGAACTCGTCAATACCACTCCTCAAACGCTCTGGATTTTGCAAGTTGCATCTAGTTTTTATATCAATTAGAAACCCTTCTACAGGTCTAAAGGGGTTATGAATAGTTAAATGATAATTTAACTGCTGCATCAATAATAATTCATTGTTTAAAATAATATCCGACGCTTTGTCTCTATCACCCTTGATATTAGCGACGAACTGGCCGATGGAAACGTTAAATTCTTCTACCTTACACGCTAAATACACACACGTAGCTAGAATTTCCTTTGGGTGATAATCCATGGTAGAATTGTACAGGTAAAATCGTTTGAAGTATTGAAAGGCAGTACCAATAACCCCTTTGGGCATTGGAGGGCTGAATCGCTTACAAAACTCTTTCAAATGTAATTCGTACTGCTTCAGAAGTAGCCGCTCCTCCTCAGGTGACAAAAAGACGTTGTGTCTTTGAAATTCGTCAATATGTTGCCCATGCTTCAATATAAATGCATGATTGTGCTTTTCACGCAAACGTGCCAATTCGTTATCGTCACCGAATGTCCAAAACTTCTTTTGCGAGCTCGTTGAAAACATTTCTAGGCTATCCTAAAACAAAAAGCTTGAAACAACTTCAAAGAATCACACACTATCTAAATAACATGTAGGTAAACAAGTTTAAATTGCAATGCAGACAGTAAACATTTCCAAAAGCTGCCATAGAAGACAGACGACAGTCAGAGTCTGACAGGCCTGACAGCGCATAGATTGCAAATTTGCAATTTTTCATTCGTGTAAGGAACAGGCGAAGATATTACAAATATGCATTCCACTTATATTCAAATACATACTCTATACCTCCAACTCTTTTGGGGTGTCTTGGTTGTGCGGCTACTGGCAAATCCTTCTCAACAAACAATAAAATTACAAAATATTTGACAAATAATGACAAATAATTTAAAAAACGGAACGTTCCTTATTTTCAAAGTTTATCCATAACAAACTAAGAAACAAAAAATCCTCTATACATATAACTTATATTACTAGAGATAAAATGCAATTTAGACACATTTTCACTAAAAGTGGATTATCTTTTAGTGCCACTAACTAAGGCAGCGTGGTCTGTGACATAGCCTATTCCATGCGAAATAAACTTAAAAACAGAATCTTTTTCTCTTTCTATTGCACTGTTCTCGACTAGTCTCGACTAGGATCAAGTATACCCATATACTTGATCCTAGAGTCTCGATTTTCCTTCTCTTTCTGACCACAATTTGAGTCATCTTCATCCTTGATGGAATGTCGCTGATTGTCATAAATTAGTGAAATTGAGACTATTTTTGTAACAACTAACATTTGATTTAATTTTTAAACAAGTGCATACAAAATGTCACGTGCCGGTGAGAGACCCAACCAAGCGCAAACCTACAAACTCGTCGTTGTTGGAGGCGGCGGTGTGGGAAAAAGTGCAATTACAATACAATTTATTCAGGTATTTATCGTCGTATTCTGGGATAATTACACCTCTTATTAACAGATTTAAGAATAAACTGAACGTTACAATAGAAGCTGAGTGCGATTCTTTTATTAGTGTTATGCCATCATGCTTAAAAATAGTGATTCTTAGCCAGTCTATGTCAAGGCCTGTTTGAAGGCGACTCCGCCCACTGGCGTCACCGCATCTGGTGCTGAAACTGTTAGTTTTCTGTTCCAGAGCTACTTCGTGACAGATTATGACCCTACCATTGAGGACAGCTACACAAAGCAATGTGTTATTGATGACGTGCCAGCAAAGTTGGATAGTGAGTATAATTTTTCAACTCTGCATCCTGTCTGCTGGTATGGTGGGTGTCTCCAACCATAGTAATTTATGCCATGATAAAAACTGTCAAGGGTACAACCTACTTTTACTTCTAATATTATTCCTTTCCCTAGAAAGATATAATAAAGCTTCGGAGACAGCATGTTCTTGTGAGAAACTTCACTATGCCCCTGCATATTAATAGGCATTATTAGTTAATAATGAAATGTAACTATTATTGCACTTGGTAAAGTGCAAGAAGCTTGCCAAATCAAACATATACCACAAGTCTAACTGAGCTATTAAATGTTTTGATTTTTCAACCAAATTTTTCTGTGTAAATAAGCGTCATAAACGGTCAGTAAAATCTCTAAATCTAAATCTGTACCGACACAGGTAATTTCTCCATAAGTTCACAAAACTTTATTCTAAATTGAATTGTGCAGTAATATTTTTCATATCATTTTTATTCCAAGAGACCCTTAAATGAATAAATTATTGCTGTTTCCTACTCTCACTACACTATGTGAGGTGAAAGAGTGTGCAAATGAAATTCAATGGACACCCCTGAAACATTTTCTATCTAATAGAGTGGTCGTGGAATAGAATAAGTTGCCTGAACATGTTGTGGGTACACCCACTGTTAAAGCCTTCAAAAACCGCCTGGACAAAGTTTAGATTAGATACACACGCTTCAGCTCACTGAGCTGCTAGTGTGCTTTATTAATATAATTATAATGGTTGACTGACTAGGATGAAATTGGCCGTTGACTACAAAGACTTTCTATATAAACTGAGTTAGACACGCCATACTCTAACAAACGAGATTTCAAAAGCATTCCTCAAACACACACATTGCTAAGACTACACTCACTTAAAAATAATATTTACGTAATTGTAACAAGAGTAAAAGAGAAGGCGTATGGACTCCGATTGCAAGCAGAGTACTCTTGAAGTTCTGACTCACTACAGTGCGAGCAACGCTGCTAATTAGCTCAGTTTATAGGTTTCAAAATCGGTGCGTAGGGCATGTCTACGTCAGTTTATATAGAAGTATTTGGTTGACTAGTGCAACCTCAACATTATATCTTTTAATGATTATTATTTCATAAGAGTTTAAAACTAGGCCCATGAGAAAGGAACTATAAAGTAATAAACATCCAAAAATCTTCACAATTTCTCACATTTGTAATATTAGTCTGTACTCATAATTTGAAGAGGAAAGATTTGATTGTTTGCTTGTGTTGAATATACTCAGAAACTACTTAACAGATTAGAAAAATTCTTTTACTGTTGGGATATTACTCTATCCCGGGATCTCCCGAGATAGGGTAATTTCCATTTTAAATTTAGGGTAATCTATACCTATATATGTATAAAAGAAAGTTGTGTTAGTTTAACTATTTATAACTGAAGAACGGCTGTACCGATTTGGCTGAAAATTGGTTGTGAAGTAGCTTAGAACCAGGAGACGGACATAGGATGCTTTTTATCCCGTTTCAGCGCGCTTTTTAGGCGCTTTTTTTGGTCACTCAGAGTAAATGCGACGGGACACCCGTTCCCGTTTACTGTCTATGTGACGCAAACGAAGTTGCGCGGGTCAGCTAGTTAGATATAAATTACAAATTTAACAGGGTGACATTGGCTAGGACTTAAAAGTAGACCTGTTATTCTTAAACTTCTCTTATCTCTCTTAACTGACAATGTACATGACTGTAGAGCTATTTTTAAGTGTATCCAAACAATATTTAAATAAACATTATGATGTCAAATATTTATCTTATGTCTGAGTTAGATAAAGATTTGATATGGCTCAGATTGTTATTTTAACAAACGCATATTTATTTACAGCTAATAAATACAGACTGTTAACGTCAAGATATTATTTTCATAGCAATGATAATATATTTCGTAATGTCTGGATGTCCTCGTAGCATACCAACATGGTGCAATGTCGATTTGACATACCTACATCATGCCTGAAAATGATATACCCAGACCTGTAAATGGTATATGCTAGCCTGTGCCTAGATTTTTGCTTTTAAATTTTATTAAAAGAAAGAAGCTCTCGTGGCCCCGCAGACTCAGTGTTCTGTAAATGATCACTGTAGTAAGCGACATTTACTATGGCCGGTTATGGATGGGTGACCACCTCGTGACCACTTTGAGACACCTATTTGCGAGCGGTTCCGTACTTCGGAAGACACGTTAAGCCGTTGGTCCCGGTTGCCAGTAAAATGGCAGTCGTTAAGCTAAGTTGAAGGCTTTATTTCAACAGCAGGCAGTCACAACCTGCGCCTGTCCATTTAAACACGGCAATACGGCTCACCACCTATTACGGGGGACAAAATTATACAAAGGTGAAATGTGGGCATATAATATGCCTCTGCCTACCCCTTTGGGGATAAAGGCGTGACCATATGTATGTATATATGTACAATCTACATCATACCTGAAAATGGTATACCTGCTAGCCTGGATTTTTGCTTTTAAATTTTATTTAAATAAAGAAGCTCTCGTGGCCCCGCAGACTCAGTGTTCTTTAAATGTGACCACCTCCTGACCACTTTGTGACATCTATTTGCGAGCGTTTCCGTGCTTCGGAAGACACATTAAGCCGTTGGTGTGGTTGCCAGTACAATACTCGTTAAAGCTAAGTTAAAGGCCTTTATGGGCGGCTTGAAAAATTTCAACAGCAGGCAGTCACAACCTGCGCCTATCCATATCAACACGGCAATACGGCCCACCACCGTGAAATGTGGGCATATAATATGCCTCTGCCTACCCCTTCAGGGATGAAAGGCGTCATAATTTATGGATGTATTTATGTAAATTTTATTAATAGAAGATCTCTGATTAATCCTGAACCAACCAAGTGCGAATCAGATTTGCGCATGAAGTATTCTGTACAGATATATAGACCTGTTTTTACCCTTTGGGTATGGAACCTTATGGCGCTTTGCAAACGACAGGGCGGGCCGGGCCGGTCAATTTCACCGCGAACGATAGTGCTAAGGTCCAGGGAATCCTATACTATAGTCCGCGCCAGTTAGCGTGGCAATACAGGACATTAAACCCACCTCCTTCCCGAAAAAAACGATAGATTACTATAGTATCGTTATAGTATCGCTCACATTGATAAACTGCCGAAAACGGACATCGGTCGATTATCATAATACGGGGGAATGTAGTCTTACGAAGCTACAAGAGAACGCACTAAAAATAAAGAATTAAAGATTTTTACATAATCACTTTTCTAGTCGTAAATGATAATTGCAAAAATGTGCCGCATCAGAACTGATTATTATGAGTGTAAATTGTATAAGAGGTCGACATTTTGACTGTTAAGTACTAATATAATCGTTTATTGTAATGTTAAAACCTTAACAACTGTCACATAAATTAAAGAATATCATTATATTCAAATAAAAAACCGGAAACATTACAATTTCTGATAATTGAGTATCATTGAAATAGAAAAAATCGAAAATTTTAGACAAACGCGGCGCTTCTAGTAGATTACGAACACTGCACAGCACTCGAATCGGCAGGGATGCGGCACCCTCGGCCTGCCGCCGTCCGCGCCCGCGCCGCGCCGGTGTGTCGGCACAGTTCCGCCATCTTTTTTGTTTATACCGTGAATTACCGTGTCGCATTCGCATGCGCCTCGTGCAAGTCGTGCGGCGTGTTTCGGAAACTTATGATTGTTGTTAATTTTGTTCTATGTGTGATAGTTGTGGGAAGTTTTTGTTATTTCTTTGTTGTTAATGTTGTTGTTATTGTTGCTGTTATTATTGTTATTGTGTTGTTGATTTTTATTGTAAAGAAATGGAACCAGAGGCCGGACCATCTACTGGTTAACCCAGTGAACGCCGCCGTCGACGTAATATTTTACAAGCAGAAGCCGGTTCCGGGCGTATACCTTTTACTTCCCCGACACAGAAACGGCCATCAAAAGTTATCACCAGTGGCGAAAAACTTATGATAATTAACATAATATATATAAATATGTGAAAAAATCAACGCCGGACCATGAACACGTCACTAATCACGATTTGGTGAATAAAACAGCTGAAGATCTTTAAGGCAGAATACGAAAAACTCTCGGCAACAGTTGTATTTAATTTCAAAGAAAACTGATAGTAATGAATTATAAATTATGCGTAGTATTTTTTTTTGTTGTAAATAATAACTATTATTATGTAAAATAAATGACTGATATTTAATTATGTGTTGCTTCAATAATGCATCCTACGGTTATCATCCCCTGCCTAACTCGGAGCTGTCTAGACGACTATACCACGATTCACTAACGACAGCATTTTCTGTCGTTTTATGAACATAGAATCTGTCGTATTTGCAAATCACGTAACAGTGGTAGGGGGGTGTGAATGACTTGTATTGCCACGCTAACTGGCGCGGACTATATCAACGCACATGAAGGTCTAAAAGACCGCGCCACTAGTGCCCGGCGGACACACATTTTTGCGGTGAGGGCAGTCGTGGGCATCGACGGGCAGACACGGTCTTTATTACGTCTGCCCGCCCCGTCGTCTGCATTGCGCCTAATCAAAATCCTAAACCGTCCCAATTTGACCTATCCTACCTGGATAAAGCAATGTGAAATGTTAAAGTTATTTTGCACAGGGATATACTGTCTGCGCAAAATAACTTTTACGTTTCACCACAGGGCGGAAAATCCATACATACGTTTTCAAGCTTGAATGTGTGCGTGTGATCAAACGTTTCCTTACCACACCCGCCAACTACCTATAATGACAACTGTGGCGCGGGGGAGTTGCCTATCTGTATGTAATTCTATTATATTATCTTTGGTTTCACACATTAAAAAGTAGATTCGGAAGTTGGAATTTCAGTCATAATACAGAGTGAGAATTTCAGTCCAAATTTAGCTTCGGATTCGATGATGCTGATATAATTACTTGCTCATAATACTAATAAAATAAAACCAACTCCGAAAATTAACTAGCCACGTAAACATGTACCATTATCTAAAACATTCACCATTTTATCCCCTCAGTTCTGGACACAGCCGGCCAAGAGGAGTTCAGCGCTATGCGGGAACAATACATGAGGTCAGGCGAGGGTTTCCTCCTGGTATTCTCCGTAGCAGACCATGCAAGCTTCGACGAGCTGTACAAGTTCCACAAGCAAATCCTCCGTGTCAAAGACAGGGATGAATTCCCAATGCTGCTGGTGGGAAATAAAGCTGACTTGGATTATCAGAGAGTGGTAAGTAAATTATATTACTTTTTTAGTTTAGCATCTCTGCCATTTAATTCAAAGGCAGAAGTGGAGCTTTACTGGTGGAATTTCTTGTCTCAGGGTTCACCGTTTCTAAATAGGTACTTATGATGACGTTAGTAAAGTTCCATTAATCTTTCAGAAATTATAACTGATTGTCATCTTTTTTGTAAGGGGCTCCACCAAAATCACCGAAAGCCAACTTGCTTGCGGTGCGCCTGCTGATCAAGTCGTTGACAAGGCCAATGCCCTTATGCTGCTCCTAGGCAGATCTAAGATCACCCCAAGCGCCCATTTCCAGTTAGAGATTGGAAGCAACTAAGATACGCTAAGAGAAAAGGGAGCAATACCTTTTTTATAGCTCCAAACGTCTGGACACATGAATTGGAATTTTCATGCCTTCTTTGAATGAGTTAGGCGCTTTGCAAACGACGGGGCGGGCCGGACCAGTTAATTTCACCGTGAACGATAGCGCTAAAGGAATGCTATACTACCAACCCACATGAAGGGCAAAAACGCAGTTGCCCGCCTGGCAATGGCGGCGTGGTATGTCCGTGGCTACCTGCCATGCATCACATAAACCAGTTTGTAGTAAGTAACGAACACGGTGGCGCGGGGCGGCTAGCTCAGTCCAAGCCGCGCGCTTTCTAGTGATGGACGTGAATTAACTGCCTCCGTCCCTCGTGTGCCTTGTTTTCGCTGTGAGGGCAGTTGCGGGCATCCACGGGCAGACGCGGTCTTAAGTACGTCGAGGACAAAAAGATCGGCCCGTCCCCTCGTCTGCTAAGCGCCTTAATGAACATTTATTAAACTGTGGTCATCTCTATTCCAGGTATCACTAGAAGAGGCACAATCCTTATCGCGCCAACTCAAAGTACCGTATATCGAATGCAGTGCGAAATCACGAATGAACGTGGACCAATCCTTCCACGAGCTTGTAAGATTAGTAAGGAGCTTCCAAGAATCAGAACGTATCAACATTAAATCTGAATACCCCGGCAACAAAAAGAAAAAATGCACCATCTTGTAACATATATTTGGTCTGTGGTGAGTTTGAGTTCCAAATTCAATTTTCGCGCTCTTTTTATGACTTATGATTTTTTTATTGCTACGTAAGCAACTGATTATTATTTTTGTATTATTTTCTGAAACATTTTTTCAGTATTGTGATATACCGCTATTTGCAGCGTGTCAGACATTCTTTTAAATCGAAATAAATATTATTTTTTTATAAATGTATATAAATGGAACTTTATATAATTATACTGTTTAAATACTTAGTCATTAAAAACCGCAATACGTTCGGCTAAAATTCAAATTTTTATTTATTATCTCTGTTTAAAAATAAGAATAAATGTACTAAATTTTGAGTTATTACATAATTGGTTATGTTTTCTTTTAATTTAAGAATAAAAATCAAAACTGTTAATTGGGAAAATATTGAAGTTTTGAAAATTGATCCAAATTGGGACTAATAAAGGGTGTTTTTTTTCGAGGTATAGAACTTTGAAATGGAATAAAACAAAGGTGATTGTTTTTATTGATATGGAAATGACTTTATTCGAAAGGAAATCTTCTGGCATTATAATTTAAATATGATTTCTGGCATATAACCGCCAGGGCTGGCTCGGACGTAGTCTAATCTAGAGGTCCAATTTTCGATGACTTTCCCAACATTTGTGGCCGTATAGCGACAATATCGCTCCGAATGTTATCCTCCAAGTGGTCAATCGTTTCGGGCTTATCGGCGTAGACGAGCGACTTCACATATCTCCACAGAAAATAGTCAAGTGGCGTAAAATCGCACGACTCTGGAGGCCAATCCACGTGTCCAAAACGTGAAACTATGCGGTTACCAAACGTTTCCTTCAATAAATCAATTGTGGCACGAGCAATGTGACATGTTGCGCCGTCTTGTTGAAACCACTACTCCTGCACAACATGGTTGTTCAATTGATGAACGAAAAAGTCAGTAATCTTCGCTCTATAGCAGTCACGATTGACTGTAACATTCTGGTCAGCATCGTTTCTAAAGAAGTACGGACCAATTATTCCACCAGCCTATAAAGCACACCACACAGTCAGTTTTACTGGATGTAACGGTGTCTCAACATACACTTGAGGATCATCATCACCCCAAATATGGCAGTTTTGTTTATTGATGTATCCATTCAACCAAAAGTGAGCTGCACCGCTAAAGAAAATTCGCTTATGAAAATCACGATACGCATTTCGGAAAGAACCATGATTTTTAAAATAAATTTGCACAATTTGGAAGCATTGTTCAGGCTTCAGTCTATTTATGTTAAAATGCCAAACCATACTAAACATAAATCACTTTACAGCTGACAAAAATACCGCCGGTTAAAACAGCTAGGCCAACTTAAAGTTCTATACCTCTAAAAAAACACCCGTTATTTACATGGTAATTCTAGAAATTATTGAATAACCTTCAAATTATAATTAGTAAGTTTATCGTGTAATTATACCTACAAGTTGATTTGGTAACAAGAAGCAGACTATGCAGATAATTCGACTAGTCTTCTTTCAACAATAATCGAATAATCGACTAAATTGCTGTGCAACTCAAAAAAAGTGCAAATAAAAAACCAAGATTTTTAATCTTCAATATTAACTCAAATAACGAAATAGGTGTGTGTAAGAATCCATTTTATTTATTTTAAAACGGAGGTACCTCCTACTTTCTCCGAATAGGTGCCATACTTGAAACCACCATTATAAAATTTAAAAAAATCCGAGTTAGTATTTGACAAAAAATATTATTTTGCCCGGATATGAATGGTGTTTAAAATTGAAATCTAGCAACAAAATAAATATTATAAAATCATGTATTCTTATTCATAATTCTACCACCGTTTTTATATCTGTAATAGTAAGAATTAGCGGTCGCTAATAAATATTTTTAAACGCACTTTTATACACAAAAACTATAAACATTGCCAGACCAGCCAAAAGTGTTCAGGGTAATATATCAATGCGGAATAATATCGTTTTATAGTAAATTCCGTATGTATTCGATTAGATTTCGGTCGATTAGATAATCGATAATCTAATCTACTCTAATACTTGACGTACATGTAACATATCGAATCAATATGCCAACTAAACGCCAATTGCTAAGCGAATGTTAACGACTAAGGGACTACCTAAACAAATTAGAGATAGTATAGATGAAAACCTACATACTAAATTCGCTGAGGCTACGCACACATAGACGCCGCTCACAGAGTTAACAGACACGCGGTCAAACATTTTCATAGTAGTTTTCGATACTGATTTGTACGCGAGTGTGCGTTAGCAGAGGGTAGGTGTGAAAAAAAGTACATACATGAGATTTCCATCTGCTGTCAAATTTGTACTGCCTACCCACATATTATTTAGCTTTTGTCGTATTTCTATCTTTTTCTGACGCGTTGCAACACCAATAATCACAGCGAGATAGCACAATGCGCTTTCTCCGTCGTAGATACAATAGAATGCGTTCGCTATTCGCTATGTTACTTGCTCCGATTACTGAGTGCCTAGAGAAGATACTACCGATTAATCGTCAGTTATTACTGAGTCGACACAAGTTTCCGCATTTACGGCTAGGTGGCGGTGACTCGATTACATACACATTCAAAAAATAATAATGATAATTATGCACTCGCAGAAACTCTGAGGTTGAAGTACTCGTTTTAATGCATACGAAATACCTAGATAAACTGAATCGAGCTGAATATACGTGTGTAAGTAATCCCTTAGGGCACATGAATAATCGGATTTATTTACCTCACTTATCTAGGTCCATTTTTTTATATCACCGAATTCATGGTGTAATAAAATTTAATTTATTGATGGATAATTCGTTGGTTTTGCAGAAAGTGCGTCTAAAAATACTATGATACTACATAATCACACTCCATATAATTTAAGCACAATTTTTACAAAACGGTGCTCATAGCTTATAGGTTGCACAATCTTCTTGGGATGTGATCCCGTCAATTCTACAATAATTATACTTACATATAATTTTGAGTAGTCTTTGTATAAAATTATACCTATTTATTTTATATCTACATTAATATAAGATGACCATTAATAATTCAATTCAATTCAATTCAAATCATTTATTTCGGACTCAGATCCATATAATGTTAGTAACAATATAGCTTAACCTAGTGTTAGTATTATAAATTTATTTACACATCAAGTACAATTATTCGTCAGATATCATTTAATTATTTAATATATTATTATTTAATGACATGCAGTGAGATCCACCTATGAATGAGGGTGGAGTCCCACCTATCTGAAAACACATTCAGGATGCTGTTTGAAGAGGATCGCAAGCGTGTCAGCATAGAAGCGCATCGTTTCCGCATTATCGCGGCGAACCCGTCAACCCGCGCCTCCGCGAACATGCCTGATGCGCTGCAACGCCACGGCAACCTCAAAAGCACTCTGAATGCTTTATTATACTGGATGCGCAGGTCGCTGTATGCCCTCTGCGTGAACTTAGACCACAGGCTGCACGTGTAAAAAGATTGGCAGAAGGCCTTGAAGAGTGTTACTTTAACTGTGTCAGTGCAGCGAGCAAACCTGCGAGCCAGCATGTTACAGCGAACAGCCAGCGACCTGCGCTCCCTGTTAATATCCACGTTATCGCTTAAGTCCTCGGTGACCCAGTGGCCCAAGTACTTAAACTTTTCAACCCGACCTAAAGGGGATCCACAGAGTGTAAGCTCCGGCAGGTGCTTGTAAGTAGAGGTACCTGACTTAAACACCATCCATTCACTCTTATTGGTGTTGTACCTGAGTCCATGGGCCAGCGCATAGCCTTCACAGATTTTAAGAAGCTTTCTCATTGCGGCAACCGATGGACTCAGCAACACCATATCATCAGCATAGCTGATGTTATTTACACATACACCATCTACGTGACACCCTGTTCTGGAGTTATTGAGCTCCACTATCAGCTTATTCATGTACAGGTTAAACAATAGTGGAGAACTCACCCCCCCCTGCCTCACCCCACATTGTAACCCATAGACGTCGGAATAGGTGCCAGCCCATTTAACTCTATTCCTTTGACTGCCGTACCAATACCTTAGCAGAGATATAATATTAGCCGGGACGGTAGTATCCTGGGCAAGCTTATTCCAGAGCCGTTCATAATCTACTAGCTCGAAAGCTTTCGACAAGTCCAGAAAACAGGCTATAATTGGGGTCTTTCTGTCTGTGTAATACTGGACAGTCTGCTTGAGGCATAAGATAGCGCTTTCAGTAGATAAATTTTCCCTGAAACCGAATTGACTATCCTCTAGAACGATGTGGTCTGCTAGGGTTTTCTCAAGCAGACTATCCAACACTTTTGCTGTTACCGTGGCCAGTGAGATTGGTCTATAGTTAGTGATGTCGGAAGCATCTCCAGTTTTATTCTTAATTATTGGCACAACAACTGACTGTGTAAGCTCCGCAGGTAGGTAACTATGACTCAAGCACAGGTTGAAGAACATGGCTAGCACCCTTGGTAAGTGCACTCCAGCATATTTAAGATGTTCGACGCTGAGGCCGTCGTGACCAGGGGATTTCCCCTTTACCATATTTCGGATACATTTCTCTACTTGTTTAACAGAGAATTGGACAATTGGAGTCCCAGCCACGGCAGCCCCAGCCTCGCTAACTGCAGAATTGTGAGAGTCAGACAAAGGAGAGCTCACTTTAAAATATTGTAAAAAAGCATTCGCAATATCCGTGGGCTCAGACACACCTGCGACGCTCACCGGTACTCCCACTTTATGTTTTAACTTCTCAGTCAAATTCCAAAACTTTGAAAATTGTTTACATCTATGACTATTTGCTAACATGTCCATTTTAATTTGCACTTGGTTATTTTGACAGTATTTTAATTTAGATTTAAAATGATTTCTTAACGTACACATATTCTCGTAAATATAACCGCTAGTAGGTTTATTGTATGATAACCACATTTGATAGGAAAGACGGGCAATACGGTGAGCCTCGCGAACGTGCTTGTTCCACCCCGTTACATATTTACCCTTATGACGCTTTTTGACAGAGCTACAATGCGTGCGCTCGGCACCCTTTTTTAAAATAGAAACAAAATTATTATACATACAGTCAATTAGCAACCGATGTTCGGTATTGTTACACATATTGTCAGCACATTCCCGAAACTCTGTTGGGAAGTCTATTTGCTTTAGTTTTTCATTACAAAATTGGAAATAATTATTATTCTGATCTGCATCCCTTTCCCCCCACACAATTTTGCTGTATAAAATATTTGAGCTTGAAATTTTAGGTTTAATTAAATTAATATTACATTCAACTAGTAACGGAATATGGTCAGATTCGTAAACATCATATAATATGGACGCGTCATTCACTAAATGTCTGGCAGAGTCAGTGACAACACAGTGATCTAGCCAGCGGAGGGATCCGTTGACTGGGCACATAAACGTATGAGAATCTGAGGGCAGAAGTTCTGTATCAATGCAAGACCATGACTCATCATAACAAATATTAAGTAACTCACTTGAAAATCTCGTTCCAGGGTGTGCATTAAGGTCTCCCAATATAAACACAGATTCCACTCCACTGCCTTCGATCACTGAAATAATCTCACTAAGACAATGCGTGAACTCGGGCAAATTAGCGGCACAGTCCGTGGGCATATACACGCAAAATATCAGCAAGGTCCGTCTTCCCTGCTCTGCTTTAATACACGCGATACGATCACTAACACAATTTACCACTGACACAGACGTGAACGACGTCTTCCTCCACAAAAGCGCTACGCCCCCATACGGTCTTCCGACGAGAACTCCAGCAGAAGTATCCACGGCTGACTTCCCGGTGTATGCAAAGTCACTATGAATGGTTGCCAAATATGGAACGTCATGTGGCAGGAGCCATGTCTCCTGCAAGGCTAAAACGTCGACCTGGTTACATAGTTTTCGCACACAATCCACAGACCGAACAACGTTTTTACAATTAAATGTACAGAGTTTAACGTTGGACATGGAACCCATTATGTATTCAATATGCTTTCACCAGTGTCCTGTTTATTTACTTTATCTGTAAAACGTTTCTTAAAGTAAATAAACCGTCTAAATTGTATCCCTACCGGCCATATTTTGTCATCCAAAAATGTATTCAACTTATATTTTGATACATACAACTTAAATGCATTATATGATCGTTCCGACTTCATATTTATTTTCTCAAGTTGAACTATTTCCTGTGTCTTACTCTGTATATAGTCACTAATGTCTCTTTCCGTAGTCTGTTTGTCCACATTCGTAATAAAAAGAGGAATCTTTGAATCTGCTGCCTTAAACTGGAAGTTATTGTTAGGACTGGCGGTTCCCGTTTTTCCTGCAAACCTATTCTTTGACTTTCTATTTTTCACAAGTGTCCAACCCTCTTCTTTCTGGTTTTTAGACCATTCACCTTGCAACAAAACTTCCACCATGGTTTTATTAGTGTGTGCGGATTGGACTGGCGCCGCCTTCGTATCCACAATAGATCTATTTTCTGATGAAGTCGAGTTTTTCGGCGTAACGGTGATGGGCAATTCGTCTGCACAGGATAGTTCCCGCGCCTGGGTGTTAACGATAGAACGATATTTCGGACTGTCGCCGTCGTCGTCAGTACGTTGAGCGTGCGCCTGTTGATGAGTCATACAACCGGTCAGCTGAGTAGAAAGGTCCGGCGCCGCTCGCGCCGGCGACAATCCAAACGGCCCGCTGTCTAGATAATTGTACCCTCCACCTCTCACTTTATTCACACGGGAATTAAAGATCGGATTTGGTATAAGATTTTCGGAAATCTTATTATTTTCTTTAAACGCTAATTCCAGATCACTTTTAGTAATATAACTACTTTTAATATCACTTAACTCGGCGCGCAACACTAGCAGATCTTTTAATATTTTCGTTACGTCTACGTGATCGAACGATATTGGAGGCAGTTTTTGTAAATCTCTCGCTACGAAGACAGGGATTTTATCCGGATCGATTTCCTTAATTAAACAAATCATGTCCTCGAGGTCTTTTTGCTTCTTCCCGTCTTTACGTCGCGAAATATTTCGCCGGTTGGTAGTCACGGATTCAAACAGTAATTTCTTTGCATCTTCGATATCCGGGGCTGAGAAGGCGGATACACATATCCTAATCAGGCTTTCAGTATCCATAACATCATTCTTGTTCTGAATGAAGGCTAACACTTCACTTATTATAATATTACAATTAACACATTTTAACGTATTAACCGCCATAGCTGACACGAAAACGCCCGAACGTCAGCGCGGTGCGAGCGAGACTGATAATGTGACATGGCAAATGCCATAGGTAACGCCAGGTGCCTTGGCTAGTTTAAAAAAAGCCGGTAAAAAATTCACATTAGCTTTGTAATGAAATAAGTTAATATACTGTATCAATGATATTTGTGTACATATTCGGTAAATATCGCAATAACGCACCAAAGTACCTTCAAATGAGTACAATTTATTGTACTTATAATATATGTAGCTATCTCTTTTTGTACTATGTGGATCATATCGCTTAGTCTCGTTTATATAAACACCAATGTGGTTCAATAAAAAAACGTAGCTCATTTGAACTAACCTATCTTGTGCTTAATATCATTGCTGTTAATTTTTAAAAAAACTTTACTAGTCTATGATTCCATATCCTGTGCTCGATGTGGTGAGTTGAAAAAAAAGAATAACTTTTTTTATGCAATTTGAGAATAAACCACCGCAATTTAATTACCATACAAAATTACAATGACAAATTATCAGTCCCACCATAAATAAGTAAGTATTCTCGCAGAAAATAAATCAATTAATAAGATCCTAAGTTTAAAACTAGGACAATATCTTGTATTATAATAAAATTATATAAAAATGTTTAATCAAATTAGAAAGGTTTTGTTTTATTAATTTATAATCTAAAGCGGAACCGGGACTTTGTATTAAATAATGGATATTATAAATCTTTTATTTCAATTAATAGAACGTGTCGTCAAAACTTATAAAACATTATTATTAATTAAAATTTGTAAAATATATTTATATGAAATTTCTAATGTACGTGTTTAAATATACGCCTAAAACCAAATACTAATGTGTGTAAAATATTTTTGTTATTTTATTTGTCGTTGGATAATTAATTTTAGGTTAGCGCTAGTTGTATGTATTGAAATGAAACATTTGTTTAGATGTTTTAGTCGATTTTGTAATCGATTTTTTATAGCAATTGTTGTAAAGAAAAGAAACAATCTTTTTTATACGATATTTCTAAAGAAATGGTTCATTAAGCTTCTAAACCTAATTTGAATATGTAATTGTCAAGTGAATTATTTGTTTAGATGTCTGACTTTGGGACACCAAGGACCCTAGCTCATGTTAAACACGTAACATTACCGCATAACTTCTTGACTTGTAGCGAAAGTGAGAGAAATCGTATTATACCTTTCTATCTCATAACTGCTACCGCTCGTCAGATAAAGGCGAACTGTGCCACACATATTTATTTATTTAATATATCCGGACTTTGCACTCCATATGTACGTCAAGGGGCTGTGTTCGATTATACGAATTTATACTAATAAGTATCCAGCTATACATCTAAACAAATAGTTCATAATATTTCGTAATAAGTTATAATTTTATAAAGAGATACATATTTTTATATTGAAGTATTGGTTTTACACATTTTTTGCTAAACATGTATATTAGTTGATGCACATGTGTTTTTATACAGATTTACAAATGATTTTTATCGATTTTAGAATTTACAATGACGTAAAGAGATCAACAATAAATTGTAATGTTTTATATTCAGCTTTATAGTTAGTCGATTAAGTGTAATTATTATAGTATTTCTGGTTTTGGCAAGAAGATTCGTTTGAAATGTAATGTCTTTTCAGTTATAGACCCATGAGCAAAATAAACCAGGTAAAAATTTTAGTCGATTTTTAAATCGAGTGTGTAACAAATAATAATTTGAACCAATGAAAACTGACAGGCTGCTTTCGGATATGATAGCAGATTCTTTACAGATTGACAGTTTTCTAGATTTAAGTAATTTAAAAATAAATAAGTTGTTTAAAATAAAACAAAATATTTGTTCTTTTTTACAGGGTAATGTTTTGTTCATGAATTGAAGCCAAGCCACCATTGAGTGATTTGGTCACGATCAATATAAAACAATTAATTTAACTATGTGAATAATATTGCTAGCGGATTAATCTTCTTACTACCAAAAATATTTAATTATAAATACTGTAAAAAGTAATTATAATATGTAATGGATCAACATTAATTTATTATTTACTGAATACAAAAAACCTGTCTTTTGCCGGTACCAGTATTTTGTTGTGTTGTGAACTCATGCAGTATCATATAATTATAATTTAACCTTGATTATTATTATAAAATGAAGTACCTACGAATGATCACTATAATATCTTTCGAGCCTCGAGTGCAATCTAAATTTAAGAAATCGGTCTAAAAGTATTGTCTAAATGTTTTTGTAATTTGATTTTCTTAAAAATAAAATCTACCCACAATTTGGAAAACTCAAGCTTCGTGCAATAAATGATTATTATTATTTTATTATTATCAACTTTTAATTGTGACAGCTCAGGCCTATGAAGCGGTAATCAATTTAAAACAATTTTCAATAGTTGTTATACTTGATTGAGTGTTACCTACCGCCCACTTTGTAAACTGTCATAGAAAACAGACTTTATGCGTATCGCCATTTATTTACTGATTTTTTTTTTGTTTTTTACTTCCTACTTGAGATTAGCGGAATCTGTACTAATATTATAAAGAGGAAAGATTTGTTTTTTTGTTTGTTTGTTTGTTTGTTTGTAACGAATAGGCTCCGGAACTACTGGACCGATTTGAAAAATTCTTTCACTGTTGGAAAGCTACACTCTTTGCGGGTAACATAGGCTATATTTTATTCCCGTATTCCCACGGGAACGGGAACTACGCGGGTGAAACCGCGTGACGTCCGCTAGTCGTTGATAAACAGAGGGCAATTTATTTAAAAAAAGAAGAAGAATCATTTTGACAAAGTATAATTTTGTATACGAAAACTGAAAACTCTAATCATAAATGTTGGTAAATACTTCCATATTAGCCATATTGAATTTACAATAAAGGCATCCCATCGCAATTATTCAGTGCAGGTGCAATAATGTAAAAAAGCTTTAACTTGAGGCGATCTATCGCCCTAACGTACTAATAATTGGAACTGATATCCAGCTAATTATTGTATTTGTAAAATAAACCATTGTAACATATTTCGTTTGTATTTTATTGTCACACTACCCACCGAACATCGTACTGTCTCAAAATCCTATGATATGAATTTTTTCTATCCCCGAAGGGGTAGGCAGAGGTATAGTATACGCCCACATTTCACCTTACAGTTTTACGTCCCACGTAGTAGGTGGTGAGCCTATTGCAGTGTTGAAATTATAGGCGCAGGTCGTGACGACTCGCAGTTACGAGCCGCCCATAAGGCCTTCATTGGCTTAACGATTGTCATTTAATTGGCAACCGGGTTTCATTTAGACTATTCCTTCTCTACGCAATGGGTCGTTTTTCAAAAGAGTTGCCTTAATACCTCTTACAGACACCCTCGGTGGCGACATTTTGCACTCTTTTCCATCATGGAATTAGACAATGGAACTACTGGGATATGGCGTTGCCGTTGCCACATGGGCACATATTTTTTATCTCACCTATTAAATCTTCGGCATCTCGAAACATCTAAATCTAAACAAAAGTCAATCAAATCGTTCCAGCCATTCTAGAGTTTTAGTGGACAAACGAACAGCCATTCCTTCCCTCGTAGCATTTCCAATTGTGAGTGCTGCCATGCGGAATCGGAATAGGGCGATTTGGTATAATTTGTCTATCTATTTATTTATCTTGTAGGTATATTGACCTAGCTGGCGTTACCCTAAAATCTCTACTCCCGAAGCGGTAGGCAGAGCATACTTGCCGCCGACCATTCACTAATTGGTGCAGATTTTGTTTATATATTAAGCTCGCCAAATTGACGTCGCCAGCCTGATGGAAAGTCATGGCGCATCTAGCGACTGGGGGCCACTCTCATAGTCGTAGGACTTCTGACAGTGGTCCTCAAGTTGGCGGCCCTGTGACGTGCCTTTTCACGCTCCGCTTGTAGAAGCCCGGGATTGTAAGATGAGGGAAACACGTGTGCGGGCAGGTCGTTCAATGTTTTTATACTTCGACAGAGGAACGATCTTTTGAAACGCTCAGTTCCGGCGAAGATTCTCTCCACTGTGTATGAGTGGCATCTTTGCCCGGCACGTGTTGTTCGGGATCAGAAAGGAGATGGTGGGATCAGGCTGAAAAGCTCTACAGAACATTCGCCGTGATACATTCGGTAGAAGGCAGCCAAGGACACAATGGTTCTTCGATGCGCTAACGCAAAGAGTATAGTAATCGCTAACGGTTCGAGGCTTCCCGTCGCCTCAGAACAACCAATTATTCGGATAGCACGTCTCTGCATAGCGTCAAGCGTGTCTAGTAAGTAGGTACCTCGCGGAGTCATCCCAAAGTTAAGAACAGTATTCGACGCAGGGGTGTTTGCGTTTTGTACAGCAAACATCTCTGGTGTAGCGTGAAGTACCGCCTCACCTTGTTTAAGACTCCTAGTATCCGCGAGACCAGCCCAATACAACTCTCTATGTACCTATCGCAGTTCACTCCTGGACGTAGGCCACTCCTAATTCACACCACAACATACGGTCCTGCGCCTTCCGCATCCAGTCCCAGTCTGCGACCTTTACCAGGTCGTCAATTCAATAGTATAAGCAAGAAAAACTCTCAAAGCTAACTCAATCGATTTAATCCACCATATTTATATTACACAGATAAATAATAATCTACAGCGTTCACTTCCTAGCGGCCAGCGCGGACAGGTCAGCGATGCAGCGGTCCAGGGCTTGCTTCTCCTGGTCCGGGGTGATGGCCTTGGTCACGTTGGTGATGACCCAGTCTACCAGGGCCCTCTGGGATAGACGACGTTCTAGGTTGGATTTCTCCAGCTGGTAGTCTAGGCGACGTTTTACCTGGAAAGAGAAATTGGTGGTAAATAGACTATGTATGTGACAGGCATCTAAGGAAACGCAACAAAATATCGAATTAAATACTGCTTTAATTTCATAAGCATAAACCTTATGCTGCTGTGGAAGGAACCCTTCATGGGCGAGTCCGACTCGGTCTTGGCCGGTTTTATTCAATAACTTTGAAAGTAGACGTTTTGAGAAGTTGTCGTTTTGGGAAGTAGACGTTTTGGGAATTTGTCGTTTTGGGAAATAGACCCTTTGGGAAGTTGTCCTTTTGGGAAGTTGACGTTTTGGGAAGTTGTCCTTTTGGGAAGTAGATGTTTTGGGAAGTTGATTTCAGAAGTGGATGATTCGTGAAGTTGACGTTTTGGCACAGTTGTCGTAATGAACTCAAAGGATCAACTCCAGGCGAGAAACGAACGATAGCTTAATAAGCTAAAACCCCTCTGGTACAGATGTACAACTATGAACGATTTGCAACTATTCCTTACGATTTGCTTAAATTTATTAACACATTTATTTTATTAATAAATGTTTTTGTGGATGTGTGAGAGAATTGCTGTGGATTGATCTGTATCTGAATGTTGTCCTAAAGCCTTGTTTCCTATTAGGCGCTTTGCAAACGACGGGGCGGGCCGGGCCGATCAATTTCACCGCGAACGATAGCTCTAAAGGAATCCTATACTACCAACGCACATGAAGGGCAAAAAGACCGCGCTGCTGATGCCCGCCAGACACACATTTTCGCGGTGAGGGCAGTCACGGGCATCGACGGGCAGACGCGGTCTTTATTACGTCGCTGACAAAAAGACCGGCCCGGCCCGCCCCGTCGTCTGTTAAGCGCCTTATTGTGAGACCAAATACAGCTGGAATGGAATATTTGGGCAGATTTGTTTATCATCATTTATTTATTTTTCATTTGTTTTGGATCGAGGGAGACGAATGGCACTTAATCGAAGAACATATTCCCATTCGCCCCCTCTTGAATTAGCAGGGGGACGATCGAGAACTAATTAAATATTATTTTTGTGAATTCCCATTCGTCCCCCTTGGGGGGACGAAGTCGAAGGGACGTACGGGAATACTCCCAGCAATGTGGTAAATGCCTAGTCCCGCGGTCATTGTTGAGCGCTTTTTAAAGTACGAAATTATCTTGGACTTAACATCCTTCGGCTTTATCTAAATAAAGCCGAAGGATGTTAAGTCCAAGATAATTTTAATAAATAAAAAAAGAATATTTCTCTACAAAATAGTTTTAATTTTTCACATCTTCCAGGCATACTACGACGGCTCACAATAAATTTTTCTTCTACCTATGTCCGAAAACCCAGGTGTCACCGGGCAGGAAGAATTCTGGTAAGTCATGGAATACGGGAATGAAATATAGCCTATGTTCGCCTAGAATAGTGTAGGTATCTTTTCAACAGTGAAATAACACAGGCCTGCAAAATGAGGGTCATAACTTCCTCTCTGGAATTTGATAGCTGATTCTAGGGTATTTTGGTGCGCTGATTACGAATATGTACTTAGTTTTTCTGCATCACCTCCAGATGTTTCAAAAAAGGTACAGAAAGAAAATAGAAAAAAAGACTCAAGTTTTCTCATAAAAAATATATATTTAAAAAAGTACATTACTTTTAACTTTAAAAACGACTGAAATATAATAACAACTTGTTACTAGTCTAAATTACATATAAATTTTATTTGTTGAACCTGGTCCTTTTTTCCTGGAACCTTCGGTTGAGCGATTTTCGGTTAAAATTCCAGTTTGGATCGTCGCGCTTCAATAACCAACAATAGTCCGCCATCATGCTAGTATTTCATGTTCCTTGATACCAAACTTCAAGCTCTTTCAAATCTCTGTAAAATCTTTCGCCTTGTTCTTCGCCAACGGCTCCTAGATTTTCTGGGAAGTAATCAATGTGCGAATTTAGGAAATGAAGTTTTGTGCTCGTTTATGTCCCTTTTATTATTAAAATTGTATCCAGTTATGTCACAACAACAACAGTAGCAATCTTTATCATGGTTGTTAGCTTCTCTTCGTAGCATAGGCGAAACGATTTTGAAGCTATTTTTCTGTCCTTTTGACCACTGGCGAAGTTCTAATAAACAAGTCGTACAAAGTTTATGAGGTGTCCAAGTTTTGTCTTTGGTTAATTAAAACGTTTCCATAATAACTTTTGTAAATATTTTTCACAAAGTCAGTAATGCTGTTTCGTTGTTTTATCACCATAAAATTCCCGCAAATATTACAAAAGCAATTTGGAGAATTTAAACATCTTCGCGATGACATTTTAGGCGTAAAACAGACGACGGGGCGGGCCGGGCCGGTCAATTTCGCCGCGAACGATAGCGCTAAAGGAATCCTATACTACCAACGCACACGAAGGGCAAAAAGACCGCGCCGCCGCTGTCCGCCGGGCACTGGCGGCGCGGCATGTCCGTGGCTCGCCGCCATGAATCACACAAACCAGTTTGTATGAAGTAACGCAGACGGGGCGGCGCGGGGCGGCGCGGGCCGGCCAGGCTCAGTCCTCGCCGCACGTTTTCTAGTGATGGACGCCTTCGACGTCGAAAATTTAATTTCTCAAGTCGAAAAAAGATCGCCGATTTATAATACGGCATTAAAAGAATATCACGAAGTAAATGAAAAGAGGAAGCTATGGAACCAAATATGCCAGGCAATATATACGCCTGCAGTATGGGATGAGTTGTCATCGAGTACCCAGTACTCCCTATTAGTCCATTGAAATGTTACAATTTAAGGACCGAATATTGCATTTGTTAGAGGACGCAATTTTATTTTTGGGACATGTGTGGGGGGTCAATAGAAGCTTAACCTTAAGTTTGTGGGGTTGCCACCCTTGTCCCCCGGGCGCAATCTTAAAAAGGGTTGAAAACACTTTTTCCTCAATATCTCGGAAACTATGAGTCTTACAAAAAAATTGTGAAAACTTAATTTGTAGCAAATTGTTTTGCCTACAAATATGTCACACAAATTTTTGTCCTAAATTAAAAATTATAAACAAAAAATTGAAAATAAAATTATTAAAATTTTCTTTTTTGCTCTGTGGCATTTTTTTTTAAATTTCTCTTTAAAGATCATCTACAAGATTAGTCTGAGGTATTATTTTTGTAAAATGTATAAAAATAGTTAAAGAGCAAAAAAGATTTTTTTTTTTAAAAAATTAAGTTATATACACATTTGTAGGCAACACAATATGCTACAAATTATGCTTCTACAATTTTTTTGTAAGACTAATAGTTTCCGAAATGTTGCGAAAAAAGTGTTTTTTTCCCCACTCTTTTCAAGATGGCGGCCGGGGGACAAGGGTGGCGACCCCACAAACTTGAGGTTAAGCTTCTATTGACCCCCCACATATGTCCCGAAAATAAAATTGCGTCCTCTAATAAATGCAAAGCTCATGTAACATTTCAATGGACTAGGTATATTACGATTGCGTCTCTTTCTTTTTTTGTACATTAAATAAGCAACGACTCGAATTCTCTGGGTATCCATTTTCACTGACGCGCTCTTCACTAGAACGAACGTAGTGAACTAACTGCCCGCCCGTCGCCGTCGTGTGCGTTGCGTTCGCGGGGCGGGCAGTCGCGGGCATCGGCGGACAGACGCGGTCTTTATTACGTCGCGGGCAAAAAGCCCGGCCCGCCCCGTCGTCTGTCTAGCGCCTTAAAGTTCATGTTGCAAGATGCGCACTTCAACTGTTAATTTTCTAAATAAGTGCGGGTACTTAATAAAAAAAGCCTTTTGGATTATCTTTATTACACCCTTTTTTAATAATATTTACAACAATTAGGTAATATTACTAATAGGTAATATTTTTTATTATTTTATTACTAAATTAACTCAAAATTACCCGTTTTGAACATGGTTAATGCGGATTACTTTTACTTTTTATGTAGTAATCATCAAATTACTGATTTGCATTAATTTCTATGTCCCCTAACACGAATTAAATGCAATAAAAATTAAGCTGAAGTATTTTAATGACGTTTTATAAATTTGTAAAGGTAGACGCTCAGACATTTTGGAGCTAAATCTTAAATATTCAATAGCAAAAAATCCTGACGTGATGGATTTTTTAAATTATTTTTCTCGTAATCAGCACATCAGAAACTATAGAAAATGTTACTCAGATTTCAAAGAGGAAAACCATTGCAGACCTGTGTAATTTTTCAAATCGGTTCAGTAGTTTCGGAGCCTATTCGATGCAAACAAACAATCAAATCTTTCCTCTTTATAATTATTATGGCTGCAATTTTCTCGCTCGTGTAAGACAGCCCGATATATAAAAGAGTTTCGGTGGCCGTAGTTAAGGCGTCTGCACGGTATGCAAAAAGACGCAGATTCGAATTCAGCTCGAAACCAATTCCTTTCCATATCTAAAATTTATGATCAGTTAGCAACTTAGACCATATAACACGGGACTAGCCTTTGCGAACCACCGCATACAAAAATATTCTGCCAGTTTTCATACAAGTGAAGGGGGAAACACAAAGACATATAAAATTTCATTGCATTTAAAAATGTATTAATCGACAAACGCGTAATGGCTGTTGTGTGTTAATTGTTATTGTACAGTCAACTACAATGTAATGTACTAGTTTAATCATATAAAATGATGTACTGATGTACAGGCTTTATATAAAGCCAAAAGACCAAATGGTCATGTGCAATGGCAGAAAACAATGCTTAAGTAAGGCGCATCCTGTGGTTAGATGATCTAAGGTTAGCAAGCATACTAATGGTTTTTCTAAAGTTATCTTAAGATATAAGAGTTCTTTAAAGCCAAAAAAATTTCTTTAGCTATAACTTGAAAGTCATGGATGGCCCTACATTTTGCAAGGTAGACAGAAACTGTATGTTTATTATTGACGCTGATTGTACAAGATGAGAATAATGTGTAGCTTCAACTGCCTCAGTGGCGAATTAGCATCCTATATCCTGTTCGCTCTAAGTATACCCGTACTCCCATACGCCTCTACGCCAGCAGCAAACCTAGAGCGAACATGATATAAGCATGCTACACTATCAGAGAAAATAGTACGTACCTCATTATAAGTGTTCATCAGTCTCTCCCGGTACGCAGCTTCCAATTGCAACAGCACATTCTCCTTCTTGGCCTGGATCAGGAGCTCCTGGCCCTGGGCACGCCACTGTGCATCCTTCTCGGACTCCACAGCATCGTTCAAGGTCTTGATGGAGTCGGTGCGGCTCTGGCTCCATTGTTCTTCAACTGCCTGAAATTAAGGATATAATTATTAAGTTTCTTCTGACAATTTAATGTCTATTGCATGCCTTTCGGCGGAATATGGCAGGAAATGTTTGTAATACCTAACATCAACTTATGTACCCATTATTCGCAATTACACGGCAATACGGCTCACCACCTATTACGTGGGACAAATTATAAAAAAAATGTAAATTGTGGGCATATAATATGCCTTTGCCTACCCGTTCGGGGGTAAAGGCGTGACCATATGTACGTATGTATGTATGTAAAACATTTGAATTTGAAAATTTAAATTTGAATTCTGGTCAAAATGTGTTGCATGTGCTTATGTGTCTTAGACAACTCGTAACATACATTACTATGAGTTTTAGTAGCATCTTTATTGATATGATTTTCGCAAAACAATCCATTGCGTAGAGAAGGAAACCTCGAAATGAAACCTGGTTGTCCATAAAATGACAATTGTTAAAGCCAAGGTGCAGGCCTCATGGGCTGCTTGAAAAATTTCAACTGTCCATTTCAGCACGGCAATAGGCTCACCATCACAGGGACATAAAACTATAAGGTGAAATGTGGGTGTATATCATGCCTTTGCCTACCCTTTCGGGGATATAGGCGTGATTATCTTACTTCTTACTAATATTATAAATGCGAAAGTTTGTGAGTGTGGATGTTTGTTACTCTTTCACGCTCGAAAGGCTTAACGGACCTGGCTGAAATTTTGTACAGGGATACATTATAGTCTGGAATAACATATATGCTAATTTTTATCCGGGGAATAAGTTCCCAACGGAAGCGGGAACGGGAACAAACTATTACGCGGGCGAAGCTGCGGGCATCAGCTAGTATTATATAAATAAATAAATAAAAGAAATATTGGGAGTAAGATTAGGCAATATTGTCTGTGTGGTGTAAACTACCTTGTTATTTCACTACCATGAAGTATTGCCTCCACCTACCCTTGTAGCATTTTGGTGGCAAAACAAGAGAATAATAATAGCCTTGTGGCATACTACATAGCAAACTACGGGCAGTGATTTGTTTGGAGATAACTTGCTTTTCCATACATTCATACATATGGTCACGCCTTTATCCCGAAGGGGTAGGCAGAGGCATATTATATGCCCACGTTTCACCTTTGTATAATTTGTCCCACGCAATAGGTGGACAGGCGCAGGTTATGACTGCCTGCTGTTGAAATAAAGCCTTCAACTTAGCTTAACAACTGCCATTTTACTGGCAACCTGGACCAACGGCTTAACGTGCCTTCCGAAGCCCGGATACGCTCAAATAAATGTCACAAAGTGATCACATCGATGGTCACCCATCCATGGACCAGCCATAGTGAAAGTTGCATACTGCAGTGATCGTTTACAGGACACTGAGTTCGCAGGGTCACGAGCACTTCACTCACTTGCTTTTTAGTAGCATCATTTACAGTCTATTGAGGCTGATTTTTCAGCTTTAAGTAACTAATTCAGTAATCATGCTCACAAATCACATAGCAAGAAGTTTTGTGTTTCTTGTAATGAGTTCCATAACATTATGCTTATTTTTTAGAATGAACATTTTCCAACTATACAATATTATGTATAACCACCACAAGAGATCTCTTATTACAATATAAAATACTCAATCTATACAAAATTCTATTTATTTATAGGAAAAGAATACAGTGGCCTACAGAATACAGTAAATAAAAATATTGCTATTTTAGATTTCTATGCTAATGCTTTGCACTCGGATTTCACAAAAAAAAACTTTAGTTCATCAACCAAATATTTCTAAGCTAATTTTGAATGAATTCTGGTCAAAAGATATTTGCCATGTATAAAATAAAATAAACTTACATCAACTTCCTTGTCCAACCATTTAGAGATATTTGGTCCAAGTTTCTTGGTGGCAATGTAGACCATGAGTAACAGCGACAATCCAGTGTAGTACTCGTGTTCCATAACGTAAATCTCCTTGCTGCAGAGGTATGTAGCCAGACCCACACCAAATGTGTACGGTCCCGTTACACCGGTCTTGGAGTGGAAGAATTGGAACCTGGAATGATTTTATTGCAATTGAACTAACAATATCTATACTAATATTATAAAGAGGAAAGATTAGATTGTTTGTTTGCATCGAAAAGGCTCTGAAATCTCTGACCAATGTGAAACATTCTTTCACTGCTGGGAAGCTACATTATTTCCAGTGAACATAGGCTATATTTTTTCCCCATATTCGCATGGGAATGGGAACTAAGTGGGTGAAACCGCGTGACATCCACTAGTTAAGAATAAAAAGGGGTCTTAGAAAGTTTTTACAGGGTCGGGAGCGGAGGGTGTGGCGCCTCTGGTGTTGCAGCCGTTCTGGTGGGCTGTATGATTGTCTGCCACCTTAGGGGTATAAAAAATAATAGATAATATTGCAATTAGTTGATTATGTTCGGGGCTCAAGATGGCCTATCCTGCAAGTGGTGCACCTGGTGACTAAAAGATGAGATGCAAAAGAAAAGCAGAGGAAAATGAAAACCTTGTACTTAAATCTCGTTCTCATTCATCTGGTCAGTATGGAACAGTAAGTCTAAGCACCCTCCCAACATTTAAAGATGTGGATGTCCAGCAGTGTGTAAGAGATATTTGAATACCTGGGATCACCTCTAGGTACCTCAGAGGCTACTTTACTCAAAGTAAATATCTACCATAATCTAAGACTGTGTAAATACTTAAAACTAACTTTTTTACCTCCCATCTTAAAAACAAGGATCTCACCATTCTTCTGGCACAAAGCCCAGTCTGACTTTGCCAGGTTCTCCTCGCACAGGTCTGGGGAAGTTCACCTCATCACGAACTCCGGAGATATCTGTGGCGGAGCCCCGTGCGGCTAAAGCTGTGCATTGAGACTGTCGGGCCGCAGCTGAAATATTTCATTTGCCTTTTATAAGCTATAACTACACATGATGATAAGTTCTTTAAAGATTTCTTGTAAATAAAGCACTATTCCGTTTTTATTCTTTGATAAGACCAAAGGCATCCGTCAAAACGGTGATTACATAAACCTCGGTAACCAATGTTAAGGTTAAAAATTATTTGCGATAAATTTGTTGGATTTATATAATGATTGAAAAAAGTAGCATACCTGAACGCAAAGCTACGCGTGATAACATTTTATGTTTTGGAAATAACTATTTCTTTTAATAAAATTCGACAGCTCCACTCGAAATCTACCTTGCGTTAGTGTTGGACGACTAAATCGATTTTTGATTGATAAATGTGACAGGCAGCAACATTTTCTGAACTTAGTCGATTATCAGGTTTCAGAACGAAACCTTACTACAATTTATTTTATGCAGAACTTAAATTAATTATTATTTTATGAAATATGTATGTACATATTCAGAATTGGTCTGTGTTAATTATTAATTAATATCCCTGTTGCTTTTCTACTTTCAAAAAATGTAGTGTTTCTCTTATTTTGAATGACTAAAAAATAAATTTTATTACTTGGTCATTTTAAAAATCAATACACATTCATAACATTTCAGTACTGTAGAATTTTGTGTACATTTGCAATTTTGTTTAGAAATATTTAAAATAGTGAAATATATTCAATACTTACAACAAAATCTTATTTATCATGGCCAACGTTCACTGGATTTGGAAGCGTATGGTGAGTAGGTATTTAGTTAAGTTGAAAAAAATACAGTAAAATAATTCATTATTTTGATAATACATTATTTTTGATAAATATTCAGAGGATTATGATTGACGTAATCTTATTTTTAAATTCATCAAAGGTCAGTAATTTTTGTTGTTTGACAGTAAAAAGTATCAATCGTGGTTTTATTTTACCAATTTGTATTGTATTATACTCCATTTACTGATATTATCTGATTTTTTTACGATGATTTGTTTTTGAATTTATTTGTATGATTTTTTTGTAATGTATGGGTGTATTAGCTAGCAATCTGAGTTATTCTTTGTGAGTTTATGTCACGTTTATGTACAAACTTGATAAGGGACTCGTCTTTTATAAAAGTAATGCAGAATATTGTTTACTTATGTATAAAAAATACTAAGATATAAGAGAGGGTCAACAATTAGCAACAGTGCAGTGAAAGAAAGTGATTCAAATATGGTTACATTTATGTACATCCACCACTTTACTAGGGCAAGACCTCTTTGGGCAAGACTCATTGCTCAAAAGCCAAAGCTTCGAACTATTTAATAAAGTAGCTGTCAAATGTGCTGTCAAAACTGTTTCAATCGTGCATTTGACGTATCGATTTTTAAAAAGCTGCAAAAAGTAAACGCACTGTGCAAGTTGTTTTTTTTTTGTTCAAAAACTTAACTTTAATTACGCTGAAATGGGGATAATCACATCCTGTTGCAAACCTTCAGCGTCAGAAGTACTAACCCCTGATGCCGTAAGTTACCTCTTCGACGCTCAAACTTTATAAGCCCGCTGATATCTCATCATCACATATTTGTTGTTGTTTTTCAGAAAGTGTTAGTAATAATCAAGTAATGATATATTTTATGACTCTGTAAGCGTTTTGTAACTTTTAAACAGTATTTAGCCGAAATCATACACGATATTCTAAAAAGACAAGACACAACATATGTTCTATGTCTTTTAATTTCTTAAACCGACTTAAAATACATAATATTTGTTACTTTACCATTGTTTTGGTATATATTAATTTTTAAACCTTCAGGAGACAAGGCGACGTCAGCAAAGTGAAGCTGCTGAACGTCGAGCTGCAGAGAATGCTGCCAGAGGTGTTAAGGATGTTTCTAGGGTCCAAAGGATGCAGCAAAAGAGTGAGGAGATGGAGAAAAGAGAACAGGAGCTGGAGAGGCAGGGAGGAGCTACTTTGAAGGTAGGTAGTAAATTAAAGTTGTAGGTACCAGCCTTTTTAGTGAGAGAATGTATGTATCAATGAAATTTCTTATGTAAAGTTATTAAATGTCAATGCAATGTGGTGGAAATGTTATGGCAATCTTTTGCAGGAGATGATGATAATGATAGACCCGCTAGGCAATTACACAGAACTATTAAAGCCACATTAATTTATGGTAATTCATTTAGTTTTCTGATTTAAAAAAAATGTACCTACATATTTTATTATTTATATTTCCAGTGGACACAAAACTGAGATCCGGCCCCAAGTGGCAGCAGTGATCAGACTAAGACAGGAAATGAAAAGTATAAATATAAAAACTGATCCCGAGCCACTAGTTCGATGTCGGCAAATCATTACGCCAGTGTTGCCACTTTTTAAACTGGCAAGTCCTACTTGAAGATATTATATTGTACTATTTAATCGTGTTTACTATTTGTACTTCACTTTGTACTGTAATTCTAAGCAAGTGTTCAAATAATGTATAAAACACATCACATGGAACATATTATCTGCAGTATCCAGGGCTTCAATTAACCTATTTTCTATTTATTTAATGTGCATGTCAATTCATTTTCTTTTTTGTCTTAGCAGTAACTATGAAAAATAAAACTAAATAATTCTACAGAGATTTAGGCGTAAAACAGACGACGGGGCGGGCCGGGCCGGTCAATTTCGCCGCGAACGATAGCGCTAAAGGAATCCTATACTACCAACGCACACGAAGGGCAAAAAGACCGCGCCGCCGCTGTCCGCCGGGCACTGGCGGCGCGGCATGTCCGTGGCTCGCCGCCATGAATCACACAAACCAGTTTGTATGAAGTAACGCAGACGGGGCGGCGCGGGCCGGCCAGGCTCAGTCCTCGCCGCACGTTTTCTAGTGATGGACGCCTTCGACGTCGAAAATTTAATTTCTAAAGTCGAAAAAAGATCGCCGATTTATAATACGGCATTAAAAGAATATTACGATGTAAATGAAAAGATGAAGCTATGGAACCAAATATGCCAGGCAATATATATACGCCTGCAGTATGGGATGAGTTGTCATCGAGTACCCAGTAGGTACTCCCTATTAGTCCATTGAAATGTTACAATTTTAGGACCGAATATTACATTTGTTAGAGGACGCAATTTTATTTTTGGGACATGTGTGGGGGGTCAATAGAAGCTTAAACTCATGTTTGTGGGGTTGCCACCCTTGTCCCCCGGCCGCAATCTTAAAAAGGGGTGAAAACACTTTTTCCTCAATATCTCGGAAACTATGAGTCTTACAAAAAAATTGTGAAAACTTAATTTGTAGCAAACTGTTTTGCCTACAAATATGTCAAACAAATTTTTGTCCTAAATTAAAAATTATAAACAAAAAATTGAAAATAAAATTATAAAAATTTTCTTTTTTGCTCTGTGGCATTTTTTTTTTAATTTCTCTTTAAAGATCATCTACAAGATTAGTCTGAGGTATTATTTTTGTAAAATGTATAAAAAAGTTAAAGAGCAAAAAAGAAAATTTTTATAAAAAAATTCAAATTTTTTTGTTAAGTTATATACACATTTGTAGGCAACACAATATGCTACAAATTATGCTTCTACAATTTTTTTGTAAGACTCATAGTTTCCGACATGTTGCGAAAAAAGTGTTTTTTTCCCCACTCTTTTCAAGATGGCGGCCGGGGGACAAGGGTGGCGACCCCACAAACTTGAGGTTAAGCTTCTATTGACCCCCCACATATGTCCCGAAAATAAAATTGCGTCCTCTAATAAATGCAAAGCTCATGTAACATTTCAATGGACTAAATTACGATTGCGTCTCTTTCTTTTTTTGTACATTAAATAAGCAACTACTCGAATTCTCTGGGTATCCATTTTCACTGACGCGCTCTTCACTAGAACGAACGTAGTGAACTAACTGCCCGCCCGTCGCCGTCGTGTGCGTTGCGTTCGCGGGGCGGGCAGTCGCGGACATCGGCGGACAGACGCGGTCTTTATTACGTCGCGGGCAAAAAGCCCGGCCCGCCCCGTCGTCTGTCTAGCGCCTTAAAAATAATTTTGGAATGCATTTATGCTTAGACCATATTCATTTTAAATGTGAAAAGAATGCCACTCTGAGACATAAAATATATTTTATTTTTCATTTGCACATTAAAATTATTATAAATGTCTTGCCTTACAGAAAAAATGTTGATACTTTTTAGTTTGCGTAATAGTATTTCTCTCTACATTTACAAGTAAATATTTAAAGTAAGTACTAAATATATGTACATATTGTGTATTTATTAAACATGCAATTTAATTGCTATTTAAAGTTATATCTTGCAATGTTCTGAAATGGAGCTGACCAAGAATATTATGGATTAATTTATCTGTTAAGTTTAACATCATTGTTATTTTTTAAATGTATTCAGGTATCTAAAAGCACTGGACAAAGGTAATTCAGTGTGTGACCATTAAAAAAATTGCTTTGAACATGGTAGAATTTCATAGGCAGTTGTCATATTTCAAGCATTTAATTATGGTAGAATCTTTAGACAGTTGACATTATTGCATTAAACACGATAAACATTTCTTCTCGCATTATGGCTAAATATAGTTAATATTATTCAGCCAATATAATACCACAATGGTAGATTTTTTTGTTGGTCACCCATTAAACCTCTTGTTACAGTATATTATGTTTTTAGATACCTGTATAAGTGTAAATAATTTAAATGTATATTTAATTTATTATTACTGTACTTGAAGCTGATATATTTCATTGATGTGGTAAAAAATTGCCATATATAAATTCTCATACACGAATTAAAATATTGATGGATTTTCAAAAATACAATATATTTTCTTATAACTATTAGAAATCAAAAACTACTACGAATTTGTTGTAGCTGTGAAATAATATGAAGATTAATGTAATATAAAGGACCATTATTATCAGTATAATTTAAACAATTCATCGAAACACAATCGACATGATATTTGTTGTATTAATAGGATATTTCCAAATCTGGTTAGGTAGAGGAGGGAACAATACTGGCTGGTGTAGATGAGCAGCCCTGATACATCACAGTGTATAGTAGTATAAGTCCCAGACACTGATACAGCATTCCCTTCTGTACCAGGGTATTGATGGAACACTAAACAAGATCTAGAGACTGTCAAGTGACTTGAGTCAAGTCTATTAAAACATAAATGAAAGTAGGTTCATTCTGCGTGCTTTCTTTGCACGAGTGTGTGCATCGATGTGTATGTACACACGACTTTTTTTTTTTTTTTTTTTTTTTAACGTGAGGGAAAATCCTCGTAGGATGCTATGCCGGACTCTTACCGACTAAAAAACCTCACGTAACGCCCAACAGCCTATGGTTGAGAGCCCCGGGTAAGCCCTCAGGAAGGATGTCCCGTGACAATGTACACACGACTTGACTCAAGTCGCTTGACCATATCCGGAGCCCAATTAGATCTCTATCATCCCTGTACAATGTCATTTGTCATAAACTTATCAATACAGGTCCTTTTGAAATTTTTTAATATATCCGTGTCATCTTTATTGTGGTTATGAAATTATAGGAAAGATATGTGTGTTGTATTTAATATACTATTAAATGTTTCTGAATGTCTATTTATTATAACCATAAGTAATATTTTTGCAATCTATATTGAATGTGTAGGCATGTAGACATATGTAGTTGTAAGCAAAATTAGCTTGTGAACATTTTGAAATGGTATTGTCATTTTAATAACTACATTTCACGTGTTGCTAGTCATAAAAATGTTAAGGAACAAATTATTTTAAAATTTCGGCTGAAACAATTACACAAGTATTATTTTTGCACAGAATTTATGTCAATATAACTTATCTGATTTTCTTGTTAACGCTGTACCTACTTACTACAGTTCTTAAAAGCAAAGCCAAAAGGTTCAATTTAATTGCACAATCTGACATTGTCAGTTCACAATGTTAAGCGAGTGAAAGGGGTAACCACAGACTTACAATATATTGTAAGTACTATATTGTAACTACTTATATTGTAATATAATATACAGGGTGAATTTTTCAAAAGGGATTGGATGGCCAAATCCGAAACTATAAGGAATAGCGAAAAATACTCAAAGGAGTCACGAGCCCGATTTTGATGAAACTTAAAACCTCATCATTAGATTTTCGAAAAACCCATAATCCTAGCTGGGAATCGAACTTGTTGATTTCTCAAAAAAAAAACACACCCTTTATTATTACACCATACGATAGAGTCGCTGTTAAGGATCAAATTTTGCAAAGTAATGATATACGCCAAATTTAAGGAACATTTGGAATTTTAATGGAATGCATATTTCATGTACCTAAATTTTGTATCATAGTTTGTTTCGTTGGAAATCCCAGAAAAGATCGTAACTATTCCGTGTTTTAAATTATGCTCAGAATGATTTTTTAGAGAATATTCTCAACGGAATCAATAATATTCCTTAGTTATTCCTTGAGGTTTCGAATCCAGCTATGTATTGCAAAGATTTTGAACAATTAATCAGTTAACGTAAGAAAAATAAAATGTATTTTGTTAAAGATGAGCTCTTTCCTGTAGTTTGCCGTATATCATTACTTCCCAGAATATGATCCTTAATAGCAACACTATCGTATGGTGTAATAATAAAGGGTGTGTTTTTTTTTTTCAAAATCAATGGATTCGATTACCAGCTAGGATTATGGGTTTTTAAAAAATCTAATGATGAGGTTTTAAGTTTCATCAAAATCGGGCTCGTGACTCCTTTGAGTATTTTTCGCTATTCCTTATAGTTTCGGATTTGGCCATCCAATCCCTTTTGAAAAATTCATCCTGTATATTGTATGTAATATATGTAATGTAATATATTGTAACTACTTGTATTGTAAGTCTGTGGGGGTAACGCTATTTGGAAAATATAAAACTGACAGATGTCAAATACCGTTCTTATTTTTTTTATTGTGAGAATAGTCAAAGACAACATTTATTATGAAATTGAATTGTATTGAAATGAAATTGTATTACTTTGGAAACTTGTTAAGTAGAACATGTATGAAATTTTCTATTAAAAAACTCGCCAAGTACTCTGTACGGAAATTTTCACGGTTTGCTCAATGTTCAGTATTAATATATCAATCAAATTTACGATACACTTTTTAAAACTATATTCTTGTGGCCGTTGTATACACACTGTTTTATTCAAGGTTATTTGTAATATATTGATAAACTCTTACAGATTACTCACATTAAGAATGTTATCTATAGGTATGTACAGACGAATTTGAGAATGCATGGTCAATCCGAAACGAAATTGCTTTGCACTGAGAATTGACGCCATCTCTCGGATAACATTGGAAGTCAAGTATCTAGCGTTGCCGATTTTATAATACCTCACACAGGAACGCGATTATTGTCAAAATAGCAACTCATTGATCTTTTGAGTAATGTAAATATGCCATCTAGTACATTTTTGTGATTCTAAGGTATCTATATTATATTCGAGTAAAGTTGCGCCATCTAGTGAAGTTTTTATGAATTTGAATTCAAATGTGCATGGGATTATAGATCTTAAGGGGCCTATGCAATATTGGAGGTGACTGAACCTACTAATAAAATTACTCAATCACCTATCAACGCTAAGTCGAAACCGCTTCACCTAGAAATTTTAAATTTTTAAATTACTACTCTGCCCTTATTATGTAGGCACAGGGTAAAATGGGATAGCTAAATAAAAATTGGAAATGAAAAGGAAAATGCGGTAAAATTGGTTTTAAAAATATAAAGTAAAAAGTTATTCGAAAACTAATTTGAACCTTATAATGCCCACCACTTTATGGAGCGGAAAACTAGGAAAATCCATTTATACGTCATTATGAGATAAATTTAACTTTATTTGAAAAGTTTAAGATTAAAAATTCTTCAGTGAAGTACAGTCACCTCCAATATTGCACGGGCCCCTTAAGATCTATTATCCTATGCACATTTGATTCCAAATTCACAAAAACTCCACTAGATGGCGCAACTTTACTCGAATATAATATAGATACCTTAGAATCACAAAAATGTACTAGATGGCATATTTACATTACTCAAACGATTAATCTGTTGCTATTTTGACAATAATCGCGTTCCTGTGTGAGGTATAAAAAAATAGGCAACGAACAGAAATAGATACTTGACTTCCAATAGTTCCAATGTTATCCGAGAGATGGCGTCAATTCTCAGTGCAAAGCAATTTCGTTCCGTATTGACCATGCATTCTCAAATTCGTCTGTACATACAGAAGTGGATAGCAGTATCTATCAGGTTATCAGTATATTACAATAACCTTGTGTGGGAGTAGATTAAACATATCTATTCTGTGCTTATGTCGCAGCTATCTTAAGTCGATGCTTGCGCCGTTTACGCAAGACTCTTAATTTAAAAACGGGTCGCCCACCATCTCACCCACTAGTACGTGGGTGCATGGGGAGTTTCTGTTGACCCGTGCACCAACTGCACCTTTGAAGAGTGGGGGAAAATACATAGGTAGGTATGTAATATGACAATGACATAATAATTTTCAAAACAAATGAAGATCAATTAAACAAAATGAAGACCGACAAAACAGATGACGATCTATAAAACAAAATTTAGATGGACAAAACAATTGAAAATCTATTAAAACAAGTGAAGATTTTTAAGAAACACAATAAATCGTCCAGTTTGTGCACGGGTGGTGGATTAAATTATTAATACATGTTGATACCTACTTTTAAAATTTAATCCCCTTTTCCTACCACTTTGCAGTGGGTGTATGGGTAATATACTGGGTGTGTAACAAAATTACCTCTCCAAATTTCATGAGATGACTTGGCATCGGAAATCAAATACAAATATTTAATAAAAAAGGGGGTAATTTTTTTTTTTTAAATTTTTTTGTCGCACATTAAGAATTCAGTTTTTACCGCGGCAATTCGAGGTAACATGGTCGCCGTGGCAAAACAAACACAGAGCACCCGTCTGGCTGAATGGCTCGTTGTCGCTTTCTACTGCCGCTCAGTAGCGATAGAAAGGGTGAAAATAGGATAAAATAGAACCTTGAAGACGGCTTTACGGTTAAAGTATTCATGTGATCTTTCAGATTACTTCATTTTTGTAATGTTTCTTGACTGATGCCACGTCACGTGACGAAATTTGGATAGGTAATTTTGTTACACCCAATATAGGTATTCCAAATGCACCCAGTAGTGGGTAGAGCTGGTGGTGAAATAATTTAGATAGCTGCAACATAAAACATGTTTTTCTGAAGATACTTACATTATTATATGATAAAAAACTGCAGATCCTAAGAAAGAAAACCTACACATCGTTAAAATTGTCTATAAGTAAAAAATATTTTATGTTGTTCAATGGAGTGTAAATAATATATTATGATGTATCCAAAACCGAATCGCTTTTCATTATTTTTCAGGCAGGCCTAAAAAGGCAACATTGTATGTTTCATGATCTGATCATAAAATGTTTCATTTCACTGCATCTGTGTTTTATTTCATTTTGATGCGTCCCCGTATTTTTTTCGGAGTAGCAAAATTAATATATTATGATTGGGTTATAAAGTGAATTGCAGATGATTCATTTAATAATGTGTCCATTTTACGGTCTCTAAAACATTTCTTGTACGAATCTGCAAATGAATTAGATTATGAATGAAACTCGCTATGTTGCCTCTTTAGCCCCTCTGGTGTATTACCAACACTTTGACTCTGCCAGATGTTTTGAAGCGCTCGTGGCCCCGCGGACTCAGTGTTCTGTAAACGATCACTGCAGTAAACAACATTTACTATGGTCGGATATGGATGGGTGACCACCACGTGGACCACTTTGTGACATTTATTTACGAGCGTTTCCGTGCTTCGGAAGGCGCGATAAGCCGTTGGTCCCGGTTGTCAGTAAAATGACAGTCGTTAAGCCAAGTTGAAGGCCTTACGGGCGGCTTGAAAAATTTCAACTGTGGGTCGTTACAACCTGCGCCCGGGTCGGCAGCGCGTGTGTAGCGCCTCTGGTGTTGCAAAACGTCTATAGGCTACGGTTACCAACCTTCCGGTGGGCCGTAAGCTTGTCTGCCACCTAAGTAGTATAAAAAAAAATGTTTCTTTTTGATGTAATTGACTGCCTGCCTCGGTGGCGCAGTTAGTAGTGTAACCGCCTGCCGCGCTGAGGTCTTGGGTTCGATTCCCGGGTCGTTCCAAATATTTGTGTGACCCACAATTGTTTGCTTCGGAGTTTAAGTGTTTTCTATGTAAAATATTTATGTATTTAGAAATATAAAAGTATGTCTATCAGTCGTCTAGAACCCATAGCACAAGCTTATATTAGCTTACTTTGGGCTAGATGTGTGAAAATGTCCACAATTATTTATTAAAGGTTTACTAAAGCTAGTGTTGCAAAGGGTAAGAGTACAAAATGTCGCCATCCCAATACATACAGAGGGTGTCGTAAGAGGCGACTAAGGGATCACTTTCGCAAAAAGATCCATAGCCTAGAAGGAAAACACGAAATGAAACCCGGTTGTCAGTAAAATGACAATCGCTAAGCCAAGTTGAAGGCCTTATGGGCGGCTTGAAAAATTTCAACAGCGGGTCGCGGCGACCTGCGCCTGTCCGTTTAAACACGGCAATAGGCTCACCACCTATAACGTGGGACATAGAACTGTAAGGCGGAATGTGGGCGTGCGTATACTATGCCTCTGCCTACCCCTTCGGGGATAAAGGCGTGACTATATGTATGTATGTATTGAAGGTTTAAGTAGGTAGTAGGAAGAGGGTTGTAAACAAACACTGCGTTAATTTTTTTAACGATACCTACCGTTAGTCAGATGGGTTACCGTTAGGTAAGCATGTTCAGTTACACGCGTTTACTGCTTCGGAAGGCACGCTAAGCCGTTGGTCCCGTTTGCCAGTAACATACTTACATAACATACTAGCTGACCCGCGCAACTTCGTTTGCGTGATAAATCAAGAACCGCTCGACCGATTTTGTGCAAACTTCACATAAACCATCTACTAAATAGTCCGAACAAAGCCTAAAGATTTGGTTTGGATAGGTGAGCCCGATCTCGAGTTATAAAATTACAACGAAAAGTGGCATTGATTTTTATATATATAGATGATCACGCCTTTATCCCCGAAGGGGGGCAGAGGCATAAATATTAAGTATATGCCCACATTTCATTTCTTTTTAGAATTTGTCCCACGTAATGAGAATGATGAACCGTATTGCCGTGTTGAGATGGACAGGCGCAGGTTGTGGTTGCCTGCTGTTGAAATTTTCAAGCCGACTAAAAAGGCTTTCAACTTGGCTGAACGACTGCCATTTTACTGAGAACCGGGTCGGCCCTATGGCTTAACGTGCCTTCCGAAGCACGGAAACGGTTAAATAAATGTCACATGGACGGTCACCCATCCAAGAACTGGCCATGGCCATAGTGAAAGTTGCTTACTGCAGTGATCATTTACAGAACACTGAGTCCGCAGGGCCACGAGCGCTTCTAACATGGTAGTCATTAAGTTGAAGGTCTGCTAGGCAGCCGTTTTATTGAATCCTAACCTGTGGGGCTCAATGCACTCATCTATGCCTAAAAAGCTTACAGAAAAATAATTTATAATAATTATAAATTATTTTTCTGTAAACCTTGCTTGGTGTTCTGTAAACACCGCGTTGTAACGTGTAAAGGTAACAGTAGAATTCGACGCACGAATGTTTTTGACGAATTATTCGTCAAAAACATTCGTGCGTCGAATTCTACTGTTACCTTTGAGACGATTCCGCAAGGTTGTTGCTGATTCATCTTTATTAGACTTGCAGAGTCGTTGTATTCTCATTAATTTCGATTGTCGTGAAGTACCTAAAGGACGTCACTGGCAGTACCACGGGCAAGAAAGGGGATTCCCCAGCGTGTAAAATCTTTTTTTTTGTTCTTACATAATCGAATAATCTCGGTGTCCAAACTAAACGTATTTTGACAATCACCTGTTTCTGACTTTCTGGTGTCAAAATTGACAAGTGATACACCGCCTAACCTACTATTTAATTAAATAAATACCGCTTTGAATGTGATTATCTCGTGTTGTGATAGTATTTGTATTAGATTTTATAATCGAAATATGTCTGACATCAGAGTCGAAGATACGAAGGTAATATTACAAGTACTTGGCTTATCTTGTTTGTTTATGTTTGCTGTGAGCAGTTATTTTATAACTGTTTTTATTCGTATGCAATGACCTTTCTTTGCTTAGAGGTCACATGTGATAACTTTAAGATTAGCTTAGATCAACGCTTGAAATAGATAATTAGAATAGCGTAAACACGTATTCATGTTCTTTAATCAAATGACACAAGTAGGAAGTATGTTTATCTGCTGTTGCTTTGACATCAATGAGAAGTTTTCCAAAACAAAAGAGCGCGCTAATTATCTTGGCGCCTATTTCTGAATAATTTGAATACAATGATATAATTATTGATTACGTAATAACCATGATTACTCAGTAAAATAAAATGTAGGTATAGTAGGTACCTAGTTAAAGAGAATTATTTATTATTACTTAGGTACTTATTATTTTCTTAGAAAGTTGGTATAAGTTGTACAGCAAAGTAGAATAGAATGCTTTTTTTTTAACCCGAGGAAAAATCATCCATGGATGCTATGCTGGACTCCTACCGACTAAAAAACCTCACATAATGCCCAACAGCCTATGGTTGGGAGCCCCGGGTAAGCCCTCGGAAGGATGTCCTAGGACTCCGAACAGACCTACGGCTACCACTGCGGCCTCATCTAGTAGAATAGAATGCTACTTTAGTTTTAAAACCAGCACATTCCAATATTATGCTTTTCCAACTTTGAAAATGTAGACAATTTTTTTTAATAACATGGGTTAGCTTTACATAATGACTATAATACAATAAAATGTACTTACCTATGCGATTTCTTGCTTTAGTATTCTTACCTATTATGCTTTCTCTAACACATTAATACCTTGCAGGCGGACAACACCCGGCTGAAGGCTGCGGTAAGCTTACTTGGACAAACTCTGTAGTAATGTATGAAACTAACATAAGTAATTTTCTTTTTAAAATTTTTATTGTCAATGCAATGCAATAATATATAACTAGCAGATGTCACACGGTTTTACCCGCGTAGTTCCCGTTCTTGTGGGAATAGGGGAATAAAATATAGCCTATGTTCACCGCAAAGAGTGTAGCTTCCCAACAATGAAAGAATTTTTCAAATCGGTCCAGAAGTTCCAGAGCCTATTCGTTGCAAACAAACAATCAAATCTTTCCTCTTTATAATATTAGTATAGTAAACTATAGATATTATTACCAACACTAAAAAATTACAAGAAAAAAGTCAGTCAATTGCCTTACTTTTCATGCATGCTACCATGGATGATTTTATAGAATTTCTTTTGTAAACTTATAAAAGATCTGCTTTTGAAAGCGGTGATGTTTGTGCATGACATGTCTAAATAATAAAGGTTGTTTAGAGTTTAGATGGTTATAATCTGTATTCCAATCGCTTTGCGCAAAAATGTAAACAAACACATTTGATCCTATATAATCCATAGTTACTTGCATTGCAATTGAGTATTCACCCTGATTATATTCCAGTATCCAGAAGTCATACAGTGTTCTTAAATATCTACTCAGGATAGTAAAAAATTCAATGATTTGTCATGCTATATTTTTCTACTCATCTGTCTTAGGGTCAGATCATACCAAACGGAAAAATGCTCGCGCACTTTTTTGATATCACTGTATAATAAACTGTATTAGCTTCAACTTAGGTTCAAAATCTGACGCAGACATCAAGCGTCCAAGGCGCGTGACCGAGCATTCGGCCGCATACGTCGTCAAAAACGCGCGCGCATCCTCGATACCGCTCGGGCAGCCTCGAGGCCGCGCGACAATTCCCGAGCGTGCGCGACCCGCGCAGCCCGCGCTGACTGCGCGGCGTTCGCATCTTCTTCAGAGTCGCCAGTGATTTCTACAGGCATTGAAGTGTTTTTCTTCTTCTTCTACCAAAAGTGCAATATGATCATATCCCCAGTCTATCATTTTCAAGAACATCTTGACGTCTGCGAACTTCTGCGAATTGGCAATTGCACTAACCTTGCACGAAGGCGCGCGCGTCCTCGAGCAGACTCGGGCGTCCTCGCGTGGTCTCGGGCATTCTTTCCACGACGACGACGCCGCCACGTCCGTAGCCCATTTTTGCTCTCGGTGTGAACAAAGTCTCAAGAGGATGCCCGCGCGCACGCTTGTATTTTTCCGTTTGGTATGATCTGACCCTTAGACAGCGATTGTCAAAACATGACATGTTTACATTATTGCCAGATCGGGCAGGATTGGACCATTTATAATTCACTTCAGCAAATTATTAAATAAGAAAATCAATATGCACTAATGAAATTCTATTCACGCATTTCAAACCATATTATTTATTTATTTTATACAAATACTTTTAATTAAAATTTCCGCACCTACATAGGTACCCATATCTTCACAGGGGTAGGCAGGGGTGTATTATACATATATACACCCACACTTTTCGCTCGTTTTGTTGCACCACCTAATAGGGTTACATTCATGAGAGCAAAACATCCTCAATCAGTATTTCCTGTGCAGCAGATTTGCTGATAGGGAATGACTTAGCATAATTATTTGAAATAGTCATTCATCTTCTTAGAACTTGTGGAGCATAATTCTAATTCATTATTAGTTCAATGAATTTATTCACGATTTATCAAGGTATGTATACTATGTATGGAGGTATGTACCAACTTATTTACACATACATCCATACATATATAGTCACGCCTTTATCCCTAAACGGTAGACAGAGGTATAGTGTAAGTAAGTACCCCCAAATTTGACCTTGTATTTTTTATGTCGTAAGTTTGCGGTGCGCTTATTTCCGTGTCGAAATGGACAGACACAAGTTGCGACGACCTACTGTTGAAATTTTTAAAAAATGAATTAAATTAATGCATTAAATCATTAATCCGGATTAATTAATTAATTAATGATTGGGATGCTTAAAAAATCTGCTTTAACTTAAATCTTAACGACTGTCGTGGTCGTGTTACTTAACTGACTACTGGGACCAACGGCTTAACGTGCCTTCTGAAGCACGGAAAGGTTCGCAAATCAAAGGTCACACAGTGGTCACTACCGCGTCTTTGTGACTTTTCATTTTGGATTACGATGGGATACCACTGGGTTACCCATGGGAGATGAAATGGTCACCAGCTAGCTATAGCGAAAGTAATTACTCACATTGAGATTTTAAGGTTTTTGTGAAACGTATCTACTTATAATATTTACCTACACATAAAATTAGGCTAGCCGGCTCTACCTTTTGTCATGGGATTAAGTTCCTGTGGGTAACAGTTGAGAAAACTTCACCCCCATGGGCGGAGCCGCAGGCATTAGCTAGTACGTTATAAAATGGTAAATACTACATTATTACGGTAGTAAAGAAAGTAACTTGATAATTTAAATCAGATAAGCGCATAGATAAACTGGGGTAACTGACCGTTTTGGGTATTCCCCGAGCATAAATTAATTTGAGAAGCTGCTAAAACTTGGCAATTTTATACTCCAGTTATTTTAGTGCATGAGTTTGCAATATTTACCATTATCAATCATGAATACCCGATTAGATTAAATACGGTTTTTAACGTGAGGGAAAATCCTTCATGGATGTAATGCCGGACTGACCGGACTCCTACCGACTAAAAACCCTCACGTAACGCCGAACAGCCTACGGTTAGGAGCTCCGGGTAAGCCCTCGGAAGGATGTCCCAGGACTCCCAACAGTGATTCAATACGGTTAGGTAATATAACCAAAATATGTGTACTCATTCAGCATGAATAACATTTTCTGCAGTAAACAGGTAGGTGATTTAGATGTCATAAATTAACTGTCGCTTTTTTGCTCGACTTGCAAGATTTCATTTTTTGAACATTGAGATAAAATGTACTACGTTCGTAGTAACTAGTAAGTAATAATAACTCAATGTTCTTGAATAATACCTTCGGTTTTGCGTTTCATGTTTCATGCAAAGACTTCTATATCTATACATCTATACATACAAAGAAATAAAATTGGAGTGTCTGTTTGTAATATTAAAATAACCGCTTTCTACTACATGCATATGAATGTATATACGGTACACATAGCAAAATTTTTTTTTGTCTGTCTGTCTGTTTGTTCCGGCTAATTTCTGGAACGGCTGGACCGATTTGGACGGGACTTTCACTGGCAGATAGCTTCTGTAATAAGGAGTAACTTAGGATACTTTTTTTTACATTCCACGCGGACGAAGTCGCGGGCACAGTTAGTAAAATATATAGAAGTCTTTGGTTTCATGTCATGTGTGTGTGATGTGAATAATACACAGACTTCGTATTTTTGCGTCTTGGTTTCGCGAAACCAATTATTAGTTACTGCGTTGCAATCTTGTCCTCAAAATGGGGTGAACAAGCCAGAATCGGGTAACGGGCTGGGTCATAATGGTTGTCAGAAAATATAAAAAAAATCTAGGTCTTATTAGGGTTCCGTACCCAAAGGGTAAAGAACGGGACCCTATTCATGAGACTTCGCTGTCCGTCTGTCTGTCTGTCTGTCTGTCTGTCTGTCTGTCTGTCTGTCCGTCAGGAGGCTGTATCTCATGAACGGTGATAGCTAGAGAGTTGAAATTTTCACAGATTATGTGTTTTTGTTGCCGCTATAACAACAAATACTGAAAACAAAAACATAATAATATTTAAGGGGGGCTTCCATACAACAAACTTGTTTTTTAGCGACTTTGTCTAATATATTAGGTTATAAGGTATCCTTCTTAATTTAAATACGTTAGTTAATTTGAACATTTCGTTAAGATCATTTATTCCCTTTACACCATGCAAATTAAATGAATACTATAGGAGGTATAGCATAATCAAATGTTGCTCAATAAAATTAATTTCGTGTCGCCATGATTGAACATTATACGGGTCACATACTAACTTATTTTTCGACTTTCATCGTAAATATTTTTTCTTTAAAAAGTTAACAACGCCTTCAGGAGATTACTTTAGGTAGATGTAATATTCAAAGATAGCTGTTTAATAGGAAATAGTAAACAAATCGTCCATATTTTAGATTTTTCTTCAGTATAAACAATTAACGTACAAACACACAATTTATGTTGTAGACGTAGATATCGTGTTTATAATGTCATCATTTTCAGAATATTGATGACATTTGATGTCATTAATATTATGAAAAAGAAATTAAACATAGAGGTAACAAACTCTTTTTGAAATATATACTGTACCAACCGTAGAGGATCTATACAAGGATAGTTAACACTATAGAGCAACGCGAACTGTCTAAAGACGCGCGTTGTATAACACTATAGAGCAGCGCGAACTGTCTAAAGACGCGCGTTGTATAACACTATAGAGCAACGCGAATTGTCTAAAGACGCGCGTTGTATAACACTATAGAGCAACGCGAACTGTCTAAAGACGCGCGTTGTATAACACTATAGAGCAACGCGAACTGTCTAAAGACGCGCGTTGTATAACACTATAGAACAACGCGAACTGTCTAAAGATGCGCGTTGTATAACACTATAGAGCAGCGCGAACTGTCTAAAGACGCGCGTTGTATAACACTATAGAGCAACGCGAACTGTCTAAAGACGCGCGTTGTATAACACTATAGAGCAGCGCGAACTGTCTAAGGCGCGCGTTTCTCTGTGTTAATAGGTAATGAGGGCAACCAGTAGACGCTTGAAATACTCACAGAATATCGAGCAGTGTATTTAAAAAAAAAATAATTAAAACAAAATGGACCTTTACTGGGACATCCTTTCGAGAGCTTACCCGGGGCTCCCAACCGTAGGCTGTTGGCCGTTACGTGGGGTTTTTTAGTCGGTAGGAGTCCGGAATATCATCCATTAAGGATTTTCCATCTCGTTAAATAAAAAGAATAATGGGAGCCCCCTGGCTCCCATGCAACAAATAGGTACGACTTTTTGTTGTTTTTTGGTACGGAACCCTCCGTGCGGGAGTCCGACTCGCACTTGGCCGGTTATATTATAAAAATTTTTGGTTGGGCAAATGGTGACATTTTACTTCCGAGCTAGAGGAATTGACTTTAAATTTCAGTTTAGACTTTAAAGACAAAGTATTCATGGTTACATTAGAGAAAAAACAAAACAAAAAAGTACATATCTGTAGCACAGTAGATTTTCTCTACTTTTTTTTAATGTCCATAATTTTTAAAATACAAGACCTAGATTTTTTTAAATATTTTTCTGACAAGTATTATGACTTAGGCTGTTACCCGATTCCGGCTTGACGTCGACTTCTGGGACACCCTGTATAAAAAAAGTATTTCAGAGATAAAAAGCAGCCTGTGTACTCCCGACTATAATCCATCCCAATTAGGGAATGCAATACCGGGATACCGGGATCCCGAAATACCGGGATCCAGCAGTATTTTTGCGGGACCAGTCCCGCACGTAAATTGTGCGGGATCCCGCGGGATTAGCGGGATTGTGCAAAAGTAAACGCCATGTGTTATTCTGTAAGCGGAAGTGCGCAAACTGATTCGGTTTGAAAAAGTTTTTTTGTAATTGTGACGTAATGTATAAGTTGTATAACCTAATAACGTACTTATTTGATTTTAGTGATTTAATCCGGGAAATTTGAATTTTCTTGTACTATAAAAGTATTCAATTATCTCGTAAATTGCGTGCTGGCTTGGCGTAAATTGAATTTTGACATGCTATGTTTTTTGCGCTTCGAATAATTTGCAGTAGGTATTTTATTACTTATGTATGTATATCCGTTTAATAATCTCAATAAAAAAGTAATATTAAATAATTTATTTTTCCTTGTGGCCCCGCGGACTCAGTGTTCTGTAAAAGATCACTGCAGTGGGTTACATTTACTATGGCCGGTCCTTAGATGGGTGACCACTTTGTGACATTTATTTGAGCGTTGCCGTGCTTCGGATGGCACGTTAAGCCGTTGGTCCCGTTTGCCGGTAAAATGGATTGAGCGGGGTTAATCCTGTAGTGCACATATTTGGAGAAAGGGCCATTTTGAGAAAGGGACATTTTGAGAAAAGGACTTTCGCGAAAAGGACATTTTGAGAAAAGGACATTTCGCGAAAAGGACATTTTGAGAAAAGGACATTTTGAGAAAAGGACATTTCGAGAAAAGGGCATTTTCGGAAAAGGACATTTTGAGAAAGGACATTATGAGAAAGGACATTTCGAGAAGAGGACATTATGAGAAAGGACATTATAAGATGAGACCATATGCCTCGTCCTGCCTACCCCTTCGGGGATTAAGGGGGTGACTATTTTTCAGTTCTAGATGGATTTATGATACAGAATTCTATTCTTTTCTCAATGACTTTCAGAATAATGCGGGATCCCGCAAATACCGGGATCCCGCGGGACTGAGATCTCTCAGTCCCGCAAATACCGGGATTACAATCTTGTTGCGGGATTGCATTCCCTAATCCCAATACCAAATTTCAGCCAGATTCGTTCAGCCGTTACAGGTTTACACAGGTGACTAAAGCAGCCCCGGATCTAGGGGGGGGCAAGCCGGGGCCCGTGCCCCGGGCGGCACAATCAGGGGGGCGGCAAATCAGAGGGCGACAAATTCGAACTTTTCAGACAAATGCACAAATCATCAGTTAATAACCTTGACGATAGTTGATTACCTACCTAATAATAAATACTTCAACTTATTAAACTCTTTTCACAAGAAATAATTATGTTATTTGCTCAAATTATATCAGAAATTAACTATAGATATATGCTAGATGCTTGAAAGGAAACAAACAATTCTTTACAAACTTGCAGCATGTTGTGGGGGCGGCCACAGTATTTCATATTTTTGATTTTTTTTTGTGTTGTTCATAAAATATCTCTTGTTGCACCGGACGTCAACGGATAACGTTATAAAGTTTCCTTTGATTCTTTTCTTTTTGTCTCTTAAAAATGAAAAAATGCTAGGCCATTTTTGCATACGATTAAATTGAGAATTAGGCACTCTTGCGCTGATCGTCTCAATTGTGCCGCTGGATGGCCAGTTTCTTGCACGGGTGAGGATTCTCTACTAGTCCTCTGTGCTGGTCAGGTTCCCTGTTTTCTGCAGTTGAATCTTTGAGTCAAGTTGAATCAGTTGAATCAAGAGTACCACAGGGACCCTTTGTCCACTAAAATCCATTAAAAAGATCCAGATATGTGTTGTCCAACACTATTCTTCGGCATATTATCCCTTGGGTGCACTCATTGTTATGCAGACGACCAGTACTATACAGGAAAGTTAATCTGGCCGTCCAACGGAGGGGCGGCCCGAACTGAAGGAAAAGAGCCGGCAGCTCGTAGCGTATCTCGACCGGGCGGTCCAACGTAAAAGAAAGGAGGCGGCATCTCGAGGCGGATTTCAATTGGACCTGACCGTATTTCCAAATTTTATTTAGAAAACCTGGTAGATTTAAATGCCAGGAAACACAGGAATGTGCGTTTACAGCTGCAAGATCCTCTTTACTTCACAACCCTCTCTTTAGAAAGAGTAGGAGCAACGGCAACCCATTCTACCGGTTGTCGCAGATGATTACTGTGCACGGGAGCTTCGGTGTAACAATTTTTTTTGGACAGTTCACACAACGCTGTCTGATCCCAAAGTAGGTAAGCTATGAATAACCTGCTTGTGTTATAGGTATCAGACCACGGATATTACTTCTTATACTTTTTAAATACATACATATTATACATAGAAACACCCAGACTCTTGAGAAAATCATTTATGGGTCACACAAATATTTGACTCCGGAATGAATCGAACCCACGCCCTTCAGCGCCACAGGCGGTATCACTACCGACTGCGCCACAGAGGCAGTCACCGGGATATCAATTGGGATATCAATACACCGGAAAATCATAGCTGAGTGACAGCACTGCGAGGAACGCAGCCAGGACACAGCGGTGCACACATTGGAGGAGTGCACAGCGTGAGCGCAACAGCACCAGGTCCTTTTTTTTACGTGTGGAAATCCTGATGGAAATCCGGAACATGGATGCTATGCTGGACTCCTACCGACTAAAACCACACGATTTCTTACAACTGTCTAAGGCCGGGAGACATTCCATGATCTCCAGTAGGAGTGAGTGGGATGTCGCCTCGACTTTCTGAGGGCAGTTCGTGCTCGTGAGTGGCGTGGTGTGAAGTATCGGGGAGGAAGCGGGAAACTGGAGATAACTGTGGCTCCCCCGCCGCAGACTTGTCTTCGCCCAAGACTCTCGGACTCCATGACCGGGGGCCTGAGGACGGCGAGGGCATGCTCATCTTCTTGACAGAAGCAGACCCAAGAAGACAGTGTGACGTGAACGTTTCACTAAACTCTGGTTTCACGCACACCACACGCCCTAAGAAACGGGATAACACCTGAACAACTTCCAAAGATGCGGGAGAGGACCCGAACCCCCAAGGTAAGGTCGCAATGGTAGTCAAAGTCTGTTAAGAATCCTGGGACATCCTTCCGAGGGCTTATCCGGGGCCCCAAACGGATTTTACGCCATCATGGAGGTGTCTGCTGTACCAGACGCAGATTTGTACCTTTGCTAATACTACCGACTCTCAACTTTGAACTAAGGAGCCTAAAAAAAATAGGGGGGGGGGGGGTTAATGGGGCGGCATTTTCATATTTTGCCCCGCCTAAAAAAATCTCTAGATCCGGGGCTGGACTAAAGCCACACGTCTTTTACCGCACGGTAAAACTTAACCATCTAAATCGCATTTCGGATGTCAAAGAGTGTGAAAAAGTATTAAGCATCTACATCCATCCGTCCATACAAACTTTTATGTAACTTTAAAAATTAATAGTTAGACTTACTAGTTAGTACATTGATGTTCAAAGTGGGGTTCGCGCCCCACTAGGGAGGCGAAAAGACGTGTACAGGGGGGCGCGGTCAGATCAGAGTGACATCGCAAGAGCAAGCTATGGAAATTTTGAAAAGATGGATAAGGCACAATTTTGGGTTAAATATCTTAAATCTTATACCTTTTTAATTAATATTCACGGGTAGCATTGGTTACAATAACAAAAACAAAGTTTAGAAGCAAACTAGATTTTGCTAGTTATCTACATTGTACAATTTTTTTATCTATATTAAATTCAGATTTGGAAATATTGACAAGATCATGCAAGCACATCCGTCTTTGACTCTTTTCGTAAGAAGTGACCTTTTGTAAGTCTGACCGTGAATCGCTGGCATTAGGATAATAAGAGGGTAACGCACGATCTCCGTCGAGGCTGCATGTCTCCTACCCGGGAACCCTCCATTTATATAGTGGCGGCGGCTTTGTTTTGCCTCAGGGGATCTGGATTCTTGTGCTGTAGCAGTCGCTGAGGGGATCTTGGAGGGCATGGAATGCTACATTCCCAACCGATGGATCCCTGTAGGTGCAAAAAAGCGACCGTGGTTCAATCGGCTCTGCAGAGAAGCTCTAATACAGAAAGAATCTGCCTACAGAGCTTGGACCACGGCTCGTGCAAATTCAGATCCAAACATCTCTGAGGTGAAACGCAAATTAAATGCCGCCTCGAGGTCCAGTAAAAGAGCAATCGTCAAGGCCAAGTTCGATTTCATCGGCAGAATTGGCGAACGGCTAGCAGGCTACCCTTCGGGAAGTCGTGAATTTTGGTCGCTTGCCAAAGCTGCCGAAGGAAACTTCTGTAGGTCAGGATTACCACCCTTGCTTAAACCCGACGGTAGTTTGGCCCAGAGTGCCAAGGAGAAAGCCGACCTTTTGGGTAATCTCATTGCCTCTAACTCGACCATGAGCGACGGGGGTGCTTTACCGCCGGGCATTCCGAGTTGTGGCACTTCCATGCCGGAGGTTAAATTCACACAGCGGAATGTCCGGCGGGAGCTTCAATCTCTGGACGTTCATAAGTCGAGTGGGCCAGACGGCATTCCCGCGGTGGTACTTAAGCATTGTGGTCCAGAGTTGTGTCCGGTACTTACACGTCTTTTCACACTTTCCTATTCTATGCAACAAGTCCCGGCGTCGTGGAAGATCGCGTATGTACATCCTGTACCCAAGAAGGGTGACAGAACCGACCCGGCCAATTACAGGCCTATAGCCGTCACCTCCCTTTTATCCAAGGTGATGGAGCGTGTAATTAATACACAGCTCCTGGGGTACCTTGAGGAACACGACCTGCTCAGCGACCGGCAGTACGGTTTCCGTCACGGTCGCTCGACGGGCGATCTTCTTGTGTACCTAACACACCGATGGGCGGCGGCTATCGAGAGTAAGGGTGAGGCTCTAGCTGTGAGCCTCGACATCTCTAAAGCCTTTGACCGGGTCTGGCACCGTGGTCTTCTTACGAAACTGCCCTCATATGGACTACCCGAGAGATTTTGCGGATGGGTGTCCAGCTTCTTGGCCGGTAGAAGCATCAGGGCCGTCGTTGACGGCAGCTGTTCAGACTGCATGGCTATAAACGCTGGAGTACCGCAAGGCTCAGTGTTGTCCCCTACCTGTTTCTGCTGCATATCAATGACATGTTGTCTATTGACGGCATTCATTGTTATGCGGACGACAGTACGGGGGACACTTGTTACACGGATCGCCCCGGTATCTCTCGGGACACAGTGGAGGAAAATCGTGAACAGCTTGTGTCTGAAATCGAGGCTACTCTTACTAGAGTGTCCGATTGGGGTGGACAAAATCTTGTCCAGTTCAACCCTTCCAAGACACAAGCGTGTTTTTTCACCGCTAAGCAAACCCCAATTACTGTAGCGCCGCAATTTCAGGGCACATCTCTTTCCATCTCCAAAAGTATAGGGATCCTTGGCGTTGACATCTCCAGTGACGTTCAGTTCCGTAGTCATTTGGAGGACAAGGCTAAGCTGGCGTCCAAAAAGCTGGGTGTGCTCAACAGGGCGCGGTGGTACTTCACTGCGGCGCAAACACTGCTTCTCTATAAGTCGCAAGTGCGGCCGCATATGGAGTACTGCTGTCACCTCTGGGCGGGAGCACCTGAATATCAGCTTCGTCCATTTGACTCGGTGCAAAGGCGAGCTGTAAGAATTGTCAACGATCCTGTACTTACAGCTGGTGTGGAACCTCTTCGCGACAGGAGAGACTTTGCCTCCTTATGCGTGTTCTACCGCCTGTACAATGGTATGTGCTCTGAGGAATTGTTTGATATGATGCCCACGGCTACGTTCTATCATCGCACCGCTCGCCACAGACAGGGAGTTCATCCTCACACCCTGCGTCCGGTGCGTTCCAGCACGGTTAGATCCGATAGGTGTTTTTTTCCGCGCACGCTTAGGTTGTGGAATGACCTCCCTGCCTCGGTTTTCCCAAACGCCTACAGTATGGGGTTCTTCAAACGGGGTCTTAGAAGGTTTTTACAGTGTCGGCAGCGCGAGTGTGGCACCTCTGGTGTTGCAAACGTTCATAGGCTGCGGTGACCACCGGTCCTTCTGGTGGGCCGTATGCTTGTCTGCCACCTTAGTGGTATAAAAAAAAAAAAAAAAAAAAAAAATTGGACCTGGAAGAGAGGGCCCTGGAGCAGCTGCAGCGTATTCTTACGCTCAAGACCGTGTTGAGGGCCATGGTCTGAAGCTGTGTCTTTCTGCATGCAAAAAAAGGTGTCGTGGTGGGAGCGGGAGATAAATACGCCCAAGACTACCGGTCTCCATGACCGGGGGCCTAAGAACGACGGGTTTGCTGCTCGCCAGTCTTACAGAAGCAGGCCAAGAATGTGGCGTGTCTCTTCGTCCCTCAAAGAAGTGATGTGTTTATAAACTTTATTACCTACTCTTATTTTATTTAATAATAGTATGTTTTAGGGTTCGGTCTCCAAAGTGTCAAAACGGGACCCTATTCAAGAGACTTCGCCGTCCGTCTGTCTGTCTTTCCGTCACGAGGTTGTATTTCAGGCACCTCGATAGCTAGACAGCTAGAATTTTCACATAATATGTATTTCTGTTACCGCTATAACAACAAATACTAAAATCAGAAAAATAGTGGGTGCACCAGTGCCACACCAGGAACCAGTGGCACACCATTTCAAACTTTAAATAGAAATGGTAAGCTCCTGTTAAATATCCCGCCATTTTTTTTGCGTTTGGTAGGCTTGTCTTATTCCTACCAATCATATAATCACCGTTAAAAGCTATACACACGCCACCTACTTCAGTGAAAACAGATAATCTAGAACGACAATCGTTAATTTCGCTGCCGGCGGCCATAATAGTAAGCTACGCGTACTGCGGCAAGTTTTAACATCTTTCTGTGTATTTGTTTTAATCAATTATTGTAATTTATTTCTGAATTTGCCTTACTGTTTGATACACATAGCAATAATATTTCGTTTTATTTAATCAAAAAATGCTAAAATACAGCTTTAATATTCAATGGTTAACTACTGGAACACAAAATTAACAATTTTCCAGTTGCATACCAGTTGGTCTGCAACTGGTAATTAAACTTTTTGATACATTTCCAGTTGCAGACCACTGGTTTATACTAATAAAATTTATACAATTAATTAGATTATTAGCCACCGAAAACAACATTATTCAAGTAAGTATAAGGAGGAAGATGTTTTAAAAGTTATAGACGATATACGCAAAGGTGCAGAAATTAGAGACACATTTAGAATATAATACGGCCGTCATCTATACATATAATAAAATGATAGAAAAGTCAAAACTGTACATTGGATATATTTAAAAAAAATACTCGCCGGGTGCTCTAAATAAGATACCGATGCCGAAAATGTAGTTAGAAAAAAAATGTCTGTCGGTTTGTCTGTTTGTCTGTTTGCTTTGCTTTGTCCGGAAGGATCTCGAAAAGTACTCAATGGATTTGGTTCAAATTTTGCACAAATATTAACTAGGGGTAGGGTCTTCAAATAGGCTATATATTATCACGCTACATATCCTAGGGGCTAAGCAGAGAGCAATCAAATTGTCATTATAACATAATTTTCACGCGTACGAAGTCGCGGGCAACAGCTAGTAAATAAAATAAAGCTAGTTGTGATAGGGACCCTAATCTTAATAATTGAAAATTGATTTAGCTGATGCTCGCGACTTCGCCCGTTTGTAATTTAGTTCCCGTTCCCGCTTCCAGGGGAACATGTTCCCGGCATAAAAGGTAGCTTATTTGTTAATCAACACTAATCTGTCCCTGTGCCAAATTTCAGGCCGGTCCGTCCAGCCAGAGCGTGATTGAGTAATAAACATTCAAACATCTTCACAGACTTTCACATTTATAATATACTAGCGGACGTCACGCGGTTTAACCCACGCAGCTCCCGTTCCCGTGGGAATATGGGAATAAATTATAGCCGATGTTACTCAGGGTGAATATAGGTTTCTAAAGGTGAAATATTTTTTTAAATCGGCGCAGAACTTTTTGAGTTTATTCATTACAAACATTCACACAAAAATACTAAAATGTAGATGTAGGATTTTAACTGATAGTAGCAGTTACCTACTGGCAGTAACCTACTGGCAGTTGTGTCAGGAATATGTATATTTTAAACCTAATTAAGAATTGATTTAGAACTTTAATATTTTAACTGCTGATAATTCATTTTTATTCTATTTTATTCAAAGAAGTTAAAATAAGTATAATAACAGTTGTGTCAGAGATATTAATCTTAATAATAGGCTAGGGAGTAATGAAATGCCTACTTACTTCCTAAAATTGATAAGTTTAGCCAAAAATTTAACATGCATTGCCTAGTTATTGGTTTAGAACATTAACATTTTATATTTTAAGTACCTAATTGAAATTTTATGAGTATTTTATTATAACAAATAATAACACCAGTCACATGGATCTCTAACTAATTAAATAGGTAGTGATTAAATTAAACAAAACATTTACATATACCCTATACGTAACTTGTAGACTGATTAAAATGTGTTAATTACTAAGTACGAAAGCTTAATAAACTTTAAAAAGTAATTATGCTTTAAAAACATTTGTTATATTTACTGGTTTGCTATTGGCACAATGCCTGGTTTGTTACTGGTGCTGTCTGGTCGAACTTAGGCACATTAGGAGATCCCGCATTATTTTTTTAATAAAAAAAAACTTAATAGCTGCTAAGTAAAATAAAATATGCTACATGATTCTATGGTAAATAAAGAGTATGTCCCTTGCTTTTAGCAATAATTGTCGCAATAACAAAGACACATCATGTAAAAATGTGTCAAATTCTCGCTTAATCGCTTTGCCACTGGTGCACCCACCCTACTGTTATTTTATTTTAAAATAGTTTGGCGAGCCCACCTTCTGTTCCCTGGACTGAGGGGAGGCGTGGACATATTAATTTTAACAGTAGGGAGGCGTGATACCTATAAGTTTGGGAACCCCTGAGTTAGTAGGATGTTCAGATACAATGCTCAGTCCTTCCTTGATGCGCAAGTCTTATTTTTTTCTTCTGTTTATTTAAACCACCTGAGACCGTAGTTTCAGTAAGTTCCACTCTGATAACTTCGATCTTATCTAAACTTTGTCCTTGGTACGTTTGTAAAAGCAGAAATCCCTACATATCTCATTGTTACCCTCGCGGAAACATAAAATGGAAAAAAAATTCACTCATAGCTTTAGATTACTTGAGGAAATGCGTTTCATTGATCCATACGAGTACCTATTTTATATTAAATATATAAGTTTACCTTAGTTTACATCAAAATAACTCACGTTTCGTCAGTAGTGTAGTATGCCTCGGTACAGAGTTCGCGTTAGTATACAAACTACATTTATATCAAGTCATCCGAGTTAATCGTAGTGCTAGCCATCGCAACGATAACTTATCAACAAGCCACTTAAATATATTATTTGTCACAATCATAGTACTCGCTAGTTCTACAATTACGCGTCCAAAGAGAGAACGCGTGTTCGTTCCCGCCGAAACAATTTGAATTTGGAACCTCGGTGACAGTGACATAATAATTTTTTTTTGTTTTGTTGAGATAATAACGCTTGTGAAATGGATATACTCAGCAAGGTTTGTTTAATTCATAGATTGAATTGGTTTGTCCTCTAATATCAGTTACGGTCGTACGGTGTACTATTGATAAGAGCCCTCTGATTGCATAGTTCATCATTTATTTTAGTTTTGTCATTGATTGTCCGGTTATTTGTTTTCATTCATGCGATTACGTCCTCGTTTATTTTTTTTAATATTTGCAGCACTCTGATCTGATTTTTGAACTCTTAGATTTTTCTCTTAGGCAAAGCCCTGAATGGAACTCGACTACGCGATAGTTGCCCGAAAAATGTTCATTGTCCAATAGGCACTCCAGGATTTCAGTCAGCCACGAATGACTAGGTGTTAGGACTCCGCTTAAGCATGCTTAAACGGTCCATATCTTTTATCGCCAACATGTACGAACTTCCGACGATATCGCATTCGCACATCTGCCAACTGGATATACTCCTCTTAAACTAGTTTTCGATGGCATACGTCCCAGGCCCAGGAGGAAGTAGGTACCTGCGCAGATCTGACGCGATTTCAATCCCCGCCTTTAATGATATCTTGAGGTATGGGAAAAATTTTAGTTTCTCGTTTATATTTTTGTATGCTAAAGACACCCTCTGCACAGTATAAAGAGTTATACAGTGCCCTCTGGATTCCATATAGAGAGATTGCTCGTGATTTTTATTCAACCTATTTTTTTTTCGATTTTTTGGATAAGGAACCAGGTAGGTACGAACTAGAAAAGAATTACATACCTGCGGCCCCAACAGGGTTACCAAAACCCTTAAGGCACCTCTACATGCCCGTCTCTATGTTTTTTTTGCCGGATGTTCTAGTAGAGACTGCGAAACTTCGTATTAGCACTTATTAAAATATTTTATAAAAAATTGGTTCTAGTAATTTAGACGTTTTTGAAGTAAAAACTCGTGGATATTAATTCTACTTTAGTAACAGTACGTCATATAATATTATACATTAATCATGTTACGAAATGTTTACAAAACGGCCAAAAGTCAAGGTTGATTGTTCGTTACCTACATGTTAACAGACTTGTTAAAATAAAACATACTTACGAATCTTACGAAGACTATAAATACATGCAAAAGTTTGTAAAGATGTGTGGATGTCAGGATGTCTGGACATTTGTTACTTTTTCACGCTCTAACGGCTGAACAGATCTGGCTGAACTTTGACCCAGATATAGATAGATGGAGATAGAGGAATAACAGATACCTACTTAGGTTACTTTCCCGAGAATTAGTTGCCACGGGAAGCTGGAACGGCAACAAAATTGAAGTATACACATTTAATCAGGCCCATTGCCCTTTGGAGTAGGCAAAGAAGCCCATATTTTTTATTGAAATCTTAAGACCCTGCGTCTACTTGAATATTGCTAGACGCTATACCCCGTCTTTTACCCCGAGCAAATACTTAACCTTCTAATATTCAATAATTTCTTACTTGACCTGGCAATCTTATCAATTTTTGTGTCGATTGTTCGTTACCTACATGTTACCAGACTTGTTTAAATAAATTATAAATCACACTAAGAATATTACTTATCATAAAGGCAAAAGTTTGTGAGGTTGTGTGGATTTTAGTAATTTTTTCACGTTCTTAAGAGCCTACCAGACGCCAAATTGTTAAAAGAAGATAGAAGATATACATTTTAGCGTGCAAGAAAGAGAGAGATGCGATCGGTTTTTGTGCGCTTTTAACGAAATAAATTAATTATAAAAAAACTATAACCAATATGAAAAAAATGCTCTAGTGCAAATGAAGATTTTACTATTGTCTTTCTTATAAATATTTTATATTATAAAAACATCTTATAACATACAAGATCTAGCTTAAAATTTCACGAAATCGAGGTATTTTCAACACAAAAATCTATCGAGAATTTTATCAGTAATCGTGTTTCGAGCCTAGAGCGTTTTTAGTTCATGAACTGAAGTTGTCTGTGTTCAAATTTTAATTCAGCAGACCTCACGAGTCTTGAGATCTAGATCAAAGTAATAGTCTATTTGGCGTCATATGGACTCTTAAAGCTGAACTCGGGTTTGGCTCAAGTTTGACACAGGGATAGATAGATAGATCTATAGAGCCTGGAATAACACATGGGCAATATTTTAACCCGGGAATAAGTCCCCATGGGAAGCTGGAACGGGAACAAAGTATGAATATAATCAGGCCTATTCTCCATTGGGTAGGCAGAAACTATGACTTTTCTTGAAATCTTAAGTCCCTGCGTCTACTTGGATATTGATAGAAGTTATTTACCCCGAGCAAATAGTTAACCTTCAAATATTCAATAATTTATTTCTTGACCTGGCAATCTTATCAATTTTTGTGACCTACTTACGGATACACTTTTGTCTCCGTTGACCTTAATGACTTATACTCGTATCTATCTGGCTTCGTCCTTATTGGGGTTAATAGGTCATATAGCAGTAGTTCCCATTGTATTTCTTTTTTTTTCGAGAATAATCTTTTTAAAAACAGGTTTTTTTTTTTACGTGAGGGAAAATCCTCATGGATATTATGCCGGACTCCTACCGACTAAAAAACCTCACGTGTCCTGTTTACAGCCTATGGTTGGGAGCCCCGGGTAAGCCCTCTGAAGGATACCCCAAGGCTTAGACCATATAACACGGGACTAGCCTTTGCGAACCACCGCATACAAAAATATTCTGCCAGTTTTCATACAAGTGAAGGGGGAAACACAAAGACATATAAAATTTCATTGCATTTAAAAATGTATTAATCGACAAACGCGTAATGGCTGTTGTGTGTTAATTGTTATTGTACAGTCAACTACAATGTAATGTACTAGTTTAATCATATAAAATGATGTACTGTACTGATGTACAGGCTTTTCATAAAGCCAAAAGACCAAATGGTCATGTGCAATGGCAGAAAACAATGCTTAAGTAAGGCGCATCCTGTGGTTAGATGATCTAAGCCCCAAGGTCTTACTCGACACAGAATATTGGGGTTCTATACGCAATTTAGTCCCGGGGTATCCTTACGAGGGCTTACCCGGGGCTCCCTACCGTAGGCTGTTAGGATACGTGTGGTTTTTAGTCGGTAGGAGTCCGGCATAGCATCCATGGATAGGACTTCTCACGTTAAAAAAAGAATGAGACCCCTAGTGGGATTCTCAACATAGAATTGAATGCGAAATTACACTACAGAGGCTCGAAATATCCAAATTGATCAAAAAACAAGGACTCCTGGGTTCAAATGATGGTTTTGAATGGATCTTAAACGCAGAAAGTAGATGTAAATTTGCCCTTCAGCTTTATGGAAATAACATCAGTTACAGACAATAATAACACTACTGTTATTTCATCTTTTTATTATACTGTGTACAACACTGATGTATTATCTAATAATTGCAGTGTCATTTGAATAGAGAACACGTGTTGTTACTAAAATAGCTATAGCTAGGGTTGTCAGCAACAGGATTTTCATCATATCTGGTTAAGGCCAATGCCTAAAAAAATTACAAAAAGAAGTGACATATATGAAATAATTTATTTGTCGGCATCGGCAGTAGTAGACAAATATGAATGCTAAAATACATTTTTAATTATGAGTTTAGATTTTAGTATTTGTTGTTATAGCGGCAACAGAAATACATCATCTGTAAAAATATCAGTGCTCTAGTTATCACGGTTCCTGAGATACAGCCTCGTGACGGACAGACAGACAGACAAACGGACGGCGAATTCTCATGAATAGGATCCCGTCTGGTATGGAGTCCTGGGACATCCTTCCGAGGGCCTACCCGGGGCTCCCAACCGTAGACTGTTGGGCGTTACGTGAGTTTTTTAGTCGGTAGGAGTCCGGCATAGCATCCATGAGGATTTTCCATTACGTTAAAAAAAAGGGTCCCGTCTTTACCTTTTTAATTACTTTCATGTGGGTGTAAATATTATTGGGTATTTTTATAGTGCTATTGCTTGTTTATGCATATTGTCATTATTTTCTATTTTGTAATTCTTATGAAATTTCTTCGTATGTTTGCGAGTGGGTGAGTTCGGTATTTTGTTATAAAAAGCTCTTCTTTTTGTTCTTAGTATATTTATTATTAGTATTTTATTTATTAGTATTTTATAGGTATTTATTGTGTATTTTTTTTTTATCTATTTTATCTATGATATATTATGAATGATTCTAGTAATGCAACTTTCTGCTCATGTTCTCTTTTAGGATCAAGTTTTAATAGTTCTGATGGCAATGGTTTTGCATCCCTTGCTTTGCGTGATCAGCTTTCTTCTATCTTTTCTAAATTTCCCAAAAACTTTAACATAGTTCACATCAATGCCCAGAGTATTCCATTCCATCATTCTGATCTTCTGGCATCCTTTAGCAGTGACCAAATTGATGCTGTACTGGTTTCTGAATCGTTTCTCAAACCTTCTCATTCAACGAGACTTTTTGGGCTACCTGGATATGTGCTTATACGCAATGACAGGACTGGCAAAGGTCGTGGCGGAGTGGCTGTATATTTAAGAGAGGACATACCTTTTAAAATTGTCAGTGCTTCACCATCGGATTACAGTTATTCGGCGGAGTACCTCTTTTTGGAGATTATTGTTCGGCATAGCAAAATGCTACTAGGAGTTTTCTACAGTCCCGATTACCACGTAAATTACTTTGAGTCATTCGACGCCCTGCTTAATGAACTGTGTCTTATTTACAACCACGTAGTCATATGTGGGGATTTCAATACATGTTTAATCAAAAATAATAATCGTACTCACTCGTTGGAATCTATCGTATCCTCACTTAATCTTCATATTCTTCCCCTATCTACTACGCATCATTTTCCTAACTGCCGCCCTTCTCTACTTGATTTACTTAATTATAGTTTCCTCTCCGGATCTAGTTGCCACACATGGTCAACTACCTGCATGTTTCTCTCACCATGACTTACTTTATTTATCTCTGTCTGTTCGTCCTTCTAAGTGTAAGTCACAGTTTTCTGTGCTTCGTAACTTCAAGGGCATCAAACTGGAGGTATTGAGGCAGGACGCAGAGGACATTGACTGGTCACCTGTAGTTGGTGTCGATGCTATTGACGAAAAAGTGTTAAACTTTAACAAAATCATTACTGCGCTGTACGATCGACATGCTCCTAAACGACGAGTTAAAGTGAAACACATGCCTGCACCCTGGATCACACCTAGGGTTGCCATCTCAAAAATATGTGAATCAGGACAAGAAACGTGAAATCCCCGGATTTCGGAGCTCACTACCCGGACGTTTGAATATCGAACAGGGTTTTTTTTCTAAGTTACTCAATAGAATAAAATAAAGTTTTCATGGATATAGATCAACTTTTATTTGATTTAATACAATTTTTAAAAAATATCAAAACCGGAAGTTTACGGACGGAACGTGTATTCTTAACGAAAAATTCTAAATTCTAAAAAATAACAAAATTTCACTTTTTCTACAAAACGGATGTAAATCTTGTTTCAAGGACAGAATTATCATTTCTTTTAGCTTCTCTATTTTTGAGTGGCTGATGTGCAAAATAGAGTGTATAGGAAATAAATACGCCTCCGAGATAGAATTTTCAAAAAAGTGTTTAATTAAACCAGGTGGCTTCTTAAAGCTTTCAAAATAAACCTTATTGGATGGTAGAACTTCTGAAGTCGTTTTATAGCTGGAAACAGACTTAACCATCGTGTCTTTGTGTGATAAAGAAGCTGCTTGTATTCGACATCAGCAGTTTCACAGAAGTCTTAAGGGATTCAGTTCGTACTGTATAAGTAGCAAAAATATTATAAATCTTTAAGACAATCGATTCAGCGTAGGCTTGCAGCAAATCGCATCTGTGGTGCCAAGCGTTGTCAATGATTTCAGCAGAGTAACCCACACCAACTGTGTTGGGTTGGCGTTAAGATTTTGTTTAAGTTTTTGGTTAACATTGTTGATACCTAGTCGTTATAGAAAACCGAAGTTTTATTGCAGTTGTCTCCACTAAATGCAAGAGACTTAGACAAGAGATCGTGGCGGTGAAGTTGTTTTATATCAGTACAGCGAGTTCAAAGTCGAGTCAAGATAAGCGTCCCAAGCCGTGCGCTTAATTTGAATCCAAACCCGGACCACAAATAAAACCCCGGCCGGACGCTCCCGGACGCCTTCTAAACTAGGACAAATCCGGGGAAACCCGGACGGATGGCAACCCTAATCACACCTGATATTAGGGATGCTATGACTAGAAGAGATCGAGCTAATCGAAGGTACAAACGTAGTCCTAATGATATTAATTTTGAAAGGTTTAAATCCTGGCGTAATAGGTGTAATCGTCTGTGTCGTGATGCTAAACGTCGCCACTTTCATCAATCTCTTGAGACCCGTAACTCCTCCGATATCTGGAAATTTCTTAAAGCTAACGGTATTGGCAAGTCTCCCCATATCGATTGTCACGATATTAACTTAAGTGCTCTTAACAAACATTTCTCGCTTCCACCTGTATCTCTTGACCCGATTGTTAAGGCCAGCACCATGCTAGATCTCTCTCTTATGCCTTTACCACAATGTCCTTTATTCAGGCTTAATGCAGTTGATGAGCTTGAAGTGAAAAAATCGATCATGTCGATTACTTCTTCTGCGGTAGGTAATGATGACTTATGCTCAAAAATGTTCACTCCCATACTTTCCAGCGTGATTCCCATCCTCACTAACATATTCAATTGCTCTATAAGCACATGCTGCTTTCCTAGTGCTTGGAAACAAGCACTGATTATTCCTTTACCTAAGACCACAAATCCTACACTGCTGTCCCAGTTCCGTCCCATATCCATTCTTCCTTTTCTCTCAAAAGTTCTTGAGCATTTAGTGCATCGACAGCTATCTTGTTACCTTACACAGAATAAACTTCTCAATCCTATGCAATCTGGCTTCCGTCCAGGTCACAGCACTGTGACGGCTCTGCTGAAGGTGACGGATGATATTCGTCTGGCTATGGAGAACAAATCCCTTACCGTACTTGTTCTGTTGGACTTCAGTAGCGCATTCAACTCAGTGGATCTAGATATTCTTCTAGGCATTCTTAATTCCCTTAATTTCTCCACTGATACTGTGGCTTGGTTTGACTCTTATATTCGGGGGCGCTCGCAGTGTGTTCGCCTTAACGAGTCTTTCTCGGATTGGCGTAACCTCATTGCTGGAGTGCCTCAAGGTGGCGTACTTTCTCCTCTACTCTTTTCCATTTTCATCAACTCTTCTGTTCGAGTTATTTCTTCCAACTTCCATCTGTATGCAGACGATTTGCAGCTGTATCGTCATTTTAAGTTGAATGAGTATAGAAGCGCCATAGCCGATATGAATCGTGACCTGAGTGCTATTGGCGAGTGGGCTAAGTCTTTTGGGCTTTTAATTAATCCAGATAAGTCTCAGGCGATAGTGATCGGCAGTAGGCAAATGCGATCTGGACTAGACATGGCCTGTCTTCCGCCTCTCTTACTTGATGGAGTTCGAATACCTTATACCGACACGGCAAAAGATCTTGGTATTACCTTAGATGGAAACTTGTCCTGGAATGCTCATGTTCTGAATGTTAGCAAAAAGGTTCACTACACGTTCCACACCCTCAAATGCCTCCAGCCTTTTTTGCCTGTAGATATTAAAATCTCACCTGCTCAAACATTGATACAGCCCATTATTGATTATGCGGACTCCTGCTACTTGGATGCTACTGAGGAGCTTTTAAACAAACTTGAGAGACTGCAAAATGTATGCATTCGGTTTATTTTCAATCTTCGTAAGTATGATCATGTCTCGGAATTTCGTGCAAAACTCAAGTGGCTCCCAATCCGACTTCGGAGGAATACTCGGATATTGTGTGTCCTATTCAATATCTTGCACAATCCTTTATGTCCTACCTACTTACGTGAGCGGTTCTCTTTTATGCGTACACCTGATGCTCTTTGTAGAACACATCTTGAAAATCGCCTTACATTCCCTTCTCACAAAACTGATTTTTACTCTTACTCCTTCACTGTTCACGCGGCAAGGCTATGGAATTCTCTCCCACCGAAAATAAGAACTTGTAAAACTGTTTCCCTCTTCAAGAAGAAAGTGAAAGAACATTACCTGTTATCTTTAACATAACATTTTATCCTTAGAGATGTTTATGATATTTCTCTGTACTTAAGTATATTTAGATAGTATAATACTATATATTATGTATGTATTTATGTATGTATGCTATTTAAGGTTTATGTATGTTTATTATTCTGCACACACTTATTTACTTTGTCTCTCATTCTCATCTCCTCTCTCAGGCCTACTGGAAGAGATTTCATTAGAAATAAGTAGTGCCTTGTACAATATACCATGTGATTTCTTTTGTTTTTAATTGTGTGTACAAAACCAATAAATAAATAAAATAAATAAATAAATACCTTACGAAAACATCGGAACCTTAAAAACATCACAAAAATATCTAAAATCGTGTAGAACCTGTCAGTCGACGACAGAATTATTAAATACTTCTGTTCCCCGCGGCTTCGACCGCATAGAAGTCGTTATCGCGTAAAATCATAACCCTCCTTTTGCGCAGTCGGTTAAAAAGTAGTCTATGTCCTTACCAGGGCGTAGAACTCTCTCTATACTAAATTTAATCTCAATCGCTCTAGCCGTTTAGGCGTGTAAGCATAACAGACAAACAGACAGAGTTACTTTCTCATATTAGTAGGGAAGTAGGGATACCTAATCGTGGAAATATTATATAATTTGTCATCCTATGTTATTTTATGTGTAGATAATGTATGTATATTTATTATAAACGCTACTGCGCATTTGAATAGCTGCGAATACTAACTATTAAATACCTATTTACTATCAATTTAGAATAGGTAAACAGTATGTGTGCTTCATTTATTTAAATATACAATGTATTCATTGTCGCTATGCCGTCATCCGACCGTATCATTGTAATTATCACCATACTTAATAGTAATTTGCAAAAGTATTACCATATTAACAAAATTTAAAGCATCATAAAATGCGAAATTAAATCTTTTTTTTTTATTAAACCACTACAGTGGCAGACCGGGATACGGCCCACCAAATGTACTGATGGTCACCGCAGTCTATAAACGCTTGCAACACCAGAGGCGCTGCACTCGCGCTGCCGACCCTGTAAAAACCTTCTAAGACCCCTTTTGAAGAACCCCATACTGTAGGCGTTCGGGAAAACCGAGACAAGGAGATGGTTCCGCAATCTAAGCACCTAAGCGTGCGCGGAGGAAATTCCCTATCGGGTCTTACCGTGCTGGATGACTCCGGGCGCAACGTGTGAGGATGAACTCCCTGTCTGTGGCGAGCGCTGCGGTGATAGAACGTAGCCGTGGGCATCATATCAAACAATTTCTCAGAGCACAAACCATTGTACAGGCGGTAGAACACGCACAAGGAGGCAAAGTCTCTCCTGTCGCGAAGAGGCTGCACTGTTCCACACCACCTGCAAACATAGGATCGTTGACAACTCTCATCCGTTGGTCTATTACATTTTCACGCTTGAACCACTGAATCAATTCTCATAATATTTGACTCAGAGATATAGTAGTGCTTGGGAAAGGACATAGATTATAGCTCAGTTTCTTTGGAAATTCCTCATAAATGCTATGCCGAACTCTTTGCTACCGACTAAGTGTGGTTTTAGTCGGTAGGAAAGAGTTCGGAAAGAGCTGCTGTAGCTGCCTGGTCGTGACCCCGGGTAAAGTCCTCGGAAGGATGCCCCAGGATTCCCGGCAGACCTTGGCTACCACGGCGGCCTCACCTAGGGGCTTCTCCCTTCCGAGGGCTAACCCGGGGCTCCCAACCGTAGACATTTGGCAGGTTACGTGTGGTTTTTAGTCGGTAAGAGTTCGGTATAAAATCCATGTAGGATTTCCTTAAGTAAAAAAAAACCTAAGGTCTTTGGGTACTTTCCCGCGTCTTAGGGCTTTGTTCGGGTGTTATCACGCTTCTTGGGGCGTGTGGCGTGCGAGATACTCTCGCTTTACGCTGTCCTCTCGGGCCGGCTTCTGTTATAGCAAAGATAATATAATAGTATTACATAAAGATCGGCAACTCCCTGCCCCTCACTGAGTAAGCTTCCACATCCCCCCACCAAAGTTGATGTGTCTATTGCCGTGTCAGTACTTGAGAGAGTGTCACTGCGTTGCACCTACGTACTTTGTGCTATTGCTTTGGTTTAATTTGTGCTTAGCCGAGGGTAGATTTGAAAAAAAAAAGTACCCAATACGTGAGATTGCGTTCTGTTCCTTATTTTTTTGTTTCCATTGCTAGTGTCCCTAGCTTAGATCATCTAACCACAGGATGCGCCTTACTTAAGCATTGTTTTCTGCCAAGCCAATAGACCATTTGGTCTTTTGGCTTTATAAAAAGCACTGTACATCAGTACATCATTTTATATGATTAAACTAGTACATTTCATTGTAGTTGACTGTACAATAAAAATTAACACACAACAGCCATTACGCGTTTGTCGATTAATACATTTTTAAATGTAATGAAATTTTATATAATGTCTTTGTGTTTCCCCCTTCACCCGCTATGAAAACTAGCAGAATATTTTTGTATGCGGTGGTTCGCAAAGGCTAGTCCCGTGATATATGGTCTAAAGTCCCTAGTTAACTCACACACACATTCAAGCTTGATTCAAGCATTCACATTACGTGTATATATTAATGTGGGTGAAATGAAAACGAACATTTTTGTATGGAGTTTCCGCCCTTTGTGCCAATTCTCAACCACACGACGTGAACGCATGGACGCAAATTTACGGGTGAAACGTCGTCCGTCTCATGTTTCGCCGTTCCTAAATATGAGACAGGTGACGTTTCACCCGTCAATTTCCGTCCACGCATTCATGTCGTGTGAAGCTAGAATCGGCACCCTGTGGTTATAGCTTAGTTTTCTATCTATTGACTGCCTCGGTGGCGCAGTCGGTACTGTAACTGCCTGACGCGCTTGAGGTCCTGGGTTCGATTCCCGGGTCGGTGATTAGATGATCTAAGGCTTGTATAGTAGGTACTTACTACAAAGTCAAAAACCGTTTATTTTTAACAAGAAAGCCTTGAGATCGTTCTCACCAGACTTCCCCTCTCTAACACGTTTATTGAAAGCGAAAGTTAAATCCGATTGACGTTGTCATTTTTGTTTTATTGCAAATTTCCATTAATTCATCCATTAATGATCCACGTGACATAGTGACGTAGTTTAATGCAACAGAGTCACAGACTACAGACACAAGTCTCGCCATAAGCCCCTCTGCACTCTATTTTATAGAGAGGGGCTAAAACGGTAATTTTTTTTTTTTTTTTTATACCACTAAGGTGGCAGAGAAGCATACGGCCCACCAGAAGGACCGGTGGTCACCGCAGCCTATGAACGTTTGCAACACCAGAGGTGCCACACTCGCGCTGCCGACCCTGTAAAAACCTTCTAAGACCCCTTTTGAAGAACCCCATACTGTAGGCGTTTGGGAAAACCGAGGCAGGGAGGTCATTCCACAACCTAAGCGTGCGCGGAAGAAAACACCTATCGGATCTAACCGTGCTGGAACGCACCGGACGCAGAGTGTGAGGATGAACTCCCTGTCTGTGGCGAGCGGTGCGATGATAGAACGTAGCCGTGGGCATCATATCAAACAATTCCTCAGAGCACATACCATTGTACAGGCGGTAGAACACGCATAAGGAGGAAAAGTCTCTCCTGCCGCGAAGAGGTTCCACACCAGCTGTAAGTACAGGATCGTTGACAATTCTTACAGCTCGCCTTTGCACCGAGTCAAATGGACGAAGCTGATATTCAGGTGCTCCCGCCCAGAGGTGACAGCAGTACTCCATATGCGGCCACACTTGCGACTTATAGAGAAGCAGTGTTTGCGCCGCAGTGAAGTACCGCCGCGCCCTGTTGAGCACACCTAGCTTTTTGGACGCCAGCTTAGCCTTGTCCTCCAAATGACTACGGAACTGAACGTCACTGGAGATGTCAACGCCAAGGATCCCTATACTTTTGGAGATGGAAAGAAATGTGCCCTGAAATTGCGGCGCTACAGTAATTGGGGTTTGCTTAGCGGTGAAAAAACACGCTTGTGTCTTGGAAGGGTTGAACTGGACAAGATTTTGTCCACCCCAATCGGACACTCTAGTAAGAGTAGCCTCGATTTCAGACACAAGCTGTTCACGATTTTCCTCCACTGTGTCCCGAGAGATACCGGGGCGGCCCGTGTAACAAGTGTCCCCCGTACTGTCGTCCGCATAACAATGAATGCCGTCAATAGACAACATGTCATTGATATGCAGCAGAAACAGAGTAGGGGACAACACTGAGCCTTGCGGTACTCCAGCGTTTATGGCCATGCAGTCTGAACAGCTGCCGTCAACGACGGCCCTGATGCTTCTACCGGCCAAGAAGCTGGACACCCATCCGCATAATCTATCGGGTAGTCCATATGAGGGCAGTTTCGTAAGAAGACCACGGTGCCAGACCCGGTCAAAGGCTTTAGAGATGTCGAGGCTCACAGCTAGAGCCTCACCCTTACTCTCGATAGCCGCCATCGGTGTGTTAGGTACACAAGAAGATCGCCCGTCGAGCGACCGTGACGGAAACCGTACTGCCGGTCGCTGAGCAGGTCGTGTTCCTCAAGGTACCGGACACAACTCTGGACCACAATGCTTAAGTACCACCGCGGGAATGCCGTCTGGCCCACTCGACTTATGAACGTCCAGAGATTGAAGCTCCCGCCGGACATTCCGCTGTGTAAATTTAACTTCCGGCATGGAAGTGCCACAACTCGGAATGCCCGGCGGTAAAGCACCCCCGTCGCTCATGGTCGAGTTAGAGGCAAAGAGATTACCCAAAAGGTCGGCTTTCTCCTTGGCACTCTGGGCCAAACTACCGTCGGGTTTAAGCAAGGGTGGTAATCCTGACCGACAGAAGTTTCCCTCGGCAGCTTTGGCAAGCGACCAAAATTCACGACTTCCTGAAGGGTAGCCTGCTAGCCGTTCGCCAATTCTGCCGACGAAATCGAACTTGGCCTTGACAATTGCTCTTTTACTGGACCTCGAGGCGGCATTTAATTTGCGTTTCACCTCAGAGATGTTTGGATCTGAATTTGCACAAGCCGTGGTCCAAGCTCTGTAGGCAGATTCTTTCTGTATTAGAGCTTCTCTGCAGAGCCGATTGAACCACGGTCGCTTTTTTGCACCTACAGGGATCCATCGGTTGGGAATGTAGCATTCCATACCCTCCAAGATAATAAGGTATTGTTATCGTTATCATAACATTATAATAACTTTACTGCCAATATCTAATGCTATGTAACATGTTTACAAAGCTTGTTAAAATTATAACAGTAAATAAATTAAAATCCAAGTGCGAGTCGAATTCGCACGCAGGGTTCCGTACCAAAACTAAACATTATCATAATCATAAACAATCACGTTTGTTGTATGGGAGCCCCCTCGCCGAGGACTATCGGCCTCCATGACCGGGGGCCTGGGGACGGTGAGAGGGCTGCTCACCGTCCATACAGAGGCAGGCCCATGACGGCAGCGTGACGTGAGGAGTTCACGCACGCCCCCCTTTAGAAGCGGGATCACAGTATCTCACCCGAAACCCCCACACCCCAAGCGAGGCCGCAGAGGCGGCCGTGAGTCTGTTGGGAGTCCTGGGACATCCTTCCGAGAGCTTACCCGGGGCTCCCAAACATAGGCTGTTGGGCGTAACGTGAGGTTTTTTTAGTCGGTAGGAGTCCGCCATAGCATCCATGATTCCTGTTAGATAATATTTTTTCTCTTTTTAGTAGATATTTGTTGCTATAGCGACAATAGAATTAAATATCATCTGTGAAAATTTCAGCTCTCTAGCTATCACGGTTCCTGAGATACAACCTCGTTACAAACAGACAAACAGACGGACGGCGAAGTCTCATGAATAGGGTCTCGTTTAAAACGTCTAAAACGAATAGGTATGTGTTGTGTATGTCTGTGGAGAATTTTGCGTCTACCGTCGCTAATATTGACTGCATTTAGACAGGCCTTTGACTGAAGTATTTACTACCTACTAGCTGTTGCCCGCGCGACGTGTCTTCGCCAAAGACTATCGGCCTCCATGACCGGGGGTCTGAGGACGGTGAGAGAGCTGCTCATCGTCCTTACAGAAGCCCACGACGGCAGCGTGTCGTGAGGGATTCACGCGTGCCCCCGCTTAGAAGCGGGATCACACCTGAAACCCCCCAACGACGCGGGATACCACCCGAACCACCCCTTAGGCGAGGCCGCAGTGGCGGCCGTGGGTCTTTTGGGAGTCCTGGGACATCCTTCCGAGGGCTTACCCGGGGCTCCCAACCATAGGCTGTTGGGCGTAACGTGAGATTTTTTAGTCGGTAGGAGGAGGAGGTTATGTATAGCAGTCCATTGTGGACGTAGACCTCTCCCAGTTCACCCCACAAGGCGCTGCACTTTCCGCATCCATACCCAGCATGCGACCTTTTTCTGTTCGTCGTTCCAGCTGACGGGTGGACTCCTAACTCCTACCCCACGTTTGCTGAGTCGCGTTCTCCACTCTAGAACTCGTTTGCTCCATCGGCCGTCGGTTCTTCTACAGATTTGGCCAGCCCATTGCCACTTTAATGTGCTTATTCTGCGAGCTATGTCGACCACTCTTGTTCTCCGCCGCATAACCTCATTTCGGATTTTATTCCTCAAAGATACTCCAAGCATTGCTCGTTCCATAGCTCGCTAAATAATGCAGGTCAACTAGTAACGATTATTTTTGTGTTGTTTATTAGAAGTTTGGTGTGAGGTGCGGCCACAGCACGCAGCGATAAAGCCAATTATTTTATCAGTTAACCATTCAGGCAGTCATTCGACGGTAAAATAATCGTGTACTTGTGTAAAAACATTGATCTGTGTGTGAGTTGACTTGTGAAGTTATGGACGGTGAAGGATTTTTGTACCGCTCGTGGGTACGTGGTTTTTATAGCTATTGATGTGGGTTCGGGAATGTTCTTAAGGAGTAGTATTAATCGATCAAATCAGCCTATATTAATCCACAGCTAGGGATCTCTTGCTCCCCTTAGAAGCGGGATCACCGGAAACCCCCAAAGGCGCGGGATAGCACCCGAACCACCCCTAGGCGAGGCCGCATTGGCGGCCGTGGGTCTGTTGGGAGTTCTGGGACATCCTTCCGGGGGCTTACCCGGGGCTCCCAACCATAGGCTGTTGGGCGTTTCGTGAGGTGTTTTAGTCGGTAGGAGTTCGGCATAGCATCCACGATGGATTTTCCCTCACGTTAAAAAACAAAGGGATCTCTAGCTCGCCAAAATGATCCTTTCGGTCAACTTCGTCTATTTCCTAACTTGACCACTTCCAAACTAGCCCGCTTCTCAAATTGTCCACTCCAACGCTGTCCTTTTCCTGAATTGTCATTCCTCTTTTCCTGATTCGTCTACTTCTTAGACAGTCTATTAATTCGTCATTACTAAGTCTGTCACCTCCTAACTAAACCACTTTCTATTCCTGGAACGCTAGATTGATGCCGCCCGCCTTACGGATAGTCATGGTGCTGTCTACGGAGTTGAGGGCCACTCTTACAGTCCATAAGACTCCACACAGTGGCCCTCAAATTGATGGTCCTATGATATGCCTCTTCATGCTCTGCTTACTTGAAGAACCTGGGGTTGTAAGAGGAGGGAAACACGTGCTCTAGCTAAAATGTTCTGAAGAATTCAAGCAGTATAAATCTATGAAATCAGTCTATTGTAGATCCTATTCTATTTCGATGCCGATCTATCCAATACGTCATTCAGATTTCTTTCCTATTATCATTTGGAGAGGTATTTGGGCTTACCAGCCTCACGTAGCACGCTGGGCGTTTTATACATGTTGTCACATGAGTAAATAAACGAACCCGTTTATTTACTCATGTGGTGTTGTTTCGAGGTTTCCTTTTCTTCGTCATCATGACCTCGTGAGTTTCTCAGCCGCACACCACTTAAAACTAATAAAATCCAATTATGAGCTCTTTAAATAAAAGTAGAATTAATATAAATACTTACGCTATTAATAAAAGTCAATATCATATTTTACTACTAGCTGTTCCCTTCGGCTTCGACTGCGTTGAAGTCGTTATCGCGTAAAATCATAGCCCTCCTTTTGCGTAGTTGGTTAAAAAGTAGCCTATGTCCTTCCCAGGGCCCCAAACTATCTCTATACCAGATTTCCTCTCGATCGCTCCAGTCGTTTAGGCGTGAAAGTGTAACAGACAGACAGACAGACAAACAGACAGAGTTACTTTCGCATTTATAATATTAGTAGGGATGTCTGAATGGCCCAGTGGTAGTGTATGCGAATGTTGTTGCTCCAGGTCGTGAGTTCGAATCCAGAAACGCGATCCAAGATCACAAGCTTAATGCAGATTAGTACTACACGGCTACACCCAGTATTAGTTTTATTTGGTAATGAATTATGGCAATGCCATCAATTTTTATTGGCATTAGCATTTATTTATACTTAATCAAAGATATTTTGCGAGGTTACGCAAACATAGCATTTATTTGCTAACGAAATCCTCCAAATGAACATATAAGTATTGACACCTTGATTATTTAGCACAGCGCGCTGTAGCGGTAAAGTTGCGAGGCTACCCTCGCTAACGCAGTGTTCTGTAAACTATCAATGCGATAAGCATTTTAAGCTGGTCATGAGATGGGTGAACACGACATTTCCATTTTCGTTTCTGTTCCGCTTTGGAAGTTACGTTGCGGCTTTTGGTTCCGGTTGCTAATAACACTGCCTCTGTGGCGTAGTCGGTAGAGATACCACCTGCGGCGCTGGAGGTCGTGGGTTCCATTCCCACCGGAGACAAATATTTGTGTGACCCAAAAATTTGTCTCAAGAGTCAAACACAGAGAGAGAGAGAGAGAGAGTGGTGTTTCTATGTAAAATATGTATGTATTAAAAAAGTGTATAAGTATTAATATCTGTGGTCTGATACTCATAACACAAGCAGGTTATTCCTAGCTTACTTTGGGATCAGATAGCGTTGTGTATAATGTCCGTGAATATTTATTTTGTAATTAAAAAAAGGCCAGTTGAACGCCTTATGGGCGACTTGAAATTTACAAATAGCGGGTAGTAGTCGTATCTACAACCTGCCCCTGTACATTTCTACACGGCAATAGGCACACCACCTACGTCACACGAAGTTGAAAGGTAACGTATGAGCATATTATGGCTCTTGCTGTTCCTTGCTTTGTATAACACCTTAAGAGCCTACCAGACGCCAAATTGTTAAAAGAAGATATGCATTTTAGCGTGCAAGAAAGAGAGAGATGCGATCGGTTTTTGTGCGCTGTTAACGAAATAAATTAATTATAAAAAAACTATAACCAATATGAAAAAAATGCTCTAGTGCAAATGAAGATTTTACTATTGTCTTTCTTTATTTATTTTTACTTTATTATAAAAACAACTTATAACATACGAGATCTAGCTTAAAATTTCACAAAATCGAGGTATTTTCAACACAAAAAATCTATCGAGGATTTTATCAGTAATCATGTTTCGAGCCTAGAGCGTTTTTAGTTCATGAACTGAAGTTGTCTGTGTTCAAATTTTCATTCAGCAGACCTCACGAGTCTTGAGATCTAGATCAAAGTAATAGTCTATTTGGCGTCATATGGACTCTTAAGCCGTTGATCCCGGTTGTCATTAACATGCCAGACGTTAAGCCGAATTGAAGGCATTATTTTACCCTTGAAAATTTTCAACAGTAGGTCGTCACAACCTGCGCCTAGGTCGGCAGCACGTGTGTAGCACCTCTGGGTGTTGCAGACCTCTATAGGCTAAAATTTCCAACCATCAGGAGGGCCGTTAGCTTGTTTGCTAACTTAGTAATATTACACAAAGGCAACAGAACGTAATCCATCAAAAACTTTTACCTGCTTTTGTTGAAGTCGTCGTTTAAGTGTATCAACATTCATCATCTAGTAAATAGTCTTATTAAAATAACTGTCCTAATTCGATTGTCCTTGACGAGTTGACTCCCATAAACGAATTGAACCGTCAGGCATCTTCTGATATATGATACCTATTGTAATCTTTACATAATATAAAATGAAAAAGCGTCTGTTGGTGCGCTGACTGACTCGATGGAATAACAGGTTCAGGTTGTCATGGGCGCCGGGAGAGAGCATCCTGGCAGGAAAAAATAATATTTATTAGGTATGTTTAGATACAGATGCACCCTCTGACAAAAAAATCCTGGATGCAGATGCTATTGCCCTGCAAAACTTTGGAAATATTGCCCATTTGTTTAGCATATTATCGCGTTCTAGACTCAGACCCGCGCTTGTCACAATTTTTATTATTTTCGATGCTTGATTCGATATTTTATTTTCAGGGTACACTATAAAATAAACATCTAGGTATATTAGCTTAATTTGGGATAGGTGTTGTGTGAAATTGTCCACAAATATTTGTTTATTTTTTAGTTTATCTTTTGCGTTGAGTTCAAAACATTGTAAATTGCGAAGCAAGAACAATCTTACAAACACCCTCCTTTCTCTCCAGATTCGCAGCCACCAGCGCACGCCATCAGGTTCCCGAGACTTCAAGGAAGCCACCAAGCGAGATGCCCTGGCTCGACTCACAGTGGAACTGGAGAGACTGCTCTCCTCAGTGCCAGAGATCAAGCGGCCACATGTCGAAAAGGAGTTTCGAGGATTCAAAAACCTTTTTAGCAGATTTTTGGCGGAACGTAAGTTGCTATCTACTTATCTGTACTTAAAGAGGAAAGATTTGATTGTTTGCTTGCATCCAAAAGGCTCCGAAACTACTCAACCGATTTGATAAATTCTTTCGCGGTTTGGAAGCTACACTATCCCCGGCTAACATAGGCTATATCGTATTCCCATATTCCCACGGAAACGGGAGGTAAACCGCGTGACGTCCGCTAGTTTCATTTAAAAGTGAAATGGGCTAGGTGTGAGTTGGATTTTACGAAACGATAAAAAGTGTACAAGAAACCGGCCTAGGGCGAGTTGGACTCGCGCACAGAGGGTTCCGTTCCAAATAACGGCCAAAATCACGTTTTTTGTATGAGAGGGGCTCCCCTTCTGATTTTAGTGTTTGTTGAGCGGCAACAGAAATACATCATCTGTGAAAATTTCAGCTCTCTAGCTATCACGGTTCCTGAGATACAGCTTCGTGACGGACAGTCAGGCCGACGGACGGCGAAGTCTCATGAATAGGGTACCGTTATTCTCTTTGAGTACAAAACCCTAGAGTCTGTTCTGTTTTTGGCATGGTGTTAATCTATACTAATATTATAAAGCTGAAGAGTTTGTTTGTTTGTATGGTTGAACGCTAGGATCTCAGGAACTACTGGTTGGATTTCGAAAATTCTTTTACAGTTTGATAGTCCATTTATTGAGGATGGCTATAGGCTATATAACATCACGCTAAGACGAATAGGTGCGAAGCAGCAATCAATAATGTTTCGAAAACGGGGAATATATTTTACCGTCTGAGAGCTTTCGAGGCGTACGCTGCGTAAATAGTTAAAGATATGTAAAAATTGTGTATTACAAAATTGTTTCTCTTAAAAAGTTCTAAAAAAAAGTCTGCGGCAGCATATGTCTATCTTTTAAGGTTCGCTCACAAAAACCTAATTTGTCTGTTTCTTAAGGTTCGCTCACAATATTATAAAACTGAAGAGTGTGTTTGTCCTAGGATCTCAGAAACTACTGGTTGCATTTTGAAAATTATTTTACAGTTTAATAGTCCATTTATGGAGGATGGCGAATGGCGATATAAAATCACGCTAATGCGAATAGGAGCGAAGCAGCCATAAATAATGTTTCGAGAACGGGGAAAATTTCTGTCTTTTGAGAGCTTCCACTGCGTACGTTGTGTAAATAGTTAAAGTTACGTGAAAATTTTGTATTACAAAAATGTTCCCCTTTAAAAGTTACAAAAAAATGTCTTCAACAGCATATGCCTGTCTTTTAAGGTTCACTTACAATAACCCCAATAAGTTTTGAAGTATGAGCGACGCGACGGGAGTAAACACGTTTACACCCGTCGCGTCGCTCAGCGTCTGCAGTGGTAGCCAATGTACTGAACGATAAAAACCGGCCAAGTGCGAGTCGGACACACATGAGTTCCGTACCAAAAAAAGGACGGGTGGAAGTAAATGCAACGGGAAACATTATATCACTTTACATATTAATACCACACCTTACCTTCTCACTCTCATGTGATGCAAACGAAGGTGTGCGGGTCAGTTCTAATGAATATAAGCGACGCGACGGGAGTAAATGCGAAGGGAAACATTATATCACCTTAAATATTAATACTACACCTCTCTCTTTCTCGCTCATGTGACGCAAACGAAGGTGTGCGGGTCAGCTCTAATGTATATCCGCGACGCGACGACGCACTATGGATTCCGATGTATGGAGCGCTTGGCCATAAATCGAAATTATTAATTTGAAGGTAGATATGTATAAGCTTTCGATTCAATAAATAGAGGGTATATTGCATTACTTTTGGATAAAAAAAGTACTATAGGCTGTTTAGTATTGTTTATATGATACGTCAAACATCACCTACGCTCTGATTTTCTTTAAGTTTATTGCAGAAAGATAAGTTTGGTTTAGACTTTGAATCACTATATTTATAAAAGTAAAAATACGAAGTGTTTATAAAAAATCATGAGTGGTGTTGAAGGTATGTAGTATTTAAAAATATATAACATTCTCATATATGATCATTAATCACTTGGAAAAAAAATCATATGTAAGACTAGTGTGTTTTTAAAATACCATTTGTCGTTTTCAGTTTTTTTACAGTTACGGGGATTTTGCCCGCACAGTCATTGATGTTTATATACTCTTAGAGCAATGTACTATACAGGTTTGAATGCAATAGTTTGGGCAAAATCCCCGTCTGGTAATGGCAGGGCTTAGAAGTCAGGAAATGGCGGATTCACAGTTTAGTTAAAGTAAATTTAACATATTAAACTCCGGTTTTTTGTTTACATATGATGATTTTATTTTAGTAGTCGTGCAACTTGATCCCCCCCCCCCCTCCCCCGCCTTTACTTGTGGCTTACTATTCACTGTAATTTATTGTATTTTTCTTTTCTAATGTATAGATTTATATTTTTTCTTTTTTAGGAGTAACAGACTATTCAATTACAAGGAAAGAAATGTGTGAAAGAATTTTTGCACTACCATTCAAAAAATTAGATACAAAGCTTTTAAAATTAGAAGAATATATATAGGTAAAACCAACTGCCCAACTTCGGAGCAACCGATACTCAAAAACGTCTTTCAACAATTTTATAAACACTTTAAGGCTAAGTGATTGTCGTCAAATAGGGACAAAATGTATTTTTTTGAAAACCATTCTTCTTGGTTAGACGGACACTGCATCTTCAAAAAATACGTCATGAAAAAGGTCAGTCCAGGTAGGCCACTAAAGGACTTTTCTGTGGCTAGTGATCGTAGCAAACGTAGGAAAACTGAAAATTTACGTGCATCCACTTCTGTCGACGAACTACTTTTTTCTGCTGAAATGAAACTTCGACATGGAGGTGAGCCTGCCAAATCAAAGGAAGTAAAAAAAATCCTTTTACCAGAAGAAGTACCAGAAACAGAATTTAAATATAAAGAGGTTTCTCCTCATTCAGCTTTGTCAATGTTGACGGAAGCGAAATTAAGCAAAAAACAATATAATGTTGTACGAAGCTACGCGCCACATATTTTTCCTTCGTATAAACGTATTCAGAAGGCCAAACGGGAATGTTATCCTGATAACATTGAAGTGACTGAAACGACTGCGCGAGTGCCGCTTCAAAATTTTCTCGACCATACAACTAGTCGCTTGCTTACAGCTCAAGCAGATGTTTTGCAGCTAATACCTACCTGACACAGAGACAGAGCTAACTCTAATGTCTAAGTGGGGTTTTGATGGTAGCTCAGGCCATAGTCAATACATGCAAAGATTCCAATCATCATCAAGTGATGACAAATTTGTCTTTTTAACTTGTGTGGTCCCATTAAAAGTGGCTTAAAAGTGGCAATGGCTTGTAAAGTAAAATTGTATGGTTTAACTTACAGTCTTCGTCTCCAAGATTTTGTCGACCAAACATTTATTTTAAACAAGAATCTGTAGATCTTGTTAAAACTATCAAAGAAGAACTAGATTTAGAAATAACACAGCTCGTTACTAGTAGGTATAATAAATATCGATGGTCGTCAGTTAACAGTAAAGCATGTGTTACTGTTCACCATGATAGATGGCAAAATCTGTAATATTTTGACTGACAACAAGTCAGCGTTGGGATGCTTATTGTGCAACGAAACATCCAAAAAATTTAATGACATTGATTCCATGCTCACAAAAGTTATTGTAAATGAATCAGCTTTGTCATTTGGTCTGGGCGGTCTTCGTTGTCTTACCCGACTAGACGATCAGTAGTTAAAATATATACATACTACACATACTTCAATAATTAAATAATATTTAAAATTTAGTTTTTTTCTACTATTTTTAGAAATAATTTTTATTTCACGTATTACGCATTTTAAGGTAATACAATAAGAAGTAACGAAGCTATTTAGTCAAAACACTCAATAACAAAGTGCTATCAGTCAAAAAAAGTAGTTAAATAATATTGGCCAGACGCTCCATACATTAGGATCCATAGTGCGACGGGACTAGGCGCGACGAGAGTAAATGCGACGGGAAACATTATATTACTCAAAATATTAATACCATACCTCTCTCTTTAATTCTAACTCTCATGTGCCGCAAACGAAGTTGCGCGGGTCAGCTAGTTAGATAATAAGAAGTTTCACGTCATGTAGGTATCCCACCCCGCCTGAACTCACTAACGAATTCTTTTCGAGAACTGAATCTAAAAAACAAAAAAATAATCGGTTGTCTGTGAAGTCGGTTTACTGACGATAGTTGAACGTGACAACTCAGCCTTAAATGGAACGCCTCAGAGCGAGGTAACGCCGCATACGTCATGTTTTTTCGTGCGTGCAGCCGGCTCCATCGAATTATAAGACGTTGTCACGTCCAAAAACTAGCCTCCATGGCCCTGTGGTAAGTCTAGTCTAGGCGACTGCTGTGCTGAGGTTTAGGGTTCGCATCCCGGGTATGACCAAATAGTTGGTCTACAAATGGTTGTTTCGGAGTTCTAGATGCTTCTCTGTATAATATGTAGGTATGCGCCATGGGAACAGCTTATTAAAAAATCTGTCAGAGATCTTAGCCGCCATCTTTGATTAATAACTGTATTCATTACTCGGAAAACTGATAACGGATAATTAAATATTCTTAATTAATTATGTTTTGATTTATAACGGTAGTTATGTTTTTATGTTTACAGTATAAAGTTATACCTAGTTATTATATAATGCCCGATAAATTAATCGTGACTTCTCTATATTACCGGTCTAATATTTATTGGAGGGTTACGTACCAAATAAAATCACGTTTGTTGTATGGGAGCCCTACTTAATCCCCCCTTTTTTCTGTATTTAGTATACAGGGTGAATTTTTGAAAAGGGCTTGGATGGCCAAATCCGAAACTATAAGGAATAGCTAAAAATGGTCAAAGGAGTCACGAGCCCGATTTTGATGAAACTTAAAACGTCATCATTTGATTTTTGAAAAACCTCTAATCCTAGCTGGGAATCGAACCCATTGATTTTGAAAAAAAAAACGCACCCTTTATTATTACACCATATGATAGTGTCGCTGATAAGGAATAAATTCTGCAAAGTAATGATATACGGCAAATTTAAGGAAAGTTTAGAATTTTAAGAGATTTCATATTTCTTGTACCTAAATTTTGTATCATAATTTATTTCGTTCGAAATCCCAGAATAGATCGTAACTATTACGTGTTTTAAATCATGCTTAGAATGATTCTTTGGATAATATTCTAAACGGAATCAATAATATTGAATGCAGTACGATCCTTGAGGTCTCGAATCCAGCTATGTATTAAAAACAATGGTCTACATTTTGAACAATTAACCAGTTAACATAAGAAAAATAAGAAAGATGAGCACTTTTCTTTAGTTTTCCGTATGTCATTACTTTGCAGAATAAGATTCTTAATAGCAACACTATCGTATGGTGTAATAATATAGGGTGTGTTCTTTTTTTCAAAATCAACGGGTTCGATTCCCAGCTCAAATTATTGGTTTTTCAAAAATCTAATGATGAGGTTTTAAGTTTCATCGAAATCGGGCTCGTGACTCCTTTGAGCATTTTTCGCTATTCCTTATGGTTTCGGATTTGGCCATCCAATCCCTTTTGAAAAATTCATCCTGTATATTATGTTGTTGTAGCGGCAACAGTAATACATTATCTGTGAAAATTTTAGCTCTCTAGCTATCACGGTTCCTGAGATACAGCCTTGTGACGGACAGACTGACAGACTGACAGACCTACGGCGAAGTCCATGAATAGGGGTTACTGTTGGTTGATGGCACTTGATGGAACTTGCTGCACATATTGAATGACACCACTTGTACTGTTCCACAACATTTATTCACATTACACCTGACCAGTTTCGCTTCTCAGCATTCTCACTTACATTTTAGGTACATTATTGACAACGTCTACTTACATTATTGACAACCAGGAGGGCGAAAATTTGCAATCTTTCCTCTTTATAATATTAGTATAATATTATAAAGAAGAAAGATTTGATTGTTTGTTTGTTTGCATCGAATAGGCTCCGGAACCACTGAACCGATTTGAAAAATTCTTTCACTGTTGGGAAGCTACACTTTTTGCGGTGAACATAGGCTATATTTTGTTCCCGTATTCCCACGGGAACGGGAACTACGCGGGTGAAACCGCGTGACGTCCGCTTGTGTTTAATAAATACATAAAAAAAAATGTTGTACTTAACTTACGTTGTTGTACAAGTGGTGTCATTCAATAAAGGTTTACACTTTGGGTACGGAACCCTAATAATGTATAAAAATATACCCGATTTTTGACATTTATTATGACTCCTCCATTTTCTTGTGCGGTGCAAAAACATAATTCAATATTCATTTCTATTACAGAGGGCCCATCAGTAACATGGGAGAAAATACAAAAACTGCCAGAAGGGGCAGTCATCGACTACACCAGTCTCCCCACTCCCACCACAGTGAATGTTCACCACATGTTGGACAAACTGGTGGTAGTGAAACTCAACGGTGGGCTGGGTACCTCCATGGGGTGTAAGGGACCCAAGTCTGTGATACAAGTGAGGAATGAGCTGACGTTCTTGGATCTGACTGTGCAGCAGATTGAGGTTTGAATTTTTTTATTAAAGCTTTTTTTTAATGATAATTGTATATTACAGGGGTTACCAACCTTTTACAGTCCACGGCGCCCTTATAAGTTTTGAAAATTTTCACGGGTCCATCACAAGTCACACAAATCAACCCCCCCCCCCCCCTCACCGGCAATCGGACCACATTATTCTTACAGCTTTATGTCCCACGTAGAGCGGGACGTTGCCAGACTATTGCTTATGGGGGACTCTATTGAGGATTTGGAAATACTACAGACTGAGAAAAACCCCAAATCAGGCAGGTTGTGACGACCCGCAGTTGAAATTTTTCAAACCGCCCATAAAGCCTTCAACTTGGCTTAACGATTGTCATTTTACTGACGATCGTTAAGCCAAGTTGAAAGCCTTAGGCTGCTTGAAAAAATTCAACTTCGGGTCGTCGTCATTTCAATACGGCAATAGGCGCACCACCTATTACGTGGGACATAAAACTAAGTTAAAATGTGGGCATAGACTATGCCTCTGGCCTACCTCTTCGGGGATAAAGGCGTGACTATATGTATGTACGTTTTTGTCCCATGTAGTAATCGGTGTTGAAATGCAAAAGATGCCTACAAACAATGAAAATACCTCATGCTATATTTTTATTGCCTCGTGCTAAATGCTATGTCGTGTTTATTATTTTGTGCGGTCAGATACGACAGCGCAATGTTATGACGACTGCCCATTACATGGATCTTGGCTTTAAACATGGACGAATATGCATTGATAATACAAGTTTTTTGTAAATTTTAAATATGGTGGTAAATACAATCGATCTTTTTGCAAATCGTGCGGACGCCTTAACCGCTTGGTAACCGAAACTTACTTAGAACCGACCCGAAGTTTGTTTGTTCGCGCTGCAATTATGTATTACTAGCGGACGTCACGCGGTTTCACCCGCGTAGTTGCCGTTCCCGTAGGAATACGGGAATAAAATATAGCCTATGTTCACCGCAAAGAGTGCAGCTTCCCAACAGTGAAAGAAATTTTTAAAATCGGTCCAGTAGTTCCGGAGCCTATTCGTTACAAACAAACGAACAAAAAAACAAAAAACAAATCTTTCCTCTTTATAATACTAGTATAGATTAGGCATTATGCAATAAACTACAGCTGAGGTGGAAGAGGCGCCCCTCCCGCCTCAGCTGCGCAGTAGTTTACTCTGTGATACATAATAGGGCATAATTGCGGCGCGAACGAACGAACTTCATAGACGCAAAGTTATGTGGCGCGAGCTGTAGGTACAGACGAGTTTGAGAATGCATGGTCAATCCGAAACGAAATTGCTTTGCACTGAGAATTGACGCCATCTCTCGGATAACATTGGAAGTCAAGTATCTAGCGTTGCCGATTTTTTTAATACCTCACACAGGAACGCGATTATTGTCAAAATAGCAACTCATTAATCTTTTGAGTAATATAAATATGCGATCTAGTACATTTTTTGTGATTCTAAGGTGTCTATGCAATATTATATTCGAGTAAAGTTGCGCCATCTAGCGGAGTTTTTGTAGTTTGGACTCAAATGTGCATGGGATTATAGATCTTAAGGGGCCCATGCAATATTGAAGGTGACTGTACCTGCGTGTCAAACCTTTGTAAAACCGTCTTGTCCTTTCCAGCATCTAAACAAAACATACAAATGCAACGTACCCCTAGTGCTCATGAACTCGTTCAACACGGACGACGACACGCTGAAGGTGATCAGGAAGTACCAGGGGCTGAAGCTGGAGATCCACACGTTCAACCAGTCGTGTCACCCCAGGGTCAATAGGGAGTCCTTATTGCCTGTGCCGAAGCATGCGGATGCGCATGCGGATATTGATGCGTGAGTATTGTTTTTGAAAAATTTTTGGGGTTTCGTATTCAAGGGACATTACTGAAACTTCGCTGTCAGTCTGTCTGTTATAAGACTGTATCTCATGAACTGTGATAGTCACAGACGATATATTTCTGTTGCCGCTATAACAAGAAATACCTACTAAAACAGAAAAAAAATAAGGCTCCCATACAAAAAACATGATCTTTAACATTTTTTTTTGTTACGAATGACTTGCACTTCACCGATTTCTTTTTATGTAATGTAAAAAATCTATAGACGTGGGTAAACTATGTTGGTGTAGCAATCACTATACCTACTAATATTATAAATGCCAAAGTAACTCTGTCTCTCGGTTAGGTTTTCACGCCTAAACCGCTGAACCGATTTTGATGAACTTTGGTATAGAGCAGGGGTTTCCAACCTTTTGCAGGCCGCGGCGCCCTTACAAGTCTTGAAATTTTTCACGGCGCCCCATCGTATCACGTGTAATCACCCCCCCCCCCCCCCCACCTGTAATCCTCCGCTCAAGCCACTTTCCTGTGCCATGGAGCCTCGGCCAAGTCATTACTTGCAGACCAAATCCGGGAAAACATGTGAAGCCGGCGTTATCTAGGGAAACTGTCTTCTTTTTTACTTGTGGAATCTGTGTGCCGAAATCTTACCGACTGAAACCATACGGTGTTTTACCACTACCTACGGTCGGGAGCCTCGGGAAAGATTTCCCAGGATTCCCGACAGACCTTGGCTACCACAGCGACGCGGTCTTCTACTTTACTTCGTTTGGTTCGAGTACTTCCCCGCGTCTTTGGGAGCTTTCGGGTGTCACTCTCACTTCCTGGGTCGTGTGTCGTGCGAAAAACTTTAACTTCACGCTGTCGTCTTGGGCCTGCTTCTGTAAGGACTGTGAACAGCCCCCGCCCCGACCTTAGGCCCCCGGTCATAGAGTCCGATAGTATGGGCAAAATCGAGTGTATGGCACCCTCGCCGCAGACTGGAAATCTCGGGTTGGAGAGTTATCTCCCTGCTCCCTCCCCGCCATCTCTTTCACGAGAATGACCTGCTCGCAGAAAGACGCGGCGGCGTTTCACGTACTCCGTTGGAAATCATCGCTCGCACCGTAGTCTCCAGCGAGATAATGTTCAGGTCAAGACCTGCCACTAGGACATGGCGCCCACGCTATGCTCTGTATGGAGCGCTGTGTCCTCGCTGCTTCCTTCGCAGTGCTGACACTGAGCCGTGGTCTCCCGGCGTAATCGCCACAGATACTGATCGAATCATCCGTGCCTTTAATTATCGGTGACAACCGGTAGAAGACATTCACATTCAAGAGATCACCACCTAAGTTGAGAGATCCACTAAGACTCTTCAAGATGGTCAACGCGGTGAGGACTTGGCTGATTTCCTTGGGCGGAAGGTGGCAACTTTTCTCAGACACCGCGTAGATTAGTTTTAAAAAACCCAAATTGTTGTCTTGACAGACATACCCTTTTTTGCAAAGGTGTTTTAGAGCGGAGTCCGCGACTCGGAAAACGACGACGACGGGTCAAACTCAAAAAACATTTATATCGCATAGTCCTACTACATAGGCACTTGCGACACGTTCATGAATACAAATCAAAGCATGAACGCGGCCCGCTGAAGCAGAATTGGCAAAAATCATGGCGGGCTATTCTTTTTGTGCTCTTTTTATTTTTTGAGATAGGGGCGCCGCGGGGCCTCCCGCCGCGCCCCACTGGACTCGCCGCGGCGCACAGTTTGGGAACCCCTGGTATAGAGATAGTTTGAGTCTAAGGAAAGGACATAAGCTACTTTTTAACTGACTGTGCAAGAGGAGGGTAATGATTTTACGCGATAACGACTTCCACGTGGACGAAGCCACGCGCGGGGAACAGCTAGTCTTACATAAATCAAACTAGATTTTTAAAAAGTTTGTTTGATTTGCAAGATAACATATTCTTTAAGGTGTCAAATTATTGTGAAATAAAAAAAACAATATCATTCCAGCTGGTACCCTCCCGGTCACGGAGATTTCTACGAATCATTCAGCAACTCAGGCCTCCTGGACAAATTTATCAAGGAAGGCAGGACCTACTGCTTCATCAGTAATATCGACAATCTCGGCGCAACCGTCGACCTGAACATCCTGAACCTACTCCTCAACCCTGACCCTCAGAGAACAGTCTCCGAATTCGTTATGGAAGTCACTGATAAGACCAGAGCTGATGTCAAAGGTGGTACCCTAATTCAGTACGAGGATAAATTAAGACTTCTTGAAATAGCCCAAGTGCCCAAAGAACATGTTGACGATTTTAAATCAGTCAGTCAGTTCAAATTCTTCAATACAAACAATTTATGGGCGAAATTAGACGCTATTCAAAGAGTTGTCGACCAAGGATCTCTGAATATGGAAATCATTGTCAATAATAAGCATCTATCGGATGGGCTAAACGTTATACAATTGGAAACAGCCGTTGGTGCAGCTATGAAATGTTTTGAGGGAGGTATTGGAGTAAATGTGCCGAGGAGTAGATTCTTGCCTGTGAAGAAAACTTCGGATCTATTGCTAGTGATGTCCAATCTATACAGTTTGTCGCACGGATCGTTAGTGATGTCCCCACAAAGGATGTTCCCATCGACTCCTTTGGTGAAGCTTGGTGACAACCATTTTGCGAAAGTGAAGGAGTTCTTGAATAGATTCGCGACTATTCCGGATTTGATTGAGTTGGACCATCTGACGGTTTCTGGGGATGTTACTTTTGGAAGAGGCGTTGCTTTGAAGGTGAGTTGAGACATTTTTTTAAATATTAAGCTCGCTAAAATGTGGCCGCACGCCTGTTGGAAAGCCGAAATCTAGCGAATTGGCGGCCACTCTCACAGTCTGTAAGACTTCTGACAGTGGTCCTCAAGTCGTCGGCCCTGTGATGTGCTTCTTCATGCTCTGCTTGAAGAAGCCACAGTTGTAATCGGAATGAAACACGTTGTGGCAGAGCCTTCCTAGTTTCTATGGTTCGACAATGAAACGATTTTTGGAACTGGTCAGTTCTGGCAAAATTTTCTCCATTTTATAAGAGTTCGCCACTCTTATAAAATGGAGAAAATTTTCTGCCGTTCTCCTCTGCGTTCAAAACTGTATTAAATTTCAACGTAAATTGTACCTTACTTCGTACAAAATAAACCATAAAATACCACATTGCTATCAGTAACGTCGTTTTGTTCTTTATACGTTGGCGCCAACAATTGGTTAGGATATTATTGACGCCAACGTTTTGATCCAAAATTTATAACCTAACTTTATTGTAATTTAATTCAAATATTGACATTATTTATTTGATTAACGAGTAAAATATAACTTAACATATAGGGTAAACCACCCAATCGTTGGCACTCCTCCAATTATTGGCACTTTAGGTAATTTTGCCCATTTCTAACAGAAAAAGAATGCTATTTTACTTTTTAATGCATACCTACAACTACATAATGGGCAACACCGAACTGAAATAAACTAGGTTTCCCTTATTTTTCGAAATATACTCTTAACTAAAGTGCCAATAATTCATTCTAAAAGTGCCAATAATTGGGTGGTTTACCCTATGTACCTATTTAAAATGAGACATTTCATCCGAAACTTTGTACTTTCGATAGTTATTTTAGCAAGTTTTAAATGCGCATTTTTGCGTCGACACGATATCTAGTATATTGTTGATCGCATCATCATCGAGTTGAAGCATGAAATCAACAAACATTCTGGGATTTGTTATTATGTAATGTACCTCTGCCTACTCCCTCATTTTAGTATGATGTAAATTAACCTATATTCATTTCAATTCCAGGGTACAGTAATTATAATAGCCAACCACGGAGATCGAATCGACATCCCATCAGGAGCGCTGCTAGAAAACAAGATCGTATCAGGAAACTTACGTATTTTGGACCATTAGATTATTTCTACGATTATACTTTCATGGAAGATTAGTCAGTGTGTTCCAAACGAATTACATAAAAAAACCCCAAAAATAAAAAGATAAGTTTTATGAATAATTGAAATATAAGTCAATAATTATGTAGGCCGAAAATATTACGAAAAAAAGGTTTACAATACCTGGATTTATACTTTTTTAATGTTTTTTAAATAAAACCTCTTTTCTTTTATTTAAATATGCTTTATATAAAAAGGTATAATATATTTTTAAATTAAAAAGTTTATTAAAAAGGTCTAATAGAACGTAAGCTTGCAACTAAAAGTACATATTATTAGATTTTTAGTTAATGGAGTCAATACTATATTTATTAGTTTTTTTTATAAAATATGATTATTTATACCTACATATAGCATGGAAATGTGATTTTTTGATGATTTTATTTTACATTTTTTTATTTAAAATTTTATAAAAAAGTAGGTGCACGGGTCGCGCTTTATGTGTTTTCAAAGTATATAAATGTTTTATAAAATTATTTGTGTTATATTATTTTAATAATTTATTGTGCTCGTAGTGCAGTGTTCTGTAAACGACCACTGCCTTAAGCATCATGCGATAATGGTCAGTTCTAAGATGGGTTACCGCATAAGGCACTTTCATTTACGAGCGTCTGAAGGCACGCTCCGTTAAGTCAAGTAGAAGGCATTATGAGCGGCTTGAAAACTTTTAACTGCCTATAACAGCAATAGGCTCACCACCTATAAAATGGGTCCAAAATATACAACTGCGGAAATGTGAGCGTATAGTATGCTTCTGTCTACCCCTTACGGCGAAAATGGCGTGAATTTTCCTTTTAATGTTTATTTTATTACAATAATTTATTTTTATAGATATCTTTTGTTAAATTATGAGATTGTTTTTCACAAAAATATAGTAACCCAATGTTCATGTATATAATATATTTTTGTTAAAACACTACATATTTATTTTCTTTATATTTCGAGATTATTAGTTGGAGCGTGTATAGGTTTTGGTATATTATAAAATAACCTACACTATAAAGTGTATTGTTAATTATTTCTATAAGTGTAATATGTCACACAGGAACGCGATTATTATTAGATATTCTATAAGTGTAATATGTATAAATATAAATATTGCCTTTAGAAAAGTGCATGTTTTTATTCAAATAAGATTCGTAGAAACTTGGGAATTTATAATAGCACTAATAGATACTAGATGGCGCCACTAGTAGTATAAGTTAGTGGTGCCTCTAGCGATAGAAAGTAGAACTTTTCTGCTTTGAAAACTTTTTTAACAGTAATTTAATTAGTTAAAATGTTTTTTTATTATGAAATATTTATGAAAATGGCACAAAATGTCGTAATATGTAAACGATTTTGCCATTGAATAGCAATAAGTAGAAACTGTTGTAATAAATTTATTTGATTAGAATATTTGTGTTTTATTTATTTACTAGTTGATGCCCGCGGCTTCGCCTGCGTAAAATTTGTTCCCGCGGGAACTTATTACCGGAATATAAAGTATCCTATGTGTTTTTCCAGACTATAATGTATCTCTGTACCAAATTTCAGCCAGATCCGTTCAGCCGTTTGAGCGTGAAAGAGTAAAAAACATCCACACTCACAAACTTTCACATTTATAATATTAGTAAGATTTAAAGCATATTACATTTTTGTAAAATTAATCGTGAGATGCCACCAAAACTCCTTATGAGATTTTCCGTGCATCATTGCTCAACATTAAATAATTTTTTTATGGTGTACAATAAATACATAAGTAACTAGCTGACCCATGCAACTTCGTTTGCGTGATAATTAGTGATACATGAAGAACTGCTCGACCGATTTTGTGCAAACTTCACCTAAACCATCTATTAAATAGTCCGAACAAAGCCTAAACATTTGGTTTGGATAGGTGAGCCCGTTCTTGAGTTATAAAGTTACAACGAAAAGTGGCATTGATTTTTATATATATAGATAATAGTGAAGTATGTAAGGACAGAAGCAAATGGCAGGCTGTTGTCTCTGCCTACCCGGAGGGAATAAGGCGTGAGTATATGTATGCATGTAATAAATACATCTGCTGTGTATATATTGCTGGCTTCACGTACTCGTGGTGCACCTGCCAATGGACGAGGTCATGGTGGTGGGACTTATTTACTGCCAGATTTGCAAAGCTAGAGTGCGAGGAAGAATCTGGAAATAAAAACTCACGACCACTTCCCTCACCGATTTCTCAGCTTGGTCCTTTGAAAAATCTCATTCATTTCGATCTGGTTATGTCAGGTTAATCGCAATGGTTCGATCGGAACTAGAATCAAATATAATATACTGCTCGTTCGCTCTAAGTTTGCCGTTCGGCTCCATACTAAAGTCGAATTTTTTATTAGACGAAGTAAATTGACAGCAACTAATGTCACTTCTTCATACAATGTTGCGTATTTTCTATGACGAAGTGACATTAGCTACTGTCAATTTACTTCGTCTAATTAACAATTCGGGTATACGCCTCTACGCCAGCGGCAAAGTTAGAGCGAACGGGTAGTAACAGTATTACCTACATGCAGAGAGGCAACTCCCTGTCCCCCACTGAGTAATCTTTCCCACCTCCGCCAGATTCCCACCACAACAGTCATATAGTTGGCGGGCATTTTATGGGTACGTTAGCCTTAGTGGTCACCCACACATTCAAGGTCTGTACAAACATAACGTGTTTATTAGTGTAGGTGACAATTGAAATCGAATCATTTGTATGGAGTTTCCACCCTGTGCTAGAATAAAAAAAGACTGGATAAAGTTATCCTGAGAAGTGATACAGTGTGAATGTAGGTACCTACGTCGTTAGAGGTGTTCGTATGAATTGAGGAGCCACCTCATCGTAAATGAAGCTAACGTCCTTATTTAGTAGACAATCAAAAAATAATGTAGGTCAATTTTTAGGGTTCCCTGTACCCAAAGGGTTAAATCGGGACCCAATTCATTAGACTTCGCTGTCCGTCTGTCTGTCTGTCTGTCCGTCATGAGGTTATATCTCAAGAACCGTGATAGCTAGAGAGTTAAAATATTCACAGAAGACGTATTTCTGTTGCCGGTATGACAACAAATACTAAAGTCAGCTAAAAGGGGTGATTAGGCGGGGCTCCTACACAAAAAAAACATTATTTTTTTGCCGTTGTTTGGTACGGAACCCTCTGTGCACGAGTCTGACTCGCACTTGGCCGGTTTTTGGAATTTGTAGGCCAATAGATAAAAAGTTACATTAATTTCAAAGTTGCTCCTCAATCGAAACATCTGAATTAAGAAATTGCGTGAAACTCTTGACGAAATTGATAATACATAATGTTTTTTTATAATGTGAGGGAAAATCCTCGTAGGATGCTATGCCGGACTCTTACCGACTAAAAAACCTCACGTAACGCCCAGCAGCCTATGGTTGAGAGCCCCGGGTAAGCCCTCAGGAAGGATGTCCCGTGACTCCCAACAGACCTATGGCCGCCACTTCGGCCTCGCCCAGGGGGTGGTTCGGGTGCAATCCCGCGTCTATGGGGGGTTTCGGGTGTGACCCCGCTTCTAAGGGGGGGCGTGCGTGAGTTGCTCACGTCACGCTGCCGTCATGGGCCTGCTTCTGTAAGGACGGTGAGCGGCCCTCTCACCGGCCTAATAGGTACATAATGCTGATTTTCTTTTTGTATCATTTAGTTGGGTACCGTCCAACAATCTCTGTCTTATCCTCCTGGAATTTAAGAAGCAACGAAGAGCTTACTACCTACATGGCTCCCCAATGCCAATCGCTATCTCTCTTATTCATTGTAGACGAGAAACACGAAGCGGTAGGTACCTACTACCCGTTCGCTCTAACTTTGCCGCTGGCGTAGAGCCGTATACCCGAATTGTTAATTAGACGAAGTAAATTGACAGTAGCTAATGTCACTTCGTCATAGAAAATACGCAACATTGTATGAAGAAGTGACATTACTTGCAGTCAATTTACTTCGTCTAATTAAAAATTCGACTTTAGTATGGAGCCGAGCGGCAAAGTTCGAGCGAACGAGTAGTACCCCAGCGCATAAGATCTACAAGAGCGAGAAGGACACCGCTATGTCCCCAGGCGATGATGATGAGCATTAGGTCACGAACGACAGTGACATGCTATTGCCAGCGCCAATCAATCAATCAAATCAGCCTATGACAGTCCACTGCTAGATTCCGCATCTAGTCAGTCCCTGCGACCTTATTCAGGTCATCGGTCCATCTGGCAGGGGGTCGTCCTACCCCACGTTTACCAAGTCGCGGTCTCCACTCCAGAACCCGTTTGCTCCACCGAGCATCGGGTCTTCTCTTAGATCATCTAACCACAGGATGCCATACCATTGTTTTCTGCCAAGCCAATAGACCATTTGGTCTTTTGGCTTTATAAAAAGCACTGTACATCAGTACATCATTTTATATGATTAAACTAGTACATTTCATTGTAGTTGACTGTACAATAAAAATTAACACACAACAGCCATTACGCGTTTGTCGATTAATACATTTTTAAATATAATGAAATTTTATATGTCTTTGTGTTTCCCTCTTCACCCGCTATGAAAACTAGCAGAATATTTTTGTATGCGGTGGTTCGCAAAGGCTAGTCCCGTGATATATGGTCTAAGGGTCTTCTACAGATGTGGCTAATGGGCTGGCCGCCAACCCACTGCCAATTCAAAACGCATACTCTGCGAACTATGACCACTCTGGTAACTGTCCTAGCCCGGAACATGTCCCCAACAAAATTGGCACAAAAATTTCTTAAAAACTCACAGGTCCTACGTCTGAATTCGTTGCAGTTGCTGTTGAAATTTTTAAGACGCTAAAGAGAATTTGGCATAACGACAACTGGGATCTACGGCTTCACGTGCTTTTAAGCACGGAAACGCTCCTACTAATCAATGTCAGATTGAAAATAAAGAATTTCTATTAATACCTAAGCACCTATTAATTATTATAAATCGACACTAAGTGGTTCGTAACGATAAGTATTGTATTTTATCAGATAAGGGCGAATTCACGAACTAGTCCTTGTAGAGGACAGCTTATAGTAACACATACATACATACATAATAAATTATAATTCAATTGTCCATAATCTATCTTAGATTCAAGTGTAATTTATCTTTATTTATTACTACAAAAGTGTTAGTTGAAAAGTGATAGTGTCGTGAATATTAAAGTGTAAACAATAATTTGATATTCAGACTATTTTTGGTGTGCCAGTAATGTTGGCTAGAACTTCGTGTGTTTTGTAAGGATTTCAGTATTTCGACATGGAATTAAAAGGGAGAACTAGTAAGTATTATAATACCTAAATCTGCCTCTTGTAAAAAGTACTAAAGGTGAGACGTTTGGAACCACCAGGCCTTATTAATTGGTTGTGTCGGGACCTGGAGTTATTCTTCCGAGGGCGTACATGGGTCTCCCGGGCAGGCAGATGAAAGGTCATGTAGTTTTAGTCGATAGGAGTCCGGCACGCACGGCAGGCACAGCAAAAGAAAATTCTCTATACCTATAATATTAATAAGTAGGCATATAAGTAGTCCTGGGACATCCTTCCGAGGGCTAACCCGGGGCTCTAAACCGTGGGCTGTTGGGCGTAACGTGAGGTTTTTTGTAAGCAAAGCATCCATGAAGGATTCACGTAAAAAAAAATAAAAAAGCATATAAGTAAGTAATGCAAATTCTGTACAAGCATTATATAGTGACGTATTACAGCAGGTAGCCACTGTCTGTACCTGTGTTCAATTTTAACACGGCCATAGGTTCGGCAGAGAGACTGTGGGATACTCTCCCTGCTGTTGCAAATGTCCATAGGCAACGGTGACAGTTGTGAACACTAAGCCAGTAGACAATTGTCTACTGGCTATGTGGTATAACAATATAAGAGTAGGAGACTAGGGGCGCCTTCAAATTAGAAGCTTGAAAACAAGCACTGTCAGTGGTGCTTCAGTAAATTCTAGTCATGTTAGTAAGTTACGTTTGTTACGAAATGGATTCTGATGAAGACTCATTACTTTTGTTATTATAATAATAGCAAGACCGACTCTTTGACAAGCAAGACAGTCAAGACACAATGAACTGACAAGCCCCCCAACTACTTTCGTAAAATTTCGTGGTCCTACTTATTCTTCGAAAATCGTGATCAGTGTTCTAGAAACGACAGGTACCTTCTTATTATGTTAAGCATCTTACTAGTCCTCAGATGGGTTACGGTTTTTGAGATTTCTATTTACGAGCGTTCGTGCTTCGGAAGGTACGTTGAGTCGCTTACCGAAACGGGGAAATAGATATTGCGTCTGTTAAGGATTCAAGGGAATGAGGTACCCCAAATACCATATAGCCGTACTAAGTTTTGTTTACTGTGTATTGGGACAATACACGCATGAGAAATATTATAAAATCCCGGAGCATGTATGTGCTTCACCATCCAGATCTGATATTCCCGGTTTTTTTCTTGTAGAATCATTATCATCACGCTACCGTGGGTACCGGTAGTACCTAAGCCACTTCCAGAAAGTGGTTGTAAATTGCTACACATTCGGTAATGAATGAAATGTACGAGACATTTCTGCCATTACCGAATGTGTGTCTCCCGTTTTTAAAGTCCTTACATATGACTTACGCCCTCATACAAATCATATTCAAGGAAATTATACTTACACACCTAATCGTATTTACTACATAATAGATAGCAATGATATAAAGTGGCATTCCGATCAATAAATCACAGATACGAGTGTCTTAGCGTCCTTTGTAAATTATGTAATTTATTGGTGTTACTATCAGAGCTGGTAAGCTACTTATTATTTAATAGTCAGTAGCTAATCTGAGCTTAATCTGTAGAATTTTCAGTCTGGTACAAAGTTATTTAGCAAAATGCACTGTGAAATAGCTTACAAACGATTATTAAAATGTAGGTAAGTATTATGGCTTTTGGGATCTTTCGCGTTTTATTAATACTATTGAAACTCAATTCATGTTGATCACTGCAATAAGCCACATGGATGGGTTTTTGTGTTTCGGAAGCCACATTAGGCCGTTCTGCGTCTATGATAATAGAGGCACAAGGGCATTCTCTAATACTCGATACTGAAGCTGAAAAGGTAATTAAAAGAAAGTTGGTCCGGCTGCCTGTCTGTATCCCGAATAAATATCACGCCGAAACTACTGAATTAATTTGGATGATACATGGCACAATCTGAGCTATTGAACCGAGGAAGGTTTTAGGATACTTTTGATCCCGATATTTTGCGCGGTTTCTTCAGGCGAGGGGATGAAAGACAAAATGGTTTTTCAGTTGTAAATTTTCACCGCGTGGTCCGTTTTTGTGTCGGAAAGGGAATACTTTAGATAAGTTTTGAAGTTCAGAAATTAGAGACATCTCTCGATCAATCTACAATTCAAGGGTTTCTTTGAATTTAAGAGTAAATATAAACAGCGCAGTTTCATACGCTCCCATGAGTCTGATGAAAAAATACTGTCCTTTCATATACCTTAGGTACCTATGTGGCGTAAACGAAGTTGCGAGGGTCAGTTAGTTTAGATTAAATACATTAGTGCTATTTTAAGTTTTTAGTTTGCGTTGCGAATTTCAAAATGATAATGATAATAATGATATGCTTTATTATATAATACTAGCTGATGCCCGCAGCTTCGCCCGCGTAAATTTTTTTTCTTCCCGTGGGAACTTATTTCCGGGATAAAAGTAGCCTATGATTATTTCAGACTATAATGTATCTCTGTATCAAATTTCAGCCCGATCCGTTCAGCGGTTTGATGTGAATGAGTAGCAAACATCCACACTCACAAACTTTCGCATTTATAATATCTATTATATACCTACTAGCTGATGCCTGCAGCTTCGCGCGCGTAAAATTTGTTCCCGTTCCCGCTTCCCGTGGGAACTTATTCCCAGAATAAAAAGCAGCCTATGTGTTATTCCAGACTATAATGTATGTCTGTACCAAATTTCAGCTCGATCCGTTCAACCATTTGAGCGTGAAAGAGTAACAAACATCTACACTCACAAACTTTCGCATTTATAATAATAATAAGATACCAAAGATAATAAACTAACTAGATATTAAAAATATATAGACCGTATAATGGGCTGCCTTAAGGCATACAGCAATCACTGCCAGGCAACCTTTACCTCTTTTGTACCGTAGAGATCCACTAAGAAAGGATTTTTCTAAATGTGAAATTTTTGTGAAAATAGTTGGCAAATTGATTAAAGATTAGGCGTTGAATTGATTACGGAACCGATTAGAAAAATTCTTATGTGTCCTATGTTTAATTCCTATAATCTCATACCTACCTATTCTCACGGGAACGGGAACTAAGTACACGGGTAAAATCGCGTGACGTCGGGAGCCGGGAACGTTAATCCGAAACTCGGTTGTTCGAATAATCTGTTGACAGAATCATTTTTGGTGCGCCTTCACACTAGCGTTTTTCCAGCGTAGGCGTACGATGGACGTATGCGCGGCGGATACGCGACGGCAACGCGACGTATACGCGACGCATACGCCGCGTTACTGGGGGATCGTGTACAATCCTGTTCACAAGCGACTTATCCTCGGCATGGAATTAATTGCTACTAGAAAATAATTATCTTAAGAGTAGATATATTTAACTTAATAAAAATTGAGCAAGATGTTATTTGACGAAGCAATTAAAATGCGAAATATAAATTTGCTTAAGATTTTTTTAGGAAATGTATTTATTTGCCATAAGTTTTTTGGGGATTGAAAGGAGAACGCCCAGAGATCGTTTCTTTTTGAAAACCCTTAATAAAAAGTGTATGGCCATCTAAGTAAATTGGTAAATCATGTAATATTTTTTTAACAATCTTTTAATTCAATCGATCAAAATCTTTTGTGGCGTTTTAACTATGATAATAATTCGTGGTTGTATCGTTTGTACGCGCCGCGGACTGACCAAATGAATGGTACTGACGTGACGAAGATGGCCGCCAATCGCAAATATCAATGTGTGGGGCCTACATTTCGGGGTTCATGCAACAATGTCGTTGAGATCATAGATTTAATATCGATAAATTCTAAATCTATGGTTGAGTTGGAAGTAGGTTCTATTAATAGCAGATTATTGTATTTTTTTATATTAAATTGCATTCTAACTATTGTAAAAATCTAGGCTGGTGATATATTATTCACCGTGTTGCGAGCATATTAGACATTTGAACGAAATACGAACTGTCAAAAATTGAAAAGTTTTTAACAAAACGTCTTTTCGGTAACGAATGTGCGGTTTTGCAGAAGATCTGATAAAAATGCCACTCATCCTCTTTTTTCGACAAACTCCAGAGACACTTCTAGTAAAGTCCCACCGCTTTACTATAAGTCAGTCTTCTCTAGTAAAGCTTGACTTAGGACCGTACTTGACTTTCAGTGTCCTAAGAGGACGAGGACCGAGAAAAATGACATAAACAGCTGAATATTAAATAATACAAGAATTGGCAGTATGGTTTTAAATACCTTTGCCTGTCCTTTGGACGAATAAAGCAACAACAACAACAACAAGGAAAAATGACAGTTTAAAATGTTTATCACCGAAGAATTTTTCATGAAATTATTTTATATAAATCGGTGTGAAATGTTTATAATATATAAAACAATGTATGGTTCCATACAAAGTGATTATGATCAGGATTGATATTTAAATGGTATAATTAAGGAACAATCGAGATCCAATTTGTTTATTTACTAGATACATTATCTCAATAAGTTGATATGTGGTAAGTAAATACATTTTCAGGGTTTTTATAAGTGTGATGGAACTATTACTTTTATCTTTTTTTAATTAAATCCATGTTCATCAATGTAACGATTACACTTTTTGTACAAATTGATTTGACGGATTGATGGACATTTGCTTCAAAACTAACCTCTAATTTGAACAGCAAAACGAAGAATGATAGAAAACCCTACAAAATAATAGAATATTTTTTATTTCCTATGAAAGTACGATATCCATCTAATTCAATCTCCGATTTTCGCTGTCATACTAAATTATTTGTTATGAAACGGCGGTCCATTGAAAGATGGGCAATCGCCTTTGACGAAACAAATTCTGCCAAACGGCAGGATCCTGGTTATTTTATATGCTGAGCGGGAATTACATGATAATTTTGCAATCCAATATGGCTGCCGCGCCGGAATTAAAAAATTACATGATGGGTATCGCTTAAGGGGTTTTTGAGTATGCTGAGTACGAATTACATGATTTTTTTTTAATATCTAGCGATTGGGGGCCACTTCTGACAGTGGTCCTCAAGTTGGCGGCCCTGTGATGTGCCTCTTCACGCTCCTCTTGAAGAACCCGAGATTGTAAAATGAGGGAAATACGTGTGCAGGCAGGTAATTAAGAGATAATTTTGCAATACAAAATGGCCGCCGCGCCGTATTTACAAAATTTCACGATGGGTATCGTTTAAGGGGTTTTGTATTCCCAGTACGAATTACATAATAATTTGGCAATCCAATATGGCCACGGTAAAATTTTGTAATAACAGTGAAGTGGCCATGTTGGATTGCATATTAACATGATTGTATTTTCGTATGCATCGTTTTAATTATTGTGTAATTAATGAAAGAAATCGATATAAAAAAGATATACGTACTCAGCATACGGTCACGAGGCGCCAGCCCGGGTAGTTTTTCCCGAACCACGAACAAAATTTTATTTGCAGTTCGCACTAATCTTCTTTTTTTAAAGTAAAGTCATCAAAAGTGTTTTCTGGTCAGAATCTATTTTGTTAACGATGATACCAAAACGCCAACGAAATTGTGTGACGCTAGCGCCGCGTATACGCCGCGTATACGTCGCGTATACGTCGCGTCTACGCCGCGCATACGTCCATCGAACGCCTACGCTAGTGTAAAGGCGCACTTGGCAGACGTCTCCTTTCACATAGAAAGCACGGTTTGCAGAACTCACTACTCGTAGAAAGCACGGTTCGCCGAAGAATCCTTCCATACAAAGCACGGTTGGCAGAGATCACTATTCGTCGGCTACTTAGTTTTTTTTTAATTGAGTAAATTCCTAAATAGAGGCTACGCCGGACTCCTTCAGACTAAAAACCACACGTATCCTACCTAACAGCCTTCGGTTGGGAGCCTCGGTAAGCCCTCGGAAGGATGACGCCAGGACACGTCGGCTAGTTAGAAATATAAATAAGTCTTAAGTGAATAATTATGTTTATCAGTATTCGGACCATCATGTTTGGCTTAATTTGGACTAGGCAGAAGACAGATTAATATTATTTTTTATAACCCACAGTATTTCACAAGCTATGGTACTTCCTGACGACCTACATCCTGACTCTGAAGCGGTTCGACCTATTTCTTCAAGGAACGCTCCTGATCCTCATTCTGCTGGAGAATAACGTGTATTTGCTGCTAGAAAGAGATGCTGGTGAAGGAAACCTGCCGAAGCTGGTCGTAGGTAAGAGATAGAGTTTTAGCAGAACCTTTGTAAAATCTAAAGTATATGTACTGAGAAGTTGAGCTTTGAGATATCGAAACGAAAGCTTAAACGTTGTTTTTTACAGACTGTTGCATAGAAAGAAAGAAGTTCCTTCTATTTTATCAATCAATCAAATGAGGCTATCGCAGTGCATTACTGAACATAGGCCTCTCCTAATTTACGCCACAGCACACGGTCCTGCGCCTTCCGCATCCAGTGCCAGCCTGTAACCTTTACCAGGTCGTCGGTCCATCTAGCCGTCTAGCGGGTGGACGTCCTACCCCACGTTTGCCGAGACGCGGTCTCCACTCTAGAACTCGTTTGCTCCATCGGTCGCCAATGTGCTTATTCTGCCAGCTATGTCGACCACTTTAGTTCTCTCATCTCTTCATTTCGGAGTCTATCCCTCAGAGACACCCCAAGCATATCCCTTTCCATAGCCCACTGCGCAACCTTTAGAGCATTAACCAACCTCACTGAGAGTGTCCACGTCTCGGCACCGTAGGTATGTCGTAACGGTATGGCATTCTATTTTATATTTGTTGCAAATAAAACTTGATTCTTTCTTGCTTAATCTCTGCTCTTTCCAGATTGGGTAAAGCTCGGAGCGGCCGGCACAGAAGTGGTCTTAGGCGCTTTTGTGGCGTGGTTCGGCCGCGGCCGGAGACAGCTGGCGCTCTCCGCGTGGCTCCTGGCTACATCAGCCAGTGGGCTGATGGTACTGGCCTTCCCATTCGCTGGCTCCGATCCTGTTGATGTTCGTAAGTCTGGATTATTGAAAGCTGTTCTTATAAATTTTATACTTGTACTTCTAAGAGAAGAGTAGACCTCGCGAGTACGCAGAAAAAAACTGATGAAGAATCATATTCTTTTTCTCAGCCAAAAATCTCCAGATCCGTTCATAAATAACGCGACAACCATCATGACCCCTTTTTTCTCCCATCATCCCCCCCTATCAAGAAAAGTTCTTGACGAAAGTTGTATTTTAAATCAAAGAACACGTGTGCCAAGTTTGGTGAAAATCGGTTAAGAAATAGGGGAAATACGGACAAAATGACATGTATGGACATAATGACATAGTCACCTTTTCTCAAAATTGGCGGGCTTTAGCGATCTCTCTATAAATGCATTACACGACGGCAGCCATGTTTAAAATCCTGTCAGATGTTGAGCGCCATTGGTGCAATTGTGCCGCGGTAACGAGACCGAACGTGTAGCGGGCCCAAAAAAGTTTTTTTTTACAAGTGCTTTTCTCCTGTTTTGTGGTGAGTTATTTGTTGTTATTTATAATTAATTCTATTAAAATCTATGAACTATGACAGTACCCAGTGATTTCAATTAACTGTTTTGCAATTGTTAGTTCTTGGATGGAATTATGACTTTTTATTCGTTTTTGTTTACATTTGGACAAAATGACATACATACACAATGGACAAAACGACATGGTATGTCATTTTGTCCGTAGAGTTTCTGTTAATTACATTTATCATTTTGTTTTAGTGATATGTCTCGGAACTACTAAAGAAAAACTGATCGGCAGTCGTGGAGCCAAGAATGTATGAGCTGTTTTAGCAGCAAATTTCCATCCAATTTTTTTCTGCATTATGTTGAAGATCCTCAGGCGATGACAAAAGACATGCACTTAATATAAAGAAAACTTTAAATTCTAACTAAAGGATTTGTTTAAAGTGAGGAAAAATCCTTCATGGATGCTATGCCGGACTCCTACCGACTAAAAAACCTCACGTCGCTGACGTCTCCTGCCTAACAGCCTACGGTTGGTATAAGCCCCGGGTAAGACCTCGGAAGGATACCCCAGGACTCCCAACAGACCTACGGTTACCACTGCGGTCTCGCCTAGGGGGGGTTCGGGTGCTAACCGGCATCTTTAAGGGGTTTACGGGTGTCATCTCGCTTCTTATGGGGAAGTGCGAGAATCCCTCACGTCACGCTGCCGTCTAGGGCCTGCTTCTGTAAGGACGGAGAGCAGCAGTCTCACCGTCCTGAGGTCCGGTCTTGGAGGCCGATAATCCTGTGTGTATGACCGCGAGTGGTAGAGTCCACTCCTGCTCCCTCCCCGCCGTCTCTTCCACGAGCATGACCTGTTCCTAGAAAGAGGCATCGAAGTCACACTTACTCCCGCTGGCGATCATGGCTCGGACCATGTTCTCGAGCGAGAGTGTCCACGTCCAGACCTGCCACGAGGACCTGGCGCTGTTGCGCTCACGCTGTGCGCTCCACCAACGTGTGGAGCGCTGATTGTAAAGGATTGGGCAGATCTAAGAAAACATTTACAGCGAAGATTTCTTAGGTCATTACGTGTATTATTTCTATGTCATTATGTCCTTACTCTGTATGTCATTTTGTCCGTACTATACGGACAAAATGGTTTTTGTAATTGGTTATTATATTCCTGAATATATATTTTATTATAGTTCCTACTTGATTAAAAGACCGTGTTACTGATAGTCAATGAACCTAAGATGAGTAAAAACTAATTATACTGATTCTAATAACGTTAAATAAATAAATATGATCAAAAAACAAAACACCATGTCATTTTGTACGTACTTCCCCTACGTCCTCTAGAGTAGAACTATTAACATACACACGAAACCGAAATCGAAATCAAAATCGTTCATACTGTCGAATTGGAGACTCTTGTTCGCTTCGCTCACTCAGTGAAAAAGAAAATTTATGAAGATGGTTGAATATTTGGAGGTTTGAATTGAATGTTGGTTACTCAATCACGCTCTAACGACGAAACGGATCGGGCTGAAATTTGATAATCGAATAGATTATACTTAGTGTGGAATAACAAACAGGCTTCGTTTAATTGCGGAATAAGTTAAGGTTCTATGGGAGACGAGAACAGAAGAGTTCGCACCCTTGCAAAGGCGGAGCCAAGGGAGCCATCTTGCACCCAAAGTTCTCGCTGTAGGTTTGCCAAATCGCGACTTGGAACTTACATTAATTTACCGATTTTAGGGCAGCTAAAACTGCGCCAAAGTAATAGACAATATCAAAGATTAAATAATAGCAAACTGTCCACGCTTGTCCTTAGGGGGTAAATATTTCCTGGAATATTCTTCAGAGGCCTTTACCCGGGGCTCCCAACCGTAGGCTGTTAGGTAGGATACGTGTGGTTTTTAGTCAGTAGTAGTCCAGCATAGCATCCATGTAGGATTTTCTTCACATTAAAAATAAAGCAGAATCATTTAAACAACTCCTTTCCTCAGAACTGTGCGGCGGCAGCCCCATCACAACGTACCAAGCTACTACAGACAGCAACTTCACTCCTAGAGTAGCGTTCCTGATCCTCACACTACTGCTGTGCACCCTGGGCAAGGCTAGCGTGTGGGCTCACGGGCTCACGTACCTGGATGACCACGACCCACAAAATGGACCTTACTTTTATGGTGAGTTTCATATTATTCGAGTACTTGGCCTGAATTCGGGTTAAGTCTCTCTTTCTCTCTCGTAATAGCGATAGCAAAACCGATGTCTATGATCCACAAAATGAACCATGTTGGGCTCATAATTTACTTGCGATAGTGAAAATTGGCGTGCATAATAAATGCGGACGAATGATTCACTTTTTTGGACTATTCCTACTCAATCAAACTCTTGTAAATCAGGATCTGTAACAGCGATTACCAAAATCAGAAATAATCATAATCATAATCATAATCATAATCATTTATTTGCATAAATATGGGTAGGTTACAGTAGATGAATACAAAAAAATTAAAGTATCGCCATATTTCGCCCTTAAGCATGCAAAGTACATTATACAATAAAAATATTATCCATAGATTTAGAATTTCTCGCTACTCTCAAATCTATCATTAGCATGCATTATCATTATCATGTACATTCTAAATCTATGATATTATCACAGTTATGACATATCAATTTATATTGATGTATTAATTCAAAAGAAAATGTCATGCATAAAGTATAAAAATTATTGAGTACTTATGTCATTACCAATTTTACAATGTCAAATGAAGAAAATTAAATATAATGTCACACAATAAATATTCCCTTTTCACAATTTATCTGTCAAGTACTCCTGTACACTATAATAACACTTCTCAACAAGCATGTTTTTTAACTTTCTTTTAAAAAGGTCAATAGGTTTAGTATCTAGTAAGTATTTTGGAAGGTGGTTATAAATTCGCGGTGCCATACACAGTACACTATTATTATACAGCATCGTTTTATGTGGCGGAAGGCATATTTTTAAACAGTTTCGCTTACTATAATAGTTAACAAATTTCTTTTCATTGTTTTTAACAAACATAACCATTTCAAATACATAAGTACAGGGCAATGTTAAAATACCGAGGTTCTTAAAATAAGGCTTACAACTGTCAAGCTGTTTAGTGTTACAAATCGCCCTGAGGCATCTCTTTTGCGCTATGAACGCCATTTCTTTGTGTGTAGAGTTGCCCCAGAATATAATGCCGTACCTAATCAGAGACGCTACATTTCCATGATATGCAATCAATAATGTTTGCATGTTGACTGTTCTAGCAAGCATATAGAGAGCGTATGACTGTTGATATAATTTCTGACTTAGGCCTTCTACATGTGTCTTCCAATTTAATGCACAATCAACATTTAGACCCAAGAATTTAGTCATTTCTACTTCCTTAATATTGTTGCCAAGATAGTCGATGTTGATATTTTGTACTTGGGACTTTCTATTTTGAAAAATCATTAAGTTAGTTTTATTTACATTCAATTTTAAATTATTAGATTCTAACCATTTAATTATGTCACTTAGAGTATCATTAATGTGAGATTCCATCAGAGACCTATTCTTGTTCGCAAAAACTATGGTACAATCATCAGCGAACAGGAATGTAGGATGATTTATTATTCTAGGGAGATCATTTATATAAATATTAAATAATAAAGGGCCCATGACACTACCCTGAGGAACTCCCATATTTGCATCACGGAATCCTGATGTAAAAATTATTTCTTTACCAGATTTTGTGCACATGTGTTTAATCTGAGTGGATTGTTTTCGGCCTTCTAAGAATGACTGGATAAGTTTTAAGACAGTACCGCGTATCCCGTAGCAGTTCAGTTTTTTGAGTAGGATTGAATGGTCTACATGGTCAAAAGCTTTGCTAAGATCCATATATAAAGCACATACAGGAATTCTGCTATCTACATTAGGTATAACCTTTTGCAGAAAGTTATAGACGGTTAAGTTTATGCTTTTATTTTTCCTAAATCCAGTCTGCTCTTCAGCAAACAAGTTAAAGCTTTCAAAAAAGTTGTAAACTCTGTCATAGATAACTCTTTCGAAGACCTTAGACAGTACCGGTACCAGTGCAATTGGACGATAGCAGCTAATACATTGCCTATTATCTTTCTTAAATAATGGTTTTATTATTGTGACTTTCAATTCATCTGGAAAATAACCATGCTCCATTGATAAGTTAATAATATAGCTCAAGACATCAGATACTCTAAAGGAAACTTTTTTCAATATTTTTGTTGAAACATGATCATATCCTGTACTATTTGTATCTTTTAAATTTAATATAATTTTGCAGATCTCATTTGGAGAGGTAGGTCTCATAAATAATGAATGCAAGCTATTAGGAACATTAGCAAAATTTGTGTTTGTAACGTTTCCATTTGCCTGTTGTATGAAAAACTGATTGAAACAATTAGCTATGGTCTGTGGATCGTAAGTAATGGTTTTATCGTCAATGCTAATGGCAGTAATTTCTTGTTTAGGAATATTCGACCCTGAATTGTTAATGACTGACCACGCTGCTTTGGACTTATTTTTGGCAGTTTTGATAATATGTTCATTTTGAGTCTTTTTTGTCAGTTTTATTATTTGTCTTAATCTGTAGGATAGTTCCATAAAATTCTTTTTATTATTATCTGTACGGTTTCTACGGTACTTCCACAGTAACTGCCGTTTCCGTTTACAGCATAATTTAATTCCTTTTGTTATCCATTTCGGCTTCTTCACCATATTAACCTTTTTAAATATTACTGGAAAGCATAAATTATAAAACAACGTGAAAAGTTCGTAAAATGATTGGAATGCTCTTCTAGGGTCACTTATTTCATAGCTTTCCGAAAACGTAAGGGAGTTCATGCACTCTACAAATCTGTCAACATTCTCTTGACTTAGGTCGCGTCTTTCTATATACCAGTGTCTACGAGAAGAGCTGGGCTGTATGGGACATGTAAGTATTTGTGCTTTGTGATCAGACAAAGCCAATTCGATATTTACACATAAGCAGCCACGGGAATTGAAAATAAAATTATCCAAACATTTCCCACTTATGGGCCGAGTGGGTTCATGTACACCTAATTTTAGATTATAAGAGGACAGGATATTCAAAAAATCCCGACTAATTCTATCTTTCTCTAAAATATTAATATTGAAGTCACCACATATTACAAGTTTTTTCCTCTTGTGACAATATTGACTGAGCAAAGAACTTAAAGTATTCAGAAAAACATCAATGTCCTCAACACTAGATCTTGGTGGCCGATATATGCATACAATAATCATATTATGTTGTACAAGTTCAACACCTGAGCACTCTGTAATACAATTAGTGTTATAATTTTTTATATCATTAATTGATCTAAACTGGTGTGAGCTTCGCACCAGAATGCATGAGCCACCACGCCGACTCTTTCTTGCATGAAAAGACCCAAGGCAGAAATCAGGAATTCCTAAAAAATTTGTATCAGTAGCTAACATGTTGTGCTCGGTTATACATAACACATCAATCATTTTATTTTCATTCAAAAGTGAATCTAATGACACCACAAGTTGGTCAGATTTCATTGCAATACCGTCTATATTTTGGTGAAGAATATTTATATGATTATAAACGAAAAAACTTTTTATTGGACTTTAACACATTAAAACCATTTGGGTGCTCGAAGTCAGTTTGGGTACATTTATCATTTTGAATGGTACAGTCAGACTGCCTAGAAGTTAATGTTGCAGTTTTATAGCAATCATAATTCAATCTATAACCAATATGTAAAATTTCCTTAAGAATACGTTGACACTTATATAGAGTCAAATAAGGATGCCATAGGCCATGAAAGTGTGTACGATAATTCATATCAGTATAGAGTACATGATCATATCTTGTACAAATAAATTTAAGTTCATTATTCAATTTAACATCATTTAAATAACAATTAAAAGGAACCTCTGGTATTATAATATTAGTATTCCTCACAGTGTCAAAAAAATTTCTAACATAATACAGGAATTCATATGGATATCTATCATTGATGCCTGCCAATACAATAACAAAATCGTTTTTACCAAGTGCTTTTATGGAAGTGTTCTCCGATGTGAGTACCTGGTACATGTCAGCTCCAGGTTTCCAGTGGCAGGTTACTAAGTACTCATTTCCCACAAGTTTTTGAAGGATGTTTCGCATGTTACGTCCCTGTTCATCTGCTATTATAATAATTTTCCTCTTAGTTTGCTTCAAATTTTTGGTCACAGTCATTTCATTGAGGTCATCTTGAAGGTTGCTTTCGTCATTTGTTGTAAATAGATCATCGTCATCGTTAATAACACTACATTTCCCGTTTGGGGTTTTTGTGGTCTTACTTGGGCTAATTAATGCACCTTCTTGTTGTTGCGGTTTATTAGAGATTATTGAAGTGTTATTAAGGTTTGGCTGTTTTCTTTTTCGAGTAATTCTTGGCGTACCTGAATTAGATTCTCCATAGCTCACTTTTTTATACAAATTAATTACCACCTTACATTTTTCCAGTTCTTCTTTCAAATTAGTATTTTCTGAGTTTAAATTTTCTATTTCATTGTTTGCAATTATTAGTTTGTTTTGCAATATTTCAATTTTTTGTAACAGTTCTCCATTATCGGAACACTCAGTTGTATCTGGTAGACTCAGAATAGTGTTATCAAAAATATCATTAGTTATGGAGACAATATTATTATCAGATGAGTTAGTTCTGCGTGGTTTGCGTAGTGTAATATTTAAAGTACTATTGTCCTCCATTTTCCAAAAGTGATTTTTAATTTGTCCTTGTATAATATTTTTAGTAAACGTTATAATTTTATCCGATAACACTGTTATTCACTGCTAAAAAGGCCAATTACACTGTTATTTTCTATTCTTTAATAAAGTTATCAACAGTTTCGTCAGTTTCCCCAACACAGTAGTTAAAAAAACGTCCATTAGAAACATTATCATTTTAGTTCACATATTCGCCACCAGTAATAAAAATTGGCGCTAGTATAGTTAAAGTGTATAAGTTACTAGCCTGAGTGGTTTAGTCTACGCTGTCTATGGTCATTCAAAAATATTTTTCACAACGTCTTTTATTGCTTTTGAAAGTGTTTTACATGCTTATTTTTATGCAATACACTCTAAGTACTCATTTTCTGTGTTGAATGTTACATATTTACTTATTTCATATTAGTCTAGGCACCAATATTGCACATTTCTTCAGGAACACGACCATTGATCGTATTTTGTCAAACACCGTTTTTGTTTAATATTGCTTAGATATAAATTGTCACAAACATTAACACATAAGGAAAACTGTTCAAACACTTGATTGCACCACTATTTAAACCGATTTAAGCAGAAATAATATTTTTAACAATATTTAAATACGCAGCTGATGTTAGCTGAGGCTGTGTTGCCAGCTCATCGTCAGTCTATCCAAAGCGGCAATATTGCAGTGGGTTCGAACTCTGCGAGCTCAAGCCTTCCAAGGAGAAGATAGTGTCTTGGACTCCAACTCTTGAGCCAGGATCTAGCGATTACCTAGACCAGAAAAGTTACATCAAGTTCAAACTCGGTAAAGTCCTAAAAGAAGTTAGTGGAACCAGTATCGAAATTAATAGAAGCTTAAATGAGGAAATTGAAATGAAAGTAGCTACCTAAATACTTTTCTCTCCGTTACAAATCGAGACGCTGGATATTTTTTTGCTAAGGAGGCATCAGACAAGCTACCTATAACTAGCTAGCCTATCGATATTTACAGCAGCAACAAAGGAACTGTTGACCCTAACCGGTGCCAAATGTTGAAATGGAGAAGGACAGAATCTAGCTAAATACTATTGCAATTTCTCGAGCCAACCTTATAGGCAGTAGGTATTACATCAAGGTTCCTCAACAGCAAACTATGTTCACCAATTTCTTCCACATCACAGGAATCCTAATCTCCATCCGTCTACCCCTAGGCCTGAGCGCCGTCAATTGGCTCCGAGCTGGGTCCTTACGCACGCAATTATCTTTCTCTCTTACTAGCGAAAGCAAAACCGATATCTATGATTCACAAAATGAACCATGTTGAGCTCAAAATTTACTTGCGATAGTAAAAATTGGCGTGCATAATAAATGCGGACGAATAATTCACTTTTTGGGACTATCTGTAATAGCGATTACCATAATCAGAAATATTGCAGTTGGTTCGAACTCTGCGAGCTCAAGCCTTCCAAGGAGAAGTTAGTGTCTTGGACTCCAACTCTTGTAAGCCAGGACCTAGCGATTATTTAGACAAAAAAAGTTACCTACATCAAGTTCGAACTCGGTGAAGTCCCAAAAGAAGTTAGTGGAACCAGTATCGAAATTAATGAAAGCTTAAATGAGGAAATTGAAATGAAAGTAGCTACCTAAATACCTTTCTCTCCGTTACAAATCGAGACGCTGGATATTTTTTTGGCATCAGACAAGCTACCTATTACTAGCTAGCCTATCGATATTTACAGCAGCAACAAAGGAATATTGTCGATCTTAATCGCTGCCAAATGTTGAAATGGACAAGGACAGAATCTGGCTAAATACTATTGCAATTTCTCAAGCCAACCTTAAAGGCCTAATAGGTGTAACATCAAGGTTCCTCAACAGCAAACTATACTAACCAATTTCTTCCACATCACAGGTATCCTAATCTCCATCCGTCTATCCCTCGGTCTGAGCGCCGTCAACTGGCTCCGGGCTGGGTCCTTACGCGACGACTGGTGGGAGGCTCACCTCTCCATCTGCATGCTGACCTTCATGTTCTCGTTCCTCTTCACGCTGTTCCCGAGGAGGATGGAGAGCTGTGTGGAGATCGAGGATTTGGGAGTTGATACAGGTATATAAGTATAGGTACGATGAGCTGCAGAGAAAAGTATACAGGGCAGACCTATAGGGATTGATTATTTTACGAAAAACTTTAATATATTTTTGGGAGATTTTGTATTGTTAATTTGAATAATACATACATACATATGGTTACCACATTTATCTCCGGAGGGGTAGTCAGAGGCATATTATATGTCCATATTTCACCTTTAGATATTTTCCTACGTAATAGGTGGTGAACCGTATTGCCGTGTTAATATGGACAGGCGCAGGTTATGTATGAGTGCCCGCTTCTGAAATTTTTTTCAAGTTGCCATTAACGACTGCCATTTTACTGGCAAACCAGGACCAACGTAGCACGGAAAATATCGCAAATAAATGTCACAAGGTGGTAACGTGATGGTCACCCATCCGTGACTGGCCATAGTAAATGTTGCTGACTACAGTGATCGTTTACAGAACACTGAGTCCGCGGGACCACGAGTGTTTCTAGCTACAACAAAAATACATTCTTATAAACATATATATAGTCACGCCTTTATCCCCAAAGGGGTAGGCAGAGGCATAGAATACGCCCACATTTCACCTTATAGTATATGTCCCACGTAATAGGTGATGAGCCTATTGCCGTGTTGAAATGGACAGGCGCAGGTCACCTTATAAGGCCTTCAACTGCTTAACGATTGTCATTTTGCTGACAACCGGGTTTCATTTCGTGTTTTCCTTCTCTTCGCAATGGATCTTTTTGCGAAAGTGTTCCCTCAGTTGCCTCTTACGACACCCTCGGAATGTATTGGTGTGGCAACATTTTGTACTCTTACCAAAAATACCTCATCTGTAAAAAAAAAATAGTTATCTAGCTATCACGGTTCTGGAGATGGGTACAGCATCGTGACAGACAAACAGACAGAGGGACGGCGAAGACTCATGAATAGTCTTGTTTTTGCCCTTTGGGTATGTAACCCTAAAACAAACACATTGTCTACAGTTGTGTATGGTTGATGTGATTGTAATGAGTAATCTAATGACATACCTACCTACATACATAGTCACACCTACCTACATAGTCACGTCTTTTTTAAGTGGTAGACAGAAGATTCGGTTGCGGTATGCGGTCGACCGTGGGGCGGTGTGGCCCTGTTGTGGAGCCAGCAGTCATTCCCAGAAGTGTCGGTACTTGAGTGCAATAACAATCGTGTGTGTGCTATAAAAATTATGTTAAAAAATAATAGTCCACTGATAGTGATGAGTGTTTATATGCCTACAAACAGTGTTGATAATTTACCGGAATTTATTGACTGTGTAAGTTGTTTGCATGCCATTATTGACGAATATGGAATTGATTCTGTCTTCATATTGGGAGACCTGAACGCGGACCCGGGTGAGTTATTTTACAGAGAGCTATCTAGTATATGTTATGAACAGAAGTGGTCAATAGTTGATGTAGATATACTGGGACTGGGCTCGGGTACTTTCACTTTCGTGAGTGAGGTGTACGGCAGTGACAGCTGGCTGGATCACTGTATTGTAACTCACTCGGCCAAGAAACTTGTTTTAGATGTAAATGTTGACTATGACGTTCATTGGTCTGACCATTACCCACTTATAGTAAAGTGTAATCTGAACGCAGTTACCACGAAATGCTATCCGACTTTATTTAATGTGAATAAGCGGGTGGAATGGGGGGAACGAAGTAATGAACAAATATCAAAATACACGAAAGAATGTCATGACAGACTGAGAAAAATTGATTTTCCTAGTGAGTTTGTAAATTGTGCCGACCATACTTGTAGTATTCGTGATCACGGGCGTATTTTGGATAGAATGTTTGCCGACATAGTCACCGCCCTCCGTGACGCAGCCGTGGCGAGTTGGAGAGGCGCGTGCGGACGGGGTGGTGGTAAACGCATGATGGGTTGGAACAAACACGTCAGCGGGGCTCACGGGTTGGCCAGATCCAGGTTCATGGATTGGGTATCTTGTGGTAAACCGAAGGCAGGACTCGTATACAAAGAAATGTGTGACAGCAGAAGAGCGTTCAAATCACGTTTGAAATGGTATCAAAACCACCAAGAACAGATTCGAATGGACGCTCTCGCTGAAGCACACTCCAAAGGGAATTTTCGAAGCTTCTGGCAGGGTACAAATAAGTTAAGTGTTAGGGCTGGGCTTCCCGTGAGCGTTGATGGTGTGAACGACCCCAGAGAGATAGCAAATGTGTTTAAAACACATTTTGCTGTGAAGTCTCCATTGGGCCGGGGGCTGGGGGTGCTCAGTGCTGAAGGAAAAAACAAAACAGTGGGGACCGTATTCCGAGCAAAAGATGTGGTTAACGCTGTAAGTCGCATTTTACGAGGTAAATCACCGGGTCATGACGGCCTCAGCATTGAGCACCTGCAGCACGCTGGACCACACATCGCTAGAGTTCTAGCAATGTTCTACTCATTATGCGTGAGCCACTCATACATACCGGCCGATTTAATGAAAACAGTGGTAGTACCTGTTGTTAAAAATAAAACGGGTGACCTCAGTGATAAAAGTAACTACAGGCCTATATCACTTGCCACAGTGATAGCTAAGGTATTTGATGGCTTGATTGAGACACAGTTAAACAAATACGTCACACTGCACGATAACCAGTTCGGGTTTCGACCTCAACTGTCTACAGAAAGCGCTATACTGTCTCTCAAGCATACCATCAAGTACTATACTAATCGTAAAACTCCCGTTTTTGCGTGCTTCCTCGACATGTCCAGGGCTTTTGATCTGGTGGCGTATGACCTGCTGTGGGAGAAGTTGCATGCTATCAACCTACCACTGGAACTGGTCTCGGTGTTACAGTATTGGTATGCACATCAGACCAACAGGGTCAGGTGGGCGGGGGCATTGTCGGATTCATACCGGCTTGAATGTGGTGTCAGGCAAGGGGGGTTGACCTCTCCGACCTTGTTTAACCTTTATATTAATGGGCTGATAGAGGCACTCAGCAAACAGCATGTCGGTTGTCACATTGATGGCATATGCGTTAACAACCTTAGCTATGCGGACGACATGGTGTTGCTGAGTGCGTCTGTCTGTGGTCTTAGAAAGTTGATGAAAATATGTGAGGAATACGCCCGTGAACACGGATTAAAATATAATGTAATAAAAAGCCAGTGGATGGTCTTTGAGGCGGGAGGGGAATCAATTCAGGATTTACCTGCGCTTATGTTAAACTCTGTCCCATTACTAAGAGTGTACAAGTTTAAATACCTTGGTCATATTATCACCACCGACCTCAGGGACAATGAAGATATCGAGCGAGAGCGGAGGGCTTTGTCAATAAGGGCCAATATGATTGCTCGCAGGTTTGCACGCTGTTCAGGTAAGGTTAAAATTACTCTCTTCCGAGCGTACTGTACAACGCTATACACGTGCAGCTTGTGGGCCGATTACAATAAAAGGAAATACAGTGACCTCCGTGTCCTGTATAACAATGCGTTCAGAATGCTGTTGGGACTGCCTCGTTTCTGTAGTGCTTCGGGCATGTTCGCAGAGGCGCGTACTGCTTGTTTTCACGCGACGATGCGGTCACGTGCAGCCTCCCTAGTTCGACGAGTGCGGGCCAGTTCCAACAGTGTTCTGAAGATGATTGCAGACAGGTTGGACTGTCCTTTCCTGCGGCATTGCAGTGACAGACACTTGTCGGTGCCGGTGCCGAAGAGGCAATACTGAAGCACTTGTGAATTTTTATGTACATGTTGACACTTTTGACAGTGACCTTCGACTTTTTCTGCGACTACATAATTGACTTCAAATGTATAATTCTTAATTATTATTTAAATTTTACTGACATGGAATTATATTAAATATTGAATGTTATTTTTATAGAATTTAACCCTTGACTGACTTGTATTATATTGTATTTTTATTGACATGGAACTATATTGAATGTTGTATAAATGGAATTTAATCTTTGACTGACTGGTATTGTATTGTATTATCCTATTAATTTATTATTACTATGATTTATTTGACGTGACTTGTAAATATGTTTTTAATGTATCGATATTTTTAAATGAATCTCTAATTGTATGGGTATTTTTAGCCTGAATTAAATAAATGAATTGAATTGAATTGAATTAATTATTTATTATACACCTACATTTCCTTATTTTGTTCCACGCAATAGGTGATAGCAATTTGTTATGAAAAACAAAACTTGTTCAAAATAATACAGTGCATTAGTACCGAACTCTTATCTGAAATTCATATTATTTTCCTAAGCATGTATGTCCGCTTGTGGTAACATTATCTCACAATCGCGAAGCTATATAATTCCTTGTTGCTGACTAATTTTTCTCCTCATTCGACTGTTAGTCCCGGTTGAATAATTCTTACCATTATTGTAAATGTGAAAGATTGTGAATATGGATGAGTGAATTATGTTACGCTTTCAAGTTCTCACGGCTGAACCAATCTGGCTGGAATTTGGTACAGGGATAGGATAGAGATAGTCTTATATTATTCCAGTAAGACTCTTACTGGAATAATACACAGCTTTTTATCCCTGGAATCGAGTAGGTACCTATGAAGAAGTGACTAGGTAATGAGTTTGAGAAGGTTCCATAGCTCGCTTCGAATGACCACAATCGTTATGACAGCAACTACAGAAAAATTAAACCCGTAAATGTCCACAGGATTCGGCGCCTCTTTAGGGAGGATAGTACGCAACAAGGTGCTCCTAGTGCAGACCCTGGGCCTGTCGTTCTTGAGCGCTGCTGTCTTCTGCTACGTGAACTATGATAGAGCTTATGTTTCGGTACGTACTTCTCTTTTCTAAACTAATGTTGACACTATTGAACCGATTTTAAAAATTCCTCTGAAAATAAAATAGGTTTCCTTTGTATTTTGTATCCTAGGAGATGAAACGGATGATGGATTCAGAAACCCTAAATTAGTCGATTACAGTTTTTTTATCTTGAATGTACCGTCACAGCTATTTTTACAATTTTATAATAGTAGAGAAATCCTTTTCTTTAAAAATGACCCACAAATAGCCATTAATATAGTTTCTGTCCTTTCACCCAGGCCAGGTTCCACGTGGAGACAAGAAGACAGGACCCTCGCTCCTCACGCACTCTCACAGACATATTCCGGACTCTTGTCATCATATTTTTTGTTATGGTGAGTAATATTAATCTTTTTCTGTTTTTTGTAATATTTATTTTTAAAGATCGTCATTTTTATATCACTGAGGAGGCCGACAAGCCTATGGTCATAAGTTTTTAGAAAGTTGACGTTTCCAAAACAGGTCAAGCGGTCAAGATGTTTAAATTTTCAAGCTGCCCACGAGGCCTTCAACTTGGCTTAACGACAACTATGGCATGCCAAATTCTAATGTTAAAGTTCTTTTATTTAATCTTTCAGATATTCCGCGTGCGATTCTCAAATCGACGCAGCGATGGTGTCAAAGCGAACACAGCCTCTCGAGTTGGCGGGATCGTCGCCATTTTTGTGGCCATTTTCTTTACTGTCATGGCGTGTTTGAGCTGCAGCACGGGAGAAATAGCTGGCTTTGATAGTGGAGAGTTTCAGCAGCCAGCCTGTAGCCAGAATTGCGGGTATTTGTGTTTTTATACTACTTAGTACTTATTGTAAGGCCCAACTGCATCCTGAGCATAATTTAAGTAATTTTATTATAGAACATTCGGACCGCGTAAAGTTAGGAAATTGCAATACGGTACAAACATCTGTCCATTTCAACACGGCAACAGGCTCACCACTTGTTATGTGGGACAAAGTACGAGTGGTGAAATGTGGGCATTTAGTACTGCTATAAGCAAAAAGGCTGTTTGACTTCTGTGGATCGCTTTTCATGAGACTGTTGACATTGGTCCTTAAATTTGTGGTCCAATCTATACTAATATTATAAAGAGGAAAGATTTGTTTTTTTGTTTGTTTGTTTGTATCGAATAGGATCCGGAACTACTGGACCGATTTGAAAAATTATTTTACTGTTGGGAAGCTACACTCTTTGCGGTGAACATAGGCTATATTTTATTCCCGTATTCCCACGGGAACGGGAACTACGCAGGTGAAACCGCGTGACGTCCGCTAGTGATGTCATAAAAACGAAAAATGATGTTTATTGTTTGGGGAGCCCCTCTTATATATTTATTTTATTATTATTGTAGTTGTTGTTATAGCGGCAACTGAAATACATAGGGAATATATTAAAAATTCGTTTTATGAGATACCTGCAGCTTGGTTAGAGACAGACGGGCAGCGAAGTCTCAAACGAAACCCTAAAAAGCAATTAAGGATATGGTCTGCTGTATATTGCAGGTGCAACTCTGAGAAGTACGGGTTCAGTCCCGTGTGCGCCATCGACACGGGCACCACGCACTTCTCTCCCTGCCTCGCGGGGTGCACGCAGTCTGAGGACCTCAACGGATTTCTGTAAGTTGATTTTATTTTTTAGCATCTTAGTACCTTCCTAGTTGCTACCATTACCAAGACTATGGCACTGTTCAGGAATACTGGTATAATCTTCCGTGGACACACCCGGGGCTCCTTGCCGTAGGCAGTGATAGGGCATCGTGTGGTTTTAGTCTGTAAGAGTCCGACATAGCATCCATGAAGGATTTCCAGACGCAAAAAAAGGAATACGCCCAAGACGGCTGCGTAACGTGCGGATTTCACGCACGCCTTACGCTTCCAGAAGTGGGATAGAACCTGAAGTAAAAAAATAATAAAGAAGCTAGATGTGATTCGTACTCGTACCGGAACCCGCAGGCGAGGCCAAAGACTGCTGGAGATCCTAGGAAATTCTTCCGAGGAGCTTATCATCATCTGGTGTCTCTCCATCACTGGAGTGAAATAGATCCTCAACGCTGGCAATATTTGTCTACTTCTGGATGTTCTTGAACCATGACTTCTCGCGTGTCTTTCCCCTCAATTTTTCCCATCATAATGAGTTAAATGGTATTTTTCGTGCTTCAGCACATGTCCGAGGTAAGCGACCTTTCTAATCTGCCCCTTAGATACGTGGCACAAACGTAAATCGCAAATGGAAGGATAGAATAGGTAATATCGACCAATCACACCCAAGCTCATGATCCCGCTGCAGCGCGCGCGTCGTACGCCGGCGATGAGCTTGGGCGTCATTGGTCGATAGATGCTATCTTTTCGTTTGCGATTTACGCTTGTGCCACGTGTCTAAGGGGGCTGAGGAGTTATCGACGATGACTGAGTTGACGCGTCTGTGAGACTCTGACGTCACTCTTCCATTTAAGACTCCTTTCAGCAATGTTCGCCACACACTTTCAAGAAGTTGTGCAATTTAAGACTTCAGTAATTTTTTTATTAACGTGTGGAAAATCCGTCATGGATGCTATGCCGGACTCTTACCGATTAAAAAAACAACACGTTCCCTACCTAATGCCTACGGTTGGAGCCCCGGGTAAGCCCTCGGAAGGATGTTCCCAGGAATCCAAACAGACCTTGGCTACCATTGCGGCCTCACCTAGGGGGTAACTTACTGTTGGAAGTCCTGGGGTATCCTTTCGTGGACTCACCCGGGGCTGCCAACCGTAGGCTGTTAGGCAGGATACGTGAGGGTTTTTAGTCAGGAGGAGTCCGGCATAGCATCCATGAGGAATATCCCTCACGTTAAAAAAAGGGGGTTAACTTATGCCTGTGTTGTCTCCAGGCTATTCCACAACTGCTCGTGCGGCGCGGCTACATTCCGTGCGGCGCGTGGCGCGTGTTCGCTGCTGTCGTGTCGCGTCGTGTTCGGAGCTTACCAGGTGTTCTACACCGTCATGTTGGCCGTCTCTGGTGAGTGACTACCTGCTGAATCTCCGTAGAAAATTATTTAAACTATTGATTGATGGCACTTGGTAAAACCTGCTACATATCTTTATATTATTCCACAAGCTATGACGTAGGGATCAGCTAGTATTTTATGTTATAACCATAGAAATATTGGTATTCTGAACTGGTCTTCAAAATACCAACAAACCAATCCGTTCATTTCCAGGCGCATGTTTCGTAATGCTGGGAATGGTGGTACTGCGGTCGGTCCGTCCCGCGGACAAGGTGGTCGCTGTGGGCGGGAGCTTCGCTGTAGTCGCCCTGCTGTCCTACGTGCTGGGACATCTGCTGTATATGGGGATTAGTTGTGAGTAGTCACATTATCTTAAGCTCCACTAATTTTCCCCAAAGAAGCGGGATAGCACCCGAACCACCCCCTGGGCGAGGCCGCTGTGGCGGCCATGGGTCTGTTGGGAGTCCCGGGACATCCTTCCGAGGGCTTACCCGGGGCTCCCAACCATAGGCTGTTGGGCGTTACGTGAGGTTTTTTAGTCGATAGGAGTCATCCATGAGGATTTTTCCTCACGTTAAACAAAAAAAGGGCTCCACTAATTTTAGAATTACTTTCTTATATTTCAAGAGGCCAATTCCTTGAATTGAAAGTAGTCGGCTCTACCGCAAACTTACTCTTTGGCAGAATAATTTTTCACAGTAAACGTCTTCCCACAAACCGCCGATTTGATTTCCTAAAGATACACACAGGCAAAAGACTTTGTTTAACCCATATTTTTATCAAATAAAGATTATTATTATTATTCAATTATTGAAATCGCCAAAATGATGCCGCCCGCCCGACGGAAAACCAAGACGACATCTAGCGATTGGGGACCACTCTCACAGTCCGTAACACTTCTGACAGTGGTCCTTAAGTTGGCGGCCCTGTGATGTGCCTCTTCACGCTCCTCTTGAAGAACCCAGGATTGTATGATGAGACTGGCAGGTCGTTCCATGTTTTTTTTAGAGCGCTTCAAAAGATCGTTTCTATGTGGAAGCGACAGAAACGATCTTTTGAATCGCTCAATTCTGGCGAATATTCTCTCCACTGTCTGAGAGCGACACTTCTGTCCATCAGGCATTATTCAGGATCGAAAAGGAGAGGGACGAATTGGATTAAATAACTCTCAGAGCACTCTCCGTGATAGATTTAGTAGAATGCAGCCAAAGACGTAATATAATAAGTTCTTCGCTACGCCAACAATTCCAGCCTTCCCGTTACTCCAGGCACAGATTAAATAATAGTTACTACGTAACTCCAGGCACAGTATATATATGTTATAGGCAATGTGTATAATGCAAGCATTCTATACAATACCTAGGCATTGTATAGAATGACGGGGTCGTTCAGACAATGTATGAAATGATAATTAAATGTTTAAACTATTTTACACTTTGCCTAAGAAATGTATAGATTACCTAGACATTGTATAGAATGCCGGTCGAATCATAGGTAATGTGTGTAATCTATTTTTCTTCTCTATCATTTAGTACTAATCTTTTGAGAGCTATTCCTAATTTCAACTTCCAACAGCAGACAGGGCTGATAAGACATGTGTTCTATTGGTTGGTATGCCTTAGAATGTTTCTTACATAGCAGTCCTTTCCAAGAAATTGCTGCCGAAAGTCGCCCTGTTCATTTATGGATTTGATTGGATGGATTACCACTTAGGAAGCAAAAGCGGGAACAGAATTTTACACTAACACCCCGACTCGGATGGGTTAGGTTAGAAGGCTAAGGTGGAAGCGAAGCGGAGCGGAGCTCCCGCCTTACCCTTAGTAGTTATTTTTTTTGTTTTGTCGACTAGTTCTTATTTGGTTAACAATTCTGTCGTCGAATCTGTCCATTCATTATACACATTGCCTGATGCGCTTCGGACATTTCATACAATACCTAGTCAATGTATGAAATAAATCGTATTATACACATTGCCTGAACGTTTTAGGCAATGTATATAATGCCTAGGCAGTGCTTCAGGGCAATCGATAATGCGCATAGCACGCTGCTGCATAGCGTCCCGAAGTTGATAGTAATATTCAACGCAAGGACTGATCTGTGTCTTGTACAGTACAGCAGAGACCACTAATGTGGAGTAAAGTGGCGACATGTTAATGGGTAACATTTGACGTCTGTCAGTTTTATCTTCATAATGAGAATGATGAATGAGAAATTAATGAATCTATACGGACTTGAAAGATAAGTCCTATGTGAATTTTAAAAATCGTCAGGCGAATCCGTATCCCATTATTATTTTTTCTTTCGTTAATTTAAGGAGCCAAATAAGACAAGTACATCGTTATATTGTGAAATTAATTTGTTAAATGTTACCTATTAAAATGACATTAGTACTGAAAAAAAAACCGTGTCGCTTTATGCCGCTGACAAATCCCCAATCGACTAACTATTCTTTTTTCCCCCTCAGATTGGACGTGCGCCTTCTCAGACGAAGGCCTATGTCTCCTCCACCACCCTACTCTATGGACAGCCGGGGCTGCGAGTGCAGGCCTCACCTTACTGGCAGCCATCACAAGTTTGGTGGCGAGTCGTATAACGCCCGAGAAACCGATACCTACTACGGAGTTATGATCTCTTGTACTGATGAATAATTATATTACTCTATGTACTGTAGTTTTTAATTATTTACTAGACGTACCCTTTACCACAGTATAAATATCAGTGCCTTTACCATAGCACTAATATAACACTTGGACTTTAGAGCTAGGCAAAAAAGGGTTTTTTTTTTAACGTGAGTGAAAATCCTCAAAGGATGTTATGCCGGACTCTTACCGACTAAAAAACCTCACGTAACGTCCAACAGCCTGTGGTTGGGAGCCCCGGGTAAGCCCTCGGAAGGATGTCCCGGGGGGCAAAAAAGGGTAGAAAATAATGAAGACGTAAATGTGCAGCTCATATGACAAACCGTTGAAAGAATCACCAATCAGTATTGACCATCCAGCTGTCCTGCTCCGGAGGGAAAATAAATACCACAAAAAATAGTTCCTTTTGTAGACTTTTTGCCAAGTTATAGGCGTCAGCTTGTCTCCTACGAGTACCTACCCACATTTCCAAATTTCATATCCCGCTATACTCTGGTAACGACCTTTTCAGAACTCGACATACCGCTTACCATCAAAGCTACAGTCTCGAGAGCTTCGGTATAGCTCCTGTGAGCACCTTTAGTAGTCGCGCTTCAAGATCATGAACGTAAAATTGGAGCTGCGCCTCCAACTTTTGAAGGTAGTTGCGTCTTCTACAGCTGAGAAAGTCAGGTACGTGCTAGTCCATAGATCCTGGTACATCAAGGCAAATCCGAGTGCCAGGTCATTGAAGTGTTGCTGCCTGAGCTGAGGTGGTGCTGGTTTTACGTGTAGAATCCTCATAGATGCTATGCTGAACTCATCTAATGTTATTTTTTAAACTAGCGCGGTTTTTAACACTCATACTTATAGAATTCGGGACTTCACGCGAAATACTTAGTTACTCACATTTACTGACGTTTCGAGCACGTTGCAGCGCCCGTGGTCGCGGTTGGACTGAGGCGAGGACCGACAAAAACCACGAAGTTATTTCTTGTCGAACTACCCCCAGTTGTTATTACAACGAAGGGTAAGGCCGAATCGAGGTGTTCTGCATTATTCGGGCATTAATCACTGGATCGAACTTCACCAACCGAACGTCCTCTCCACTGATCGCCATTATTATCCACGTATGCGTGCGTGAAGCCATTGAAATAAGAAAACACATAAATTTCAATAGGGATGATGGATATAAGCTCTCCGGGATGTGGAATTCAGTGATTAATAAACTTGAACGTAAAACTGTGCCAATTAAAACTGACGTAGTGAGAGTAGTGTGTCGCCGACCTTACTCTTCGTTGTAATAACAATGGGGGGTAGTTCGACAAGAAATAACTTCGTGGTTTCTGTCGATCCTCGCCTCAGTCCAACCGCGACCACGGGCGCTGCAACGGACTCGAAACGTGTCGGTAAATGTAAGTAACTAAGAATGTCGCAATGTGAAATCCCGAATTCTATAAGTATGAACTCGTCTATACTATTAATTAGTGTCCGACCGAAACTGGTTTTCCAGCCGAAACCGAAACCGAACTTTCGGCCCCAGGGTCAGTTTCGGCCAAAACCGAAACCGAAACTCACGTGTTCACATTGAAAAAAAAAAACCAGCCAAGTGCGAGTCGGATTCACGCACAGAGGGTTATGTACAATAATTGGGCACAAAAATTACGTTTCTTGTGTGTGGATATTTTTTTCTGATTTCAGAAAGTATTTTTTGTTTTAGTGGCAACAGAACAGGGTAAGGTGGTGGTGGTGGCAGTGTCTCTTGACATCGCCAACGCCTTCAACACCCTGCCCTGGAGCTGCGTTAGGGATGCGCCTATTTACCATGGAATGCCTTCCTACCTCCGTCGAATTGTACGGGCTTATCTTTCCGAGAGGGACATAACTTACCCGAGCTGGCTAGGGCCGGGATCGGTCACACTTCCACAGGAATTGGTTTTAGGACCACTTCTGTGGAACATCGGTTACGATTGGGTGCTGCGTGGTCCGTTGCTAAGGGATGTTACGACACCCTCGTTACAGCGCGGCGAGCAACGCACCGAGACGTAGTCCTAAAGGCCAAGGCAGGGATTGCTCAAGAATTGGGTCGAATACGGGAGCTAGGTCTTGAGGTCACCCTTCACAAATCCGAGGCTCTGTGCTTTCACGGACCTTGGAAGTATCTGGGGCTCTTACTCGATAGTCGGTGGAACTTCGGATTTCACTTCCGAAGTTTGAACCCACAACTGACGGGGGCATCAGCCGCACTCTCGCGATTGTTGCCCAACATCATAGGACCCGACGCTCCTTGCAGGAGACTGTACCTTGGGATCGTGCGGATGCTCCCTATACCAGGGGTCCTGTATGGGCGCAGAACCCGACGGCCAGCAATGCGGCTAGATTGCTTAGCCTGCAGAAGGTGATGGCCATCAGGGTGATAAGGGGATACCACACGAAGTCAGTTAAGGGGGCATGTCTCCTAGCCGGGACCCCTCCATGGGACCTGGAAGCGAGGGCCCTTCAATTGGTAGGTTGCTACGTCATTATTTAAATGCCGTAAGGAGGCGCTGGAGCGGGGCCATAGGCCTGCGTCTCGAGAAATCGAGACTCGGCGGTCCCAGCTCCACCAGAAAACAAGGAGACCTGAGGTGCGACTTGAGCAACCAAGAGGGGAAAACACCACAATCGAAGCGGTCAGATCGGTCATGGTCGAGTGGTTGGAGAGGAGCCACGACGACGCTATCACCTACCGGTGGTCCCAGATGATTACCGGGCTAGAAAGCTTTGGTAAGTGTCTGTGACGAAGCCAAACACACGAACCATCGGTCTATTGGGAGTCCTGGGGACATCCTTCCGAGGTATGATACGTGTAATTTTTAGCCGGTAGGAGTCCGGCATAGCATCCCTGTAAGATTTTCCTAACGTTTAATAAAAGCGGCACCAAAAATATTATCTGGGGAAATTTTAGGTCTCTACCTATAAACGGTTTCAGCGATACAACCTCGTGACTAATAGACAGACGGATAGCTAAGTCCCATGTCTCGTTCATGGGATCCCGCTTTAAAACCACAGTGCGTGAGTCCGTCTCGCATTTGGCCAGTTTTTTTTTCAATAAACGCAGCAAGTTCCACTAAAAGTGTCATCAATCAACGGTATAAATCTTTCCAAGTGTTCATTTAAGAAATATCTTTACCTAAAGATGGGTTTCTTTCTTTTACGTGTGCAATTACTCATAGATGCTATTGCGAACTCCTACCAACTTAAACCACACGGTGCCCTGCTACTGCTACTAGCTCTTAGCCGGTTTTGGTTACAATAAGTATATAATTAAAACTGGATAAGAGCGAGCCAGACTCACGCACGTAGGGTTCCGTACAAGAAAAGCGGCAAAAAAACATGTTTGTTGTATGGGAGGCCCCCTTTAATAGTATTATTTTGTCTGTTTTTATTATTTGTTGTATTTGTCTAACTATCACGGTGCATGAGTTACAGCCTGCTGACAGACAGACAGACGACCAACGAAGTATAAGTTCATTAGAGCTGAACCGCAAATCTTCGTTTGCGTCACATGAGAGTGAGAAGGAAAGAGGTGTTAAAGTGGTATAATGTTTCCCGTCGCTTTTACTTCCACCCATCCGTTTTTCGGTATGGAACTCATTGTGTGCGAGTCCGACTCGCACTTGGCCGGTTTTTATCGTTCAGTTGACTGGCTGCCACTGCAGACCAAGTTTACTCCCGTCGCGTCGCTCATACTTTAAAACTTAATAAGAGGGTTATTGTAAGTGAACCTTAAAAGATAGGCATATGCTGTTAAGGACTTATTGTTATAACTTTTTAAGAGGAACAATTTTGTAACACAAAATTTTTACGTAACTTTCTATTTACGCAGCGTGCCCGCTAAATCGCCGGACGGCGCGTCGGAACGCGCGAGACTGGCCCGCCGTCCGCACGCTAGTGGCGGGAACGGGGCGGCTGCACGCCGAGTTTCACACAATATGTCCTTATTTCTTTTACAGAAGTCGTACTACAGAAATACTTACTGTTTCATCATGCTGGATAACTGACAAAATTAAATACACTAAATCCGAGAACACCCCATGTGTATTAGATTTATGATATTTGGCTGAAAATTAGGATGGGGAAAATGAAGGAGTACTCTCAGATTTTACCATGTAATTAAAAAAAAAAAACAGTTTTCTGACATAAATTATTTTATTTACAAAATATACACATCAACAATTCACTTTCACCAAAAAAATAATAATCTGTAGATATAAAATCTCCGAAAATAAAATAAAATATTACTGCCTATTTATTTGTTTATTTTTTTATTTATTTTGGGGATATCGAGGCTATGTAATCTTGAATTATTAAAAAAAAACCCCCATTTTTATTATTGATTTTCACATAAATTATTCAAATGTTAAATGTTACATGGTATTTTGACAAAAGATTATAGTTTCTATTGAGAAAATCTCAACAAATATCGGTTAAATACGAGCACTGCACAAAAAATAATGGTGACCTTCGCGTGTTATTTTAAAAACAACAACAAAAAATAATGGTGACCTTCGCGTGTTATTTTATCAAATTTAACATATTAACTTCAAATTACACTGAAAATTTTTATCACAGCTGTTAAACAACATAACAGGATACTTTTAAATGCAAAACAACAATATTTGAAACAGAATAAACGAAAGTATTCAACAATTAATCACAATAATACTTTCTATGAACGGCCAAAGAGAATACAATACTACGTAAGATGAACGGCGTCAAAGAAGCAATAAGTAATGAATGACAGCAATCAAATCGTGATTTCAACTTCTTTTTTCATTACATTCACTCGGCAAGCTATCTCATTCCGTACCATAACCAATTCTACACAATAATTTATACAGAAAGACTTAGACCCGCGAGCCATACAGCCATAGATATCGAAAATGTGCGAGGAGAACAAAGCGAAAAATTTGTGCCGCCATGGTTGCCAAAGCAATCGATCGACCGGGCGCTTGGCAACTCGGGTTGCACGCGGTCAATAGCGGGTGCGCAATGGGAGCTCTCAAAAGAAAGAAATAATCCCCGTTCTCGAAACATTATTCATGGCTGCTCCGCTCCTATTCGTCTTAGCGTAATGTTATATCGCCATTAGCCAACCTCAATAAATGGAATATTAAACTGTAAAATAATTTTTGAAATGCAACCAGTTGTTTCTGAGATCCTAGCACAAACAAACTCTTCAGTTTCATTATATCGTGAGCGAACCTTAAAAGATAGATATATGCTGTCGCGGACTTTTTTGTAGAACTTTTTAAGAGAAACAATTTTGTAATACACAATTTTTACCTAACTGTAACCATTTACGCAGCGTACGCCTCGGAAGCTCTCAGACGGTAAAAAATATTCCCCGTTTTCAAAACATTCTTGATTGCTGCTCCGCTCCTGTTTGTCTTAGCGTGATGTTATATAGCCTATAGCTATCCTTAATAAATAAACTATCAAACTGTAAAAGAATTTTTGAAATCGATGTTTACAAAGCAAATAAATTGAATTGAATTGAATTGAAATCCAACCAGTAGTTCCTGAGATCCTAGCGTTCAAACAAACAAACAAACAAGCAAACAAACTTTTCAGCTTTATAATATTAGTATGGATATTGTTCTTTACAGAATGAGCCTTCAATTTTGGGTTTAGAAACCCCGGCCTGTACTACCTGTATGGCAACAATTAACTAAGCATCTATATTATCTATACTTATAATAAAACTGTTGAGGGTCGAGAGTCTGTACATGGAAGATATTTTGAAAATTTTAATTGGATTCTCTAATCGATACTGAAACCGAAAATGTAATTTAAACTTTTCATGTCTGTCTGTCTGTCTGTCTGTATCCCGAATAAGTATCACGCCGAAACTACTGAACCGATTTAAATGATACTTGGTACACTTGAAGCTTATAGTCCGAGGAAGGTTCTAGGATACTTTTGATCCCAAAGTTTTGCGCGGGTCCTGCGGGAGAGGGGATGAAAGATAAAATGGTTTTTCAGTTGTAATTTCTCAACGCGTGATGCGATTCCAAAAATTTTTTCAGTGTTATAAAGGGAGTACTTTAAGGATTGTTTCACACAAGTTTCAATGTTGAGGGTTTTGTAGTTCAGGAATTAAAGCCATCTCAACATTCGCAAAACCTAGAATTCAAGAGTTTCTTTGAATGTGAGGGTAATTCTAAACGGGCGTGTTGGCTTAATCATAAAAGAGCTTAATGATTAAGACTATTGTAAAATAATTCAGTCTGCGCCGAAGGCGGGGACTGAATTGTTTTAGAATAGCCTTAATCTTTAAGCTCTTTTATGATTAAGCAAACAGGGCCGTTTCACACGCTGCTTGATGAGTCTGATGAAGAAGGACCTCTCCATTCACAAACCTTATGTGACGTAAACGAAGTTGCGAGGGTCAGCTAGTTGAAAATATAGGCGTAGATAGACCCATATTGTTACATATCCTGGAAGAAGGAAGTCCCATCCCCAGAATCCGGATGAGTACCTAGTTTTTAAGTTAGATATAAGTTTTAATATTGTGGAATTACAATAAAAGTAATAATATTTTGTAGCAGTTGCGTTATTGACTCCAGGACAAATTATCCTACCTTACCTAAACTACTGAACCGCCTGGGAACTCCTGGGGACACTCCGGACTTCCTAGAAATTTCAACAGCAAGCAGTCTCAACCTGTGCCTGTCCATACCAATACGGCAATACGGCTCACCACCTATTACGTGGGACAAATTATAAAGAGGTGAAATATGAGTTCCTTTGATTTTGAAAAAAGAAAAACAAAAAGCAAATCTTGTGTTGAGTCATTTATTTTATAAAAATCACTGGGATAATCTGTCTTCGAGTATAAAAATGTTGAAGTGAAAAATGCTAACCTAATCTTATATTATAATTATTATAAATAATAAAAATAAGAGAATCAATACTTAAGTTAATAACTTAAATAATTAAATAATTGTTTTGAGAGCTTGTACTTATATTTATCTACATACTTGAGCTGAGAGAGAATTAATATTATAATGTCTAAGAGGCTTCTAAAATAATAAGACAGTAAAATTGTGAAACTTAAAAAAAAGCTATCAAATTTTACAAAGTATTATAAAAAAAAATTAAAACATTGTCACAGACAATCGAGTCCAAATTAAGCTAATATATGCTTGTGTTATAGGATTTAGAAACTGATAAACATAATATTATTGTTATATACATTCATACCTAATATATTATGCGTAGAAAGACCCAAATTTTGCGAATCGCAGAAATATTTGTTCCGATCCGACACGGGATTCGAACCGTAGACGTCAATCAGCAGTAGCATTTATTCACTGCACTGCATATTTGTTAAATTAATATCATATTCATATTACAAAAACTGCCAAACTGCACCGCAGTTACCAGTTTAGTTAAGAATCACGTATAATAGTATAATATCGTGAAAAAAAAAGTTAAGTTCAAAATTTAGTAAGTAAGTAACCATTTCGCTGATGAAATCTCAAAAACACATTTTTGGAAACTTGGTCTTGATATATAAAGTTTTATTTTTTACAATTTCATTGTAGTCGTGTCTCTATCGTTGGTTCCAATTTTCAGTAAGTATGTTGACATTGAAAGTTTTTTTAAGTAAAAATTTCTTAGAACGCTTCAGGCATTTTTCAACTAAAAAAAATAAATACTCGAAAATCCTCGAATTGGCGACCGGTTACGCTTACCGACATCTCGAAATTGTAATCTGCTCGATTGGACTCAGATCTCGAATAATAATTTAAATAATAATATTGAAAATAAAAAGTTGACTTAAAAAAAATACACACTAAATTGTTCAAGTTTGCATTTCTGTCGGCATTCCCAGAGCGCCACTGGATTTTTAAAGAAATCGCTCTTTATATAACATCTTAGCTCAGCTTTAAAACATAATTTCAATATATTCACAATACATATAAAGTTAAAGCTATAGAACATCACAGTCATCGCGCTTTATGCCCTAGAACCTGCTCCTCAATCCAGGAGACGAAGTGGGTGATTCTGGAATACACTCCAGGGAAACCTGCCTCCGCACACTTCTTGCCGTAGGAGACCACTCCGATCTGGTAGAAGTACGTCTGGTACGTGGTTTGAAGCCACTGGAATAAGAAATATGTTGATAAGAATCTTTGATGTAGAAAAATCCAAAATTCACAATCACAAAAACGTCGGTTTAAAAAGTGTGCTTAAGCGCTCTTTTCAAGTCTAATATGAATGTTATAGTTTCAATCGAATATTTTTTAGATCAAAAAAGTTAGCAAGTCAAGAATGTAGATAAGGAGGGAGGTAGGTACAGCAAAAGTTGGATATATAGAGAGGCATAGGGCAAAGATGGACGGATGGTCGGGGGGAGAGTGAGAGGGAGGAATAGAGGAAGTGCAGGATGGGGAGGGGGAAAAGGATGGACAGAGGAAGACTGGGAGGGAAGGATAATAATAAGAGCAAGGTGGAGTGAGAGAGGGATGGACAGTTGGAGAGAGGGAGTAAGTGATAAAGGAAGCGTAAGACGGAGAGAGAGGGGATGAACAGGAGGAAAGTGGGAGCGAGGGCAAGAAGAAGTGCATGGAGAGAGAGAGGGAGTTGCAGGGAGTAAAACGAGAGATAAAACAGAGAGAGTTCGAAAGCAGTCTCAATACTCACGATAGGCTGCATGAGCGGCCCGCCGCTGTCGCCCTGGCACGCGTCCTTCCCGCCCTTCTTGAACCCGGCGCACAGCACCCGCGCGTCGATCTTCTGCGCCTTGTAGGGCGCGTAGGCCTGCGCGCAGAACTCGTTGCTGACCACTGGCAGTTGGAGGACTTGCAGGTGAGTGGCTGATGGACCCCCTGTGTACATAACGAGGTATATTATTGGCCTCGTCGATATTAGGTAATTGTCTTGATGCAGTGGTAGTGTAGGACTTTATTGAAGTAAGTTCAGGGCTGAGCGCACATTGGCAACAAGACTGTCTCAACAGACCACCGCTTTACTAAATCTATGAAACTGGGATACGTTTCACTACAGAAATCAAATTCTGATATCTGTGCGTTTCACAGACAAAACTTTCAGCAGCAGTCTGATGATAAATCGGACTAATGAGATTTTCACTGTAAAGCAAGAGTCAGTCTTAAGACAGTCGTGTCTTGAATGTGCGTCCAGCTTAAATGTGCTTTGACTTGCTGAAATACTGCCTTAAAACTACTTGTGTGGCTTCTTTAGATAGTAAAAAATTAAGCCGCTTTGTTATCTGTTCACTCAGATCTTCTAAATGTGATTCAAGGGGACAATTTACGTCATGTTGCCTTAACTGCGCAACTTTGTTTACGTTACAACTCAGTTTTTCTATGCCTATAGAAAAACTGAGTTGTAACGTAAACAAAGTTGCGCAGATCAGTAGGTTCTAAATATATTGTGCTATGCTGGTGAGTCTGTGTGAGATATATAGAAACAGCCCGAAATTTAAAAGCAACATTTCGATAATTCGATCGGTTGACTTACGGAACTCTGTGTGTCCCCAGCCGGCGATGAGAGGGTTGTAGTCTTCGAAGCTGCGCGCGCGCAACTCACTGTCCTTGGGGATGCAGATGGGTCGGATCAAATCTGAAACAAATAGACAACGATTATATTCATACTTAACAATGTTCCTTGTACTGTTCCATTGTATTTATGTAATAAGTAATGTATACAAGATGACGTATATTGAATGTCACAAAACTACCTGTTCAAATTTCGTCACGTGACGTGGCATTAGTCATGAAACATTACAAAAATGAAGAAAAAAAAATCACATGAATACTTTAACCGTAAATCCGTTTTAAAGGTCCTATAAATTTTCATTATCACCCTTTCTATCGCTACTGAGCGGCAGTAGAAAGCGACAACGACAGCCAGACGGGTGCTCCGTGTTTGTTTTGCCACGGCGACTATGTTACCTCGAATTGCCGCGGTAAAAAATGGATTCTTAATGTGCAACAATTTTTTTTTTAATAAAAAGTTAACCCCCCTTTTTTATTAAATATTTGTATTTGATTTCCGATGCCAAGTCATCTCATGAAATTTGGAGAGGTAGTTTTGTTACACCCAGTATATCTACGTAATCATAACTATACACTTTCTTCAGCGCCAATTCATTATCCAACTCTCGAAACCGATACTAGTTTCGAGAAGACGTTTTTTATGTGTCGTTAAGCATAAACGACTGCCTCTGTGGCGTAGTGGGAAGTGATACCGCCTGCGGCGCTGGAGGTTCTGGGTTCGATTCCCGGGTCGGACCAAATATTTGAGTGAACCACAAATGTTTGTTTCGGAGTTTGGGTGTTTTCTATGTATTATATGTATGTATGTATTTAGAAATATATAAAAGTATGTATATCAGACAGACGTCTAGATCCCATAGCACAAGCTTATATTAGCTTAATTTGGGCTAGATGATGTTGTGTGTTAATATTTACCTATTTATAAAAGTGTCACGATTTCAAGTGTTTCTTCCTAGAAACATGCTTAAAGCATCAAATTAATCACCTTATTGATGACCGCAGGGTCGCTCCCTCATCTTCTTTAGCTATGTCTAGTACTCCAAGAAAAAAATCAGGCAAACTAGAACCGACACTGAAATAGAAACCGAGACCTCGAAACCGACACGACACCTCGAAATCGTCAACTCAAAAACTAACCCTCGAAACCGAAACCGACGCTTCGAAACCGAATTTGACACCTCAAAACCTTCACGTCGAAACGAAAACAGTTTTAGAGGTGACGTTTCCGAGGTGTCGTTATGATAACAGTGTCTCGATTTCAAGTGCCTTTTGCTATAAACCATGTCCTAAGCTTTCACTCCAAAAAATATGTAAAAGCTCTCCTCACCAGTAAACTTTACATCTTCAGCCAGCACCAGTATCCCGGTGTCGTCGATGAAGGCTGTAGCGCAGTACTGTTGAAGCTTGATCATCTGTTTGATGACCACATCGCGGGGATCGCTCCTTCATCTTCCTTGGCTTATTCTAACTCGTTCAGACCGAAACCGATATTTCGAAAATGACACTCCGCAAACGAAACTTTGAAACTAACACTTCGAAAATGACACCTCGAATCCAACTTGTCGAAAACGACACTTCGAAACGGTAACTGTTTCAAAGAGACGTTACCGAGCTGTCGTTAAGATAACAGTGTCTCGATTTTGAGACACATGTTTTCCTACAAACGCGCCCTAAGAAGTTTTCACTCCAAAAAATATGTAAAATGTTCTCCTTACCAGTGAACTGCACATCCTCAGCCAGGACCAGTATCCCGATGTCGTCGGTGAAGGCTGAAGCGCTGTACTGCTGGTGCTTGATCATCTGTTTGATGACCACGTCGCGGGGGGTCGCTCCTTCATCTTCCTTGGCTAGGTCTAGCTCGCCGAGACGGACCACGTAGCTGAGGGAATTGGGGTTGTTTTAGAATTGGGGTGGATAAGAATGGTTAATAATATACTGGCTTGCTTCGTCCATGGCGTACTTCGAAAAGTACATGTTGTACTCCACACTCATAACAACTTAATTAGTTTTGGAATAATGTATGAAAGTCGACACGATTTGTTGAAATTTGATTGCTGCTCTCCTTCCTTGGCGAGATAATAAGTAAGCCAAGTTTCTTCTTATAAAATCAGCTATCTGCCGGTGGAAGTCCTGTTAAAATCGGTTCACCCGATTTAGAGATAATTTGGAATAGAGAGACAGAAATTAACTTAAAAATTGTTTTTTTTTTAGCTTTTAAAATTTGAATTATAAACAGACACTATTCAAGATAGTTATATGTTGGATTTGCTGAGCCGATGTACCCATGGGTTAAAAAAGGTGCCACGAACTAGTAGCGCCGCGTAACAAAATATAATTATGTATCATTGATATGCCTCAGTGGCGCAGTGGGTAAGAGTGTATGATTGCCGTGTTAAATTTTCGAGTTCAGATCTCGGAACGGTCTAAATTTATGTGATCCACAAATAATGATAAACCACTGCACCATCGAAGCAGTATGATGAAATGTGGATGAAATATATGGTACTTACCTACCTACCCTTCTAAATAAAACACCATTAAACAAACGCCATGATAATAACAGAAAAAACAACAAAAAACTAATTGTCTCTTATCATTTTGTAACGTTAATTAATACAGTAATTAAGGCATATTCAATTTTGTGTAAACAATTAAAATATTGCCTAAAAGCATCTTAAGGAAACACTAACAGGGAAAACAAGATAAATTGTTTAAGGTAATTAAAACAATTGTAGTATAATTGGTAGGTATAGGTAACTATTATGTTCAAAGACGATGTGACTCAGAATCCCACTGAATATACATATTTATATTTATATAAGTCACAAAGTAACACTTATGAACGTCAAAATTATTGCTTTATATGTACTGCCAGATTCGCAACGCAATAGGGCCTACGTAGTGCCGGAGAGAAAAGAACCTGGCAATAAAACTCAGTTAATTGCAATAAACCTCCTTACAAACTTTGATAAATGCGTTTTTTAAGTATATAATTATGGATATACTTAAAAAACGCATTTATCAAAGTACAAATTACATTAAGCAAATAGTAAAGTTTATAGGTATACAGGGTTACAGGAAAAGTCGTGCTAGATCCGTTAAGGGCGTGGAGTACCCATTATTTCTGACTAATTTCACTATGAAACACCCTACCCTAAACTTAACCCTGTTCGAGATATTCGACTTTTAATATTTTTATTGAAAATTGCCGATTTTTAGGTTACAAAATTTTTTATTTTTATTTTGGGCGCCTTATTTATTATTTTTGTTGCATTTTTACATGTGTAATAAGATGCTCCAAAACGTCAATCATTGAAATAGTGCATAAATTAATTGAACATGTCGCAGAAGACAAGTGAAAGTTAAGAAAATAAAAAAAATAGTAACAAGTTTATTTTTCTCTAAGGGATATGTAAAAAAAATATTACGGCAGTCGTTCGGCAGATGTTTTTTAAAATATCTACATTTCATCAGCTATCTAACGACGTATAGCAATGTAGGGTTATATTTAAATTCATTGAAAAAAACTTAATTTCAAAAGCGACAGTGGAGAAGTAAATTAATACTTAGCCCTAAAAAGTAAAATAAAACAATAGGAAAAGATGAAATGTCATTTATTAAACAAGGTTTTTTCACAACTTTTTCATACTCTACAGTTCATGTTCAACATGGCCGCCTCGGATTTGGGAAGACCACGAATTAATAGCGACGAAGAACAGGACAATGAGATAGTGCAACGCTTTCGAGCGGATCCAACTACTTCCACTAATATTGTTGCCCGTGATCTGGGACTTTCGCAATGGAGAGTGTGGTTTACAGTGCATACTGCTGGCCAATACTCGTACCATTACACTCCGGTACACGTTGTTGAAGAGGGAGACCCGGCGAGGAGGATAGATTTCTGCAGATTTATGCTGAATGCTGACATAGAAGACCCAAATTTTTTAAAAAAACATCTTGTAGACAGATGAATCCAAATTTGATAAAGATGGAATAACAAATTATCACAACGCACATTACTGGGCCCCAAAAGCACTGAAGAATCCCAATAAGAAAAGAGTGACGGGGTCCCAGCGTCGATTCAGCGTGAATGGGCTCAATGGGCATTATCTCCAATTATTTAATTGGACCTTACTTTCTCCCGGACACTTTAAATGGGGAAACATACGAAAACTTTTTAAGAGGAGACTTAAATGATCTGCTGGATGATCTGCCACTAGACTTAATCAGGGACATGTGGTTCCAGCATGATGGCTGCCCTGCCCATTTCAGAAGAAGTGTCCGAGACTGGCTGGACACAACTTACCCAAATAAATGGATAGGACGAGGTGGGCCGTTGCCATGGCCAGCAAGAAGTCCGGACTTAACCCCCATGGATTTTCATGTGTGGGGGGTTATGAAAAGTTTTGTGTACAGCGAGCCAAATCCAGTTTCGTCTGTGGAAGAATTAAGATAAAAGATTGTGGACGCAGCCAATCAAATGAGGACAACATTGACCACTGGAGTAGTAAAGACTGGTCTCCGTAGAAGGATGCGAAAATGTATTCATAACCGAGGCGGCCATGTTGAACATGAACTGTAGAGTATGAAAAAGTTGTGTAAAAACCTTGTTTAATTAATGACATTTCATCTTTTCCTATTGTTTTATTTTACTTTTTAGGGCTAAGTATTAATTTTCTTCTCCACTGTCGCTTTTGAAACTAAGTTTTTTTCAATGAATTTAAATACAACCCTACATTGCTATACGTCGTTAGATAGCTGATGAAATGTAGATATTTTAAAAAACATCTGCCGAACGACTGCCGTAATATTTTTTTACATATCCCTTAGAGAAAAATAAACTTGTTACTATTTTTTTTATTTTCTTAACTTTCACTTGTCTTCTACGACATGTTCAATTAATTTATGCACTATTTCAATGATTGACGTTTTGGAGCATCTTATTACACATGTCAAAATGCAACAAAAATAATAAATAAGGCGCCCAAAATAAAAATAAAAAACTTTGTAACCTAAGAATCGGCAATTTTCAATAAAAATATTAAAAGTCGAATATCTCGAACAGGGTTAAGTTTAGGGTAGGGTGTTTCATAGTGAAATTAGTCAGAAATAATGGGTACTCCACGCCCTTAACGGATCTAGCACGACTTTTCCTGTAACCCTGTATAATTGGATGTTTGTCACTCTTTCAAGCTCTAGAAGCTGAATAAAAGAAGCTGAACTTCGGTACAGGTATAAAATTATAGTCTGGAATTATCATAGGCTAGTTTTTATCTCCGAAATAAGTTTATTGGGTGTGCTCTGACTGACATGACTAGAGATGCAGGCACCATTTCGTTTACAATAACCTGAAATGTTAGTTACCTGCAGCAAAAACTCGACAATGAACACATTGCCTAAAATCAAATCAGCCTATGGCAGTCTACTGCTGGACGTGGGCTTCTCCATAATTTCGCCACAATACATGGCCTACAACCAAAACTAAAATAGTGGTAGGTACGCCTGACGGTGGCTAGATTTTCTTCTAAAAAGAAGTGTGTGCGTGTACCTTAGATCATCTAACCACAGGATGCGCCTTACTTAAGCATTATTTTCTGCCATTGCACATGACCATTTGGTCTTTTGGCTTTATAAAAAGCACTGTACATCAGTACATCATTTTATATGATTAAACTAGTACATTTCTTTGTAGTTGACTGTACAATAAAAATTAACACACAATCGACAGCCATTACGCGTTTGTCGATTAATACATTTTTAAATGCAATGAAATTTTATATGTCTTTGTGTTTCCCCCTTCACTTGTATGAAAACTGGCAGAATATTTTTGTTTGCGGTGGTTCGCAAAGGCTAGTCCCGTGTTATATGGTCTAAGGCGTGTACCTAAGCATTACGCGCGATTGAAGTAAAACTTCTTTGCCATTGACGACATCAAATGTTATATTAATATCATTCATTCGAATTTTAATTAATTCAAATTTAATTCAAAATTCAAATAGCGTTATTTCCGTCAGAAAAAAAATCTGAGTTAGTGCGAGGCCGCATTTGCGTTTTTCCGCGGCGATTCTAACCTCAAAATGTCATCAAACTGTCAAAATCAATGAAATCAAGTCAATGTTTTGACATTTTGAGGTTAGAAACCGCCGCGATAACCGCAAGTGCGGCCTCGCCCTTAGGTACTGCCTAGTCGCACCTAAAGAAGCTTTACTTCAAAAAGCATAGACAGTTGGGATACCGAGTCGATGACACGGAGCGAGTTTACAAGCTACTTGTGGCTTGTAGAGAAGGAAAACTCGAAATGAAACCCGGTTGTCAGTAAATTGACAATCATTAAGCCAAGTTCAAGGCCTTATCGCGCGTCCATTTCAACACGGCAATAGGCTCACCACCTATTACATGGGATATAAAACTAGCGTATGCCTACCCCTTCGCGAATGACGGCGTGACTATATGTATGTATTTAGCTTGTAAACTCGCTCCATGTCATCGAGTTTTATAGATTAACAACCTGAAAATGAACACGCTGACTACAATTGAAACTAAAATATTGGTACACCTTCTTTTCTATCTTTTTACGTGTGAATAGCCCTACAGGGATGCTATGCCGGACGTTCCCTACCTACTGCCTACGGTTGGGAGCCCCGGGTAAGCCTACGGAAGGATCCCCCCAGGAGGTATTGTTACACCTGAAAACGATTAGATTTCTAACACTTTATATAAAGCTTAGAGTATTAAGGCAGGTTTCCACCGCAAACGTAGCGGGTCCATTAATAAATCCGCTCTACTTACTACCCGTTCGCTCTAACTTTGCCGCTGGCGTAGAGGCGTATACCCGAATTGTTAATTAGACGAAGTAAATTGACAGTAGCTAATGCCACTTTTTCATAGAAAATACGCAACATTGTATGAAGAAGTGACATTAGTTGCTGTCAATTTACTTCGTCTAAATAAAAATTCGACTTTAGTATGGAGCCGAGCGGCAAAGTTAGAGCGAACGAGCAGTACGGTAAGAAGAATAAAGCCGAGTTTTACAAATGTAAAACTACTCACAGGTCGTTCTCGTGGTTGTGTATGCAGTGCGCGGCGGTGAGCACGTGGCGCTGGCTGATGAGCGAGCCGCCGCACAGCCAGCTGAACCCGCCGCGCCGCGACTTGTAGCCCAGCAGCGCCATCCACGGGAAGTCGCCTGGCAACACCACCGATAGCATCACTTACTTCTCATTCCACTGATTCAAACTGGATGCCGAGAATCTCGGTGATAATTCGTTCGTTAATCAGCAAGTACACCACTTGAAGGAAAGACTGGATTGGGGCCCTGAGATTTGGGTTCTATATGGGCAGATTGAAAAATTTCAACTGTGGGTTATCACAACCTGCACCTGTTCATTTCAACATGGCAATAGGCCGCCTATTACGTGGGTCATAAAGCTTAAAGGCAAAATGTGGGCGTATACTACATATGTCTCTGCCTATCCCTTCGGGGATAAAGGCGTGACTATATGTACGTGAATTTAGAAACGGTAAAAGATGATACAAAAGGCATTTCAACAGTGACGATAAAAATGTAAAATCTTCATTCATTTAGATCACAAAGTAACATCTATGAACGTCAAAACGATTGCTCTAATATTTATTGCCAGATTCGCAACGCAATCGGAGAAAAAGAACCAGGCAATAAAACTCACGCTCAGTCTTTTTTTCACAAGGAAAACAACCCCCTTAGATAGACAAGTGGCACATTTTCTCTATTCTTCCGTTTGCGATATACACTTGTGCCACTTGTCTAAGGGGGCAGGTCTAGATCCCTAGAACGAAAACAAAATTAAGAAGAATAGGTTCTCTTACCTAACTTAGCATCCACGCCTCCCACCACACGGCTGAAGGTAGCATTACTCACACCACACACTGGAGGGTCTGGTAACGCATCTATGAAGTCTCCCACGGCAGTCTTGGAACTGGGCACTTCGGGTAGTGGCGCGGCTGTCGTGGTGGTGGTAGTGGTGGAGGTGGGGAGAGTTGGGGGGACTGTGGGTATGCTTTGGAATGGGCAGCACACCTGGAACAAAAATTTTGGGAATTAATGTGTATTGCATACTAGAGGACATCACGCGGTTTCACCCGAGTAGCTCCCGTTCCCGTGGGAATACGGGAATAAAATATAGCCTATGTTCACCGCGAAGAGTATAGCTTCCCAAGAGTAAAAGGATTTTCAAATCTGTCCAGTAGTTCCGGAGCTTATTCGATGCAAACCAACAATCAAATTTTTCCTCTTTATAATATTAGTATAAATTGCGAGGTATTTTTTCACAACGCTATCTAGTTATCACTCATTTTTGAAGCCTGTCTGTTACCCAAAACTCCAGAAAGCTGAGATTCCTTGATCTACCCTTGCTACGTGTCTTTTCGCACCAAAAAACTTGAAATTTTGACCTTTGTCAAAAATATACTCAAAAAATATCACAACATGAGACAATGTTAGCTCTCAGATTTATTCATTTCATGTTAAAGTATGTTTATCAGTTGTTTAAATCTAACAGCACAAGTTAAGTGTAATAATAGTTTCATTTGAACTCGATGACTTTGTATTGTTTTTCAAAAATATTTAAAAAACACATTAACAGTTTTTCGGTTACCTTAGGGGCATTGCCTTCAAATCCACAATGGGCCTTCCTAAGGACTGCCGAGGCTTTATTTCCTGCTTCCTTCACCAGCTTGAGATACTGCGGGCAGTCGTACAAGGAGATACAGGTACCCAGACCGCCGTCCGCAGTGTCACAGGTCTCGGCTGCAACAAATTTGTTCAATAAGGTTGGTGTTTTCTCTACAGGGCATTCCACAGATGAATAGCTATGATGGTGAAATATTTGTTGCAGAAACTTGTAGTTTGTTAAGTAAGATTAAGAGGGCCTCGCTAAGATCTTGGGCCCAAACCAGCCTCGTCTGTTAGATGTTAGACACCCACAAATACAATCAGATTAACTTGAGAATAATCTTAGAAGTTCCGCAAGAACTTTTCACTAACTGACGGAAGAACTTTTTTCCACGCGGGGCCGTTAGAGAAACCACATTTAAATTCTCTATTTAGCTCATTTAAATCTAAGTGTACGTAGGTAAGTAGGTAGATAAGAGACAAGGAAATCAATTAAAATATTAAAAAAATAAATTACTTTTACCTTCACACTACCTATGCAAAATGGATTTTTGAAAAATGTTAATTTTTGTACTTTTTTATTTATCAACTGGTACCAGGCACCTGTACATCTGTGCAATATGTGATGATTCACAAGCAGGTTTTGAAGTTAAATAACAAATTTAATTGAAACAGTCTTTCAATGTCGAATGACGTTCAATCACGTAAGGTAATATCGTTGCGAAGGTGATCAACAAGTCTTCAATGTTAATGATCCAAAAGATACAGTGCTTTTAATATGTTTAAGTTTTGAGAATGCAGTGGCCTGAAAGAGGATGCTGTAACAAGAATTGCAAAGAGTATGCTAAGGTGGTTTGGGCATTTAGAACGAATGAGTACTGAGCGAATGACACACCAAGTAATTACCACTGCGAACGTGTTAAAACATCAATCAAAGTTACAACGAACTATAAGAACTCTTAAATTATGTTACTTGCTGCTACGAAACCCTTCATGGGCGAGTCCAAATCGCACTTGGCCGGTTTTTGTAACACATCACTGATTTGATTGGTGTATGTTCTGCGAGGTCGACCTCGGCTTGCCTGTCCACTTGCATGTGCCTTCCATGGAAGGCACAGATGTGTTACAAAAACCGGCCAAGTGCGAGTTGGACTCGCCCATTAAGGGTTTCGTAGCAGCAAGTAACATAATTTAAGAGTTCTTATAGTTCGTTGTAACTTTGATTGATGTTTTAACACGTTCGCAGTGGTAGTGATTTTTCTAACCGAAAATTGCGGTTTATAACGTAGGTATTAAAAAAAAACTACCAGCTCTATCTCGTTCAAACCAATTTTCGTTGGTAGTTTTTATGGCAATATACATCATATATATTCTTTTTAGATTTACCATTCTGTTAGTTTAGAAGTTAGAGGGGGGGGGGGACACATTTTTCCACTTTGGAAGTGTCTCTTGCGCAAACTATTCACTTTAGAAAAAAATGGTGTTAGAAACCTCAATAACATTTTTGAAGACCTATCTATAGATATCCCACACGTATTGGTTAGCTGAAAAAAAAAATTGAGTTTCAGTTCTGAGTATGGGGACCCCCAAAATTTACTGCTTTTTTCTAGTTTTATATAAGAATCTTAATGCGGTTCACAGAATACATCTAGTTACCAAGTTTCAATAGCATAGTCCTTATAGTTTCGGAGAAAAGTGGCTGTGACACACGGACGGACAGACAGACATTACGAATCTATAAGGGTTCCGTTTTTGCCATTTGGCTACGAAACCCTAAAAAGGGCAGGTCAAAAGCACTCGAAACCGGCGGGCTTGCATGGAAGGTTAAATGAATAGGAACAAGGAAGCTAGTGAAGTATGTAAGGACAGAAGCAAATGGCAGGCTGTTGTCTCTGCCTACCCCGGAGGGAAAAAGGCGTGAGTATATGTATGTATGTAAGTTTTGTATCATCAGACGAAATCAAAATAAAATCTCATTTAAAACATAAAAATTGCTTTGAAGTGTTACCTTGTAGCTTGATGTGACAAACTGACAAGTGCTGAGAATAACTGCCAATAAGATCAGTTATAGGGTTATAGTAATCCTATTTAATTTTTATGTGATTTGACATGGAACAACTTACTCCCAAACATTTTAAACGTTGATTTACTCTTCAAATGAAATAGTTTTACAATAGATCACTTATAAAATACTTTCATCAAAATATAAATTATAGGATACAATTTGTACAAATCTAAGTGAAATTTTACAAGAAAAACTTGGACAACATTCAGGAACCTGTTACAACATAGATTCTTCTTTAGACCTATACTGTATTGTCTGAACCAAGGTTGGATTTCCGTGACACCAACATGACACCATTATTCTTTTAGTCAAGATTACTAACAGCCACACAGGCGGAGCTGCGAGTATAGGCTAGTTGATGTTAATGAAATTGAAAAACTGAGAACTTAAAATACTTTTGGCAAATACGTGCTATTGATGATACTATAAAATATAGGTAGAATAATGTTAAGTTCCAAACCAAACATGAGTAAAAAAGGTCGTCAACATCTGATTATTGCGTGCTAAGCTTAGAGTATATATTAGAAGGTAATAAAATCACATTTGTTGTGTGGGAGTCCCCTTTAATCCTTCCTTTTACTGATTCTAGTATTTGTTGTCATAGTGGCATCTGTGAAAATTTTAGCTCTTTAGCTATCACGGTTCCTGAGATACAGCCTCACGACGGACAGACAGACAGACAGACGGACGGCGAAGTCACATGAGTAGGGTCCCGCTTATCCCTTTGTGTACGGAACTCTAAAAAATTAACATAGAAATGTTGATGAAATATCTTTGTGCTTTTCTATACAAATATTATATAGAGGAAAGGTTTGTTTTTTTGTTTGTTTGTAACGAATAGGCTCCGGAACTACTGGAGCGATTTGAAAAATTCTTTCACTGTTGGGAAGCTACACTCTATGCGGTGAACATAGGCTATATTTTATTCCCGTATTCCCACGGGAACGGGAACTACGCGGGTGAAACCGTAAGTAATATTTTGATGATTATGCGTACGAAAACCACAATACCAGTACATTAAATGAATCAATAAAACGGTGTGATAGGCATTATTATGCCAAAATTTGGTGAGTATAAATAAATATAATAATCAAACATCTTCTTCCATTAGGTTTATGTAGTTATTGGTGATGTCATGTTGTGTTTGATTATCTGTGGTCATGAATACTTGTTAAAAAATTATTCAGTTTTTTTTTTGTTGAGGAAACAGTCGGTTTCTTCACACTTCAATCCTCCGTGGTATTTTTAAATTTAAAAACGGCCACAAGATCTACTAGGTACTTTTTTTTTTAACTTCACACCTCCGTATCTTTGACAAAACAGCCATACGATCTTCTAGATATTTTTTAAAAACTATAAAGTGATGAACAAGCATTTTTTCCACCTGATGGAACTTAACTTTGCAACTTAAAGCCTTTGAAGAACTCTACAAGCGGGAGAGAATTATTGTAGTTAACGATGCTGCCCTTTTTTTCTTTAATGAGTAAAATCCTACATGGATGCTATGCCGAACTCCTACCGGCTAAAAACCACAAGTTTCCTAATGCTTACGGTTGGGAGCCCCGTGTAAGCCTTCGGAAGGATGACCCCAGGACTCGCAAAACCATGCTGCCCTAGTAGGTCATCGAATTAAATATTTCACATGGCAAAAACTTCAAACGTTAATCCCTCAAGAATTTTTTAACGATTCGATACAAATACAATAATGGTTCAAAATTTTCGAAAATTGTTCGCCCCTCTTAATACTCGTAAAAGCAGCACAGTGCGGTAAACTCACGCTCAAATGGTTCCGTATTAAAAACTATGAAAAAAATCGCGATTTTTGTACGAGTCATACGGGATCACCCTTAAATATTGTTTTTTACTTCTTTGTTTATTATTTTGTTGTTATAGCGGCAACAGAAATATATCATCTGAGAAAATGTCAACTGTCTAGCTATCAATATAGAATTTATATAATCTGTGCTATCCCCGTTCATGAGATACAGCCGGGGAGCTGGAAGGAATATCGTATGTCGTCGTTTTACAAACATCCACACTCATACTTATAGAACTGGGGACTTCACGCGAAATACATTTACTTACATTTTATACACGACATATTTCGGGCGCTGCAACGTGTCCGAAACGCCGGTGTATAAAATGTAAGTAAATAAATGTATTTCGCGTGAAGTCTTATAAGTATGAGTGTAAAAAACCGCGATAGTTCAAAAAAAACATCCACACTCACAAACTTTCACGTTTATAAAATAGTAAGAAGATGAAGTTATAATATGAATGTTAAGTTATGAAGTTATAATATGTTTGCTTTTTTCGTGAATCTTAATGCTATGATGTGCCGGGCCACATGGTGCCCTTGCATATGCCTGCGGCTGGGACTCTCGAATAATTCCTTAGAAGGATAGCCCAGGGCATATATACTATTATTATAGGATTTGCTTAGAATAATGAACTATAAAAAATAATATCCAAGCTGAAAGCCAATGAAATTAATTTATACCAATGTCAAGAAATCCATTACGAGTTACTGCCAGAATTAGCAAAAAATAAAAAAGCAAAATTAAGCTTAAGCCTTTTAGGTTGATCCTATACCAAAAAAACTTTACCAAAAACTGACGAAGATCCTCCAAAATTGAAACTGTTTCTGGACTCAGTTTTGACCTCAGGAACTGGAGTCAAAGGCGGCAGGGTTGTCGCCTCCGGAATTTTAGGTGCATCGTCATAATTCACCGGGTCGTTTTCTGGTGTAGGATTATGGCCTGAAATTATACAATTAAAGGTAGAAAGGATTCGATATTATACCCATAGATTAATGAATTAGTAGGTAAACAGGAGCCTCCCTAAAATACAAAGACATCGGACGAGGGTTTGACCCTTAAGCCAGTCACACACGTACAAGTAAACTTGCGCAAGTCAGGCCAGGGCATAGACACGAGCGAGAAAACAGCGTTGATGTTATCGTTGTGCCACGTTTTATATACACCCTAAGTGAACGTGTCTACACCAAAGATTTCTATATAAACTGAGGTAGACATGCCCTACGCACCGATTTTTGAAACCTATAAACTGAGCTAATTAGCAGCGTTGCTCGCACTGTTGTGAGTCAAAACTTCGAAAGTAGGTGCTCGACTTGCAATCGGAGTCCATACGCCTTCTCTTTTACTCTTTTTCTATTCGTATATTGCTATTGTGCGTGGTGACAATTACGTAAAAAATATTTATAAGTGAGTGTAGTCTTATTAATGTGTGTATTTGAGGATTGCTTTTGAAATCTCGTTTGTTAGAGTACGGCACGTCTACCTCAGTTTATATAGAAGTCTTTGGTCTACACACGGGCGATATTATCAGAGTAAAAATATTTTAACGACAAGAGGCAGTAAAAACACAGAAAAGAAAAAACATAAAACATCATCATGACAGCCCTTAGACTTGCGCAAGTACCTATACTTGAACCTGTGCAGCTAGAGGCTGACTGGCTAGTCTGGCTACCTACCAAGAAGGCAAAAAAAAAGAAAAAGTTGAGTCAAAGCTGCCAACAGCTAGTTAACTAAAACATTTTTTTTAATATTCATTTTACGGTCAGCCTTTTGGCCAATAATCCAAGCATATTCAAGTGGAGATGAGGTAAATCACAACAAGAATATTGATATTACAATCAAAGTCATGACGCCATTCTATGATCTAACTTCGGTAAATATTTACGTAACATATTATACATACCTACGTGAGATGATTATCGAGTGCAAAAAAGAAGCGTAATTTACAACAGATTTTACTAGATATCATAGCCGAACAAGGCTTAGAAGTATTAGGTACCAGAGCTCAGAATATAGAACTTAAGGCTACCGAACAAGAAAGTGAGACCAACAAAGCAAATACTAAACTGCTTTCATGTCTATCTGAGCATCAAAGCATAAAAAAAATAAGTTATGAATTAATTCGAACTGTGATTATTTATCGCGTGTCGTGATCTGGAGGCTTCTATTAAATTTTGCACAAACATACTCTGTCCTTCAAGAAAATATCTAAAAATAGGAAGCCTCGAATTCATAACAAGGAAATAGTTACAAAATCTGATGTTTTTACTTTAAACTAGCAATATGATTCACTACATAACGGCCATATTGTATTTGTATAAAAACTTTTATAAATTGGGTCACTTTAGTGAGGCAAAGACCGTGTACGTAACCTTTGTTTATTTTTATTTTATGCACAAAATAAGGCTAATGGTTTATGATAATCAGAATGTTTTGACTAAAAATTATGGATACATACCTATCTATATATATAAAAATCAATGCCACTTTTCGTTGTTATTTTATAACTCAAGAACGGGCTCACCTATTCAAACCAAATGTTCAGGCTTTTCTCGGACTATTTAGTAGATGGTTTATGTGAAGTTTTAACAAAATCGGTCGAGCGGTTCTTCATTTATCACGCAAACGAAGTTGCGCGGGTCAGCTAGTATTTTATAATAAATCCTACCAACCAAATGCTACAAGTTAATATTTTTTGTGCGACTATGAGCTTGCTTGTGTTTTGACTCGAATAAGAGGATAAATTAGATACGATACAACATTGTATTAATTAATTTTTTTTTACTAATTTAAATTTTCAACAGCGGGCAGTCACAATCACAACCTACGCCTGTCCATATCAACACGGCAATACATCTCACCACCTATTATGTGGGACAAAATCAAAAAGTAAAATGTGGGCATATAATATGCCTCTGCCTACCCCTTCGGGGATAAAAGACATGATCATAATGTATGTATGTATGTACTTTTTATAGTGTATACTTTTCCACACTTACTTAATATAGTACACATAGAAAACATTCAAATATTTGTGGATCAACTAGTATTAGGTGGTTCCGAATCCGGCATCGAATCCGAGACTACAGGGATGTCAGTCACGTTCACTACCAACTACTGCAACACCGAGGGAGTCAATATGTTAATATTGACTGCCTCGGCCGATAGGAACCACTTGTATCGAATGTTATAGCATTGGAGGCTCCTTTAACATTATTAATAAGTATAATATTAAACTTACTGGTTTGTTCAGGTTCCACTTGATCTCCTCCATTATTTGGTTGGTTTTGATTTCCTTCATCATTGCCAAAGTTTACAGCACTCTCATTTGGTTGACTACCATCATTTGGTTGACTACCTTCATTTTGTTGACTCGGTTGAATGTTATCACTACCTCGACTTGGGAATCCTTCATTTGGTATAAAGCCTTCTGTTGTTTGAGGTGGTCGTATGTCTTCATTTCCTTGGTTAGGTTGGTAGATCGGATTTTCTTGATTAGGTTGGAAATTATTATTGTTGCCAGGAAAACGCACATTTCCTCTGTTAGGCTCTTCAATATAAATTACGTCAGGTCTATTATTCTGATTAGCGTCAGTTTCTATGATATAAATAGTATCTTGAGGAGGCTTTCGACCTCGATGCCTTTGTCGATGTGGATGGAAAAATCCGTTAAGACCATTTCTGACCACGTTTGACCCTTGTTGGTAAGCTTGATCAAGGAAATTGCCATTGTTTTGTGTTTGTGGGAAAAAACCTGTGTGACAAAAAGGTTTATTTTATTGCAAAGCAAATATATTAAGCAGGGTTGCGGAATTTGTCGGAAGATTTCCGACTAGAACAATATTTTAAGCAGATATGTATTGAAAATATCTAGTGCATAAAAGCTTTATCCTTGCTTAGAGTCATTCATCTATGACTGGATGTAGGCCCATCCTACTTTCTTTAGGAGGGTTATTGGCTTACTGCACTACGCTGGGGTTGGTACAGGGTTTTGTTTAGAGTTTTCCTTCTCATAAATATAATTTAAATATATAAAAATAAAAAGCATAGGTATAAGCTAATGTACCAATCAAAGACTTCGCAATTCACATGATATTATTCACACTCCTACGCATCGTTTTGAAAGCTATCAAACTGTATAGACATTGAACAACAGCAAGCATTTCTAAACTTAACCATCTAAACAATATTTTAATGTTGTCACCAATCCCAACACAGGCCTAAATGAATAGTTTCAAAATAAGACAATTAAATCAGGGTCATATATCAATGACACTGGATATCAGCAATGCTTGGTTGAATGCCGTAATATCTCTTTACATATGCGATGAAATATTATAGGTAATAAGTATAAGGCGCTTAGCAGACAACGGGGCGCGACGGTTTTTATGTCCGCGACGTAATAAAGACCGCGTCTGCCCGTCGATGCCCGCGACTGCCCTCGTCGCGAAAAGGTGTGTCCGGCGGGCACTAACGGCGCGGTCTTTTGCCCTTCATGTGCGTTGGCTGGCAGTATAGGATTCCTTTAGCGCTATCCTTCGCGGTGTAATTGACCAGCCCGGCCCACCCCGTCGTTTGCAAAGCGCCTAAAGAGCCGTGCTCAGTCACATTAATATACATCTGAAAATCCGTTTCGAAAGTCAGCTGCATAGGATAAAGCGTGGAATGCCTAACAACCCTCAAAAAATCAGCCTGCTGTTTGCCTGTTCGTTCGAGACAGCCCAAGTAAAATAACATCTATGGTGTAAAACGTCGATATAGATTTGACAAAGACTAAGCAGATATTAATTCTAATGACTTGACAGCATAGTCTTTGACATTAGCCTGTGCCATAGCATCAATAGAAAAAAAATCTTATTCAGATCCGTGACAGTCACCAATGATGGATTAAATGCATACACACATAATTATTATCTTCAATTATAAATTCAATTTTTTTGCTTATTTGTTCCGCGATCACATTACCTACGTAGAAATCCCTATACTCTGAACTATATAGGTAGGTACGTAGGGGCCATTTCCTAGACCAGATCCGGTTATAAGAAATGTCACATATTCAATAGTTACATGGAACATTGATTGATTGCATTGCGTCATTGCGTCATTTCACCTTGCAATGTCACTCACGATTCAACGATTTTTTTATTCTTTATTTAATTAGATACGTATGTGTATTATTGTGTATAATGGGGAGGAGGATGTCGAGAAAGAGACTCGCTTCTTGGTCTGGTGATTAAAGTAACTGCTTGACTACGAAACCAGAAGGCATAGTTATAATTCCCACTCAAGAGTCCATATGACGCCAAATAGACCATTACTTTGATCTGGATCTCAGGACTCGTGAGGTCTGCTGAATTGAAATTTGAACACAGACAACTTTAGTTAATGAACTAAAAACGCTCTAGGCTCGAAACACGATTACTGATAAAATCCTCGATAGATTTTTGTGTTGAAAATACCTCGATTTCGTGAAATTTTAAGCTAGATCTCGTATGATATAAGTGTATGACATTTTGCTTTCATGTCATTTTGCTTTCATGACGTTCTGCTCCGGAGACGTTGTTTTTACAATATAAAATATTTATAAGAAAGACAATAGTAAAATCTTTATTTGCACTAGAGATTTTTTTTCATATCGGTTATAGTTTTTTATAATTAATTTATTTCGTTAAAAGCGCACAAAAACCGATCGCATCTCTCTCTTTCCTGCACGCTAAAATGTATATCTTCTATCTTCTTTTAACAATTTGGCGTCTGGTAGGCTCTTAAGACAAATCTATGGGAGCCTGCCGTTTGACCGAAAAGATTTTGCCAAAATTTTACTAAAACCTTTGTTTTAGATCTCACCAATGCAATGTTTGCAATAATTTTACTAGGCACTTTTTCATTTCGTCAATTTTTTTTTTGGTAGAATATTACTTATTAATTAAATTACAATGGATAATATAATTATGGCATTTGATCCTTAATCAAATGATTTATTACAGCAAACAATCTTTAGACAATAAACGTTTGTAACAAAAAATCATTTTTTTTTATTTTAAAACTGAATTTCATTTCATTTTTGTTTTATTTCAAACTTTGAATAGATGATCCACGTGATCTAGTGACGTAATTTAATGCAACAGAGTCACAGACTACAGGCACAAGTCTCGCCATGAGCCCCTCTGCAATCTATTTTATAGAGAGGGGCTAAACCGCTTAAAGGAGGTCTTGACCTGAGCAAAAAAATCAGGTTAGGGTTGGGAAGAAGGGAATAGGCTAAGATGAAGAAGAAAAGAACTTTTTGTATATGTAACCGAAAGTCGAGTAGAAACTTTACACAGACTTTTCAGCGTAAAGGCTAAAATCAAAATGCACTTAGGCTTTTTTTTAACGTGAGAGAAAATTTCACGGATGCTATGCCGGACTCCTACCGACTAACAAACCTCACGTAACGCCCAACAGCCTAGCCCTAGAAAGGATGTCCCAGGACTCCCAACAGCCCCACGGCCGCCACTGCGGCCTCGCCTATGGGGTGGTTCGGGTGCTATCCCGCGTCTTTGGGGGGTTTCGGGTGTGATCCCGCTTCTGAGGGGGGGCGTGCGTGTACACCTCACGTCACGCTGCCGTCATGGGCCTGGTTCTGTAAGGACGGTGAGCAACCTTCTCACCGTCCTCAGACCCCCGGTCATGGAGGCTGATAGTATTCATGCACTTAGGTTAGTCATCTATCTGTTTATATGTTCATTCTATGTATTTACTCAATTTATATGGAATAAAGTAATAATTATCTTTTATTACATAAAAATACCCTAATTTCATACAAGGATCTTCCCTCTTCCGTGAAACATTACGGAAAATCTATTACGTCATTGTATCGTAAAGTACTCGTATATTATGGAGTATTCCATTAACTCGTTTAATGACAAAAAATATCACAAGTGTATGACAAATAGTTAATAACACCTAACTATAGTTATGTGAATCCCCTGAACTCATGCTACACAGTTCGTAAAAATTTCATAATTATACTAACTATAATTACATGGTCGAATCACCAATTGCTTAGTTCATGACCCTTCCTGGTTGTTTGTTTGGCTCCGAAACTACACTACTGAAGCAATTTGAACAATTCTTTTACTGTTAGGATTTGGGAAGCTTAAGTTACTTTATACCCGGGTAATATGGGTTATATTTTGTTCCTGTATTCCCAAGGAAACGGGAACTACATGAGTGAAACCGCGAGACATTGGCTAATGGTTAAAAAACTTTGGAACTGTTAACCGACGTACGTCACAGTGTCATGACCTATGGCATACTATTATGGGGTAACGCTGCCGACAACGAATCTATCTTTGTGTTGCAGAAAAGGGCTGTCCGGGCTATCTATGGTATGGGGATTCGGGAGTCATTAAGAGAAAAGTTTAAGGATATCAACATACTTACTGTGTATTCACAGTACATATATGAAAACTTATTATATACTCATAAAAATAACAGTAAATTTATTAAAAATAGTGATATCCATAATCTAAACTTAAGAAATAAGAATAAATTGGCTGTAGGTACCTAGATTTAGGCTTAATAAAATAAGCAATTCTTTTGCGGGCAATTGTATTCGAATGTACAATACATTGCCGACAGCCATAACAGGTTTGTCAGTTAATAAATTTAAAAAACTAATAAAACTTAAATTGTGCCAGAAAGCTTATTATAGCATTAAAGACTTTCTAGAAGACAAGGCTGCCTGGCAGTGACACGAATTACTCCTTTCTACATAAAAAAAAACTGTATTAGATACTAAGATACTAGAAGAGAAGGGACCAGACTGAGTTTCTTGAGGTGTTCTTCTCAGTCTGTAGTATTTCCGAACCCCCGGTAGAGTCACAAAAATTTTGACAAACCTAAATATATTTTTTAAAAATTTCAAAGGGAATAAATTTTATTTTATTTTATTTATTTTATTTTCCGATTTGAAAAAAAAAAACACCTTTAGAAAGTTCAAGTTATTCTGATGTAGCAGTTATGGTTGTTGAAGACGGCGAAAATTTATTTTCTTCGAGGGCGTTTTTTTATTGTGTGGAAATGCTACATGGATGCTATATCGGACTCCTACTGACTAAAACCACACAATGCCTTACAACTGTCTGTGGCCGGGAGTCCCAGGTGAGTCCTCGGAAGGATGTCCCAGGGTTCCCGACAGACTTTGGCTGCCAACGCGGCATCACCTAGACTCCTAGAGGGTTTGGGTCGTATCTCGCGTCTGGGGGGTTTGTTCGGATGTTATTCCGCTACTTGGGGAAGGGAGGGATAGTTGGGTGGGTGCTATCTCACTACTATTAGGGGCGAAGAGACACGCCACCGTCTAGGCCTGGTTCTGTAAGAACGACGTGTAGACAACTCGCCATCCTCAGGCCCTCGGCCATGAAGGCCGGAAGTCGTGGGCAAACAGCAGCCGGCGACAACCCCGCCGCCGACTGCGGCACTCGGGAGGGAGATTTCTTTTCTTCGAGGATTTGCGTTGCGTGCCTACCTACTACTGTTGGAAGCGCCGAGTAAGCCCTCGTAAGGATATCCCAGAACTCCCGACAGAGCGTTGCGTGCCTTGCTCTGTAAGTGGTGAACCAAAAAGAAACAATAGGAAAATCTTGGCAAAATACGTCTAGTCATAAAAACGGAACAAATATTTTTAATGTCAGTCACTTAGGTATGTCAGTTACAGAATAACGTACTAACTGGTAGCCATATGAACAGCAGAGGGGCACCTCAGAAGCGGAATAACATCCGAACAACCCCCCCAAAGACGCGGGATAGCTCCCGAAACCGCCCTAAGTGAGGCCGCAGTGGTAGCTGTAGGACTGTTGGAAGTCCTGGAGTATCCTTCCGAGGGCTTACCCGGGGCTCCCAACCGTAGGCTGTTAGAAAGGATACGTTTTTTAGTCGGTAGAAGTCCGGTTTAGCATCCATGTTACGATTTTTCTCACGTTAAAAAAAACCTCTGTTGTATCTAGATAAGTTAGAGTTAGTAAATACTACAGTTAGTTTAACACGTAGTAAAATCGCTCACAATATAATTAATCACATTCAACGCACCGCAGTCCATGGCCGTTAATTAGATGGTCAACCTCACGCTATTGTTCCATTGTATATTGTAGGTACCTACATACAATGAAACAATCTATACATATAATAAAATGATGAAAAAGTCAAAACTGTACATTGGAAATATTTAAACAAAAATACTCGCTGGGTGTTCAACATAAGCATAAGAAGCCGAAATTGTAGTTAGAAAATTTTTTGTCTGTTTGTCTGTTTGCTTTGCTTTGTCCGGAAAGATCTCGAAAAGAACTCAATAGATTTGATTTAAATTTTGCACAAATATTAAATAGGAGTATAGTCTTCAAATAGGCTATATATTATCACGCTACATATCCTAGGGGCTTAGCAGAGAGCAATCAAATTGGCATTATTTATAACACAGTTTTCATGCGTACGAAGTCGCGGGCAACAGCTAGTGTATCCTACTAATATTATAAATGTAAAAGTTTGTGAAGATGTTTGGATGTTTTTATGTTTGTTACTCAATCACGGTCTAACGGCTGAATGGATCTGGCTGAAATTTGGTACAGGGATAGAGTATGGTTTGGAATAACACATGGGCTACTTTTTATCCCGGGAAAATGTTCCCACGGGAAGCGGGAACGGGAACGAAATTTCACGCGGGCGAAGCCGCGCGCATCAGCTTGTATATAATATAAGGAAAATGTATGATGCAAACGCAGACATACACATCTTATTGTTATGTATATGTAGACTGGTTCTTCGAATCTTATCTTAGTTCATGGTAGCCAGTATTGAGGCTTTACTTGAGGTGAGGTCAAGTAGGTACTTTTGACAAAAACTTGTTTATTTTGCATAATTTTGTTGTTTGGCCGGTAAATAATTTTGATGGAAGCTTTAAGAGTGGTTGAGATGCAAAATAATTTTGAATGTTTTCGTTTATTAATTTTTTGAAAAAGCGACCAAAATGACTAACCATGGCGATATTTAGCGAGTTGACAGCTATTCTTACAGTCCCAAGATAATTATTGACAGTTGACTCAATCAGGTGGTAAAAAATTGCGGTGAACATACATAAAAAAACATACAGTCGAATTGAGAACCTCCTACTTTTTTTAAGTTGGTTAATGATATGCCTCTTCTATTGGAGCGTAAAGAAACCGAGGTTGCAAGATGAAAAGGTTTTATTCATATATTGGCATACTTTTTCTTTCGCGTCGATAAAAATTGAAGTCCGTATTCATCGAAAATTTTGAATCTGATTCTATGATCATTTTACACATTATTACAGGGCGAAAACTCCATAGAAATTATTCGTATTCAATTCTATCACCTGCACTAAAAACTTGGTGTTTGTACAGAGCTTGAAATTGTGTGTGACCACTAAGGCTAAGCAAAGTTCCGTCAAAATTCCCTCCAACTATATGACAGCTGTGGCGGGGGTGGGGAAGCTTGCTCAGTGGGGGGCAGTGAGTTGCCGATCTGTTTGTAATTATTCAACATTACAACAAAAAAAAATCATCATGTAACCTACAACGCGAAAGTGGATGGACGTAGGAGTCGGGGAAGGCCACGACACACCTACCACGACCTAATTAATCGTTGTTAGTTGAAGGTGGTGTCAAGAGCCGTAGGAACCGACGTGCATGCATTTAAAGAAAAATGAAAGAAGCAAGTGAGGTGTGTATGGACCGTGCCGTGTGGCGCTCGGTTCTTTCTGGCTAACCCGCAAGGGAATTGGCGTGAAGGATAGATGTATAAATTATAAACAATTTATAACAACAAAATATTTTGTTTGGCACATAATTCGTAGATTAAAATTCTAGTTCTAACTATTATTTTACGTCTACATACCTATATGCCGAGAAAAAATTATTTCTTTTTCGTAATTTACTAAACCCGAACAAATATAATTTATGTTGTAGGTAAAATGGCACTGAAATTCATCTATTATAAAATAGATTGAAACTGAATGTAAGTAGATCAGGGTTAAGATGCGACTATTTATATAAACATAGATAGATTAATTAGATAAGTTCGTATCAAGGTTTTGAGAACAAATCACACTATCATACTAATATCACACACTAGTCAAACTACAATTATAATGCTAATATTATTAGCGTTCGTCCGCGATATGCTGCTAAGATTACTGCCCCGCACACTTGGGTAGTATCGTGATGATAAGTAGATTAGTGTCCCACGTAGCCTATTGTGGTGTTGAAATGGACAGGCGCAGGTCGTGTCGTCATTAGAAAATTTTCAAGTTTCACTTCGAGTTTCCCTGCTCTATGCGATGGATCGTTTTGCGAGTGTTCCCTTAGTCGCCTCTTACGACACTCTCCTGGATGAATTAGGGTGGCGACATTTTGTACTGTTTCCACATCACGGCTTTTAAAAACAGCAGATATTTTATGCACTTAAAAAAATAATTTCTATGAAATTATCGATGGTAGCATGTATGAAAAGTAAGGCAATTGCCTGGATTTTTTGTTGCCATTTTTCAGTGTTGGTAACGTATCTATAGTTTTTATATATCATTGATTTTACATCATTTCTTTTTAACATAAATACAAACGGCTACGCCTTTTATCCCCGAAGGGTTAGGCAGAGGCATATTATATGCAAAAATTTCACCTTAAGATTTGGCCCACTTTTTAATATTTTTTTTACATCGATGAATAATAAAGAAAACACAAGGCAGAGCCTAGAATGTGACGCGCCTTGACCGCTATCATGTAGTGACCTTAGCGACCCATCGACACTCGATGTGTGCTCAATGCTAGGAGTCGATAAACCAGTTCTGATATAATAAATACGTGAACATTTTAAATAAAAGTAAATTTCTCAAGAAACTAAAATACAAACAATCTTGATATTCGCTTGACATCGATTGTCTAATCCACTTTTATTTCACGTTCATCAATCAGATTAGTAATCCACATAATTATTTATCACTAGCGGACGTCACGCGGTTTCACCCGCGTAGTTCCCGTTCCCATGGGAATACGGGAATAAAATGTAGCCTTTGTTCACCGCAAAGAGTGTAGCTTTCCAACAGTTAAAGAATTTTTCAAATCGGTCCAGTAGTTCCGGAGCCTGTTCGTTACAAACAAACAAACAAAAAAACAAAAAATAACAAAAAACAAATCTTTCCTCTTTATAATATTAAGTATTAAGTATAAGTATAGATTTCGCAGAAATGCAATAAGTAGGTAATATTATTTCGCGTGAAGTCCCGACTATTACCTAACAAAGTATGATCACTTTGGTTTTATCAAAAGGTTAAAAGTTCAAATATATGTGAGTGAAGGAGATAGGTCGATCTAGGAGTCGTTGTCCTCTAGAACGTCAGCGTCTAGATCCGTACCCGAAGCGTCTGTCTGTCTGTTTGTTAAGAGGCTGTTCTCAGGAACCGTGATAGCTAGAGAGCTGAAATTTTCACTGATGATAATTGATAAGTCTACAAGTCTTTAATTTTGTAAGTTGGATTTTACCCAATATGAAACTTTTCAAGCCGCCCATAAGGCCTTCAACTCGGCTTAACGATTTTCATTTTGAGTTTTCCTTCTCTACGCAATGTATTGTTTTGCGAAAGTGTTCCCTTAGTCGCCTCTTGCAACACCTTTGGTATGAATTGGGGTGGTGACATTGTGTATTCTTTCCCGCCGCCACACGGGGCAACCGACCACAGATTATACCGGGAAATATAAGGGCCATGATCTCAGAAGACCGAGAAAAGAGGAATCGAAATTCGTAACATCAAGAGAAAGAGAGGCGGGTAGTGGTAGCACTAGGTCTGTTGGGAGTCCTGGGACATCCTTCCGAGGGCTTACCCGGGGCTCCCAACCATAGGCTGTTGGGCGTTACGTGAGGTTTTTTAGTCGGTAGGAGTCCGGCATGGCATCCATGAAGGATTTTCCCTCACGTTAATTATAAAAAATAAGGCGTAGCTAAGTAATGTACTTAAAGTTATTTTGAAACGTTAAAGTTTAAAGTCTGGCATGGCATTCATGGGGATTTCCACACGAAAAACAGTCCCAAATCGATGAAGACTATTATGCTTTATCATTGCGCTACTGCATAAGGGAGCGGAACAGTACCTAATTATAAATATGATCAAGTCGGACAGACTTCCGAATTTATCGTAAATCTTATCAATTATAGATAATACAGGTAAAGAATATGCAACGGACGGAGGCGTCTCAAAACGTATGGAGGACAAGACAAGTGTTTGGACACACTCACGGCCGGTTTCTGAAAGGCATATCAAATCATTGATCAACTATCACTCCTGTTAACTTAACATGGATATCAAATCAATTCGGGTTTCCGAAACGTTGATCAGGCCAAAATTAACTAAATATTGATTATGTTGATGTGTCATGTGCTTTGTTTTTTTATTCTGGACACACTGCTCATTTTTGTTCATTAGTTCATTCATATCAGTCAAAAATGCCATTCAGGCTGGTTTCAAAACGGATAAAAAAATATTACGAACTGTCATACTGTCATTGTTGACAAATTTCAAATCTCAAGATATTTATACAAAAACATATTTACTCAAAAACACATTATTTTGCATAATCCTAATAAATAGGCTGTTATGAAACGTCGTAATGAATAAAATGTAAAGCTGGTACCACCAGTTCAAGACGCGGCCAGCTTGTGAAGCGGCCAGAAGAGTACTGGCAACTGGCAAGAAACTCGGCGGGCTATTCTTTTAGTGCTCTATTTACAGATACGTAAAGACTGTAAAACATATAACATCTTTTTTGGGAATCCAGCAGAGCAAGCAAATCATTTCCAGGCTTCCTTGTCAACTTGCTGAGAGACATTTTATTTCGTTTGGTGGCCTCTTGTAATGGCGTATATAGTTACCCAGGAAACAATTACTGACTGTATGCAGTCTACTGTGATAGGTATCTAACTAGGTTATTTTTACGTCTAGTGTTTATGTTATTGTGTATATAAGTATAATAGTGTTTTTGTTTTGTATGTGTTAATCCTATTTATATCTGCAGCATTGCCCCAAAGTTAATTATGTCATTTAAAGAATAAAATATGTTGATAATAATGCTTGTTTCTGTACATTTTCCTTACAATATTTAGGTACTATTAATTTGAATTAACGGTTAAAATGTGTAAACAATAGAAATGTTCGCACAGAGGTGTTTTCATTATTCGCTGAACTATTAGCACCACTATCATATGGAGCATTCGGATCTAATATCAAACTGGATGTTTCTTCTATGATTGAGTCAAATTATGTAAAACACAACAAGCAACTATAATTTTCATATTAGTAGGCAGCTTAACACAAAGGTCCATGGACAAAGATGGGAACCGTCTCTTGAGAACACCAAAGCATCACCACAGTATTCATAGTCCTTATATATAAACATACATACATTATCGTCACACCTTTATCCCCGAAGGGGTAGGCAGAGGCATAGTATACGCCCACATTTCAGTTAATACATGGTGAGCCTATTGCCGCGTTGAAATGGATAGGCGCAGGTCACCGTGTCCTGCAGTTAAAATGTTTCAAGCCGCCCATATGGCCTTCAACTTGGGTCATTTTACTAACAACCAGGTATCATTTCGAGTTTTCCTTCTCCACGCAATGGATCTTTTTGATAATGTGTTCCCTTAGTCGTCTCTTACGACACTCTCGGGATGTATTGAGGTGGTAACATTTTGTACTGTTACCCGTCTCAACACGGGACCCCGTCGCACGTTGGATCCTGTAGTATGAGCTGGTTGGTCATTAATCAAAATTTAAAAAATGCCGGTAGATAATATTTTTTCATAGATTTAGCAAATAGAGGGTATACCACATTTATTATATGTAATTAAAGTATTATTGGTTGTCTAGTATACTTTTTATGATACGACAAAGTTGACCATATTTGTATTTTCCTTGTAGTGAATTACGTTTTTTAAGTTTGGTGCAGTATAGAAACATTGCATTACTTTAAAAGTAACAGGGTATAATTAATAAAAAAAATCATGAGTGATGCTGAAGGTATGTAGTATTTAAAATGTATAAATTTAGTTCTTCACGATAAAATTACTTCTTCATAATAAATTGTTATTTAAAAACTACTTTTTCTTCAGAAGTGCAGTTTTGATACTGTTTTTTTTCGAAAAAGTGCATTTTGTCAGGGTACTAATTAGTTCTCCGTAACTCGTTAGTTAGTGTATTTTATATAGTTGATATCAAAAGTTCAGACAAAATGCTCCTTTTCAAATGGCAGTGATTTATAGTTTCACGGTAGTAGATTAAAAATATGAGCCACTCGTATTTCGGTTAGTTATTACACTTAACTGTGAAAATTTTCGTCTTTAACATGAATGAATAGTTTTGAATTGTATTGTAGCCAATTATATAGGTTATTTTTTGTTTTTTTTTTCATAGGAATAGTGGATTATCCAGTAAAAAGGAGAGATTTGTGTGACAAATTGTTTTTAATTCAATACAAGAAATTAGATAGCAAGTTTTTAAAATTAGAGGAGATAATTATTGCAGAAACCAACTGCCCTGCTTCAGATATAACTTCCCTTAAAGAAACACTGCATATTTTCTTAAAATCTTTTAAAATAAAATGGCTATCGTCGAACAGAATCAAAGAAAGGTTTGTTAAAAATAACTCAACGTAGCTAGATGAGACTTGCATTTTTTAAAAATATATTATTAAGCAAAGGGTGAGCCCAGGTAGGCCCCTGAAGGATTTTGAGCAGTGTCGTGACCGCAGTAAACGTAGGAAGACCGAAGTTTCACGTGCGTCCGGTTCTGGCAGTGAACTTCTTTATTCTTAATGTATTTTCGAACTGAAGGCCACCATTCCCAACTAAATAAATTAAAATATATTCTATAACCGAAAACCACAGCAAATGAACAAGAGGCAGTATCTCCTCAAACCGCTTTGTCTATGATTAGATACTGAAGCGAAATAAAGTAAGAAGCAGTATAACGTGGTACAAAGCAACGCGCCTCATATCTTTCCTTCTTAATTTTACGCTCGTAAAACTTCGAGAAAGGACACTCTAACGGATGTATTTAATTTGTTTTAATTTTTTTCGGATCCAGTAGTCTCGTGCTCAAGGGTTGTGAGAAAATATAAAACTACTCTTCCTAGTGAGGTACTAAAAATGATTTTACCAGATTAAAAGAATCTCTTTATAATAAATCCATTTATTGTGATATATATTTAAATTGTATAGAGTAATAAAGACATTAATAAAGTTATTTTGCCTCAAAACACCTTTAATAAAGACAATTATGAAAGTTAAGGAAGCGAAAGATATTTGCCGGGAGCGTTGCAAGTGGCAATCAGTGGTCTCTGCCTACCCCAGTGAGAAATAAGCGTGATTTAATGTATTTAGGTACGTATGAATGTATTATACACCTTTAAGACTTAGGTTAAGTCTCGGAACGTAGTTAAATAATATTGACCAACCATCCCATACAACAGGATCCACCGTGCGTCGCCACACGGGTATACGGGTATAGTCCTTATATGTGCTTGATAATATACTTCGTCAGTGGGTGTTGAAAGGGTGTTGATAATTACGTGGGGCATAAAGCTTTAAGGTGAAATTTGGGCGAATACTATGCTGCTGTGTAACTACGCCTTTATATGCGTGACTATTTGTATGAATGTATGAAGAGAAAGTGTGGATTCATGTTAAAAATCAATTATATTCATAAGTTAATCCGCCGATAGGCACCGATTAGTTGCCAAAGCTTTTGACACACGGGTAATCTATGATCAAGGCTTGACCAACGTTTCGGAAACCCAAAATAACGGTTGACATACAATTCTCGAGTGTAATTAGACAGCCTTTTCAACTGATACGATGATCAAATCAAACCATTTGACAATGCTTCTAGCAACCCAATTGCTGTTTGACCAGAGATTTAAATGTCGATTAGTTAATTTTAGCGTTGATCAGCCTTTCGGAAACTGGGGGTCAGTGTGTATGTAAATTGCACGTAGGTATATTTAAATTTAAGTGAATGTAAACAATTTTTTTTAAACTAAAGTTTTTAGTAGGTAGGTTACTTTGGTATTTAGATTGGGTAGGTATTGTATTACTCGTATCATAAGTGTTTATCTCATTCATAACATTGAGCATTTGCGGAAAGAAAAATTTTCTTGCTGAACTTTAAATAGGTAACAATTCTTTGTCTGAATGCTCGATAGCAAAAAAAAGTTGGAGCTTGTTTATTTTTTTGGAGTTTAAAGTCAAGCGACATTTAAACTTGACGGTTTTTCTTTTATTATAGATGGTAAATGGGCAAAAAAATATGTTTTTATAGGTTATAAAAAAATGTCATGGGCTCATGATATGAATTATAAAGCCAAACCTCATCAAATTGAAAACCACGCTTGGACTTAAATAAACCTCAAGTAAGTTGGTATTACCTATTTTGTCACGAAGTAACACAAAAAGTAGATATTTTAAATACCCACTAGACTTTTTGCCAGGCTTCAGAAAAAACTTAAATACCTACCACTTATTTTTAGACGATAATACGTTGTTTTTTTATAATTTGGCTGTAAACAAAAAGTAATCACTAAAATAAATGAGAAACTCACCGAATTGACCCAAAGCCGTTTGAGCAGATAAATAATAAACACAGAACAACACACTAATTGCCTTTGCCATGATAGCCACTTCACAATTTCGCGCGCAAAAATACTAAAATTAAAATGGCGGGCGCGTTCGCCGCTTGTCAATTTTGCACTGACACTGGAGTGAACCGCGAGCTATAATTTTATTAAACTTGATATAATTTATACCTACGTCATCGAATCCGGAGGTAAATTGAAAGTGATACTACGTCTTCAGCAGTTCCGATGGATGTATGCGTAATCCGGAATGAGGGAAGTCGGGTTTTTTTTTGTATTAGTAACGACCTGGGAATTTAAATTACTGATTATCAGCCAAGGGCAGTAAGTCAAAGGTTGCCAAATTACTTTTACTATGTATGTATGTGTCTGGAATATACAATAAACGAGCTTTTTTAATTAAATAAGTCTCATTTGTAAATTAGAAAAGCATTTTCTTATTTGATATTTTTATTAGGTACTTACATGAATAACGTGTTTGCTTAGTCATAAAAGAACTTTAAGATGGAGGGTATTTTAAAATATTTTATTTTATTGTTTTAGAATATTTTTTTATTTTTTTAGAACTTTAGAATTGTTTTAGAATAGACTGAATTTTAAGTTCTTTTCTGATTAAGCAAACAGGGCAGTTTCAAACGCTCTAAGGAGGCCGATGAAGAAATACCTGTCATTTTATAGACCTTACATGACGTAAACGAAGTTGCTAGGGTCGGCTAGTTTTCTAATATTGAGATGTGTCTTTGTTCTGTGTGTCTGTCATCTGGCTGTACATATCTCATGAACCGTCACAAACTCTGGTCATAGCTAGAGAGCTGACATTTTCACCGTTTATGTAGGTATTTCTGTTGCCGCTTGAACAAATATTATAACAGAAAAATAATACTCGCATCATATGGGGCTCCCATTCAATAAACGTATTGCTGTATTATATACCTATTATTGGTTATTCGTCTCGTCACGATTCAAAAAAATACATCCTTGATTGATCAATATAATTTTTCACTTTTCTCAGAGTGCCAGTTTTTTTTACAAAGTGTGTAATCTATCCCATAATAAGCTATTTAGCAGATGGTCCAGGCAGGACAAATGACTGAATAGGAAATAGCCTACAAGAACCGAATAATTATGAAATGTGTATAAAAAGAACATTTGGTTATTTTTTTTTTTGTATTATTTAATAACATTTAATTGTATTATTTACGTGTGGAAATCCTACATGGATGGATGCTATGCCGGATTTCTACAGTCTAAAATCACACGATGCCTTACAGCGGCCGAGAGTCCAAGGTACCTAAGCCCTCGGAATGAATTCCCAGTGTTTCAGGCTGGTAATTCAATGATTTCTTGGTATGTGTGCATGAAGGGAGTTGCACAGGTACACACAGCGAGACCTAAAGTCGATTTTTTAATTAGACGAAGTAAAGTGACAGCAACTAATGTCACTTCTTCATACAATGTTGCTTAATTTCTATGAAGAAGTGACATTAGTTGCTGTCACTTTACTTCGTCTAATTAAAAATTCGACTATACAGTTCTATTTGAGTAGCTCAACTGCTCATTACTGACACAATTTTAAAGTCTTGTATTAGCATTTGACCCGGAAATAAACTAGCAATTTTTCTTCGATATTCATATAACTAATGGAATCTGGCGTTACATGGTGGAAATCCATCCTAGAATGATAATAAATTCTCTCCCTCCCCACCTTTATTATCATTCCTTCGATATTGGTTGGGGGATCGCTGGCAGTCTAAATCTAGTTTTGTGGGGATATTCGGTCCTTTATCTTGGCTATTATTGTGCCAATTGTATTTTATTATCAAGTTAAATTCATATTTTCTTAACTCATACTCGTAGTTACAATCCTTCGAGTAAATTAAATAAAAGAAATTAAATTAAGATGGCGGAAAACGCAGCAGACCAAATATCCCAAAATTCTAAACTGCCTTTGATTCCTGGTAAACGCAAAGTGGGGAGTCTCCCGGCAAGGTGGACAGATGACCTGTTCAAGGTAGCGGGAGCCTGCTGGATGAGGGCAGCACAAGACCGAACGTTGTGGCGATTCTTGGGGAAGTCAGCCCAGGTGTGGGCGTCAAATCGACTGAGATGATGATGATGATGATAATTTTCCAGATTTTCAATTTTTTTTTAAATTTAATTTCACTGGACTAGGTCGTAGATTATGGAAGTAAATTTCGAATAGTATCATATGTGTTAAACCTTCGGCATGCATGTGTCACAATTCATTTCTTAATTTACGAGTAGGTGCTATAGGTAACTATTTAACACGTTGCTGTTGACTGTGTGTTGAAATTCAATAATATTACTCTCAGTTCTATTTTATGATTCAAATATGATGACGACAGAAGGTCGAAAGCCCTGTCCCTTTTACCGTAGCTAATTACGTAACGACGTAGGCATCTAATCAATGTGTCATGGCGGACGCAATCGAAAACCTTGGGCCCTCGGATAAACCACAGAGTCCACAGAAAATAACTATCACACTATTCATCACTTAATTTAAAAGTTGACTTCAGTAGTTCAGTTATTGGAACGAAGTTCCTTATCGCGCGTTGTGAAAGGGGGCTAGACGGAAAAAATTCTCACGAAAAGTTGTAACGACACTTTTGGTAGTGATAGTGATAGTGGTAGTGATAGTGGTAGTGAGTAGTTGGGAATTAGGGTTTCTGGATCAGAGGAGATCCATAAACCACTAATTCCCAACCATTCAACTATTCAATATAGTATTCTAATAATGATCCATCATGATAGACTTTCTGGATCCCTTAACACCCAATCCCATCTATTCAGTCAGTATGTAAGTAGTGTATTATTTTGTGCCATTCTAGACCACTTTTATCGTTCCTACGACTCACTTCGTTCGTCTTCGTCACAAAAGTGATCTAGCGTGCCCAATATCATAAAATGACTTACCGTTCACTCCGTATAACGCGTTTATGACTTTCGATTGAAATTCGATTTATTACAGTCGAATTTTCACCACCTTCCGTTCCTTTATAACCTACAGGTTTTCTGTAACCAGTTTGGTTCGACTACTTGTAGTTATAAATATTTATGTTATAAATTCATCTTTTCATTACGAGTCGATCAGTATTGCATAGCAAACATGAAATTCGTTAAACAAACACAATCGTTGCAGGTCAATACAATCTGTGACGATTTAACAAAAAATAAGTTACGCCATGGAGAATTATTACCAAATACAGTACGCTGCATCATATGCGGACCATCAAATTGTGGAAAAACTAACTTATTAATTGGTCTTCTATTGCACGAAAATGGATTGACATTTCAGAATGTTTATGTATATTCTAAAACGCTACTTCAACCAAAGTACATCTTTTTAGAAAAGGTTTTACGACGAGTACCAGGTATCACTCTCCAGACATACCAAGCAAATGATGACGTTTTAAAGGTTGCAGATGCAAAACCTAATTCTGTGATTATTTTTGATGATGTAGCATGTGAAAATCAAAGTAATATGCGTGATTATTTTGCCATGGGAAGACATAAATTAATTGACAGTTTTTATTTAAATCAAACTTACACCAAAATACCTAAACAACTTGTAAGAGATAATGCTAACTTAATTGTGCTTTTTAAGCAAGATGAAGTTAATTTGAAACATGTTTACGAAGAACATGTTAACACCGATATGTCATGGTTGAAATTTCGAGAAATGTGTTCCCTAATATGGAAAGAGCCTTTTGATTATGTGGTAATTAATAAAGATTGTTCTAGAAACAACGGTTGCTATAGAAAAACGTTTGACACTTTTGTATTATTAGATGATATTTGAATATTTAAGTAGACTGCAGTCACTTTATTGTTATTCTGTAATTGGTTCTTATTCGATTACCACATATTTTACATAATGGATAAATCATTGAAAAAACAAATTGTTGATGCGACAGAAGCTGTCAAGAAAAAAATACGTAAAATGAAGGATTTTGACGATAGTAATAAGTATGCTCTTGATACAGTTTTTAAGCCTGTTACAGACTCTCTCAATTTAATAGCCAACACTAATAACCACTTAGCTCTAACAAAAAAGGAGGAAAAAGTAGAACCCCAATTACCACAAGACCAAGATATGAAAGAAACAGATGATAGCAGTATTGCTAGTAATGAATCGGAACCCTCATCGGACTCTTCATTTCAGTCATTAGTCGGTACTAATCCAGATGCATCATCTTGGTCGTTATCTTCACAAGTACTATCAGATGTACCATTTGGTATAAGAAATGAACGTGGAAAGTTAATGTTGGGTTCCTCTAACATAACTATTGGGGATAAAGTTATTACTGTAGCCGGACGCAAGTACGAAAGTACACCTGGGTTGCGAGAGTTACTGTTAAAAAAAGACATTGATCTGAGCTTGGTTAATGAGCATGACAAGCAAAATTATAAGGCAATGTTACTTGTAACGAATGCACATCGTCGTGATTTCGATTCAAAAAAACCAATTAAAAGTAATAAAGGACAAAAATATTTGCAAGTTATTAAACCACTTTTCGATCAAGAAAGTAGAAGTCCAAGTTGTAGACAGAAAGTAGGAAAAGGATTACCTTTAACAAAAATGTGGAAAAAAAACACAGATTTTGTATATTGGGATGATCCCAATGAATTGGTTGATAGATTAAAGTTATTTATCTACTCTGATACTATAATACAAAGATTATTTTTTTTATTTTTTTTTTTTTTTATTTATTGAAAAAGGACTATATCGCTGAGCGATTACATCGTCCCGTAAAGACAAACAACAAAATTACAACCATTAACTAAACATAAAATAACTAAAATAATTATAAACCAACTAAAATACAAAATTACCAACTAAAATACAATATTACCAACTAAAATAATAAACTAGGAATCGCTTAAACCTAAAATAATTAATTGGATCAATTCTTGGGCTTTTTGTGAGCCTGGCTCAGACAAGGCGCTGTTCACCTGACCCACAAACATCCTCGATTCGCCAACAAAACAAGTTGCCCTGAAATGTTCATTCCTGACACACTCCATCAAGATGTGATAAACGTCTTCAATTACACCGCAATCGATGCAATTAGGTGATGTAATTTTTTTCATTAAATATCCAAACTTTCTAGATGGAATGTGTCCGGAACGTAGCCTGAGAATGGTTTTTAAATCTTCTCTGTTTAGTCGAATCGAGGCTATCCATGGGAACGTTAATATGTGTGGTTGGATAGTTCGGTACCATATGCCCTTTTCTTGTGAGCGCTCATCAAAATACTCCTGCCAAACGTCCAGGCAATGCTGTTTAACAAGTCTTACCTTGTCCGAAAATAGTGGTAAAACTGCATAGGGAATTCCATCCACTGAAGCTTGTTTAGCTAGCATGTCTACAATGTCATTTGGTTCAAGTTGGATATGGGATGGAATCCATTGAAGGGTGACAGTTTTCTGTCGAGCTTGTAGACCTAAGATTGATTCTAATATTTTATAGGCAATCGGTATGCCTCTCACGGGAGAGGAACAGCGAGCCAGATGTTGTAAAGCGCTTTTTGAGTCCGTCAATATGACAAATTGATCAAAATTCACTGAATCAATATAAGATAAAGCTTCTGAAATTGCAATTAATTCAATGTGCATAATTGATATATTAGAATCAATCCTAAGTTTTACAAAACCAGCTGACTGTGGATCGTAAACAGCTGACCCCGCGCAACTTTTATCTTTAGAACCATCGGTAAAAATTTTGTAACAATTACTGTATTTTTCTTCAATGAAATTTGTACAAATCGAGTTCAACTGGCGACAGGAGTAATTTTGTTTAGCTTTATCAATCAGCGGAATAGAGCTTGCAATGAATTGGTGCACTGGGATATTACTCACCCAAGTCTCTAAAGAAAACATTTCTAGCAAATTACTGCAGTGAATTGACCCTGTGTCTATACAACGATTGATATTGACTAGCATAGGTACTTTCTTATTAGTCCAGTAGCTATTGTTACAAACAGATGTTAATATATTCAGCAGATCACTAGAGTTATTAGCAAATGACTTTGATTTTAGCAAATATTTACCTGCCAAAAATCTTCTGCGAAACTGAAGGGGGGGAAGGCATAAATCATTTTCCATAGTGTGTATTGGGGTGCTCCTAATAAAACCACCAATTACTCGTAAGGCCTGATTTTGAGTTTTGTCTAACTTTAGTAAATTGGTTTTACAGCTATTGTCATAGAGAAAGCTTGCGTAGTCGATTTTGTTACGTATAATAGAAATATATAAGCATCTCAAGTGTTTTTGATGAATACCCCACCCAGGACCTGATAATACTTTTAACAAGTTTATATGTTTGCTTACTTTTTGAACTGTTTCGTTAATATGCTTGCCCCACCTCAGTGAACTATCCAGCCATAAGCCCAGATATTTAACGTGCTTAACAACAGGTATTGGTTGTTCGTTAATTCTAAAATCAATAGAACGTCTAAAACTCCCTTTTTTAAATATACACAATTTACATTTTGTAGGAGATATAGACAAGCCTAAATTAAACATCATGCGGCTCAATTTTTCACAGCCATGTTGAAGGTTCAAAAGGGCGGCATCAATATTATCATGTGTAGCATATAATACATAGTCGTCGGCATATTGAGAAATATGTACATTTGGGATATTTTTACAAACATTGATTGTTACAATATTAAACAGAAGGGGAGATAATGGGTCTCCTTGCGCCAAACCCTGACCGGTAGTTCTGGCCAAATTTTGACCATCAACCGCAACTAGTAGCTGTCTGTTAGTTAAAAAGGACCAGAGATAAAAGCATATTTTAGAACCTACTCCAAACGTGTCTAAAGTGTTTACTAGGCAAGTAACGTTAACATTGTTGTAAGCATTGTCGATATCTATAAAACAAGCCGCGGTTGGCTGATCCCTAGAAAACCCAATTTGAATTTGGGAGATTAAGCTAAATAAATTATCTAAGCATGAACGAGTTTTGCGGAAACCGACCATATACTCGGGTAAAAGCTTACTTTTTTCAAAATGCCACTCTAATCTTTTGTTCAAAATACTATGGAAAATTTTACATAAACATGAAATTAAAGCTATAGGCCGAAGTGAGTGGTGAGAGTTAGGTTCTCTGCCCGGTTTAGGAATAGGGACTATCTTGACCTCGCGCCACTGTGCAGGAACAAAGCCAGAAATTAAAAAAGTATTATACAATTTAACTAACATAATTTTAGCAGTTAGTGGCAGATGTGCAATCATAGAAAATGATATTTCATCCCTGCCGGGAGCTGTATCTGTCTTTTTGATACAGTTTTCCAGTTCCTGAATACTAATTTCAGATTCTAAAGAAGTGTTAACTGAATTAAAATGGGGGATAGGAGGACACGTAAAATCGGGAGTTAAGGAATTCAGCAATTGCACGGCATTATCTTTGTCTATATAGTGATTACGAGTGTTAGTTCGATGTCCTTTTACCCATCTCATTTGGTTCCACATTTCAGAGGGGGAAGTAGTAGCATCTATGGAATCACAAAACCCGTGCCAAGAACTATTCTTAGCTAATCTGATGAGTCTTTGAGCAGTACGTACCTTCTCTTTCAATATCTCTAAATTAGTAGGAGAAGGGCATCTTCTGAACTTGGACAACGCTAATCGGCGTTCCGCCACAACCTTTGAAAGTTCTGTGTTCCAATAAGGTTTTGGTTTAAATTTATTGCAGGGGTACTGGGGAACCTTAGTGAAGGGGATATACTTATTGCCGGCAGTCTGTAAAGTACGTTCAAAGACATCATAAAATTCTTGGGAATCAGAGGGAACGATATAATCCTTTAGTGAAATTTCTATGTAAGAGCTGTAGGATTGCCAGTCACTGTTTTTATATTTACGTCTTTTTAACATGACACGGGGGACATGAATCGTGGCCGACAACTGTATAATAAGGTGATCGCTGCCGAGCGATTCATTACACACTTTCCACGTAAATAACGTAGCCAAATCAGAGGTGACGAAAGATATATCAGGGGAGGATTTTTTCAATACACCATTCACTAATTGTATTCGAGTCGGATCACCATTATTTAAATAAATATAATTATAATCAATCATGGAATCAAATATTTGTAATCCTCTCGGGTCACTTTTGTACGACCAATTTAAGTGGTGACCATTAAAATCACCTAAAATTAATGATTTGGAACTTGCGAGAGAAAACAGATGATCCCAGTCGTTTTGGACGGTGTTTACAGTTGAAGCGCAATACAGTGAAAATATGTTCTCAATATACCGACAATTATGTATCTTAACATGTAAAAGCTCTATACCTGAGTTAGGGCTACGTGACATACTTATACTACTTCTAATAGAGCCATGTATAAGGATGGCTAAGCCACCATAGCCGTCACTACGATCTGATCTGAAAATATTATAATTCCTAATGTTATAATAACTGTCCGGTTCAAGCCAAGTTTCATTCAGAACGGCTATATGTATGTTATTTTGTGAAAGAAGGGCCTCTAAAGATAGTGACTTCGGTCGCAAGCTTTGACAGTTCCATTGTATAATGTTTAAATTGATATCGATAAAACCACTATCCATCATTAGAGAAAGTATTGAAAAAAGAACTCACCGACATTCCTTGCATTACTTTAGATATAATCCACTCCGTGCAAATTTTGATAACTTCATGTATTTTATCCTCTAAAGAACCCTTCTCCATTATTAATCTATAAAGCCTATATAATACACTAAAAAAACTAATGTCTTTGGTTTTCTGTGCTTTGTTGCTGGTTTCACTATTAACTCCCACGTAGCCTCCAGAGCTTTCGGAATATAGAACCTCCTCTGCTCTCTCCGATCTCGCCGGTGAAGAAGGACGTGACGGGTATGGAGAAGCACGAGGAAGCTGTTTACGTGGCTTTTTCAGTTTATGTTCATGAGCCTTTTTAGTATTAGATTGTTGTGGAGTGTTGAACAATTGAGACATGAGTTTCTGCTTAGTTGGTGGTTGGTTGGTATTTTCGTATGGAAGATCAGGGAATATTTGCTGTGAATCCAACTTTGGCATTTGAACTTCAGCCAAACCATGGGATGAATGTCTTTCAGGAGGCGGAGACGGTGGTACATACATAGTGAGGGCTTTTCTATAGGTGCAGTTAAATTCAGACATAAGTTCCCTAATCCTTTTCTCTTTTTTGAACACTGGACAAATCTTTTGTAACGCCATATGGTTGCCAGTACAATTAATACAGCGGAAGGAGGTAGTTTCGCAATTTTCATGATTTTTGGTACACTTAGGGCATATAATCTTTTTAGAAGGGCATACTAATCTAGTGTGTCCGTACTTCCAACACCGCGAACATTGCGTTACAGGGAAGATATAAGGCAACACACTTACTCTCATGTTATAGATGTATACGTAAGCAGGGAGAGAAGGGCCTTTAAATGATATACGCACGGCTTCACATTTAACCCAACCAGAAGACGATTCCTGGTAATAATCTCGTTTGTTTAGCCTTTTCGCTGCAATGATCTCAATATCAGAAAATAAGCTGGTAATAATATCTTCGTCAGTAATATTCAAGTCAATGTCCTTGATAACACCGTATGAAACTCCGACCTCAGATGTTTTCTGACTTTTCCATTCAAGATCTCTAAAAGCCTTACAAGAAATAAATCGGTCGGCATTGCATTCTTGATCAAAAGTGACAATAATTTTGTATTGATGGACAAATTTAACACGAATTACCCCACTGATGTTATTTTCTTTAAATAATTTGGCTAATGCAAACTGTTTGGGCATAATGGAACTACATGAAACACATACTTGTACATTTTCTTGCTCCGCACTGCTGGATTCACGAGTACAAGCCACCTTGTGCCTTCTAGAAACTCGCTGCCAACCTTCCTCAGAAGAGGAATCTTCCCGAGTCATTGGTCTTTTTCTGCTAAATATCTCATCCTCCGTTTGCATCCTTGATCTGCATTCCTCACTATTTTCCACAACTGCATCGATATTTATTTCGTCACCAGATAAGCCATCTTCGACTATATCGCTCACAACATACGTCTCATTATTCATTGCGCCCGCAGCCGGCCGGCTGACGAGTCGCCGGCTTTTTCGCAAAAAAAACCCTTTTAGAGCCTGGATTACATTAAATTATGTTGAATTTACCGCTAATTAAATAAATGTGTTATTTTATTTCGCAGTTCTCACACTATTTCACTAAAATAATAATTAAATTTAATTTTTCACAAGCACGCTTTCCCGCGTCTTTTTTTTTTTTGCTAATGTACAAAGATTATAAAATTGAAATCAAGACTATTATGACAAACATTACGCACAGGCCAAAAAAAAAAGTTTTATTACGATACAGGTCTTGTATGGACACCTATATCATAATAAAACTTTTTAATCATTACGATACACCATAAACAATCTCCAGCTGAAAAAGAAGTTTGAACCTCTACTTTTAAAAAAAAATGTGTCTCCAGAGTAGCGAAAAATCCTAAATCTATGGTCTCCGCAGCCTAAAAAAAAAGAAACACGCATGCGCAATCGATGTTTGCTTGCGCCTTGGCGCCAACATTTTTCATTTCAATTAAACAAAGTTTGGTTTTGTTTGTAAAATAAATTAGTTTTTGTGTAAAAACATGTCTTAAAGCGACGATGGTGGTAATTGTACACCACCAGACATTCTGGAAACTGCGTCAAACATGACCATGAACCTGTTACCGGCGAAATCAAGCAGCAACTATATATCACAACAAAATGAAATCAGGTATTATAGTATGAGAGTAGATAAAGTAGTGTATGACACTGACCATAACTTGGTCTTATAACACTCGTGTGATACTATAAAAAAACTCGCCTACGGCTCGTTTTTTTAAAACACACTCGTGTTATAAGAACCCTTATTATGCAACAGTGTCATAAACTACTATAATTGCTTCTCGAGATGCTGGTAACACAGGACTAGATAATGAAATAATATCTATCATTGAAGAACTACGTGAAAGCAAAATTATTAAATAAATAAATCAACTAATATTATATGTGTGTCATTTTACTATATACCGTTCAACATAACACACCTTTAATATGAATGTAGACAAATTTGGACATTATATTCATAAGCGAATGCGTATATCGGAAATACTTGATTTTAATGATAACGCATTAATAAAATCTGATTATGGAGATTATGACTTGAAGACATCGAGGCTAAAAGGTGTCAAACCTCCACAAGACGCAGACGATGCAGTAAATAAAGCCTATGTAGATGAATTGAAAGGTGTACTAATCAATGACTTACGAAAATTGCAAAGTTCTATTCCAAATAGTGTTCAAAACCACATAGAGAAAGCTTTAAAAACAATAATGTCTGAGATAGAGACTCATTTGGAAAGCAAATTTTACACAAGGAAAGCAGTTGATAGACTAGTTCAAGACGCAATTCAATCTATATTAAAAGATCGAAAAACATAGACCTTAAATTTTGTTAAAATGACAAAACAACAAATCGTCAATGAAATACATAAAGCAGCACGAAAAAATTTTCCTCGACGATCTGTAATTTTAAAAGGTATTGATGATTTGTGGCAAGCAGATTTAGCTGATATGCAAAACCTAAAAACCTTTAATAAAGGATATAACTATTTTTTAATAGTTATTGACTGCTTCTCAAAGTACGTTTGGGTGGAACCATTAAAAACTAAATCCAAACATGATGTCTCTCATGCATTTGAAAAATTACTTTCTACTAATCACAGGATACCAACTCATCTGCAAACTGATATGGGTACTGAGTTCTATAATTCTACATTTCAAAAGCTTTTACAGAACTATAATATTAATCACTACTCTACATTTTCAACCAAAAAGGCTTCAATTGTAGAACGAGTTATTAAAACTATTAAAAATAAATTGTACAAATACTTTAGCTTGAACGGACACTATAAGTGGATAGATGGTGGCTTGAACGATGTTGTGAAGACATATAACAACACAAAACATCGTACTATTAAATTTGCACCTGTTAATGTCAATAAGTTTAATGAAACGGACATTAAAAATAATATTACGAATTTCATGATAAAGGCAACCCAAAAATCTCGTCCAAAGTTTATAATTGGTGACAAAGTTCGAATTAGTAAGTACAAACATATATTTGAGAAAGGATACACTCCTAACTGGTCAACAGAATTATTTACTATAAAAAAGATAAATAACACTGTACCAATAACGTATCGCATTGAAGATAATCAGAAACAAGTCATATTGGGTACTTTTTACGAACAAGAGCTTCAAAAGTCGTCCTGCCCTGGTGTCTATTTGATAGAAAAAGTATTAAAAAAGAAAGGAAACAAACTGTTTGTAAAATGGTTGGGTTTAAATAACAAAGAGAACAGTTGGATTGATAAGACTGCAATAGTAGAATAAGTTAATTATATAAGTGGTATATAATTTAAAAGTATATTCATTATTCTTTGGACGATGCAAGGTGGTGGACTAATAAACAGTATCATTAATCATTTACCATTCGAACTACACATACCCGGTTATAACTATTGTGGACCAGGAACAAAGCTTTCAAAACGATTACTACGTGGTGATAAAGGTGTAAACAAGTTAGACGAAGCTTGTATGCATCACGATATTGCATACGCAAACTACACAGACCTACCTAACCGTCACAAAGCCGACTTACGTCTTATAGATATGGCTAAACAAAGACTTAAAGCAAAAGATGCTCGAACAGGGGAAAAGATTAGTTCGTGGATAGTAAACAAAGTTATGAAAGCTAAATTGAAGTCTGGTGCTGGTGTTAAGACTTTTAATAACTTTGTTAGAAAAATAAAAAGAAAAATCAAAAAACTCTCACCTAAAGATAATAAGTCATTAATAAATATAGCTTATATGGTTGCCAGAAAATTAGTTCCATGCATTCCAAAAGTTCGAGTACCTCGAATGATACCTATACCAAAAACTGGAGGCATTCTACCTTTAATCCCAATTTTTGCTGGTTTATCTGCTTTAGGAGCATTAGCTGGTGGTGCAGCTGGTATTGCAAAAACTGTGAATGATTATAAACACGGTCAGAAAAAATTACAAGAAACTGAACGTCATAATAAAACTATGGAGGCTATAGCAATAGGTAAAGGTCTATACATTAAACCACATAAGCAAGGTCAGGGATTGTTTATAAATCCATCAAAAAACTAATTGATCAGCTACCTAATCGCGCTTTAACTAATATCGATATTCAGAAGTATGGCTATTGTATTCCCTACTTTCGAGGAGTTTATATGAAGGATCAATTACCAAAAATACCTAAACGAATTGAATGTGCTATAGTTAACCTAGATAATTCGAGAAATGATGGAACGCATTGGGTAGCTTATGTTAAAATAAACAATTATTGTGAATATTTTGATAGCTTTGGTGATTTAAAACCGCCAAGAGAATTGATGCTATATTTTAAGAACTGTGATGTTCATTATAACTATAATAGATATCAACAATTCAACACAATAGTTTGTGGACATATGTGTTTAAGTTATTTGCAAACTTTTTGGAATAAATACTATAAATTTTATATCACTCTTTCATTTCCATCATTTGGAAGATGTCACTCACCTTATCGATAACTGGAAACTCATCAGTATTATCTACCTATTATCCAAACACGTTGCCATTAGTTGGGGAGTATGAATGTGCATTATTACATTTCTCTACATATAATTCTATTCCAAATTTTGATAATACAAACAATAAATTATATTATGGTTCTAAAAATGTTCTTGAGATACCTGAAGGAACTTATGAATTGCAAGATATTGGTGACTATTTAAAAACTGAGATAAAAGATGCATCCATAAAACTCCATTGTAATAACAACACCTTAAAAACTATGTTATTTTGTACATCAACTATAGATTTTACTAAAGAAGGTACATTCGGAAGTTTATTGGGATTTGAAAAACAGATCTTAGAAGCAAATAAATATCATGTATCAGAGTTTCCAGTTAACATTTTGCCTACGACTGTCATAAGGATTGAATGTGACATAGTTAGCGGTTCTTATATAAACGGTCAATCCAGTCACATCTTGCACGAATTTGCACTTAATGTTCCACCTGGATACAGGATTATAGAAATTCCTAAAAACGCAATCTACTTTCCAATAAACCAAACCAATATAAGCTGCATACAGATACGGCTGTTAGATATAAATAATAACTTAATAAATTTGCGAGGTGAAGAAGTGCAGTTGTATCTACATATCAGAAGAAAACAATGATAGATTATAATAAATATGTGGTTCGTCCAACTAAAAATAACAGTCCTACTCAAACTATCAAACCAATAAGAGGTCGCTCCAAAAAGGTCATAAAATTGAATAACAATAATAAAGCATTTCTTAAAGCGATTGGTTTGTTAAAATGAATATACTAGATGTTTTATCCACTCCTGCATACAACAACTCTGTGGAAGGAATTGAATTTCACTCTTACAAGCCTTACGTAACAAGTTTCAATAGAAGCGATGAAATCAGGATACCTATTAATCAACAAGACTTGTATATATTACCATCAGCAAGCACTTTGTTTTTGGAAGGAACTGTTGTTGTAAACAAGGGTGGAAATTCGAAAGAGAGAGTCAGTAGCGTTCATTTCACAAACAATAGTTTACTTTACTTGTTTCAAGATATAAGGTATGAGATAAATGGAGTGGAAATAGATAAAATAAAAAACGCTGGTATAACTACCACAATGAAATCATTAATATCAATGAACGAAAACGAGGCTAAAGTATCTAATGCTTGGGGTTGGAATATCGATGGCATAAATAGTACAAATGGGGGTAACTTTTCTGCTTCTATACCCCTCTGTAACATTCTTGGTTTTGCAGAAGATTTCAAGAAAGTAGTGATAAACAGCAAACATGAATTAATATTGTTGCGAAGTAATACTAATCTGAACGCCCTAAAACTTAACGATGGTGAAACGGTAGAAGATATTATTATAAATAAAATAATATGGCGTGTACCACATGTCAAAGTATCCGATAAAGAAAAAATAAATATGTTAAAACTGTTAGAAAAAGATCGAGCACTCCAGATGATATTCAGGAATTGGGATTTATATGAATATCCAGCTCTACCAAAAACTACTAAACATACTTGGTCCATAAAAACATCATCGCAAATAGAGAAACCAAGATTTGTTATTATTGGTCTGCAAACAAATAGAAAAAATAATTCAAAATTGGATATGTCTCAGTTTGATCACTGTACCGTTCGTGATGTTAGAGTATACCTAAATTCAACCTACTTCCCTTACGAAAATTTAAATTCAAGTTTCTCAAATAACAGAATTGCTTTAATATATGAACAATACACCAGATTCCAACACTCGTATTACGGAGGTCGTCGCGGTGAACCGTTATTAAGTGAGAAACAATTTAAAAATATTGCTCCGTTATTTGTCGTAGATTGTTCTAGACAACCAGATAATCTTAAGTCAGGACCTGTTGTCGATGTCAGAGTGGAAATTGAAAGTGACATTGATATACCAGATCAAACTTCAGCATATTGTCTTATATTGAACGACTGTATAATCGAGTATAAACCGTTAAGTAGCACCGTGAGAAAGATATCATGAACAAAAATACTATTATAGTAGATGTTCAAGGTTTTAAAGATCTTTATAATAACTTCATAGTCAAGGAATTAGCTATAGCTACGTTGGAATATACTCACATATTCTTAATAAAACCTCCTTATCCGTTCTCCTCGCTGACTGATGAAGAAAAAAGACGCATTTGGTGGATTGAAAGGAATAGAGGTTACCGCTGGAGCGAAGGATATATTGATTACAGAGAATTTTCTAAAATAATCAAACCCTATTTGAAGGAAAAAAAGGTTCTTGTTAAAGGTAGTGAGAAAATAAAGTGGGTTCAAGAGCTATGTGGTCATAATAATGTTTCTGACATATGTGAAAATAAAAGTGTTCCTAATTTAGAAACTCTTAGTGATCTTTACTGTAAAGATCTATCTTTGTATAATTGTTTTGCTCATAAGAACTATTGTGCTTTAAGGAATGTATTGTGTATTAAGCGATGGTGTTTAAAAAATAACTTTTGTATTTCATAATTTTAATTAACTTAATAAATGTTTTATTTCTATAGTGTGTTTGTTTTTCATACTATTTCCTACCCAAGGTGAAATTAAAATGAAAAATAAAAAACAATGATTGAACATAATACCATTTATTAAATGTCTAATATACATATTCCAAATGGTCTGTGCATGTGAATACTCGTTATCAGTAATATGGTTAATTTCGTTTTAAAAATCTCTTTTAAATTCAGATAAATATTATTCAAATCAGTACTTTTATACAAAACTTCATATTTTGTATTAAATGACTTCAGCTGCTGCTGCTGTTCACCATATTTAGGTAAAACAAAGTATGCAAACAACTCAAAGTTTACTTTAATACAAGTATGTTTAATAAGCGATAACTCAATTACTTTGTATACATCATCTCGCTTGTCATCTAAGAACGCCTCTAGGAAGAGGTACTCGTCTTCTTTCGATGGGTTTAAGCGATATGTCATTATTCTGTTCTTAAAGGCTGTAGCTATTATGTCTATATGTTCAAATTTCGATTTTATTAAACAGTTAGATTTATGAATATTAGTTCGTTTATGATATCTGTATTCATGAATCGGTATTCCAATTTTACATTTATCACAATTAATATAACTGCCTGATGAATAAGAGGTGAGTGGTAGCACTGAAAAGAGAAACAATGCATGGTCTGATTCATATACATAGTAGTCTTATGCTAGGGATTAAATACAGTTTAATGTGTATAGCAATAGGTATATAATGATTAATGAATAATCAGATTTCTCTTTACCTATTTACTGATAAGAGTTTATAAACGTGGCTGCACAATTTTTAAATTCATTCCCTGTCTCTTTCACAAATTCACTTAAATGCTTCCAGGACTTTGAATCTAAACTTGTTTTATTTTTAACAGTTATTATAGCGTGTCTCCATCGGTTCATTGGTGGCACTCGTTCAATTTCCTCACAATCATAAATTTTTAATTCAATGAGAAATTCTGGAAAATCTGGAAACTTTTTTCCAGATTTTCCTTCATCTATTTGACGCGAGAATCCATTAGCCAACCTACGTGTTAGATATGAATAAATAGGTGCAGGATTTTTACCAGTGGGGGTGCTGCAATCATCGCTATCGGCTCCGAAGAGATCGCGGATCGTAGCCCTCGACTTCTGTTTCTTACTGGTTGGTTGACTAGTTGATGGCTGACTGCCTGTAGCTGAACTGCTCACAGGCTGGCTGGTTGATGCTTTTTCTGCAAACTTTCGCTTCTTATTCTTGGTCTTCACCGGGATGTTAACTTCTGACTCGTCTGAAGACGGGAATAATTGGTCAGCCATTTGTTTGGACCTGAAAACAAAGACATTCATATAAATAACTTATAACAATAATTTGTAGTATCTATTAATAAAATATGAAATATTTGAATAACAGGTTGATAGAATTTAGATACTATGTATATCATGAATGATTGCAAATTAGAATGAATTAATAGTGGAACGATTGAATAGTGGAACGATTGAATAGTGGAACGATTGAATAGTGGAACGATTGAATAGTGGAACGATTGAATAGTGGAACGATTGAATAGTTGAACGATTGAATAATAGGATTGCTGAATGATAGCACGAGTGCTTTTTAATCACGTATTAATAAATAATATAATAGTGACTTACATTTTGTAGGTACAGGATCCGATAGGCAGGTATACGTAAGCTCGTTGTGGTAATCACTTCAGCTCCGGTAGAGTATCTGCGACATAGCTTTGAGAGGCAGTCTCTTAAATAATGGTAAATCTACGTCACATCATCCCGAATATGGTAACGGGCACGTGTTTCTAAAATGCTATGTCAGATCCCTGCATCCAAATACGATTGTCTTTTAAACAATATAGAATTACTTACTCCGCATATTATCCCGAATATGGTGCTGGCCACGTGTTGCTAAAGTGCTGTGTCAAGAATACTGCACCCAAATAGATTTGTGTTTTATACAATATTGAATTACTTACCTCTGCTACACATCGCTGCGGTTAGGGTTGATTCTCACTATGACTGTTCAAGTTCAATAGTTTGTATTCAACTTTGTTTCAGAGTAGGTAAATCATTTGAAAACGAATTTATATTTATTTTGTTTAGCCATTCAGTTCAAACTTACTACATTAGGTACATAAACTCTTCAATTAAAGCTATCTAAACTGTATAAATTATAAACTAAATTAATAAAGCGATAAAAGAAAAACGCTGAATTAAAATTTACGTTGAACTGTAAAACTAACATGTGACCATATGTACTTACCATATGCGAGAGCAAAATTCGTAATTATATAATATACGCCAATGCTCCTAGTGTGTAGTTTACCTTATATTTTAAGCAACACCTCAAAGAGATGATTTAATGTTAATATTATATTGCGTAAGTAGTATGCGACTGCCATTGAGGTGTTTGGTTCGATTCCCGGATCGGAACAAATGTTAATGTGATCCATGAATGTATATTTTCTTAATTTTGGTCTTTCCTATGTATATTATCTATGTACCTATGTATTGAGAAATATATAAGTTTGTTTATCAGTTGTCTAGATCGCATAGCACAAGCTTATAGCTTGCTAGTAGACAATAAAATATTATTATCCTCTCTTCTGTTTGTCGAAAATATGCTTAGAAAAATGTTAGTGTTGATTGGTTTTCTTAAAATTAGGAGATATAATAAATGCAGATAAACCCGTGTTTAATGATAGTATGTGACACGGGTTCAAATTTTGATAAATATTAAGAAGTCAACGAATAAAAACCGCTGACATAGCTATATTGTGAATGAGGACATACTAATAATGTACCGCGACTAAGCTTGTTATATTTTCTCAGCGAGTTGTATGGAAAAAAACAATGAATAAAAGTACAATCATACATAATATATTTATAATATTGACTTCGTTAACATGTCGCGACGCGATGTTGGGTGGTATCAATTTCATCCATTTATGGCGACATTCCAACATCTATACTTCTCAAACAAATATATTGTTATGCTTACATTTAATGTTATTCCATCATTTGCTATAGTCTTGAACAGTGCGTTATAAGTGCAGCATAATGTCGGTAAGTTAAGATATTATCTTTCTTTAATAGATAGTTAAATGTTGGCTAATACTAACCATCCAACAGAAACTGGTAACTGTAGAAAATGGATGCTAGCAATACAAGGGTTGGTAACTCTCACGTTGAAGATGGATCGCTATTAGTGTTTTAAGATTAATAGGTACCAAAATTAGAAGTATTCTAGCGAGATAATCTAAATATTATGTGTTAGAAATAAGTCCAAGCTGGTAGTGTAATTACTGTGATACGAATACGCAAGGTCTTGATCACAAGTCTGACGCCTTAACCGCTAGACGAGTGTGGTAGTAGCCGTAGTATTTCGTATTACAATTGTACATAATCAGATGGTTTTTCAGTACAAGGTAATTTAAGTAAACGTTTCTTTACAGGACAGTGAAGAATTATTCAATTTTATACCAGCCAACCAACCACCACAAAAATCTATGCAAAAAACGTTGGGTCTTACACATAAGAGACCAAATTCGGAGCAGAAAATGTATCAATTTATAAAAAAACCGGTGACACGAGGAATAAAAGTAATAAAAATTGAGATATATGATGTGCACAGTGCCCCCAAATTAGGAGAACTGTTATGTGAGTGTGATGCGGATGTTTGTGCGCAACATGTGGTTAAAACTGTTTTATATGATGATATATACAATTGTGCCAGGCAACTAATAAATAAAATTCAGGACGAAATTGATCCAAAACCATAATAATAAGTACTTACCTACTAATATCTAGTAATTTATTGTTATGGCTTTGGATATATTTGGATGAAGATTTATTTTGTACTTAAATACTAAATAAATATATTTGTATATTCTAATAATCAAGAATTAATAATAATAAACGTTCTATAAAATATATGTCTTTTTATTTCACTCAATATGTGTAACTACAATGTAACTAAACGCATACTTTAGTACTTATACAGGTATGAAGCTGAGAGAGGTAATCTGAGCGCATACCATTCTCGATAGTTCAATCACATAATCCATTGAGTTATATCACCTATATTGCTATAGATAACTTAAAGACTAATTTTATCTTCGAAACTTGAAGTGATTTAATGATCGATTTATTCATTAAACGATCTGTTCAATGTTTTTGGCTTTCACATTATTTCAAATATGAATACTAGGCTGAATGATTGAATGGTAAAGGTTTTACGGTATGGACTCGAATAATTAGAATAGATAATAGTCTAGGTTTTGTAGACCTAACCCGAGCTTGAATGAGAATCATAGAACCCATACATACTGACTGAATAGATGGGATTGGGCGTTGACGGATCCAGAAAGTCTGTCATGCATGACAGATAATTATTTGAATACTAGATTGAATAGTTGAATGGTTGAATGGTTGGGAATTAGCGAACCCATACATACTGACTGAATAGATGGGATTGGGCGTTGACGGATCCAGAAAGTCTATCATGCATGACAGATAAATATTTGAATACTAGATTGAATAGTTGAATGGTTGAATGGTTGGGAATTAGCGAACCCATACATACTGACTGAATAGATGGGATTGGGCGTTGACGGATCCAGAAAGTCTATCATGCATGACAGATAATTATTTGAATACTAGATTGAATAGTTGAATGGTTGGGAATTAGCGGTTTATGGATCTCCTCTGATCCAGAAACCCTAATTCCCAACTACTGTAGTGATAGTGGTAGTGATAGTGGTAGTGATAGTGGTAGTGATAGTGGTAGTGATAGTGGTAGTGATAGTGGTAGTGATAGTGGTAGTGATAGTGGTAGTGATAGTGGTAGTGATAGTGGTAGTGATAGTGGTAGTGGTAGTAATAGTGGCAGTGGCAGTGATAGTGGTAGTGATAGTGGTAGTGATAGTGATAGTGGTAGTAATAGTAGTAATGATAGTGGTAGTGGTAGTGATAGTGATAGTGGTAGTGATAGTGGTAGTGCTAGTGCTAGCCAGGGGATGAACATGAACTCTACGAGCAACACCAAAGCAAATAGGAGTTTCGCTCTGTTCAGTTTCAGTCGCGCGTAAAGGTTACACGCACTCACTTTTTTTTATATTAGTTTTCTTTTTGTTTTTGTTTCTGTTTTTGTTTTTGCTTACAATAAAATTTTAAAATTAAAATAAAATTTTATTATTATATATAAAATAAAATTTTATAAATATATTCCTTCACTTTAATCGAAAGGAACTTCGTTCCATCCGGGTGTCCCTTGACACCTCTCAAGTTTTTTTTAGTACCAATGTAGTTCCAAGATATTATAACATTACTAAGTATGTACACAAAATTACAGTCGTTTTCATGTTGCAGACGAAAATAATACAGTACTTATACGAAACTTGTCGAATAAAACATTTTATTATTTTTTCCTCTCTGTTTTCCGGCTAGACTCTGAAAAGGCTGTATCGATTTTGAAGGGACCTCTACTAGCAGATATCTAAATATATATAACTCAAAGGTGACTGACTGACTGACATAGTGATCTATCAACGCACAGCCCAAACCACTGGACGGACCGGGCTGAAATTTGGCATGCAGGTAGATGTTATGACGTAGGCATCCGCTAAGAAGGGATTTTGATAAATTCTACCCCCAAGGGGATAAAATACGGGAAGAGGGGACGGGAACAAATTTTACGCGGGCGAAGCTGCGGGCATCAGCCAGTGATGTCATAAAGATGTAACTAGGCACCTCGACCATACAAGACTTGAACGCGTAGTTCACAAAGAAATCAGAGAGTAGTAGATTGTTAACCGAGGGTGGAAAGAATCAATTCCCGAGGTATTTAGACGCCCGAGCGCAGCGAGGGCGGCTATAGTCCGAGTCGGAATTGATTCTTTTACCCGCGTTAAACACTCTACTTTTCATTTCAAATACGAGGAAAATAAAACTAATAATAAGATTCAAACCTTACCTACATACCATAAAAGATTATTACCAATTGTTTTGAATTCTGTTACAAATAAATAACAACTACATTATGTCGACTTTTTAAATTTTAAATATGGAACTCACCGCGTAATTGTTGCAGAGATTACCGGCCCCATACACGTACAATATTATTGACTCAATAATATTGTACGTGTATGGCTAGTCCCGTGATATATGGTCTAAGATCCGAATATAGTCTGTTCAAACCTCATTAATACCAATTCACGTTCAATTTATTGCTATATTGATCAATATTATTGTACGTGTATGGGGCCGGAAGAAATTTTCGCTAAGTTCACACTGGCTGTTTGGAAAATCGCATGGGCGCAGCATTTTTTTTTTTTACACAAATATCTTCACTATCACCGCCTTAGACCATATAACACGGGACTAGCCTTTGCGAACCACCGCATACAAAAATATTCTGCCAGTTTTCATACAAGTGAAGGGGGAAACACAAAGACATATAAAATTTCATTCCATTTAAAAATGTATTAATCGACAAACGCGTAATGGCTGTTGTGTGTTAATTGTTATTGTACAGTCAACTACAATGTAATGTACTAGTTTAATCATATAAAATGATGTACTGATGTACAGGCTTTTCATAAAGCCAAAAGACCAAATGGTCATGTGCAATGGCAGAAAACAATGCTTAAGTAAGGCGCATCCTGTGGTTAGATGATCTAAGATCACCGCTGACCTGTCAGCAGTTCTATTTTTAAAGTTCATTCCAGCCCTTGGGTGGGAAGTAATTTGTATGAGTTTTTCCCTCCCTAGGGAGGGAAACAGCATTTTCCACCCAATAGTCAGATCAAGAAAACACTATTTTCCGAGTATGAGAAATGAAATAGTAGATTGTTAACCGAGGGTGGAAAGAATCAATTCCCGAGGTATTTAGACGCCCGAGCGCAGCGAGGGCGGCTATAGTCCGAGTCGGAATTGATTCTTTTACCCGAGTTAAACACTCTACTTTTCATTTCAAATACGAGGAAAATAAAACTAATAATAAGATTCAAACCTTACCATAAAAGATTATTACCAATTGTTTTGAAATCTGTTACATTACAGATAAATAACAACTACATTATGTCGACTTTTTAAATTTTAAATATGGAACTCACCGCGTAATTGTTGCAGAGATTACCGGCCCCATACACGTACAATATTATTAACTCAATTATATTGCCACAATATTTATTTCCATCCGAATATAGTCTGTTCAAACATCAATATTACCCATTCACGGTCAATTTATTGCTATATAGCTATAATGATCAATATTATTGTACGTGTATGGGGCCGGAAGAAATTTTCGCTAAGTTTACACTGGCTGTTTGGAAAGTCGCATGGCCGTAGCATTTTTTTAAATTTTTTTTTTTACACATAACTCTTCATTATCACAGCTGACCTGTCAGCAGTTCTATTTTTAAAGTTCATTCCGGCCCTTGGGTGGGAAGTAATTTGTATGAGTTTTTCCCTCCCTAGGGAGGGAAACAGCATTTTCCACCAAATGAAAATGTTATTTGTCTCATATATTTAGAAACGGATAAACATGATCCATTTGGCGACGGGGTCCCGTATTGCGACATGTAAGAGTACAAATTGTCGCCACCCGAATATATCCCCAGGGCGTAAGAGTTAGTAAGAGGCGACTAAGGGTACACTTTCGCAAAAAGAGCCATTGCGTAGAGAAAGAAAACTCGAAATGAAATCCGGTTGTCAGTAAAATGACAATCGTTATGTCAAGTTGAAGGCCTTAAGGAAAATTTCAACTGTGGGTCGCGGCGACCTGCGCCTGTCCATTTCAACACGGCAATAGGCTCACCACCTATTACGTGGGACATAAAGCTGTAAGGTGGGTTTTTTTTACGTAAAGGAAAATCCTCATGCCTGCTATGCCGGACTCCTACCGACTAAAAAACGTCACGTAACGCCCAACAGCCTATGGTTGGGAGCCCCGGGTAAGCCCTCGGAAGAATGTCCCAGGACTTTCACTTAAGTCTTACGATCGAGAATCGGCGCCCTGGGGTTCAAGTCTGCTATTTCAAAATTGTATCAGAATACAATTTGTCAATTTTCGTAGAGGCTATTGAGCGACGATTGCTATTCTGATTTAACACAATCGAAATATCAGACTTGAGTCCCGGCCGTCTGTTTGTCAGTCTGCCACCTCAGTACTAAAAACAAATTGATGTACACTTAATCGTATTACTATTCAAATCAATTCAGGAATTCATTGCGACGTCCATTATAATGATTTATAGTTCCTATGTAATACGTCTCTGATAGTAATTGTAGTGATTTGTACCTAGGTCTATAAATTGTAGTATTTTGTACCTAGACTGATAATGGAGATAAATAATCACTTTGTAATTATGTGTGATGTATTCAATAGAAGCGTTTATCTGCCGGTGGCGATATTTATGTGAGAACTAGCTAATGTCCGTGGCTCTGCTCGCGTGGTGAGGTTGTCATGTCCCCGTTTCAAATAGAAATTTGTTCCTAGTATAAAAAACCCACCAAGTGCAGGTCAGACTCGCTCACGGTCCCTCCCTAACCTAACCCACGCTCACAGACCTAACCTAACCTAACGCACCGAAAATCGGGATGCGGGGTCCTGCGAACATCTTCGGGACCCCAATGGGTCGGATCCTCCTCGTGGTGCATCCTGGGCAACGGAGTAGCGACTACTCCCCTTCCTCTGTGGAGGAGTTGTGCTACTCTGGCTAATTCCGGCCGAGGCGGGAGCAACACACCTGTGGGTTGCTCGGTGGTGTGTGTTGCTGCCGGCCGTGAGTAGCAACACGGTCGGCAGTAGCAGTGCCAGGCCCCTATGCTATAGGAGGCGCACTGCGTGGGGGAGCGGGAGTAACGGAAAATGCTCCCGCTTCGCCGTGCAGTTCGGGGGCGCCGCAGTATGGAGTTCACTGCGCGCCCCCGTATGGTTCTGCCGAGGCGGGAGCGACTCACCTAAAATCACATTTATTGTTTGAGAGCCCCCCTTACCTAATCCCCTCTTTTTTTTCTGATTTTCGTATTTGTTGTTATAGCGGCAACAGATTTCACAAAATTTCAGCTCTCTAACTATCACGGTTCTAGATACAGCCTTGTGACGGACAGACAGACGGACGGACGGAGAAGTCGCATGAGGGTCCTGTTTTTACCCTTTGGGTACGAAACCCTGTAAAGATCAGTTTGCAGGCCACAAAACAAAAATCTATTTTACGTTTTGATTATTTATGTACTTATAAATTATTGAATTTTAACCATTAAAATGACATAGGTATTGATATTCTCCAATAGCTTTTATTTTTACGTGAGGGAAAATCCTCATGGATGTTATGCCGGACTCCTACCGACTAAAAAAACCTCACGTAACGCCCAACAGCCTATGGTTGGGAGCCCCGGGTAAGCCCGCGGAAGGATGTCCCAGGACTTTCTCGGATAGCTTATATACACTATACTAATGTTGAAGTTTTCTTTTGCGTATGGAAATCGTCATGGATGCTATTCCGAACGCCTACCAGCAAGAATCACTGGGCGGCCTACCATATGCCTAAGGCCTGGAGTTTTGGGGTGGAAGGAAAACCACAAGGATCCCGACACTGCTTGATGTGACCTGAAACCTATTTTCCTGAGTGTACTGAACCTTCAGAGTCTTTAGACGGGGACATTTGGTGATACTTATAGAATTCGGGACTTCACGCGTAATACTAAAATGCACGTCTTGGCAAAATCAAGAGACAAAATCGTTCAAACTCCTCCAAAGGATAAAAATATAGCAGAACTTGAGTCACGCCTCCAATTCCACAAGAAATTCATGGTAGGTTCGCAGACTGGTCGAGCGGGGTTGGGTAGTATCCGGAGACAAACAGATAAAGACATTACAAAACTTTTCTGGAGCAGGATGAGAGCGATGCCTATAAGGTGCACGCGATGAACCTGGAGATGCAGAATGAATGGCTTACTCTGGGCGAATTTTGTATTCCCATGGCCTTGCAGTGGCGTACCTTATTGTACGACTGGTCGCCGGCTTTGCTTAACTTTTACCTGAACGCGTTTCAATTGACCCTCCCCGACCAAAGTAATCTGGTCAGGTGGGGGAAAGCCACAGATAAAACATGTAATGTATGTGGAGAAGCGATTGGAACTGCTAGGCACCTGCTGGTAGGTTGTAGGACGTTACTAGACCGGGGTCATTACTCACGCCGACACGATAGGGTATTGGAAATCATACGTGAGGCTGTCAGTTTGGCGGTAGCGAGAGCGAAAAAGGGATTAACCACAAACAAAAGAAATGACATTGCGTTTGTAAAGGAAGGCTGTTCAAAGAAAGTACCTCAAAAGCCATACTCAATTTTGATGGCTGCCGCCGATTGGACTATACTCTCAGACACGTATGAAAAACACTACAAAATTCCGGAGGATGTATGTGCCTCGTCATCCAGACCCGACATATTCCTGTTTTCGAGGATACACAGGCGTGCGGTGCTCGTGGAGCTGACGGTGCCGTGGGAGACCAACATACCGAAGGACCATGATGACAAATAAATACTTTGACTTGACCAATGAGTTAACCAAAAATGGCTATGTGGTTAAACTCTATGCCGTAGAAGTAGGAGCAAGGGGAATTCCAGCTAAATCCCTGTATAATTTATTCAAGGACCTTGGATTGCCAAGAGCTTCAGTAAGCTCTTTACTAAAACGAGTATCCAAAGCGGCATTGATAGGATCTTACCAAATCTGGTTGGGCAGGGGGGGGAGCATTGTTGATGGTGGAAGGTGATCGTTTATGCGCATAGTAAGGTGGCCACCCTAAACCTACTGGAATGGGTCGCAAGTCCCAGACGCCGTCGGGGTGTTCCCCCCTGTGCCACGCTATGGACCCGGCGCCCGCACGGAGAATCCATGGAATGCTAAGAATACGGTCTCCCTCTACTTACATTCACCGACGTTTCGAGCACGTTGCTGCGCCCGTGGTCGCGGTTAGACTGAGGCGAGGATCGACAAAAACCACGAAGTTATTTATTGTCGAACTACCCTCCGTTGTAAGACTTGTAAGTTCAACGAAGGATAAGGGGACACACTTCACTCACTAAGTACGTCAGTTTTAATTGGCACAGTTTTACGTTTAAGTTTATGTAGTTATGCTATAAGTATGAGTGTTAAAAACCGCGATAGTTTAAAAATGACATTTGGTGATGTCTTAAGCTGGCAGGGAGAGATTAGGTAATGTAAAAAGGTACCGGAAACACTTGGATCTGGTGGGTCGTGTGATTGTCTAAGAAGTAAAAAAAAGCTTTTGAATTTAAAAAAAGGAATGGCCCGGAATCCGAACCCTGTAACCACTTTATTGCTCAGTATGTTACTCACCAACTAGCGCGAGGAAGCTATGCAGAGAACTCTTTCCCAGGGCGCCTTACTTCAGAGTTTCTAGTGTGTGTTCAAGGGTTGGCTAGGGCTCTGACGAAAACAGCCAAGTAGGTGTACACACATATATTTATCTAGTACACAGTACACTACAGAGACAGAGAAAAGTTATTCACTAATAGACACACATATCACAGAAATACACACTACCGATCACTGCACTAATAATACGGAGGCGTTATTAACTGTTCTGTGGTTGTAACAAATTGCTTAAATAGGCTGTTACTTAGCAAGGTGTTAAAGGTAACGGGGTACTGGCCTGCAGTGTAAGCTGAGAGCGACTCCGGAAGTTGTTACTTGTGCAGTCCACCACTCTACCACGCCTTCGCACCACGTGCAGTCCACGTACTTGGGTGTGGCACCAACATCCACAACTGGACTCTCTTGCCCAAATAAAGACCCTGATCGAGAAGAAAAACGACGAATTAGGTTACTGACAGCGCGACAGACGAAATTCGAACCGCTTTGCAAACAAAAAGCACAACTTACCAGTTTCCTGGGTAAAGTTAGAACAGAAACTTATTCTTTCTGAGGAAGGTAGAACCTAGGCTAAGTTCCTCAGCAAATCCTCAGGTTTGAACAGTGCCTCAGTGAAATTCTTTACTGCAAAGCAGGGCTTTATATCCCCTCTAACGTGGAATCGTCATGCATTCTATCTGGAAACCTGTTTTTTTTGAATGCAAAAACGTCTCGTCACCGATACTCATGACATCCTGACAGCAAATGTCACCACAGACAACCGAGTAAAAAACGATAGATCGATTAGGGCGCCTTCACACGCTCAATGCTGCATCTACAGAAAATAAATGCTACAACCCAAGGCCCCCGCTAAAAGATATGATCCTGGAGTCATCATTCCGATTCTGGGGTCATTCTTCCGAGGGCTTACCGGGGGCTCCCAACCGTAGGCATTAAGTAGGAAACGCGTGGTTTTTAGTCGGTAGGATAGGTAGGCATAGCATACCTGTAGGATGTTTCTCACGTTAAAAAAAGCTCAAAGATATGACAGTAGCCTGTTTAAACATCAAGTCTTATAACGTCACTACAACCAGTTCCTTAAAAAAACTAATAAATTATATAACAAAATTTCAAGGTAGAAAAGTGAATCAAGCTGGTAACATTGAACTGTTTCTAGGCAAAGACTTCTATATAAACTGAGGTAGACATGCCCTACGCACCGATTTTTGAAACCTATAAACTGAGCTAATTAGCACCGTTGCTCGCACTGTTGTGAGTCAAAACTTCGAAAGTAGGTACTTGGCTTGCAATCGGAGTCCATACGCCTTCTCTTTTACCTACTCTGGTTCTATTCGTATATTGCTATTGTGGTGACAATTACGTAAATATTGTTTATAAGTGAGTGTAGTCTTAGCGATGTGTGTGTATGAGGATTGCTTTTTAAATCTCGTTTGTTAGAGTACGGCGCGTCTACCTCAGTTTAAATAGAAGTCTTTGTTTCTAGGTCGTTGCTAATTAATCGCATAATTTTAAATCTCAACTACGAGTACTGTCGGACTGTTTTTGAGAAGTAATGTTTTGCAAAACAGTTTTTATTTTCACTTTTTCTTCACCTTCCGCCTCTCGCCGTTGCACCTGAAGCTCTAGCATCTGAGCAAGTGCTATTTTTTTTGCTCGATCTTCGCCATCCTGTTAATGAGTGCGACTGTCGTGGTGAGTTCAACAGGACGTGCGGTACTGTGTATTGTTCTTCAGCCCCAGAGAGGTGGGGGGGGGGGGGGTATTATGGTAAAAAGCCAGCCCCTACGGGGGAGGTGGGATAGAAATGTTTTGTAGGGAGTCAAGAAGAGCACCCGCGGAGAATAGCATCAAGCAGACCGCAACGGGAGCTCTTCCGCGACTCGGTCAGTACGCCGCCCGTGAGGCAGGAATGACCATGGGAGGTGAAGGGTATCCCTGTCGTGCTGAGTTCTCAAATTCAAATCCCAGTTATGTGATCCATGTAATTCAACACACACCCTCTACCTATTATCCCAAAGCCAGAATTTCTGTGGTCTACGTCTATATTATACCTATGTATTCATCTAACTTCGCATCTACATCTAGAAAAAGCTATCTATTAACGGTTCATAAAACATCTCGAATTTCAGTTATTTTCTAAGGCAAACATCATCAACCTCCTTAGAGCCTTGCGCCAATCCAGTTGGTGGTCGACTTTCTAGTCTAACTGTGATGTGGCTGAACTTGGATATTTCTCATGAAGCGATTACGTTTATTTTTGAACGCAATATAGTTAGGTATATAAAAAGTAGAAGCGCTCGTGGCCCCGCGGACTCAGTGTTCTGTAAACGATCACTGCAGTAAGCAACTTTCACTATGGCCTGTCCATGGATGGGTGACCACCCATGTGATCAATTTGTGACATTTATTTGAGCGTTTCCGTGCTTCGGAAGGCACGTTAAGCCGTTGGTCCCGGTTGCCAGTAAAATGGTAGTCGTTAAGCTAAGTTGAAGGCTTTATTTCAACAGTAGGCAGTCACAACCTGCGCCTGTCCATTTAATCACGGCAATACGGCTCACCACCTATTACGTGGGACAAATTATACAAAACGTGAAATGTGGGCATATCCAATATGCCTCTGCCTACCCCTTCGGGGATAAAGGCGTGACCATATATGTATGTATGTATATAAAAAGTAAATAGGTACTCACCTCCACTCCTCCTGCTCCGTTTTCTGGCAATTTTGATCTTCTTAACCTTAACTTCGTATCTACTCTTGGTATTATACACCTGCCCAGGCGCATACGTATTCGTACTGATATTATTCAGAGAATACAGATTCCCCTTCTTCAAACCAAAGCTTGAATACCCTTGGAGTCCAGATCCATACGTTTGATACCCATTACCAGTACTATAAACGTACTGGTAACATGGTTTCCTACCCAATTTCTGCCCATAATAATACGTACAGGATGAACTGGTATCTGGGAATTGATAGCCATGGTCTGTAGCTCCATGGGAGCCATAGCTTCCGCCGTAAATGGCGGGAGTTCCACCATAGACACCATGGGATCCATGACCACCTTCCCCGCCATGACTGCCATGGGAGTTATGTAATATTGTCTGAAATATTCCATCTAAGGCTTCATAATATTCTGGAGGATGAGTAGGACTTGGTGGTTTATAAATCAAAGGAGTTTTAAGACACCTTTGCGTATTTTGGGCTAAAATTAAAAATATAGGAAAAGTCTGTAACACACTGCAAAAAGCACTCTCTCTCATAGTCATCTTGACGAATTCAAATTTAGAACTGAACGATTTGAAAGTGACATTATGGTTAAGCCGGTGTTGCCAAAATTGGGTTATCAATACATCGGTAGTTATATTTATTTTGTAATTTTGGTAGATTTGAATGAGTTAATAGAAAATTTGGTTTATTGTGTACGTAATGTTTATTTACTACATCTAAATAGCATGTAATAACTCTGGTTATCTCTAAAACAATCTGATTTAGTTGATAATCAACTTTCACTTTAGTTGGTCAAGGTAATAGATTATGTACCTAATCTAAGTATGTTTGTATATTAAATACAACGTACGTCATATCAGTGTTAAGGGCCGTTGGGTAGGCTGCATAAACTGCTGATCACGAGCATGAAAGGTCGTGAGTTCGATTCCCACCACGGCCCAAAATTTGTAAGATTTTTTAGTGTCTGAATGTCTTATTATTAATACTGTCGATTGATGGCACTTGATGGAATGGTGCATGGAATCACAAGTGAAGTTTTTCAATATTTTTCTATGTATTATGTTATAAGTACCTACGTTTATAAAAAGTACCAATTAATGTCCGTTGTACTGTACTCATACACAAACATGTTAATCCTAGCTTACTTGTGGATCATATACTTAACAAATGAATTTAATTCATTTATTTACTTAGCGACCATGTACACAATAGGTTTTACAGAAAGTAGTATAAATACAAGCCATTATTATTCCGCCTCAAGGCATGCAAATTAATAAATCGTTGCTGTGAATGTTTATTTTATCAATTGAATTAAATAAATGAATTTATTATTCAAAACGACTTGCCAAACTAACAGCAAGTAATTTTAGTTGTTATGGCCTTGCATCAAAACGTCAAATACCCACCAAATAGTTCCAACCATAGTTGACATTTTCGCTACTAAGCCGTGGCGCATCTAGCGATTGGGGCTCACTCTCACAGTCCGTAAGACTTCTGACAGTGGTCCTCAAGTTGGCGGCCCTGTGATGTGCCTCTTCACGCTCCGCTTGAAGAACCCGGGATTGTAAGATGAGGGAAACACGTGTGCGGGCAGGAGCAACTAAGTACATTATAAATTCGTTCATCCAACTTTTAGTACTACCCGTTCGCTCTAAGTTTATCGGTCGCCTCCTCTACGCATCTACACCAGCCTCTACGCCAGCGGCAATCTTAACGCTAACGGGCTATATCTAGGTTTTTAGCCTTATAATTTAAATTTAAAAAAACACATTGGGATGCAACTTGCATCAATTGACACACTGGCCCCGTCTCATCTTATTCTAAAAAGCCAGCGTTTAGTAGTACAGTAATTTGATAAATTTTCTTTACTTACTAATTTAACACGTTCACGGACAGAAACCATTCCTAAAAAATTGTGATATGACACACAAATTTTCCATACAAAATAGTATCACGCCTGCGGACGGACTGCCACATTATTAGATTTTTCAAGTAAGTGTTGCGGCAGTAACGGCCAAAGACGTAACCGGTAGTAGGTAGATCGCCCGGCCGCAGAAGGAGTGTCACGAGTCACGACATGATGTCCTTCAATGTGTGCGTGTGAGAACCTTAACTGTGTGCACGCGTCGGAGTGCTTGATGTGACACTAGCTGTCTGTATTACAGCCTAAAACGGCACAGAGTCACGCCGTTCCTATGTGTGTAATGAAAAATCTTCAGCTGTGAACGTAATTCCACTTTTGATACATTTAAAATCACCGGCTACAGCCGTAGTGCCATATTATGAGAGTCAGGATGTACGGTTCTCGACGTACTGTCCGTGAACGTGTTAAGAATGTTAGGAATAGGAATGTTAATCTAATTACTTGTGATTAGTAGCGCTCGTTGCCTAGCGGACTCAGTGTTCTGTAAACGATTACCTACTGTGGTAAGCAACTTTCACTATGGCCGGTCTTTGGATAGGTGACCACCACTTGACCACTTTCTGACATTTGACTGAAAGGCTCGGTAAGCCGTTGGTCCCGGTTGCCAGCAAAATGGCAGCCGTTAAGTCAAGTTGAAAGATTTATTTATAGGCGGCTTAAAAACATTTCAAGAGCAGGCCGTCACAACCTGCGCCTGTCCATTTCAACACGGCAATACAGCTCACCGCATATTACGTGAGACAAATTCTAAATATATAAAATGTGGGCATATAAGATGCCTACCCCTTCGGATATAAAGGCGTGAATATAATGTAGGAAAGGTAGTGAGTTTTTCGTTACGTAGGTACCTAAGTAGTTGCTATCTAAGTCCGTATACAAACAGCGTCTACACTGGACATGACTACTAGTTAGTAACGCCATAAATCACCGTGACGTTTATTCTATGTCAAGCATTTTCTTCGGGTGTTCGGCATGGATAGCCTCGAAGCTGCAGTTTTCATGGTATCAAAACGCAAGTCTGACACAGTAGTGGAGAAACGTGCTGTCCTCATGTAACAAATGTGGACGCAGCATTATCTACTCCAGGGCTGTCCAAAGCTGTGCCCGCGGGCCGCATGCGGCCCGCGTCGTCAATTGTCGCGGCCCGCAGAATCTTTTTATCTCCTTTATTTAAATATATTAATGAGAAAATTATTTCTCCCGCGACATAATTTAAATATTTTGGGTATGTATTCGATCAACCCACGGCATTCCAGGCCGAGCGTGGGTCTATTTAGCGCATGCCTCGAAAAAGTCCAGTTTTCCAAGGTCTGGAAGATAGGGATAGGGTCTTGATCTGAAAGGCGGGGCGGCCGGCAAATTCCCCATCAGGGTACCGGCCGATCGTGTTGCTCGACGAGGTGTGCAAGCTCTTAGCGTGCATTATGCACAACGCCTTGTCGGGCACTCACACGCGGGGGCCTGATCTGAAGGATAGCCAGTTCGGCTTCCGTCGGGGGCGCTCCACCGTGGACGCGATCATGCGCATTACAGGCCTGACGGAGGGAGCAGTCTCTCAGAGTGAGGTGGTGGTGGCGGTGTCTCTTGACATCGCTAACGCCTTCAACACCTTGACCTGAGCTGCGTTAGGAAAGCGCTTATTTACCATGGAGTGCCTCCCTGCCTCCGTCGAATTGTCGGGGCCTATCTCTCCGAGAGGGCCATAACTTCGGTGTTCCACAGGGATCAGTATTAGGGCCGCTCTTGTCGAATATCAGTAACGACTGGATGCTGCATAGTCCGTTGCTCCGAGGGGTCGGCATAACGTGTTACGCCGACGACACCCTCGTAACGGAGCGGGGAGCAACGCACCGGGACGCAGCACTAAAGGCCACGGCAAGGGTTGCTCAAGTCATGGGTCGGATACGGCGGCTGGGTCTCGGGATCGCCCTTCTCAAATCCGAGGCCCTGTGCTGCCACGGATCTCGGATTTGGCCACCTGCGGGATCCAGTCTACAGGTAGGGGTCGTCAGCATTGGCATCGAGCCCTCGATGAAGTATCTGGGGCTCGTACTCGGTGGCCGGTGGAACTTCGGAGATCATTTCCGAAGTTTGGTCCCAAGTCAAAAAATTTGAGAGTGATATGGCACTCTTCACTCATCCCTTAACGGTCGCAGTTGAGAGTGTGAAGATTAATTATCAACTGGAACTGTGTGATTAGCAATCAGACCCCTTTTACAAGGGCAGAAGGAATTGAATTTTGTAAGCTCCTTATTTAACGTTTCCCGAAACTGACGAATTTCGGACTAAAAATGGGCTCGATGATGGGCAGTACCTACCTTTGTGAAAGTGCATATTCAACAATGAAGTTTATAAAATCTCAAAAGAACTGTAAAAGACAAATTAATGAGAAAGTAGATAATAAAATTATGATAATGTATTTTACTTTGTTAATATTTTGCGGCCCTCCAATGTATTTAGCCATTTTTCTTGGCCCTGGGTCCCATCTAGTTTGGACAGCCCTGATCTACTCTAAAGGTATAGTCGGCTCACCGTCCTTACAGAAGCAGGCCCATGACGGCAGCGTGACGTGAGCAATTCACGCACGCTTCCCCTTAGAAGCGGGATCACACCGGAAACCCGCCAAAGACGCGGGATAGCACCCGAACCACCCCCTGGGCGAGGCCGCAGTGGTGGCCATGGGTTTGCATCCTTCCGAGGGCTTACCCGGGGCTCCTAACCATAGGCTGTTGGGCGTTACGTGAGGTTTTTTAGTCGGTAGGAGTCCGGCATAACATCCATGAGGATTTTCCCTCACTTTAAACAAAAAAAAAGGTATAGTTGACTACTTTGTAAGTCAAAGTAGGTACCTACTAATAGTACAGATATGTTGACTTGTAGAAACAATAATATGTTCATAAGTTTTACCAGTGGTTTTACTTTGTGACCATAAATGTACTTACTTAGATTCTATTAAATATATTTTATCAAGAAGCGGCGGATTTTATAGTGAAAGTACTACATACGCTAAGGTGATGTTAAAAAGTTTGTAAGTAGCGGAAATACAACACTTCGTTCCTCAACTTATTAAATTCCTTATAAATTCCTACTGTCTTAATATTATATCAATCATTGTAACTCTGTAACCCAAGGCGACCTGTCAACCGTCCGATAGAAGAATTTATCTGCCTGATAAAGTGAAATAATTTTGAAAATCGGTTCCGTAGATCCAGAGATTGCCCCTTACAACGTCACAAACTCACAAACGTTACCTCTTTATAAAATTAGTATAGATATATTTTGTAATCTACAAGTCAGTTACTATTTTATAACCAGGCAACTGAACTGTGACTTCTGCCCATTGTATGACGGTCAATTACCCCACACCCATAGGTAAACCCATAGGCTATACCGCAATACTATGACCACTTTTAAAGAAATGGGCCGTAGACTTGACGGCCAACACCTTAGTGATATGAAACTATGAAATAACCGGTAGGAAGAAAAACGTTTCTTCGTGCCGAGACATGTAGGGGTCCCTCTTAACCCTTAAATGCATGATTTTTTATTTTTCAATGAAAAAAATATACGTATTATTTTTTTTTTTTATTTTTTTTTTTTTTAAATAAATTAAATAAATAAATCTTTATTGAAATTCAATATACATTGGTACATCTTTCTTGAAAATATGTTTCTTAGCAAATTTGACACTGATCTTCACACTAGGATACCCTGTGTCGTGAAGACCAGTCTCTTTCGCGTGACACTCATGAAGTTAACTGACCTAATTACTATTACATTTACATTTATCTACACATTATTTTAAAAACAAAATAATAAGTATATCTACTTACGCCTATTTTTGATTTTTGCTTAGCCAAAATGTTTGTATAAAAAGCTGTGTGTTGTGTATATGTAACTGTACTACATCTAAATTAACGAAAGAAAATGATATAACATATATTATCTCAAGAGTATAGAAATTACTGGAAAAATAATAAAAAAAATATCAAAGAAGGTTAAGTCAATTAAATCCCTCATTTTTTCTGTGTAGGATGTAGCCTACATTATGCACTCCAAGTGAGAAGAGTATATGTGTAAGTAGGAGTATATGTCGCGTAGTTTTCTTCAAAATTGAAACAATTAGGTGTTTTGTTAAAACATTTTTTTCTCATAATGTAAGGTAGAAAAATATAGCATTTTTTCACATATGGTTTCGGTAAAACCAGAACACTAAGGCATTTTACATGTTAATCTATCAAAAAAATGGCCAAAATGTTTCTTCTGATGGTGAAACCAGGGAAACACCTATTTTTCTTTTCGCTCGTATTTCCTGTTCTAAAGAAGGACTTGGTCTACCTAGTTTTTTTTCCCAAAAAGTAAAGTGTTTCAGCTACTTCAAGACGAAAGGTACCCAAGTTCTGGACGTGTACACTCTCTCGTTTGAGACCATGGTGCGAGCCATGATCTCCAGCGGGAGTAAGTGGGACAGCGTCGCCTCTTTCTGCGAACAGGTCATGCTCGTGAAAGAGACGGCAGGAAGGAAGCGGGAGTGGACTCTCCCACCCGAGTTCCGCAGTTGGCGGTGGCGAGGGCGTCGCCGATGTGTCTTCGCCCAAGACTATCGGTCCCCATGACCGGGGGCCTGAGTACAGTGAGGGGGCTGCTCACCGTCCTTACAGAAGCAGGCCCATGACGGCAACTTGACGTAAGGGATACACGCCCCCGCCCCCCTATGAAGCAGGATGACACCCGAAAACCCCCAAAGACGCGGGATGGCACCCGAACCACCCCCTAGGAGGAGCTGCAGTGGTAGCCGTAGGTCTGTTGGGAGTCCTGAGACATCCTTCTCAGGGCTTAACCGGCGCTCCCCACTTAATTTTAGGTTTTTGTGACAACAATTTCTTGTAAGCTACCCATTAATTTATCATTATTAGGTATACAAGGCCATGGAACAATCACATGTACCACTTTCTACTCATATGAATTTGTGATATTTTCCTATATAACTGCCCCATTAGATCTACGCCACTCAGGTGGGATCCTCTGCACTATGGTCTACATCAGTACCAAGAGATTCGTCTTCCAAAGGACCATCTACAGCCTCTTCAGATTCAAAACTCGACACTCAGTCCCTAAAATAAACCTGCTCCTCTTCATCATTTCCCTCACTGAAATCTTTTTCAGCACCATCTTTTGATTCATTGTCTTTGAAGACAGCTGCGTAGGAGCTTATTTGGTCATCAAAACCAGTCCATCTTCAATTAGACATCTGAAATATATAATTTCTACCTCTATTACAAATATCTCATACAATATTCTACTCAGTACTGAATGCATAGTGTAGGATAAGTCCTACAGAACAAAATTTCCAAGATTTGTGGTCATTCCTAATACAATTGAAACTTTTACTAATTACACTCAATATTGAACATTTTGAAGAATAAAAGTAAAAATTAAACAGGACAACTTACCTTAAAATTTTCGAAAAAAAATGTTCACAAAATAAATTGAATTACAACTTTTGCAAATCGCGGTCCGCCAAAAAGTTTTAGCAATCAAATTCAAGTTCAAAATAAAAAACAGTACTGTAAACATAAAATATTTAATAATAGACCTGTTTTCGATAGAGAAGAGATAGTAAAAATTAATTTTAAGACAAAAGCGGATGACATTCAGGCATCAGAATATTGTGTAGTCTAAATCCTACACTATGAATTTAAGGGTTAAATATTATGATTTAAAGATTTATTGGTATAACGGCAAAAGAAATAGGTATATCATCTGTAATTTTTTTAACTTTCTAGCTAAAAACCGTGATGGTTTATGATACACAACCTGTTGAAGACAGACGGACAGCGAAATCTCAGTAATACTCCCCCCAAGACGTGTGATAATATACCACCCGAAAAGCCCCCCAAAGACGCGGGATAGCACCCGAACACTTCCCCCCTCTAGGTAAGGGCGCAGTGATAGCCGCAGGTCTTTTGGAAGGCCTGCGGACATACTTCTGAGGGCATTACGTAGCCAACCGTAGTCTGTTAGGTAGGATACGTGTGGTTTTTAGTCGGTAGGAGACCGGCATAGCAACCGTGTAGGATTTTTATCCCGTTAAAAAAATACTACTGGGAATAGGTCAAAAAGGTCCCGTTTTTACCTATTGGTTACGGAACCCTTAAGAATAGTGGAAACGGAGATCCGTTTTCCTTGAAATACGGAACTAAGGTTATTTATTGGGTATTCCGTAGCATATTTGCATTATTACGTGCACTCTGAGTAATGGAACGTAGGAGGCATAATAATTAGGTCACATAGACTTTTAGATCAGTTGATGTTAAGATGAATTGGTTCTATGACTAAAGCTTCATGGTTATAGGATATCCTTGAGGGGATTTATGGTTACATAAGTGTTAGATATGTATGTGGTCTAGATACTAATCAGTTATGTCACTCCTTATTAAAGGACTGACCGAACTGATTGGTAATTGAAGACTACAGAGCATATTAATCTATACTATAATATTATAAAGAGGAAAGATTTGTTTTTTTGTTTGTGATTGACTGTTGAATAGAACCAAATGCTGATCATGTTCCCTCTTAAGTACCTACTTATAAGTTACTAGCGGACTTCACGCGGTTTCCGTTCCCGTGGGAATACGGGAATAAAATATAGCCTATGTTCACCGCAAAGAGTGTAGCTTTCCAACAGTGAAAGATTTTTTTAAATCGGTCCAGTAGTTCTGGAGCCTATTACATACAAACAAATAAAAACAAATCTTTCCTCTTAAAATATTAGTATAGATTGACCTTAATTTCGTATTATTGACCTTAAATTCGTATAACGACTTCATATTTATCAGTATTATCAGTTTTTATAATCATCGGTAATACACTCGAGAGCAATGAATCCGGGTCACTTAAAGAATCCTAAAAATCTCGGAAACTAAAAATGCTAGGTTAATGCAATAAATTGTATTTAATAGACAATGTAATACTCCTTAAATGAAGGTATTAAAACTTCTTAGTTATTGTAAAGTTATATCATAAAAAAATCAAATTTGAAAAAGGGCCACTTTCGAAGATGGAACTACGAAATTACAGCATTTGGTGTTGCTTTTGTTTGTAATCTGTCATTTATGTGGGTACATAAACCATGTTGATAGTGCTCTATATTCATTAATCAAGCTGAAATTATGTCGCTTACGCCTGAAGAATGCACCAGAATACTTACAATGCTGGAAACCGGCCGGAGTCAGCGCGATACAGCCAGGACTGTCGGTGTGTCGCTGTCAACAGTACAAAGAGTTCTCCGACGTTACGAAGAAACTAGTTCTAACCTACGCAGACCAGGAACGGGCAGAACCAGGTGTACCACAGCACGAGAAGACCGATACTTGGTGAACACCATGCTTCGAAATCGCTTTCTCACAGGAACTGAACTCACCAATCAGTTTCGACGCCTCGGAGGAAGTAACCCAAGTGCATGGACCGTAAGACGTCGGCTTGCTGAATCTAACTTAAAACCCCTTAGACCTGCAAACGGCCCTAAACTGGAGCGTGGGCATCGTATTTCGAGACTAAGGTATGCCCAGAGCCACGTAAATTGGAGTATTGAAGATTGGTCAAAAGTTATGTTCTCCGACGAATCAAAATTTATGCTCTACAAGCACGATGGAAGACACAGAGTGTATCGAAGACCAGGGGAAAGATTCAAGCAAGCATGCATCGAAGAAAAAGTAGCCTACGGTGGTGGGTCTGTACTTGTGTGGGCCGGAATTCCTTCTGAAAGTCGCACAGAGCTGGTGATCATAGAAAACGGCTCTTTAACTAGCGTAAGATATGTGGAAGAAATCCTCAATGATCACGTTGGTCCATTTATGGTCAATTTAGGTGAGGATGCTATATTTATGCATGACAATGCCCGACCTCATACAGGTAGGATTGTGAATGACTACCATCAAGAGATGAACATTACTCGTATGGAGTGGCCAGCGCGCAGCCCGGATATCAACCCGATCGAGCATGCTTGGGACGAGCTAGGCAGATGCGTAAAACAACGAAACCCTCCCCCAATCACGCTTCGTGAGCTCAAAATTGCTCTCAAAGAGGAATGGGAGAATATTCCCCAAAATCGTATGAGGAACTTGGTGTACAGCATGCCAAACCGCGTAAACGCAGTAATGGAAGCACGAGGAGGCAATACGAAGTATTAAAATTCAAGAAAATCGTAATAAAGTTCAAAAATTTCATGTTTCCTATTTTTGTTTTAAGGAGAGATCGGCAGTTTTTTCTTTATGTAATTTTGTGTTAATAAAATGTATGGTGACTCATATTTTTTTTACTTTCATTTAAGGAGTATTACATTGTCTATTAAATACAATTTATTGCATTAACCTATCATTTTTAGTTTCCGAGATTTTTAACATTCTTTAAGTGACCCGGATTCATTGCTCTCGAGTGTATTTTATCCATGTGTAACACTTATTTTATCAATTTATTTAATGTCAATGTCCTTTGTAGACATGAAATTTTTGTTTTGGGTTTTTAATAAAATTCTTAATGAGAAACCATAGAGCAACCGTGCTGGGACATCCTTCCGAGGGCTTACCCGGGGCTCCCAAAGTCCCAACCATAAGCTGTTGGGCGTTACGTGAGGTTTTTTAGTCGGAAGGAGTCCGACATGGCATCCATGATGGATTTTCCCTCACGCTAAAAAAAAAACCATAGAGCAACCAACATGGGCCCGCCTATGTATAAAAATAGTTAAGAGGGTTTATCACCCAGCGCGGACAAAATTGAAAAAGTATCAAGTGGCGTTGAGCACACTCAAAGTATTCGAATATTACGATAATACCTGACTGGGAACGCGGGAAATAAAGTGATACCTCCTCTCTCTGGAAGGCCTCCTCGGCCGGTACTAATTTCTCGCGGCCCGTGCATCGAGTTTGAGGACTCTTTTTATTACGTTATTATAGATATGTTTAAAGAGGTTTCTAGAATATTACTGATGTATTCAATTGGTGATATCATGATCAGTCTGTAAATGTAAAAAGATCACCATTTTGTAAACTAGAAGTGTACCAAAAATCGTGATGAAGTTCATCAAAGTACGACGTTTTTTGGAAACTTTATTTGTCATGTTTTGGTGATAAGAAATATATTTCGGTATAATTTTCTTAGGAGGCTTTAAAGAAGACAATACGAAGATACTTATAGCAGCTTTAATTTCTGTGTACATCAATTAATTTTATACCACCCGATTGGCAAAGATGCCTTGTTTCGTAGAATTTCTTCAAACGAGGTGTGTAAACACTGTTTTTAATAAAAACCTAGTTATGCCACGTTTATTTTGATTAGAACAATTTTTAGACAAGGAAATATATTACTCTTACACATTAATCATACTTACTAAACATTGGTAGTTTCTTTAGAAACAAACGTTTCAAACGCGTGAAATCATGTATTTGTGCGTTAACCCTCTTAAAGCCCAGTTGCTATTACATAGTAAAACAACACACATAGAATTTTAAATTTTGTTGATATCTATGCTGTTGATTGATGACACTTGGTGGAATTTGCTGCACATATTGAATAACACCACTTGTGCTGTTCCACAACATTTATTTATTTTACACTTGACCGGTTTTGCCTTGCGGCATTTTCAAAGGTACAATTAACTTTTAAGACCAGTACATCATGTAAATACGCCAGAATTATACAATTTTCAATGTAGGTACTCGAATATTTTAGAGAGCTGCAAAAGTTTCCCTAAAAGTGCGGAAATATTTTTTTCCGATTTACAAACATATCAATTACTACAAGTTCAATCTTAAATAATTACAAGTATCAAAGTGTCATTACCTACAAGTCTCCTAATTTACCCCAAAATTAGGGAGAATATCAGTGCCTATTCGTTGTTTTCATATTTTTATAAAAATACTTAGATATTTATTACAATAAATTTGTATGTTAAAATTAAAAATCTCCAGAACTCAATTAAATTTTGTTGAAATAAAGGAAAGAAGGTTTCTCAGAATAATGACCGCTTATCTTTTTATGACTAAAATACTGGTTTCCAACCTGTTCTTGTTTACTCGTCAATTTAAGTAAATAAGCTTCAGATGACGTATTTATTTAAACAAAGCAAATTTTCGACAGATTTCCGCGAACATGCAAATTATGATATTTAGATAACTACCAGTGGACATTTGACGAAAAACCAACTGTCTGTGTGGAATAGCGAAATTAAAAATTCTAATGTAAAATTACCCAGAAGTGAAATAGTCGCCTGTAGTTAAATCCCTAATAATATTATAAAAGCGAAAGTTACTCAGTCTATCTGTTACGTTTTCACGCCTATACTGCTGAACCGATTTTGATGAAATTTGGTAGTTTGAGTCCAAGGCAAGGACAAAAGCTGCCTTTTAACTGACTGCGAAAAAGGAGGGTAATAATTTTACGCGATAACATCTTCAACGCGAACGAAGCCGTAGGAACAGCTAGTGAATTAATAACTAGAACCCTGGGGGTTATCCATCCGAATGTTACCCTTCTCTCCCGACCTTAGGCAGTTGAAGTGCAGCGCTGGAAGGAGTCCGGTATAGCATCCATAAGGATCCAGAAATATCTAACCCAGTGCGGGATTAAAAATCGGTACCTACCATGGCCACGGTAATGTAAATTTTGTTTACATAATCGTATAGCTACACAATCACTGTACTATCGTCTCCGAAGACTATCGGCCACCATGACCGGAGGCCTGAGGACGGTGAGAGAGTTGCTCACCGTCCTTACAGAAGCAGGCCCATGACGGCAGCTTGACGTGAGGGATTCACGCACGCCCCTCCTTAGAAGCGGGGTCACACCCGAAACCGCGAGAAAGACGCGGGATTGCATCCGAACCACCCCCTAGTAGGCAAGACCGTAGTGGCGGCCGTGGGTCTGTTGGGAGTCCTGGGACATCCTTCCGAGGGCTTACCCGGGGCTCCCAACCATAGGCTGTTGGGCGTTACGTGAGGTTTTTTAGTCGGTAGGAGTCTGGCCATCATCCATGACGATTTCCCTCACGTTAAAAAAAAATCACTGTACTTTTGAGACAGTCGTAGTACCTACTGCATGAGTAACTTAATCAATCAATCAATTTAGCCTATAGCAGTCCACTGCTTCTGCACATAGGCCTCTCCCAATTTTTGCCACACCACATGGTCCTGCGCTTTGCGCATCCAATCAACCCCTGCAGCCTTCTTTAGGAGGTCGCTCCATCTGGCAGGGGGTCGTCCTACCCCACGTTTACCAAGTTACGGTCTCCACTTCAGAACTCACTTGCTCCATCGGCCATCAGTTCTTCTACAGATGTGGCCAGCCCACTGCCACTTCAAAACGCATACTCTGCGAGCTACGTCGACCACTCTTTTTCTCTGCTGAGTAACTTAATGGTAGTAATTTTATCTTTAATTTATAAGCGACTAGAAATTGTTCAACCTCAGAGGGACACATTCTGACAATCTGTTTGTCCATTCCAACACAGCGATAGGCAGCAATATTACCTGGGTCTAAATAAGCTAGCCAAACATCGACGTAGGTACTTAACGCTTATTATTATAATGAGAACAAAATCTCATATTAGTGCTACTTGATGGAACTGGTAGAACACGTGGTAATAGAAGCTCCTACTAGTTCTACTCTTTGAGTCCTGGGACATCCTTCCGAGGGCTTACCCGGGGCTCCCAACCATAGGCTGTTGGGCGTAACGCGAGGTTTTTCAGTCGGTAGGAGTCCGGCATGGCATCCATGAAGGATTTTCCCTCACGTTAAAAAAAAAAACTTCTACTCTTTTGTACATCTAATATCGAACTAGTGAGAAAAAAAAGTCCCGTTTGTTCAAACGTAGGACTCTTCAGTAGAACAAGTAGGAACAAACGCTTATTAATTATATTAGGTAGGTACTCTGACTATCTGTAGAGAAAAAGTTTGACTATAGTTAATGAATTATTTGTTTTGAAATGGTGACATATTTAGGTCGAAAAATTGTGTATTAATTAATATTAATTAGTCATCCATTATATTATTTGACATCAAGGTACCTTGTAGACAGAGTATTTATTCTACGCAGTTACCGCTTGTCAAGGAAAATTAACATCTATTACGTTCTTAACTTTGTAACAATGTATTTTAATTAATAATATTACTCGGATTGATTTTTGCCCGTCACTTCCTTCAAGACAGATTTTTTTTGGTGGCACTGCCTTTGAGCTCAACTAATTGTAAAAAACAGGCTAAGTGCGAGTCAAACTCGCACTTAGCCTCGGTTCCGTATCATATCATTTATTTGATTAAAATGGGGTACATAATATGGTATACAGTTTTTTTTTACATAGCACAGGCCCAATTAACTACATAATATAGCATGCAAAGTTACAATTAAATGGTATTACAGGCTACATTAAATATAGGTATCTTCTCATGTTCATGCAAATTTAATGTCTCGGTCATCTAAAGTTCATCATTATATAGGTAGGTACATCAGTCCATTTATTAATACAATTAATTCAATTTAATTCCATTAATTTAGTTACCACAATACCGTAGGTACTTACCAAAAAAAAAACGGCAAAAAATCACGTTTTTTGTATGGTAGCCTTCCTTAAATATTATTTTAATTCTAATTTTAGCATTTGTGATTATAACAGCAACAACATCTGTGAAAATTTCAGTTCTCTAGCTATCACGGGTTTTGAGATACTTACAGCGGTTCACTAATGTTTGCCATAATTTAAAATGCCATAATTTCATATGCCATACTGGTATTTGCCATAATTTCATTAGACATAACGCTTCAGTTGCCATAATCGTGAAATGACATAAAATGACTTTCACTAATTCCATTGGTCATAATCGATCAAGTGTCATAATAATTTTAATCCATAAATGTATTTGCCATAATTTTCGTTTTCAATAATGCCATTTTCCACAACTTTTATTCACCATAATATAAATAAAGATAATTTATACAACACAGATAATTTATTCACAATTAAACCTAAAACTAAACCTCATATGGTGTCTACTAACTAAGCTCGACGCTTCGGGGGGCTCCTACTTCTGGGTGAATTAAAAAAAACCACGAAGACTTAAGGCGGGAGCTCCGCTTCGCTTCGCTCCCACCTTAGTCTTCTAACCTAACCTATCCGAGTCGGATTGCACTGAGTCGGGGTGTTAACGATAATTAATTTCGACCTAACAATATTATGTATTATTTTCACAATTATGTCAAATTTTAATTATGTCAAGAGTCGATTATGAGATGTGTTACTTATGGAAACTAATTATTATGATATATGTTGTTATAGAAAGTCATTTTATGGCAAATAAAAGTTATGACTGTTGAGTTGTTAAGGCAAACGTTATTAGTATAAATGATAATAGTGCAAGTAAATATTATGATCGGGGATGATTATGGCAAACAATATTAGTGCAAATGAATTTATGGAAAACGAGAGAAGACCACTTATAGCCTCTTGACGGACGGACAGACAGACGGACGACAAAGTCTTAGTACTGCTCGTTCGCTCTAAGTTTGCCGCTCGGCTCCATACTAAAGTCTTATTTTCAATTAGACGAAGTAAATTGACAGCAACTAATGTCACTTCTTCATACAATGTTGCTTAGTTTCTATGACGAAGTGACATTAGCTACTGTCAATTTACTTCGACTAATTAAAAATTCGGGTATACACCTCTACGCCAGCGGCAAACTTAGAGCGAACGGGTAGTGATACGTTTTTACCCATTGGGTACAGAACCCTAAATAAAGAACTTACGTTCTCATGATAGAGGATACCATGGAACATCGACCTTAACCCATCAGCTTTCTGAATAAATTGTAAATCTATTACATTTTCTGGAAATTTTTAAAGCAACCCTATTGATAAGTGTTCAGCACTCCACGTTATTCCAGAAAATTTTTACCTACCTATTTAGTTTTTATTCAGAAAGCAGATAGGTGAGTCGAACTTCCATGGAGGTTTAGACCAGTACGCTACCTACGTGTTTTGTCACAATGACGACGTCATAACCCTTTGGCACACGTCACAAAATATTTTGTGACGTCATTATGTCATGCTAATTACAATATTCGCTGAAAAACTCGTGTTCCGCGACTTTCAGGAATGGTTGATGACAAAATAACAATATTTGTAACACACAATGGGTTGGGTATCTTCCTCTAGTAACTAAGAGTACAAAAAACTACCTATTCCTGCGCTCCCAACCACAGGCTGTTGGGCGTTACGTGAGGTTTTTTAGTCGGTAGGAGTCCGGCAAAGCTTCCAAAAAGGATTTTCCCTCACGTTAAAAAAAACGGTGGGACTAGACCCAAAGTTGCGCAACGAGCTATGGAACCAGCTGTGCTTGGAGTGTCTTTGAAAGATAAACTCCGAAATGAGGCTGACGCCTGAGAATCAGAGTGATCCGACTCGCTCGCAGAATAATTATGGATTATGAGGAATAAAAAAAAGCTGTAGAAGAACTACCCCGATGCGATGGAGCAAATTAGTTCGTGTAAATTGGTAGAGACCTACGTCCAGCTGTGAGGCTATGCCATAGGCTTATTTGTTTAAATTAATAAGTGAATTATAATGAATAAATTAATTATAATCTGTGGGTTACGTATACCAAAAGGTCTCTGGATACTCTGCGTGTCCAATATAATAACATCTTCAGGATGCTGTTGGGACTGCCCCGCTTCTGTAGTGCATCGGGGATGTTTGCCGAATATCAAACTGACGGTTTCGCAGCGATCATCCGTAAAAAACGGTATCCCTGATCCGCAGAGTGCGGACCAGTCACAACAGTATCCTGATGACCCTGGCGGATCGACACACTTCACCGCTCTGGAAGTGCCTCATAAGGAGAGTAATAACTGAAGGGAATAGTTACTAGTTGTTCGCATTAATTTATTTATTTAAATCGAATTCTATTTTAAAATTTAATTTTAACTTTTATGACGTTTTAATTTTATTTTATTTATTGATTTTGTGTCCATTGGATTATTTATTTTCAATTCGTTTTTATTTCCAATTTTAATTTTAGTTATGTTACAAATTGATCGGGATTTATTTTTATTTTTATTTTAATTAATTTTAATTTTAATAATTTAATTGACTGGATTTTTATTATTATTATATTATTTTTATCATTCAATTTATTATAATTATGTTATTTAAATTTTATTTTTATGTATTGCGTGTTTGTCTGTGTGTATTATGTGGTATTTTAATTTTAATATGGATCCATGGATATCTGAAATAAACAATTTTTATTTTATTTTTATTTTTTTATTTTTTTATTTATAATGATATGAGATTGCATTGATTAGAGAAGGAAAACTTGAAATGAAATGAAACCCGATTGTCAGTAAAATTACAATCGTTTAGCCAAGTTGAAGGCCTTATGGGCGGCTTGGAAAATGCTATTTATTCAATTGGGCCATAGATAGGCTCACCACCGTCCTGTTACGTGAACATTAAACTATAAGGTGAAACGTGGTTGTATGCGTATACTATGCCTCTGCCTGCCCCTTCGGGGTTAAAAGGCATGTATGTAATAATGATATTAGAAGAGCTTGTAGCTTCTTTAACCCAGTGTTCTGTAAACGATCACTGCGTTTTGCATCTTACTTTTTAGCTGCTCCTGAGCTATGTTGAAGGTTTACTGCTCAATATTCCTGACACTTGACTCAAAGGCTTGGCTTTTACGTGTTGAACGGCTTGAAATTCTATGTGGATGCTATGCCAGACCCTAGCGACTAAAACCACACAAAGCGTTACAATCTACGGCTGTAAGTCCCGGGTGGCTCAGAAATTTCAACAGCGCGTACCTAGTCACAACCACAGAGCAAATTTGTATAATTAAATTATGAGAGTCTCAACTTGCGCCTGTACATTCCTACATTGCAATGGGATCACCACCTCGGACTTGGGACAAAATAGGAATAGTGCAATGTGGTGCTAATAGTATGCCTCTGTCTCTACCTTTTGGGGATAAAGCTCTGAGTATAATACTATTATTAGGTATGTAATATAATGTACGTATGTATGTAATACTTGTAATTTGATTCGACGGAACCCAAACTACGATTACATTGTTTGTCTTTAATTTAATTTAATATTTTCACAAAATTACCACGTTTTTCGGTTTAGGGATTTCCTACCACCGAAGTCTATAATCCTATTCAATATATTCTTGGAATCGAATATACTCATACAATATTTAAACAATATAATCAGCTACGTCATCTCTCTACGTCACTTCCGGCGAAATCAGCTGACCGTGACGTTATAGAAATAACGTAAAAGAATTGAAAATGTGTTTCATAAATAAATAACTATGTAGGATTATTTAAAAAAAATGTTTAATCATTGTGCATACAGTGCATGATAGGCTTAGGTAATTAGGGTTCCTTACCTAACGTGTATGACCTTTTTTTTTAACGTGAGTCAAAATCCTCATAAATACTATTCTTCTACCAACTAAAAAACCTCACGTATCCTGCCCACAGCCCACGTTTGGAAGCCCTCGGCCTTCCGAGGGCTTCATACTCCAGGACCCCCAACAGACCTACGGCTACCACTGCAGCCTCACCTAGGAGAGATTTTCGGGTGTTATCCCGTTTCGTAGGGGAGGTGAATCCCTCACGTCACAAAATCAAAAAATCAAAATCAAAATTTTATTTATTTTACTTAGGCATTATACAGATGCGCTTGTAAAACGTCCAGAATATAAAACAAAACTCTACCACCAGTTCACAACGCGACCTACCTGAGAAGAACTGGCAAGAAACTCAGCGGGTTATTCTTTTAAATGTTCTATTTACAATTTTAAAGAATCTATAAAAACTATGCATTTTAACAATTTTTCTGAGAATCCAGCAGAGCAGGTCATTTCCAGACTTCCTTATCCAACAAATAATCATTGATTGTATAGTAGGTAGCCCCTGCAGTACAATTTACCTTTTACAAATCTTTTAAACTTATTAAGGGACATACTTTTAATTTCGTCTGGAAGCCTGTTGTAAAAGCGTATACCCATGAAAGAATTGCTGGTTTTGCTGTTATCCAGACGTGTGAAACCGTGATCATATTACTGAGACCCCGTTGTACGTCTCTGTTGCATCAGGGGTCTGATGAACCGTGATCATAGATATCAGGTGATAGATAGACTGCTGAAATTTTCACCGATGATGTATTTTTATTAGTGTTCGACCGAAACTGGTTTTCCAGCCGAAACCGAAACCGAAACCGAACTTTCGGCCCCAGGGTCAGTTTCGGCCGAAACCGAAACCGAAACTCACGTGTTCATATTGAAAATAAAAAAAAATAAAAAAAACAGCCAAGTGCGGGCAGGCGGCAGAGGGGTCCGTTACAAAAATTGGGCACAAAAATTAAGTTTGTTGTGTGGATGCTTTTTTCTGATTTTAGTAGGTATTTTTTGTTATAGCGGCAAAAGAACAGGTTGACTGTGTCTCTTCGACATCGCCAACGCTTTCAACACCTTGCCTTGGAGCTGCTTTGAGAGGCGCTTATTTACCATGGAATGCCTCCATACCTCAGTCGAATTGTCGGGGCCTATCTTTCCGAGAGGGCCATAACTTACCCGAGCTGGCTAGGGCAGGGTCGGCAAGATGTGTCGTTCCGTGTTTCATAGGGATCGGTCTTAGGACCTGTCTGTGGAATATCGGTTACGATTGGGTGCTGCGTGGTCCGTTGCTCAGAGGTGACGGCTTAATGTGTTACGTGCGTAACGTGCTACGACGACACCCTCATTACAGCGCTAGGAGCAACGCACCGAGGCGCAGCCCTAAAGGCCACCTGGGAGATCCAGCTTACATATAGGGGGCATTAGTCAGCATCGGCATCGAGCTCTCGATGACGTATCTGGGGCTCGTACTCGATAGCCGGTGGAGCTTCGGATACCATTTCCGAAGTTTGGTCCCATAACTGAGGAAGGGGGGCATTAGCCGCACTCTCATGGTTGTTTCTCAATATCAGGAGACCTAACGCTCCCTGCAGGAGACTGTACCTTGGGATCGTGCGGAGCATGGCCCTATACGGGGACCCCGTATGGGCGTAGATCCTGATGACCAGCAATGCGGCTAGATTGCTTAGCCTGCAGAAGGTGACGGCTGTCAAGGTGATAAGGGGATACTGCACGATCTCAGTTAAAGCGGCATGTCTTCTAGCCGGGACCCCTCTATAGGACCTGGAAGCGAGGGCCAAGGAGGCGCTGAAGCGGGGCCATAGGCCTTTTCCTGTGAGCAGGTCATGCTCGTGATAGAGACGGCGGGGGAGGAAGCGGAAGAGAACTCTACCACCCGAGTTTCACAATCTACGGCGGCGCCCCATACTTTCAGCTTCCATGACCTGGGCCTGAGGACGGTGACGGGGGTTGCTCACCGTCCTTACAGGCAGACCTTAGGCGATAGCGTTACGTGAGAGATTCATGCACGCCCCTCTCAAGAAGCGGGATCACAACTGAACAACCCCCCAAAGACGCGGCCGCAGTATGCATCAATCCGAGGGCATAGTCGGGGCTGCCAACCGTAGGCTGTTAGGTACGATACGCGTGATTTTTAGTCGGTAGAACTACCGTACAGTGAAAATTTTAGGCCTCTATCTGGCACTGTTCCAGCGATACAACCTCGCAACTAATAGACAGACGGACGGCTATATCTCAAGTCTCGTTAATGGGTATACTACGCCAAATCGAATGCCAAATAATCGAACATCCAAATACTCGAACGTTCAAAATATCAAACGTTTAATAAATCGAACATTGATATTGTAGGGTAGACTGGGTACGGTAGAAACATTTTTGCGTTTATCGGGCATAGCATCGGAATTTGTTAAGTTAGCGACGAAAGAAATGTATTAAACAAAAAACCTTTTATCTGTCTTCTAATGGGCAATGTTATTTGAAATCACTTTATATTAGTTTTCTGTGTAAAATTGTGTTGAAAAAAAAACGGTAATTTGTTTTAACCGTCCCCATGTCAGGGTCGGTTGAAACAGTGCTTGGGGTCAAATGAAACACATGCAAATAATACAAAATATTATAAGTTATCACGTTTTATTAGAAAAATAACAAAAACAAACAGTAAAGAACTACTCTAATAATATTTTAATGGTACAGATGAAAATTACAAATTTTTTTTTGAGTAATATAGTATAGTCTTTGTTGATACTTATAACCTAACAGTATTTTTATCAGCCTTTGAAGTTTTACATCAAGTACAACTTAAATGAAATTATAGTAAGATTTTCTTGACAGTAATATTTGCAATATTGGTAATTTGCGATATTGGTAATTTTTTTAACTATCAACAAAACAAAAATCGAACTAAACAAAACAAAATCCCGATTTTACATCTTCATATGCTTGTTTACATGTTGATAAGTCGGCCCGACATTTCGTAGTCTTTCTTTGGCGTACCCTTGGCATCTGAGAAACAAGAAAATTGAATAAATAAAATGTTTCAAACGTACCCACAAATAATGTTTCAACTGTCCCCAACCCCCCGATTGGTATAAAAAGTTTCACAGTTAGAATTATTACACATTTAATTAAAAACTAATGATACTACAATATTCTACAAACTTCAATTAAAACGAAAGAAAACTCTCAATACTCTAACTTTATACAAAATCTAAATATTTGCAAAAATGTAAGAACAAAAATACTTACTTGTTCGTCAAAAAACACAATGGGGCCTCCTATAGCCAAGCACAGCGCCCGTAGAACAACGTGATACTAAAATTCGTGTTTTGGCTTGTAACCCGCTTCATACTCCCCTTGGACCCCTCACCTCATCACGCACTGTTTACGAGATATTCGCGTTGTTTCAACCGTCCACCGTTTTAACCGTACCCAGTCTACCCTAATCTTCGGTATTTTGAACGTTCGATATATTGAACGTTCGATATTTTGAACGTACGATTATTTGGCATTCGATTTGGCGTAGTATACCCCTCGTTAATAGGGTCCCGCTTTAACCCCTCCGTGCGAGAGTTTGACTCGCACTTGGCTGGTTATTTTTTCAATAGATGCAACAAGTTCCACCAAGTGCCATCAATCAACGGTATAAATCTTCTTAAGTGTCTGTTCTAAAGATGAGTTTCTTTCTTTTACGTGTGAAGTTACTCATAGATGATATTGCGAACTCCTACCGACTAAAACCACACAGTGCCCTGCTACTAGCTCTTGGCCGGTTTTGGTTACATTCTAGAATTATAACTTAAACTGGACAACAGTGAGCCGGACCAGCGCACGTAGAGTTTCGTACAAGAAAAGCGCCAAATAATCACGTATGTTGTATGGGAGGACCCTTTTATTATTATTAGCTTTTCTATTTTTATTATTTGTTGCTATAGCGGCAACAGAAATACATCATCTGTAAAAATATAACTGTCTTACTATCACGGTGCATGAGTTACAGCCTGCTGACAGACAGACAGACGACCAACGAAATCAACGGAACCGACAACAAAGGGGTAGGGTTATGTAGTGTCCTAGGTCACCTTTTTAGAATTCCGTAAAAATTGTATTGTTAACTTTGATTGATTTGACTTGATTGATTGGAAGTCCTTTGTAAATCTTCGGTTAGTAACATATTAACTGGTTGGGCGACCCCAACCACGTCATAAGCAGAGCCAGGCACTCAAAATTCACGAACACGTGAGTTTCGGCCCGGCCGAAAGTTTCGGCCCATTTTGGCCGAAACCGAAACTGCGGCCGAAACTCGATTTTTTGGCCGAAACTGGCCGAAACCGAAACCGAAACCGAAACTTCGGTCGGTCACTAATTTTTATTGCCGCTATTACAAAAAAAACTAAAATCCAAGAAAAGTCAGTAGACTGACAATTTATATCAATTCTTAATAGATACCTTTAAACTCTAGTTTACAGACAAATATTAAGAAACTAGCTGGCCCTCGCATCTTCCTTTACGTCATATAAGGTGTGTAAAAGAAGAGGTATTTCTTCATCGGACTCATAGGAGCGAGTGAAACTGCCCTGTTTGCTAATCATAAAAGAGCTTAATGACTTAGGGTATTGTCAACGCCGAAGGAAACACCCCAACAAGCAAAATAGTCTCAGAACACATATGTTATAGGAATGAGACACTTATAAGATTTTTATATTGATTTTGGCGTTCGCAATTACTCTTATATGCGTCTCAGAAAATGCTATTTGGTTTTCGATCACGATTATTCTGATAATTAGCCTTTTAAGGGTTTATAATACTATGTATATAGATCACTATAAGCCGCACCCTCTGGTAAAAGCTTTTAGTAAGAGCAATCAGACTCACGAATGAAGGTTCTTATAAGCAGCACTTGTAAGCACTTTTAAGATTGCTTATGAGGCTAGTATAGACCCGAATCTCCTATTAGAGCTGTTCATAAGTGTGAATACACTTGATTCCATTTACACTTGTTACTTAGTTTTATAAGCGCTAATAAGTACAATATTTGAATCCGTTACAAATAAAGTAGTTTTATAAAAGCATTTGTAAGTCGTAATTGAATCTAGTTTAATGCGAGCTTATAAACATTCACAGTGACTACTTTTACTAATAACATACTTGCCACATGTTTTGGGCCAAAATAGTTCTTTTGTTTCGCAGTACGACTTTGTGAAGTTCAAGTCACAAAACCTGGCGAGGGTTCCGCACAAATTAATTGTATATTTGAGTATGACTCAAATACAGAAGAAGTGACACCAAACCACTTAGGTAGTGACTCATGAATAAATATGACAAACTTGTACTGTTAGTATTACAGCAAAAGCGCATTAACTCAAAACAATATTAATTACTTAAACAAATCGTTAATAAATACATACCTGCTTATATTCATGAACACAAACACCACCTACAGGTGTAATTTAAATATTAGGTTGTATATTTAGCGTTTTTCTTAGTGACCGACCGAAGTTTTGGTTTCGGCCAGTTTCGGCCAAAAAATCGAGTTTCGGCCGCAGTTTCGGTTTCGGCAAAATGGGCCGAAACTCACGTGTTCGTGAATTTTGAGTGCCTGGCTCTGCTTGTGACGTGGTTGGGATCAAAATAACCAGTTAATATGCTAGTAACCTAAGATTTAGAGATTTACAAACAACTTCCAATCAATAGTTACAATAAGACAATTTTATTCAAACCACAAGCAATTATAATCATTGAGAAGTATTAGACAGCTACCCCTTTTTTTTCACGTGATAGAAATTCTAAACAGACTAAAAAACCTCACGTAACGCCCAACAGCCTACGGTCGATAGCCCGGGTAAGCCCTTGGAAGGATGTCCCAGGACTCCCAACAGACAGCTACCCCTGTATTATGTCTTAGACCACCTTTTTAGACTTTTTTGACTTTTTGGTTATGGAATCCTAAAAAGGTATTCTAGGACATTACATGAACCTACCCCTTTGTAGTCGGTTCTGTATAAAAAGGGGAAACATAGGACCCCATTACTAAGTCTTCGTTGGTCGTCTGTCTGTCAGCAAGCTGTAACTCATGCACCGTGATAGTTAGACAGTTAAAATTTTCACAGATGATGTTTTTCTGTTGCCGCTATAGCAAGAAATAATAAAAACAGACAAAATAACAATATTAAAGGCGGTCTTCCATACAACAAACGTGATTTTTTGCCACTTATCTTGTACGGAACTCTACGTGCGCGAGTCCGGCTCGCTCTTGTCCAGTTTTAGTTATATAGGTACTTAATGTAACCAAAACCGGGCAACAGCGGTTTAAATATTTAAAAAAATACGCTATTTCTTAATATTTCTATCCCCATCTTTGATTTCGATCCATCCGATGCAGTCAGTGATAAGAGGGTATAGCATTGTCTCCGTTGAGGCGGTATGTCTCCTTGTAGGAACCATTTAATAGGAAATTCATAGCCTAATTGCATAATAAATGGAAGCGAGAACCCTTGCCTCGTTATTTAAAAGGCGCAAGTAGGCGCTGGAGCGAGGCCGCAATGCCATTGGTGAGCACCCTGAGTGATCGAGACTTACCGGTCCCCGCCCGCTTTGCCAGGAAGTCATGGACACTTGGAAGGTGCGATTTCAGCAACCAAGTTGGGTAAACAATACAATCGGGGCATACAACCTCATACCGGTTATCACAGATAATATCGAGCACGGGTGCTTCGATTCGGTTCGCAGCACGACGAAAAACGCAGTTAGGACACCGGGCTTAACTCATTGGTAGAGTGCTCAGCGTGGGGGCATCAGCGCCAGATCCTCATGGCAAGTCTAGAGACGGCAGTGGTAGCTAAAGTCTGTCGAGAATCCTGAGACTCCCTTCCGAAGAATTACCCTCCGCAGACAGTAGCAGGGCACCGTGTGGTTTTAGTCGGTAGAAGTTCGCAATAGCGTCCATGAGTAATTCCACACGTAAAAGAAAGACACCCATCTTCAGGTGGAGATATTTCTAAAATGAACACTTGAGAAGATTTATACCGTTGATTGACGGTGGTAAACCGGCCAAGTGCGAGTTGGACTCACGCGTGGAGGGGTAAAAGCAGGACCCTATGAATGAGCGAGATATGAGACTTAGCTGTCAGTCTGTTTATTAGTCACTAGCGGACGTCACGCGGTTTCACCCGCGTAGTTCCCGTTTTCCGTGGGAATACGGGAATAAAATATAGCCTATGTTCACCGCAAAGAGTGTAGCTTCCCAACCAGTGAAAGAATTTTTTAAATCGGTTCAGTAGTTCCGGAGCCTATTCGTTACAAACAAACAAACAAAAAAACAAATCTTTCCTCTTTATAATATTAGTATAGAAGTATAGATAAGGCTGTATCGCTGGAACCGTGATAGATAGAGAGCTAAAATTTTTACAGATGATTTATTCCTGTTGCTGCTATAACAAAAAATACCTACTAAAATTAGAAAAAACATAATTTTTGTGCCCAATTTTTGTAACGGAACTATCTGTGCGTGAATACGACTCGCACTTAGCCAGTTTTTTTTTAATACTTGAGTTTCGGTTTCGGTTTCGGCCGAAACTGACCCTGGGGCCGAAAGTTCGGTTTCGGTTTCGGCTGAAAAACCGGTTTCGGTCGGACACTACAGTTTCTTATTTCATCACGGATCCCCAAAAGATAAAAACATGGCGAGTGAATGCAGCGACTATGAGACATTATAGAACCGAGTTTGTCTATAGTGGTATAGTAGAACACTTCGAAATGCTAACTTAAAAATGGCTACCGAAAATGACTAATGGGGAACATTTTGTTATTTTAAAATTATGAATACGAATGTACAATTACATAATTTAAGAGGGGCTCTAAAATTTTCACCAGAAACTTGGTATGTTGCACGAGAAATACGAGTTCCCAGTACGTTTTTGATTAACAACATGAAATACGAACACTCTGAAAAATTATCATATAACTTGCCTTATTAATGTCCAAAATATTATTAGTAAGTATTTCAATAAAGTTTTTAGTATTATGTACACGGAGCGTGTAAAACTCCCAATATTGATAACTGAATGATTGACTGAGCGAAATGAACGAAATGAGAACTTGTAGAACCGTTGTAAAGTGCATAACAATCTAGTTTAGTTTTATAAGAGACTATTAATAGATTTGGTAGGATTGTATGGTTTTACAAAATGCCGCTACACGGCCGTTACAGACGTTAGTTGAATTCCATGAGGGTACTATTAGACTGTTAAAGAACTGAATACACTAATAAAGTGGGCCCTTTTCCGGGCTTGTAAGCGCTTATGAGTTCGTTGTAAGTATATTGAAAATTGGTCTTGGGATAATTATAAAACCGCGTTTTGCTCGTTGGGACGCCAGTTTAGAATGACCCTTACATTGAAATGAAACCTAGAAATCTAAAAGTGTAGCGAAAGTTGAGATGTCTCTAATTTATTAAAATCTACATAACTCTCAGTATTGAAACTGGTGTGGAACAATCCTTAAACTATTTCCTTTTTGACACTACAAAAATAAATGTTTTAAATCGGAACTCGCGTTGAGAAATAACAACTGAAAAAGCATTTTGTCATTCATCCCCTCTCCCAAAGGAACCGTGCAAAATATCGGAATCAAACGTATCCTAGATCTTTCCTCGGATTATAAACTCCGATTGTGCCAAATTTCATTCAAATTAATTCTGTAGTTTCGTCGTGATGCTTATTCGGGAAACAGACAGATAGACAGACAACATTTTTTAAATTACATTTTCGGCTTCAGTATCGATTGGAGAAAGCCATACAATTAAAATTTTCATAATATCTTCCATGTACTGAGTCTCGACCCTCTACAGTTTTATTAAACGTAGCTATAGAACTCTATTTTGTGACAGATATCAGCACCTAGAGTAGCAATAAATTTATCAACATGAAAATTAAAGGATATCATTTTAAAAACAAAATATCGTCGTAATTAAAATGTTAAACTTGTGATTTTGAAGTCAAAAAATGAAAAATAGAACGTATATAACAACACATTTTTTCTTTTAGAATTTAATTCTTTTTAAACGCGTCACTTATGAAGAATTAAATGATAATGTTCTGAAAAATATAGAATAAATTATTTTTTTGTTAAAAAAGTAAAGTTAGACAAACAGACTTAAAACGAAACCTTGATTAATTTAAAAGTTAGAAAAACCCCCGACTGAGTGTCCGTGTCTAAATTATTTTTCATTTTTAAAATAAAACCAAAAACATGTCCAAACTCTTAGTGCTCGTTTAAGGAGACGCGGTGCTTCGAGCGGCGCGGCCCGCGACGCGGGCCGCCAGAAACACAAACATATGGAAATGTTCAGAGCGTTCAAGGAGAAGCGTTTTTGTAGGCGTTTGTTTGAGTTGTAGCTGCCCCAGCGGCGAGTGTCGTCGCGTCGGACGCGGCAAATGAAGCGACAGGTGACGCCGCGGAGGACGCGGCGGGTAAACCAGCGAGTCTCGCAATAGAGGAACGCGGCGGATGAAGCTGCGGGTGACGCCGCAAAGGCCGCGCCAAGGAATGGGTGGGAGAGGTGCGGGGTTTGCGTTAGGAATGTCGGGCAATTAAGTTCCTAGAAAATATCGATATTAAAATAAAAATATTTTTCAAAATAAAATATCGATATTTTATTTAAAAAAAATGTAATCGATGTTTATAACCCTCTGGAGCAGAAAACGTCATGAAAGCAAAATGTCATGTACGCAAAATAAACGATACATCGATATTTATGAAAGATAAACAGGGTGTCCCACGGCTATGCCACATGGAGGAAAAGTACCTTAAATATTGTACATACATACATACATACATATACTCACGCCTTTATCCCCGAAGGGGTAGGCAGAGGCCTATACCGGCCCACATTTCACCGTGTACAATTCGGTCCCACGTGACAGGTGGTGAGCCCATCGCCGTGTTGAAATGGACCGCCGCCGTCAGAGCCTCGTCCGTTGTTCAGCAGGTGCACGAGCTTGCACGTGAGGTTGACTTGGGCCCGATGGTGTTGGTAGGGCCCCACTACACCCATTAAATACCCCCTTAAATATTGTAGATGGAACATTTTACTGAAAGAAGACATTATTTTAATTTAAAAAACAATTTAATCTATATTCATAGATTTTTAAAAACTTACATGGTTGAGCCGGGAATCGAACCCGCTACACGAGAAAAAATAATCATTCCGTAGGTTTATCATACCGATCGAAAGGCTTCATCATAAGGATTATTTTTTGCTAAGTAACATAGTGTCAAAAATAAAAGGAAGAGCATGTATTTAAACATTTGATGTGAAACTTTGTTCACAAAAATGAAAAGCTGGCATCGCCGGTGATCTCAATGAAGACTTTCGTTCCTGGATCGGGACAAATACGATGGCCGCCGAGATCCACAGATCTAACAACATTAGATTTTTTATGGGGTTATGACATGTAATTTTTTTTATACCACTAAGGTGGCAGACAAGCATACGACCCACCAGAAGGTCACCGCAGCCTATATTAAATGTAGTTTACAAGAAATGCAAATGTCCACGAGCTACAAACAGAACTTGGACGTATTATTATAAATATCCACCACACCAAGATCAAAAGATCGACCAGGAGTAAAATAATCAAAATTGTGCGACTTTGTATTCAACAATATGGGACTTTTGCATTAAAAATGTTAAAATTCATGGTCTTCCGTTTATTTCTGACACAATGTTACTTAGCAAAAAATAATCCTTATGATGAAGCCTTTCGATTGGTATGATTAACCTAAGGGGTAATTATTTTTTCTCGTGTAGCGGGTTCGATTCCCGGCTCAACCATGTAATTATTTAAAAGTCTATGAATGCAGTTTAAGTTGTTTTTTAAATTAAAATAATGTCTTCTTTCAGTAAAATGTTCCATCTACAATATTTAAGGTACTTTCCCTCCATGTAGCATAGCTATATCTCTGTTGTACAGACACGACAACTTCAATTTTTTTTAATACGAGTAGTACATGTAGATGGAAAACACCCAAACTTGGAAAATTTTTTTTTTTTCGATCGGCCCATCGGTTTGAACCCCAGATCAGACTCGGGAATCAAACCCAAGACCTCAGTGTGGCAGTCGCATGCACTTTCACTCCGCCACCGTGGCGGTGGCAGCCAAGTGTTAACGTTATATTTTACATTTTAATAGTTTTGGTAATTCAAATTATCGATATACATATCATTATCATTTATAGATAAAGTATAATCCCTAGTCGAGACGAGACGCAGCGGGTGTCGCAGCGGGTGACGCAGCGGGTGACGCAGCGGGTGACGCAGCGGGTGACGCAGCGGGTGACGCAGCGGGTGTCGCTGCGTACCACGCGGCGGATGCAGCCTCGAAGGAAGCCACGCCGCACGCGTCGCTCGACGCCCCGCGTTTCCTTAAACGAGCTCCTACATTTCTATATGTTTGATTTTGCGCGTGACGCTACGCGGGCCGCTTCACGCGCCGCCTGACTATAAACGGTCAAATCGCTTTACGCGCCGCTGCAAGCCACGCCGTACGCGACGCTTGACGCCCCGCGTCTCCTTAAACGAGCCCTTATATTTTTTGAGGAGTTGGGTACCAAACAAACAAAATGTTTCTTTTCTCATACAATGTATGTTTTTTTTTAACGTGAGGGAAGTCCTTCATGGATGCTATGCCGGTCTCCTACCGACTAAAAAACCTCACGTAACGTCCAACAGCCTATGGTTGGGAGCACCGGGTAAGCCCTTGGTAAGATGCCCCAGGACTCCCGACAGACCACGCACGCCCCCCCCCCCCCCCCCATACGAAGCGGGATGACATCCGAAAAACCCCCAAAGAGGCGGGATAGCACCCGAACCCCCTAGGCGCAGCCGCAGGTGGTAGCCGTACCTAGGTCTATCGGGAGTCCTCGGACATCTTTCCGAGGGCTTACCCGGGGCTCCCAACCATAGGCTGTTGGGCGTTACGTGAGGTTCTTTAGTCGGTAGAAGAATAGCATCTCTGAAGGATTTTCCCTCACGTTGTAAAAAAAGGGTGTACTTAGATCATGTTCACATACCAAGTTTAATGGCCATTTTAACGGCAGGTCTCTCAAGCGACGATCACTATTAAATTCCGATGCTGTGTTATGTACCTAATTACCTTGGCCATAACGATAACTTTAACCTTGGAGGTAAATAAAATAACACAATGGTGTAAACATAGTATTTATTTCTTACAGTTTACCTATATAAATACATTATGGCTCGCAATACTTGTGAGGCTTTGTCCTCGATAACAGCGGCAATATTGAAGCGGAAGCGTGAGCGAGGTAATATGAATCTAAATAAACATACAAACATAATAATCACGCCTTTATCCCCGAAGGGGTAGGCAAAGGCATAGTATACGCCCACATTTCACCTAATAGTTATAAAATGTATACGAAATACCAAAAACTATAGGAAATTACTTTGCTTAACATTTACAAGGTTTTAGATGAATGTAGAAGAAATTCCGGGACCGGAACCGGAACCAACCTTTCATATGCATGGCCTTGATAAAATGTTATATGGAACATTATTATTATGTTTACTGCAGTCGCAATTTATGGAAGTCCAGAGGAGATTAAACGGTAAATTGTAATAACTTTTGGGAAATCGCAAGTAAAATAGAACAAATATAAATTTTATTTTTCGTCAAACCAGATTGTGAAGATTCTTAAGCGGTACGTAATAATCCGGGCCCGCTAAAGAGTTTAAAATAAATTATTAAGTATAAAGTGTTTCGCTGTGGTTCCGCTCGCTGCGCCGCTGTCATCGAGAACAAAGCCTTACCCTACCTATTTAACATCAACTATGATATATTATTTACACCTATATACCTACTATTTATATTTGCAATTTGTACAGTGTTTGCGTTTTATGACCTCCACATTGTGTGCGGTAAATTACGGTTTTTCTAATGAGTTTACCGCGTATTCCTGATTATATTAGGTACACTTGGATTGGGAGGAAAAATAAGTTAGTATTTGTAATGAATGATTAACAAATATCACATTAAATAGTTGAGTACATACCTACATTATTTTACACATCATCGCAAATAGCACAGATCTTTAGTTTTTTTTTAAATTTTATCTTACTCGTTTACACAATTCGAAGTCTTTTAAGTTTTCGTCTTTTATATTTTAAGGTACGATTCCGAACTCGGCAGCAAACAACACTGCTACTGCTGCAGTGCAGCCATTGAGGTGCTGCGCAGCAGTCTTTCTGCCGCGTTGGTTCCGAGCAAGGCAGCTGTGCGGCGCTGCACGTGGTGTTATACTTTCATATTATTATGTTTAGTGGCAAAGCGTCAGTGCTGCCGCTGCATTGCAGCGTCGGCACTTCTGCCGAGCTCTGTATGTATCCTAATATAAATGTATAGAGCATGTATGGGGACCAGTGGTGCTGTCGCAGCACTTCAACGGCAGCAGTGCTGCTTGCTGCTGAGTTCGGAATCATGCCTTTAGTCCTTACTAAAAGCTAGTCTTTTCTTAGTAAAGCGGTGGAAATTACGGAGTTTCGAAGATCTTTGTATTGTTGAGAGGATATTTCAAATGGGAAGTGATAGTGATTCTGATTCTGAACAAAACTGTAATGGCCGGTAAGTAATAAAATGCAAACAAAAAATAACATTAAAAGACATAATATACAAAATGTAGATTGCGCAAAAGTTACTAGTACGGTTACGTGAGATATATGACCCAGCTAAAGATGCTATTTCATTGTCGTATAACAGACAAAACATAGTTTTCATACTATCAAAATTTTGAGGCATTAGGTACCAAAATTATCGTTCTTCATCGTTTTTAGGGTTCCGTATCCAAGTGGTAAAAACAGGACCCTATTCATGAGACGTCGCTGTTTGTCTATTTATCTATAAACAGGCAGACGGACGGCAAAGTCTCACGAGCTCAAATATGTAGATATTGACGCTAAAACAATTTCAATATTCCTATTTGCGCTATTGGTGTTAACACATAAGAAGCGATCATCTAAATTAAGTTTCTAGAACAGACATTTAAAATATTTGAAGGCATTTAGTAATATTTATAATACATACATACATACATATGGTCACGCCTTTATCCCCGAAGGGGTAGGCAGAGGCATATTATATGCCCACATTTCACCTTTGTATAATTTGTCCCCCGTAACATAATAGGTGGTGAGCCGTATTGCCGTGTTTAAATGGACAGGCGCAGGTTGTGACTGCCTGCTGTTGAAAATAAAGCTTTCAACTTAGCTTAACGACTGCCATTTTACTGGCAACCGGGACCAACGACTTAACGTGCCTTCCGAAGCACGGAAACGCTCAAAATAAATGTCACACAGTGATCACATGGATGGTCACCCATCCATGGACCGGCCATAGTGAAAGTTGCTTACTGCAGTGATCGTTTACAGAACACTGAGTCCGCGGGGCCACGAGCGCTTCCGAATATTTATAATAGCATTTAGTAATACGGCAATACGGCTCACCACCTATTACGTGGGACAAATTATACAAAGGTGAAATGTGGGCATATAATATGCCTCTGCCTACCCCTTCGGGGATAAAGGCGTGACCATATGTATGTATGTATGTAGTAATATTGGTATATCCAATCCTGCCCGATCTGGCAATAATGTAAACATGTCATGTTTTGACAATCGTTGTCTAAGACAGATTAGTAGAAAAATATAGTATGACAAATCATTGAATTTTTTACTATCCTGAGTAGGTATTTTAAATGAAAATAAACTATCATTAAGAAGTTATTTGGTGTCTGGAATATAATCAGGGTGAATACTCAATTGCAAGTAACTATGGATGTACAGGATCAAATGTGTTTGTTTACATTTTTGCGCAAAGCTTTTGAAATACAGTATACTTACCTATATTTCAGAATCGTCATAGCTTATTTACAAAATTATGTGAGGCAGGCACGCAGAACGATTTGGGAATTAACAGATGGTCTTATTCTGGTACTACGAAACTTTTGTGCAATCTAATTAATATAAATAACATAATAAGAATAATATAATGACTACAAGGCATACTATGGCTTTACTTATATTTACATTTAAAATTAAATTAGAACTATTTACATAAATTTATATAAATTAATATCATTTTTGGTGGAATGTATTTTATGAACTTAGTGTCTAACTTAGCTTAACCTAACATTGTAGTTGAGTCGTTTTTTACTGACACACTATATTTATAACTAGCTGACCCTCGCCACTTCGTTTACGCCACATTATGTGTATGAAAGGAGAGGTATATTTTAATCAGACTCATGGGAGCGAATGAAACTGCCCTGTTTGCTTAATCATAAAAGAGCTTAAAGATTAAGCTCTTTTATGATTAAGCCAACACGCCAGTTTAGATTTACAATCACATCCAAAGGAACCCTTTACTGTTCGGTGAAAGTTGAGATGTCTCTAATTTCTGAACTACAAAACCCTCAACATTGAAACTTGTGTGGAACAATGCTTAAAATACTCCCTTTATAAAACAAAAAAAAAATTTGAAATCGAACCACGCGGTGAGAAATTACAGCTGAAAAACCATCTTATCTTTCATCATTTCATCGGGATTAAAGTATCCTAGAACCTTCCTCGGATCGTAAGCTCAGATTGTACCAAGTATCATTTAAATCCATTCAGTAGTTTCGGCGTGATGCCTATTCGGAATACAGACTGATAGACAGACAGACATGAAAAGTATAATTACATTTTCAGCTTAAGTATTGATTAGAGAATGCCCTACAGTTAAAATTTTCAAAATATATTCCATGTACAGACTCTCAACCCTCTACAGTTTTATTATATGTATTGATAGATAATCAAGTAGGTATTCAGTCCAGTAAAATAAGACCAAAAAATGTAGAAACTCGGAATTTTTTGAAGCGGCCTAGCCTATCGCCAAAAGCACATTTTTTATATGTCATTAAAACAATGGATAAATTCATAAACTGGTAATAAATTTTACATTTTTGAGAATCACATACTGAACAAAAACTTTAATGTATTTAATTCGTAGGTATTTACAAATTCAAATTACATTTTGCTTTTAATTTATAATGCCAAATAAGGTAAACAGCGTTTTCCTTATTAAGTGTTAAGTTTTGTTATTTACGAGTATAATGGGTCATCATTAGCGTTTCATTTACTTGTAACTACGTAATCAAAAAGTCAATTTTGTTAATCCACAAAATAATAATAAATGCAGAAGTAACTCTACATAAAAAAAAGTGTGTTCGATTGAAGTAAAACTTCTTTGCCATTGACGGCATCAAATGTCATTCATTCGAATTTTAAATAGCTGAAACTACGTTTCCGCTACTCAAAATTCAAATACATAGTAAGCGTTACTTCCATCAAAAAAAAAATCTGAGTTACTCCCTAGTCGCGCCTAAAGAAGTTTTACTTCATAAATCTGAGTTACTCCCAGTCGCGCCTAAAGAAGTTTTACTTCAAAAGTGCGCTCAGGCTACGGACACATAGATAGACACTAGACGCCGCTCACGGAGTACGATGTCAAGGGATTTTCATGGTAATTTCGTTACTGGTTTGTGCTCGAGTGTGCGTAGCCGAGAGTAGGTTTGAAGAAAAAAAAACATAGGTAGGTACATCACATTGCTTTCTGTACCTTATTATTTTGTGGTTAATCGGAGTTAGGAATACAGTAGGTAGGTACCTATAATGGCTACGGGAAGTACTGTATTTATGTCAGAAAAAACAGTTAGATTGTAATATATTTACTTATTTAGCGAGATTGTAAACTTTCGAGATATTGTAAACTGTAAAAGATGGTATGTTGATTCTATTGAAATAGTGATCATTATTGATTTTCATCATCATTTAAATCGCAATATCTCGACAGTCTATCTTGCAAGGTAGATTACAATGAAATGATTTTTAAATTTTAATCAAGAGAGATCCACTGGTTTCGGTTTGCAGTGCATCATTTCTGTCGCGCACTCTTTAATGATCACCATACACGTTCAAGTAGGTTGGTATACTTGCGCAAGTCAAGGACCACAGCATAAATGATGTTCTTGGAAAATATCCCATCTTATTTGTTTATTTACACATGAATTGTGACGAGTACTGAATGATAATCAGTTATACTTATATTTATGTATTTCTTTGCCTTTATTGAGCACACGCACTATTTACCTTATATGGATGTGTACCTACTCAATAAGGTGAAGACGACTTCAGTTAGGATGGTTCCAAGCGGCGTGTGAGGCCCGATATATTTTCCGAGATTTGGCCTCCTTGGAGTGAAGTATGGTGTACACCTTAGACCATATAACACGGGACTAGCCTTTGCGAACCACCGCATACAAAAATATTCTGCCAGTTTTCATACAAGTGAAGGGGGAAACACAAAGACATATAAAATTTCATTGCATTTAAAAATGTATTAATTGACAAACGCGTAATGGCTTTTGTGTGTTAATTGTTATTGTACAGTCAACTACAATGTAATGTACTAGTTTAATCATATAAAATGATGTACTGATGTACAGGCTTTTCATAAAGCCAAAAGACCAAATGGTCATGTGCAATGGCAGAAAACAATGCTTAAGTAAGGCGCATCCTGTGGTTAGATGATCTAAGGTGTACACACACCAACAATTTGAACGAGTACCTACTCTTTATAGCACAGTAGTGTTCAGTTGGAGTGGTTCCTGGCGGGGTGCGTGTTGTGTGCGGGGTGGGGGTGAGTGTGAGGGGGGTGTAGTGCGGGGTTGGCGACGGCGATAATACTGTCACCACGTGCTGCTACTATGTGTGGCCGGGTCTCCTCGCCCTCCTGGAAAGACAATGTGATATCAGTCTTAGCTGTTGACTACTAATATTCATTGACGGACATTTTCCTGAAACTGTGGGTACATTCTACTATAATATAACAAATGTGAAAAGTTCGTGAAGATATTAAGATGTTTGTTACTCAATCACGCTCTAACGGCTAAACAGCTCGGGGTGAAATTTAAACGAAGCCGCGAGCAACATCAAGTTTTAAATAAACGACTAGAGAAACCATGTGGCGACTACTAGCGATTAGAGGCAAATCTTAAAGTTCTCAAGACTATTTGACAGTGTCCCTCAAGGTAGCAGCTCTATGATGTGTTGTTTCACGCTCCGCTTGAAGAACTTAGAGTTGTTGGATGATGGAAACAATGAGTTGTCTGAGCGTTCCAAAATACCATGGTTCAACAAATAAACAAACTCTTTAATCGATTCTGGCGAAAATTCCCATCACTGTAGTAGGCATGGTTTCAACGTTAATGCTCGCCACACACGTTCAAGTATACTTGCGCAAGTCTAGAGGCCGTAGAGACAAGCTAGTAAATCGTTGCGGAGAAGAGTGAAAATCAATGTGATATTTACCGGAGGTGGAGTGCTGGTGCTGGAGTAAGAACACCTGGAATCGGCGTCGTCGCTCTCCGCCTTCACACCCCACCAGCTGGAACGTACACAGAATGTATAAAAATAAGTATAATATATAAGTGTGTCTATCAGTCGTCTAGATCCCATAGCACAAGCTAATATTAGCTTAATTTGGGCTAGATGATGTTGTGTGAGATTGTCCACAAATATTAATTTACCAAGGCTAATCCGTATCCAAATCATCTAACAAAGAATTTTGCTTAATTTGTGGTTTAAGTGACTAAAATCCATAGAACATTATTTGAAATTAAAAACAATAATTATAAAACTAACAATAATTGCACGGATAGGACTGATTATCGTGATGTATCGTAGTAGTTCGACTGTTTTTCAGTAGATGGCGTTAGTCACCACTCAAATGAAAGCTCATGTATTGTATTATGATTAGTAATTATGGGTACCTATTGGAATTGTTCCTGGCTGCATCAGGACTGGCTCTAACCCCATTGCTTTCTTCTGCTTCCTGTACATGAAAAAAAAAACTATTAATAATTACATATTTCATTTTTAAATAGAATTGTCGTCAGAAAACACAGGCGCGAAATTTAGTTTTAAGATCAGGTAAACAGATTTTAAACTGTTGATTAATAAGTAAAACTGAAACTGGTATTGAAATACAAATAGCTAATCGAAATCAACATGAAATTGAAATAGAAAAATATTATCTAGAAAACTATCCATGCAAGCATTACCCATTTTGAATTTGCCGATGCAATATTATATATGGTTGATGATGATATACTAATATGGTTCTAAATAGAAGCTCATGCAAAAATTATAAAAAGGACAGCACCTATTTAATGTTTGCTACTCACCGTATCTGAAATGCCATTACCGTTCTAAAACAAAATAAACTACAATGCATACCAAGTTCACTGCTTTTTCATAAGCATTTCACAAATGTAACATCCTTACCTTTAGTAAAAAATTTGCTAACCAATCTAAAAATTATAAAAGGCACATTTATTTACATCTGGGTATAACAAAAAGAAAGTGCTTCAAAATTAATGCAACAAAAAATAATCCCTGTGAAACTATTTTCAAATCAGGAGTATTACAAGGTGTTATTATAGGACCAATTGTGTCTAGTATATAGCTTAGGTGGTTAAATATTAACAGCCTAAGCTATAGGGCAATCTATCTAGTTTGATGTAAAATATTGATATTTTTAATGAAACATAGTCATAGAGCTCCGATGTATCTACTAAGAATAGCAGGCAGTTAGATTCTTATTGGAATAAATGTACATTTATGTATTCTTTAAGGCATCCACTTTTTATCTCTTTTTTACTCCTGGTTAGACTTGATTTTGAGTCGATTCACGGGTCCCAGGTACAATTATATGTACTTTTAATAGATTTCAAAATACAATAGTAACAGCACTTGTAAGTATGTAGCGGATCAGACATATTTACGAGTAATAACGACAAAATATTTAATTATTGTGATTTCTATTGACAGTTTGACGGTTGGAATGATATACTTACTGAAGTAACCAATGAAGTAACATTAAAAAATGAAATTAATATTGATGTCATTATCACTACAGTGTCGGAGCTGTTTAAAGTGCAGTTCTGCATTCAATTACTGTAATTGGCAGAAATTAATAAATAACTTCACAGGCCTGGACAAAGGCCATGAATTAGAAAGAAATCGTAGTTGTTATATTATCCTGTTTTGAATAATTTGTTGTTTTTCACGCTCAAATAGTTCTGTTTTAGTTATTGTCATGAGTTCTTTCGTATTTTTAATAATCTCATAAATAATTTCAGTGTTCACTTCAATAAATTGAATCTTACCTATAAGCATATTTTTTTTTCTTCTTGTTCTTGGGCTTTCTCGGTTTGAGAGTATGCCAAAGTCAAGTAAATTTCATTGTGAAATTTATACAGGTAAATTTTTGAAAAGGGCTTGGATGGCCAAATCCGAAACTATAAGGAATAGCTAAAAATGCTCAAAGGAGTTACGAGCCCGATTTTGATAAAACTTATAACCTAATCATTAGATTTTTGAAAAACCTATAATCCTAGCTGGGAATCGAACCCATTGATTTTGAAAAAAAAAACACACCCTTTATTATTACACCATACGATAGTGTCGCCGATAAGGATCAAATTCTGCGAAGTAATGATATACGGTAAATTTAAGGAAAGGTAGGAATTTTATTAGAATTCATATTTTACGTACATAAATTTTGTATCATAATTTGTTGCGTTCGAAATCCTAGAATAGATCGTAACTATTCCGTGTTTTAAATCATGCTCAGAATGATTCTTTGGAGAATATTCTAAACGGAATCAATAGCATTGAACGCAGTACGATCCTTGAGGTCTCGAATCCAGCTATGTTTTGATAACTATGGTCTACATTTTCAACAAATAATCAGTTTACGTAAGAAAATTAATTTTATTTTGTTAAAGATGAGCACTTTCCTTTAGTTTGCCGTATGTCATTACTTTCCAGAATAAGATCCTTAATAGCAACACTATCGTATGGTGTAATAATATAGGATGTGTTCTTTTTTTCAAAATCAATTGGTTCGATTACCAGCTAGGATAATTGGTTTTTCAAAAATCTAATGATGAGGTTTTAAGTTTCATCAAAATCGGGCTCGTGACTCCTTTGAGCATTTTTCGCTATTCCTTATAGTTTCGGATTTGGCCATCCAATCCCTTTTGAAAAATTCAAGTTTAATACCTATGATATGTCGTCTAATGTTTCGACCAGGTTGCATTACCCGTGGTCACAGGATGACTCAGCTATCGACAGTCAGGAAGCAAAACAAGGTAATAAACATAACCCATAAAAATAAATAATAATATAAGTAGGTAAGGTACTCATAGTTCAGAACGCGATGTTTTCAAAATCGTAGCTCGTATGTTTATGCAAACATATCTACTTATTATTATCTCGCCTGTCCTCCAGGTAGGCAAAGACTATGGCGCTATGGCTTTCCACTTTCGCTTCTTCTACTTTCTTAAGTGTTTTTATGCACGCTCGCCGGTTAAGCTTGTCCTGACCTTTTTCCAAAGGTCTTTGATTTGATCAATTCATTCTATTTTCAATGCATTTTTTGTTGTATGGCTTTTGCAATGCGAGTTTTTGAAGTGAAACTTCTTTATCGGCGTTGGAAAAAAATTTGCGTCACGTCACGTCACGTCACGTCACGATTTTTGGTTACGCGCCATCTTTGTTCTGTTCCCCACCACGGTGGATTCGAATTAAGAGTACTTTATTCAGGGATAGCATGTCATTTAAGGGTTTTTGGACTTTTGGGCTTTTGGACTTTTGGATGGGACATTGGTACTTTGGGTCTTTGGAACTTTGAGACTTTGGGACTTTTGAACTTTTGAACTTTTGGACTTTTGGACTTTTGGATGGGACCTTGGTACTTTGGGTCTTTGGGACTTTGGAACTTTGGGACTTTGGGACTTTGGGACTTTTGGACTTTTGGACTTTTGGACTTTTGGATGGGACCTTGGTACTTTGGGTCTTTGGGACTTTGGGACTTTGGGACTTTTGGCCTTTGGGACTTTGGGACTTTGGGACTTTGGGACTTTTGGCCTTTGGGACTTTGGGACTTTGGAACTTTGGGACTTTGGGACTTTTGGACTTTTGGATGGGATCTTGGTACTTTGGGTCTTTGGGACTTTGGAACTTTGGGACTTTGGGACTTTGGGACTTTTGGACTTTGGGACTTTTGGACTTTTGGACTTTTGGACTTTTGGACTTTTGTACTTTTGTACTTTTTGACTTAATTTAAGGTGAGGTGAAAATTAAGTTTATGAAGAAGTTTCACTTCTTACGTGTGTACACTAAGTACACGCAATTTTTTTTTATTTGTGATCTGTTTTAACGATGATTCTTAGAAAACTTTATTGTCACATCAAAGATTGAGTTATTTATTAATTTCTGCCCGTCAATAAATTGAAGTTAGTGCTGCCGGATAAATATGATTAATAAATTGATGTTAGTCATTCCCATTAGTTTCATTCATCATTCATCATTCTACATGAGGGTGTTAGTGCCATGTTAGAACTAGTCGGTGAGATCTACGTGTGCTGTGGGAGCGACCTGTCGCGGACGCTTGGCGGGCGCGGGCGGCTCGTCGTCGTCCCGCTCCCGGTCCTCGCCCGTTGACGCTGTTGGCGGGAGACTGGAAGGTAACGAAAAACTAGTTAATGTTTTAGTAAAATCACAGAACAGAAATGAAACTATAACATATTTAGGTATTATTCTTCACATCAAGTAGTAACTTTTCTTTCTACACATCATTATTTTTTTTTAACGTGGGGGAAATCCTACATAGATGATATGCCGGTCTCCTACCGATTAAAAAACCACACGTATCCTGCCTAGGAGCCTACGGTTGGGAGCCCCGGGTAAGTGGGGTAAGGATACCCTAGGACTCCCAACAGTTCTTCACATCATGGCGGCCACGAATTCAATATTGTTTATTATTCGATACGAATGGTTAAAATCGTAGAACGAAGGTGACTAATGCGTGCGACAACTATCAATTTTCATCTGCCTACAATGTTATTTTTTAAACAGCAACTAACGACAATTTTCAAAATAACCCGCTCTTGTGGTTTCCACACTTTTAGTGAATTGGGGGCCTCAACCTCAACGTTGACGTCCCGATGAGATTAGAAAATAAAATACATTTTATTAACAAGAATTTGGGCCAGGATATTTAGTCTTTTCAAAAACTCGAGAGTTGTAAAAGAACAAACTTTGACAGAAGATGTTGCAACTGGGATAAAGGAAGGAACCTACTATCCCCTGAAAGAATATACTTACTTATAATACCTATAACATTGTATACATCTAATACCAAAAGGTAGACTAATTCAACTTACCCATGCTTAGAGTAATGCAGCCCCGCCCTCCTGACCAGCTGCCTCGCCAGCGGGAACAACTCGTCTCTTCTCGTAAGAAGCGCGGGCACGCAGCGGCAGATCTGAGCTGCTGCTTCGTTCACCATTACCTGAGAAAATTGAATTTCCTTTATATCCTGTCCTTTTTGCGGAATTCTCCAAAGATTTCTAGTGTGGTGTGTATGCGGCAGTTCATTTACTAAGTCTTTAGAGTGCTATTTCATGGCAGTCTGTGGCAGAGAAAGTAGAAGACTCTCTCTGAAAGTATTCTGACATGCTTCAGCCTCCAACTCTAGGGATTCTAGCCCAGGATTTATTTACACTTGAACTTTGCCTATACCTTTTTTAGGTAGACTAATAGATGAACGCGGCTCTGCACGCATAACATTCGGTTATTGAATATTTTTCTGTGGAAATTAACATTGATTTTTGTAGAAGCGTACAACAATCTCATTTTAAAAACCACGTCGTATAAAAAGAGCACACAAACAAACAAACACGGTTTCTTTTTCATTGTAAGGTAAAGATGATGTATGGTGATAACTGATAAACATTCATCTATACTTATAATAAATCTGTAGAAGTGAAAATTCTGTACATTGAAAATATAAAAAAAATAAATAGCAAGAGGTGTTACTAGACCGACACCGAACCCAAAAATGTGATTAAAATTTTTTTTGTCTGTCTGTCTGTCTGTCTGTTTGTTCAGGCATCACGCAAAAACTACCGGTTCGATTACGATAAAACTTGGTATAATTATTCTTTAATATCCTGGGCACCACACTGGGTACTTTTTATCCCGGAAAAGTACACTTATTATAAAATAAAAAACGAACTTAAGTCGTATAAAGTTATTATCAATTATTGCTTAAACGGTTAATGGTACGATGATGAAATTCAGCATGAGCGTTGTTTGTTACAATTTGAAAAAAGTAATTTTACCAGTTTTGCAGATTCCACCTCCAAAGGTATAAAAAAGGAGGGTCAAGTTTGTATGGGACAACGCGATTCCTTGGTCCGATCTGCTTAAAATTTGGCATATAGCATTATTAACATAATTGATGGAAGACGTGTTCCTTATTTTATTGAAATTTATACATTATCGACCTAAAAAGGGAATGTAAATTATTTTGGAGCTGATTTTCTCCGGAGTTGATATCAATACTTCTTAAATACTCTTATTTTTGACTTAAATTACTTTTTATTTTGACACAATTGAAATTCATTCCGAATGACATTGTCATTTTCATGATTTTATTGTTAATTTTTTTAAATTTTGTATAAAAAGAAATTAATATATGAAAGAAGAAAAATCGAAGATGGCTAGCCAGGAATAATGAAAGACCACGCTTCAGGTAGTGTCCACTGTGCATTAGAATGAAAGATTATCAGCGACTGGTCATGGAAGGTATGAACTTTATTCTATAGTGCTGGCTGCATTCGGTGCAGGACACAGACTCACTAAGTCTTTGTAAAATACGGGAATGGCCTCTACGAAGATCACATTTGACAAGTAAAAAGAGCCGTTAAAATGAACATGAACGCCTAGCAGATGAAATTTACATGGTTATTAAGTTAACAGGTCTTGATTGGACCATCTGTATTATGAGGACCAAGTCTACTGTGTTCGGTTTTCCCATACGTCGTAGGCTTACAGTAGGTATGACTGGGACTACCTGAAGAAGGAACTAAATTACGATGTCAATTGCTTAGAAGAGAAGTTGAGTCAAGTAGTAGTCTAGCCAATGAATTAAGAAATGTATTTAATAAATTAATTTACATAACTCATATAATATGTATTATGAATTTGTTAATCAGAAATCTATCTATCTAACTACTATTACGAATACGAATGTTTGTGAGTGTGGATGTTTGTTACTCTTTTACGCTGTAATGGCTGAATGGATCTGGCTGAAATTTGGTACCAACAAAGATAGGTTAGAGACAGTTTAGGAACTAAATTTCACGCAGGTGAAGCTGCGGGCATCAGCTAGTTAAATAAATATTCATGAACATGTTGATTATGATTTTATGTTAAGTGAGGAGTAAAATATTGTGTAAAAACAAAAAAAAAACAAAACATGCTAACCTCATGTAGCGTCAACGGTTTTTCAGGCTTTCTCTTGCAGTCAAACCGTCCATATATTGCCGCATACTTCCTAATCTCCTCCATCCTCCTCGGATCCGACTCCGGCATCATCATTACCAACTCCAAATCCTTACACATCTTCTTTTTAGTGTTCTGCGGCTTCGGTTCCAGTTGAGGTAAATGTTTGCTCAACTTTTCCGCAGCCAAAGCCAACTTTTGAACATGAACATCTAAAAGAACTGGTGTTAGTTGAACTGGTGATGTGACAGAGCTTGGACTGGATCCAGCTGAGGCAGGTGGACATGCGCTTTGCGGAGAGAATGACCTAGAAGCTGTTGAAGTTATTGGAGCAGTTGGCGCAGGCGATGATGGTAGGACTATTTTTGTGAAAGTATTCGGTTGGTGAACGGGACTAGCGTTTGGAGCTGATGCTGTCGAGCCACAGCTGTTTTCAGGAGCACCGGGTGATGGACTGTACATTGGTCTACTACTTTCTGGAGACGCTACTGTTCTGGGAAGGTTGGGAATGGATGGAGGCATGTTTAATAGTCTTTGGTTACACTGGATGAATGGGTTTTCTGTTGGACAAAGGTTCGGGACGATAGGTATTTGAAAAAGGGCGGGATTGTTGACCCATTCCTGGAGGGCTTTCTGTAGACGTCTGACATGGAGGGGTTTAGAAGCCATTCCGACGAGCGCCATGATTTCTAGAAACTCCTCCTCGCCGGCGTCACAGAGTTGTTGAACGTCATCTCCGCCTGTAAAAAAGACAATTACTATTTAAATAAACAAATAAAATTTAAAACAAAATATTTGAAACGAATCACTTAACTGGTCTAAGCTTAGATCAGAGTATCGACGATCGTAAGTAAAAAATAAAATAATCTTTTAGTTTGGGTTGTTAGATTCTAATCACAAAAATTCCACCAAAAATAGGGAAATCACGGAAAAGAAGACATACACAATGTGATGTCTATAATCATTCATACCAACATGGAATCATTTAAAAAACACATAAGTGGTTTATCAACAATCCATCCAACCGCAATCTTACAAACAAAAAGCAAATCACAAACGTTTCTTAGGAAAAAAAATTCATTCAAGAAACTTCAAGAGAATAATTATGATTTCCCAAAGTCCAAAAAACGGACCTCTTTATTACCGGTTCTTTCATTCTCATGACAGAAAAAACTAGACTATTGTAATGTTGTAGCCAGATAGATTAATCCCAGAAGCATTAATATGCAAGACTTTCTTGTGGCGCAAGTTCATTTCGCTATCATTGTTCCACACAAAAACGTGAGATACGCTTAAAAAATATAAACTCACACACTAGTTTTAATTTAGGCAAATATGCAAATAGTTACGTGACCATTTTGCGAAGGGGCGCTAAGAAAAAAAAAACAAAAGGATAAGGCCGACTGGCCAAACCCTTCCTTAGCGCAAGTAATCGGTGGTATTAAAAAGTAAAAGATTAAAAAAGTAATTTGCATGTCTACGCTGAGCGCGCGTTTTTTAGCCGTATGGAAATTTACTTTTTTAGTCCTATTTCTTTATTTGATGATGAGAAAGTGTTTTTTCTTGTGTTCCTATGTTGATAATAATGAAGCATCAGCATCTGGTATCAATACAGAATAAAGTATAATGAGAGCAACACAGTTATTGGGTTTGTCATTTTTAAAAAAGAAAAATATTTGGCAGGATTATTTATCCTAAATCTACTTTCTACTAATAATATAAATGTGAAGGTTTGTGAAGATGTTTGTATATTTAGATGTTTTTACTTAAACTTTACTTAATGTAACTTAATAATTAAGTCATCATCTCTTCTCTGCACTATTTCAAATCGTGATGCTTTATTAAATAGTCATCTTCATTTAATAATCAGCCTATCGTAGTCCACTACTGAATGGAGGCCTACCTCAATAAGTTCAGGAGCGTGACTGACCTTGTTATACCAATTTGACGAGGCGGGTTTTATATATCAGTTCGTTAGTCAGTAGGCGCACCATTTGGTAATAGAATAGGCGAGGCTGGCTTGTGCCCAAAAAATTGGTGCCAGGCAAAGACGTATCATATATAGACACGTTATACACGAACATTGCGGCTTTCAAAAACAGCTAAACTTTTATAAATTTGAAAAAAGAATTCTATAAATTATCTGTGGTAGCATGCATAAAGTCAATATCAGAGGAATGTGGGGAAAAAGGGAAACTTGAATTTCACTAACTGAGACATAATATGGTTAATGTATTTACGAGTAAAGTACGTAATATTTAAATTTATAAAATGTTAATGTAGTTTATCGGATTAGTAATTATTAACGTAATTTAAGTCATAAATAAAAAATATAACAATATCATACAGAAACATTTATTTAATAAGTAATAATTTAGTACCTAGTAAGTAATCCAAATATTTGTAATTTAAATCATTTTAATAATCTTAATATTATTATATTATTTTTATGTATCATTATTTTCTTAAAGAAATAAAAAAAATATTTAAATAGCAAATAAAACATTAGTACAAAATCTCCCCGACATCCCCTTACGGGTCGCGGGCGCCAAACCACAGACTATAGAGTACATTTTCCTTCTTAATGGGATGGCGGAGCCGACAGTTGCTGTGTAGCTTGTGCATCATCTGAAGATACATGAAGGCATGTTTTTTTCGAGTTTTCTTTACTAACAGAATTTAAAACAGTGCTAATAGAACTTTCGCTAACCCCACAGCCGCGTCATAGATTTTCAGGTAATTACCTTCTTTACGTGTTGCCATTTTCAAGTGTCTATAACGTATCTATAGTTTTTATATCATTGGTGCCAGGTCCTTTTGTACCCAATATTTGACAGTAATTTGACTGGCTAGCTAGTGCATTGGATACCATGCTCTATTCGGATGCTTTCTATGGTTATTTAAGTATAGTTTATCAGTTTTCTGTACCGCAAGCTTAAATAAGCTTAATTTAGGCCAAAGAATTTCAAAAGAAAATATTGAGAAACAAAACGCACCCATTTCAAGTAGCGTGTCGTAGTATGCCAGTAAACTGGCACGCTGCATCACCCTGTACAGCTGCAGCTCAGCCTCGTTGGCGGGCGCTGACGTCACCACCACTGAAACATGAAGGTTTAACTGTTAGTCATGAAACTCCTTAGTTAATTTATCAAACACTAGAGGACGTCGCACGGTCTCACCCGCGTAACTCTCGTTCCCGTGGGAATACGGGAATAAAATATAGCCTATGTTCACCGGGGATAGTGTAGCTTCCCAACAGTGAAAGAATTTTTCAGATCGGTTCAGACGTTTCGGAGCCTATTTGTGCAAAGAAACAAACAATCAAATCTTTCCCTTTTATATCATTAGTACAGATTAGTATAGATACTCCAATGGTATAATTGCACACATGTTGGTGGCCAATTGCAATGCAAGAAGATATTGTAAATAAATGTTGGTGCACAGATTATACTTTATTTTCTTTCATGTATTCCTTTTGGGTAAATCCACACAGTGCATAAGCCGTCGGAAGGAAGTCCCAGGGTATTCGGCCCTAGGCTTCCAACTAGGTTGATTTTAGAATTACAGAAACAACGTGTCTTCCGAAGATGTTCATTCATTTTCAGGCTCAACCTGCTGATCGTTTACAGAACATTGAGTAAGGGGTATTATGTGCCCTTAATAATATACGTAAATTTTATTATGTTTTTAGCTTTTATCGACGTACCTATACCCGTATAGTCCTAATAAATTACACAAGTCTAAAGGTTAGAATAATACCTACAGGTAGAAAAAGCTTGTTCTAAAAGATTTGGGTAGCCTAGATATTTATAATCTTACTCCAAGATTAACAAAATTAAACCGCATTTTCAAGGATATTCTTTATTAGATACCCAGAATTGTATATAGAAGGAAATGCATCCAAACCATTAGGTTTAACCTTCATACACAAAATCCGCATCTGCTTCGTGCCAGAACACATTAAAACGCCCCGAAATAAAAAATAAAAGCATCGAAAATATAAACCGATCATTTGCGTGCACCAAACGATTTGGATGCCGTCTGAAATCGCGTGAGGAGAAGCCAACATAAAAAAATAACCCCTTTTTAACGCAACCCCAGCTATTACCGAAAAGAATAGAAACGACCGTTACCGAGTTAAAATAAATGAATACGCTGTACATAAAGACCCCTTTGTCATTGCACGGGTTGAGTTGTAGTCTATGGCCCTGGAATGGGCCAATGCGCTGTGAGCGCGGGAAAAATATTGATTGAACTATCAAAAAAAATGTTGCCACCCTTGCGTGCACTATTGGTTTTTGTGTAGTTAAAAAAATGGGGTGGGTAGACTCCACCCCGGTCGCAGGTAAAAATTGGTTATATGCAGCAAAAAAAATGTTATAAAAAAAATAGGGTTGGTATATTATTTTGTTTACTTCACTTCTATATTAGCTGTTTGTATGTGTGTGTGAGGCGTTTTTTGCCATTGGTTATTGATTAAAACGTTAATAAATAACTACCTACAAAACCTACATAATGATATTCCCAAGATGTTATTTAGTGTGGGTGGTGTTTAATGAACGAAGGATTGTAGAGCACGGGACACGAGACCGTGAACGGTACCTAGGTACCTACATTGTATATTTGAATGACCTTGATACTATAAATAGGACGGACAATGCATAAAAATACCATAAGTAAGTACTCACAACATAGGTAGCTAGGTACATATCTAATATATCACAAAAATATAGTTTTAATTTTACGTCTCCACCGCTCAAATTACTGCTTTTAGAACCTAGAGGGTCAGGGTCTCCGAGACAAATAGCATTCAAACAGACGGACTGGCTATGCGAAACTGTATGGGTAAAGTTGACTACGAATTGCCAAAAAAAAGGAATAAAATATTTGGAAATGCACTTACCTTGAACTCTTGTTGGTAGGTAGGCGCTGCTCCCAGCTTTGCGTTCGGGGTCTTGATTCACGACCGCGAAATATGCACACAGGAGTTATAACCGTAACTCTCGAGACTGTGGCTGATGATAAGCGATGTAGCGCGATATGATGGGTAATCACAGCGGCCGATAGCGTAGCGGAGCGTTAAGAGACGGGTGCGTGCGTATCTTCCAATAGCTATGGCGGAATGTGAATGTAGGAAGCGGGCGGGATAGTGTTGCCATAGACAATACATAAAAGTAAGATGCGTTTAGTGCGTGAGTGTTGACATATAATAATTATAATAAATACCATTAAATACATAAACTAAAAAATATGTATGCGTCGGTACTGGCGCATCCAACTTCGGGGGGCTTAGAGGATTCTTCCTCTACATTGAATAAACAAAATAAAAAAATAAAAGGAATGAAAACTTATGAACTAAAAAATAATTCAAAAGCGTAGGAGTTATTGCGTGGGTAACGGGCAAAGCCGAGTTACAGGACGAATGTATTCCCCAGAAGAAGTCTTAATTCGGACGACTCTAATTACACCATCCTTCCCGGGAAACACCTCTGATACAACCGCGAGTGGCCACGATAAAGGATGCGTATTGTCATCCTTAACAACAACTACAGTTCCTATCGTCACAGGTTTGGACGGCATATTCCACTTATGTCTAAGTTGGAGAGAGGTAAGATATTCTTTGCTCCAACGTGTCCAGTAACTTTGAACAATTCTATTTAATAATTGATAGCGGGTGAGTCTGTTATCTGGTAATAGGGGTTCAATGTGTTCAGCGGGTAAATATTTAAGCGGAGTAACATTAAGAAAATGATTAGGCGTTAGGGGGGTTGGATCCGATGGATCCGAAGAAAGTATGCAAATCGGACGGCTATTCAAAATGCCTTCAATTTGCACCAATATTGTACTGAATTCTTCATAGGTGAGTATTTGACTCCCGATAGCTTTAAATAAATGAGACTTAACACATTTGACATTAATTTCAGGCAACGAATTAAAATTGGGCCCGAAAGGTGGGCTGTGCTGAAACTGAATCTTATGTTGAGTTAGATATTTATTCAGATCATTTTTATAATTAGTGGACTGTATAAGCGTGTAAATTTCGTTCAATTTTCGTTTCGCACCTATGAAATTAGTGCCTCCATCGCTGTACAACACTGAAACAGGACCCCTGCGTGAGATAAAACGTTTAAAGGCAGCGAGAAATAAATCTGTACTAAGATCACTTACTAACTCTAAATGGAGCGCCTTTGTTGTGAGACAGACGAACAAGCAAATATACGCTTTATGACTTTTTACTCCACGACGCCTTATGTGAGTTACGTAAAAGGGTCCCGCGTAATCAACTGCGGTATGCACAAACGACTTTACTTGTGAAACTCTAATGGATGGAAGATCACCCATAGGTGGAGTTGTAGAACGAGGCCTAGCTTTAAAACATAAATTACATTTATGTACTCGTTGGCGAATCAAATTTCGTGCAGAAAGAATCCAATACTTTTGGCGAGTCAATGCTAACACTAGTCCAGGACCGGTGTGTAAATTGTCGGTGTGATAGTGGTCTACTAAGAGCGACACTATACGTCCTTTGGGTGATAGCAGTATTGGATATTTTGTATTGTAATTTAGTTGAGAATGAGTAAGTCGACCACCTACTCTAATTAACCCTTGTTCGTCAAGAAAAGGATTGAGTTTTAAAATAGCCTGATTTGGACAAATTTTAGTAGCCTTAAGTGCTTGTAATTCTACCTGAAAATACTTAGACTGATCGAAGCGGACCGCATAATATTCTGCGTATTCTAAATCGTATACAGAAAGTATACCGCGGGATTTGAGAATCCTTGTGAAACGTAATACATAAACCAGTGAACGAATAAATTTTACCCAACTCGAGCAACGCTCGGCAAGTTCGTCTATCATGTGAACGTGATCGGAGACAGGTATGGTATGTGCATGGAGAGAAGCTATTTTAATTTCCGGTAATTCTGTCTTCTCGTTATGATTGATTTTATATTCCTTCACAGGCCATGCATTTATAGGTGCGGACAGCCATTTCGGCCCGTGAAACCAAAGATAGTTATTTATTAACCCTTTAGGTGTCACAGGGCGCGAGACTATATCGGCGGGATTTTCAACCCCACGAACGTGATACCAATGGGAAGCAGGCAGATATTCATTTACCTGAGCGATGCGATTAGCTACAAAAGTTTGAAACTTATGAGCGGGAGAGTGAATCCAGGTAAGGGTTACCGTAGAATCAGAGAATGCGAATATATTGTTTATTTGACACCGCTTATTAAAAACAGTGCGCACAGAATTAATTAATTTTGCGAGTAAGACCGCCGCGCAGAGTTCTAAACGCGCTAGCGTTTTATTAGAATCTGACACTTTGGATTTAGCGGTCAGTAGATTCACATTAAGAGCGTTTCCGTTCTCAGCCGTTTCTATTCGTACATAGATAACAGCACCATAACATTGCTGGCTGGCATCCGAGAAGCCTATTAGAGTAATTCGACGAGCGGATGTTAAACCTATATGTCTCGGTATTTTTATTTCAGATAAACGCGACAACTCCCTATGAAAGTGTTTCCATTTAGACAGAATGCAACCCGGGACCGTCTCGTCCCAGTCCAGTTGTAATTTCCAACATTCTTGTATAAGCAACTTCATGTATGCGACCACTGGACTGATGATTCCAAGCGGATCGAACAAGCGCGCGGTTACGGAAAGGATCGAGCGTTTAGTGCATGTTAAAGGCATGTCGATCACTATTTTAAAGTTAAAGGTGTCATCGTTAGGTTGCCATTGCATACCCACGATCTTAGTGTCAACATGAGGATCCTCATCAAACTTGACAGCGAGACAGCTCTTATGAATTGACGGGATACGTGACAATAGGGTATTGTCATTAGAGATCCACTTAGTTAAGTTAAAACCTCCAGATTTAAACATAGCGACCATTTCCCTATAGGTGTCTTCAGCTAAATCTACATTCTCTATGGAACTAACGTAGTCGTCAACATACATGTGATTGTCAGCTTCGTAAGCCGCCAGAGGATATAAAGCGCGACAGTCTGACGCGAGCTGGTTTACGACTCGCATTGCCAGGAAGGGTGAGCTGGAGACGCCAAAACAAACGCGGTTGAAATGATAGCTTTCAATAGGAGAATTGGAATCGAACCTAAATAATATTCTTTGATATGTATGATGATCTTGAGTAAGTTTCACTTGAAAATACATTTTTTCTATGTCCGCGGTTACAGCAACCGGGTACATACGCAAATTGAGAAGCAAATGAAAGATATTGTTCTGTAATATTGGTCCCGTATAAAGCAAATCGTTAAGCGATTTACCTGACGTGGTTTTACACCCAGCGTCTAAGACCACACGCGTTTTAGAGGTTTCTTTGTCAGGGCGATAAACGGCCCGATGCGGCATATAATAAACTTGAGAGTCTAGAAAGCTATTTGACACTTTAGTGAGATAACCTTGATCAATATATGTTTGAATAATGGCATTATAATCGTTGCGTAAGTTAGAAGCGTCTAACTTTTTTTCTAAATTTAAAAACCTGCGTTTGGCGATTGTGTACGAATGCCCTAGCTCACTGGGAGGGTATTTAAAGGGAAGACTAACCGTATATCTACCGGTATCGTCGCGTGAGTACGTAGACGAGAACAGCTTTTCACATGCTGCGTCGTCCGTGCTAATGTGCTTCTTATCTGGCACCTGTTCTATCTCCCAAAAGCGTTGCGTTAATTGTTCGAGAGACACATCTTGAGTGTGACATAAGAAGGCCTTGTCGGACACGGAGGAATGAGACATGCGATCGCGGGGATGCTTGTTTGCCACTAGCGAATAAGGTAAAGCATGCGCCTTTCCCATTGCGACGTATCCGAGCGTGGTTTCTATCGCGATTACTGATGAGGTTGGGGATGTAATTTTTTGCGACCCTAAAATCATGGGGAAGAGTTCATTACCTAACAAACAATCTATACCACCCGGAGTATAGTATCGTTCGTCAGCCATAGGTAAATTTTGTAAATGGGTTAATTCCGCTGTATCAATTTCCACGTTAGGCAAAAAATCTGTAATAGTGTCTATAACCCGTGCACTAACCGAATAAGAACAGCGGGCATCAAATCGCGAATATATTTTGAAATGCGTAATTCCATAAGATTGGCTTTCAAGTTGACCTATGCCTTTAATGACAGAAGGAGCGTTAAGTATGGTTAAGTGCAAACGCTCACAACAAGACTTCGTAATAAAGTTACTCATAGACCCTGAGTCCAAAAACAAACGTATACGATCCGATTTATAATTTGCATATACACAAGCAGTCGGCAACAAAACCGTGGTCGCGCTGCTTGAATTACGCGGCGGAGGGATCACAGCCGATAACGACGCGATATTGCCACTATGTGACCGCGCCTCCCGCGAGTGCGAGCGGGACGGATCATCTGCCGATGACGCATGAGTCGACATGGAATGCTCGGACGGCGCAGTAGACGCGTTTGCCTGCCTCGATGCGTTGCCGGTAGCATGATTTCTTGTTGAATTTGATGCGTTCAAATTATTTCTATAACACAGTAAACTATGATGAGACCGATTGCAAATCGAACACCTATTAACAGATCTGCAAGCACTCACGTGATGAAAACCTAAACAATTAACACAAAAGGAATGTTTACGAACTATTTCATTTCGCGTTTCAACAGTCTCTTGAATAAAATGTTGACATTTGAACAAAGGATGAGCGGAATTATTGTTACATACGATACAATTTTTTATGTTAGAAGTATCGACTGATTTCAAATTAGTAGGGCGGGTTTGCGTAAAAAATGACTTAGGTTTATTTAAATGAGAGGCGGTTGAACTCCGCTGAGCGCGATAATCACCTTTTTGGGAATGTGATGGTGAGCGGAGCGTTTGGAGTTTGCTTTGTTCTGTCAAAAATGTTTTGACGTCACTATATGTAGGTACACTCAAATGTCTATGAGATTGTTCAAACAATTCAAGCCTAGGTTTATCAAACTTGCTTAATGCTAAATGAGTTATTATGAAATCTGATAAATTTGTGATAGGTAGACGCTGCAGCGCTGCTTCAGCTGAACAAAAGTTCTCCAAAATCTGATCAGCCGATTGCCCTGGCTTCTGGTGTAACATTTGTTCTAAATAGCACGACGCCTGAACCCTGGTATCGTGGTATTTAGCCAGAAGGGCTTGCCAAATAACATCGTAATTTTGTGCGGTAGCAGCTATGCCTGAACAAACAGTAAGTGCCTTACCCGAAAGGCAACCTATCAAATATTGAACCTTTTCGGCGTTGGTGAGACGAGTATTCGTATGTATCACACTACAGAAATTTTCATAAAATATAGGCCACTTACCATAAGTACCATCGAAACCTGTGAGTTTAAGTGGGGTTAATTTGATATTAAAATTATCACTTTTCTTTTTATCGTCGAGTTCTTGTCTCAGAGTAGTTTCCGTTTGCTTTATGAAACAGTATAATTCATCAAATGTATTAAAAACACTATAACTCGGCTGTACCTGCGGATTATCTTTTAATTGTTCAATTAACAATTTATCGATAGTTTCGATGTAATCCGATCGGGTTTTATCGATAGATTGAACCCGAGCGAGAAACATCATGCGTACTGTTTCATCGGTAACCTTGAGACTTAAGTTGTACACTTCTTGAACTATGTGAAACAAACTTTGTTTTTTGTATTCTAAAAAATTTATCATGACCTGACTTTCGTCTGAACTTTTACTATGGGATTTGTCTTTAGAAGCCATGATAATATAATTGATACGAGATACGAGTATGTATATAAGTGGGTAGGTAATAGAAATATTCAGCGAAAAAGTATAAAATTCGAACAACGATCAGCTGTTAGCTTAAATCAGCTGTTTGCGGTAAAGTATTCAGAGAACAAACCCAATATGGAGTCTGCGTAACAATCAGCTGTTAATCGTTTGAATACCGTTATGTATCGGCTGCGTTGCCCAGTACCGTCACAATAAAATAAATATATGTGGGTATAAAATTAACGTATAAATATGAGTTTTATCTACGATTACAATTCGAAAGATAATATGAAATTGTAATGAAATTGGGGAAAACTACGTTAAATTTATGACGGTTGAGAAAATTGTTAATTTTGGATTGTCCGTTTTACTTTATGCCAAAACTCCTAATTACCAAAAAATATCAAAATGATTGCCTAGAATCGGACAACCGGACTAACATGGCCAGGATGGTCCAAGTCCTGGGTAGCGATAATTTCGGGGGGCGCTACCTGCCAGCGGGTTGATTATATATAGGTAAATATGATTATGATAAATAGCGTAAATGCGTTATAGAATATGAGTATTTATGAGTAATATAAAATATGCGGTGTGAAAAGATAATTAACTTTTCTAATGCGTGCGGGTGGCGTTAAATATAATATTTGCGTTGAGTATTTATGAGTAATATACTAAATATATATATGCGTATGCGTGAATTTAATAGGAAAAGAGGTAATTAATATTATTAGTAGAAAGAATGCGTTAGATGGAATATCCGGACGGAGGACCACACTTGGAAATGCACTTACCTTGAACTCTTGTTGGTAGGTAGGCGCTGCTCCCAGCTTTGCGTTCGGGGTCTTGATTCACGACCGCGAAATATGCACACAGGAGTTATAACCGTAACTCTCGAGACTGTGGCTGATGATAAGCGATGTAGCGCGATATGATGGGTAATCACAGCGGCCGATAGCGTAGCGGAGCGTTAAGAGACGGGTGCGTGCGTATCTTCCAATAGCTATGGCGGAATGTGAATGTAGGAAGCGGGCGGGATAGTGTTGCCATAGACAATACATAAAAGTAAGATGCGTTTAGTGCGTGAGTGTTGACATATAATAATTATAATAAATACCATTAAATACATAAACTAAAAAATATGTATGCGTCGGTACTGGCGCATCCAATATTTAATCAAGCATTTTGAATGTTTTTTATTTTGTATAAAAACTCTATCAGCATCTTATGAGAAAGTTTTTTATTGAACCTTAACCCGGTTTTGCCATTGCAATTTTTAGCACGAAAAAAAACCTTTCTCACTACTGCGCGATGTGTCCAAAAAACACATTATCATAATCTTTACACTGAAAAAATCGCCACAGACGTATGCAAATTTAAATTTGTTTCGAAAGGGTAGGAGCGACCACGTTCTGTTTTGTCTTTTTTTATCTTTAAAAAGTGGTCACGTAGCGAATTTGCATACGCGTACTTAATACAAGTTAATTTTATGCATCTCTCACGATAACTTTGAAGTTTTTTGCTGATTAGTTACTTTATTTGTAAAACTTCTTGTTAGAGTCGTGAAAAAAACATGTTATAGTTTTTAGAGAGTAAGGGAGGTGAAAGTCAGCATAATAATCATTATCTCCGGCCATTAGAGCCACAGCTATGGATTCCCTCAAAATTCCGGCGCAAACTAATTTATCGTATTCTCCAAAAAGCAGTTGCAATCCCTTTTGTTTTTCTCTCATACTATAAATAGAAATGAGTCTTTTTAACAAACGGACAGCTATTTGTAGTACATTTACGAACATATTTTCAAGGCTGAACACCGCATTTTGAGATACAGGCCACTGCTTAGTTCAGAGGATAGAGTCAATTTATTATTAAACCAAACGGCTATAGTAAATTGTATTCATTTCAATGATTTTTTATTGTTTTATCCATGTCAAGAAAAAGCTGCTTTTTTCGTACAAGTGCGAGTCGGACTCGCCCACTGAGGGCTCCAAACTTCCGGCCGTCCGTTCCTCCGTTTGTCTATCCAGACTCTCTATCTCGTGAATGCGTAAACCTATCGACTTGAAATTTACATTATTATAATTATAACGTCTACGGTCTCTTGTAGCTGTAAAAAAATCAAACTTTTAAGATTTTGTACCATGCCGATCAAATGGACTGGTACGTGAGCATAAATTTAAAGATAAACCGACATATCCCTTACAAAATGAGGAAATTAAATAGTCTTTGCACCACATTGACGTAGAACTAGTCGCGACTGTCAGATCAATCGTTCCACTAAATCAACATGTTTGCAAAATTCAGCGTCTATATCTATTGAAAAAACAAACGAATGCGCTTCGAAAAGGGGCTTGCTTGCATACATTAATTTCTTACAAAACTGATTTAGAAACCATTTAGGTACAGACGCTTTAGGTACTAAAACAATAATTTATGCGTTTACGTACCTATTGGTTAACATAGCTGTATGCATAATGAAATAGTGTTTCATCTTCCAATCTAAGTAAAGTTTTTATTTTAAAGTGAAATAACTAATTTATACAATTCAAATATTCCCCTACATTTGTGTCATCTTCTTTATTTACTATAAAAATAAAAATATTTGGTTTGCAAATGTGGGTCGAATGAAGGTTATATAAGAAGGTAGGTACATGTTTATCAGCATCAATGAGTGTTAGGTATTAAAAAAATCTATGAAAATGACGTAAGGCAAAACTAGTTAGGTTTCTTTCGAAATCAATAAGGGTAAAAAGTACAAGTGTTTGAATTCAAGATAAGTTCCACCAAGTACCTTCAACAGTATAAAATAGTTTCTATTAAAACAATAAAGAATTTTATTATTTCTACTAATCAATTCCAAACCTAGATAGGTACAACAAACCACAACGTGTAAACTATTCCCAAACTTAAATTACCATCTAATGACATCAAAACTCGTTTGTCAACCCAGTTTCCGCAGAAGACACTGCTAATTTCCATAACAAACATGATCCTATCTAATTACTGCATCTCACCACAATACGCATACAGGAACTTTGCCGTGCGAAAATATTTGATAAATAAAACATTATTAACTAATTTTCGAAGCTAATAATTAGCTAGCTGCATGAGAGGGTTAAATCATTTTTTTTTTGTAATTTGAGCTAACTTTTTATGTTAATATTTATTTAATACTCGTTACGTTGGTTATACTTACCCACTTATATTAAGTAGTATTTTTTTAATATAATAACTAGGAGAGGTGAGCGAAGTTTAAAATGTTTACGCGAAAAAGACCCGCAATCAATATAATGTAATAACTAGGATCTAGCTAGATCGACAGTGTTCGACTCAAAATTACGAGTGCTCTTTTTAGATTGCAGACCAAGAACAAACAGGAAAATTTTTGTGTAAGCGGGTAAACTTAGAAAATACTAATTCTATAGGTAGGTATTTATTGCCAATTATTTTATTAAGAGGAAACTATTTTACTTTATATCTGGATTAGGTATATTATACTTTTATATCATCTTGGGAGATTGACGCAGTAACTAGATAGGTAGGTATGTCTAAAAAAATTGTAAAATTTATTTTTAAAAAAACAAGGGTATTAAAATTCGCACGGTAGTTGGTCAACAAAAAATACTGAAAAAACATCTTCCTATCATAAGTCTTAGTTTAACCTTCACAATACAAACATAAATATTCATAAACAACATTGCGCATATCAATCACACTGCAAGTGCTAAAAAGGATCTAATATTATGCGGAAGCACACCCGCCATTTTATTTTCACCTAACTGTCATTAGCGCCTTTTGACACCGACCTCTTTGACGCGGCTTATTCAAATTTAAACAATGACAACTTTTTGTTTATCCGTTAAGATTCTTACCCACGATCGTTTCTAAGGAGTTAGGGTTTTGAAGGGTCGTCATGAATGAGAAATCTTCGTGGTTAAGCATTTTGATAAATTTATTAACCTAACATTGTCTTCAAACTCTTGAACAAATTGGCATAATCTATCGAAAAGAATGGTGTTAAAGGTATTTAATTTTAAATGGCACTTCAAAAGTAAACTAAATCGCCGTTCTTCTCAGACATTTTCTAAATAAAAACATTCACTACCATCACTAATTCACTAACGAAGGTGAAGTTGTTGCTTCCACAAAGTTTCAAATAATGGACACGCTTGAAAAAAAACCGCCAGCAAAAGATGAAAGTAAATTTCGACCAAATATTGCAATACATGAGAGAAACAAAACCTTATTCGGGTAACACGGCATTCAAAGTAGGCAACCTAAGTGCTAGAACTGTGAACTGACTATATGCAGGTACAAGGTGCATTGTTGATCGCTCTAGCCACCTGCAGAATCCATAATGTCAGTGTATTGGTCAGTATGGGCTCATATCTATATAAAAAATAATATGTAAATGAGATCATCTCCTTATCTCAACCCTAAAACAAAGCCACACTCTGTTTCTACAATTTAACCCTAATGCTGGCGCATAAAAAACGTTTTGATTATAAAATTCTTAATCCCGCAGGACTTCCGTCGGTGCCGGTGCCTCTCGGTGCCAGAAAAAACCCACAAAAGACAATGACTAGCCGATTTACATATGAGATTATCTTCTAAAAAAAATTCTACGTACATTTTAGAGTTCCCTTGGATTAAGGTTCCCGTTGGCTGAACGTTTTTGTCTGTCCGTAAAAATAAAGTTGAGAGACATCGTGAAATAGAGTCGTTAAAATGCGATTTAGAATATTTATCAATGTAAGACAGTATTTAATTTTATAGGAGGAATTAAAATGAATTGAGAAGATTTTATGGCGCTATTTTTTTTTTAAATCAGTTGCTTTGATAAGCTTTTACACCTAAATCGCTTGAACTGATTTTAATGGTTTTTAAAGTATTAGGCTACTTTTTTTAAAATTTAGCTCGTGTTAAATATACGCTGGCCACCGGATGGAGAGCCACAGCGACACCTAGTGAATTGAGGGCCCCTATCACAGTTCAGGACGGTGTTCACCCTCCGTAGAACTTGATTAGAAGAAATATTTTTATTGAAGATGAATTAGTAAAGTACCTATTACACGTATTTGTAATCACAAAAAGAAAATACATGTTAGGTCAGGTAAGTATGTTATGTACGGAACCTCACAACAAATCAAGTCGATTGTCTTAGTCATTAGTTTTTTTTCACATGTTATCGAAAGTGAGATTTGTCGGGCAGGTGGCACTGCCCAAACACTTTTTCTAGTAATTAATCGAAGTTGCATCTGTTGGATAATTACGACCCACCGGCCGCATTTCAAGGGTTAATCAAATATAATAAAGAAATTAGATTGACCGCCGCCATGTGTGTGCTGCGTGCTGGCTTAATTAGTATTTTAAAGTTGTTTTAATTTTAATATAGCTTGATGGTAACCTCCCTCCTAACCTTGAAAGGTTGGGAGGGAGGTCGCCAGGGGATGCCAGGGACAGTCCAGTGCTAGCTGTTGACCTTTCCCACCAAATTTCCCCACAACCCACCCATTGTTATCGAATTTACATGCTTTTCCAGACAAAGAACCAAAATAACCGGTTATTCGTCGAAATTGGACTAGTACATTATAAATTTATCCTTAAAAGGTAAGTAATCAAATTAAAATATGGGATTGTAAGCACTTACTTACAAAATAAAGAAAAAATGTGTATTTCACATAAGGTTTTCTTTATTTTCGTCTTCGCCGCCGTTGAGTCTCGAGCGAAAATCTACATAAACCGATACTCACAATAAGTTTATCGGTTTTAGATGATAGCATTATGAAAAAATTGACTATACTTACCTGTAGATCAAACGCATCAAAAAATACTTACAATCCCATCTTTTAATTTGATTATCTTTCTAAGGATAGATTCATAATGTACTAATCCAATCTCCACGAATAACCGATGTGAAGAGCAAAAACTTCATCTAATAGTCAGCCCTGATATTGAGTCTGTTTGACAGGGTTGTCGCAAGATTAAAATCAGACGTTTCCGTCACGATCGTTCGACTGTAGCGCCTCTGAGGTTGCAAAATTTAAAGTTTCCAAGGTCTGAGCCTAACCCCTATAAAATCAAGCTTTTACAGTTCTTATATTTCGTTATTTGTTAGAGATAGGTACGAATATTCTTGCTCGAAGAAGCATATACCTAGTTCAGCTTTAGCTCTAACTAGAATATTATCTATTTCTATTCTAGATAATATTAAAAACATTGCAGTGTATAAATAGATGAATTTATTCAAAAGTTTACTTTACTTTATTATTTTACATAAGTATATTATTATAACCAATAAACAACACTTTTTTTTCGTTTTAATATTACAGAGTGCAGGGTACCTAGGCAACGTGTGTGTAGCATCTGTGGTTTTAAAAACGTTCATACGCACGTATGAACATACATACATATACGTACATATAATAGTTCGTAACGACATAGTTACGCACTATACGAACTATTATATGTAGGCTACATACTTTAATTAACTACATAGTTTGATTAGATTAGATTAGAACCTAGGTACTACTCGACGATTGTCGCTTTCCACCACAACTCTCTTATTTCAGATAATTTTTGAAAAGCAATTAGTATGCTAACTCAATCATAAATTTAAATTTAAAAAAATATTCGTATTTCACTTCATTACAAATAAAAATAAAAGAAGAAACAATTTCATAACTTACGCACAAAAAAGCTTAAAAAATCCAATTTGACAACCCTATAATAAAACCGTGGGCTCATTCTCTCTAACCCGTCGACTGCTTGACAAAAAACAGGTTTTTTGTCGACCCTTAAGTAAAATGACCCACTGCGCCACTGAACTAAACAAATGTACTTTTTATAGAAGGCATTCCTGTAGGACATCAGCGTTTGTGGATTGTAGAGTCAATACTTATACTAAGCTTTTATGGTATGGTTGGTTTCGTGGTTTTCAAATGGCTTTATTGATATTTGCTTAGTTCAAAGAGATGTTTAGGACAAGAGAGTTGTAACCCGCATTAAAATATTAATGTTTGTAAGTATTTTTATATTTCGTATCTACCACTAAAATTCTGTAAATTGTCAACCGAGTGGAAAATTTATGCTAAGTATTAATTTCAATACTTATAATTAAAATCATTAAGGTAGGTAGGTTACCTACATAGATAAGTTTAGCTAAAAGTCGCAATTGATTTGATTCTATCACGCTAAAACATAGAAAATATTATATAATCTGTGCTAAAACTCTGTCATAATACTTAATAATAGGTCAAAAACACTAATGCGAAAGATACAGACAGTCACGCCTTTACCCACGAAGGGGTAGGCAAAGGTCTAGAATACGCCCACATTTCACCTAATAGCTTTCTTATGCTGCGTTTTTTTCAATGCTTAAGGTAACTTGCGTAAACTCTCAATCAAAGCAGTCCATCGCAGTCCACCGTTGAACTTAAACCTCTCCCAATCATTTTTCTAAGAGAAACTGCTGTAGTGACCTACCAAGCTGGCCAGGCGGGTTGGTACCTACAAGGTTTTGTTGCTGGTTTTCCTCGTCTTCGCCATGTGGGTATTGAAATAATAGTTTATTACAAGAAACATTGAAAATCAAATCGGACAGGAAAAGGTTGTGATGATAACCCACTCTTGAAAATTCTCAAGTATTCGAAAACACCTTCAACTTGGCTTAACGATTGCCTTGTTTGTTACTGACAACCGGCACCAACGGCTTAACGTGCCTTCCGAAGCACCTAAACGCTCGGACGCTCACTAATGAAATGTCATAAAGTGGTCACTGGTCACTTGGTGGCCACCCATCCGAGGACTACCTTCAGTGAAAGTTGCTGACTGTAGTGATCGTTTACCGAACAATAAGTCAGCAATCAAATAAAAAGTGTGTGTAAACTGTAATATCGCATTAACAAGTACTTGAAATGAACAAAAGAGTAAAACAAAGTCCGTCACATACAACAATTATTTATGTTTGAAGCAAAACGTTTTAGCCTCAAGCGCCACTTACACATTTTACACATGTTTCCCCGCCATCAACGTCTAATTGATACCCCGGCCTGAGGGGCCTAGTAGTTAGCACCTCTGTCCTTTTTTCTACGGTTTTGTTATAAAAATTACGTTTGGAATAATAATTAATGCCCCATTTCACTATACTCAGCGGTGGTAGGGTTGAATTTATGTCAAATAGTTAGGGTTGGCACTTTTTTCTTTTTTTATTCTTGTGACTTGGAAAGATTAATAACCAGTTTTTTGATATCTAACGAAATAGCTGTGTTTTGGTAGACTGCCCTAGACCTAGTCAATTTTGTCGAAATTTGAGCGTTTATGTAAATCTCCTTACATACAGCTCAAATCACTGGTTTTCTCACTGACGAGACTCGAGCGCTGAGGTACAAGATTAGGGTTTGTAGGATCAAAGGTTCTTCCGATAGAGTAGTAGTGAACCTCGGGGTCCAAAGTAAGATGAGCAGGTAAGTTGTTAAGTCAACTTTCTTCCTTTGTCCCAGTGAGGAATTCCCAATCCCAAATTATGAATGACAACTTGACATCATGTTGTTTCCTGGAGCTCCTCTTGAGTTCCTCGTAGCATTCTCAGTCATCCTTGAATATCAGTCACAAATCTTTTACTAAAATTTACAGGTGCACAGGAAATACAACTCTTAAAAATAGTACAAAAATCTGTGTAATATCAACATGATGCCTTTGCCTATTAAAAATAAATACTTCTGTCTATTTCCGCCTCTTGAAAAAAGGTGTAGGTACAAAACGTATCAATTTGACAGTCAACCCTAACCGGGCGCGGCAACCCGCCATCTGTCAGACAGTGACAGGCGCGGGTCAACCCTTCATCGGCGCTCTAATGTTTACATTGGACTCAATCGTCATGCTTTACAAACGTATGTTTGTTTTATATCTACTGTTACTTATATTTTTATAAAATTATGCTGTATTAGAAGAGTCTAAAACAAAGGTTTACTGGTGAAACGACTGTACTTAAGTACCTACCTACTTATTTCTTATCAAGGTAGACAGTCAGACAATAGCAGCCTACATAGCATTTTTTTCACTCTACCTTGTGAACTTCTCATTTCATAATAAAAGATATAGGTAGTGGTCGTGGTCCTTGCTAGCAGCCGTAAGAAATTCTATAAATTGGGATGCCCTTTAAATATATTGCTCCTTATTAAAATTATAATATAAAAGGTACAATAATGAAATCAGTTTTCGTCACGAATACTCTCCCCATTTTGTTTCTTGACCATGAAACAACCGAACAACGGGATGCTCCTCACCCTAACCCTTGTAACATACGGTTTAATAAACAAACACTCTCGGTCCACTCGATAAATGAACTTTTTGTCTGTGTCCATATCCTCTCATTAAACCTAAAACATCTTCCCGGATGTAAATGCAGAGGGTCATTATTTCCCACAGAAACACCACCTTACAGTCAAAAACTAACTAATAATTTTGAATACTAGCAAGCAACCCTTCCGTGTTTTTTTAAGACTATGGAACACCAGTCCATTGAATCTCTTCCGTGAGAACGTCAAACATGACCATAGAGAAAAAGTATGGAAAAAAAATCGAATGAGGGCGAGTGGACAGTTGTCGACGAAAAAATACCCTCTTAGAAATGAATAATAAATAGCTTTGATGAACCATTATCTGATTTAACTTTAAAGGTGGTTTGATGGTACGTTTTAGTTTTATTATAGCTGTTTCAAAATAACGTAAATGTTTAATTAATAGGGTAGTTTTATGGCTGTTAATAATGTTTGATGCTAATACTACATATGTGACCTCATGCTGTTAAAATTTTCTAGGAATTTCCGGAAACACACCTTTGGTGCTCTAATAATCCTTTCTTAGTTTTTTTTTTCAAGAGCACCTCATCAAAATTAAGTAGGTACTAATGTACCTAAATATAACATCTAAGTACTTTCGAAAAAAAGCATCCAATACTTAGATCATCTAACCACAGGATGCGCCTTACTTAAGCATTGTTTTCTGCCAAGCCATATGACCATTTGGTCTTTTGGCTTTATAAAAAGCACTGTACATCAGATCAGTACATCATTTTATATGATTAAACTAGTACATTTCATTGTAGTTGACTGTACAATAAAAATTAACACACAACAGCCATTATGCGTTTGTCGATTATTACATTTTTAAATATAATGAAATTGTATAAATATGTCTTTGTGTTTCCCCCTTCACCCGCTATGAAAACTAGCAGAATATTTTTGTATGCGGTGGTTCGCAAAGGCTAGTCCCGTGATATATGGTCTAAGATCCAATACGACTGGGCAAAATTTCTGCGAACAAAATTTAGTACCTATGTACTTGTACCCCTTGTGTTAATGGCACCCTATTGATGATACCACCACAGACTAACATCAAACGTTCATTCTCACGTTCGTTTCATTAAATTTTTTTAGATCATCCTCCGGCACTCCCTCGCCTACAGGTGTCTTTAAAAAAATACCAACCATAATGTGGGTCCCAGCGTTTTTCTACTTGTACAGCTTTTACACTTTATTTTAATTGTTTTGATGGTTTAATTATGACAAATAGATATAGGAGTACAGGTGTAACTATTTTTAATTTAACGAACAACAAATACAAATTCTAATTTCTATCTGCATGAGGTAACCTAATAAATACACAAGAAGACCACGTATACCTACCACTAGGGAATGCAATCCCGCAACAAGATTGTAATCCCGGTATTTGCGGGACTGAGCAATCTCAGTCCCGCGGGATCCCGGTATTTGCGGGATCCCGCATATTTCTGAAAGTCATTGAGAAAAGAATAGAATTCTGTATCATACATCCATCTAGAACTGAAAAATAGTCACCCCCTTAATCCCTGAAGGGGTAGGCAGGACGAGGCATATGGTCACATCTCATACCTAATGTCCTTTTCTCAAAATGTCCCATTCTCAAAATATGTGCACTACAGGATTAACCCCGCTCAATCCGATTTGGATAGGTTAGGTAAGAAGGCTAAAGCCGGAGCGGAGCTTCCGCATTAGCCTTCGTGGTTATTTTTTTATAACCTAACCTAACCTATCAAATCGGATTGAGCAGAGTTAATCCTGTAGTGCACATATTTGGAGAAAGGGAAATTTTGAGAAAAGAACATTTCGCGAAAAGGACATTTTGAGGGAAGGATATTTCGCGAAAAAAACATTTTGAGAAAAAGACATTTCGAGAAAAGGACATTTGGGAAAAGGGACATTTTGGGAAAAGGACATTTTGAGAAAGGACATTTCGAGAAAAGGACATAATGAGAAAGGACATTTCGAGAAAAGGACATTATGAGATGAGAGGAGCCGGGCCTTCAACTTGACTTAGCTGCCATTTTACCGGCAAACGGGACCACGGCAAGGCTCAAATAAATGTCACAAAGTGGTCATCCATCTAAGTCTTTAAGGAACCGGCCATAGTAAATGTAACTTACTGCAGTGATCTTTTACAGAACACTGAGTCCGCGGGGCACAAGGATATATTACTTTTGTATTGAGATTATTAAACGGAGATAATGTAATAAAATAGCTACTGCAAATTATTAGAAGCGCAGGAAACATAGCATGTCAAAATTCTTGTCTGCCAAACGACTCCTATCTTTACAAGTCAGATAGCCAGCAAGCAATGTACGAGATCATTGAATGCTTTTATAGTACCTACAAGAAAAGTCAAATCTCCCTGATTAAATCACTAAAATCAAATTACAAAAACTTTCTCAAACCGAATCAGTTTGTGCACTTCAGCTTACAGAATAACACATGGCGTTTACCTTTGCACAATCCCGCTAATCCCGCGGGATCCCGCACGATTTACGTGCGGGACTGGTCCCGCAAAAATACTGCGGGATCCCGGTATTTCGGGATCCCGGTATCCCGGTATTGCATTCCCTACCTACCACAAGCTATAATAAAGACTGCGTGTGCTCTTTGACACCTACCGGGACTGACGCGCCTTGATGATGATCACGACTATAGATATGCAATTTGTCTTTCTGATCAATCCTACCATAAAGGTTTTCAAAGAACTGGAAGTGAACAATAAAATAAAACATAATGACGGATATATTCACACATGTCACTTCCGACGCGCCATCATTAAAATCAGTTAACCCTACCACCAAATCCAAAATCCAATGTCTCAGATCGACCATTGACAATTAAAAAGAAATAAAACAAATCGAGGTGGCGGGAAACAACTGTTGCATTTTTTCTTATTTATTCTGTCAGGTGGTAGGTAAAGGGTTCTTAGATATAATGCCTATAGAGAAAGCGTGTCAAAAGTAAGTACGTCTAAACATGTGTTAGAAACGTTAATTAATTTGTGGAGAAATTGAAAGTTACCCTTTAGCCTGAGGTGGTAATTTTTTCCGGTATTATTGAAACCGAATGGGAATAATGAAGGATGTAATTTATAACGCCTGCTGTACTACGAGTATAATAGTTTTTATTCGTCAGGTTAAGGTCTGTACAATTTGCCTTTGTTCCTGTTGTGGCACAAATAATAAACTTCTCAAACTAAGTGAACCAATTTAAAAACATCGTTCTAAGGTATCAAAGCGAATATTTTTTACATTTTTAAAGAAAAAAAGCACACAAACGCTCTATGTAGAGCTCCGTAGCAGCAAATTTTCAAAAACGCAGCTTTGTCGCCAAACTATTAATCGACAACTTGTAAAGGCTACGATAATTTTCCTTTTAATTATATTATCATTATAATATTATTGTGGAATATTTCATATGCAAAGAAATAACCAGCTGTTATTTTTTTTTTTTTTTTTTTTTTCAATTTATTTAGGTAAATAAACAGTGTCACAATAGGTATACAATAGTAAAAACTTAGCAAGCATTATAATAGTGGTAATTGTGACACCAACAACATTTACCACATTTTAACTAAGATATTTGTACAGTTAGGTCTAAAGAGATACAGTGATTTCACGTTACAATAAAATTGTACGTATTGCTAACTTAATGCATGCATTTTAAACAAGGGGAATAACATATTTAAAAGATACAGAAAAATTAGTGCAATTTTTTTTTCTACTTTTGAAGTAAGGCTATCTTCTCCGACAATAATTTCTTAAAAATGCCTGGACGCGTTGCCATTAGATCGATACAGGTAAAGTGAGTATTATAAGACGTAACTAAGCGATGCATTGGGGAGCGTCTACCAGCATTAGTTCGACATCTAGTTGTGGCGAAGATCTTATGTAAATTGCGGCTATGGGCTCTAACAGGAACACTATAACATAGCTTTCTCGTAAGTGGAATACAATCGTAATGGTTGTGATAGATATCATATAGTAACACTGCTTGCAAGTATATACGTCTATGCTCCAAAGTGTTATGGTAGGCATGATAGGCATGTGTAGTGGAGACTTATCACAAGTTAGCTCAATATTTCACAAACTATACCTACTCAAAAAACTTTCTTGCTCACAACAGAACCCTTAAATGTAGATTTTTTTTTTAATACCACTAAGGTGGCAGACAAGCATACGGCCCACCAGTAGGACCGGTGGTCACCGCAGCCTATGAACGTTTGCAACACCAGAGATGCCACACTCGCGCTGCCGACCCTGTAAAAACCTTCTAAGACCCCTTTTGAAGAACCCCATACTGTAGGCGTTTGGGAAAACCGATTTTTAGTAAAGTACAGAACTGGTTGATCCTCCCCAGTAACAGAATTCCCGACAGACTTTGGTAAACAAACAAAAATAAATTTATTTCAATAGGCATTATACAGATGCACTTGTAAAACGTCTTGAATATAAACCAAAGAAGTAGCACCAGTTCACAACGCGACCCATCTGAGAAGAAAGGACAATAAACTCAAGGCTTCCAAACCCTCATGGATTTGGATAGGTACTAACCACCTTTGGCCACGTAGCCTAGACTTGTAGCCGTTGGCTTCTTGGCTATTAATGCTAAAGACCAGAAACGCAATGATAGAAATTAGGGTTTTAAAAGCACTTGGGAAAAGCTATAGGTAGCACAATTTAGTACACTAAGATAACCAATAGGCACAGTCAATGATATATAAAAAACTATAGATACGTTACTAACACTGAAAAATGGCAACAAAAAAGTCAGGCAATTTCCTTACTTTTCATATATGCTACCATAGATAATTTCATAGAAATTCCTTTTTTGAATGTATAAAATATTTGCTGTTTTTGAAAGCCGTGATGTTCGTGCATGACGTGTCTATATTATACTAGCTGACCCGCGCAACTTCGTTTGCGTGATAAATCAAGAACCCCTCGACCGATTTTGTGCAAACTTCACATAAACCATCTACTAAATAGTCCAAACAAAGCCTAAACATTTGGTTTGGATAGGTGGGCCCGATCTCGAGTTATAAAATTACAACGAAAAGTGGCATTGATTTTTATATATATAGATTACGTCGTTGGGCCAACGTTGGGCACAGTATCCTTTGCTTTCATAGAAGTAACCCGAACATTACCACCTGCATAGGAAAGGGAGTTAGAATAACGAAAAGGAAAGGAATTATGTAGATAGGACAGGGCGATAAGGCCGCCTGCTGTCCTACTAGTGTTATGATATACCGCACAGTGTGGACACGGCTACTTTAAAGTTGATAACAAGTAAGACAGTGGCATGTTGAAAAATATTGCCCGCCATTTTGTAGTGTTAAACTTTTTTAATATGTCTTTTTTATAACTGGAAAATGGACCACCAGTATATTAAGTCGCCTGTTCTTTTTTTTACATTTTATAAGTACATTTATAAGCAAAAGTTATTGTGTTCTTTCACGTTGTAAAAAAACTATAAATTTAATTGGTTTTCTAAAAAGAGGTTGCGTCTGGGAAAGTGTTAAGGCAAATTTCTATCCTAGAAAGTCTTTACGGGAAGAGAAGGTGGACCGTGATTGGTTCAACCTTTTGTGATTGATATCTCGTAAAAGTACTTAAACATTTAGAGAAATTTGAAATACTATACTTTGCCTAACACTCTTTTTTAACTTTAAAATCTGCCTTTTTTAATTTTAACTAGTTTTCTATGCAGTGCTGAAAACACAGATATTAGAAAAAGAGTGACGATTTTCTGATACCTGTGAAAGAAAGAAAGAAAAACTGCGGTTGATACTGTATATAACTGTATAACTTCAGATCAGTTTTACCAGTTTTGTTTGTATAGTTAGTTATTACCTATGTAGGTATAATGGAGACATTGTCTGTATTCATAATAGGTATTCGATCCGATTATTAGATTAAAAGAAACACGCAGTGCTCTTCGTGCACCCAAGTAATTTTATAACCAACCTCAAGTTCTGAGGCCTCCGAAATAAAATTTGAATTCAATAAAAATGGAACGGAGTCTATGATCGCGGGGTCAACGACCACGTTACTGTTTATTTATGGTAAGTCATTGACAGGTGTTGAATATACATTTCATATTTAGAATATCATATCGATAAATTGTTACTGGAACCTTCTCATTAGGAGGGCGACTTTTATGATGGAAACCCCTTTTTTACGTGTGGAAATCCCTCATGGATTCTACGCCAGACTCTTACCAGTGCACACGATTGGGAACCCCGAATAAGCCCTCGGAAGAATGTCCTAGGATTCCTTGACTACCTACCACCGCGGGGGCTCGAGTCTATCTCGTGTCTTTGGGGGTTATTCGAGTGCTATCGCGCTTCTTGGGGCGTGAAGCTTGCATGCAACTCACTTCACGCCTCCATCTCTCTCCTGCTTCTGTAAGGATAACGAGCAGCTTTCCCGCTGTCCTCAGACCCTCGATCAAGGAGGCCGATAGTCCTGGGCAAAGGCGAGTCCACGGCGCCCTTGCCGCAGACTGCGAATGGGAGGGGGGTTTATTTTTACTTGCGTGTATCGTGCAGTGGTGTAAAATGGTACGTTTACACGCTTGTCAAGCCTTGGCAAGCCTCGACAATCACAAGCGTGTAAAGAAGGCGTTTGGCTTGGCTTGCGTGAGTTTGTCGGCGCTTGCTGCCGATCCAGTCGAGTGTCGGTTTTTTGACGCAGATCAAAGGGTGTTTGCGGCAAACGTTTGCGACGCATTTACACATTGGTCCGTGTTTAGTAGCCATTGTGATCTCGCGGCGACTACACGCTTGCTTGCTCGTGCTAAATAAATAAAAACTGAGTCGCTGGTCGAATGAGGAGAGTTTTCGTTTCTGGAGCATTAACAGATTGAATCCTGGTTAAACAAAAATAGTAGTTACCTGGTACGATTTGGATGAATCTTTTTCATCCACCATCTTAGTGGTCGTCGAGCTTTCCTATTTTTTTGTTTCACTTTGCTTGCATTTCAAATAAAAGTACATTAAACCAAATGCAATAGCCGTGACAAGTTCGGTGTCCGCCGTGCTTGGAGGTAGGTTGCAGACTGACGCATTCTCAAGCGTGTAAACGCCTTCCAAACGCCAAACAAGATTTGTGATGGCTTGGGGCTGTTTGCCATTTGCCAAGGCTTGGCAAGCGTGTAAACGTAGCATAATATCTTAGTACTTACAGCTTTATAAATGTTCCAAATTTAAAATTCAAGCGGTACCTATCTTTTTAATTTGAAACCCCCTGCCTACTAAAACTAACATAGCGTAAGCCAACCTTGCAAGTCGTTAAGCCGGCATCGAGCGAAAAATGGCAAAACGATAGTTACCATTTCGTTGATTCAAACAATTCTATTTGCACAATTTGCATGAAAAATTAATATGTATGTCAGCAAGAACCAATGCATCATTACTGATACTCACAATCAGGATATAATTAATAGGTATTTAGAAAAATACGTTCAAAAATCACCAATATCTAAAAAATCTTATGCTACTGTTTAAGGGATTTAACAAAATTGGATGTAGTTTACTATGTATATCTTTACTTTCAATAAGCTACATTTCATAAACTACAATTAGTAATGCCAATATTTTACCTACGTTAAAATTTTAATTCATTAATGCCTAAAATCAAAAGAGTTGCCCGAGTTTCTCATACATTCTGATATACTACTGACAAACCTTAGTGATCCGCAAGAGCTCAGAGCGAGTACACGTCTCGTTGCGTCGCAAAAAATAGAAATATTTACGTAAAGCATAGCGTGTACCAACGACGTATTATAATATAGACACGTCACGTACGAACATCACGGCTTTCAAAAATGGCAAATATTTTTTATATTCAAAAAAAGAATTTCTATGAAATTATCTATGGTAGCATGTATGAAAATTAAGGCAGTTGCCTGACTTTTTTGTTGCCATTTTTAAGTGTTGGTAACGTATCTATAGTTTTTTATATATCATTGGCGTGTACGCACACTTGGACGTGCAAACAAAAAAGAGGTAAGTACATTTGACACATTTTCAATTTTTTTTACTTATGTACGCAATTGTAGTGGAAGATGAATATAAATAGGTCCATAATATTTTTTTTTATATTTATAGGTTAACGACTACAATAAATCGTATGTTCTATGTCTGATTTCCTTTCAATTATTGTAACTCAATTTAGGATGTTCTTTATAAACTATCGCGGTTTTTAGACCGAATGTCTGAGTTATCTGAAAATGTGTTATTTAACAAAAATTATTGTATTTCACAGAAAATGGGACGACGCAAGGAAAAGTATAAATAGAAAAGTGGGCGAGATTCCGCAAAAATAATATATATATTACTACAAGTAGCACGATAAGTTATTTGTATTTTTTGGTGTTCCGTTCTCAAAGGGAAAAAATGGGACCCTATAACTGTGACTCAGTCTATCATCTGATTGGATCTCATAAACCATGATAGCTATAAATTATAAATTGTCATTTGTTTGTATGTATCATGGTATTTTGGCTGAAGGCCACATTTTATTCTTCAAAATATTCGAATAATAGATACAAATTCACAAATAGGTTAAGGGTGTTTTGCAATGTAAATATTATCAAAATACACATTTGAGTCTATGCATTATGATCTTTAATTGCCTCGCTGATCGATAGTATATAAGTAATAAGGTCGTCTATAATGATGTCAACAATACAATCCTGAAAGTAGTACATTGTGTAACACTAATATTCTTAGCCTGAATGGTAACAAAACTAAATGTAGACTAAACAAAGTCAGCAATTATTTCCTGGGTAACTGTATACGTTTTTACAATAGACTTCCACATGACATAAAAAGTATGCACTTAATTAAGTTCAAAAATGTATAAAAAGTACCAAAATTACACTGCATTGGTTACTATACAATTGACGATTATTTGCTTGACAAGGAAGCCTGGAAATGATCTGCTCGCTCTACTGCATTCTCAAACAACATTTTGTGTTTTTTTTTTATATTCGGCTCGCCAAATTGACGTCGCCACCAGCCTGATGGTAAGCCATAGCGCATCTAGCGATTGGAGGCCACTTTTGACAGTGGTCCTCAAGTTGACGACCCTGTGATGTGCCTCTTTACGCTCCTTTTAAAGAACCCGGGTTGTAGATGAGGGAAACACGTGTGCGGGCAGGTTTTCTTCACTGTGTATGAGTGGCAACTCACTCAGCCAAGGACGCTATGGTTCTTCGCTGCGCTAACGGTTCGAGGCCTCCCGTCACCTCAGGTCAACCAATTATTAGGATAGCACGTCTCTGCATAGCGTCAAGCGCGTCTAGTAAGTACCTCGTGGAGTCATCCCAAAGGTGAGAACAGTACTCGACGCAGGTACCGTTTCACCTTATTTAGGACTCCGAGTTTCTGCGAGGCAAGCCCAATACAACTCTCTATGTAGTTTTTGTGATTGAGCTCACGTCGGACGTCTATACCGAGGATCTCCAGGTTGTCCTTTAGTGGAACCGTAATGCTCTGAAGAGAGGGTAGGGAAAGGAATGGGGACTTCTTAGCTGTAAACGCACACGCCTGTGTTTTTCTGGCATTGAACTCGACCACGTTGTCTGAATCCCATTTCGCAATGCGACCCAGGTCCCGGTCGAGATCCGCCACGAGTTGTCATCTCTTCTCCTCCACGTCGCAAAGCCCCTCCGCTGGAAGGCCAGAATAGCTTCCATGCAGAGTACTATCATCCGAATAACAATGAATGCACCCAAGGGACAGCATGTCATTGATATGCAGAAGAGAGTTGGGGAAAACGTTTCGCAAGTACAAGTCACACACGTCACACGTGTGCCAAATACCCAAATGTTTTTTTTTTAGTAAAATGAAACTAAGTAATAATTTCTGAATAGCTATATTATTGTTTTTTTTGTTTGAGTTTGCCCACGGGAAAAAATATCTGTGGTCTATAAATATTTGTTCACAAACAAAAAATACGTTTGTTGAATGAGAGCCTGCCTTAAAATTTATTATTTTTCTGTAATTTGGATTTGTTGTTAAAACAGAAATACATAATCTGTGAAATTTTAACTCCTGTTGACGGACAGCTGTGTCTCAGCGATGGGGTCCTGTTTTTTACCCTTTGGGTACGGAACCCTAAAAAAAGGTGAAATGTGTATGTGCCTCTGCCGATCCTTTCAGCGTTAAGGCGTGTCTATATATATGTATGGTACATACATATCGCACACCGAGATAAAGACTAACACAAATCAAAATAATTCAAAAAAGAGTTATTACTATTATAGGAATCTGCGTAGTAAACTGCACAAACTCCAAAAACACCTGTATTAAAATGACAAATAATAATAAGTTGACGACCCTATATGTGAGTGTTACCGATTCGACACCCGCGCACCCCGAGCACACAAAGACTCCAGTATTTCGAGTTAGTTTATTATTCGTGATTCTCTGCACTGAATTACTGGGAATTATTTTGAATTAGTCTAGTATTAGTGACTGAATTTGTAACAATAATCTGACTATATCGACTTACTGTAATATTGATGAACCAATGTAAGTATTTTTAGTTACATAACTGAAAATAATTTGATAGTGTTGAAATACATTTAAATTGTTTTAGTTGGTCGAGTATTTGTGGTCAAAATAAAATTCGCTCTTATTCCAAAGTAATAAAGCTTATTCATCTTTTGATTTCAGGATTATTTAGCGTTGATGTTGTATTTTTGACAGTGAGTGAAAAAATTGAACTAAAATGGATATTACTTCGTTCATAAAGGTTTTTCAGTTAGTATAGTCTTTGTGATTTAGTTCAAATGAGTCAATTTTAATGCAGAACATGAAGGGTCGTGGTCTTCTAATGTTAGAAAAAGTGTTGCCTACTAGCCTAACTGAACCTGCGAGCACCGATGTTCAGTTAGACCTGCAAAAAACGGTAACAACGCCTTTTCTGAGTAACAAACCGTCTCAGGAAATCAGGAAACTTTAAATAATGACAATTTGGAGTTAGAAAATAACGAAAACCTATTGCTAGCACCGTTTACCACTACCGAGGTGAGACCATCGTACTGTTATTTCACCGGTTAACAGCAAATGTAGCGATTTTGATGACTCTGATGCTGATCAGCATTTCATTTTACCTACCAACGAGGAACCAGGTACCTACCTTAATTGTGGATAAACAACCCGTCCGTCTAGTAGTACTTAAGTTAATACTTTTATAATTATTATGTTCAGTCTGATTACAATAAATTAAGTAACTTTGGTGATCAAATCACCGTGTATGTGATGTGTGAAATTTTATATAAAAACTGTGATTCTTTGTTATCTTTATTTATTAATAATTTAAATAATTTATAAATATAATATTTTTCTAGTAACAGTATTGTTTTATTTATTTCTTTCAACAATGCGCTAACATTATATTAGGTATACACTACTAGGTACTATTGATAGAGATTAGATAGAAAATACATTTTCAGTAACATCACCACAATTTGAGTTAGTAAAATAATTAAACAAATATTTAGCCTTGATTACTAGTCTAACTCAAAAAATTTGATTATTAAAGTCATTGTGCTATTTCATGATAAACCGTTAATCAATAACATAATTAATTTTATATTTACAACATAATACATTTAAAGTTCTCTAAAAAAATAACTACAAATAGAATTAAACGTTTTTTTCGCTTACTGAAAAAAGTGACATTTTGAGTTGTGTTAGTCTTTATCTAAGCGTGCGATATGTATGTATGTACCAATAAAAGTACCTATTAATATCTGCTGCCTAGCACTAGTACTGCACTTTGGGATCAGATGGCGCTTTGTGAAAGAATAACAAATTTCCGTGTCATATTAATACGGTCCATTGTATTTAAACTTATCTAAACGTACTTCATAATATAAAAAGTAGTCATGATCTTTTCGAGCCATTTGTCTCAATAAAAATACTAATATTTTTTGACATTTTTAAGTTGCCTAATGTTGCGTTGCGACCAAACAGAGCGACTGTCGCGTAACTATTTAGTAATCTGTGCTGTCGCTGAGAGAATTGTCTATGTGTGAGTGCCGCACGCACACAGCTGAACTGTCGATTCAAAACACCGAAAGTGCCGCTGCCTCGTGCGCTCGGACGGACGGGCCTTAAGTAATTTTGCAGACCTACAAAAAGGCTCTGATGCAGGCGCCCTTCATAGGGTTAGAAATTCAAATGAAACTACTTACTCTCACTATAAATTCAGAGATACAACTTCCCATCAAATAAATGACGAAGTTTTACTTAATATCGTACTTCTTTTACTTTAAAAAGTCATGGTACAATCATGTACCTACCTACCTACTAAAATAACACCCCCTATTTCTTCGGGGGTTAAAAGGTACAGACGTACCTACCCACTGTCACAATTTTTCATATTTACCTTCATGTTACAAAAACTGTGTCAACAAACACATTTTAAACGAGCATTGCATACCTACATATTACAAGAAAAATTACACCTTCACTTATTCAGCCATGTTTAGAATATCATATTTAATTTTTTTTTAATTAAATTAAATGCGAGTAGGTACCCAACACTTCGCTGCAATTGTCCGTTTCCCGACATCTGCCAAACATCTGCCGATGATTATCAGACCTGTCCGGTCTAAATCAGTGCTGAGCGCCGAAAGGGTTGAACTTTTTTATGAAAAAAAAAATCTATCAGTGAGTTAGTGTGTAAGATTGAAAGTGATAGTATTTAGAAAAAGTTTAACGTTTTGTCTCTTGTTTTACTAAAACCACAGATAAAATATGTCATTCCTATTCAGAGGGCTTTTTTTCCTTAGTAAAACAAGGAACCCGTATATTTTTAACTTGCCTGTCCGTTAATCCTTCTGTCGAAGTGTCCACTACGGACTGCCTAGCTACTTCGTTCTAGCTAGAAACTTGTATTATGGTAGGTATGCCTATTTTAAGGTAGGGTAGTCAACGCGACAAATTGGTAAATTAAATGTTTTAATGTTTCTTTTCTTTTTCGACTGCCTCTGTGGCGTCGGTAGTGATACCGCCTGCCGCGGTATCACGCGGTATCGCGGTATCACAATAAATAAATATTTCTGGACAATCTCACACAACATCATCTAGCCCAAATTAAGCTAAAATAAGCTTGTGCTATGGGATCTAGACGACTGATATGCATACTTACACTCGAGAGCAATGAATCCGGGTCACTTAAAGAATCCTAAAAATCTCGGAAACTAAAAATGCTAGGTTAATGCAATAAATTGTATTTAATAGACAATGTAATACTCCTTAAATGAAGGTATTAAAACTTCTTAGTTATTGTAAAGTTATATCATAAAAAAATCAAATTTGAAAAAGGGCCACTTTCGAAGATGGAACTACGAAATTACAGCATTTGGTGTTGCTTTTGTTTGTAATCTGTCATTTATGTGGGTACATAAACCATGTTGATAGTGCTCTATATTCATTAATCAAGCTGAAATGATGTCGCTTACGCCTGAAGAATGCACCAGAATACTTACAATGCTGGAAACCGGCCGGAGTCAGCGCGATACAGCCAGGACTGTCGGTGTGTCGCTGTCAACAGTACAAAGAGTTCTCCGACGTTACGAAGAAACTGGTTCTAACCTACGCAGACCAGGAACGGGCAGAACCAGGTGTACACGAGAAGACCGATACTTGGTGAACACCATGCTTCGAAATCGCTTTCTCACAGGAACTGAACTCACCAATCAGTTTCGACGCCTCGGAGGAAGTAACCCAAGTGCATGGACAGTAAGACGTCGGCTTGCTGAATCTAACTTAAAACCCCTTAGACCTGCAAACGGCCCTAAACTGGAGCGTGGGCATCGTATTTCGAGACTAAGGTATGCCCAGAGCCACGTAAATTGGAGTATTGAAGATTGGTCAAAAGTTATGTTCTCCGACGAATCAAAATTTATGCTCTACAAGCACGATGGAAGACACAGAGTGTATCGAAGACCAGGGGAAAGATTCAAGCAAGCATGCATCGAAGAAAAAGTAGCCTACGGTGGTGGGTCTGTACTTGTGTGGGCCGGAATTTCTTCTGAAAGTCGCACAGAGCTGGTGATCATAGAAAACGGCTCTTTAACTAGCGTAAGATATGTGGAAGAAATCCTCAATGATCACGTTGGTCCATTTATGGTCAATTTAGGTGAGGATGCTATATTTATGCATGACAATGCCCGACCTCATACAGGTAGGATTGTGAATGACTACCTTCAAGAGATGAACATTACTCGTATGGAGTGGCCAGCGCGCAGCCCGGATATCAACCCGATCGAGCATGCTTGGGACGAGCTAGGCAGATGCGTAAAACAACGAAACCCTCCCCCAATCACGCTTCGTGAGCTCAAAATTGCTCTCACAGAGGAATGGGAGAATATTCCCCAAAATCGTATAAGGAACTTGGTGTACAGCATGCCAAACCGCGTAAACGCAGTAATGGAAGCACGAGGAGGCAATACGAAGTATTAAAATTCAAGAAAATCGTAATAAAGTTCAAAAATTTCATGTTTCCTATTTTTGTTTTAAGGAGAGATCAGCAGTTTTTTCTTTATGTAATTTTGTGTTAATAAAATGTATGGTGACTCATATTTTTTTTACTTTCATTTAAGGAGTATTACATTGTCTATTAAATACAATTTATTGCATTAACCTATCATTTTTAGTTTCCGAGATTTTTTACATTCTTTAAGTGACCCGGATTCCTTGCTCTCGAGTGTATATATTTCAAAATACATACATATAAAACATAGAAAACACCCAAACTCCGAAACAAACATTTGTGAATCACACAAAAACTTGGACCGACCCAGAAATCGAACCCACGGCCTCCAGCGCCACAGGCGGTATCACTTCCGACTACGCCACAGAGGCAGTCAAAACACCCAGTGTCTTGGTAGAGTCCATGTACAAAGTTGTGTTACCTATTAAAATGATTCCACTTTAGCTAACAGTTTGTAAGGCACCGTTTACTTAGTTATGGTCCTACTTAAATTATCTGTTTCAAAATTCGTCTAAATTGATACGGCTACTCTTTGGGTTGGGATACCTATATCATATAAGTAGATACTAGATGTATGATACCGCCTGCGGCGCTGGAGGTCGTGGGTTCGATTACCACCGGAGACAAATATTTGTGTGACAATTAATGTTTGTCTCAAGAGTATGGGTGTTTCTATGTATAATATGGATGTATTGAAAAAGTATATAAGTAATTATATCCGTGGTCTGATACCCATATCACAAGCAGGTTATTCCTAGCTTACTTTGGGATCAGATAGCGTTGTGTGAAATGTCCGTGAGTATTACTATATGATGTAGAAATTACTGCTTGCTAAAGATAAATATTATTTATCTTTAGTGTTACAGCGCACTTGCCTTTTCTCATTATTTTATTTACCATAATCTCTTGAACTAACTCTCTAACTATCTCTTATCTCTTCTAGGTATTTCTTTAGCTTATTTACTAGTCGTTTGTGAAATGTAACTAATTTCTGTATATCTATAAATGGTAAAAATAACAATAAACCTCCAGACTCACTTCACAAATGTGATTGGCAGTATCATTAACGATCGTAAGCTTGCGCTAACCTACTTTCATTCGATACAAAAAACTAACAATTGCTACCTTATGTGTGGCGGGAAAAAATGGCCGTCGTGTGTGCATTATGGTTTGGTTTAGTGTATAGTAGCTAAAGTTTCATCATAAATGTAGGTAAGTGTAGATTTATTTCTTTCTCAAAGTAGGAAAGGAATCGTCGATCGATTAGTTCTTAGTTGTTGGTAGATTTACCAACTACTAAGTCCGTACTTTTAAGTTATGTAAGTTAAAAAAAAATAGAAACGTCGGTGAATGTAAGTAATAGGTAGAGTAATTTCGGGTAATATGGCCTGGTCGGTCAATATGGCCTACTGCGATTTCTCTGAAATGAATGAACACTTGCGACCGCTTGACTCGGCATAGCAACGCACCCCTTCCCCTCACTTCCTTAGTCAACTCGCGCGAGACAAAGTGTGCATGTGCGTCCCGTGCGGGCGCTCGATCGAAAATAACGTAAAGTGATCTAATTTTTTGGTAAGTTTTACTCATTATATTTCTTGAAATTGTAGTTATTTTTACATTGGTACTACACAGGTTTGTAGATTAGCTATTCATGTGTAGTATTGTGATAGATTTTAAACATATTTCTTGCTCATTTTTAGGCTAGACTTTTACCTATTAAAAACGTTCCCGCGGCCAATATGGCTCACCAGATGGATGGCTAAAATGGTACCAGCCCATATTGTCCACAGAATTTTATATTGTTACTATTATGTTTTTTTTTTTTAGATAATGGCTTCGCGGAAACCACTTTCACAAATAAAATGACAAATATGCTCTGCAAAGTAACACAAAGTTTATTAGTGACTGTTATATTTCTGGAGGGCAATATAGCTCACCTGATTTGTGACTAATATGGCCCCAGGCCAGGATGCGGGGTCCTACTAACATCTTAAGGACCCCGATGGGTCGGATCCTCCTCGTGGTGCATCCTGGGCAACGGAGTAGCGACCACTCCCCTTCCTCTGTGGGGGAGTTGTGCTACTCTAGCTAATTCCGGCCGAGGCGGGAGTAACCCACCTGTGGGTTGCTCGGTGGTGTGTGTTGCTGCCGGCCGTGCCGTTATTCACGGCCGGCAGCAGCAATGATGGGTCGCCGTCGCTTCGCCACCTTGCTGGCGAGACGATGGCGGCGAAGTGGGAGAGGCACTGCGTGGGGGGCGGGAGTTTGGGTAGATGCTCCCGCCCTGCCATGCAGTTCGGGCTGCCGGCCGTGAATAACGGCGCGACCGGCGGCAACAGTGCTGGGCCGCTGTCACCTCGCCAGTTGACGAGGTGATGGCGGCAAAGCGGGAGGTGCACTGTGCGGGGGAGCGGGAGTAACCGATAATGCTCCCGCTCTGCCGTGCAGTTCGGGGGCGCCGCGGTGAGGAGTTACTGCGCGCCCCCGATTGTTTCTTGACCGTGGGCGTAAGGTCGGGGGACCCCGCCCACCAACGGTCACATGGCGGTGGGCCCATTAGCGCACGCCTGCGCCAGCCGCTCTCTGTCTCCTCTATTACAGAGGGGCGCTCGAGAGCGGTGCAGGCGTGGACTTCAGCTCCTTAGGGAGCTTTGGGGAGCCGCCCATCTGGCTCCCCCGAGGAGAGCCCCGAATAAACGGGGCGCCCCTAGCCGGGTCGACGTGAATAATCTTTTGATATCCCTCGGCCCGGCTAAAGGGTGAGGAGGAACACCGCGGGGTTTAGTGGGTAGGACGGTCCATTCCGGACCGGGCCGGGAGTCCCACACACCATCCCAGCTGCCCCCGCAGCTGGGATGAAGGCGCGTAAATGCGTTCCCCGCGTCAAAAAAAAAAAAAAAAAAAAATATGGCCCCAGGCCATATTGCCCTTCCATTGTCAAAATTTGACAATTGTTGAAGGTTCAGATTTTGTTTTTTGTAAATTATTTCTTAATGTTGATTGTTTTGAAATTCTAATTATTTATTCTTTATAAGTTCTAAGACTGAATTGTAAAATAAAAACTGATCGATCTCAAAACAAATTTGTTTTATGCCCAAAAAGGCTTATGGCGTGCCATATTACCCGAACTTACTCTAAGTATTTCGCGTAAAGTCCCGAATTCTATAAGTATGAGATTTACCAATTTTTTACTTTACTCAAAGGAATCGATCGATTCGTCGCGTCTGTCATCCCCGTCTGTACCTACCATTGCATTGAGATAGTAATGTAAGAAGAAATGTAAGATGAAGAAGGTCATTCGTCATCGCCTGACTCAATTCGGATTGAGTACGATCACATAAAATAATTGTTTATGTGATTATACTCAATCCAAATGTCTATATTGAGTCCTTTCTACCTATTTATTTTCTTACCTATTTGTATTATTTTCACAGATAAGCTATGTAGGGCACCCATCGCTACGCTGGTCCTCCTGGCAGTTTCTAAAATTAACATAAGGAAAGACGAAGAATGATTATATAGGAAATACTTAACTAAATTATAAATCTGGCCTTGGTAGAGTCCATGTAGAGTTTGGCAAGTTATACATATTTGGCACAGAGGATTAAATGAATAAGAAAAATATATACACAAGCTACCTATTTAAGTAAGTTAAACTGATAGATTGCTGATAATTTAACGTCTGATTTTCAGCGGACAGCTAGACATCACCCTCGTAAACAAGAGGCGTGAGATCCTGACTCGAAATGCCGAGCGATGTGAACCCGCAATTATATAACAAGAATGCTAGTAATTTCGATAGCTAGTAGTCTTTTTGGAAAAATATAGAGTCAAAAAATAGAGAGGCACCTAAAATACAGATCCCGGAATAAAAATAAATATGGACGACGCGATTCGGCGCTAGCCGCTTATTATAAATAATTAATGATTCCGTCCGCTCTTATGTACGATAAAATGCCATTACGGTTTTCATCGGGGGACTTGCAAAAAATAATGTGAGCCGCCATTCGAACTCGTCCCGAACAAAAAACATGCTTAAAAGAGTGCGCAGGCATCGCTGAAATTCCCGCTGTTTCTTACCGCCGCCCGGTCATTTGACTCTGCCCATTATCTGCAGAATTAACAGCAGTAAAAAAACTCACGACTCGATAAAAGTATATAGTGGTTGTCGCAAACAGTTTTTGTAATATAAATAAAGTGTGTACCGGGCGCTGAGTTGGTCACCGGCAACGGCCTTAATGGCGTCAAACACGATAAATATTGGCACTCATGAAAATTCAGCAACGCATTATCCGAACGAATGGCTGAAAAAACAACAAACCTCATTCCTTTTGAGATATTTCATCACGTCTTAGACAAAAAATACATCATCGCCCGCAGTTGCACGTATATTTTTATGAGACAAAAAACGTAGTCATTATAATGTTCCGTTTTACGTATGTGATGTGGCAAGCGGTGCGTTATAATATCACAAATGACAGATGCATCATTCCTTAAGTCAACGGACAGTAGTGCGTACAAAAAATATAAAAAAATCAAGACAATTATAAAATTTGCATAATCACACACGACACAGCGCACAGTATTGTTAAATAAGCTGATCCAACAAATGAAAGGAGTTTAAAGGATGTTTTTATCAATTCGTTGTTTTGAACGCATCTTTGCGGAACAGAGTTCTTTATTTGAAATTTGAATTGAATGAGTGAAAAGATTTTGTATGCGGTGCTTGCTGATGCCGCAAAAAAGTATAGTTCACGTCTACTTCGTAAATCATATCGAATTTGTAATGGTCCATTAACCGAAAGTCAATAAAACCAAGCCTACCAATCATTAAGTAGGTTACACTGGTTAATAATGTTTCTAAACAAAAAAAGTGTGTGCGTGTCACCTTTACGCGCGATTGAAGTTAAACTTCTTTGCCATTGACGGCATCAAATGTTACATTAATATCATTCGAATTCAAAATTCAAATAGTAAGCGTTACTTCCGTCAGAAACAAAAATCTGAGTTACTGCCTAGTCGTAAAGAAGTTTTACTTCAAAAATAAAATAAAAAATATTCTACACTTATCAATTTAACATTCACTTTTAAGTTAATAAGTGTAGTAAGTAGTAATATTAACTTATGATTCCTTTCTGATACATTTTCAAAAAGAAAACACAAAACATTGAAGTCCTCGCTCGCTCAATTCTTTATTTTTTTTAGATAATCGAGTGGTTGACAGTTTGGCAAATTAGTCTTGAAAATGAAACTACTTATGTAATTGTTTTATAATACATCGTCCAACAGTCATATTTGACTGTAAAATGTCAAAAATAATATAAAATCCGTCCTGCATAACATTTCATAATGGGAATCCATTATGAAACACGTAAAAACTAAGCATAATTTAATTATGTAGGTACCTTATACTCGTACTTCTACAAAGATTAACTATTTTCAGTATAAAAAGTAGTTGAGAATAATTGTTTGAATAAAATCTTTCCGTAACAAACATTACATACATAATAATCACGCCTTTATCCCCGAAAGGGTAGGCAGAGGAATAGTATACGCCCATATTTCACCTTCTAGTTTTATGTCCCACGTAATAGGTGGTGAGCCTATTGCCGTGTTGAAATGGACAGGAGCAGGTCGCCGCGACCCGCAGTTGAAATTTTCAAGCCGCCCATAAGGCCTTCAACTTGGCTTAACGATTGTCATTTTACTTTGAACCGGGTTTCATTTTTCTAGTTTTCCTTGTCTACGCCATGGATCTTTTTGCGAAAGTGTTCCCTTAGTCGCCTCTTACGACTCTCTCGTAATGTGTTATTACGTAACAGGCAAGTATGAGTTTAAAAGGTGCTACGACGTAGTATGTCACACTCGTGGTCGTAGAACACTCAGCAACAATTTTTAGGGTTCCGTACCCAAAGGGTAATAAACAGGACCCTATTCATGAGCCTTCGCTGTCCGTCTGTCTTTCTGTCCGTCCGTCACAAGTCTGTATCTCAGGAACCTTTACAGATTATGTAATTCTGTTGCCGCTGTAACAGCAAATACTAAAATTAGAAACATAATAATTGAGAGGGGCTTCCATACAATAATCGTGGTTCTTTTTCGTTATTTGGTACGGAACCCTTCTTGTGCGAGTACGACTCGCACTTGGCGTATTCAAATCCCTACTTCCCTACTAATATTTGACTGCCTCTGTGGCGCGGTCGGTAGTGATACCGCCTGCGGCGCTGGAGGTCGTGGGTTCGATTCCCACCGGAGACAAATATTTGTGTGACCCATAAATGTTTGTCTCAAGAGTCTGGGTGTTTCTATGTATAATGTGTATGTATTTAAAAGTATATAAGTATTAATATCCGTGGTCTGATACCCATAACACAAGCAGGTTATTCCTAGCTTACTTTGGGATCAGATAGCGTTGTGTGAAATGTCCGTGAATATTTATTTATTTTATTTATTTATTTAATATTATAAATGCGAAGGTAACTCTGTCTGTCTGTCTGTTACGCTTTCACGCCTAAACAGCTGGAGCGATTGAGATAAAATTTGGTATAGGGATAGTTCGAGGCCCTGGGAAGGACATAGGCTACTTTTTAACCGACTGCGCAAAAGGAGGGTTATGATTTTACGATATAACGACTCTTACGCGATTTCGACTTCTACGCGGTCGAAGTCGCGGAGAACAGCTAGTATATTTATAAATAGTGTTGTAATTTAATTTAATTTACCTACCTTTATTCATTCTACGGGGTGGTCTATCCACATAATTACTTAACAGAAAAAGACCCCGTAAATAACAGAAAATTGTCCGAGTGACGACACATCCGGTACATTTTTCTTTCGAAACAACATATCGCTCAAGTTTTTATTTATATGGGAGGAAACGCATACAGTCACGACAAGCATATATTAGTTTATATTATAATATTAAGAATGATATCTCACGCTGGAACGTAAAAATTGGCTCGAATCTGCATATTATGGAGATTTTGTTGGCGGACTTTATAGAGGTAAGGACGTGGTCACACTGTGGTGGTAGCTTACCTACTTGTAAGTATTTTAAAAAAAACATCGGGCTTTTTTAAACTTTTTGGACCTTAGACCATATAACACGGGACTAGCCTTTGCGAACCACCGCATACAAAAATATTCTGCCAGTTTTCATACAAGTGAAGGGGGAAACACAAAGACATATAAAATTTCATTGCATTTAAAAATGTATTTATCGACAAACGCGTAATGGCTGTTGTGTGTTAATTGTTATTGTACAGTCAACTACAATGTAATGTACTAGTTTAATCATATAAAATGATGTACTGATGTACAGGCTTTTCATAAAGCCAAAAGACCAAATGGTCATGTGCAATGGCAGAAAACAATGCTTAAGTAAGGCGCATCCTGTGGTTAGATGATCTAAGGTATATCTAGCAAAAAACAACGAACATAAAAATCCTTTTAAAAAGAGAAGTTTAAATTGCAGTGCACCTTTAAGTAGGTAACAGGGTTCCGCGGGCCACGGCTTTTGAGGACCTTTCCAAAAAACAAATCGCACCTGTGTTATTTTAAACGACATTTTGTATTTTTGAGGGTAGAAACATTTATGGCAACAAGCAAACTACTTGTTTGTTGTTAAAATAATAGAAGCGCTCGTGGCCCCGCGAACTCAGTGTTCTGTAAACGATCACTGCAGTAAGCAACTTTCACTGTGGCCGGTCCATGGATGGGTGACCATCCATGTGATCACTTTGTGACATTTATTTGAGCGTTTCCGTGCTTCGGAAGGCACGTTAAGCCGTTGGTCCCGGTTGCCAGTAAAATGGCAGTCGTTAAGCTAAGCTGAAGGCTTTATTTCAACAGCAGGCAGTCACAACCTGCGCCTGTCCATTTAAACACGGCAATACGGCTCACCACCTATTACGTGGGACAAATTATACAAAGGTGAAATGTGGGCATATGATATGCCTCTGCCTACCCCTTCGGGGATAAAGGCGTGACCATATGTATGTATGTATGTAATCGAACCCACGACCTCCAGCGCCGCAAGCGGTATCACTACCGACCGCGCCACAGAGGCAGTCATAAATGGATGAAAATTATATTATATTCAATGAAACATGTCAATAAATAAATTGCAGAAGGGTTGCCTAAAAAAATTTATTCCAGAATATAATTAAACAAGAATTTAAAAAAAAATTATGGACTGAATTTTTTTAGGCAACCCATTGGCAATTTATTTATTGACATGTTTCATTGAATATAAAATAGTTTTCATCCATTAACCAGCTCGGTGAAGATCGTTCTTTATAGGATCTTGTGCTATTAGTAAGTACACACACAAGCATACACATTTCTATATAGAGCATAATTAGTGTTTTGGGTGAGCTAAAAAACCCATCTCATCAAAGGCAATTTCTGCTTCATAGTAAGAGAACAATAGTTTTGCGCCAGAAAACTTATATACTTAAGTTTATTTTTATTTATTTTGATATGAAAACTGCAAGCTACTTTTGAATGCGTAAGATGAAGTAGTAACCAGATAATTAATTAACTGTAGCATAAAGGCTATTTTCATCCCTATTAATATTATAAATGCGAAAGTAACTCTGTCTATCTGTCTGTAACGCTTTCACGCCTAAACCGCCGATCCGATTTTGACGAAATTTAGTAAAGAGATAGTTAGAGTTCAAGGGCAAGACATAGACTACATTCTGACTGCGCAAAAGGAGAGTAATGATTTTACGCGATATGGACTTCTACGCGGATGAAGCTGCGGGGAACAGCTAGTGTTACAAAGAAAAAAAATATAAACAAAATATTATCATCCTACGAAATACATAATCGCGGTACGGGCCCATTTTTCTCTGCAACTGCATACGCGCCAACTTTTTATAAACACCCACCATTTTGTTTCATTTTCATGTTTTTGTCAGACATAGTTATGTATACTTTATTATTGTACGGATTAAATTCACCAACATTTCTTTCTCTCTTTTTGTTAAGTTGCATTTTTATGAAGCACATTTACATAATGACTGCTTTTACCGGACTTTGGCGAAATGAAAAAAGGTTGACACTTTTCTACCTCTTTACTTTATGGAAGAACGTTTTTAAACTTTAAAAGAGTGTTGCTTTTAGCGCCAAACGCCATTGTCTGTGGATTATTGCTGGCATTGCATATACAGCTTGACAAAGAAAATAATAAAGAAAGCGAACGGGGGCGCCACTGTTCTGTACATAAGGCAGCCCGTTAGAGAAAATCGTATTTTTCGCTTTATTCATGTGAGTATGATACAGGTGTATAGTCCAATCCTACCCGATCTGGCAATAATGTAAACATGTCATGTTTTGACAATCGTCTGAGTAGAAAAATATAATATGACAAATCATTGAATTTTGTACTATCCTCAGTAGATATGACTCCTGGATACTGGAATATAATCAGGGTAAATTTTCAATTGCAAGTAACTATGGATTTAGAGGATCAAAGGGATCAAATGTGTTTGTTTACATTTTTGCGCAAAGCTATTGAAATACAGTATTGTCGGAGACATATCGTCGCCAGCAGGACGACGCAGGGGCATCCAAGACGCGGGGGGTCCACGCGCCCCGCTCACCGAGCAACAGCTGTGCGGCCGTCAGTCACTACGTCAAAAAACACCGTCACCTCAACACGCGCACCTATATCTACCTACCTATACGTCTGTGATTTGTACAAGAACCGTTATTATAAGTTCACCAAGAAACCAGCTGTTTCTCTTGCCACCACCTGCAAGAACCCAGAGCACGTCGTCACCACATGGTCCTTCGAGAAGAAGAAAAAAGAATTCCAGCAGCGAAGTGGAGTAACGGTTTTTTGAAAAAAAAAAAAAATTATCAGACACCTTCAATCGTCGCAATTGGACAAGCAGGTCATCTCGATCATATTCGGAGCCCAGTTCCAGTCAACGATCGTCGGAAAGGCATAGGATTGGTGCGGAATATTTCACAAAAATTCAGAAGAAATTCAGAAAATCGATCAGTCGTAAGGGTCATTTTCATCGGGTCACAGCCGAGTAGCAGCCCAAGTGAAGCCCAGCGACATCGTTTTCATCAAAGGAATATTCTATTTACGGCGAAATCAGAATAGCCAGATTGGATGCGAAGCGTGCAGCATACGTGAGATCATTCCAATTTCATTACCTACTAACATTAGTCGCTTATTACTAACCATATCCCTAGTCCGAGTAGTTAATATCGCAAACCACAGTATCGTCCCGTAGCTGTCTATCTCGTAGTGCTAGCTACATAACCATAATTATATACCTCGGCGCAGTAGATATCAGCGTAGATCAATAGTGTTCTGTGCTGTGAAACTATCTAGTGGTTACTTGTAGTTATTCCATCTTTAACATTTTATAAAAACGCCTACTTATGTATTATTGTGCCGTACATAACAGTAGAATACCGATCTATTAATATCAGTGAAAGTTAGTAGTGATTCCGTTAATTTTATTGTGCAGTGTAGAATAATAATTAGTTCAAGTAATTTGCAAATTTATTTTTTTAACTACCTACATTTTTTTTCCCAAATTGTAAAACTATTGTCTTTTTCAAATTAATAGTGAGTTAAACCGTAGTTAAAAGTTTTTGCCGACAGCCAAAAGTACCTCCTTTTAAATTTATATTTTTTATTCCGTTTTCAAACGGTCATTCAACCCACAATAGATTGATACCTACCTATCTATTGCAATCAGCTGTTCGCTTGCCAGTTACGTATGTAACATTTCTTTTTACTAGTCATACTTGGCCCTTCACTTTTATTTTCGTTCTTCAATTCTTTTTAACTCGCAACCATGGCTGATGAAAAAGTGAAAGAACTGGTAAAGAGGCGTGCTCAATGATGTTATAGTAAAAAAGAGGTAGATATCGCATTAGCGCTCAAAAACTGTTGCGGACAAAGTCACACAATTGTTGTTTTTTCATTTAGTCTGCTAATAGCTGCGAGCGAAACAAGCCGTGTTGTGGTCTGCTGCTGTGTGCAAAACGACACAGATAGCTATCCCTCTCTGTTTTAAACGTTTTGTATTCTCTATCGCATTCATAGATGAAATCTATTAGGTACCGATAGGTAAGCACGTGAAATTATAACTCAACAATAACTGAACGCTGTTTTGTATGAAGGTAGCATATCTTTACTTAAATATCATTGGGCGTGCTGCTTTAAAATCTCAGTTGACTCAATTTACTAGCTATTTGACGCCTATAAAAACATGCAAACAGCTTAGCGATGAACAGTTAGCCGAATTAGAGTTGAAAGTTGATAAATTGGTTTCTATATATCCGATTTATGATGGATTTCAGAGTGAATTGGAGTACTTGGCGGCTAAACCAGACGAGCAATACTCTGAGCGCGACCAGTTCGAAACCCAGTACTACAAGCAGCTAGCAGCTGCTCGCACAATCGTGGCTACGCACCGCAGTCAGCAGCCTGGGAGGTCCGAGGTCGGTTCTGGTGATCAGCTCACTGTGGTTACACAAAGGCAAGGTAATGTTAGATTACCTAAAATTAATTTACCTCATTTTAGCGGCGGTTATCAGAATTGGTTGGAGTTTAAGGACATGTATGTGTCCTTGATTCATGAGGAGAAAGGCATCAATGATATCAACAAATTTCATTATTTACGTAGTTCTCTTCACGGCGCTGCTGCCTTGGTAATTAGGAGCTTGGATTTTACAGGCAGCAACTATGAGGAAGCGTGGAAATTATTATGTGACAGGTACGACAACAAACAGCTACTAGTTACTAATCACATACAAGCTTTGTTTAACATTGAGTCGGTGAGCAAAGAGTGTAGTAAAAGCCTGCGTATGGTTGTGGATGAAACAAGAAAAAATCTGAGGTCTTTAGCAACCTTGGGTCAACCTATTGAACACTGGGACTCATTAATTATCCACATCATGGCGTCAAAGCTAGATCCAATTACTAATAGGGAATGGGAGGAACATAGGAATTCTCTGACTGAGCCCCCTTCTTTAAGCACATTCACTACCTTCGTTTCAAACCGCTGTAACCTGTTGGAGACGCTCGAGGAGGCAAGGGTGTCTCATGCTAGGGTCACAACTAACAATAAGCCGAAGAGTTTCGTAGTAGCTTCCAGCAAGGCTAAGCCGGGACTTAGATTTTCACTTTCCTGTCCATTGTGCAAGCAATCACATAATTTATTTAGCTGTGATCAGTTTAGGGCATTATCCATTGATGCACGCATTAGAAAGGTCAAAGATTTAAAACTATGCGTGAACTGCTTACGTCCAGGCCATTTGCAGGAAACCTGTAGACTGGGAAATTGCAAATATTGCGATCAAAAGCATAATTCTCTCGTTCATTCCCACGCTGAAGAATCTAGTACCCATAGTGAACACTTAGCATTATCGAGCACAAATCACGAATTTAAACCAATTTCCTCATCATGTAATGTATTACTTTCCACAGCATGGGTAAAGGTGACGGATCATTTGGGAAGGTCGCACGGCGCCAGAGTCTTACTAGACAATGGAAGCACGGCCAATTTCATTACCAAGGATCTTTGCGGTAAGCTTAAATTACCTATTCGTAATGTAAGCTCAAGCCTGGCAGGTATAAACAGTCAAACGTCAATCATATCAGAGTCTTGCTCCTTGCATTTAGAATCTTGTGACGGTTCATACACAACTGACATTGATTGTTTTGTCTTGCCGAAAATCACACCATTCATACCGCATTCATACATTGACATACAAAACTTACCTGTACCATCAGGCATTCACCTAGCTGACCCGTCATTCAACATTCCATCTGAAATTAATATCCTCGTGGGAGCAGAAGTCTTTTGGTCAGTGATAGGTCATAGTCGCATACAGCTAGGTAAACAACAGCCAACGCTTTTCGAAACAAAGCTCGGTTGGCTAATATCAGGCGCACTACCACAGTCAATTGATAGCAAATTATTGTGCATGTTTACACATGATAAACACACAACACACACACACACCACAGACCTCACACGTTTTTGGGAACTAGATTCAATCTCACCAAAATACAATCTCACTTCCGAAGAACGCCTATGTGAGCAGAACTTCATAGACACAACAAAACGAGACAGCAACGGCCGTTTCATTGTGTCCATTCCATTGAAAGCATCCCCTAAAGCATTAGGAAACTCTTATGACATGGCCAAACGACGTTTCTTGTCATTAGAGCGTAGACTCAACCGAGAACCGGAACTTAAGAAACTTTATGTGGATTTTATGAACGAGTATGAGGCATTAGGTCACATGACTAAATCTCCTATTCTCTCAGATTCATCACCATACTCATATTTTCTTCCACATCACGGCGTGTTTCGAGAGTCCAGTACAAGCACCAAATTGCGAGTCGTCTTCGACGCCTCAGCGGTTACAACATCAGGCAAGTCATTCAACGATATTCAGGCTGTAGGCCCTAGAGTTCAGGATGATCTGATGTCTATTCTATTGCGGTTCCGCCAACATAAATACGTCATATCAGCTGACATAGAGAAGTTTTTCAGACAAATCAATATTGAGGAATCTCAACGGCCTCTACAGCAGATTCTATGGCGATGCAATCCTTCTCTGCCCCTTATAGAGTATATTTTGAACACAGTAACTTACGGGAATTCAGCTTCACCATACATCAGTACAAGATGTCTGACTGAGCTCGCGAAGCAGGCATCTACTACACAAGCGCAACGCGCTATTCATCATGATCTCTACGTGGATGATCTCCTGTCGGGGAGTGACTCCATCGATTCCACTATCACCCTAGGCAGAGACATCATCAAAACTTTGGGGTCAGCACAGTTGACTCTACGGAAGTGGCAGTCTAATAGCCACGAAATTCTAAATTCAGTGACAAATCAGACTACAACTTCTTCTAACACAGTGAGTTTAAGCATTGACGAACCTAGTAAAACTCTCGGTCTCAATTGGCGGTGTAACACAGACACACTCACTTTTTCAATAAATTCACCATTACACACAAACACTATCATTACAAAACGTCACATACTGTCTATAATTGCACAGATCTTTGATCCCCTAGGACTAGTTTCACCAACCATCATGGAGGCCAAGCTAATCCTCCAAAGGCTGTGGATTGATGGGTGTTCTTGGGATGGAGAGGTGCCGGCAGAGGTTAAAAAGCTTTGGCTAAAGCTTACTGAAACTTGGCCTCATCTGAACACACTTAGTATCCCACGGTGGGTTGTATGTGACAATCCTTCATCTATAGCTTTACACATTTTTAGCGACGCTTCCGAACGGTGTTACGGCGCTTGCATTTACATTCGCGCCGTGGCAGGCGATGGCTCCATTCATGTAAGTCTACTTACCTCCAAGAGCAAGATCGCGCCGGTTAAGGCTACTACTATCCCAAGGTTGGAGCTTTGCGGAGCTTTACTCGGTACAAGACTATGTACGAAAGTTCTGGAATCCCTAACAATAAAACCTGATAGTTGTATCTTTTGGTGCGACTCAATGATAGTTCTGGGATGGCTGTCATCGTCCCCGGCTTCTCTTCAGCCTTTTGTCAGGCATCGCGTTTCCGAGATCCGGGAAGGTTTTGGTGATCACACATGGCGCTACGTGCCCTCAAAAGAGAACCCAGCTGATCTGATCTCACGTGGTCTTAGCGCTGACCTCATAGGTCAATGTTCCTTGTGGTGGTCAGGTCCTTCCTATCTGTCTCTTGATGCCTCTCAGTGGCCGTCTACACCTAAATCAGACAGCAATGTTCCACTACCGGAGCTATTGAGATCACACACACAATACAATGCATCATTTCATACAAACACAATTACTCAGTCCAATGAAATCAAATATAATCAATTAATTTTGAATTTAATCAACAATTCATCTAATTACACTAAATTACAACGTACTATAGCATATTTATTTAGATTTGTAAATAAGGCTCGTAATAATAATTTAAGTCTAGGCTCAACTCTAACAAGTTCAGAATTGTCGTACAGTGCTGACTTTATTATTCAAACATGTCAGAGGGAAATGTTTCCCATGGAGTATGATCTGCTCTCATCGGGAAAATCTCTTCCCAAGAAAAACCGTCTTATTTCTTTATCACCATTCATCAAATCAGGAATCATACGTGTAGGAGGAAGACTGGACAACTCATACTATGATTACAATGTAAAGCATCCGATTCTTATATGTAGTCAGCATCATATTACTAAGTTGCTATTCAATACCTACCACTTAAGATTATTTCATGCTGGACCACAGTTATTATTGTCGTCATTACGACATAACTACTGGCCTTTGGGTGGCAGGAACCTTGCAAAATCCACAGTACATAAATGCGTCAAATGTCAACGTATCAAGGGTCAAACCGTTCAACCTATGATGGGTAATCTGCCAAAGGAACGGGTTCAGTTAGAGTTTCCTTTCCTCGAGACAGGCACGGATTACGCCGGACCAATTCTGATAGCCGATCGTAAAGGTAGAGGATGCCGACTCATTAAATCCTATATCTGTGTATTCGTTTGTCTAGCCACACGGGCAGTTCATTTGGAGCTTGTCTCGGATCTTACCAAGGAAGCTTTTATTGCAGCACTTAACAGATTTATTGCTCGTCGAGGTAAACCGAAAACCATCTACTCTGACAATGGTACTAATTTCGTAGGAACATGTAACGCGCTGGCTGACATTTTAAAGCAGGACTACTCATCCGAAATGGCAGAGTCAGGTATTAATTTCTCTTTCATTCCAAGTTATTCTCCTATGTTCGGTGGGATATGGGAAAGTTTAGTACGTAGCGTTAAAGGACATTTGCGACGTATACTAGGTCTTACACATCTTACCTTCGAAGAGATGGCTACGTGTTTGATACAGGTTGAAGCCATATTAAACTCTCGTCCTCTTACACCCTTATCCACAGATCCATCTGACCTTTACCCTTTAACTCCTGCCCATTTCCTAATTGGAAGGTCTCTCACTGCTTTGCCTCATCCAGAAGTAACCAGCCAGAACATTGCCAACCTAAAGCGATTCGAGCGCATAGAACACCTAAAACAACAATTTTGGAAAAGGTTTTCTAACGAATACATATTTTACCTCCAACAGAGGACCAAGTGGGCGCACTCCGAAGGAACCCTTGAAGAGGGATCTATGGTGGTCCTGAAGCAGCCAAACACGCCGCCTCTCATGTGGCCAATGGGGCGCATTGTTCGTCTCATACCCGGGAGAGACGGAATAGCTAGAGTCGCCGATATCAAGACTAAGACAGGTATCGTTCGACGCGCTTATAATACTATCTGTCTCCTTCCAGTCACACACTGAATTTGAAGACAAGTCTTCAACCCCGGGAGCATGTCGGAGACATATCGTCGCCAGCAGGACGACGCAGGGGCATCCAAGACGCGGGGGGTCCACGCGCCCCGCTCACCGAGCAACAGCTGTGCGGCCGTCAGTCACTACGTCAAAAAACACCGTCACCTCAACACGCGCACCTATATCTACCTACCTATACGTCTGTGATTTGTACAAGAACCGTTATTATAAGTTCACCAAGAAACCAGCTGTTTCTCTTGCCACCACCTGCAAGAACCCAGAGCACGTCGTCACCAGTATACACAAACTATCGTCGTAGGTACATGTCCTTAATTTTTTTTCAATAATTTTATGACTTTAAATAAGTAGTTTAAAAAAATGTGTAGTGTATACCTACAGCCTACAGCCCAATAACACCCCCTAATTCTACATCTCCACAGTCATAATTACCTAGTCTGGTTAGAGAACCATCCTCCGTGTTTTTCAGGTAGGTACTTACAGGCTCTACCGCCTTGCGAATCTGAATGTGGCAGTTTAATATTGTAAATGGAGAATGTGTGTGAAAATAAATGATTAAAGATATTTTCGTTGTGTTTCTCAGTAACATCCCGCCTCGTTCCTTCACAATAAATAATTATGTATCATTCTATTATCATCATTATTTTATTCATCAAAAAATAATTTCATAATACAGAAATCTATTAAAATAAAGCTTGATCGATACAAATCGATAGATAGAATGATGCTTCCTTGCTTGTCAATATATTTCATACTATATGTCAGTTCGTTACCGTTTGGCGGGTTACTCAATCATATTGGTAGGTATTGCATACTTAGAAATAAATATTAATTGGCAAATGTTGTACAAATATTATTGGCAAATGTGTTACAAGAATTTCCTGTAAAGGGGAAAAAATATTGATACTTACTGTACAGCTCGATCCCTCTCTAACTTTGCCGCTCTTCTCCATACTAAAGTCGATTTTTTAATTAGACGAAGTAGATTGACAGCAACTAATGTCACTTCTTCATACAATGTTGCTTATTTTCTATGACGAAGTGACATTAGCTACTGTCAATTTACTTCGTGTTATTAAAAATTAGGGTATACGCCTCTACGACAGCGGCAAAGTTAGAGCGAACGGGTAGTAATGCAATTTTTTAAAATAAATATTTTGGTTAAGTATAATTTTCCACAACACCATCAAGCCCAAAGTAACATGAAAATGATAAAAGTATCCAGGTAGAAGATCTCAGGAAAACCGGCCAAGTAAGAGTTGGACTTGCACAGAGCAGCAAAACAGCAAAAAACGGCAAAAATTACGTTTCTTGTACGGAAGCCCCATTAATCCCCCTTTTTTTCTGATTTTAGTATTGTACCGGCAACAAAAATACATCATCTGTAAAAAATTTCACAGTTCCTGAGACATGTTAAATATTTTAATTTATTTAGTGTTTTTGTTGTGTGCTCAGTATCTCAATGAAAATATCAATGAACTCATAGGTATTTACATTATTTAATTACTTATCAAGATATAACATAAAACATAGTTCCAAGTCACACGCGATGAGAATCGAACCCGTTGCTCAGTTGCTCGTAATTTGCTTTTTTCTGCGCCCGCTCTGGCGACGGTTTGTCTTGGGATGAAACTTTTTGTCTATGCTCCCGCTCCTTGATGGGTATACTGCGAATGTATGTTTTGATACTTGCATTTGAAACTAGTATCATTTCTGCTATTGTAATGCTATTTGTTCGATTTAGGCTTATTAAAATGCTGTCATTTTAACAAGCCTAAATATAAGCATAGGAAGAACTAGTGTGGCAAAAATATTCATCACTGCAGATATCACATAGGTTCATCGGCGTATTTCCCGTTTTTGTGGGAATAGGGGTAAAAATATAGCCTATGTCTCCGGTGATAGTGTAGTTTCCCAACTAAAAGAATTTTTGAAATTGGTTCTGTAGTCTCCGAACCTATTTAATGTAATTAAAAATAGTCAAATCTTTTCTCCTTGTAATAATTTTGAATAGACTATTGCGCGTCGCGATAAATGACTTTGAACAGTGTTTCAAACCCTTATAACCTGATAGTTCTATTCCAAAATGTAACTTAGATACAGAATTTCATTAATGTTTATGAAGTTAGGAAGAACTAAATCGTAGGTACTAAAGAGAATATTAGCTATTTTAACGCAATATTATTAAGACCCGGCAGTGCTCAATAAATGGAGTTATTATGTTAGACGTAATGATGTAATATTTTTAATTTATTGACGCTTAACTTTAAAACTAACGTGAGAAAAATGAGTAATGAATGATGTACGTTGGTAGCTATGTGATCGAACTTTTTGTTTGTAGTACTTAGCGAAGATAACGTAGATATGTCACTGCCTGAGCTACGAACAGAAATAGGTCATAATGTGTATTATGCATTTCATCATCTTAAAATCGTCGATAATCGTCATTGATGCAAATAGTTATAGATGTAAGTACATTCATACATACATACGTATAGTCACGTTCCTATCCCCGAAGGGGTAGGCAGAGGCAAAGTATACGCCCACATTTCACCTTTTACTTTTATGTCCCACGTAATAGGTGGTGAGCCTATAGACGTAAGTACTGGGTAAAATATGTATATAAACCCGTATTTCATTTGAATAAAAATCACATTCAGTAGAATAACAGAAGTCGTTAACTTTATTCATTCAAAACATTTTTTATGTCATTCAGCTAGCATTAATTTTTTATATTAGCTAGGATAAATAATAATACACGATACACTATTGATGCTGCTATAATTATTAATGCTTCGCCTAAATAACGAGTCAACATAAAAATAACCTCAAGTATCAAATCACTTTGAACCAACAATACATTGATGGGAGGCGGCAAAAACGTTTTGTTGCGTGGTAGTAAGAAAGCCGTGGAAACTGGTGAAAAACTGCGCTCACACTAGATACGTTACGAGAAAAACTAGATGTAATGTTGTGAACTAAGGCTTTAATCTAGATTTACGAGTACCTACCTAATTACGTAAATTAACACTTTATATTCTCAAGGCAGATAGAGACGATTTCACAGACAAAAAAAATACTTATGTACGAAACTTTAACCTTCGAAGAAATCCAAATAGCAAACTTCAACCATTAAGGAGGCACACAAGCAGAGGTACGGCCTATTATTGCCGTTTGCGACATCGAAGCTTTGATGGTAGGTATTTAGATACTAATATAGAGTCATCGAATCAATTTTACTCGCTGTCGCTATTGTGCACAAACCTTCTAAAACTATAGATTAACTATAGGTACTAGGAGTAGGTACTACTATAGAATTTCGGTGTTTTACCAACTTCGAAAAATGGACACACTTACCTATGTCGGTAGGAACATCACTAGTATTATTAGAATATATTATATTTACTAGCGGGCGCCACGCGGTTTCACCCGCGTAGTTCCCGTTCCCGTGGGAATACGGGAATAAAATATAGCCTATATTCACCGCAAAGAGAGTAGCTTTCTAGCAGTGAAATAATTTTTCAGATCGATCCAGTAGTTCCGGAGCCTATTCGTTACAAACAAAAAAAAAACAATTTTTCCTCTTTATAATATTAGTACAGATAATATGTGGTATTAAGAGTTTCTATGTGTGCACTGTACAACCGGGGTGATGCTCAGATTTCTGAAGCTTTCCGCTACATTAGCCTAAGGGTTATTTAGAAAGCCATGACAAGTTTTTTTTGCGATTTCAGGGATAACGGCACAGTTACCTTGTGTGCCACTTCAGATTTCAATTGTTTCTTGTGAATTTAACCTTTCTGTCTGAAAAAGCGGTGCAATATGCATTGGTGCTATAATAGTTCTCTCAACTCTCATAGAGGCGGTCAGCGAAATTTGCCCTTTAATTTTTCATGAACTGATTTCAAACGACCAATAATTTTATTCAATACCAGCACATCTTCCCAAAGTTATTTTGGCTTTTTTATTTTTCTCTGTTATAATGTAAAAAAGCCTAAGCCTAGCAAGCCCACGAAAAAATGCAAGTTATGCCGCATAATTTGCGCTAATCAGGAATTTAAATTTCTTTAAATTCATAAATTTATGTAGGTAGAGAAAATTTTGACGAAGTTTTTTAAACTTGTGACAAAAGAAAAAGTGAAACAGTAGCTCTCTAAAGAAAATGCCACATTTAAAAAAAATAAGGACGTTTATTTGACAGGTCAAAGCTAAAAATGCACCAGGATGTTCAAAATTTTTGACACAGAGTAAGTAGTAGGTACTATGCAGCCTTCGAAATGTTTACAACTTTGACCTGTAAAATTTAATAGAGCGGTACCTATAAAACCAATTTCATACAGGTTACTCCTGACTGAACTTCCATATTTTTAAACAATAAATACTTGGCAATTAATAAGTTTAGTGACTTACTGGTTCCATTCACATTTCTGCCGATGATCTTATTGGACCCGTTGGACTGCGTGACGGCGGGGGTGTGAGGCGCGGGGGGCGCACTCCGTCCCGTTTCCTCGCCCGGGCTCTCCATATCGCACCTCTCGCCCACACACATCAACCCAACACCCGCCAATTCAAAAATTTCACAAATATATTCGCAACTTTTAAAACAATAAAATTTTATTTCATTGTCTATGATAAACACAGTTCCTATTTTAAAAGGTGTTTTTTTTTTCGATATTTACGTATGTCTACTACTACTTGTCTTTTGGCGCTTAAATGAGTAAGGGTAGCCGTGACGTGTGGTGCGTGACGCGCGCGGCACGACTGGAGTCTCCAGCGGAGCCCTAGTGCAGCTGCATCGCCCCGCCCAGCACCCCACGCGACCCCTCCACGTGGCCCCACGCTTTCCTTGCCCTCGGCTTATGTAAAAAAACATAAAGGTCTTAAATTCTGCTTGTGTGTGTAAAGTTTGCGAACGTCGGAGGGGCCGAAACTCCGAAAGGGTTCAAACTTAGGGGTCGATAGGATCATTACTTACAGTGTTTTTTTAAATCAGTCTTGGTCTTATCGATCGTAGCAGTTATATTTGAAATTTCGGTTACTTCGATAAATGTATTATGTTGTTTTATGTAGAGCTGCAGAAGTGCTACGAACTTTGCAATGCTACGACAGTTTTGAAAATTGATTCAGTACAATGTATCTACTTACGATAGACAAGAAAATTAATTTATTCTTATTTAAAAAGAAACAACTTATTTTGAAGGAGTGAGACTTGAACTTGTGACAGTGATCTTGCAAGGGCAATGTGCAGACGAAATGAGCTAAGAAAAATCCGCTAAGATTGCGCCTTTTTGTATGTGTGGAAATCCTACATGGATGCTATTATTATATATTGACTGCCTCTGTGGCGCAGTCGGTAGTGATACCGCCTGCGGCGCTGGAGGTCGTGGGTTCGATTCCCACCGGAGACAAATATTTGTGTGACCCATAAATGTTTGTCTCAAGAGTCTGGGTGTTTCTATGTATAATATGTATGTATTTAAAAGTATATAAGTATTAATATCCGTGGTCTGATACCCATAACACAAGCATGTTATTCCTAGCTTACGTTGGGATCAGATAGCGTTGTGTGAGATGTCCGTGAATATTTAAAAAAAAAAAATGCCGGACTCCTACCGACTAATACCACACGATGCCTTACAGCAGTCTATGGCCGGAAGTCCCGGGTAAGCCCTTGGAAGGATGTAAGATTGCGCTTTGTTCTGGCGAGACTGCACAGATGCTGCTTTGACTGAACAGCCGGCGGTGTTAGGATTTGATTATGATCTGATCCGAACGTAAATTGTGGTATGTACTCGGCTTGATGTCACCAAGGCCTTCACAGAGTCTGAGATCCGTCACTACTTGCCGAATTCCTGACTTTCTGTCTGTCTCCTCTGTGTTACTGGACAGCCAGCTTTCTAAACCTTCTACGGCGAGTCTACGGAAGAGTTCTACTAATTAAACCCAGCGGAAGAGGGCCTCTGTGATATCAAACAACACTGCAGAAAGCTACCACCGTCGATGTCGACAGAATCATAACTAGACTATCATAAACTTTCGCTGCTGTTTTATAAAAGCCTGAAATTTTTAACTTCCTTATACAATTTTTATTATTATAAAGGTGGCAGACAAGCATACGGCCCACCAGATGTACCGGTGGTCACCGCTGCCTAATGGACGTTTGCAACACCAGAGGCGGTACACTCGCGCTGCCGACCCTGTAAAAACCTTCTAAGACTCCTTTGGTAATTCTAGCGAAGTGTATAGTTATAGAGGGTTTCAGTGGGATGTCAACCTAATTTTCTTGTTATTTAATTTTATAGTTGACTAGCTGTGGCCCGCGACTTCGTACGCGTGAAAATTATGTCATAATGCCAATTTGATTGCTCTCTGCTTAGCCCCTAGGATATGTAGCGTGATAATATGTAGCCTATTTGAAGACCCTACCCCTAGTTAATATTTGTGCAAAATTGGAATAAAATCTATCGAGTACTTTTCGAGATCCTTCCGGACAAAGCAAAGCAAACAGACATACAGACAATTTTTTTTTAAACTATATTTTCGAATTCGGTATCTTATGTTTGAACACCCAGCGAGTATTTTTTTTATATTTCCAATGTACAGTTTTGACTTTTCTATCATTTTATTATATGTATAGATTCTAGAACCTTTGCTTGTCGCACTGGAATATTTTTCTGTGTTGTCAAATGCCTAACTAAGCCCTAAGATTGACAGGAATGCCGTTGATGATAAATTTAAAACAACTAGACAGAATATAAATAAGCTCGTATTTCAGACACAAATTAATTACAATACTTCAGAATTATTAAATAAATAATTGAGAGCTTTGATGCCACGGACAGACATATAAACAGGTTAAACATATAACCCCCTCGTTTTAAGGGGTTCTGGCGTTTTAACGGTGATAATAATGAATGAAAATATACGAGAATTCACATTAAGTAGGTATATTTTTTTAGTTTCATGCTAAGTAGTTTGTGTGTTAGGACCCTCAAGCTACTTAGCATGTAACTTAGGATTTACGTTGATAACTCCTATTGAATACCAGAATTCTCTAAATACCTGAACTAAAACCTATTAAAACGCTACATTATCCAACCTCCGTTGATAAAAAAAAACGCAGGCACGTTCGTGTTAGCATCAAATTAAGAAAGATAATCAGTTTGCAAAAGCTTAATTCTGTTGAGACTCGAAAGCGCTCCGTTCTCAGAAACTGGTAAAAAAATCATATAGGTGTACCTGCCGACCAGCCAACGGTATTCGGTGTTGCCACAAAAAATATATAGTTAGTGCTAAATGGCGCCGGAATATGGGTTAATCACATTTTTCCTGATATGTTGAAGCCTACCTATAGGTTTTTTAGGGATCCGTACTCACAAAGGGTAAAAATAAAAACCTTATTCATGTGACTTCGCTGTCCGTCTGTCTGCCTGTCTGTTGGCCGGTCCGTTGTGTGTGTGTGTTTTTTTTAACGTGAGGGAAAATCCATCATGGATGCTATGCCGGACTCCTACCGACTAAAAAACCTCACGTAACGCCCAACAGCCTATGGTTGGGAGCCCCGGGTAAGCTCTCGGAAGGATGTCCCAGGACTCCCAACAGACCTACGGCTACCACTGCGGCCTCGCCTAGGGGGTGGTTCGGGTGCTATCCCGCGTCTTTGGGGGATTTCGGGTGTGATTCCGCTTCTAAGGGGGGCGTGAGTCAATCTCTCACGTCACGCTGCCGTCATGGAATTAAGGGGGCTACCATACAGCAAACGTAATTTTTTATTACGTTTTTGGTACGGAACCCTTTGTACGCGAGTGCGACAAGCCGGTATTTTTAGTGTTCCTTAGTTTTATTCACATAATTTAACAGAATAAACAGTTACAATACATTGCCCTACTATTTTAGTAGGTAGGTATCTGCATAATAAAATATCACATTCAAACATATTTATTCCTGCTTCGTGTTAGCTACCACACACAACCGAGAATTTTCGTAAAGAAAATATACTTACGTCGTCTCATCAAACTGAAGTTACTTAAAGAAAATAAGCTCGATATTATCATTTAAAAACTGGACCAGCATTCTTGGTCTATAAGTAGGTATAGATTAGTATCCATTAACATGGAATTTTGGAGAATATTTTAATTTTTTTGGCATGTGTTTTTTTTTGCTACGCAGCTACGGTTGGGAGCCGCGAGTAGGTTAGCCCTCGGAAGAATAACCAAGGAGGAAGGATATTCCCAAGATGGCATGGGTTGACAGTGGCCAATCGATTATAACATTTTTTTTTAACGTATGGAAATCCCACATAATAGCTGCTACCGACTAAATCCACAGTTCGCTCTATCACTGCCTACTGGAAACTATCTCATTCAGTCTTTGTTACTAAGCATGTAAGTAAAAAGTATTTCGCGTGAAGTCCCGAATCCTACAAGTATGAGCGATTTGTCACTAAGGTTATTACCAATCACAAAAAAAATGGCACCGCTACCGATTTCTCACAGTGCACCGCTATTTTATCATCATATCGACATATTTCTAGTGGTCTAGTGCTGCGACAACCTTTCACCGGCTCAAGGAAAAACCAACACTGCCTTAATAGTCGATTGGATATTATTTACAGAAAAACTGAGGCCATAGAACAAGCGGGAACTCTTGAGTTAGTGTTTACCTTTCTCACATTTACAAAAATGTAAAAACAAAATTACTACGAAAGTAATACGTTAACAATTCTTAAGTTTGTGAACTATGTGGACGGGACTTTTTCCTAAAATAAGTTTGTACTACAGAGCAGTTGCTGGTGTCAAACGGCAAAAATGTGGCAAAGAATTTAGATTCCGACTCCAACAGATGGAAAGGGGTTGATTTGCGTCCATACGCTGGCATATTGTCCAGAGTGGATGGAGCAACCACGCGGCCTCGTAGTGGCCTTAGGTGTGGAAAACCTCATGCTGCAGGCCATAGTTTTGGCCATGGTGAGCAATGAAGCGGCATGGAACTCCGCTATCTCATTTTGTGAAGTAGTGATGTGCGCAAAAGAAATGGCGGAGAAGGAACGGGAGAGAAACAGTTCTCTCCCGTGCCGCAGAAGACGCACTGGGCGCCGGAGATCCCAGAATGGTCTCCGTCCCCCATAAGCGTGAGACTGGGGGCGATACTCTGGGCTAGCTGCTCCTGGCAGAGGCAGGCTCAAGATGGTGGCGAGTGGTGACATAGCACGCGCCTCTTCTTCGATGAAAAATTTGTGGACCCCATAAAAAGCAGAGACCAGAGGTCGCCGGTGCCCGGCGACCAGTGCTGGTCAGGATCTCTGGGGTTTCCTTCCGAGGGAACACCAGGTTTCTTGACTACATACAGCCAGGAAGTAAAAGTAGAAGAAAAAAAAGGGGTTTGTTTGCGTTTATTGTTACGTAGAAGCCGTCGAATAAACCTCCTGATCAGACCTAGATATGAAATATTTCATCCTGTTTTCGTTCACGCGTTCCATGGGAGCTTATTTCCGGGTTAAAAAGACCTATTTATTTTATTATTCAAAACTATAATCTATCCCTGTGCCAAATTTCAGCCAGAACCGTTAAGCCGTTAGATTCTAAAAGAGTAACAAAACATCGAGACATCTAAATTCACAAACTTTTCTCATATATAATACCTAATAGTAAGACTAAAATTAATTGCAACAAAAATTTTGAATCATTACCTAGAAACCTACCAATAAAGAACTTTCTAAAAAAATCGCTCATCGCTTTTACACCCGCTGATTTCAAAGCCCTCGATAATACAGTAAAGAGAGTCTCAGCAGTCTCGAATATTCTCACGGTGACCGGCCTCTTGCTTGTCTACATACTGGCTATTAATTGCCAGTTTGCCACAGACGCATTAAAGGTTTTCTTCTGCTCCTGGGTACCTGGTACTTCGTGTTACTTTCTATTTCACCTCCTTTATAGATTATGTAGGTATTATACTTACATTCAGTTATGTGTGTGACTTGTGGGATCTATTTTTAACTGAATATACCTACCCCATGTTTTAGAACATATTCCAAATTGTATTAATACTAACTAGTCTGCAGCAGGAAGCACAGTGGTAATAAATATAATGTATGCGACTGACGCAAAAACGGGCCGCGAAATCTCAGTAAGTTCTGTTTTTTTACTTTAGGTACGGTATCCTAAACTTACCTTGAAACTTAGGACTCGCTTCTCCCAACTAATATACACCCTCAGTCCTACATTCAGTACCTACCACCTCCTGTGACATGTTTTAAAGTCGGAGATCGTTTTACAAAATTGGCTTTTATATGGTTTTGTTTTGAGTTTTCCTTTACCTTGCCATGACCCTACCTTATAAACCCGTTAATCACGGGGGGGGTGGAGGCGACAGCACAAAGTTAATATGGGCTAGTAGTCGGTAGGTAGGTACTTAGAAGAATTGAACAAGAGTCCCAAAACTGGTTGAATGCTACCGCCATCTAGTGAGGGGTAGGTGTAACTAAAAACATTCTTATTGGAATGATGAATAAAAATTACGAATTACAAAATTGCAGCGAAAATTTGGTTTTATCAAGCTTGACTTCATTCTGTAAGATTTATTTAATTTATCACTTACCTTGATTTAATCATTTTTTATCATCATGGTGACGAAAAGGGAGAAAACACGAACAATAATAAACTGGTCAAAGCCACCGCCATCTAGTGGGTGTTAGCTCAACTATTTTTATGACATTTCGGTCAATAAAATCTTATCTCCATTTTTGACAGTTTCTCGTTAAATATTTTGGTTGCAGATTTTTCTCGAAAATTTGACATTAATATGTTATTACCTATGTAGGTAGGTACCTACGTTGTGCTCAAAGATGAAAACCACGTAATTTGGTTTTTCACTTGTGAAACTGGTCGATGCAGCCTACATGCACCCAAATTTTATCTTTCAAAAGAAATTTAGGACCGATTGTTTATTTCCATTTTTACGTTCCAAGCACGACTTGTCCAAAATGTAACATTTATAATATTAGGGTTATAGCAGCTGTAAAAAATATCATTATACATAAACGCTCATTCTCCAAACAAGAATTTCAACGGTAACTTTTTATCCGTCCGCAATTTTCGGAACGCGACCATCATTTCAAATCGGTTGCGCGGGAAAAACTATAAAATGGCCGACAGCGTTCGTCCGATGCAAATTGCGGGTGGAAAAAGCTTTGGAACAGTAAAAACTGGAAGGAACTCATAGTATTTCATCGACGTTGCCAGTTATTGAGCGGGGTTGGTGTTTTTGTATAGATTCCAGTGGTGGCGGCACGGCGACTTTTTGCAGCCACGCGGAGTCTGGGAAGCGATCGGCGGCAGCTCTCCGTCGAGTGCAAAAAGCAAACGAGGGCCGCCATAACGCTGCTAACCGAAGCAAAAACGGAGCAACACACGGATAGAATTAATGCGGCGACTCTTTAATTTTCTTCAAGAAAGTGCGGGAGGAAATGGTGTTGGTAATGAGTTGAGTGTTGCAAGTTTGCAACACGCAAAAAACTATCTGTATAATGACGTTTCTCATTCTTTTTCTTGTCTAAATGACTGTTGTCTTTATTCTAACAAAAAAATAAATGTTGTACATACATAAGTACCTACCTGACTTGTCGAAATTGTCATTATATTGTGTTATATTGTTTAGACTGCCTCTGTGGCGCAATCGGTAGTGATACCGCCTGCGGCGCTGGAGGTGGGTTCGATTCCCACCGGAGACAAATATTTGTGTGACCCATAAATGTTTGTTTCAAGAGTCTGGGTGTTTCTATGTATAATATGTATGTATTTAAAAGTATATAAGTATTAATATCCGTGGTCTGATACCCATAACACAAGCAGGTTATTCCTAGCTTACTTTGGGATCAGATAGCGTTGTGTGAAATGTCCGTGAATATTTTATTTTTATTTTTTTTTTTATTGTAATTGTTAAACTATTATTTTGTCTTGTTTGGCTCTTGTTATATGACATTTTTTTAAGTTATTTTAATTTTATCTATTTATTTTACAGCCAGGTCACAGACATAGGCACCTACATACAGACTGACAGCGTAGTCTCAGTAGGTTTCCGTTTTTACTTCAAAAAGAAGATTGTTTTAGACATAAATTTAGAGAAATTTTCAGAACATAATTATATACATAACTGTTAGGTATTATGTACTATTATTAGTATTATTATTTCTTATCTTATCTTACTAATAATATAGGTGAATGCAAAAATTTGTGAGTGTGGACGTGTCTGAATGTTCGTTACTCTAGCACGCCCAAGACGCGGGATAACACCCGAACACATGTGATGATGTGAGGCCGCAATGGTAGTCGTAGGTCTGTTGGGAGTCCTGGGGATATCCTCCGAGGGCTCATCCGGGGCTCCTAACCGTAGGCAGAAGGTAGGGAACGTGTTGGTTTTTAGTCGGTAAGAGTCCGGCATAGCATCCACGGATTTTCCTCATGTTAAAAAATTAAGAAAAAACCGGCCAAGTGCGAGTGGGACTCGCCCATGAAGGGTTCCGTGGCAGCAAGTAACATAATATAAAAGTTCTTATAGTTCGTTGTAACTTTGATTGATGTTTTAACACGTTCGCAGTGGTATCTAGTGATTTTTCTAACCGAGAATTGCAGTTTATGACGTAGGTATTAAAAAAAAACTACCAGTTAGATCTCGTTCAAACCAATTTTCGTTGGTAATTTTTATGGCAATGTACATCATATATTTTTTTTAGTATCATTCTCTTAGTTTAGAAGTTAGAGGGGGGGGGGGGGGGAGGACATACACACATTTTTCCACTTTAGAATGTCTCTTGCGCAAACTATTCACTTTAGAAAAAAACGATGTTAGAAACCTCAATAGCATTTTTGTAGACCTAATAGATACCCAACACGTATGGGTTTGATGAAAAAAAAAATTGAGTTTTAATTTTTGAGTATGGGGACCCCCAAAATTTACTGTTATTTTCTAGTTTTATGTAAAAATCTTAATGCGGTTCACAGAATACATCTACTTATAGTTTCAACAGCATAGGCCTTATAGTTTCGGAGAAAAGTGGCTGTGACATACGGACGGACAGACAGACAGACATGACGAATCTATAAGGGTTCAGTTTTTTGCCATTTGGCTACGGAACCCTAAAAAGGGAGTACAAGCACAACACTTACACAATTAAAAAAAATGTAGTGAGATTAGTGAACTTCAAAACCCTTTTTATGGCTCTGTACCCAAAGGGCAATACATACATACATACATATGGTCACGCCTTTATCCCCGAAGGGGTAGGCAGAGGCATATTATATGCCCACATTTCACCTTTGTATAATTTTATCCCACGTAATAGGTGGTAAGCCGTATTGCCGTGTTTTAATGGACAGGCGCAGGTTGTGACAGCCTGCTGTTGAAATAAAGCCTTCAACTTAGCTTAACGACTGCCGACGTCCGCGGGGCCACGAGCGCTTCTAGGGGCAATAACAGGACCTTTTTTTATTTCGGATACTCCGCTGTACCTGACAGACAAACGGCGAAGTCTCATGAATAGGTACGGAACTCTAACAATTATAAAAACAAACAAACCGCAACACACAACAGACGTGATTATATTGTCGTTCCAAAAACTAAAGGTGCAATAAGTGCGTGTACAATACCTCGCTTTTACCCCCAAGGGGTAAGCAGAGGTATTATACACACCCACATTAAACCGTTAGTTATTTTATTGACACACACACACGTTACAAGCGGTACGCCATTGCCGTGTTAAAATAGAAAGGTATTGACGCCAAGGAAGGACATAGAAACCTTTAGGTAGGTAGTTACTATGTAAAACAATCCACGGAGGTTTCACAGAGATTTAATATGTTGCATAAATATTATAGTTTCGTAACTTCTCGTATGTGTACAATAATCGATGATTAAAGAGATTTTTTCTTAACCCTCATCATCTCAATACATTTGAGAAGCGCCTGTTGGAAAACTATTAGCAAACATCAAATAAGCTTTTTTTTTTTTTTTTCTTCTTGTTCTTGGACTTTCTCGGTTTGAGAGTATGCCAAAGTCAAGTAAATTTCATTGTGAAAATATAAATCATTTTCATGTTATGATTCTTCTTATGAGCAGCGTATTCATGTATGTCCAAGTTTGGAATGAGTTATACTCTAGTAAGGCGGTGGTACCTTACTAGGGCTTGCTGTGGAATTCGTCGACAAACCTAAAAACTCGCGTTTCACTGCGCTTTATCACTTTCCAACACTTATGCACGTTGTCGAACCTTTATGTTTAATAATCCACCATAAATTACACATAAACACTCAAAATTACACTAGTTTTGAAAAATTATAAAACATAATGTAACGCTTGTCTGAAAGTTTCCCGCCGAATCCCCTCAAATAAGCCTAAAGCTGAAATGTTATTCAGTGTATGTACTTATACCACAGATTATTATAATATATTCTCATATAATGCACGGATGATTTTATTTATTGTTGAGTTTTTTTAGGTTTCCGTACCCAATGGTTAACAACAGGACCCTAGGCTGTATGTCAAAACCCCATAAAGCTAGATAGTTGTTCACAGATTCTATGGTATTTCTGTAGCCGTTATAAAAACAAATAGGTACATACCTACCTACAACAGAAGAAAAATTTAGGCGGGCTCCCATCAATGATTTTATATATCATTGATGGGAGCCCGCCTAAATTATATAACTATAGATACGTTACCAACACTTAAAAATGGCAACAAAAAAGTCAGGCAATTGCCTTAATTTTCATACATGCTACCATAGATAATTTCATAGAAATCTACTTATTGTAAGTCTGTGCTATATTATAATACGTCGTTGGCTCCCATACAATAATAAACTTAGGTAATTCTTTTGGCATCCCAATAATTAAATTTTCCGTGCACGAATCCATTCGCACTTGGTCAGTCTTTTTTTATTGATTTTGGGACCTATAAAATAGGAGCTGTGTATTATTTATTGACTTTTCACACAAGCATTAGGTACACATAGGGATTTGTTGAAAGAGACGTCTTAGATTATGCTCGCCCATAAACAACACTAGCTGTATCCCCCAGGCACTGACCTGTAATAATAATCGCTGGACTGGCTATTCCATACAAAATGACAGCTACTTTTTTGGGCCGATTCAAAGCGCCTCTGCCGAGTGCACTGAGAACTAAATTAGTTTGCAAATGGCCGTTGTTTGTTTATTTCAGAAGGAGTTTATGTGTGAAATTTCGAATATTTTTAAGTTATTACTGTGATTGGTATAAATTTGAAGTGTTTTGATGTATAAATTTAGTTCATAGTGTAATTAAGTAGATATTTAGCATGAGATCGTGTGTATATTGTAAAACAAGATACGATAAGGGCTGTGGCGTCTCAATCTAATTCTTAAACAATTATTATAAAACCATAATTTAGGTTTTTTTTTTACTATCATAAGCGAATACCCTTCGAGTTTCGGGGATTTTACGAATATTTTTATAACCTATAATGATTAATAGGGATGTCAAAATGTATATCGATAATTTTCTGTCCAATGCCAAAATTCGTAGTTTAAAAAACAAGAGGCATGGTAAAAGTTCTTTAATAATTTAATGAACATATTAAAATTATTAATAAACACTTAAAATTGTAGTTGATAATCGAAACAGTAACTAACTAGCGTGTGAAATATAACTTTCTAGCACTAACATTGAATTATAACACTTAGTGAGACTATTTTTTGTTAATATTTAAATTATTTACTCTTGTTCTATATTTAAATGTTCATTTTATTACAGGTTTCCCTCCGATTACAGTTTAAAACTGTGGTTAAAAAAAATGAAGCTTGTCAATTGGACTCCGAAAACATCAGATTATCTTTGTTCAAAACATTTTACTGATGACTGTTTATTAAAACATGGGTCACGGACTGCTTTAAAAAAGTGCAGTATACCTACAATATTTCTTGGTAGGTGTAAATTAGTTAGTGAATACTTCTTTGGTATTTAAGAAATATAATTGAATATAAATAACCAACACTCAATATTTTTCAGAAACTGATTTATCGTTGGTCACTGCAGAAACTGATTCATCTACATATGATGACCCATGCTCCCGTGATAGTCCAATCAACTTACCTAAATCTTATTCACCTGTAGTACATATGCAAGTCCAGTTACCAACTGATGATTCTCAGCATAGCCGAATGAATCCAGAGGAAGCAGGTTTTTTTTTATAATACCACAAAATTTCCAAACAAGTATACAGCCCGCCTGATAGTAAACAGTTACCATGACCATAGTCATTCGTAACAAGAGTCAACACTAGGTAGTAGTTTCCAAGTTGAATGGCCTATTCATGCCAAGTCAACAATGCTCTACGACTATTGGGTTATTTGAAGTATTCTTTCTCTATAGCAGTGATGCTTTCTGCTGCACTAAGGCCCACTTGCACAGATCTGATTTAACGTGTTTAACCCAGAGTTAACTGCTAACCCCAAGTTCAATCAATAATTTGTGTTGCATCAACAAGGCGCCAAAAACGAATTATTACACTGATCGTTCTGAATAACACACAAACATAAATCAAATTAAGGTACAGTCAAGGGCAAAAATATGGATACACGTACAGTTTACATAATTTGGTATTCATCTACACAGGCAATAATTTGAAAAAGGTCATCTCGTTTTGTGTAAAATTTTAGTTTTTTTAAACAGTACATGCTTAGTTAATCAATTTGGTTTCGGTACAGCATTCAGATTTCTGGTGTGCATTCAGTTAATTGGTGGAGTTACCTAGTGTGCAGAAAAAATATATAGATGTACATTTAAAAATATCCCAATTTAAATTTGTATCGAAAACGCTCCAAACTGTCATGGTGCCTCGTGTGACGTCACTTGTTGCCAAATAAAACAAAAAGAAAATGTGTATTATTTTTTTATGAGTCCTTTCAATGATTTGTTTTGTGATTTAGATTTTTAAAAAGTTTTAGTACTAAAAAGAAACGTTTAGGGGTGAACTTTTACTGTTGAAATCTGTTGTATTTTATGAAAACGTGTGAGAATCTAAGCAATTACACAAGATGACACGACTTGTGACATAAGATGTCAAGACTCAAGACTGCCTGAGTGCGTCAAACGTCAAAGTAGCAAACTGTTACGTCACACTTTCTGATAGAGGTATTTGATGTGACGTGACGGAATGCCTATTTATTCCAATCTTATGTTCTAAAAATAATAGTACCTAATCCTTAATTTGTGTACCAATTTATATTACTTTTTGTTATTTATATATTGGACATAGTCGTTAGAAACACACATCAATCAGATTTATTCTTAGTGGACACAAGCCTATTTTAAGAGAATCTACTTTGTTTTTCAATCTTTTTAAAATATGTGATATATTTATATAGATAATTTCCTTTTAAAAATTATACAGATGTGCATTTAAAAATATACCGTAATAAATGTGTGATTTCTTATCTTTTTTAAATACCTACCCTCCTCTGTACTTACCTACTGCAAACAAACAAAACTACAATAAATCCTAATCCTAATTAACCTGTCACTTAACAAAATTCCTCTCTGGGCGCGGCTGCTTCGGGAAGTAAATGGGAAACAGTTGCCATTGAGGCGGAATAGCAAGTTGGCATTGGCTGCTTCGGGGAGCACGCTCGCACGGCTCACGTTAAGAGAGGCGTCCACCAGGCGGACCGGGCCGCAGCGCAGAGCAAAAATTCGCGTGCCGTACGTTTCATATGAAATTGTGTAGCATCTGCCTTTACTAGAGGCGGGCCGCAACGAAACGCAGTTTCATTAAAAACGTATGGCATGCGGATTTTTGCGTTGCGGCCCGGCCCGGCCCATCCGCCTATTGGACGCCTAGCTTTAAGTTCTAACATGACGCCATTATGATTAAAGACAACCAATGACTGTGTGGGCTGTGTCCGGTGTCATTTTTCAGCCGATTTACAATAGTAACACTACTTTGGCAACATACCTGCGACCACTGTTTAAGCAAACACTTTTTTTTTTATATTAAGCTCGCCAAACTGAATTCGCGAGCCTGATGGTTAGCCTACTTAGGTACTTTAAAGTAGTCATTCATATTATGTAAACATCATTGGTACAAAAATAAAATTAACATTGTAGTCGATATCTGGTAAAGTTTTTATCGACACCAAGACAGGTGTTGTACATCACTAGTATTAGTTCCAAGTACATTCGCTAGCTGCCGTCAGCGCCAAATGGCGATTTTCAATTAGGCACACTTTTATGAAACCGATCACCAGTCCAGATAATATTACAGGTCAGTGCCCCCAGGCCTGGCGCGTCGTACTCGTTTATGTACTTACTTCGAACTGCCGTTGCAACCATAGATTTAGAAGAGAATAGCGAAAAATTCTAAATCTATGGTTGCAACTCACGCTTGTAACCTTAGACCATATAACACGGGACTAGCCTTTGCGAACCACCGCATACAAAAATATTCTGCCAGTTTTCATACAAATGAAGGGGGAAACACAAAGACATATAAAATTTCATTGCATTTAAAAATGTATTTATCGACAAACGCGTAATGGCTGTTGTGTGTTAATTGTTATTGTACAGTCAACTACAATGTAATGTACTAGTTTAATCATATAAAATGATGTACTGATGTACAGGCTTTTCATAAAGCCAAAAGACCAAATGGTCATGTGCAATGGCAGAAAACAATGCTTAAGTAAGGCGCATCCTGTGGTTAGATGATCTAAGCTTGTAACCAATGGCATTTCTGCGGAGTGCAATAATTTGTGTGGTGCCTACGTGCATGCGTTCGTCTACACTATTTGGTCGCTCCAAAAGGCTTGGAGGATCCTTGAAATGAAGATTATATTAATGATGGAACATGTCAGAGGAAGGTTCTTAGAGGCCCCATACACCTACAATACTATTGATCAATATTTTTATTGTTCAATATTATTAATCACAATCTTTCGAATACACACCTTCAATAATATTGTCTCAATAACATTGTATCAATATTTTTATTTCCGTCCGAGTATTATGTCTGACGAAGAAGTAAAACCAATTCGAATTTCCGATAACTGACTAACCGTCCCAATCACGTACAATAATATTGATCAATATAGCAATAAATTGACCGTGTTTGGTTATTATAGAGGTTTGAACAGACTATATTCCGACGGAAATAAATATTGATGCAATATTATTGACACTGATCTGAAAAATATTGATCCTTTGATCGATTGAAGCCTACAAGGTGCGAAAAAAAAAATTGATCAATAAAATTTAAGCTCGGTCAAACTTTTGTTCAGTGATTGTTCAAATTTCAATATTACCCATACACGGTCAATTTATTGAACAATCATTTACATTGATCAATATTATTGTTCGTGTATGAGGCCTCTTAGTCTAATTATTTACATTCACTTCCGGTCACCTAGGCTACAACGCGATTGGATGTTAATTGTTAACATGCATTAACCCTTCAACACACTAAAAAAATATATCGAAAATCGGTAATCGCAAGGACCTAGCTCCACCACCCTAAAAATGAAAAAAGATTTCCCATTTCCCAAAAAAAAAAAATTATCTCACTTACCAGACCAAATTTTACGATTCTGCAAACAGCAACCGGATTATTGATAAATTGTTTATTTTACTGTGTATAATAATAAACAATAATGAAAACACATTATTTATAATAAAATAACAAAACACAGACGCACACTCGCACTTGGTACACACGCACTCAACGAAAAAAACATTGATTACTCTACCACCACACCATATTTTACGATCCTGTAAACACCAACCGGATTATTGATATATTGTTTATTTTACTGTGTATAATAATAAATAATAATGCAAACACATTATTTATAATAAACACACGAAACACACACGTACTACACAAACGCACGCCATCCATGCGCAATCCACTCTCAACTTCAACTGTTCGATTTTTGTAAAAAATTCTGGCCTTTGACGTCATTTTATAAGATTCCAAAAACAAGAAAATGTTATAAACTACACATGCAATAAACCTGTTCATAGAAAAGTAGGACGTAAGAAGGCTAAATTTAAGTTTAAAGTCATCTGGGTAGGTGCGGCGACCGGTCGCCGCGCGGGGCTATACGGAAAAGCTTGATTATTATGCGCGGCGACCGGTCGCCGCGAAGGGCTTCATGACGTTCTCCGACTCTTATGCTTCCTCCACATTACTGGCGAAGTTGAACGAAGTTGGACGAGTACGATAGTGTGGAGGGGCTCCTCGGCCTACTTCGTCAAAAATATTCTTTGACTCGGGCAACTTCGCCGACGAACTTCGTTCAACTTCGCGAGTAATGTGGAGGAAGCATTAGTACTTTGCAAATAATTCAACAAAAGTTTGAGCGAGCTTTTTTACGTGTGGAAATCATAGATTTAGAATATCGAAAAATTCTAAATCTATGGGGGAAATACTCATGGCTACCAACTAAAGCTACGTACTCACGACGCGGCTTACCCGCGCGCAGTGGTGGAACTCGGAACCGTTATTTTATTTCAAAACTCACGAGACCGGAGTTCTGTGTGGCAACCCAGCCGTTGCAAAACGCCATGGATATGAACAGGAAACAAATATAAATCCTAAAAATAAGCATACATGCCAAATCATCATCACGCTCTGCATTTCAGACAGTGTTAACGAATATGGTAGAATTGTCGAAAGGTAAAACGTACCTACTTTTTCTTATTAAAACTTAGCTTTGTGTATGCAAGGAATCTATTTATTCGCCCGCATACACCTAAAATAATATTTGATCAATATTTTTATTACTCAATAATTATTAAACAATTCCTTTTAAATCCACACGTTCAATAATATCGACTCAATAACATTGCATCAATATCAGTGGCGGCTGTACCTTAAGTGCGCTCGTGCAGTGAACCACCAGCTCAAAGGATTTAAAAGTAACAAAATTTATTAATTAATTACTTACAATTAGGTATTTAACTAACACTTATTCTTTAAACATACAAAAACTCAAAACTTATAACATGTCTAATTACAACGAAACAATTTAAGCTCTTTGCTACACTGCTGTCGCGACAATCACGATGATACGCGAGATTTGGAGAAAGAAGGTTAATGCTCTAGTCATGAAATCAAAATAACTGGTAAGATTGTAAGTCTATTTGTCCCACGACTTGTTCTGTATTTGAATTTGAATCTGAGTCCGTTTCTAATGTCAAATAGATATTTTTCAGTTCACGTCGGGTGACCGGAGCGGACGTATAACGCTGGTCTAATAACAAATTATCGAGACAAGTTAATTGTCAATAACGCGTGTGAACTGAACGCGTGTGATCTGAAGCACTGGAGCTGCTTGGCAGCTAATCTACGCAAAATAAAAGGCTGGTAACTTTTTACATGTTTTATCTTGTTTGTTGGTGCTTCGTACAGCACATTTAGTAGTCATGAGGTCAATCTGCGATTCACCGGGCCTGTGTGTCATCATGCCGGCCACAGGGGGACGTGAATGCAGTCTACAGTGGGAAATGTTTATGGAATGGGAATGAATTTATTATATGTTATATCGCAGCCAATAATCCGCGGTCCACAGGCTTGGTACCAGCTCGCGGTGAGGTGTTTGCAACGCTGATACATTTGATGTCCTTCGGTATAAGGAGTCAATGTACCCATGAATGGGCTATAGTGACCTGAGTATGCATTCATGTGCATTGTGACATGTAAAATGCGTACCAGCTGCTCTCCTTTCATTGGAGAGTAACGGGTACTTCCTTTGATTTGTTCCAGGTGGAGCACACGGAGGCGGCTGTGGACGTGGACTGCTGTGATAGACTCGCTCTTTATTTTATGGGTGAGTCTTAGGTTTCAGGAACTCAGCGGGAAAGAATCATATCTAGTTATGCTTCTTCTCGTCATGCTTCTTTCCGACAACTGCCAAAGCCTAGATTCCCTGTAACAAAAATTCGGCGTGCGCTTTTCCGAGTGCACTAGGGCTGCTCATACAACTTGTACTAGATACGGGCGAGGCCGCACTTGCGGTTAATGCGGCGGTTTCTAACCTCAAATTGTCAAAACATTGACTTGATTTCATTGATTTTGACAGTTTGATGACATTTTGAGGTTAGAAACCGCCGCGGAAAAACGCAAATGCGGCCTCGCACTACGAGCTAATACGCCTGGCGCGTGAGACAAAACATCGTTCATAGAAAATGTACCGGGCAATGAGTCGCCTTTCGTGCGCCGCACGCGGTCGGGCAATCCGAAGATTACCGAGAGTCCTCGATGTTTTGTTGATGACGAAATTCGAATTCTCCCGCTATTGTTTTGCTGTACATATCTGTAACGCGTTAAATATAGGTATTGATTGTTTTGATTTTTAAATTGTTAGTTGTTTTATTTTGTTCTTAGTTCTATTCTATATTGCGTGCAAAGTGTGTGGAGTGTGTGAAAATGAGCATAAACAATAACTAAGTCCCTAAGTACTCAAAACTATACAAAACTTTTCAAAATAAAACTGATAGGTATAAAATTAACGCTTACTAAATTTAAAACAAGAAAACAGGAAAAGTGCACCACCAGATCGAGGACCCACCAGCCGCCACTGATCAATATGTATTTCATCAAATGAAAATTCAAATGTAGTGTAAGGTACTCAAGAGTTCTGATACAGTTTACCCCTAAGCAATATAGATGTATCAAGAACTCTCTTTCTGTATATTTCGCAATAATTTTGCTCCCCATTTCTTGTGAGTAAATCACGTCCATAAGCTACATCGCGCCATCGTTACTAAGCGATCACCGCGACCGCTCCAAACACTCAAGAGTTCTGATACAGTTTACCCCTAAGCAATATAGATGTTTCACATCAAGAACTCTCTTTCTGTATATTTCACAATAATTTTGCTCCCCATTTCTTGTGAGTAAATCGCGTCCATAAGCTGTAGCTTTGCTGTAGCTGTAGCGATGTATCGCGCTATCGTAACTAAGCGATCACCGCGACCGCTCCAAACACGGATCTGAAAAATAATGCACACTATTAAAACTACACGGGACAAAAAAAAATATCAATTTCAAGTTTCAAGTTCGCTTAAACTTATGTTCAATCATTGTTCAATGCTCAGTATTACACCTACACAGTCAATAATATTGCACAATAAAAATATTTATTGAAATTATTGTACGTGTATGGGGGCCTCTAAAGCATCTGCGCACTGTGAACAATGGGGTTAAAGGTTTTGTGTAGCCAGGCCATAATCTTTCCAAAAAAAAATGTCTCATTGTAGCCAGGCCATAATCTTTCCAAAAAAAATGTCTCAAAAGACTTCTATCCAAAGTAGATGTCACCAGAAATTTCAAATTTGAATTTTGTTTGACGCAACACAAGTTTCAACGGATTCTTCGTTTATTTGAACCATTTGAACTTATTGACTCGTTTTGTGCTTTAAATTGTTAATTGATTATAGTGGAGTGAATATTTGTGAAGAATTTTATGTTTATTGCATCAAGATGACGACGGACAAGATTCGTAAGGACAAAAACCAGAACATTCAAGTGTCTATACGACTAAGGTAAATAATAATACGAGTTCAGAATGTGTATCCTTTTCATGACTCACTAGAATGTTATTGAAAACTCCTATTTTAAGTATTAACTGTTTAATTTCTAAATAGGTGTAATAGAGGCTTGATGATGAACTAACAAACAATACAAGTAGGTAGGTAATTGTGGAATTCCCGACATTCTTTCTGTTGAGTAGAAAGCAGACACCAACTCGGTCGGAAAATGGCTCAGTCAGTGGATGATCATTATTGATAATAACATCATAGACGTTCTAGCGGGGTATATTCCAACACCTTTTAAAAAAACTGAATTCTGGTAATTAACATGATGTAAACATTGAAGTATCTTACTGTTTTTAACCTCAACATTATTATAAATATTCTGTAAAAATCTAATTACAACTAAGAACCTAAACCATTGCTGTTCAATCATGCATTTCATAAACAAGAATGTAAAACTCATGTCTTTCGTCAATTTAGACTTTCACTGTTCACAGTTGGATATAGGCCTGTCTCAATCTATTGAGATTGAGAGGGTGATTAGCCTTATTGCACAACAATTGACAGATCGATAGGTACAGTGGAAGAAGAGGTTTTTTTTTATACCTCTAAGGTGGCAGACAAGTATACGGCCCACCAGAAGGACTGGTGGTTACCGCAGCCTATGAATGTTTGCAACACCGGAGGCGTCACACTCATACTGCCGACCCTGTAGAAACTTTCTAAGACCTCTTTTAAAGAAAAATTGTTAAAAAAAGAATACTAGAAACTAAATTGTTTCAATTCAAGTATTCTTTCTTTTAACAATGAGCTCATCCGTGCTAGTGCCCCACTTGTAGCTTACTATTAGGGGTCCTGGGACATCCTTCCGAGGGCTTACCTGGGGCTCCCAACCATAGGCTGTTGGGCGTTACGTGAGGTTTTTTAGTCAGTAAGGAGTCTAGCATAACATCCATGAGAATTTTCCTTCATGTAAAAAATAAAAATAAAGCTTACTACCCGTTCGCTCTAACTTTGCCGCTGGCGTAGAGGCGTATACCCGAATTGTTAATTAGACGAAGTAAATTGACAGTAGCTAATGTCACTTCGTCATAGAAAATAAGCAACATTGTATGAAGAAGTGACATTACTTGCAGTCAATTTACTTCGTCTAATTAAAAAATCGACTTTAGTATGGAGCCGAGCGGCAAAGTTAGAGCGAACGAGCAGTACTAGTAGGGCACTAGCACAGACTTAGGCATCGAAAGTTTAAACTTTAGTAGATGTAGGGCCCTTATCACCCATTTTCTGCATAGTATTATTTTGCTGTCCTACAAATATGCATATCTTCTAAAAAAGCCTCTTATGCCGTAAATCAATACAAACTAAAGAGCTTTATTTCATTGCTTACAATGATAAATTAGTGGCCATTACTATGCTTAGCTGATAATGCTAGGGTTTCAAGCTAATGTCTGGTCTGTATAGAAGTAGTATAAGCTCATATTACTTAAATTTGTACTATAGGACACTGTAAATATCTAAAGCTTTTTCTTTTGAGGGTTCATACCCAAAGGGTGCGGCCGGAAACCCTATTATTGAGATTCTACTGTCTGTCTGAATGTCACCAGGTTGTGTCTCATTAAGCACAATAGCAAGACTTTTAATATTATCACAGATACCTAATGTATTTTAAAATAGATGACTTTTAAAGATTGCTTTCTGTATGTAATAAACAACCCTTTCATAGCGGACGTCACAGTCACATCGTTTCACTCGCGTAATCCCGTTTCCGTGGGAATACGGGAATAAAATATAGCCTATGTTTACCGTAAAGAGTTTATTTACCAACAGTAATAGAATTTTTCAAATTGGTCCAGTAGTTTTGGCGCCTATTCGATGCAAACAAACAATCAAATCTTTCCTCTTTATAATATTAGTATAGATATATTATAACTTACAGTACACAATATTATAACTTACAGACCTCTAAACCAGCGTGAAAGAGACATCAAGTCCCTGGGCGTGATCGACGTAGTGAACAACCGAGAAGTGGTGGTCCGTCAATCCCAACAGACTTCTCACACCAAGAAGTTCACCTTTGACCGGGCCTTTGGACCTAATGTCACTCAGGTAAGTTGGAATAAAGCATTAGTGACATGATCAATAAGAACAAGTATTTATTAACTTCATATAGCTAACCGCTTGTGGCCCCGCGGACTCAGCTCAGTGTTCTGTAACGATCACTGCAGTAAGCAACTTTCACTATGGCCGTGCAACCATCCATGTGATCACTTTGTGACATTTATTTGAGCGTTTCCGTGCTTCGGAATGCACGTTAAGCCGTTGGTCCCGGTTGCCAGTAAAATGGCAGTCGTTAAGCTTAGTTGAAGGCTTTATTTCAACAGCAGGCAGTCACAACCTGCGCCTGTCCATTTAAACACGGCAATACGGCTCACCACCTATTACGTGGGACAAATTTATACAAAAAGGTGAAATGTGGGCATCTATTATGCCTCTGCCTACCCCTTCGGGGATAAAAGGCGTGACCATATATGTATGTGTATGTATGTATATAGCTAACCATACTGTCATGAGCTTTTATGGGGGCACATCAACTCACCATGACATCTCTGCATGAAGTGTACTAGCTTGTCCATTACTCCGACTACGTTGATTGTCCAAATTGACCAAATGTTCACAATAAAATAATTATTATTATATTAATTAAGCACACTAGCAGCTCAGTGAGCTGATGCATGTGTATCTAATTTATAGATCTGTAAACTTTGTCCAGACGGTTTTTGAAGGCATTAACAGTGGCGTTATCAAATAATGCACTCTACTCAAATCACGGAATAACTAATAGTACTACATGCTCAAATCCTCATCAGTCTATGTGAATATGTACTCTAGATTTAAAAGACACCACATCATTAACAAAATCCAAATACTCAGTTTACAAATCATTCATGTGCTAAATTCCATCCTGACTGTGTCACACTTATATTACAATATATTTTGTATTGCAGCTCCAAGTATACCAAGAAGTGGTGAGTCCTCTAATAGAGGAAGTACTGAATGGCTACAATTGTACCGTGTTTGCCTATGGGCAGACTGGCACGGGCAAGACACACACTATGGTCGGGGAGCACTCGGGGAACGATATGCACTGGCAAAATGTAAGTATATTTGTATAGGTGCACCTCATTCAATCTAGAGTTTCCCTCATTCTATACAGATTTTCATAGAATAAAATTGATTAGTTAATGTAACGGAATTTAAAATAAACGTTTACAGCAAAAAATCCCCTTTCCTACCCTTACCCTCTCTTTAGAACACAACTATTTCACTTGAGGACAATCTTGAAATCCTAGGCATAGACATCCGGCCCGAGCTCAATCACAAATATTATATTGAGTGATGTGTTGGGCTAGCCTCAAGAAAGCTAAGAGTCCTAAACAAGGTGAAGCATTTCTTTATGTCAAACCAGAGGTGTCTGCTGTACAAGACGCAGATACGTCCTTGCGTGGAATACTGCTCTCACCTTTGGGACGACTCTGCGAGGTACTTGCTTGACGCGCACGCCGCTTCATAGAGCGGCGTGCTGTTCGCATTATCAACTGCCAGGTGGTTACGGCCTTCCGTAACCACCTGGCAGTCCAGACCTTTCTGGAGCCGTTGGCGCAGCGAAGAACTATTGCGTCTTTGGCTGCATTCTACCGTATCTATTAACAACGCGTGCTGGACTGAGGTGCCACTCTTACACAGTGGAGAGAATCTTCGCTAGAACTGAATGTTTTAAAAGATTGTTTCTCTGCCGAACCATAAAAACCTGGAACGACCTGCCAGCGCACGTGTTTCCCTCCTCTTACAATCCTGGGTTCTTCAAGCGGAGCGTGAAGAGGCACATCATAGGGCCGCCAACTTGAGGGCCGCTTTCTATAGTCTTACAGACTGGGACGGTGGCCCCCAATCGCTAGATGTCGCTGTGACTTTCCATCGAAAGGCGGCATCATTTTGGCGAGCCAAATATAAAAAAAAAACAGTTCAGCATGTCTCACTCGCTATTGCTGAAGAAAAAAAAACATTCTTTTACTTAATATCAGCTAAGAATAAGATTTATCTGGGCACTGCACCCCTTGTAGGTACTCCAGAACATTGTTTATTGATCCACAGTTCCACCAAAGATTATTATCTTAGAATTACCTACATAGACATAGGCAACTCCCTGCCTCCCACTGAGAAAGCTTCCCCACCCCCACCACAGCTGTCATATAGTTGGAGGGTGTTTTGACGGAACGTTTGCTTAGCCTTAGTGGTCACACACACATTGAAGCTCTGTACAAACACAACGTAGTTTTAGTGTAGGTTATATAATTGAAATCGAAATTTGTATGAAGTTTCTGCCCTGTGATTGCTCCACACTTAGGGTTAGTAGATTTTGATAGGACCCCACAATCGGATAGGACCCCTTCATCGAAAATTAGTCTCTCGTGCCATGGTACTAGGGTTGGTTATTGCACTACTGACAGAAACAGAAGTACCAGAGGAAAGGAAGCTTGTCGTGTCTGAACGTCCCTGTACGCCGCGCCGGCGTGGCGCCGCGTTCTTCGGTCCGTGAGGTGGAGGTCCGAACATACGGCACGGTTAGATCGTCTTCAACTCTATGTAGATTAGTGTAAGGTTCATATTTAAAAAGGCGGCGCGGAGGGAGCGCGAGAGAACTCTCCCTCCCGAGTTCCGAAGTGGCGGCGGGGGCGCCGCAGACGTGTCTTCGCCGAGGACTATCAGCTTTCATGACTGAGGACTTCTGAGGATGGTGAAGGGGCTGCTCACTGTCCTTACAGAAGCAAGCCTAAGACGACAGCGTGACGTTATAGTTTCACGCACGAATTAAGTGGGCGACAGTGAGTAGTTTAATAAAACTACTTTTATTCAGAGTAACAGCGTAGGTAACTATATAAAATATAAATAAATTCAGAGTAATAGCCAAGGTATGTTGGGAAACCTGGGGTCAGCCTTCTGAGGGCTCATCCAGGGCTCCCAACCGTAGGGACCTTGTGGTTTTAAGTCGGTAACAGACCGGCATCCCTGTAGGATTTTCTTCACGTCAAAAAAGGTTTAATATTTGATTGTCAAGGAAAAATTGTTCAAGCATTGAGCATTACCTTTTTTCTTTTTTTAATATATTTTGCACGCCAAAATGATGCCGCCGCCTGATGAAAAGCCACAGCGACATCTAGCGATTTGGGGCCACTGTCGCAGTCTGCAAGACAGAAAACAGTAGTCCTTAAGTTGGCAACCCTATGATGTGCCTCTTCACTCTCCGCTTGAAGAACCCAGGATTGTAAGAGAAGGGAAGCACGTGCGCTGGCAGGTCGTTCCAGGTTTTGCTGGTTCGACAGAGAAACATCACAATCTTTCGTACTTCTGCCTCGTACCTATATCCTTCAATGTCGAAGTTGCGTTGATCCAAATGTCTGCAACAATACACAACTTATCGATCTGTAAATTATTGTGGTCAGTACTTAAGCCACTGTTCTATGTGTATTTTACCTGTTCCCGTATATAACTTGGTGTCTGGCTACCCTCATCAACGTAACTTAGTCACGTGCCACGTCGCGTTACTCGTCATGCTGCCCATCATACCGCTCGTCCTGACGGCGATCCATTCTTAGTCGGTTTTTAGCGCAAATAAAAGTGGCGACAATGCTGGCGAAGGAACAACCGATTAGGGGGGTGTGTGTGTGTGTGGCTGGTAGGTTAATAGTCGCGACCACGCAAGGGGCGAATTGTGGTCATAACCCTGTCGGGAGTCCTGGGACATCCTTCCGAGGGCATACCCGGGGCCCCCAACCATAGGCTGTTGGGCGTGACGTGAGGTTTTTAGTCGGTAAGAGTCCAGGATAGCATGCATGAGGATTTTCCCTCACGTTAAAAAAAAAAGTGGTCTTAACCAGAAAAGGCGTCATGTTGAGCTTGTAACTGTTCTGCTGGGGTTTCAACCAAAATTTTAAGCAGCTAAGATCATTCATAAATGAACTGACAAGTAAAGTCCTCCATTTCTCTTTTTAATTACGACTTTTTCGTTGAACAGGTAGGCAGAGGCATATCATACGTCCACCTTGCTACTTGTATTTTTTCTCTCATGATATAAAAAAAAAACCTTTTATTCCACAGGACCCCTTAGCCGGCATCATACCCCGAGCCCTCAGCCAGCTATTCGACGAGCTCCGTCTCACAAACACGGAGTACACCGTCCGGGTATCGTACCTGGAACTGTACAATGAGGAACTGTTTGACTTACTCTCATCTACAGAGGACAATTCCAAGTTGAGGATATATGAAGATGTCACTCGGAAGGGGAGCAATATTGTTAATGGATTGGAAGAGATTACTGTAAGTAGATTTAAATGTTTCTTTACTTGGCGGCGATTCTAGATCGTTCGACTTTAATGTGTCAGAAATATACGGGTGAAATATCTTCTGTTTTGCCATTACTAATTATAAAAACTTTCAATCAATTGCGTAGAGAAGGAAAACTCTAAATGAAACCCGGTTGTCAGTAAAATGACAATCGTTAAGCCAAGTTGAAGGCTTAACGGGCTTGAAAAATTTCAACTGTGGGTTATCGTGACCTGCGCCTGTCCATTTCAACACGGCAATCGGCTCATCACCTATTACGTGGGACATAAAACTATAAGTTGAAATGTGGACGTATATGTATAGTAAGCCTCTGTCTACACCTTTGAGAATACAGGCGTGACTATATGTATGTATGTATGTAATTACGAGACAGGTAATGATCCCCATTAAATTTTTGAGGACCGCTGTCCTTATTTTTGAGGACCGCTGTGTGTATGAGAGTGGCTCCCATAGCTAGATGCGCCACGGCTTTCCATCATTGGCGATTTCAATTTGGCGAGCTTAATATAAAAAAAAAGAAAAATATCCGTTCATAGGCTGCGGTGACCACCAGTCCTTCTGGTGGGCCGTATGCATGTCTGCCACCTTAGTGGTATAAAAAAAACGTATTCAAGTCGAGTACGATTCAAAATTGGCGCATTATTTACAAAACAGTGATAGAAGTGCTTCATACGTAACATTATAAACAGTGTATACAAAGTATACTATATTGCAGGTATACAACAAGAGTGAGGTATACAAGATCATGGCTCAAGGACAGGAGAGGAAGAGAGTCGCTTCCACACTCATGAACGCACAGTCCAGGTAAGAATAAGTAAATAATTGTGGACATTCACACACAACATCATCTAGCCCAAATTAAACTAATATAAGCTTGTGCTATGGGGTCTAGACGACTGATAAACATACTTATAATTTTTTTTAAATACATACATAGAAAACACAAAAATTCCGAAACTAACACTTCTCACAAATATTTGGACCGACCCAGGAATCGAACCCAAGGCAGTCAACTATTTTACTAACTCTAGTAACCTACACAATATTCTTTGATAGAAAATCTAATTGACTAAATTCAGTTGTTATTATTGCCATTTATTGTATTGACAATATTTTTGAAATATTGCAGCAACCTACCCAATGATAAAGTTAATAAATTGTAAGTTTTCTAACAATTTTAAGTAAATTGAAGTCACTTAGTAAAACATGTTCTGCTTGCATGCTTCTTCTCCATGTTAGAAAAATCTTGTTTTTTCTCCAACTTGCATCACCTCTTTTGCGCGCGTATACGGGTTAAAATATTAATTATAAAATTTTCAATAAAAAATTAATTGAAACATTGGTTTGGTCTGCAATATTTTATTTGTGCTGAGGAAGCATAAATCAAAGTAGACTATGTAGTTAGTTGTAGACTATATTTTTGCTTACTAAATTCATTCTAGTCATTACACATGTAGCTAGCTGATCCCGCTCAATTTTGGTTACATCATTATCAACACAGAAAGTAATTCAACATTTTGCAAATTCAACATTGCGGTAATTCAACATTTTGCAAATTCAATATTGCGGTAATTCAACATTTTGCAAATTCAACATTGCGGTAATTCAACATTTTGCAAATTCAATATTGCGGTAATTCAACATTTTGCAAATTCAACATTGCGGTAATTCAACATTTTGCAAATTCAACATTGCGGTAATTCAACATTTTGCAAATTCAACATTGTGGTCCAGAAGGATTATATAATCTTTATAGAAAAACCGTCGCTTATGTTTTTTGACATGATAACGTCGTACATATCGATAACGCCGTCTGCATGCACGTAAACGTGTCACGTACCACCTGCGCCGAGCTTGCAAGCGGGAGCATGCACGGTCGGCGTACGCTCTAGGCTTGTGATGCATCTATCGGACGATTATGTTTTCTTAAAAACTAAAATTATTTTCCGTAAACCGAGTTTACAGATCCGTCCCCCAACAACAAAACGCTTTGTGTGGGACTCCGGCCTTGCTAGAGCTGGGCCGTCCTACCCACTAAACCACCGCGGTGTTGCATTATTTTAGAACAGAATTTCATCTTCTACAATTGTTATGTAACTTTAACTTAGTTTTTTTTTAACATGATTAAAATCCTCCATGGATGCTATGCCGGACTTCTACCGACTAAAAACCACATGTATCCTACCTAACAGCCAACGGTTGGGAGCTCCGGGTAAGCCCTCGGAATTATACCCCAGGACTCTACTAAGCCATCACTCCCACAGGTAAAGTTTCATCTCAAAAACAAATTTAAATTCAACCCTTTCACCCCTTTCCAGCCGCTCGCACACAGTCTTCACAATCGTAATCCACATGAAAGAAAACAGCCCCGAAGGTGAAGAACTCGTGAAGATCGGCAAACTAAACCTGGTTGACTTGGCTGGGTCAGAGAATATTAGCAAAGCGGGGTCAGACAACCCTGCTAAGAAGGAACGGGCTCGGGAATGTGTGAATATTAACCAGTCTCTACTGACCCTCGGTAGGGTCATCACTGCGTTGGTAGAAAGGCATCCTCATATACCTTACAGGTTGGTTATTTTTATTAATTAGTTTATGGTTTTGTTTGTATAAGAAATGGTTGTACAGTCACCTCCAATATTGCATGGGCCCCTTAAGATCTATAATCCCATACACATTTAAGTCCAAATTCACAAAAACTCCCCTAGATGGCGCAACTTTACTCGAATTTAATATTGCATAGACACCTTAGAATCACAAAAAATGTACTAGATGGCATATTTACATTATTCAAAAGATTAATGAGTTATTCTCATATATATACTCAAAAGTTTGAGGATAGTTTCTTCATGTCTTCTATGATTTTAGTACGTCTGTTTTTTTGCCGGTACTCTAGCTTAGATATACTTAGCACTAGAAATAGATAGCTATTTGACTTGAATATTACGATACTATCAACGAATTATGGGCGCTCTGAAGTCAAACTTTCTGCGACTCAAACTGTCGCTTGATGGTGTGGCAGTCGCAATACAGCATTCATCTCTCTCTTACCTATTAAACATAAAAGTAGGAGAAAGAGCGCGCATGTCCGGTAACTACGCTTGCTGGCGACATCTCCCCAACAAAATTTGCAAAAAAATCCTTCGATCCTCAGCCATTAAGTTATTTTTCAAAAATGAGTGTAAGTTTTGCTAGCCTTGTTTTCTAAAATTCTAATTGAATTTTTACTATGAATAAATAATGATTTTAGGGACCCAAAAATCATTATAAATTGTACAAATCGTGCAAGTTTAAAAACTTTAGTAATTTTCACTATTACAGAGAATCAAAACTAACCCGAATCCTCCAAGAATCCCTCGGAGGCCGTACCAAAACATCAATCATTGCCACAATTTCCCCTGGACACAAAGACTTGGAAGAAACCATGAGTACCCTAGAGTACGCTCACCGAGCCAAGAACATTCAGAACAAGCCCGAAGTGAACCAGAAGATGACCAAGAAAGCCATACTTAAGGAATATGCCGAGGAGATTGATCGGTTGAAGAGGGACCTTCAGGCTTCCCGGGATAAGAATGGTATGTGTTGCTAAGGTTTTATAAATAGCTAGGTGATGCTAGCGACTTCGCTTGCTTCAGTTTCAGTTCCCGCTTAGCATGGGAACATTTGATTGAAAATTAAGAGAATAGATTTGATTGTTTGTTTGCATCGAATAGGCTACGAAAACTACTGAACCGATTTGAACAATTTTTTCACTGTTGAGAAGCTACACTATCCCCGGGTGATATGGGCTATATTTTATTCCCGTCTTCCCACGGGAACGGGAACTACGCGGGTGAAACCGCGTGACATCCGCTAGTGATCGAGAGTCGCCGTCATGTGGTTCATCAATACATTACTATGTTTCTTACTTTCATTCATCAATCCATCTTATCCAATTCTAGGGGTATACCTAGCCAGCGAAACTTACGCAGAAATGACCCTCAAAGAAGAAGAACAGCGAAAGGAAATCCAAGAGCTCCTCCTCAAGAAGAAAGCCATGGAGGATGAACGGGACCGCATGGAGGGAGTGTTCTCTGAAATGAACCAGACGTTGGAGACTAAGAATACGGAGCTGGTGACTACGGTGAATCAGTTGAATAGTGTGAAGACGGAGTTGGCTAGTACTAGTTATGTGAGTATCATTTATACTCTCGATTGTCGGCACTTGATGGTATTTCAATCGATAGAAAAACATCCCAAAGTTACCTCTTTTTTGAAATCTTTTCAATACTAAGAATAAACTACTGTCATTCTACTAGAACTGTCCTGGGACATCCTTCCGAGGGCTTACCCGGTGCTCCCAATTATAGGCTGTTGGGCGTTACGTGAAGTTTTTTAGTCGGTAGGAGTCCGGCATAACATCCATAATGGATTTTCCCTCACGTTAAAAAAAAACTCAACTAAAACTATTAAGTAGGTATGTATTTATGGACATTCGTAAAATTTGTTTTTATATAATGACTAGCGGACGTCTCGCGGTTTCACCCGTTTAGTTCCCGTTCCCGTGGAAATACGGGAATAAAATATAGCCTATGTTCACCGCAATGAGTGTAGCTTCCCAACAGTGAAAGAATTTTTCAAATCGGTCCAGTAGTTCCGCAGCCTAATCGTTACAAACAAACAAAAAAACAAATCTTTCCTCTTTATAATATTAGTATAGATTTAAATAGCTACTATGTACAAATACATACCAAATTCAAGAACGATTGCGCCGCTGAAACCCGAAAACATCAAAGACGTCGCCTTCGTCGGCCCACCTGCCAGACCTATATTTTCATCCCTCATTTTCATCTTATATCCACCTACTTAATCAGTTGTTAAAGAATTTCACTCACTTTCCTCATTAGCCAATAACACTTATGGCCAAGCTAAAGTGACGTTGCACGTCTCCCTAAGTGACTGATCAAACCGATTGAGAGCCACGCGTGTAACTGAACTATGACATAAATTTACTAAAGTTGAGAAATACCATTAAATAATAAAATGTATAATTATATTTCAGGAACTAACCCGCACAAAAGTAGCATGCGAAGAACAACAGCATCTGGTCGAAGTTCACAAGACTACGGAGTCAACGTTAGGAGGACAGGCGAGGGAACTGCTAGCTACGGCTGATGTGGCTACCAAGCATGTCGAGTGTTTGCACAGCACCGTGGACAAACGGAAGTACGTATTGATTGTATATTGAGTGTATTGGTCCATTTTTAACCCGGGACTAAAAAGCTAGGGGTGTGATAAATTTAACCTGTAATACACAGGTTAAATTTATCATATCCCTCGTTTTTCCGTCCCGGGTAGCGCCCCTACCGGATGGGCCAATGCTGAGTAGATAGCAGATAAAATTTTAAATATTCTGTTATATTTTTTACATTATGTATCTAAAGATAGGTTATGAAACGATTACAATTTAACCTGTAATACACAAGTTAAATTTATCACATCCCTTGTTTTTCCGCCCCGGGTAGCGCCCCTACCGGATGGGCCAATGCTGAGCAGATAGCAGATAAAAGTTTGAATAATCCGTTATTTATTACATTATGTATCTAAAGATAGTTTATGAAGCGATTACATTATGAAGCGCTCGTGGCCCCGCGGACTCTGTGTTCTGTAAACGATCACTGTAGTAAGCAACTTTTGCTGTGGACAGTCTTTGGATGGGTGACCATGCATGTGACAGGTTGCCAGTAAAATGGCATTCTTTGAGCCAAGTTGAAGACCGTTTTAGGCGGCTTGAAAATTTTCAACAGCACGCAGTCACAACCTGCGCCTGTCCATCTCAACACGGGCTATACGGCTCACCACCTATTATGGGGGACAAATTAAAAAAAAAAGATGAAATGTGCATACAATATGCCTCTGCATACCTCTTCGGGGATAAAGGCGTGACCATATGTATGTATTTATGTAGCTAAAGAAGTACTACATACAGATAGGCAACTCCCTGCCTCCCACTGAGCAAGCTTCCCTCACCCCCGCCACACGCGTCATATAGTTGGAGGCAGTGGCGGCTGGTGGGTCCTCAAACCGGTGGTGCACTTTACTTGTTCTCTTGTTTAAAATTTGTTTAAAAGTTAATAAGAGCCTTAGTGGTCCCGCCAATTTTATTATTTTGAAACCCGGCATTAGGCTCACCACCTATTACGTGGGACATAAAACTATATGGAGAAACATGGGCGTATACTATTCCTCTGCCTATCCCTTCGGGGATAAATGCATGCCTATACATGTGTATGATGCAGTATGTTTATTTTGTATAGGTACTTAGATATTGTTTATGCTCGTTTTTACACATACTAACCACACACTTTACAAGCAATATTTTCTTTTCTTTAATTAATAAATACTTAAATATTTGCTTATTAAAGAAAAGATAATAGAATATAGAATAGAACTAAGATCAAAATAAATAAAAAAAAGTATGTAGGTACCTAACAATTCAAAAATCAAGCAATCAATTAATACGCGTCACAGTCAGTCACAGAAACAGCGAAACAATACCGGGAGAATTTGAATTTCGTCAAACAAAACATCGAGTGCTCTCGGTAATGTTCGGTTTTCCGGAGCGCGTGCGGCGCACGAAATCAGACTCATCTCTCGGTACATTTTCTATGAACGATGTTTTGTCTCACGCGCCAGGCGTATTAGCTCGTTCCCAGTACAAGTTGTATGGGCCGTCCTCGTGCGCTCGGGAAACCGCACGCCGATTTTTATTACAGGGAATTTAGGCTTTAGAAGTGTAGCAAAGAGCTTGAATTGTTTCGTCACAATTAGATTAATGTTATTTGTTTTAAGTTTTTGTAAGAATAGGTGTTACTTTACTTACATACCTGATGCTAGGTAATTAATTAAATAGGTAATAAAGATGTCGTAAAATTTTGTAATGTCTAAATCTTTTGAACTGGTGGTTCACCGCACGAGCGCACTTAAGGTACAGCCGCCACTGGTTGGAGGGTGTTTTGAGGGAAAAATGACTTAACCTTATTGATCACACACACATTCAAACTCTTATATATATATTCAAACGAATCATTTGTATGGAGATTCCACCCTGTTTTACCGTATCCAAGATTTCCCTGGTTGAAATCTCAAAATTACTTTTATTAGTAAATTCAAAGAACACTATTTCTCTATGATACCCCAGTTTTATGCTAATTGTTACCTCAAAACAATCTATCTAACCTTGTAACCTTGTACCCAGGACGGTAGAATCAGCCAACTTAGAAATAACAAGGACATATCGGGAGCAATCTCAAAAGCAGAGAGACGAACTCAGCGAGGGAGTGTCCCAACTCACTAACAACTTGACACAAGCACTGACTTCATTACAGACTGGTTTAGGTAAGTGTTTGCTACAAATATATCTCCATGTAATAAGCTGTTCAAGAACATGGCTCTGTTTCAACATGACTTAGTCGAAATGCCTACACATGCAGGCTGTGGTTGCTCAGCGTTGGCATACTTTCAACTTGGCTTAATAGCAAATGTTACTGGCAATGGCAACCGGGACTGATGGCTTAATGTGCCTTCAGATCATAGAAGTACTCTTTAATGGTAAGATCACAAGCAGTCTACGAGAGCTTTTACCATAAAATAATAAGTACGGCAATCTACATACAATCAAAGACTTCTATATAATAAGTGAAGTAGACGCGCCGTACTCTAACAAACGAGATTTCAAAAGCAATCCTCAAATACACACATTAAGAGTCCATATGACGCCAAATAGACTATTGCCTTGATCTAGATCTCAAGACTCCTGAGGTCTACTGAATTAAAATTTGAACACAGACAACTTCAGTTCATGAACTAAAAACGCTCTAGGCTCGAAACACGATTACTGATAAAATCCTCGATAGATTTTTGTGTTGAAAATACCTCGATTTCGTGAAATTTTAAGCTAGATCTCGTATGTTATAAGTCGTTTTTATAATATAAAATATTTATAAGAAAGACAATAGTAAAATCTTCATTTGCACTAGAGCATTTTTTTCATATTGGTTATAGTTTTTTTATAATTAATTTATTTCGTTAAAAGCGCACAAAAACCGATCGTATCTCTCTCTTTCTTGCACGCTAAAATGTATATCTGCTATCTGCTTTTAACAATTTGGCGTCTGGTAGGCTCTTAATAAGACTACACTCACTTATAAATATTTTTTACGTAATTGTCACCACACACAATAGCAATATACGAATAGAAAAAGAGTTAAAGAGAAGGCGTATGGACTCTGATTGCAAGTTGAGCACCTACTCTCGAAGTTTTGACTCACAACAGTGCGAGCAACACTGCTAATTAGCTCAGTTTATAGGTTTCAAAAATCGGTGCGTAGGGCATGTCTACCTCAGTTTATATAGAAGTCTTTGCATACAATGCGCTCGAGCTACGCACACAAACACCGCTCACAGACACGAGGTCAGAGGACTTTAATAGTAATTGCTGGTCTGTGCGCGACTGTGCGTAGCTGAGGGTGGGTAGGTTTGAAAAATATTAATTATTATTTTGTGCTTTTACAGAGTCGTAGGTGATATTTGCAACTTTTATATCCTCGTTACAGAATCGCACACAGTATCCAGTAATGAGACACAGGAGCGCAACAAACAACAGTTGGACAATATCGTACAGACTCTAGTGGATATTATCACTCAGGTAACTTTATATTTTTACTACTCGACGTCCATGACTCTGCTCGAATTAAATTCCGCTACTTATCCCAATTCACCCCTTCATGGACGCTTACAGCATATGGGTAATTTAATCTAAAATGTCAAGTTTCCCAGGGTTTCGGTTTATTATTGAATGAGTCACCCGGTAATTTTAGTAGAACAGACCCGTGTATGTGATATTGTTAATAAGCTGCACAAGAGTTGCCTTCGTTGGTACGTTTTAAAAAAAACATCCGAATACCTGGAAAATAAGTAGGAGAGGCATTCTCAAAAAGTTGTGATTTAATGTGTAAGAAGACACCGTTTCTCTGTCTAACCTTAAAAACTTGGAACGACATGCGCCTACCCTTAAAACCCTGAGTTCTTCAAGCGGAGCGTGATCACACATCACTGGGACTTGAGGACCTCTGTCAAAAGTCTTACAGGCTGTGGGACTGGCCCCAATCGCCAGATGCTCCAAGCTTTTCCATCAGACGAACTTAAAGAGTCGTAGTTATTTCTGAGCCCTTTACGAGTACCAAAAAACCTACTAAATTTTAATTTCCTATTACAGATGAAAACCACATCAACAGAGAGCCATAACACCCTGACAGAGCATCACACATCCCACACAGATAGGGTACAGGCAGTGATACAAGCACACCAGTCGGAGCTAGGCAGCGTGCTATCTACCCTGGTACAAGATGTGGGCACGAGCGTGACGCGCGCGTTGGGTACAGACGTGAGGGGGCAGCTCACTAGCTATGTGAGGGACTGGGTGAGTTGTAAGAACTAAAGTCGTCAAAAACTGGCCCATTCCGACATTTGAGAAAGCGCTGAATGAACCCTCATTGACTAATTCTGGAATCTGCCAATTCTCATTGGCTGATTCTGGAATCTGCCAATTCTCATTGGCTGATTCTAGAATCTGCCAACTCTCATTGGCTGATTCTGGAATCTGCCAACCCTCATTGACTAATTCTGGAATCTGCCAATTCTCATTGGCTGGTTCTGGAATCTGCCATTTCTCATTGGCTGATTCCGGAATCTACCAAGTCTCATTGACTAATTCTGGAATCTGCCAACTCTCGTTGGCTGATTCTGGAATCTGCCAATTCTCATTGACTGATTCCGGAATCTACCAAGTCTCATTGACTAATTCTGGAATCTGCCAACTCTCATTGACTGATTCTGGAATCTGCCAACTCTCGTTGGCTGATTCTGGAATCTGCCAACTCTCGTTGGCTGATTCTGGAATCTGCCAATTCTCATTGGCTGATTCCGGAATCTACCAAGTCTCATTGACTAATTCTGGAATCTGCCAACTCTCATTGGCTTATTCTGGAATCTGCCAACTCTCATTGACTGATTCCGGAATCTGCCCACTCTTATTGGCTGATTCCGGAATCTGCCCACTCTTATTGGCTGATTTCAGAATTTGCCCACTCTTATTGGCTGATTCCGGAATCTGCCAACTGTCATTGACTGATTCCGGAATCTGCCCACTCTTATTGGCTGATTCCGGAATCTGCCCACTCTTATTGGCTGATTTCGGAATCTGCCCACTCTTATTGGCTGATTCCGCAATCTGCCAACTCTCATTGACTGATTCTGGAATCTGCCAACTCTCACTGACTGATCCTGGAATCTGCCAACTCTCATTGACTGATTCTGGAATCTGCCAACTCTCACTGACTGATCCTGGAATCTGCCAAGTCTCATGGACTGATTCGGGAATTTGCCAATTTTCATTGGCTGATTCCGGAATCTACCATCTCTCATTGACTGATTCTGGAATCTGTCAACTCTCATTCAGTTGGGGGAGGGTTTGCTAGTGGTAAATGTCATTGGTGAAATGTCAAGACCTTTTGAAACATTTCAACTGCGGGTTGTCACATGCGTCTGTCCATTTCCACACGGCAATTGACTCACTATCTACAACTCGGTAAGAAATCAAAATGTGAAATATGGGTGAAAAGTATGCCCGTGCATACTCTTGGGGGATATAAGCATACTAATGTATGTATGTAATTTCAGTCAGCTTTGATGTTTTCAAGTTTTTTTTACAGCATCATGTCTGTACAAGTAGGTAATTGGTTTTACCTGACTAGGTTCTTGAAGTAAAGGCAATTTAACTAGATAACTTCTTTTATTAGTAACACCAAACATCTCTCAAGTCCTGACATAATAGAATGCCCGCAATAATCAAATGCCCCAAAAAGGCGGGCTGTCAACAGCAACTGACAGTTGACATTACTGATACAACATCCCCCCTGTTAAGCTGTCATAAATAGATATAAAAACTGGGTAGTCTAAATGACAAAAACTATTAGTACAACCCTACATAATCACATGCTCACATAATCCAAAACATAATCATTTAGCCTTAAAGGTTTAGATTTTATTCTAGTTGGCCTGGCCCTATCCTCGGGAGCAATCTCAGGAGGTTCAGATACCGTCTCAAGGCAACTCTCTGAAGACTCCAGCTCATGAGGCTGACTATCCGCAAGACTTTCCGTAGAACTTACAATCTCAGTTTGACCCTCCGAAACACTCTCAACAGGAATCTCAAACCTTCTACATTCTTCTTCTTTGAAAGGTGCAGGAGCCAAGTGCCACCGATTTCTCCTATAGGTATTACCATTAACTGACACAAAATAGCTCCTTGGCTCCTTCGCCTTTCTTACAATAGTCCCGTATTTCCTTAAATCTATAACCCAAACATTATCCCCCACATTCATTTCACTTAAATTAACAACTTTATGTTTCCTATTATAGTTATTTGCCATTTTCTCCCTTTCTTCATTTCTTTTTTCCTTAAAATAATCATAATTAACATTTACATTTAAATTTCCAGGATAGGTAGGTAATATTTCTCTCATTCTCCTATTAAACATTAACTCACTAGGACTATAACCTGTCTCCCCAGGAGTGTTTCTATAAATCAACAAAGCTAAATTTATATCTGTATTTTCACTAAGCAGATTCTTGGAAATTTTTACCCCAGCCTCAGCTAAACCATTACTTTGTGCATAATAAGGACTACTAGTAATGTGTTTAAAATTATATGACTGTGCAAATTCAGTAAATTTGCCTTTAAATTGAGTACCATTATCTGTTCTTACTACCTCTGGGATTCCATATCTAGCAAATGTTTCTTTACAGTATTTAATAATTGAATTTTCTGTTAAATCCCTGAGTTCAAATATCTCTAAGTATCTAGAAAAATAATCAATAATTACCATGTACCATGTAGTTTTATGTTTAAACAAATCAATACCTATCTTTTGCCATACTCTATCTGGTACATTTTCTACAATAAGAGGTTCCTTAGAATTTATTCTCTCTTCAGTGCACTGTGGACAGTTTTCCACTACAACTTTAATCTGTGATGATAATCCTAACCACCATACTGATTGCTTGGCTCTTTCTCTACATTTGGTTATCCCTAAATGACCTGCATGTATATCCTCTAAAATATTTTTCTGGAGAGAGCCGGGTATTACTAATCTATTATTAAACAGTAAAAAATCTTCTTGAATTGAGAAATTGAATCTAAATGGAAAATATTGTTTTAACTCTAAAGGCAACTTACTTCCCTCTGGCCATCCTGACAAAGTATATTCCTTAATTAATTTGCATATTTTGCACTTACTTTGTTCTTCTTTTATAGCTAATAATTTGTTATCTATCATACAGATACTTGAAATAGAATGAATAGTATGGTCCTCTTCTACATTTGTGCAACTAAGCGGCGCCCTGGAGAGTGCATCAGCCACAACTAGTTGCTTTCCTGGAACGTACATTACTTTATAGGTGTTAAATCATCAATAGGTTTTGTCTGTAATATTTGTAAAAGGGGTTTATGATCAGTTTCCAACAAAATCTCAATTCCAATAATAAAATCCCTAAATCTATTTACTGCCCATGCCAATGCTAAACATTCTTTTTCTATTTGAGCATAATTTTTTTCAGTTGAATTTAAAGTCCTGCTGGCATATGATACTGCCCTTCTGTCTCCTGTCTCATACTCCTGCAATAATACTGCCCCTAACCCATAGGAACTGCTATCTGCTGATATTATAATTTTTTTACTCGGATCATAATGACACAAAGTTGGAGCTTTGGATATCAATTCCTTTACTTTAAGAAACGCTTGCTGTTGGCTTATGTCCCAAATAAAAGTTACTCCATGTTTTAATAACCCAAACAGTGGCTCTAAAATAATGGACTTATCAGGAATGAAACGGCCCACATAATTAACCAAGCCCAAAAATTGCATCAATTCTTTTTTGTTTGTTGGTACCTTAAATTTTTTTATGCTTTCTATTCTGCTTGGATCTAATGCTATTCCCTTACTACTTATGATATGTCCTAAATATTTAATTTCTTCTACCATAAACTCACATTTTTCTTTATTTATAGTCAGACCCTCTTTAATCAACCTATGTAAAACCTCTCTCAATAACTGAATATGACTTCTTCTATCTTTACTATAAATTAATATATCATCAACATGAATTACAACCCCCTCTAGGTCACTAAATAAATTTGAAAACTTCATAGAAAAGTATTCTGGTGCACAATTCAAACCCATTGGCAATCGATTGTACATGAACCTCCCGAACGGTGTAAGTATAGTTGTTAGCTTGCGAGACTCATCACAGAGCTTTATTTGAAAAAATCCAGATGTGGCATCAATTTTGGAGAATATTTTAGCTCCCCTTAACCTACCTAAAGTATTTTCAACCTTATGAATAGGGAAAATTGGCCTAACAATATTTTTATTGACCTGTGTATAATCACCACAAATTCTGACTCCGTCACCTTTTGGAACTACCACAATAGGAGACACGAACATAGTTGGCTCCTCTACGGCTACAATAACACCTAAGCTAACCAATTTATTTAACTCAGTCTTAACTTTATCCAAAAGTGGCAACGGAACTACTCTCGGTGTAGTTTGTACATATGGAACTGGATTTGAAATCAATTTTATACTGTATGTATCCCTAAATTTACCTAAACTGTCAAATATGCCTGGAAACTCTCTTTCTACATCTAAACATTCCCTATTATTTGAATTACTTATGTTACACAATCTTAATATATTCATTTTGACAATAGCCGGTCTTCCTAATATAGGTGATTGTAAATTTCTTATCACAAAGGCTTTACCTTTATATGTATTTCCTTTATAACTTAAACTAATCCAAATATATCCTAAAACATCCAATGGAACCCCATCTGGCCCTCTAATAATCTCTTTGCAGGTATACAAACTACATTTTCCTCCCCACATCCTCTCTGGTATTGCAACAATATCTGCACCTGTATCAATCAGGAACCTTACCTCTGATTTATTGCTTTCCGCCTCTACCTGTAACTTAATCTGAAAATCCTCGTTGCTTGATAGGTTGTTGACTTTTTTTTCTCGGCAACACCTTGCATAGTGGCCCCTTCTCTTGCACTTGTGGCAGACTTCCCTCGCAGCCGGACATTTGTCCTTCCCGTGCTTCTCCCAGCGACCACACCACCAACACTTTCTTGTATCTGTCTTCACTTCCTTGTTCATTTTGTTGACCAGGACCGCTTCCTCTCTCTCTTTTTTCCACATCTCCCTTTGTTCCTCCGCTTGCATAGCCAATTTAAATGCCTCATCTATTGTCAATTTTGGCATTAACTGTAACTTCTCGCTTGTGACACTGTCCTTCATTCCCACTATCAACCTGTCTCTTATCAATTCCTCACTCAATGACCCATAGTCACATCCATCTGCTATGACATGTAAGGCTTTCATAAATTCTTTAATTCCTTCTCCTTCTTTCTGCACCCTCGTGTTGAATTTGTACCTTTCAAATATGACGTTCTTTTTAGGCACGAAATAGTTATGAAAGGCTTCTATGACGAGAGCATACGACTTGCATTCGTCGATTTTTAATTGTTTAGCGAGCTGCTCCGCTCTCTCGCCAAGAGTGTATATCAAGATGTCGATTTTGGTCTTGTCATCGCAGGCGTCCTGACCACTCAGTTTCATATACCTTTTAAATCTCTGCAGCCATTTTTCCCAGTCAGCTACATCAAAACTGAACTCGCCCGGCGCCCTTAGTTTTGTATTAACTTCGCCCTTTTCCAGTGCCATTATTGATTTTCAACCACTTCTGACACCATGTACAAGTAGGTAATTGGTTTTACCTGACTAGGTTCTTGAAGTAAAGGCAATTTAACTAGATAACTTCTTTTATTAGTAACACCAAACATCTCTCAAGTCCTGACATAATAGAATGCCCGCAATAATCAAATGCCCCAAAAAAGCGGGCTGTCAACAGCAACTGACAGTTGACATTACTGATACAACAATGTCAGAGAATAACTGAATAAATTCGTTTTACATTCGAAATTTACATCCACTTGTTGTGGTCTCCTTATCACCAGATTGCGCGTACGTTATAATTGGTAAAATACGAAATTGGTTGAAGGTACACTTCAAATTTATATTTTTGAAGTAAAGCTTCTATAGGCGCGACTAGGGAGTAACTCGGATTTTTTTCTGACAGAAGTAACGCTTACTATTTGAATTTTGAATAGCGGAAACGTAGATTTGAATGAATGATATTAATATAACATTTAATGCCGTCAATGGCAAATAAGTTTTACTTCAATCGCGCGTAAAGGTTACACACACACACACACAACTTTTGTTTTCAAAGCTGACTGACTGCCTTAAAGCATTGTTATCTTCCAACAGATATGTACAGACGAATTTGAGATTGCGTGGTCAATCCGAAACGAAAGTGCTTTGCACTGAGAATTGACGCCATCTCTCGGATAACATTGGAAGTCTAGTTCTAGCGTTGCCGATTTTTTTAATACCTCACACAGGAACGCGATTATTGTCAAAATAGCAACTCATTAATCTTCTGAGTAATGTAAATATGCCATCTAGTACTTTTTTTGTGATTCTAAGGTGTCTATGCAATATTATATTCGAGTAAAGTTGCGCCATCTAGTGGAGTCTTTGTGAATTTGGACTCAAATGTGCATGAGATTATAGATCTTAAGGGGCCCATGCAATATTGGAGGTGACTGTACCTATATCGTAATACATCAACGGTTATATCTCTCCCCAGCACTCTGGAGCATCAGCGCGCGTGTCTTCGCTAGGCCGCGCGCATGGTACGCTGTCGACACGTGCTGTAGAAGCACGAACTGCTCACGGAGTGTCCACGCGGAGACAGAGGGACTCACGACGAGGACATGTTGAGAGGAGAGCGGCGAGGTTGCAGACTTGTATGGCGGTTAGTGTTTTTACATTAGTACCTATTGTATTGTTATACAGGACTAGATGATGCTTGCGGCTTCGCCCCCGTGAGATTCGGTACCCGTTCCCGCTTGCCGTGGGAACAAATTCCCGAGATGAAAAGTATCCTATGTGTTATTCCAGACTATAAGCTATCTCTGTACAAAATTTCAGCCCAACCCGTTAAGCCGTTAGAGCGTGATTGAGTAACAAACATCAAAACATCTAAACATCCAAACATCTTCACAAAACACATTTACTTACATTTTCACACCGACGTTTCGAGCACGTTGCAGCGCTCGTGGTCGCGGTTGGACTGAAGCGAGAATCGACGAAAACCATGAAGTAACTTCTTGCCAAACTACCCTCCGCTATTGTCACAACGAAGGATAAGGCCGGCGACACACTACACTCACTACGTCAGTTTTAATTGGCACAGTATTACGTTCAAGTTTATAAGTATGAGTGTAGAAAACCGCGATAGTTTAAAAATAACATCTTCACAAACTTTGACATTTATAATAGTAGTAGGAGTTAGGGACACCAAAAGTATGAACGAATGTTCGCGGATGCGTCAAAAGCATCCACTTACTCCCTTCGACCTTTTCCAGGTGGTCGGTCCACCTACAAGTCGTGTATTTATGATTTTCTATACTGCTATACTAATACTAGTAAGAGAAAAGATTTCTTTGTTTGTAATCGGTAAACTGTAAAACTACTGAATCGATATTAAAAAGTTCAACTTTTCTGATGTGACAGTAAATGTCAAAAAGCTCATTCATGTCATTTTTAACACAGCAGAATAACATACATACAAGTTTAAAATGATATATTATGCTAATCCTGTCTACCAGTGTATATGGTCCTTCGAACCGGATCTATCTTAATAGCAAAAGTCCATGACTACCTCTGTGGCGTAGTCGGTAGTGATACCGCCTACGACGTTGGAGGTCCTGGGTTCGATTCCTGGGTCAGTCCATATATTTGTGTGATCCACAAATGTCTGTTTCGGAGTTTTTCATGTATAATATATATGTATATTAGTCTAGATCCCGTAGCACAAGCTTATATTAGCTTAATTTGGGCTAGATGATGTTGTGTGTTAATGTCTACAAATATTTATTATTATTTATATTTAAAGTATTTTTTACTCTCATCGCTAAAATACCATCGCAACATAATATTGACCAAATTTGCTAGACAATATCAATGGAAGATCCCTATTGTCAGCTGAAATACTTTTCTTCTATTCATCTATTGAAAGCTTTTTAATTTCAACATACCTGCATAGCTAAATAAAATCTATATAATATTTACAGGAAATTCAACAAGAATCTACACACCTCCAACAATGTTTAACCGATCTCCTATCAGAAATCGAATCAGAACGACTCGACACAGAAACACGCTTACAAGAACGTATGGCTGAAGAACGAAAGCTTTTAGAAGAGCGTCTCGCTAAATACGCTGAGATAGAAAAGGACGCTTTAGAAACCCGTTTAGCTAAGAAAATGGCGAAAATAGAAGAATTAAAGAAAGTTTTGGAGCAAAAACAGAATCGTTATAAAGAGTTGAATGAAATACAGTCGGAGGCTGATAGAGAGGAGTTGCAAATGGCGGAGGGAGATTTGGTAGAGTGTATGAGTTGGGAGGAGGAGTGTGAAAAATATATGAAGAAGTTTGGGAAGGAGTTCCAGGAAGGTAAATATAATATTTTAATATTAAACTCGAAAATCTACCGATTCCCAATCCCATTGCATCACTTATATAGCATACTCTATATACGCAGAATAGGTGCGTATACGTGGCTGTGCACTAGCCACATATTTTTTTACACTACTAAGACGGCAGACGAGCTTACGGCCCACTTGATTATTGGTTATTGTAGTCTGGACGTTCGCAACACCAGCCCTCTTAGACAAGTGGCACAAGCGTAAATCGCAAACGAATAGAATAGGGCTCGTCGCCGGCGAACAAATCGCGGGCCGCAGCGGGATCACGAGCTTGGGTGTGATTGGTCGAGATATTATATTCTTTCGTTGGCGATCTACGCTTGTGCCACTTGTTGTCTAAGGGGGCAGGAGCGCTACATACGCGCTGCCGACCCAGGCGCAGGTTGTGACGACCCTGTGTAGGGTGTGTGATGGATTCTAAAGTATGGGGCGGTCGGCCATAAATTAATTTCTCGAAGTTATTGGTAGATGCAACGATAGAAAAAGATGGTAAGCAACATTTACTATGGCCGGATATGGATGGGTGACCACCACGTGGACCACTTTGTGACATTTATTTACGAGCGTTTCCGTCCTTCGGAAGGCACGATAAGCCGTTGGTCCCGGTTGTCAGTAAAATGACAGTCGTTAAACCAAGTTGAAGGCCTTACGGGCGGCTTGAAAAATTTCAACTGTGGGTCGTCACAACCTGCGCCCGGGTCGGCAGCGCGTGTGTAGCGCCTCTGGTGTTGCAAACGTCTATAGGCTACGGTTACCAACCTTCCGGTGGGCCGTAAGCTTGTCTGCCACCTAAATAGTATAAAAAAAAAGATGATTATTTTTTCTATAAGTTTGGTGCACTTACTTTTGTCTATTACGGAAAACTAACTGAAAATAGGTAATGTTTGACATATCGCATAAATAATACTAGCCGACTTATATGAATTTATTCACTTGAAAGTAATCCAATATACCTTCAAGTTATTTATTTAAAGAACAGTAACCATCTACCCGAACTTTGAAAAATGATTGATCGATGGATATTGGTTAACCATACATTAGGATCCATAGTGCGACCCCCTGTTGACATTTTTCAAACCTTTAGGGTGCCTTCAAATTAGAGGCGCGAGGAAGGTTACTGCCACATTTGGCGCGAGGAAGGTTACCTAATTTGAAGGTGCCCTTATGGCCCTCTAATTTGACTTAACGATTGCTATTTTACCAACAGTGCCTTCCGAAGCACGGATTCACTAGCAAATAAATGTCACATAGTTCCCAAGCCGGCCATAGCGAAAGTTGCATACTGCAGTGATCGTTTACAGAACAGAGTCGAATGGACCACAAGCACTTAGTGTATTATAAAATGTGTGTTCACTTCCAGGTGCGGACGCCATTAGCGTAGACATGGAGGTATTCAGCAAGAACGTGGTGGAGGTGGCGGACCATCTCAACGCTCAGGTCCTGGCTGCCGTTCAAGAGAGTCGACAGATAGTTGAGGTAAATATGTCTTTGACGTTTTAAATACTTCATTGTTTAATATGTCATTGTAAATACCATCTTGGGCGCTAAAAAGGCAACATTGAGTGTTTCATTCATAATCTGATTCAATTGCAGGTTTTTACAGAAATGCTTTAGAGACAGTAAAATGGTAACATTATTAAATGTATCATCTAAATATATATAACTCAAAGGTGACTGACTGACTGACATAGTGATCTATCAACGCACAGCCCAAACCACTGAACGGCTCGGTCTGAAATTTGGTATGCAGGTAGATGTTATGACGTAGGCATCCGCTAAGAAAGGATTTTGATAAATTCGGCTCAACTTTAGATTGTCTGACGTGGAGTTTGGGGTTCATATTTTTTTATACACAAAGCTAATATTATTAGAAGCCTCCACACGAAGTTTTAACTTGCGGAAATTAATGGTTAACGAGAAAAAAAATAATGAAAATCATTAAAATTCACCAATAATTTGTCACTTTTCACCACAGAATACATACACTCTCAATGCTTTTGACATTCGGCTCGTCACTATACGCTTCGTTTTCCGTAAGGTTAAAACACAACAATGTTTTACTTCATTTAATAATTAAATAAATAATTATATTTAGTAACAAAGTAAAATTTTATGCATATTTTATAATATTACGTATATTTTGCTGATATAAATGAATGCTATTACTTAAATGTATTCTGACAATAATTTACCGACTATTGCCGCTATGTAAAACTAAACGTAAAAATTCGTCGAAACGCTGTCACTGTTACTTTCTGACAGTTATTTTTTTTTTTTGTAATATATATTTTACGGCCTTTGGCTTCAGCCTTTTAGCCAAACTATTGTTGATTATCTTATTATGGTTAGGTTAGGTTGGAACTGTGACCATTGACGCGCGAAGGCGAGCGAGCGAAACGAGCGTGCCGCGGCAGCGGCCGCCGAGCGCTTTATAATATTATTTTAACAATTTCGACCTTTATATTGATGTCAACACAAGACAATGCGAAAGTTAGGTTAGGATATTAAAAAAATCATAACTCAAAAAGGGGGGGCTTCCGCAACTTTTCCTTCAGGGGGGGGGTTCTACAACCCCCCCTCCCCCCTTTCCACCCCCTCCCGCCCCTTAAATCGTGGGACGACAATCCGAAGTCCTACCATAAATTCTACCCCCAAGGGGATAAAATACGGGACGCGGGAACGGGAACAAATTTTACGCGGGCGAAGCTGCGGGCATCGGCTAGTCTGCAATAAATGAAATTGATGTTGTTACTCCGAAAAAAAACTGGGGTACATCGAAATGAAATGAACATTAAGAAACTCAGTTTAATGGAACATTTATAATCGGATTATATCACAGACTTACAATAAGTAGCAGACAAAGCATTAGAGATTGAAAAGTACGCCAAAACTAACACATCTAAAAACCACACACACTAACGCAACTACAGGGAAGGAGTTAGCCGCCTAGTTCAATAAGATTTATTTTAATGAAATAAGAGTATCTTAAAATACCTCTTTTAAGGTTCCGTAGCCAAATGGCAAAAAACGCAACCCTTATAGATTCGTCATGTCTGTCTGTCTGTCCGTCCGAATGTCACAACCACTTTTCTCCGAAACTATAAGACCTATGCACTTGAAACTTGGTAAGTAGATGTATTGTATTCTGTGAATCGCATTAAGATTTTTAAATATAACTAAAAAAAAGCAGTAAATTTTGGGGGTCCCCATACTCAGAACTGACACGAAAAGATTTTTTTCATCAAACCCATACGTGTGGGGTTTTTGAAGACCTATCCATAGATAGGTCTTCAAAAATGTTATTGAGGCTAAAGCACCTTTAGAAAAAAATGATGTTACAAAACATAATTTTTTTCTAAAGGTGCTTCCTCACCGGGAGCATTCGCGCGTAATGTAATGTTACGAGTCGAGAATTACAGCCAGTGTGGGAGGTGAACCGAGCATTGTAATGCGCACCTTGTAATGATACAAGACGAGGTTACAGCAGTGAAGCAGGTGATCCGAGCATTGCAATGCGCGCCTTGTAATGATACAATGTGTAACGTTTTGATCCAACTCGTAACATCAATGCGCTTTTTTTGTTGCGGCTGGCCGGCCGCACACTGGTCCGTATTATAAATAGGTGGACATACGATCTAAGATGTCAAACGCTTTTGGGAAAAAAATAGTAGTACGAGTACGAATTTCAGGTTAATTTTGCAATCCAATATGGCCGCCGCGCCATCATTGTAAAATTTCATGTTGGATATCGTTTATGGGGTTTTTTGGTATGCTGAGTACGAATTTCAGGTTAATTTTGCAATCCAATATGGCCACCGCGCCACCGTTGTAAAATTTCATGTTGCATATCATATAAGGGGTTTTTTGGTATGCTGAGTACGAATTTTGGGTTAATTTTGCAATCCAATATGGCCGCCGCGCCGAATTCACAAAATTTCATGATGGGTATCGTTTAAGGAGGATTTTGGTACGCTGAGTACGAATCTCATGATAATTTTACAATCCAATATGGCCGCCGCGCCGAAATCACAAAATTTCATGATGGGTATCGTCTAAGGGGTTTTTGGTATGCTGAGTACGAATCTCATGATAATTTTGCAATCCAATATGGCCGCCGCGCCGAAATCACAAAATTTTCGTGATGGGTATCGTTTAAGGGGTTTTTTGGTATGCTGAGTACGAATCACATGATAATTTTGCAATCCAATATGGCGGCCGCGCAGAAATCACAAAATTTCATGATGGGTATCGTTTAAGGGGGATTTTGGTACGCTGAGTACGAATCTCATGATACTTTTGCAATCCAATATGGCCGCCGCGCCGAAATCACAAAATTTTCGTGATGGGTATCGTTTAAGGGGTTTTTTGGTATGCTGAGTACGAATCACATGATAATTTTGCAATCCAATATGGCGGCCGCGCAGAAATCACAAAATTTCATGATGGGTATTGTCTAAGGGTTTTTTTTGTATGCTGAGTACGAATCACATGATAGTTTAAAATCCAATATGGCCGCCACGCCGAAATCACAAAATTTCATGATGGATATCGTATAAGGGGTTTTTTGGTATGCCGAGTACGAACTTTGGGTTAATTTAGCAATCCAAGATAGCTGTCGCGCCAGCGTTGCAAAATTTCATGTTGCATATCGTAGAAGGGGTTTTTGGTATGCTAAATACGAATTTTAGGTCAATTTTGCAATCCAAGATGGCCGCCGAACCACCGTTGTAAAATTTCATTTTGGATATCGTGAAAGGTGTTTTTTGGTATCTCAGCATACTGACAGAAATCTCGCAACAGAGGCGCGGTGGCCATATGGGATTGCAAAATTATCATGTGATTCGTACTCAGCATACCAAAAACCCCTTTTAACGATACCCATAATGAAATTTTGTGATTTCAGGGCGGCGGCCATATTGGATTGCAAAAGTATCATGAGATTCGTACTCAGCGTACCAAAATCCCCCTTAAACGATACCCGTCATGAAATTTTGTGATTTCGGCGCGGCGGCCAAATTGCTTTGCAAAATTATCATGTGATTCGTACTCAGCGTACCAAAATCCCCCTTAAACGATACCCATCATGAAATTATGTGATTTCGACGCGGCGGCTATATTGGATTGCAAAATTATCTCTTAGTCTTTCTGTTCCCGGTTTCCATTTCGGAGTTTCCAGTTCTATGATCCGATTCAAAATCGCAATAAAAACCATTTCTGCTAATAGTTTTGCACCAATTTTTTTAAAACCTTCTCCTGACAGAAACAAACACAACAAAAAAGAATTAGCGAAATCGGTCCAGCATTTCACGCGTGATGCCGTGACCACGGAAATCAGGCTTCATTTTTATATATTGTATACTCAATATCATCGAAGATTACAGGCATTATATTAAAATGCAATTCTGAACTAATTAAATGCTGAATCACAGTTTGCCACACTTATTTTTATGTTAGCATTAAATTAAATCTTGAAAAGAAGTGCCTGAGTTTGGCCCCTACATTAATGAGAGGTGTCTAATACGTCAAACTGCAGCATCGGCAGCTTAAACCTTTCAAAAACCAGGCGGACGTCATTTTTTTTTAAATGTCATGTATAGTGTTGCTATACGTGTAGAAACGAGATAGCAGCATACACTAACCCCTTAGAGCGAGCGGAATGGAAAGACCAACGCACACAAACATAATTAATGTTTCGTCTGCTACTTATTGTACGTCTGTGGATTATATGTTTCATAATCCGATCATAAATGTTCCATATACGCCGTGGCTATTCATTCAAGCGGGGTGGAGAGCGAACGAAAGGCTTGTTTTTGTTTATACCTAACTAGCTGATGCCCGCAGCTTCGCCCGCGATGGCGCTGTATGTGAAAAATGATTTTCCCGCTTTACTGTTGAAATTTTTCCTGAATTTTCTTTGCTATAGCCCGAGACCTTTCCAACGAATGCAAAACCGTGGAAATCGGTTCGTGCGTTCTGGAGTTATAGCGTCAGGAAGGAAAACCCGACTTATTTTTATTTATACCTAATTATATGAAACATTTCAGAAAGGAGTAAGCACCGCTATTGCATCGGACGAGAGCTCGTGCCAACAGTTGGTACAGACTGTAGATGAGACGCTAACCGGTGTGGTTGGGACTACCAAGAACTTGATTGACGAGTTTATCAACAAAATTGAGGTAACCATTCATAATAATACTTATTTATCATTTAGGGAACGATACCCTGTATTGGAGAATGCCTCTGATTCTTAATCCTCATGTCCACTTACAAATTCTATTGTACTGAAAGAACTGAGTTCAGATTTCAATGCAACAGTACGCATGTGGATTAAATCAAAAACTTTTTTGAAAAATAGCATGGTTACCCAGCGAGCGCTTATGAAAACACTTATAATAGTACATTATGATACAAGTTCGGTAAGTTGATAATTACAGCCGAGGCGTTATTGCTACAAGAAAGCAGAGGCTGTAATTATCAAAGCGAACGTGTGTCATACGACGTTTTATAACATATTTGCGAGGAAACAAGGAAATAAATAAAACGGGGACATTCATAAACTAACAAAAAAACGTAGCAAAAAATAGCTAGAATAAAGCGCGCGGAATTTTACTTGTTCACTACGCTTTCTTTTTTTCTTATTTATTATGAGGCAAAGGCACAAAAACAGCCAGTATTAATAATAAAGTAAATTAACATTATTTGTTTTGGTTTCACATTTAATTGTCAAAATTTAACACAATTTATTGTCAAAATTAATTAAATTAAACAATTCAATGTTTAGTTTATTATATTTTATCTCCCAAAGTCAATTTTATTTATAAAATGTTGACCACTTTTCTGGCATAAAAACTCTTTGCTAAGATTTTTAAAAAGTACCGTTCGTTTTAGACGCAATCGTCCGTTTTACTTTACATTACCGGACTAGGCCGTAATGAAATACATTACGTTAGTGAAATTGGTCAAATAAGAGACCCTTTTCAAGCAAATGTGTTATAAAAGTATAAGAAGCGAAAGTTTGTATGCCAGATTCGTAGCAAGTGGAAAGCTACACTCTCTGCCTACCCCGATATGAGACATGCACGATGTTAAGCCCTCTGGCTCATAACGACAACTCCCTAAAACGTCTATAGTCTATTCTAAATAGACAATTTCCAAAATTACAAATTCCGAAAGTAATTAGTTTTTAAAAAGAACTCTATTGCGAAATGTCAAAATTGTTAAAATCTTACGTAAAAATTATTGTATAATATTTTGATTTTTGGAAATAATCGTTTCTATGCCAATTTGAGTTCACCATAAATTCAATTCTCTCTTCCACAGACGACCAACTCTACAACAGTAGGACAACTTCAAGCCGTTTCATCTTCATCAGCTGATCTCATATCCCTATCCAGTACTCATAGCTCAGAACACAGCGCCTACAGCGAGAAGGCAAGAGGCGAAGCCCTAGGGCTCCACGAGCAGATCAAGGCAGCTATAGAACAACTGGGAGCGTTGGAGGCGAGGTGTCTTGCGGAGGAGTATAAGGTGTATTCGCCCACTGGTTAGTATTGACAGTTATTTTTATATTACTAGAGTAACAAAGAAGCATATGGTTGAAATCTGAATCATTAAACTTAAACTTAAAATTATCTAAGCTACGTACTATTTTTGCGCAAATTTCGAATTGTACGAATGCAATTGGAACATTGCATGATTCTGTGCCATCATTGTAATGGCCCCTTAGTAAATCCCCTTATGTAGACGGTACTGGTTTCCGGGATTAAGAGGCACGTCCACAAAATGCATAAAAAGACATTAAGGATTTTGGAAATATTCAAGAACTTACTTTATTAAATGAAACTAAAATGGAACCTTAAATTCTTAATAGATGTGACTACATTAACACCGTGCGCTTTTTACAAAATAATTATTTACTTGCGAAAAAACCTCTGAAAATCATCGAAATTTACCTTTGTCAATTTGATTATTTCTGCTATTTCGATGATCTATACTAATATTATAAAGAGGAAAGATTTGTTTTTTTGTTTGTTTGTTTGTTTGTAACGAATAGGCTCCGGAACTACTGGTCCGATTTGAAAAATTCTTTCACTGTTGGGAAGCTACACTCTTTGCGGGTAACATAGGCTATATTTTATTCCCGTATTCCCACGGGAACGGGAACTACGCGGGTGAAACCGCGTGACGTCCGCTAGTTTTTAATAACTTTGAAAGGTGTTTTTTCTAATGTAAATAATTATTTTGTAAAAAGCGCACGGTGTTATTGTAGTTTCATCTATTAAGAATTTAAGGTTCCATTTTAGTGTCATTTAATGAAGTGAGTTCTTGAATATTTCCAAAACCCTATGTGCATTTTTTGCGGACTAGCCCTTTAAAACAGATGAAGACATTGCTTATACCGATATGAGTTGAATTGATGCAAAACGTTGACTGTTTGAAGTGGTACACAAGTAAATTTATTTTTGTATGCAGAATGTTTAAATATTTGCAGGTCACCCCGGCACGATTAAACATGTTTTTTCTTAATTATATAGAAAGTTGGTATTTCCAATTGCAGGTAAAACGCCGGCGCGTACGGACTTCCGCTACCCGCGGATGTTAGCATCCACATCCCCGCACGAACGGATCCTGGCGCGGTTTAGAGCCATGCGACAGAACAGCGAAGAGGTGAGTTCTTTTATACCACTCAAACAAACAAAAAAAATTGCGTGTACTTAGAGTACACACGTAAGAAGTGAAACTTCTTCATAAACTTAATTTTCCCCTCACCTTAAATTAAGTCAAAATGTACAAAAGTACAAAAGTCCAAAAGTCCAAAAGTCCAAAAACCCTTAAATGACATGCTATCCCTGGATAAAGTACTCTTAATTCGAATCCACCGTGGTGGGGAACAGAACAAAGATGGCGCGTAACCAAAAATCGTGACGTGACGTGACGCAATTTTTTTTCCAACGCCGATAAAGAAGTTTCACTTCAACAAATTGGACAATACGGCTTACTACCTATTACGTGGGACAAAATCTAAAGGTAAAATGTGGGGATCAAATTCGTGGCCTCACTATTGTTTGGAAAGCGCCATCTGCCTACAAACATACGTAGAATGACGTCTTTATTTCCGGGGTATGCCTCTGCATACCCCTTCGGACGTATAGTGAAATTTTTCAAGCCACCCATATGGCCTTTAACTTGGCTAAACGATTGTCATCTGACAAGCGGGTTCCATTTCGAGCTTTCCTTCTCTGCCTTTAGTACTATAATCTGAGTAAACATAACTATTATATTTGTGGTAGGATTGCATCGTAATCGAGTCGGAAGATACGGAACCGCGTGCTCCGAGCGACTCCGAGACATCCTCGGTGTCGGAAGATTCTTGCGCCTCCGATATTTATACTAATTCTACAAAGAAAGTCATACAGGTAATTATAGCTTTTTATTTATTACTTTTAGTCCCCGCGACCTCGGTGTTCTGTAAACGATCACTGCAGTAAGCAACGTTCACTATGGCCGGTCCATGGATGGGTGACCATCCATGTGATCACTTTGTGACATTCATTTGAGCGTTTCCGTGCTTCGGAAGGCACGTTAAGCCGTTGGTCCCGGTTGCCAGTAAAATGCCAGTCGTTAAGCTAAGTTGAACGCTTTATTTCAACAGCAGGCAGTCACAACCTGCGCCGGTCCATTTAACACGGCTATACGGCTCACCACCTCTTACGTGGGACAAATTATACAAAGGTGAAATTTGGGCATATACTATGCCTCTGCCTACCCCTTCGGGGATAAAGGCGTGACCGTATGTATGTATGTATGTATTTATTACTTTTATCATAAATTTTCCATATGTAACACATGATTCCGTTACTTAGGCTGAATTCGACCAAAATCGGAGTTATAGTGGAATTCAACAGATGTAAATAATATAGTAAACAAAGAAATTGGATCTTGACTACTCCATAATTACTTACATTTAATTATCAATCCTGATCATAGTCGTTTCAAGGAACTCTAGTTAGATTTATGCGGACATTTCGACACTAATAAATCTTGAGATTATAGAATAATTTCATGAAAAATACTCTGATGGTAAAAATTTAAGACTGTCATTTTTGCTTGTCATTAAATTATTTTTTCTCAGACTTGTTTGTCTTTGCCATAGTGTTGTAAAACTGTTGTACTGGCCAATTGATTTTAAAAGGAGGTCATTGTTTTATCAATCTGTCAGTTCGAAAAAAATGTACTTATTATAATAATATCACTTATTGACCCAGAGAGCGAAGAGTGCGAGTCTTTGCCCCTTTTCACACGTACCGGCGTGATTTGCCCGGCAACCGCTTGCATTCGCCGCCGGTTACCCGGCACCGGCTACCCGGCAACCGGTACGTGTGAAAAGGCACTTTGAGTTTGGGTCTTCGATTCCACAGTATAGACGATTTTGCTTTCGTCCGTATGTGTGTGTGCATGTCAGTTTCGGTCTAGAAGACGCATTTGTTAACCGATTTTCTCCAAACTTAAAGAGCTAAACCCCATTGTACTTATTTGGGCACAGGTAAAATCTTATGTCGGAAGAAAAAACAAATCATTTCAAATGGCAGAAATCAAAGAACTGCTAAAACAAGGTTTGGCGAGAATCGGAGCAGAACAATGGTCAAAATGTGTTGCTCACGTTAAAGAGGTAGAGGAACACATGAAAAAATTAATTGAGATTATGGATCAGGTTAGCGATACCGTAACAAACACTTTTTTAATTACTGTGTCCGGCGACACATCTAGTGACTATTACGAATCAGACACAAACGAATGATGCGCGCGACGCTGCCAAGCTGCCATATGACCGTAGTAGGTGCTAGATGCAATTCTTCATGGAAGTCATGCCAGACTTTTCCCAGTGATTATAAAGTGCGTTGTTACAGCCTCGCTAACTAAATGCTTAATTTCTAGTCATTTTTTTTACATGTGTTCCTTTTCCTTTTGAACCTGAGTGACACATTAATCTTCGATTCTAGTCAAACCTATTTTTAGCAGTACTTCAACTTCTGTTATATTTGATGATTTGTTTTTTTTTCTTCCTACGTAAGACTTTACCTGTCCCGAAGTAAGTTCAAAGTGATTAAGCGAAGGTGCCGTTATTTTTTTTTTGAGGCGGCGAGATTGGCAACATCCCTACCTATGTATTTGGTTTCGTAACTTTTTTTATCAAATTTTGTGACCTAATGTGCTTTTATTGCGCTTGTTCAAAAAGCTTAAATTTTTTACTACTTTGCTTCGAATATACCTGTCACCATGTCATTACAATGGCCTACTTCCCTTTCTTAGGATTTAAAAACCCCACATTAGAAATCTCTCAAGATGTCTTAGTTTGCTTCTGTAAGAACGACAAGCAGCCAATGAGGCGTCTACACTTTTTATCATCCCTAAAGTAATATATTATTGTAAATAAATGATTATACTATTAAATTTTCTAAGTTTCTTTTTTTTAAAGATCCTTTAATTAAATCAATATAAAAAAATATTGCACATAATATATATTGATATACCGAATTTCATGATTTGATGAATTTGGCGATTAATATACCGAAGTCAATGAATGTACGGTGAACTAGATATAACTCAATGATTATTTACATACATAGAATCAGTATAGTTACAACACTATGATCATAGACAACTTCTGTCAAAACATGACATGTTTACATGATTGCTGAGCTGTCCAGAAAAAGACTATACCACTATCAACTAACAAGCACAACGTAACTATGGTAACCCATCTCCCATACTGAAGTACTCAACTCCTGTATGGTTACCATAGTTACCGTATGCTTATTAGTTGTTGGCAAAATGGAAAATCAGTTTACTTTTAGAAGAGGTGCAAGTTATTCTGTTGTATTTTGGTCAAATTCAGCATTGATATTTATTATATTACCGTTGGGCTGTCCAGACTGATCTGATCTAGACCAGTCTTCAACAACCGTTCACTGCTGAATGATGAGTTCACTCAGTTTGTAATATTTATTACACGGTAGCGGACGTCACGCGGTTTCACCCGCGTATTACCCGTTCCCGTGGGAATAAGGTGTAGCTTCCCAACAGTGAAAGAATTTTTCAAATCGGTCCAGTAGTTTCGGAGCCTATTCGATGGAAACAAACAAACAATCAAATTTTTCCTCTTTATAATATTAGTATAGACAGTTACCACAAATTAGAGATAGTACACTTGGCAACCTACCTACTAAATCCTCGGAGGCTACGCACACATAGACACCGCTCACAGAGTTTACAGACACGAGGTCAAGATATTTTCATAATAGTTTTCAATACTGATTTGTGCGCGAGTGTGTGTAGCAGAGGGTAGGTGTGAAAACAAAGTACATACATGAGATTTCCATCTGTACCATCTCTAATTTTTGCATTTACATTGCTGTAGCATACTCTTAACAAGTTGATATAGGGTACTGTTACACCCCCCCCCCCCCCCCCCAAAGACGCGGGATAGCACTCGAACCCCCCTAGGTGAGGCCGCAGTGGTAGCTGTAGGTCTGTTGGGAGTCCTGGGATATCCTTCCGAGGACTTACCTGGGGCTCCCAAACCCTACGGTTTAGGCTACGTGTAGTTTTTATTCGGTAGGAGTCCGGCATAGCATCCTTGCAGGATTTTCCCTCACGTAAAAAAAAAGAGAACTGTTACTTTCTTTATGCTAACAGCTTGTCCGCAGTTGTACCACTTGCAGGAGACGTTTACTGGGCCTAAAGATTATTAGGCCTCCATTATATCGATTTGTTTTTGTGTAAATCTAAATACTTAATTTTCTGTTTCTTTCAGCCACCAACAGAATACACCGGCAAAGAAAACACACAGCGTTCCATTTCACACAAAAAGCCTTCGAAACTACCCGCACCCATGTCACATAAGAAACCTTTAGAAGAACGGAACATGAATGGACAGTGAACACTCCTGCCCACCACCTGTAGGAGATAGCGTGATATTATTGTGTTCTATAGCTAACGAAGGAGTTACATAGTTTAGTATTATATGATAATGGACAATTTTAGGTTATTTTTTGCAACTTTTATTGTATTAAGTTTAGTTATCTACTATTAACACGTGTAGTGATTGAAAGCGCTATATAACTTCACGCCTTATACTGCGAAAGGGTAGGCAGAGGTATACTATAATCCTGCATTATATCGGTTACATTTAATTGGATGTAATAAGTGTTGTAGCGAAGATCTTTACTGGTAACAGGGATCAACTGCTTATGGTGCTTTTCGAAGCACGAAAAGCTGTCATAAAGCGGTCATAGATAGTGTGAGTTAGCGGGAATACGAGTGCTTCAAATAAATACAATAAAAATTAAGAAATCGAGTATTATAGGTTACGGAGACGGTCAATAACTTGACATCAACAAATCTCATGAAAGTACATAGCTTCAAGTAGTACATGAGACTTGTCAAGTTGCATTGATCGTCTCTGCAACCCATAAGTTAAAAGTGAAACTATATAAAATTCAAACCACATGGAGCTAAAATCAAACCAACATTTCTCTTTCCTTGCACTTTTTTTCGTTTTCAAATACAATTGACAGTGAGCCAAACCAAATTTTATTTATATCTCCCTTTTTATTATTAAAATATTTTTTCGTTTCACAAAATCGTTTTATAAAATCCAATTTACATAGCCAAAGAAGTTTCACTCATAGATTTAGAATGTACAAGATGAACAGTGTCAGACTGAAGACGAGACCAAAAATGAAAGATCTATGTGTGAGTTAAATAGTTTTTTTAGGCGAAGATTCTCTCCACTGTATGCGAGTGGCATCTTTGCCCGGCACGCGTTGTTCGGGATCGGAAAGGAGAGGGTGGGATCAGGCTGAAGAGCTCCTCCGAACATTCACCGTGATACATCCAGTAGAAGGCAGCCAAGAACGCTATGGTTCTTCGCTGCGACAAAGGTTCGAGGCCTCCCGTCACCTCAGGACAACCAATTATTCGGATAGCACGTCTCTGCATAGTGTTGTTGAATGGTCCACCTACGTCATCGATAAAAGTATCTGTGTAATAGGTATTGTGTGCTTAGACGTTTCATTTCCAACTTCTTGTTTTGGGGAATAAATTGCTAATTTGAATGTAATTGACTATGAAAAAGTAAAAATGGGGTTATAAGTTATTCATAATATTTGAAACTCTGTAGTGGTCTTACGAATGAATTAGAAAATTTTATATTTTCAACGATGGTGCCATGTTTCAGTGTGTGAATGTGATATTACAAAATGCTTTATCACGAACAAATACACTTTCATCTGGTTATTTATGGCATTGTCCATTGCATTTTTGCCGTACTTACATATTTTGCCAATTGATAAGTAAGATCACTACAGAATATTGAATATAATGAATAACATAAAGCCACCATGGTATCTTACAGGGTCTCAACGATTCAAAATACTGACATACGAGTAAGTACACAATTTGGTTTCTCTTTTCCTCTTGAGCTAAGTGTTCTGAATAATGAGGTCTCGCTCACACGCTTTGTATATCTATTGAGAGTAGCTAAAAAATTTAAGTCTATGGTTTCACAATTAATCTCAGTTTCTTTGATGGAATTATTTAGCGCTACGTCTCGACACGTGTTAATAATATATTTCTTGTAAATGGAAATGTTCGCATAAGTCGACATTTCTTGACGCTTCCCTTTATATAAATCTATAAAAGGTGTTATAATCAAATATTATATTTAAAGTATTGAATTGTTTTATTAACTATAACAATGTAGTTTTCCCAAAAAGCTTACGACTGTTTCAAAATGCTTGACTTGGTATTATAACGCACAATATCAGTGTTTTGAGAACATTGAAATAACTAGTTTCTGTACAGTTGCGATATAATAATAAGCATTTATTTCAGGCATCGTTAATCCCATATTAACGATGCCTGAAATAAATGCTTATGTGAATGGGACAAAATGTGAATGGGACCTAATGCGAATAGGACCGAATGCGAATGGGACCATTTTTGAATCGTGACGAAATGCGAACGTCACGGTATGCGTCAAACCCGTTAATATGTTCTCAAGATATATTATGAAAGTTAGTTAGTTTTCAAATATGTTCATTTAACTATCTTCCGCTCTTTTTTCAATCTAGTAAATTATGGTTCTCAGACATTAAAAGTAAAGATAATACAATAGTATTACATACAGATAGGCAACTCCCTGCCTCCCATTGAGCAAGCTTCCCCACCCCCGCCACAGCTGTCATATAGTTGGAGGGTGTTTTGAGGAAACATTTGCTTAGCCTTATTGGTCACACACACATTCAAGCTCTGTACGAACATAACGTGTTTTTAGTGTAGGCGACAGAATTGTAAACGAATCATATGTATGGAATTTTCGCCATGTGGTAAATCTTAAAATATAGCTTGGCAAAAAAAGTCTAGACCCGCAACTGATTGCATGTTGGCTATTTTGTTTTAATGCTGTCAATAACGTCACTTATGTCAGTTCATAATGACGTACAGGTGAACCACGTTTATAAGTCGCAGCAAGCAAGTTCGCCTGCTCAGAAGAGAGCAAACTAACGCCGATTAACAACGATTGCCAACGCTGTTGAAACACCGACTTTATTGCGTTACGTTAAGATTGAAAATGCAATATATCCAGAGAGTAGTGCTATTTCGCTCATTGTTCCTCATTGCACCGCGATGCTGCGAGCATCGAGCATGGCGCGCAGGCGGCAACCAATAACAAAGGGCCATGTTTGACGCGTCTATGCGGAACGTTGTGATTGGTTAAGATTTTTTTGCGCGTTTCGAATATGAGACTTCTGCGCAGGTACATCGGTGTAACTTATAAACGTGGTACTACTGTAATACAATTTGTTTGGTGGTTTTTATTGAAATTGATTGACAACTGGATACTGATTGGTGGTTCTTTCTAACGAGTCGTCATATGAACAGGCTCAGTCTCCATTATTTTGTACTTATTTAGTAAGTCCGATGCGGTCAGATGTTGCTCAATCCTTATTTGCTTATTACGATTTAAGTTAACTGCACTCGAATTGCGGGCCATTTCATTCATGTGTGCATACATACTATAGTCATGTCTTTATCCTCAAAGGGGTAGGCAGAGGTCAGTTGGGAGTCCTGGGACATCCTTCCGAGGGCTTACCCGGGGCTCCCAACCATAGGCTGTTGGGCGTTACGTGGGGTTTTTTAGTCGATAGGAGTCCGGCATAGCGTCCATGAGGATTTTCCCTCAAGTTAAAAAAATAGGGGTAGGCAGAGGCGTACGGCCATATTTCATCATTTTGTCTCGGGAAATTGTGGTGTGCCTTGCCTTTTACCGTATGTAAGTGGGTGAAAAAGAAATAGTACCGAAATATATGACCCAGTGTGCGAGTGAAACACCAATATTAACTGTGCGGGAGCGATAGAGACAGAATGTTTGCTTACTGCACAATAAAGGGTAAACCACCCAATCATTGGCGCATCTATTATTGGCACTTTAGAGTATATTACGAAAAGATAAGGGAATCCTAGTTTATTAAAGTCCAGTGTTGCCTATTTCTTTAAAGAAAAATAATACTATTTTACTTTTTAATGTGTGCTTACTGAACTAGAATAAACTGGGTCCCCTTATTTTTTCGAAATGGAATCTTAGTCATTAATAGGAGGTGTGCCAATGTTCGCGTGGTTTACCCTACTCTGCTTTTTGTCGAATACCTACATAAATTATAATTCTTTTAGAAGACGGGACATAGTTATTAATCTAGTATACCTAAAATATATTATTTCCTACAAATATTATTAGTTCGGTATTATAAGATTTTAATTAGGTACCTATAGAATTAAACATAATGTATAGCGATTGTGTGCTTATATACTGTGCTAATTAAGTATATTTGATGCGACCGCTCTTGAATAAAGTATAAATTATTTACTAAATATGTATTTCGTTTATTTCCATCAACCTAAGGTCCACTGATGGACGTGGGCCCCTCAGTTTTGACGTCGTCGTAAATTACCTCCCTACTTAAAAAAAAATAACAGTGGCAGTTTGAAAGAAGTGGCCGTGAGATCCTTAGCCACGTTCTTTTCTCTCCGGATCTACCTATGGCGACCGCCACTTGGAAGAAGAAATTAGGGGTCGTTTAAAGAGACGCGGCGAATCGAGCGGTGCGGGTTGCCAGAAACACAAAAATACGGCAATGTTCAGAGCGTTCAAGAAGAAGCGTTTTTGCAAGCGACGAGCGGCGCCGTTTCGGACGCGGCGACACGGAAATGAAGCGACAGGCGACGCTGCGGAGGACGCGGAGGGTAAACCACCTAGTTTCGCAATGAGGGAACGCGGCGGGTGACGCCGCAAAGGACGCGGCACGGAAGGGGTGGGAGAGGTGCGGGGTATGCCTTGGGAATGTCGACTGATGCAATATCGTTCATAAAAAATATCGATATTATATCATCTTAAAGTAATATATCAATAACGTCGTCCATGATCACAAAGAATACACACGTTTGCTCTTTGTAACTCGTCGAACAAGACTGGAAGGACGGCACTTAAGCTGCGAGAGTCGCAGCGGGTGTCGCACTGAACGACGCCGTATACAAAGCTGCGTACCACGCGGCGGACGCGGCGCCGTGCGGAGCCACGCCACTCGCGTCGCGTGTCCTTAGATGAGCTCCTGCATTTCTATATGTTTGAGTTTGCGCGTGACACGACGCGGGCCGCTTCACGCGCCGCCTCACTATAAACGGTCAAATCGCTCGACGTGCCGCGGCAAGCCACGCCGAACGTGAAGCTCGACGCCCCGCGTCTCCTTAAACGAGCCCTAAATGAAGTTCGACATTCAAACAATTCGGAATCGCGATACTACCCCGTTCGCTCTAGATAACTGCTGCTGAGAAACTTTCAACCCGCCCATAATGCCTTCAACTGCCTTGGTTTGGTTTCTTGGTTCAACCTTTGGACCGGTCTCGAATGATACAATCAGGAATGAAATTTTCCAGAAGTCACCCATCTCACCACTGGCCATAGCGTACGATGCTTAACGCAGTGATCGTTTACTGAACACTGAGCTGGCGGGAAGACACTAAGAAGTCTCGGAGTCGCTATTATACATGCTTTGAAGGGATAGAGTAATACAAGTTAAATGATTTCTGGTAAATAAATTACAGTTTGTCTATAAAGTCGTGAAATTAAATGAGGGCGCTGCTGAATGCATGTAGCAACCCTATATAGTACGACCAAAATGATTTTGATACGAGGAGTTCGTTCCGAGTAAAATCTTACTAATATTATAAATGCGACAGTTAGTGAGTGTGGATGTTTATTACTCTTACACGCTCGAACGGTTAAAGGGATCTGGCTGAAATTTGGTACAGGGATACATTATAATCTGGAATAACCATGGCTACTTTTTATTCCGGGAATAAGTTCTTACGGGAAGCGGGAACGGGAACAATACAAATATTATAAATGCGAAAGCTTATGAGTGTGGATGTGAGACTCTTTCACGCTCGAACAGTTGAACTGATCTGGCTGAAATTTGGTACAGGGATACATTATAGTCTGGAATAACACATAGGCTACTTTTCATCCCGGGAATAAGTTCCTACGGGAAGCGGGAACGAGAACAAATTCGACACGGGCGAAGCTGCGGGCATCAGCTAGTGAGTTAATAAATAAAACACATTATACATTTTTAATTTTGTTTCTGTTTTATTGAATCAGATCCAGAATAAAGTTATTGAACCAGATCCAGAAGCCCCGGTCTAATAGCGTCTTACAACCCACCAGCAGGTGCCTAGCAGTCCCAATTGCTTTGCCACAATCATGTAATTACATGTTTTATCTGTAACTTTCCCCCATCTGACAAGGATTTTTTTGGCGCAGTGCTCAAATATTAAAATCGTCTATTTCTTTCTTTGCCGACCTTTTCTGTGTTTACCAGGAGTTTCAAACTTTCCTTCATTATTAAAACCTTCGTTAACTATTCGCCTAACTGTTCTCTCTGATTTTCCTGAAAAGAGTAAAAAAAGAAAATTAATTACATATTGGAAACAAACTATTGACATGAAGCAATTAATTCAAAATAAAAAAAATTGCGTGTACTTAGTGTACACACGTAAGAAGTGAAACTTCTTCATAAACTTAATTTTTACCTCACCTTAAATTAAGTCAAAAAGTCCAAAAGTCCAAAAGTCCAAAAGTCCAAAAGTCCAAAAGTCCAAAAGTCCAAAAGTTCAAAAGTCCAAAAGTCCAAAAGTCCAAAGTCCAAAGTCCAAAAGTCCAGAAGGCCAAAAGTCCAAAATTCCCAAAGTCCCAAAGTCCCAAGGTCTCAAGGTCCCAAAGTCCCAAAGTCCCAAAGTCCCAAAGTCCCAAAGTCCCAAAGTCCCAAAGTCCCAAAGTACCAAAGTCCCAAAGTCCCAAAGTCCCAAAGTCGCAAAGTCGCAAATTCGCAAAGTCGCAAAGTCGCAAAGGCGCAAAGTCCCAAAGTACCAAAGTCCCAAAGTACCAAAGTACCAAAGTCCCAAAGTCCCAAAGTCCCAAAGTCCCAAAGTCCCAAAGTCCCAAAGTCCCAAAGTCCCAAAGTCCCAAAGTCCCAAAGTTCCAAAGTCCCAAAGTCCCAAAGTCCCAAAGTCCCAAAGTCTAAAAGTCCAAAAACCCTTAAATGACATGCTATCCCTGGATAAAGTACTCTTAATTCGAATCCACCGTGGTGGGGAACAGAACAAAGATGGCGCGTAACCAAAAATCGTGACGTGACGTGACGCAAATTTTTTTCCAACGCCGATAAAGAAGTTTCACTTCAAAAATTGGTAGAAAACCAGATTGAACTGAGTATCAAAAATGTAGGTCGTACTATAAAATAACCATGTTGTTCTAACCACTGACTTACATTATAGGTAGATTGTAAGTTTAAGATTCTAACCTAAAAATATGCAAACAATGCCTTTTTTTTGTCTCCAAATCGTAAATTCAGTAAATTTGTAACTTCAGACAGATTCAAAACAAACAATAACACGATTACATACCCACCAAAGATGCTGTTCGCTCATAAACATCCTCAAAATCCCACAACAATTGTCCAGATTGGTACTCCGCGAAACATCACTGGAAAACTTTAAAAATCACTTCCTGCGCACCACTCCGATTTTCTTTACTGATTTCTCAAACCTTTATGCGTAGTTTGGTCTTAATTTGTTGCAGTTTAATCCAAACATTAAAGTTACGTGAGAGAGTAAACGAAATTCGACGATAGCATTGACAACTGACGTACTTATGTTTCTTGTTGCCAGTGTTGCCACACACATAACTATTTTTAGTTCCTCAAACATTCATTTCACGACTTTATAGACAAACTGTAGACAAGCAGTATCAAGCCTTAAGGTAGTAAAGGTATTCAATCAATTCAAATCAAGCAGTAACAAGTAAAGGTATTCAATAAAACAATGGTTTTCTCGTAACATTATTATTATATTCAGTGCAGTGTGCACAAAATAACTGCGAAATCCTGCAAACTTGCACAGTGCGTCCTCGCATATAATTAAAACAACAACTTATGAATATTATTATAATAATTAGAATAGGTAAGTACTTTAAAAACTTTTAGAATTTCACTATGTGAAAAAAATTTACCTAATATTAACTCCACAACCTTTAAATTACTGATTGTGTCCTAAAAGCTGGATAACGAAAAATAAACTTACAACGCCTAATGTGACACCACTTCTGAAGCAAAATAATTTAATTTGGATGTCATATTTTATTCTACTTTTCTACTACATACCTGTGTAATTAGTATTACATACAAAACTTAAAAAGGAACATGTTAAAAACAGGACAAACGTTGAAAACAAAACAATGAAATTAATTATATCAAAATTAATCTGCATACACGCAAGTAAATAAATAAAATTAATGTCATTCTAATTATTGAAATTCTATTAAATCCATAACCAGATCACTATTGTATTTATATCTGACCCATTTTCATCAACATTAAAACAGCAATTGTAAAATATGTGTTACACACAAATAAACACAAAAAAAAACACTATATACACAACAGTACAAATAAATAATAATAAAAAAATTAAGTTGAACATTAAAGTAAATGTTAAAAAACACTAACAGTGTTTAAAATAACAAAAACGTCAAATTTTATATTTAGCAAAGGCGACAATGTTCTTATGTGATTTTTAAACCACTCCATGTTGATGAAAGAGTAAACCTAATAAAATAATCCGTAGGCTTAGCCGACAGATAATTACATCTCTTTCACACATATAACGTAAGACAAGGACATCACACAATATAAAGCTCATAACATCAGTTTTATACATAAACTTGTTATATTAAGTACTTTTTGTGATCCTGCCTACCCTGTTAATGATAAGTCTAATTTCTTAAAATCTTTATACCATAGATAACCACTTAAAATACATAAGAATGCTAAGAAATGTCGGGTGTATTTTATTAATAAATTTAGCCTCTAATGGAAGCTGAATATTGAGAAGGGAATATTTCTAAATACTATACAATTAGAAAACATATTAGGTACATCACATTTGAGAGCTATTAATACTAGATTTATTATTTGTACTTTATAAGTGAGGTGCCTAGATAGGTTTAAATACTTACATACTTTTATAAGGCAGGGCCTTGTCTGCACAAGAAGTCCCATTTCTTATTAGATAAGAATTTTCATATGGTTCGTTACGTGTTGGACCAGTATGTTCCCATGTCTCATTGTATAAGTACTCTTTTTTTTTTATCGAACTACCCTCCATTACGATTACAATAAAGAATTATTTCCCTTATTTCATTCATTCATGTAAAGATTAATTGGTAACCATAATGCACGTTTTTGTGGATCCTTGCCGCAGTCCAGCCGCGATGACGGACTCTGCAACGCGTCCGAAACGTCGGTGCACGGAATTAAATAGTATTTCGCGTGAAGTCCCGAATACTATAAGTACAGGCCATTTTTCTTTGCTTAAGTATTGTTGTGATTATTTTAAATTGTGCACAGTCTTGGTGCAGTAAAATGTGTATAATAATTTATTAAGTATGGTGTGGCCGGATTCATTAAAATTTTCTCTTATTGGATGCTAGAACTTGGGATTCCATAAGGCATAACTGGAAACGTGAAACCTACTAAGAGAGCGCTAGTGGAATGTGACTACATTATATACATAACAATTGGAAATGACAATCGCTTATACATATACGTAAGTACATAATATTTCTTGTACCATATTGGTACTGCAATAGTTTAAACTTACTATTTAAATAGAGTGCAAAGAATTTAGCGTCAAGGTACTGATAAAAATTTGCTACAACGCCATCTAGCGAATTGCACTCAAACTTCTTCAATAGATCTCTTTCTTTCGTCTATTCTCGCGACTTATCTAGTTGCCAGAAACTTTGTAAAATAAGCAACTAAACAAAAATACTTTGTAAATTAAAGTCAATACCTTGACACTGAAATAACCGTGTGACCGAATACTTTAATTACCTATATTATGTCTTTACAACTATTACGTTTCCCAGGCAGAATAAATAAGTTAAAACTAAGTTAATTGTAAGTTCACTGGAGCTATCTTACCCGGTCCTTGCATAATGCCTAAATTCGAAATAAATATGAGAGAAAGGACATGATCAGTGGCTATAGAGAGTGAGAAATATCTATTTAAACGAACGGTAATATCTAGATCTATACAGAGAACTTAGGAACACAATGTAGGAATATTTGGTATTAGCAATGTTAAGTACAGTAAAACTGTGATCTAATGCTAATATTGTGCTCTGTATTTCAATTGAATGTTTGAAAAACAATCATCAAATGTGTCGACAGAGTGATAAGAAAGAAAATTATTAAACAAATTTAAACTAAAATAAACAAACAACTAAATGCTCGGCGCTATGTGTGCTTTGAAATGTTGAATGTGTTGTGTCATAAAATGAGCAGGACCAAAAGTTTCATAACAGAAGTTAACAAAAATTTACCTAAATGGCCTTAATGTAATTTTGCAATCATAATGATTGATTTTTTTTATCAAACTATTGTAAAACTAGATTGAAATACAGAGAACACAGAACTGAGTACGGCGTTAGAATAAATAGGTACATTGTACATAGTTAAGTGCTATTTAAGTACTAGACAGAGTTTGGTGGGGCTACCTCGTCGTCCATAGCGTTCTTAAGTTCCATGGCTAACTTGTAGCCTAGCTCTGGTCGCCTGTCGCGACCTTCCACCATTGGTAATACCTGTAATTATTATATATTTATGAAGAACGTGGTTGGAAATCGATGTATTGCGGAATGGCGAAGTAGCATACTAAAGCTATTTGTATGCGAAAATTGTAGCGCTCAATAGTGACGAAATAGGGCAAAGCGTTATTTTCTAATAAAGAAATAAGACTTGTAAAGTCCTAATTCTATTATTTCTAAATGTCTTGCTATCTTTTTCGAAGAGGTAAAATATTGCTACAGAAATTAAGATGCTTTTTGGTGATATGAATTGAAAGTTATGCCATTCGGTCGTAAGAATGCACCCTCTATTTTCTAGCTTTAACACGTTAACAGTGCAGACATAAATTAGTAAAATACCCCTGACGTGTAAATATGTTTTGCGGAAATTTGATAAGATAAGCATAGCTAATGACATATAACATACGAAAAAGAAAAAAATAGAATGCCTAATATAATTTTTTTAGGTTTTTTTTGGTGGGTCACATGTGGTGCACTCACGTGCACACTATAAATTTCGTGCACCATATATGTGCCAATCACGTGTACCTACTTTGTACGTTGTCATTAAAAAACATAAAAATGTGGGTAGAAACTAACATTTATGCCGACCCATTAGACGATAACGTAGGTATGAGTAAAAAGTTTTCAAAACTAAGTAAGTTTGTACGTATTCGTGACGCGCCGCTCATAGCAAGTGGTGTCGATTTGTTTTGTTTTGGTTTTGATCTTGGTTCATTATAAAACGTTCGCGGCCGATTTCTTCATTGCCTTTGACGGAAGAGGAGATAGGGAGGATGTTGGAGGATAGCGATGGTGAAGAGGATGTTGGATTTCATCTTTTAATTAAACTTTTTCTATGAAAATTGGTTTTATTTTCAACCTCGATTGTCTGGCAACACTGACGAAATTTCGGTCGGTTTTTTGGACATTTTATTATATGGTTCATTGTTCATACGTGTATATCATAAAAACAGGCGCAGTTTGCACGTGCAAACTCAAAAACAGAATTCCATTTATATGGATACGTGTCCCATTTGTGGTGCACGCACGTGTGACGATGTCTTCATAGTGGCCCATATGTGGTACATGCACTGCTAACGTGTTAGGTCATGCTAGTGGAAAGATATCACAGTATTGAAACATTTACTATCATTAAAATAATGGCTGGATATTGTGAAGAAATACTGCTGTGTTCACATGTATACTCCAATCGCAAGGTTAACTCCAGTTGCATCCATAGCATCAATCTAAGACCAAAAACTGCTTTCCTGTTATTTTATCTCAACAAAGTCGAACATAGACTTTTAAGCACTAATCCTTTTACTGGATAAAACCCAGCCGAAGCGGCTTAGCTAAACACTTCCTACAAGCATTTGAACACGATGAAACCTGATCGGTTTAAAGTCTTACCTCGTCTGAAGTAACTATAACTCCATTGTTATTGATGATGGTAGACTTGGTCTTCTCAATGTCGGTCAAATCCACTCCGCGACTTGCGTCGTCTATCAGGATGGCTCGGTAGCCGATGGCCAGGGCGTCAGCGATTGTTGCTCCTATGACAAACATCATGTCTCAATGTTCAAATACGTCTCTTAAAAATAGTTTCGTACGTTTTATTCTGCATAGAAAACGATAGAGGACTACATACAACTATTTATATTTCATTTACAATTTGTTCATGACACAAGTTCCTTTTCCCGCTTCTAGACCATACGAATTGAGTGCTATGTCATTTGGTCGTAGGAATGCACCCTCCATTTTCCAGTATACTAACGAAATATATTTTTTTAATACAGTTGCTCAAAAAGTGGCGTATTACAGGGACGTATATCGTTCGGGATGTGGGCTATTACACACTCGTGCTTTTTCTTTACCATTCCCGCACTCGTGCGTTTTCTTTACCAATTGTCAAAATAATGTCTGAGATTCATGCAAATATTTCTAAAAAAAGATACTAACTTATTTCAATATCAGATTAAAAGTAATTTTAATTAAAATTTAAGCATAAATTAATATATAAGTATCGACCAAATAAAATTTTTAAATATAAAAAAGTTGGCTGTATGAAATGCACTGCCATAGTCTCTGCTTAGGAAGGTATATATTCTTTTACGGTTGGCGCCATTTTGTATATTCAGGTTTATTGTGTTTTTATTATTTTATAAAATTGCTTATTTTTTTCGCAACTGTATTAAAAATTGTTGTTCAATACAACGTGTGGAACTGTTATTTAAACTCGTTCCGTCTGTCTACCCTCGCCTTCGGCTCGGGTCAACACCTGTCGTAACTCGTTGTAATAACAGAAATCCCACACTTGTATCGAAAACTACTATTCCCGGGTCGGTTCTGAGTTTGGGTGTTTTCTATGTTCAATATGTATGTATTTAGAAGTATATAAGTATGTCTATCAGCCATCTAGATCCCATAGCACAAGCTTATAATTAACTTAATTTGGGCTACTAGATGATACTGTGTGAGAAAGTCCAACAATGTTTTTTATTATTATTATTTATATCGCACATACCCACACACACGTCGTAGGCGAGCCCACAGATGTATATGTCGGTGGCGCCGCGCATGCGCAGCTGCGAGCTCAGGCTGGTGTCCGTCAGCTTCTTGTTGTCCCAGAACACTGAGTACGAGTCCACCTCGGGGTTCGTGCCTTTGTAGATCTTTACTGCACCCTCTATTGGCTGGGAAGAGATGGAACATTGTGAGAGAATACATAGAAGGAGTTATTTGCTTACTGCTGCTTCTGTCTTTAGAGTAGCAAGTCTCCTTACGCTTGGATTACCAAAGGACGGGATTTTATTGACATTTGATGAGAAATGTAAGTGGCAAATTGTACCCTTTTCGACAAGCTGTAAAGGTAAAAGGTATATTGTGGAATAAGGCCAATATCAAAATTACTAACAAAACTATTTTACATGTCGAAATTTACTTCAAAACGTAAAGCAATAACACAATAATAACATATTTTATAAGAGCAAGGGAAATATGATCTTATAAGCGCAATCTCTGATTTAATAAGCGCAAAAGAATAATTGTGTACAGTGTACACCTTACGAATAAAGGAATGACGGTAGCGATAGTGCGCGCTTTGGTGTTGCAAACTCCCAAAGCCTACGAATAGGTACTAATTTTGATCAGGTAGGCCGTATGCTATGCGAACAAACACTTTATTATTACTTTATAATTACCTTCAAATCTTTATGCAATTCAGCCCCCCACGTGTCCTGGACGCAGTGTCTCGGCCACAACCTCTGTTTCATCGGAGGCGGTCCAGCGAACACCACTGTGTCGTATGCCTGAGCTTTATCTGCTGGGACCTGTGTATCATAAGAATATTTTAATATCAGGAATACAGCCTATTCAACAGTACGATAATAAAGGAGGGGAGGGAGAGGAACCCACCTCACACCCTCGATTCGTCAATCCTAACGTACAACAGTTCAGGATAACCACGACTAATTGTAAGTGAGGAATGAGGAGTCGAACTCCTCAGGAAAGGAATTTTGGATGTTGGATAGGAAAATTTCCTGAGGAGTTCGGTTCTTCTTCGTTCTATGATGGATTTCCGCTATGTAACGCCTGATCCCATTAGTTATCTAAAAGTATTTTTTTTTGGGACATAGATAGTCGAGTTAAGGTGTACGAAATATGTAAGTAGAGCGGTATGGTTGTCGAGACCATCAATAAAATTATTAGGTTTGTTTTCATATGGCTGTAAAGGGCCCGCGTGGCATATGACAAAATTGGGGAACTACGTTCAGTATGTACTGCACTGCAATAGGTTGTTTTGATTTGAGAGTTCAGCAGAGAGCTGGTCTTCTTCTATCGTATCAATGATTATTTTTGCTTGCTAGACAATTTTGGCATAAAACTCTGCCATCTCAACATCTCTGTCGGTGGCGTTGATAAGATCGGCCTTAGAGCAGGATGTAGGACAAATGGGACATGCAAGTAAGTGCAACATGGACTGCATGAGGTGCCGCAGTCGCGTTTAAGCCCGGATCTCACATTCACCACCTGCATAGGTTTTGTCTAGACCGGCCGATCATGGTTCGTAAACGGTTGAGAGACCTCCACCCCAAATTAGAGATAGTACAGATGGAAAACTCTTGCTCTTGTATGTACTTTTTTTCACACCTACCCTCTGCTACGAGACACACACTCGCGCACAAATCAGTATCGACAATTTAGTTGAAACCGCCTGACCTCGTGTCTTTGAATGAGTTGTCTATGTGTGCGTAGCCTCAGCGAATTTAGTTTGTAGGTTTCCATCAGTACTATCTCTAATTTGTGCCTCCACACTGGCTATCGAAATAACGATTACCTATTGCTGAAATTTCTCTCATGAAGACACGCCAAAAAATTACGATAAGACATACCTACGTCTAAAACTAGGCAGACCTTTAAAAATTCGCAGACTTACAAAGCGACTAATACCCGCAAAGTTTTGCTTCGACAATCGATACCTAGATATAAATACTTTGTTAATAAAAAGGTACTTTTCCTTTAACGAGGTCAAGTTCGAGTGGTATCGGTGTTTTCAAAGAGACGATGTTAAATTTTTATACAAGATTTTACGACCGATAGGCAAGGAGGAAATTTATCACTAATCGTTTTCAATAAACAGTTATTTGATTTTCATGTACTTTTTATCTTGTGCGTGGATTTTTGTTGTTGTATCACGAAATGGACATTAAAAACCTTTTTGTCTGTATATCTGAAAATGGATTTGATAAGGCTCTAAGTCTAATTACTTACCTAGTTTTTTTTTTTTTAAATAATATACTCATGCGTAGAGTGGATCGAATATAAAATAAATAAATAAATATTTGTGGACATTCTCACACAACATCATCTAGCCCAAATTAAGCTAATATAAGCTTGTGCTAAGGGATCTAGACCACTAATATGAAATTTAAAAACGAAATAATGTACGTAACACTTTTGAAAGTCAAAATAATAAAGGGATGCCACTCATACACAGTGTAGAGAATCTTTGCCAGAAATGAGTGTTTCAAAAGAGCGTTACTTTGTCGAACTATAAAAACCTGGAACGACCTGCCCGCACACGTGTTTCCCTCATCTTACAATCCCGGGTTCTTCAAGCGGAGTGTGAAGAGGCACATCACAGGGCCGCCAACTTGAGGACCACTGTCAGAAGTCTTACGGACTGTGAGAGTGGCCCCCAATCGCTAGATGCGCCACGGCGCACCATCTGGCAGGGGAAGTCAACTTGGCGAGCTTAATTTAAAAAAAATTGCTTCTACATTTATATTTACTGCCAGTTTCGCATCGCAAAGAAATAGGTAGAGTCCCCGAGCCGGGGAGAAAAGGACCTGGAAATAAAACTCACTCACAGTCACAATTTTTTTTGCAATCCCGGATTCCTGCCGACTAAAACCACACGGTGTCCACTGCCAATTCACCTACCTACGGGGCGTAGAGTCCCGGGTACCGGAGTACGTCCTCGGAAGTACCCCAGGAATTCCGACACAGACAAGACATTGCAGACTTTGACTGCCACCGCGGCCTCGCCTAAGGGTTCAGATGTTATTCTGCTTCTATGGAGGCTATCTTGAGTCAGCTTGTGTAGATTTTAGTAGGATCCAAGAGAAGTCCTGGGGTATCCTTCCGAGGGCTTTCCTGGGGCTCCCTACCGTAGGCTGTTAGGCGGGATACGCGACGTTTTTTAGTCAGTAGGAGTCCGGCATAGCATCCATGTAGGATTTCCCTAACGTATAAAAAAGGGCCAAGGGACTCACCGGACTGGAAGGATGCAACTCCCGCATGTGAACGTTGTCGATGAAAGACACGTGGTCCGGTGGATGCCAGTCCAGCGAGTAGAACACGCAGTCGAACGTCACGGACTCCAGCAGGCGGTTGATTGGCTCCACCACCTGGAAAGTAAGTAAAACTTTATTACATACATACATACATATAATCACGCTTGTTTCCCATCGGGGTAAGCAGAGACTATGGCTTTCCACTTGCTACGATCCTGACATACAACTTTCGCTTCTTCTACTTTCATAACTGTTTTCATACACGCTCGCCGGTTAAGGGTACTCTTGACCTTGCCTTTTTCCAGAACGTCTCTGATTTGATCGGCATGCGTACGCCGAGGTTTACCCCTACCAGTTTGCCCATTCATTCTCGCCTCATAAATCTGCTTTGTCAGTCTATTCTCATCCATTCTCTCCACGTGTCCAAACCATAAAAGCATCCCTTTTTCGATCTTAGTCACTACATCTTCTGTTATACCACATTTTTCCCTTATCACGCTATTTCTTTTTTTGTCCATTAAAGTCACTCCAGCTATACTTCGCAGACTTCTCATTTCCACTGCATTAATTTTGCTTTCATGCTTCTTCTGCCATACCCAACTTTCACTACCATACATAAGTGTAGGGATGAGCACTCCCCTATGTACAGCCAACCTGGCCTTCTCAGACACATTTTGACTGCTCATAAAGGTGTACATAGCCCCATTCACTTGATTTCCTGCCAAAACTCTTCGCTCAATATCCTGGTCACACTTTCCATCCCTTACAAATTTGGAACCCAAGTATACAAATTCTTTCACCTGTTCCACTCTTTGCCCTTCAATGAAGATTGAGCAATTCGTCATACTTTCTTCTCTTTCAAAAACCATAACTTTCGTCTTGTTTACATTAACTTTCATTCCTCTACTTTTTAGAGCCTCATTCATACTATTAACCATCAGCTGCAATTCCTCCGCTGATGATGCTAATATCACCTGATCATCAGCGTATAGGAGGCATTTGACGGTCAGTTCATTCATTTTTAAGCCATACATACTCTCTTGCAGTTCTTTCAGACAACTATCCATGTATAGATTAAACAGCCACGGAGACGCTACACATCCCTGTCTCACACCCTTTTCAATGTGAAAGAAGTCCGTGCAGGCCCCGTTGATCCTGACACAAGCACTAGAACCCTCATAGAGAAACCTCAGTGCCCGTATCAAGTTGCTGTTCACTCCATACATGGACAATATTGACCACAGTTCATTCCTCACCACTCTGTCATAGGCCTTTTCCAAGTCCACGAATATGCAATAGACCTTTTGACTTTTAGCCAAAACTTTCTCAGCTACGCATCGTAAGGAAAAGACCTGATCCGTACATCCCCTTCCTTTCATAAATCCTGCTTGCACATCCCACATTTTTCCTTCAGTTTCATTCATCACTCTTTTTATCAACACTTTTGCATACAATTTGCCAACGATGCTGAGCAAGCTTATGCCGCGGTAGTTTTTGCACTCTTGCTGCGACCCTTTTCCTTTGTAAAGCGGCACAATGACAGCTTTACACCATTCTGCTGGTACTCTGCCACTTCGCCAACAAAAGTTAAAAAGGCGGTACAGCTGGCAAGCTACCACGCCACGTCCAGCTTTCAGCATTTCGACAGAAATCCGATCTATTCCAGCAGCCTTTCCTACTTTCATACAATTCAACGCTTCCACTATTTCTCCCATACTTAACTCGCTTTCATCGCCAAATTCATTCAGTTCTAAAACACGCGTATCGCCTTGTATATCTTCTTTTTCGAATAAACTCTCAAAGCACACATTCTTCTCCTCTTACAAAACTTCCATCCTGGTTTCTGATGTGATTGAGCGGCGACATTGTTTGCTGAGTCCTCACTGTTCTTATGGACTTCCAAAAAAATTTAATATTCCGTTGGAAGTCTTCAGATAACCTTATATCAAATTTTTCTCTATCATTCTCTTTCTTTCTCATCATCGTCTCTTTTGCAACACGTTTATACTTTTTATATTCATCCTTTGCCATTTTTACATCCTCATCCGTTGCCTTTTGCATTCTTTGATTGGCCTTTGTAGCCAACCAGTCCAACCATGCTTTCTTCTTGCCAGTCAACGCATTAAGAACTTCCGCACTCATTCCCTTTGCCATACATCCTTGTCGTCTTTTGCTAACCCCACACACTTCAATCGCAACTTCCACAAGTCCTTCCTTAAACGGCTTCCATAATTCTTCAATCTCACATATTTCATCTAGGTTTTCAAATTTTTCACTCAGTTTACTCACAAATGCCTCTTTTATGCCTAACTCTTGTAAATTCTCAACTTTTATTCGCTCTAGTACACTAACGGGTTCATGCACACGATGTCGCCACCGCTGAAACAGACCCCTTACCCGGCTAATTACCAAGAAGTGATCTGTGTCGATCCCGGTGCCACGGTACGCCCGAGTGTCTAGCACTTTCTTTCTCAGTCTTGCGTCTACTATCACAAAGTCAATCATGCTTCTCTGATCTCTCTCCTCTCTTGTATACAAGTGGATATCCTTGTGGTTGAATATGGTATTAGTTACCACAAGATTCCTTTCCAAACATACTTCTAGCAAGCTTTCTCCATTTACATTCACTCGTTCATCACCAAACTTTCCTAATACACTTTCGTATCCATCGCGCTTCACTCCCACCCAACCATTAAAATCACCTAACATCACTATTCTCTCGTTTCGTTTACATTTATCCAGAATATCACTCATACTCTCCCAAAATGCCTGCCTCTCGCTTTGGTCTTTTGAAGACCGGTGCCACCGCGCATCCTGCGGAGCATACACTCCCAAAACAAAGATGCGGGTAAGTCCAACCTTCAGTCTTAGCCAAAGGAGTCTTGGGCTCACACATTCATACTCTGTCACACACTCATTCATTCTCGCAGAAAGTAGTACACCGACCCCCTGGCATGCTGTGCTGGTTGTGGCTACACCTGACCAATAGGCCGTATAGGCTCCGTGTGTCGTGGTGTCACATCCTTTCCGCTTTGTCTCATTCACACACAAAATATCAAGATGCCTCTCTTGCATCATCTTACATACCTCCTCAATTTTATCTTTCATTCCTCCTCTCACATTTAATGTAGCAAAGTGGCTAACCCTAGTCCACTTTTCGCCTCGATGGGAAACGAGACGTGATGGGTGGCGAACCACATCGCCGCCGTTTTTGGTTTTTTTCACTACCATAGCGTTCCCACGAGAAGCTAGGGAATTAAATTGGTCCACCTGAACAGAGCCCCGCTTGTCCAGGTAAGGCTAGCCTTGTTCTGGGTTCGCCCGGGCCCAGGACAATTAGGCACGCTTAAGACTACGCTCGCCCGTAGCCACGCAGCTCATCGGCACGGCGACCTTGGCTTGGCGGATAGTGGAGCGGATCAGGATGGGGTAGGAAGGGATTCACGGACAAGGAAATGGATAAGGTAGGATAGGACGGGGTTAGAAAGGATCCAAAACCATCTGTAATTCAAACCAAAAAAAATTCCAACAGCCAGGACAGATCTTACATACAAAATACAATCTCTGCAGTCCGAGAATATAGGTACCGCAGCTTCGCCCGCGTAAATTTGGTTCCCGTTCCCGCCTCTCGTGGGAACTTATTCCCGGGATGAAATAAAGCCTATGTGTTTTTCCAGACTATTATGTATCTCTGTACCAAATTTCAGTCCGATCCGTTCAGCCGTTAAAGCGTGAAAGAGTAACAAACATCCACACTCACAAACTTTCACATCAAAATCAATACATATAATAAAATCGTTACAGGTCGCTGTCTAAACATGGAAGATAAATAAGAAAGAAATATTATAGGGAGGCTTTATGAACGCAATAGAACCCAAAACAATGTTTTTTTCTCAGTAACCGCTTAACCGATTGCAATGCGGTTTTCGTTTTTATGTTGACGTTTGCTCCACTTAACATTTATTTATTTCATGTCAATCGGTTTATAAATAAACAAGTGATATCACTTTAAAGAATTTTACATAGACATGAATTTAAAAATGGAAAATCTAAACTGGCGTGTTGGCTTAATCATAAAAGAAGCTCTTTTATGATTAAGCCATTTTTGATTAAGGCTATTTTAAAACAATTCAAACAAATTGTTTTAGAATAGACTTAATCTTTAAGCTATTTTATGATTAAGCAAACAGAGCAGTTTCACACGCTGCTTGATGAGTCTGATAAAGAAATATATCTCCATTCATACACCTTATGTGACGTAAACGAAGTTGCGGGGTCAGCTAGTTTATAATATTAGTAGGATTACAAAATCGCTAAAAGTAATCTTACAGAAAGAAAGAAAGAAGAAAGAAAGAAAAAATATTTATTTCACAGGGGAACAAGGAGGTTTTTGTTTACCAGCTGTGGGCAGACGACTGATAAACATACTTATAAAATTAATATATTGTAAATACATACATATTATACATAGAAAACATTTATGGGACAGACAAATATTTGTCTCCGGTGGGAATCGAACCCACGACCTCCAGCGCCGCAGGCGGTATCACTACCGACCGCGCCACAGAGGCAGTCAATTTGCTGCCACTCGTGATTGTGACGCAAAATATTGACGTCATTTAATCACCAGATTGTGATTAACACCAGTTTTTGTGGCAAATGACTTGCCTATTTATGCGGTAAGACGCAAAAACAGACAGAAAAACATGCGTTTTTTGTTCAGAGTCATTATCGATAGCAGGAATTACATAACAGATTAATTGCAATTTGCATACAAGATGAAGAATTAATCAACAAAATTGTTTTAATAGTCTTAAATTACACGTTTGTAAGTTGGAAGCTAGAGGTTTTTAGGACCACAAGTTAAGTGTTGGGCAGGGTGGAAACTCCATAAAAATTATTACAAATGATGCGTTTTCAACTATGTCATCTACACTACACTAAAAACACGCTATGTGTATTGTACAGAGCTTGAATGTGTGTGTGACCAATAAGGCTGCTAAGCAAAATGTTCCCTCACGACACCCGCCAACTATAGTGACAGCTATGGCGGGACTGACGGGGGTGGGGAAGCTTGGTTAGTGCGGGGCAGGGAGTTGCCTATCTGTATGTAATACTATTATATTATCTTTGATTTTGTTCAGGAGTTCCCATGGCACCGTTTGGTTGTAGCCGATAGGAGTCCGGCATAGTATCCATGACGTAAATTAGTGGACATTATCACACAACATCATCTAGCCCAATTTAAGCTTGTGCTATCGAATCTAGACGACTGATAAACAATCAATCAAATCAATCAAATGCCTATCGCAGTCCACTGCTGGACATAGGCCTCTCCTAATTTACGCCACAATACACGGTCCTGCGCCTTCCGCATCCAGTCCCAGCCTGCGACCTTTACCAGGTCGTCGGTTCATCAAATACAAATATCTTATATATAAAATGAATCGCAAAATGTTTTGGTAAGCGCATAACTACTTCAGAACGGGTGGACCGATTTCACTAATTCTTTTTTTGTTGTGTAAGGTATTGTCAGGAGAAGGTTCTTATGGAAGAAAAAATATTGTATTCCCACGGGAACGGGAACTACGCGGGTGAAACCGCGTGACGTCTGCTAGTCTATATTTATAAAAATCAATGCCACTTTTCGTTGTAATTTTATAACTCAAGAACGGGATCACCTATCCAAACCAAATGTTAAGGCTTTGTTCGGACTATTTAGTAGATGGTTTATGTGAAGTTTGCACAAAATCGGTCGAGCGGTTCTTCATTTATCACGCTAACGAAGTTGCGCGGGTCAGCTAGTCTATTATATAAAAATCAATGCCACTTTTCGTTGTAATTTTATAACTCGAGATCGGGCTCACCTATCCAAACCAAATATTTAGGCTTTGTTCGAACTATTTAGTAGATGGTTTATGTGAAGTTTGCACAAAATCGGTCGAGCGGTTCTTGATTTATCACGCAAACGAAGTTGCGCGGGTCAGCTAGTATATAATAAAAATCAATGCCACTTTTCGTTGTAATTTTATAACTCAAGAAGGGGCTCACCTATCCAAACCGAATGCTTAGGCTTTGTTCGGACTATTTAGAAGATGGTTTATGTGAAGTTTGCACAAAATTGTTCGAGTGGTTCTTCATTTATCACGCAAACGAAGTTGCGCGGGTCAGCTAGTTTCTACATACAAACATATCATTACATATTATAAAACAAAGTCGCTTTTTCTGTCCCTATGTCCCTTTGTATGCTTAAATCTTTAAAACTACGCAACGGATTTTGATGCGGTTTTTTTTAATAGATAGAGTGATTCAAGAGGAAGGTTTATAAAGGTATTTTTAAGATCCATTAAATAGTGTAGAAATACTGTATACCCGTGCGAAGCCGGAGCGGGCCGCTAGTTATAGATAAATTACACCCAGGCACGGAACAAATCAATGTGCTTATCACACAAAGTGAATCAAACCCTCCGAATCCATAGTCAGGCACACTCACCACTGGACCACGAGGTCAGTCAACCCACAAGTTCACCAGAATTCCCAGGGATGACCACTGAAAGGGTGAACTCGCCAAGTCTATAAGATGTATTTGTAGAAACAAAGACCTTGTCATATTTATGTCAAATAAGGCCTTGAAATAACAACGACAATGCATTCTACTAATATTATAAAAGTGAAAATTTGTTGGGAGTTCTGGGACATCCTTCCGAGGGCTACCCGGGGCTCGCGACCGTAGGCTGTTGGGCGTTACGTGAGGTTTTTGAGTCGGTAGGAGTCCGGCATTGCATCGAGGATTTTCCCTCACGTTAAACAAAAAAAAAGCATATGGACTTTTGGCATAGGTACCAGAGAGTTGTGTCGAAATATCGAATACATATTAACACATAGTAGGAAAACATATTAGGTAAACTCCAAAAATGGTTAGCTTGTCGTTAATAAGTAGATAGGTACTTACTTATTATGTATTTTTAAATATTTATTGAATAATGTAAACGATAGTTTCAATGTCATGTGACGTCGCGTCGCCATTGGCGATTGGCGGGACTTAGAGCTATTCTTGTTATGTGAAACTTCAGCCAATTACGAAGTTCAACTTACATGCAAAGTTTTATATGAGTTCTATACTTGTTATTTCAATAAAGACATATATGCACGAACAAACATATTCTATTAAATATCTTTTTTTGAACATAAGGGAAAATCATTCATGGATGCTATGCCGGACTCCTACCGCCTACGGTTAGGAGCCCCGGGTAAGCACTCGGAAGGATGTCCCAGGACTTTTCTATTAAATATCTATTTGGCTTCCTCTCATTAGGTACACCATGACGCAGGTTTGCATAAGGGTGCGTGTTTTTAGGGTTTCGTACCCAAAGGGCGAAAACGGGACCCTATTAAATCGTCCCCTTTTTTCTAAGTTTTGTATTTGTGGTCAAAGCGGTAACAAAAATACATCTGTGAAAATTTCAGTTCTCTAGCTATCACAGTTCTAGAGATACAGCCTCCCATACGACAAACGTAATTTTTTTTTTGCCGTTTTATGGTACGTTATTACTTGAGAGATTTACCTATAGTTATTCGTTGAGTAAAACAGTTCTGCTAATACCAATAAGCAGTAAGTAGGTATATTTAATTTGATTTATTTGGTGTGCATAATTAGTGTGTCAGTATTTTTGGTATAACTTTGAAAATTTTGGTCGGAAAAAGGGAATATACAGATATCGATTTAAATAAGTGCCTCTTCACGCTCCGCCTGCCTGGAGACAGGCAGACGGACAGGCAGGGAAGTCTTAGTAATAGGGTTCAGTTTTTAAGGAACCCTAAAAATGGACTTCTTGCTGAGACTCATTGCTAGACAGCTGACATTTTCAGTGATGTAACAACAAACACTGGTGATAGGAAAGAAAAATTGAGGCCATCACAATAAATCTGACCTTATTTTGGTACTGTAGCGTTTTTTGATTAGCCCTGTGTGGCGACGGAAAACAGTACGAAATTTCGCCAATTCATCCCGAGGGTGTCGTAAGAGCCGGCTAAGGGAACACTGTCGCAAAGCGATCCATTAAGTAGGGAAGGAAAACTCGAAATGAAACCCTGTTGTCAGTAAAATGACAATCGTTAAGCCAAGTTGAAGGTCTTCTGACAGTAGTACTCAAGCATGTTGGCTGTTCAGTTCTTCACTTCACGCTCCGCTTGAAGAACCCGGGATTGTAAGATGAGGAAAAAAAAGCAGGTCGTTCCAGGTTTTTATAGTTCGACAGAGGAATGATCTTTTGAAACGCTCAGTTCTGGCGAGAAGAGGCTTCTCTCCATTGTGTATGAGTGGCATCTCTGCCTGGCCACGCGTTGTTCGGCATCGAAGAGGAATAAATCGATTGAAGCGCTCGTGGCCCCGCGGACTCAGTGTTCTGTAAACGATCACTGCAGTTAGCAACTTGGCCGGTGCATGGATGGGTGACCATCCATGTGATCACTTTGTGACATTTATTTAAGCGTTTCCGTGCTTCGGAAGGCACGTTAAGCCGTTGGTCCCGGTTGCCAGTAAAATGGCAGTCGTTAAGTCGAGTTGAAGACTTTATTTCAACAGCAGGCAGTCACAACCTGCGCCTGTCCATTTAAAGACGACAATACGGCTCACCACCTATTACGTGGGACAAATTATAAAAAAGGTGAAATGTGGGCATATAATATGCCTCTGCCTACCCCTTCGGGGATAAAGGCGTGACCATATTTATGTATGTATGTAAGATTTTTGCTAAAAAATGTGACTATAACCATATACTTATAGCTATAATTCAGTCTGCTACTGCCAAATATCAAGGTCTAAGTTTATCAGCACATACATCGAAGAGATAAATTCTAGTACAAGCAGTTCCGGACCACTTAGCATGCATCGCTCAGAAACATCTACGATAATGCCATTTGCATTTGGCATTGAACTATTTAAGTTTATACAGCTACTCTTGATATGGTTTTCGGGATCCGTACCTTAAAGGTAAAAACGGAACCTTATTACTAAGACTATGCTGTACGTCTTTCTGTGATATAAGAATAAATTGGCTGTACCTAGATTTAGGCTTAATAAAATAAGCAATTCTTTTGCGGGCAATTGTATTCGAATGTACAATACATTGCCGACAGCCATAACCGGTTTGTCAGTTAATAAATTTAAAAAACTAGTAAAACTTAAATTGTGCCAGAAAGCTTATTTTATTTATTTATTATTTATTTATTTATTATATTACAAACAAAACAAGCTAACAGTGAAAAGACACCAAAGCGCTCATAATGCTATGCTACATATTAACTAACATATTATTTACTGTACACAAATTTATAATAATTACACTTACATATTTATATAATGTCAAGATTCATATTTTTAATAATTACATTTTATCACTCTCAATATTTACATCTTAATAATTTCAATAGTTACATTTATAATTAATAATTACCACACATTTACATTAATTCCAATTTTAGTATTTTTAATAATCACATTACTTATATTCATAATAATCATAACTTTTCAATTCATAATAGTCACACTTTTTATACATAGATCAATATTATCATTAACATTTATAACATTCCGACATTCATTACACTGAGAGGCCACTCACCGGCAGATCCTAATCATAGCCTTTGGTTAAGAGGGTGCAGGTATTCAAGAACGTTATAACGTTTCTTACCATTTGGTTTATATTTCCAAAGAACATATCTATATCTGGATTCGATCGCAGCAGACTATTAATTAATTCTACCGCCCTTGAAGTGGGACAAGTGGCGGCTTGAGGCAAGCACCACGTCGGTGGCGTTACGAAAAGACGATGCTGTCGACGCCCAGTGGCACGCATATAACTGTCTGGGACATAAAAATGTATGCATTCTTTGACGGAAGGGTTATCTACCTTATTGTTCAACAGCATGTAATAATGGATTATATGAAGGAAATTTCTCCTCAGCTCTAGAGTTTCTAGACCTACCATCCCGGCGACGAATAGGGAGGGATACAAAAAAGGATAATATCCATACAAGCGCTTGTAGAGGTACCTGGCGAACTTGCGCTGCACTCTCTCCACCACTAGGGCGTATGTTTTTTCGTAGGGGCTCCAGACTATGACGTTATATTCCAGCCTGCTTCTTACATACGCGTTGTACAGAATCTTTAACGCAAGTATATTATTGAATTGGGATGCCACCCTGATTATGAATCCTAAAGATCTATTTGCTGCCTTACAAGTACTTTTAATGTGATCATGAAAGTTTAATTTTGCATCAAGCGTTAGACCAAGATCGCGTATTGTATTAACTCGCTCAAGTTGCTGTCCGGCCAACAAGTATGACATTTCTATTGGAGAGCGCGAGCGGGTGAAGGTAATTATTTTACATTTTGAGATGTTCAACGATAGTTTATTCGTTACGCTCCACTCAGCAACTGCGTCAATATCGCGCTGCAGTGACTCACAATCATTAATGTCCCTGACCGACGCGAACAACTTAAGGTCGTCAGCAAACATGAGACATTCCGATTGGGAAAGGACAGTAGGTAGGTCATTTATCATGAGAAGAAATAGGGTCGGCCCTAGGGTACTACCCTGACTTACCCCAGACCTTGTATAATAGTCCTGTGATCTGAAGTTCCCCAACTTTACATATTGTCTTCTGTTTCCGAGATAATCAGCTATCAATCTTATAAGTTGCCCATCGAAGCCTAAAGACGAAAGCTTGGTGAGTAGGATATCGTTATCTACGCGATCAAAAGCCTTTTCGAAATCAAAATATGCAGCATCAACTTGACAGCCTGACGTTACGTGGGTCTTTAGATAATCTACAAAGTTAATATGATTCGTTAAGGTGGAACGAGCAGGACGAAAACCGTGCTGCGAGTCCCCCAAGAGAGTACGGGTTTGGAATGTGATATGCCTATTGAGGATGGCCTCAAATAATTTACCAAATACTGATAATATTGCAATGGGTCTAAAATTCGTGATATCAGTTGACGTTGCACCTTTGGGTACGGGCGTAACACGCGAAACCTTCCAACTACCCGGATAGGAACACTGCTGCAATGAAAGATTATATACATATAGAAGCGGTTCTTCCAGTGCCGATATACAATCCTTAACCAGGTAAGGGGGTATGTTGTCCGGCCCAAATGCAGAGTTAGATTTAAGACGTCGCGCTGCATTTTTAAGGTCTTCACGGTTGACATATGGGATGCTAATGGTATGTCCATGTGGATGCACAGCGCGATCTGCCAACTGAGGGTCTAACTGCGGAACGTTTTTGTGAAAAACAGAACCAAAGTAGTAAGCAAAGGCATCAGCTGCTTCCTGTCCCTGAACCATTTTATTTTCATGCGAGTACTCTTTGTTTTGTTGTCTATTTTTTTTCTTTCCTCTAATATATTCCCAAAATTTAGAGGGATCACTAGTTATTTTGGTTCCTACAGATTTTAAATAATTCTGAGAGGCACTGTCAACAAGCGCCTTAACCTTAGTCCTATAATATTTAAAAAGTTCTTTATTAACTTCTAGTCCCTTTTTCTTAAACATTTTTAAATTATAATGTTTTAGTTTAATATAATATATTATCTCACCAGTAAACCATGTTGGATATATATACCGATGACTGCGTGGTGTACTTTTTTGAGGGACGTGGTTACTAATGGCCATGTTCAACTTATTATACAGGATTTCTACAGCCGCATTGGCCTCACTCTGTAGAAGAAGGTCGCTCCAATCTATGCATGCAATTTCAGCGTATAACCCATTGAAATCCGCCCTACGAAAGTTCCACTCGGGGATTAGGCAACCCGTATTTCTCCCCACTGGGAGGTACGTAGGATTAGTTGTTAAATTGGTTGCATATAAGGTAAAATTTATCTCTAGAGCAGGGTGATTGGCCGCGGTATCTAACCGCACAAGAGGTTCAACTTCGGATACTATGTTGAAGTTTTTGGGGTCAGCAGTGGTCAGAACCAAGTCCAAGTTACGTCTATCCGTGGCATTATCGTACATACTATTGCAAAGACGCAGCTTACAAAACTCCAGAAACATTTCAAATTGCGTCACTGCAGCACCAGTACAGGAATTGAGATTGAAGTCTCCTACTACCACAAACCTATAATCACTGTATGCACTGACGGCGTTCTCAATACAAGATAGCACATCTGTACATTGACTAGTGCTATAGCTAGGTGGCAAGTACACAACACATATAAACAATTTAATATTTTTCCTTGAAACTATCGCAAATAATAATTCTTTATTTTGAGTTAATCCGTCTATATCTGTTATCCTTTTTACTGTGTAGGAATCTTTAACAGCCAACAATAAGCCACCATATCCTGTATCACCATATCTATCCTTCCGTAGTACTACATAATTTGGGGGGAATAATTCTGCATCATTTATTGAACTATTTAGGAATGTTTCCGTGAGAGTCACTATATCATAGGAATAACATAGTATATTATTGTAAAAATGTGTGGTTTTCGACCGCAACCCTCTCACATTTTGATAATATATTGTACTTTTCATAACATTTATTCTGTTTAGGGGTTTCTGCTTTTTTATATTATTTCTACTTTTTTTTTTGACAGCTTTTTGCCCATTGATTCTATTACGCACGAAAAAATTTTTGGGCGGGAGTTGGTTTACTACTGAGTGCTGTAGGGCATGGGGAATATTTACACATGTCAACTTTTATATTGTCCATGATTTTCATATAAACAGTTCTTAATCCATTTCTATTAATTAAACCCGTACTATTTGAGAACATGTCAAGGGAAAGATAGCTGGTTGTATCGAAGTAGTATGCATATACAGAGTTAAAAAGCTCTAGACAAAGTTGATTATTGAACAATTCAGTTTTATAATTATAAATTGGGGCTCCACAGATATATGTTGGACTACATATCACAATATTAGTGTACTTTATATGCTTTAAAGAGTCTCTTATAGAGTGTATCAAATCCATGTAGTCTGCATGTCTAATTTCATTACCACTCAACATAATAATACAGTAATCATTCAAATTAAAGTTTTCTAACTTACTTTCAATATTATTCAGTAGTTGTTTTACAGTACAATTTGTCAGTATATAACGACAATAATCAAAGTATTGACCGAAAGTGTTGTCGATTATTCTTTGTGTACCATAAGAGCTAACATTTGTCAAAATACATAGTTTATTTTTTACCTTATTCCCTAATTGAGTAGCGATGTTCGAGTTTGTCATGCTCTCAGATGACAGATTTTCTCTACTACAAACCTCCTGGGTTGACTGTTCCAGGGTATGAATTTTTCCACAGAGTTTATCCATTTCTTTCCGGGCTTCATTTAGTTCCTGCTCCAACTTCTTGATTGTGCCCCGCAGTAATGTGACTGTTTCACTGGTGTCTGTCTCAATTGAGTACGAAGTACAGTGTCTGGATGGTGTGCAGATGGCACTATCTCCTATCTGCTGTAAGGAGTATTTACCTTTTTTCATTGGTGTTCTGCTTGATGATTCAGTTAAAAGCTTTTTTAATGTACTGTTATCTTTCTTTAATTTGGCGTTTTGTTCACGGAGATCATTATTTTCAAGAATAATTATTTCGAGCTCATTCTGTGAGCTCAATAATTCTAATTGCAATGTTTTCGTTGATTCTTGCAAATCCTGTATTTCCTGCATAGACAATAAATCCATCGTACTGGAGTCCATACTTCTTGATAGAGGTTGATCTGAGGCTACAATAGTATCGCTCAATGCAGTATCACTAATGGCCAAGAGGTCCTGTTGATTGTTTGCTGCCTTAGTAGTACAACTCCCTGTCTCAGCCTGAGAACTAGTGGCGGGTACCGGGGAGTGTTCTTTCTGTGTCTGCGAAATTCGTTTTTTTCTCATAGTTACAAACTGCTGTTCAGGAGGAATATTTTTATTTCGTAATTTGCAACTATTACAGGTCCAATTACTTGTTTTAGAGTTTTTAATATGTTTCGCCCTATCGCCAATGCAGTCATAATCATATTTGTTTTTGCACACTGAACATGATACAGTATTGTTTTGGTCAACTTGGTTTTTACATTCATTGCAAATGACAAGTGGCGACATCTTGTTGTTTTTACTTCTCAAAGTTTTAGAATTCAATGACATCTTTCACTTTACTGATGTGTTGTTGTAGTTCAGCTAATTCTCACTAGATGTCGCGCATAAGTATATTGGGTCAAATGCGATCGTAATTCAAATTTGTGAAAATTAACGATCGCTAAAATTATACTTTAAAGTTATATTACAATTCTGCAGCTACTTTAATCTGCTTTATGTATAATTTTACGTATATATGGTAGAAAATTGCTTACATTGCCCTCCAATATTCGTAATCCTGAATTCCAACACTAAATATTGATTTATTCTCACTTCACTATATTTGCTTCTGTTATCAATATTACTTGAGATTTTGCCGAGATAACATTTCTTCGCCTGTATTGTCACTTTAACCGTAGATTTATAGTATAATTTGTATTGATATGTCACTTTTACTGTTTATTTACAATTTTAAATACGGACTCGATATTGACAGGAACGCTACTAGCGCCATCTATTATAGCATTAAAGACTTTCTAGAAGACAAGACTGCCTGACAGTGACACGAATTGCTCCTTTCTACATTTCAAAAAAAAACTGTATTAGATACTAAGATGAATAAGAGGGACCGGACTGAGTTTCTTGGGGTGTTCTTCTCAGTCTGTAGCATTTCCGAACCCCCGGTAGAGTCACAAAAATTTTGACAAACCTAAATATTTTTTTAAAAATTTCAAAGGGAATAAATTTTATTTTATTTATTTATTTTATTTTATTGTGTTTCACAAGGCTGTTTATCTATACTAATATTATAAAGAGGAAAGATTAGTTTTTTTGTTTGTTTGTTTGTAACGAATAGGCTCCGGAACTACTAGACCGATTTGAAAAATTCTTTCACTGTTGGAAAGCTACACTATTTGCGGTGAACATAGGCTATATTTTATTTCCGTATTCCCACGGGAACGGGAACGGGAACTACGCGGGTGAAATCGCGTGACGTCCGCTAGTTTATAATAATAGTAAATAATAAAAAAAAAAAAATATTTATTGCAAAACTACAGGACAGCATCTTTTCTTTTCTACATACAATTTCAGAAACAATAACACTCCCATGGAGTCAGTATTACAGAATCCGAAATTCGCAAACAATTTCAGTAACCATGCTACACTTAAGCCAAAAGATAACAATAAAAATAAACAATTAGGTACTCAATTACAAGTCAAGCAGTCACAGCCACATCCGCCACCATACGACAAAGTCAGCAAAACACTGATCTGTATTAATAAATTACCACCAGCGAAAACATCAAGAACACAAGGACCAGCGGACGCGGCTTTAAAGTCACTGCAAATAAAAACCAATTTTATTTCAGTCTCCGGACATGGTCAATAATATTGACAAACCTAAATTTATTTTTTTTAAATTTCAAAGGGAATAAATTTTATTTTATTTATTTTGAGACAAGTCTGATAAAATGTCCAAGCATAAGTCTAAGCATAAGTCCAGTCCAAGCATATTTCGAGATGACAGAGTCCATTAATATCAACTCGATTTATTATACACATTGTCTTTGAATTTATTGGAATATCCAAGTATTGTTTACAAAAACAATTTCATTTTGCATGAAACAATAAACAACCTAACAGCAGAGTGCAATAACGTAAACATGTACCCATATCATCTTACTTCTTTCTAATATTATAAATGCGAAAGTTTGTGAGTGTGGATGTTTGTTACGCTTTCACGCCTAAAGGGCTGGAGCGATTGAGATTAAATTTGGTATAGAGATAATCTGAGGCCCTGGGAAAGACATAGGCTACTTGTTAGCCGCCTGCGCAAAAGGAGGGTTACGATTTTATTTTACGCGATAACGACTTCACATCAACAACATGTACTCAATACTCATTATCATCTCGATCTCGAAATGTATTAAAATTTTGCACAAAAGACTGCCTCTGTGGCGCAGTCGGTAGTGATACCGCCTGCGGCGCTGGAGGTCGTGGGTTCGATTCCCACCGGAGACAAATATTTGTGTGACCCATAAATGTTTGTTTCAAGAGTCTGGGTGTTTCTATGTATAATATGTATGTATTTAAAAGTATATAAGTATTAATATCCGTGGTACCCATAACACAAGCAGGTTATTCCTAGCTTACTTTGGGATCAGATAGCGTTGTGTGAAATGTCCGTAAATATTTATTTATAAAAAAAAAAAATATTAACTAGGGGCAGGATCTTCAAATAGGCTATATATTATCACGCTACATATCCTAGGGGCTAAGCAGAGAGCAATCCAATTGGCATTATAACATAATTTTCACGCGGTCGAAGTCGCGGGCAACAGCTAGTAAGACAATAAACGCACGCAGCCCCGTTAAATCCATTGCCCGGAGCCTTAAGACATTCTTCCGAGGGCTTACCTGCTCAAGACTTTCTTTTTTATACCACCTAAGTGGCATACAAGCATGCGGCTCACCAGATGTACTGTCGGTCACCGCAGCCTATGGACGTTTGCAACACCAGAGGCGCTACACTCGCGCTGCCGACCCTGTAAAAACCTTCTAAGACCCCTTTTGAAGAACCCCATACTGTAGGCGTTCGGGAAAACAGAGGCAGGGAGATCATTCCACAATCTAAGCGTCCGCGAGAAAGCAGGACTTTGGGTCTCCCGGCAGTAGACAGCTGTAAGGCATCGTGTGTTTTTAGTGGGTAGGAATCCGGCATAGCATCCATGTAGGATTTTTTCACGTAAAAAAAACGATCGCTGCGGTAAGCAACTTTCACTATGGCTGGTCCTCGGATGGGTGACCAACACGTTACTATTTTGTAACATTACATTTGCATTCAGCCGTTGGTTCCGGTTGTCAGTAAATGACAGTTGGCTTTGTCGGCTTGAAAATTCAACAGTCGGCCGTCTTACCCTGCGCCTGTCCATTTCAACACGGCAACTCACCTATTATAACAAGAAGCCATGAGACGGTCTCACCCGACTTCCCTTCTTTAAAACGTTTATTGTGAAAGTGAAAGTTCAATTCGGTTGATGTTGTCATTTTTGTTTTATTTCAAACTTTGAACAGATGATCCACGTGACCTAGTGACGTAGTTTAATGCAACAGAGTCACAGACTACAGACAAAGTCTCGCCATAAGCCCCTCTGCAGCCTGCACTCTATTTTATAGAGAGGGGCTAATACTAGATCAACCCCATTCAACTAAATTCAATTCCATATATCAACAAGGGTGACTCTAAGTTCCACATTCCATTAAACATTTGAAAATGTCAACATGACATATCGATATATTGACATCTCTAATGTATAGACATTTTCGCCCGTATATTTAAAGGCGTTTCGTCTATAGTCGACATGATATGACATTCAAATTCATAATTCCGAAATCATGAATTAATTCCGATATTAACCAAAAACACATTATAAAGCAATTGTTCATGAACCATTAATATGAGTTTTCAGGTGCTATTGTTGGCGCGAAATATAATTTCATAGACGCGAAATGAAATTAATCTATTTTGTGTTCTATTTTAGCGAAGGCCGTAATTGTAAGATTTAAGTGATTGTATTTACCCCATTGTACATATAAAGGTATTAAATGTATATCGATACATAATGTAATTGTGTATAATTGAATGCTTCAATAATAAATATAGGTAGGTACCTAGTTTAATGAATCAATTGAACCTGTGAAAGTTAGCGACGTATTTTTGTTAAATGGGAGGGGCGGAGGCTTAATTAAAACATGATTTTGGATTGGATAACCAACTGTATATTTTTAAACAATCTATAAAATGACACAAAGGGCTTTTGAGCCCATTACTGTAAGTCCTACCATCATAAACTTCGGAGTGAGGTTATCCGGCAGAGAAATAAAGTGGTCGACATAGCTCGCACGATAAGCAACAGAACAACCGACAGCCGATAGGGCAAGCAAGTTCTGGAGTGGAGACTGCGACTTGGCAAACGTAGCGTAGGACGTCCACTCGCCAGATGGACCGACGATCTGGAAACGGTCGCAGGCTGGGACTGGATGCGGAAGGCGCAGGACCGTGAGTTGTGGCGTAAATTGGGAGAGGCCCACGTCCAGGAGTGGACCGCCATAGGCTGATTTGATTGACTGGGTGTCCTGTGAACTACTCATCAGGATCGATCTACATTCGATCAAGATCAGAATAGTTATAGTGTCTATCTATAAATAGATTGAGGGAATAGGACATGCATGGTGGAACTATAAATACTGATGATATGATGCCGAAGACATATACTTACTGCTCGTTCGCTCTAACTTTGCCGCTCGGCTCCATACTAAAGTCGAATTTTTAATTAGACGAAGTAAATTGACAGCAACTAATGTCACTTCTTCATACAATGTTGCGTATTTCCTATGACGAAGTGACATTAGCTACTGTCAATTTACTTTGTCATATTAACAATTCGGGTATACGCCTCTACGCCAGCGGCAAAGTTAGAGTGAACGGGTAGTACCTATAAACAGTTAGGTACACAATCCTAATAGGTAGGTTCCCCTCCTTTTGTTTAGGAGGTTAAAATGAACCTCTTCCACTGCAGTTAACTCATCCGCAGTAGGTAATGAATAACGGAACATTCGAACAAAAAAGCTATTTTAGAAAAGCCGACTTTTCAACCCTTTGGTTCCGGCGGTACCAGGTACCACCCCCCACCCCCCACCCATAGATGAGCGATGATGGCCTGATAGGTGAGAACTTTGAGCCGTTAAAATTAAACAACCCGATTTTGGTAGAGCCACGATTTGACAGGCAATTTTGTACTTTTGAAGGTGAAGATAGGTGTCGGCAAAATTAAAAGCTTTGTAATTAAGTTGTTGGTTAACTTTTGTAAGTGTTTTTGGTAATTAAGTATTGTGGGTTTTTGTTGAAACTTGTTTTACATACGCTCGACAGTGTAATTTTTGATGTGTTGGCAGATTTTTTACGGATTTGAAGTCACAGACTTAAAATTCTATAATACCTACGCGGCTACGTGATGCGAGCTTGAGGTCTCTCTAATCTAGACTCTAGATCAATTTTTTTTCATCTATATCTATACTAATATTATAAAGAGGAAAGATTTGTTTTTTTTTGTTTGTTTGTTTGTAACGAATAGGCTCCGGAACTACTGGAAGGATTTGAAAAATTCTTTTACTGTTGGGAAGCTACACTCTTTCCGGAGAACATAGGCATACAAATACTTTATTCCCGTATTCCCACGGGAACGGGAACTACGCGGGTGAAACCGCGTGACGTCCGCTAGTGGTATATAAAAGAAAGTCGTGTTAGTTACACTATTTATAACTCAAGAACGGCTGTACCGATTTGGCTGAAAATTGGTAGAGAGGTAGCCTAGAACCAGGAGACGGACATAGGATACTTTTTATTTAAAGCGCGCTGCAATGGGGGATGCGCTTTTTTTGGTCACTCAGAATAAATGCGACGGGAACGGGTGATTTAGGTACTCTCTCTTATATGACGCAAACGAAGTTGCGGGGGTCGGCTAGTTTTATACATAAAATCGTATCCTTTTATCGTCTATTCATCTATTTTAGGAATCACCTCTGTTACCCCCATATAACAGCTATTTTACACCCGCGAGGGTAATTAACCCCAGGTTCGGAACGGATGTTCTAAGCTAAGGGATTAAATCTGAAAAAAGGTCGTTTCAGATTTTATCCCTTCAGTCTTCAGAATCTTCAGATGCATCACAGAATCAGAGTAGTCGACACAGCTGCCAGAGTAAGCACATAACAGGAGCAGTAGGTACCTCTGCTGGCCATATATCTGTACAAGAACCGATGGTCGATGGAGCAAAAGAGTTCTGGAGTGGAGTTACGACAAGGAATATTGCGTGCTTGAATTGAATGACTTGGATTAGCTGAATAATTGATTGAAGGGAATTGATTGAATCGAAGGTGCACTGCTGGAAGAGATGTGTGAGAGGATGAGAGAGATGAGCGATAAGAGATGTAAGCCGTGGTGTGTCATTTGTTTTAGTTTTGTCAATATATTTTTTGTCTTTAGTTCATGTAAGTGGCGTTAAAAATCAGCGCTGCCTGCTTGGATCACACACGGACAGCGAATAATATGCATTATTTTTGTTATTGTTATTTATATTTTTGTTATAAATGTGGAATAAACAATTTTTCTATCGTTACAGCAGGCTGCAGATAATGCTTAACCGGTTTAACGATTAATTTACAATATGTACAAATACGAGAGAAGCGCTCGTGGCCCCGCGGACTCAGTGTTCTGTAAACGATCACTGCAGTAAGCAACTTTCACTATGGCCGGTCCATGGATGGGTGACCATCCATGTGATCACTTTGTGACATTTATTTGAGCGTTTCCGTACTTCGGAAGGCACGTTAAGCCGTTGGTCCCGGTTGCCAGTAAAATGGCAGTCGTTAAGCTAAGTTGAAGGCTTTATTTCAACAGCAGGCAGTCACAACCTGCGCCTGTCCATTTAAACACGGCAATACGGCTCACCACCTATTACGTGGGACAAATTATACAAAGGTGAAATGTGGGCATATAATATGCCTCTGCCTATCCCTTCGGGGATAAAGGCGTGACCATATGTATGTATGTATGTACAAATACATTACCCTCCTACTACTTTTCTTTAAATTTTTGTCATATATTATGCAAAGTCTGCCTATGTCCACCAAATTCACAATGGATTGGGATTCATTTAAATTGCAAATTATATAAATTTGTCAATACCTACCAGCACACTCCACGATGCAATGAATTCAGTACAAAGAGTTTCTTGAATAGGTATTTCGATAAAATGGGTCTTGAATAGGTAGTTCGATTTGCATTATCGGACTCTGGCTGTGAAAGATGGTTCAAGCAGTGTCAGTTTACTGAACACCCTGTTCTAAGAGACACTTCGGGGTTTAAATGACACCTTTTTAGCGCACCTTGATTCGCCTTAAGTCAGAAATTGTACATTAATTTACACATAAATATGTATTCAAGATGAAATCTATATCTATACTAATATTATAAAGAGGAAAATTTGTTTTTTTGTTTGTTTGTAACGAATAAGCTCCGGAACTACTGGACCGATTTCAAAATTTTTTCACTGTTGAAAAGCTACACTCTTTGCGGTGAACATAGACTATATTTTATTTCCACGGGAACGGGAACTACGCGGGTGAAACCGCGTGACGTCCGCTAGTATTTGATAAAGATAAGATAAAGTTTAATTTATTTTCATGATAGAAAAGGTACAGTGTCTGTGTAACACAATACAAACCTTAAGTGATAGGCATTTTATATAACATAACCTGTGAAACTTACATACATACATAATATCACGCCTGTTTCCCAACGGGGTAGGCAGAGACTATAGCTTTCCACTTGCTACGATCCTGACACACAACGTTCGCTTCTTCAACTTTCATAAGTGACTTCATACATGCTCTTCGGTTAAGGGTACTCTTGACCTGGCCTTTTTGAAAAAGATTATCGATTTGATCGACATGATGAAACTTAAAATACAATAATTAATGTGTTACAACCCTGCCTCTTTAACTAGGGTGACACAAGCCATGACCCAACATATCCTGTACTTGATCTGAAATATTAGAAGTGAACTTTTTTCTCTATTTTTAGCTCTTCTATATCAATACGGACTTATGCCATAATTGTCATGCTCATGAATACATTTGTAATTTACTGTTCTTAGTGAAATTTCTTTCCTTGACTGTCTCACATAGCGTCGCTTGCCTCTCTAACTGACGTAACTGACATTTAGCAAAATGTTCAGGGCAAGCTTTGTTCGGTTTATGGTTAGCTAAAATCGGAAACAGCTCGACATTTATCAGCTTGAGCAAAATAAAAATCTGCCTGTATGTAGATCTCAGAGAGAACTTTGTGTGGGTATAAATTTAATTAAAATATTATTATTATTATTTTAATAATAAATGTTCAAAGCAGATACGTCACTTTGAGAGAACTTTGTTTTCGATTCGGACTGTATTTGTCGTCACTTACGTCGGGTGATTTTGTACTATAAATCGTGTAATAAAACTCAGGGTACAAAAATAATCAGTTGTAATCAAATTACAAGTTACAAATTACGAACACGTAACCATTATAAACTCACAGTTATAAAAAATATCAATTGTAACAAAACGTTGTAATTCTTTTTAGTAATTTTGTAACAAAAAGTTTAATCAGTTCAGCGTTAGTGTATCATTTTTTCATACAAGTTTGTACTTAAGTAAAAATTATGTACACACATCAACACCGTCTAGGGATTTTTTTAAAAAGTTCTGCATCTCAAAAAATACTGGCCGATTTTAAAAACTTTTGATTGAATCTTATTTTGTTGGTATATTTGAATGATTCCAAATTTAAAATAAAAAAAAAGAAATTAAAACAAATGATTTGCGTGGCATTAATATAGCGAAGTTCGAAATTTTAATTTTACCGACGATAGTTAATTGGTATTTGTTTTGTCCAGTTGAAGTTTTAAAGCTAGTTATTGATTAATTACGAATTTATTTCATTGTTCATGCAGCGACGCCATTTAACTAGAGAAAAAATGCTAAGGGCAGTAGGCATGCTCCAAGCTGGGGCTACTCAGCGGAGTATTGCTGAGGAGATTGGAACCAGGCAAAACGTTTTTTCAAGATTGTGGTCACGTTATCGTGCAACCGGGGAAGTGGCTGAAAGACACCGTGGCGGGAGACGCATAATCACCCAACAACAAGACCGATTTTTACAAGTTGCCGCGAGAATGCAGCCAAACGTTACAGCTGTGCAGTTGGTTCAACGGCTCCAGTCAGAACACCAATTGCTTGTCAGTGACAAAACTGTGAGGAGGAGACTGCATGAAGCTAACCTTCATGCTCGCAGGCCACTTCGTACTTCAGCACTACAAAGAGGAAATCGTGGACGAAGATAAGAGTGGGCTCGTGAACATTTGCTTTGGGAAGATAACCAGTGGTCTGTAGTACTGTTTACCGATGAGTCCCGATTCGGTTTTCATCCCGATTAACGAAAAGTACGCGTTGGGCGAGTTCCTGGTCGTGAGCAACACCCAGGTGGTCCATCCATACAAGGGCGGGACAATTATGGTTTGGGCGGGAATTCGTTTTGGTGGAAGAACGGACCTCGTTTGGATTAGAAACACCATGCATGACCGCTGAAAAATACCGCGACTAGGTGCTTGTACCCATTGTCTACCCTCATCGACTTCAAATGGGTCAAGAATTTACTCTTGTGCATGACAACGCCCGTCCGCACACAGCGCGAGCGGTGACCAGCTGGCTGCAGGACCATGACGTGTCGGTTTTACCCTGGCCGGCGCAATCGCCTGATTTAAACCCCATCGAGCATGCGTGGGACATGCTCCAAAGAAGGGCTTATAAGAATTTTCCTGCAGACATTGCGACTGAAAAGCAACTTTTTTTGCATCTTAGCAGAACTTGGGACAATATCCCGCAGCGAGACTTTGATAACTTAATTCAAAGCATGAAAAACCGTTGCAGGACCGTGGCTAACGTCATGGGTGGTTTTACTGACTACTGATTTTTCCTATCAGTGCAAAAAATTGAAAAGAAATTACTTATTTTTTTATTTTTTCGTAAATGACACATTCATCTTTAGTTGCACCATTTTTTTACTTTTTGTTTTCATTTTTAAAAAAATTTATATAAGTCGAAAATATATTTTTTTTTATTTTAAAATATAGTCTGAAAAATGGGCTTCCTAAGACTATAACGTTGTTGCATATTATTCCTAACAGATTTTCTGAAAATTGAGAAAATGTGAAATATCCCTAGACGGTGTTGATGTGTGTATAACGTCATTTAACGTCATTTATTTTTATATCTAATTATTTCATCATTTTTATAAAATGACATTTCAACCGCGCCCGCTGTCAACTAGACTTCGTCCAGTGAAAGAAACTTCAAAAATCAGTTTTTATGTAACTGGGCACTTTTAGTCGTCAAAATGTCAAATTATTACCAGAGGGGTTTGCTAGCTTTGGCCTCTCCCTCTGTAAAGGTGCGCGATGCTCTGTGCTTCCGCCCGACCCCCGGTTCTTGTTTCACGTAACTGAAACTATGTACTACCGCATAATATCCGAAGTATCACACACACTGAACGACGTATTATGTCATTTACGTCCCCAATAGATCTTTTAAAGACTGCAAAAAAATCTTACTAAACGTTGTAAGTGACATAAGTCTTTTAGTAAAGTCTAAGTTTCAACAAAATGTAGATACATCTGCCTCAATCTTTAGGATATCTAAGGACTGGTAAGACATACAGATACGTCAATTAGACAGATTGATTCGTCTTCGAAAATGGATTAAAATGGTGTAGATAATTCAGTTTGGAAAAATATGTCAGTTACGTCAGTTAGAAAGGCAAGCGACGTAGGTACCTATTGCCTCACTACAACACGCTATTGGTACTTATCTAACAAACGATACAAAATTACAATGATTTATGCCCCAACTTCGGCCTTCATTTGTCAGTTTTCAGTGGTTAAAAACCGGTCAAGTGCGAGTCGGACCCGCGCACAAACGGCACCGTACCAAAAATAACAAAAAAACACTTTTTTTGTATGAGAGCTCCCCTTAATCCCCCTTTTTTCTGATTTGTTGGTATAGCAGCAAGAAATACATAATCTGTGAAAATTTCAGCTCTCTGCCTATGATGGTTTCTGAGATACAGCCTCGTGACGGACAGACAGACAGTCGGACGACAGTCTCATGAATAGGGTCCGGTTTTTAACCGACTTCAAAAAAAGGAGGAGGTTCTTAATTCGTATGTATGTTTTTTTTATGTATGTTAAGCTTAGACCATATAACACGGGACTAGCCTTTGCGAACCACCGCATACAAAAATATTCTGCCAGTTTTCATACAAGTGAAGGGGGAAACACAAAGACATATAAAATTTCATTGCATTTAAAAATGTAATAATCGACAAACGCGTAATGGCTGTTGTGTGTTAATTGTTATTGTACAGTCAACTACAATGTAATGTACTAGTTTAATCATATAAAATGATGTACTGATGTACAGGCTTTTCAATTTCATAAAGCCAAAAGACCAAATGGTCATGTGCAATGGCAGAAAACAATGCTTAAGTAAGGCGCATCCTGTGGTTAGATGATCTAAGATGTTAAGCGATATTTCCGTCAATTATAGACGGATTTCAAACATTTTTTTTACCCTTGGATACGGATCCCTAAAAATCAATGGGCTAAGTTTTGATCATGATATGCTTTAGCGAATTCGTGGGCACACTTGGAGCACGTCATATCAACCCTCGCTGCAGATACGGTTAAACATGCAACACAAATTATGGCTCAATTCCATTTTAGTGCCAATACTTTTTTAGGTGTTAAATTGTAGTTGCCACGCGATCATTTCAAGGTTAGCGAAGATGTTTGCAGTTGATGTGGAATGTTTAACTTTATTGAACAGTGTGTTGTCCTGCCAGAATATTTGCTTATGAGTTACATAATACATTTAGTTATTATTACTACGTACGTAGTACACTATAACTCAATATCGACCTACATGACCGGGGGCCTGAGGACGGTGAGAGGGTCGCTCACCGTCCTTACAGAAGTAGGCCCATGACGGCCCGTAGAAGCGGGATCACACCCGAAACCCCCCAAAGACGCGGGATAGCACCCGAACCGCCCCCTAGGCGAGGCCTCAGTGGCGGCCGTGTGTCTGTTGGGAGTCCTGGGACATCCTTCCGAGGGCTTACCCGGGGCTCACAACCATAGGCTGTTGGGCGTTACGTGAGGTTTTTTAGTCGGTAGGAGTCCGGCATAACATCCATGAGGATTTTCCCTCACGTAAAAAAAACCCCGTCCTTGTTAGAGGAGGTAAAAATGTGCATGGTTCGACAAAGAAACGATAATTTTGTAGTTTTTATAGACCGACTATAACCAAAAATAAAGTTGCTAAACGCGAGATTATTGACTAAATCGATAGGTACACAAGTTGCATGTTTTCAGGAAATATTCCTAAATTACAGCAAATTGCATAATGGCGAATGCAGTTTGAAACTAATATTTATTGAATCGTTTCAATGAAAAGTAAATTTATTTGACTGTCGTTGCGACGCAGCGATACTGCGATTGGGAACAGTTCATTACATGGTAATAGATAAATAAATAAATATAAATATTCTTAGACATTCTCACACAACATCATCTAGCCCAAACTAAGCTATTAGCTTGTGCTTTGGGATCTAGACGACTGATAGACATACTCATAAATTTCTAAATACATAGTACATATCATAAACTAGCGGAAGTCACGCGGTTTCACCCGCGTAGTTCCCGTTCCCGTGGGAATACGGAAATAAAATATACATGTTCACCGCAAAGAGTGTAGCTTTCCAACAGTGAAAGAATTTTTCAAATCGGTTAGTTTCGGAGCCTATTCGAAGCAAACAAACAATCAAATCTTTCCTCTTTATACCTAATATTACATTTCTAAATACATAGGTACATCCCTACTAATATTATAAATGCGAAAGTAACTCTGTCTGTCTGTCTGTCTATCTGTCTGTCTGTTACGCTTTCACGCCTAAACGGCTGGAGCGATTGAGATGAAATTTTGTATATATGTAGTTCGAGGCTCTGGGAAGGACAGAGGCTACTGTTTAACCGACTACGCAAAAGGAGGGTTATGATTTTACGTGATAACGACTTCTACGCGGTCGAAGCCGCGGGGAACAGCTAGTATTAATTGCACCCAGACACATATCAAATCAATATGCTCATGGCACAAAGAGATTTGTCCTGAGTGGGAATCGAACCCACGGGCCACGACCTCCGAATACGTAGTCAATTACTCTAGCCTCTGGACCACGAGGCCAGTCAAAAAGTCAAAATGGAAGATGGCTATTGGGCAAGATCATCAATGGTTTTCTTTAGTAGGTAGGTACAGCACAATACTTTTATTATTCGAACGGTATGCTGACATAGCTCGTAGCAAGCATATTACTAGTAAAAGTGGGCTGGTCACAGGTCCCATCTGTAGAAGAACTGATGGAGCAAACGAGTTCTGGAGTGGAGACCGCGACTTGGCAACGTACCGACGACCTGGAGAATGTCGAAGGTTGGGACTGGATGCGGAAGGCGCAAGACCGTGTGTAGTGGAGTAAATTGGGTGGGAGAGGCCTTTTTTAATTTAACGTGAGGGAAAATCTGCCGACTAAAAAACCTCACGTAACGCCCAACAGCCTATGGTTGGGAGCTCCGGGTAAGCCCTCGGAAGGATGTCCCAGAACAATTGGGATAGGCTTTCCAGGAGTGGATAGCCATAAGCTGATTTGATTAAAGTATTGGATACCCCTCTAAGAAAAAAAGCAGTTTTGCCAAAAATATACGACCATTCATTAGCTAAACAATATTGATGTATATTTATAACATTATCTAATCAAAAATCTATACCCCACATCCCCATAGAAATGCCATCGATTTAACATACCCATTCACGCAGTGTGTGTGTGTGTGGGTTAACATGTGTGTGTACAATTTACGTCATTGCACGCCCCATTGGCGTTTAAGGACGTGGCACAATGGATGTTGTCTATTGTATAGAATTGGCGGGTTGGGCAAAATTCTGTAGTTACCTTGGTGAAGAGGCACCCGAATATTTCGCTAATGAAAAATATCTAGGAGTTCTAGATCATTGGATTTGTATGGGATATTAATTCTATTAAGATTGACAAAAAGATGGACATAGAATAGAATTGACAATATTGATTACCAGGCTAATTATGCTCCCGGCTCTGCACGTGAAATTTTTGAATTGCCGTTACGCTCCAAACCAATTTTTCTACGTGCTGGATGCTATGCCGGACTCCTACTGACTAAAAACCACACGTATTCTACCTAACAGCCTACAGAGCCCCGAGTAAGCCCTCAGAAGGATACCCCAGGACTCCCAAACGCTCCATACCCATGTCCTTTAGTTAAACGGCCCCTACTCCGCACCTTTTTGTAGTCTGTGCGCCCAAAGGGTTTGACCAAACCAGGAACTGAACTTTATACGGCATATTGTGTCTATTAGGAGAGGAGCAACGGCACTTCCAGCTGGCCATAGGTCAAACCGGAATTGCATGAATGACAGTATTTTCTTTACCATGTGGAATTTACAACGTATGCCATTCAGGACTCGAACCGATTGAGACCACACAGTCCCTATCTATTCGTCTAGCTCCGGACATGCCGGGTGAAATCTCGGGAGGATGCCCCAGTATACCACTCTTCTATTACTTACCTAAAAATGAAGCTGCGAAATGTATCTACGCGCATACCTTCAGAACGGCTGGACCGATTTCGCTAATTGTTTTCAATTTGTGTTAGTTATGGCCAGGGCAATGTTTTTATCCAAAACAATGAAAAAATAATACAATTTTTTTTCGTATCTTTTATCTTATAACAGGTAGGCTTGATATGGCGGAACACAGTTTGCCGGGTCAGCTTAATGTGGCGGAACAAAGTCCGCCGGGTCAGCTAAATAAATAATGTACTCCGTTACTCTTTGATAATTTTTCAAATCAAATATCTACATAGATATATGACGAATACTCATACCTACCCTATTTTCTCATATGACCTTGTCATAGACAATTTCCGCAATTTTTCCTTTGGTACCGAACAATAATACGTCATCGGAACATTTCCCGCCAAAAGCGGATGTACCTACATTATGCAAATCCTGCTAATATTGGGGGTAGACACGAATGAGCGAGGACGTTGAAAGGGTGTGGAGCACAAATAATGTTTCTTGAGCCTCTTAAGCCTTCGATGAATGATGGGGAAGCTCACGCACTTTGAAAATATATTGTACCTACTCTACCTCATAATGGAGGCTATGTTTAAATAACCAACTTAAGGACAACTGTCAGAAGTCTTACGGACTGTGATGGCCCCCAATCGTTAGATGCGCCACGGCTTTTTATATGAAGCTCGCCAAATACATCAATTTGGCGAGCTTAATACAAAAAAAATAATATGCGTCAAAAATCACACAGTCGAGCCGTTTTATAAGGTTAGCTCAGTTAGATACTGTCCAGGGACATGAGTTATATTGCTCCTCACTAAAATAAACTAGGCGATTTTAAACGTGTCGGCGTCTTGTGTAGATAAAATTGTTATTCTTTATTGTATTACAAAACGACTGTAGCTAGACTATTCGAAAAGAGTGGCCGTGAGTTTTCTTGCCAGGTTCTTCCTCACAGGCTCTACCTATTGCATTGCGAATCTGGCAGTAAATGTACCTAAACGTAAAAGCAAAAATTTTGACATTCATAAGTGTTACTTGGTAACCTTAGTGAGATGAATTACAATACAATACAATAATTTATTTATGCATTAAAAATTTTTTACATTGAAGTTCTCAGTGTTACATTACTAAAAAATTTTTAACAAAAAAAAACCGACTTCAAACAAAAACTGAAAATTGAGAAATAAAATTAACTTAGCACAAAGAAATAGGTAGTATATTTAGTTTTATATCAGATATTATTGAATGTAATACTGAAATCGGCGCCAAGTAAAACTATAGGTTTAGGTAGATATTATTAATCTCTCATAGAGATATTGGCACCGACTTCAGTATTACAGTCAATAATATCTGATATAAAACTAAATATACTACCTATTTCTTTGTGCTAAGTTAATTTTATTTTTCAATTTTCAGTTTTTGTTTGAAGTCGGTTTTTTTTTGTTAAAATTTTTTTTTTTCATGATTTTCAGTGACGGGTAGACTGAAATTATATCTGTCTAGGGGTAATGTTCTCCCCAATACAAATTAATCAAGCCCAAACACAAGATAACTGCTGTAAATCGTTAAGGAATGCCCTCGGTTCGAGGGATTTCTTCGATTTCTCCAGGATCCCAGCATCCGATTCTGACTTCCTGTATATGGGACCACATGGGAAGCACCAGCTTTTAAACAAAAAAAGAATTTTCAAAATCGGTTAACTCCTTCTAGCGATTTGCCGGTAACAAACATAAAAAAAAAAAAAAAAAAAATACAGACGAATTGAGAACCTCCTCCTTTTTTGGAAGTCGGTTAAAAATAACAACAATTGTTTTGTATTTCACTTGAACAAAGAGATCAGCGTTGACGACTGTAGTAGTATTAAAACTGAGTCACAGTTCGTCAGCGTCCTCCACCCGGAGGAGATACATTTCAATTTAATATTACAAAGACAATATTATAAATAACAAAAAAATAAAAATAGAAATAACAACGTAAATTAGAAATGATAAATCTTTTTTGCTTTTTCTTTTGTAATTATGGTCTATCTATGAGTTCTTCAGTTTGTGTATAATTTAATGTTTTAAGCCAATCGTTAACAACAGACTTGCACCTTATTAGGGGTAAAGGATAAATATTAAGCCTTCTATTTATAGAATTATATAAGGAATTGGAAATGGCATAGAATTGGCGCCTAGCAAGAGCAGTCCTGTGAAGATCTATGGGAAAAATTCTAGTCTTGTTCCTCCGGAGAATAGGTTTAAAATAACTAGTTTTATGCTTACGCTGAATGGCACTTGTAATAAATAGCTTTCGAACTGTAAGCACGGAACTATCCCTGTATAAGAGTTCAGTGCTATATCTGCGAGGCTTTTTGAGCATAACTTTTAGTAAAGCTCTTTGAGCCCGTTCAAGTGGAAGCAGAATTGTAGAGCCACTCCCACCCCAGGCAACAATGCAATATTGCAGTAGGCTCTGGACAAGCGCATAATATACACATAGTAGAGTATTGAAATCAGCTGAGATTCGGAGTTTTCTAAAAATTGGTATAAGTTTCCTGAGTCTGCCAGTCAAGTGATTAATATACAATGACCAATTCAATGAGTTGTCCACTATAAGTCCCAAGTACTTTGTTGAATTAACGCGCGTCAAATCTGAACAACCGCAGTCGTCATCGCGCAAGTCACAAGTATGAACTTTTACTTAGTAAGTTGGCGGTGGCTGTGTGTCTGAGCGGAGAGCAAACGTAATATACATAGTTTTATCTATGTTCAGAGTTAAGAGATTTTTCCTGAGCCACCCTACCACCTCCCCAAGAGCAATCTCTGTGTATTTTTTACTTTCTTCCCAGTTGTTTCCGTGCACTATCAAGGCTGTGTCATCTGCATAGGTGATAATGTCACAGTTTGTTAATGACTTCATACACAAACCGTTGACATACACGAGAAAGAGGGTAGGTCCTAAGACACTGCCTTGAGGCACGCCAAACGATAGTAATGAATGTTTACTCATGCAATCACCAATTTTAACACACTGGGATCGGTTCGAGAGGTAGGATCGAAACATTTCGAGTGCCACACCACGGATACCTATCGCCTCCAATTTTCGGAGTAGAAGAGGGACAGAAACATTATCAAACGCCTTTGATAAGTCGAGGAAAACGCCAATAACCTTTGATGAACTATCAAGGTGTCTGGCAATACCCTCCGTTAGTGCCAAAGTTGCATCTTCTGTTGACTTACCTTTTACAAACCCATATTGGTTATTGGCTAAAATATTGTTTTTGAGTAAATATTTTAAAAGCCTACTATTCAATAACTTTTCCAGAACTTTAGAGATGACTGTAAGTACGGATATAGGTCTATAGTTTTCGATACTGCCTCTGTTCCCTTTCTTATAAATGGGGTAAACCAGTGCTCTTTTTAAATTATCTGAAAAAATCCCAGTGGTCAGGCCTAAGGTTACACATGTAAGTGAGTGGGGGAATCAGACTAGCCTTCGCAGCTTTTATCACTCGTGTTGGAATTCCATCGATACCCATAGCAGAATCACTGTTTAGACCTGATATTATAGCTTCAATCTCACTGCAATCCGTTTCAAACAAAGCCATAGAATCTCTAAGATATAGTGATTCACAGCAGTTGTCTAAATCAGTGGGTTGTTGAGATGTACTTCCTGATATTGAATTTGCCAATTTCGTGCCTATTTCCACAAAATAATCATTAACAATGTTCAAGGATTCATGCGGATCTTGAACAATATTCAATAAGGAATTTGATGGAGGTGTTTTTACTTTAAAGTTCGCAATTTTGTTTATGGTATTCCACATACCTTTGGGATTTTTTTCATTTTTTTCTAGTTCTGATTTCTCATAAGCTGACTTTAATTTTTTTAAAAGGTTGTTGCAGAAATTGCGATATCTTTTGTATGTAACTTGTAAAACAGCATTATTTATATCTTTTTTAGACTTCCTATGTAATTTGTCTCTATTTCTGATACATCTCAGCAACCCCGGTGTTATCCACGGCTTAATACAATGTTTTCGGTGCGTAATGGCTACTTGTTTGGTGTGTTCAGAAATAGCTGTCGAGATAATGGTTGCCAGAGAGTCCGCCGCAGCACTGGCGTCTGTTGTGGAGTAAACTGAGTAAAAATCGGTTTTCAACAGCTTTTGAATAAGAGATCGATAATCAATGTTCAAACGAGAAGTGTTTAGAATCTGCTTCTTTACTTTACAATGTAGGTTAAGTAAAATTGGGGCATGGTCAGTAATGAGAGAATTCAGTACATAAGTTTCCGAAAGCTTGTTTGATCTCAGCATTACATGATCAATACATTTCTTGAGGCGAGTAGGGAATACATGACCGGGCAATAATCCATGATAAGCCAATAGGTTCAAATATTTGTTAGTGTCTGAATCAGTTGTATTAGGGCATATATTTATATTTAAGTCACCGACGAGAATTAGCGACTCGACTGACTCCAGATTTGTGAGACAATTATCTAGACATTCTAGACTGTCACAAAACTTATCGATGCATTTGTATGAAGGTGATCGGTATACAGCAACAACTGCATATTTATTTGCATCTTGCAAAATGAGACAGCTACCTTCACAAAACAATGGTCGCACCAAAGTATGACTAATGTTGTTTTTTATATATACAATGACACCATCATTTTGATTAGCAAAATCAGAACAATAGGACATGTACCCCTCAATCTCAGGCAGAACTGGTGCTTTACTCGACCAGCACTCAGTCAACACAAGAATATCACATTGAATGCAGATTCTCACCAAAAGGACGGTCAATTCATTAAAATTGTGATTCACACTTCGAATATTCACGTGTAGAATTCTTAGGAATGATTGTGAGTGTTGAATGTGACCCACCAAGCTTTCTGGACTGCAAATCATGGACTTGGACACCTCATATGTGTCGATGTCGTCTGCTAAATTATTGAATAATAACACTTTAAAAAGATATTAGTGTGGGTCTTATCTAATATGATCAACAAGAGGGAGGTTATTTTTGGTAGACTATTAACGAAGGCAAAGTTACAACAATTTTGACTCATTTTGAATGTGTAGTCATGTTTATTGTCTGATGTTTGTGACTGTAGCGTTGTAAAATAGTAAATTAACAGTTTTTGTTTGACTTGGATATGAACCCCGTACTTCACTATTTGTGCTAGCGGTGCTTCCAATGTATAATAAAGGAACGCGCACTGGGTATAATTTGACAATAAATTAATAAAAACTGAAATGTAGAATGAACTTGTATTTAAGTCTGTCGTTGTAATGTGAACTAATAAATTAGAAACATGTGTATAATAAAATGTTTGCTTAAAATTGTGTAATTCATATAATTTTGATTGTTGTAATTCAATGTGAACCAATAAATTTGGAAAATGTATATAATAGTAGTAATTGCATACTATGTTAGGTAAATCAATTTCACGTAAAACGTGATTGCATTCGATTAATTTAACCGAATAAAGTGATTCGAGATTTGCGCATATCGAATAAAGATAATTTCATTTTCACTACTCTTTAATTCATCAGGTACAAGCGGGTTCTTCTTCTCTTAATAGATTTTGCCAATCTCCACTAGGATAGTAGATATAAATAAAATCCCTAATAGGCGATACACAGTCTCCAGTTTTCTACAAGCTGGTTGTTATAGAGCTGATGAATTCAAAAATTCAAATTATATTTATGTGAATAAATATAATTTCAATTTTTCATTATTGAATTCATGAGTTAAGACTACTATCAAAACTAATATCAATTAAAATCTGGATGCGGGCGGCACGAGCTGTATGTAACGTAGTGGCGATGTTTGATGGAGGCCTATGCCCAGTCGTGAGCAACAGACGATCATGTATAAAGATGAATTGCATACTAGGTTAAATCAATTTCACGTAAAACGTGATTGCATTCGATTAATTTCACCGAATAATGTGATTCGAGATTTGTGAATCTCGATTAATATCAGAACTTTTCTGATGAAATTAGGTAAGTCTTAAATAGGTGTAGCCTTAAAGGTGACCGGAAGGAATTACGAGAAATTGGCGACCGTGACAGGACACATAAAGAGCAATTGGTACACCATATATGATGATTAATCAAATTTATTTAGAAAAAGTCCTTAAGATAATAATTAATAGAAAACATAATTTTATTTCCATTGTTTTTATAAATTTTCTGTAATTTTTTTTCACTTCTGTTGAAACTACAGGACTGAAACTGTATTTTTAAAGTAAAGAATCCTCACGGATGGCATACCGTACTCAACCCGAGTAAAACTAATACCACTCGGTTCCTACTCATTCGTCCACCACCTTCCTCGGAAGATGTACCGGGATTTCCGTCAGACTTAGCTGCCAGCGAGACCAAAACTACTTATTTCACTTACCTCGCTCCCATCCTGCTGCGCGTTGCATTTGCTGATGTTAAGCGTGCCCGATATGAAGTCGTTTTGCACATCCACTACCAGGAACGCGCTGATCGGACGCACGATCTGGCACAATTAGAAACGAGAATGTCAATGAGGGTAATTTGATATTAAAGATTAAATTTCAAAACCCCCGAACCTAACAATGTTCTAGTAAGCCCAAACATGGTTTATACGTACATATGGTTACGCTTTTATCCCCGAAGGGGTAGGCAGATATGCCCACATATTATCTTTTTTAGAATGTGTCCCACGTAATAGGTTTTGAGCCGTATTGCCGTGTTGAAATGAAAAATTTTCAGAGCGCCTAAAAAGGCCTTCAACTTAGCTTAACGACTGCCATTTTGCTGGCAACCGCGGCCAACAACTTAACGTGCCTTCCGAAGCAAGGATATATCCTGTAATTATCTTAGGAGTTGGGTATCCTGCAGACTTGATGCATCAGCTAGTTCTAGTTCCAGGACAGAATGTCGTGGAAATACCATCAAAGTATAGTACTTTTGCCAAATTTATGATCAATCGGACTTGGATCAATGGATCTTAGTGAGATGGAGTTTTGAAAGACGCTTACTTAATGGGTGCCCACAAATAAGGGCAGATTACACTAAAAATAAAGTTTCTAGGTCTCAAGATTTCGGCTATGGGTACTCCGATCGTTTTATCAGCATAGATTATCGCGGCAACGCGATACGACGCGACGCGAAAATATCAAGTAATCGTTGTTGGGTATAGCGGCCTGCGTTGTCGCGTTAATACATGACTCGATATATTATTACGTATGTGTCGGATTGTCTCATAGCGTCGCGTTGCTACATGTCGCATCCCGTCGAAGGACGAGTAACCGACAATAGAAATTCTATCATATTAAGAGTCCATATGACGCCAAATAGACTATTACTTTGATCTACATCTCAGGACTCGTGAGGTCTGCTGAATTAAAATTTGAACACAGAAAACTTCAGTTCATGAACTAAAAACGCTCTAGGCTCGAAACACGATTAGGTACTGATAAAATCCTCGATAGATTTTTGGGTTGAAAATACCTCGATTTCGTGAAATTTTAAGCTAGATCTCGTATGTTATAAGTTGTTATTATAATATATAATATTTATAAGAAAGACAACAGTAAAATTCATTTGCTCTAGAGCATTTTTTCATTTTGGTTATAGTTTTTTTTATAATTAATTTATTTCGTTAAAAGCGCACAAACACCGATCGCATCTGTCTTTCTTGCACGCTAAAATGTATATCTTTTATCTTCTTTTAACAATTTGGCGTCTGGTAGGCTCTTAAAACATAGTGTCACAGGGTTGCCAGATGGTCTGGATTCGCCGGGATTGTTCCTACATTTCATTGGCGTCCCGACATCCCAAATCCCAACAACCATAACGCGGTCGAAGTTTAAATAAGCGCGCAAAATCCCCAACTAAGTGGTAGTCGGTCCTTTTCGAGGGAGGCCCACTTTCCTATTGGTAGTTTTTTATTTGCTTGACAAAATTGTAGTTTTCTAATCTGGCAAGACTTAACCAAGATTAAGTGTAGTAAGTTGTACAAAAGGAAGACAACTCACCACTTTAATCCAATGATTCCAGCAGAACGTGAATTCTTCTTTGTCAATGAACCCGTCGCCGTTCTTGTCGAAGACCTGGAAGATGTGGCGCGCCCTCTCCTCGGGTAGAGGGTAGATGTGACCCTTGTCGTTGCGGAACAGCGCCTTGCAGATCAGACGGAACTCCTCAAGGTTCAGCTTCCCGTCTCTGTGGGCAAAATAGTTATTAATTTAATAGTGGTACTGGCAATGTCCGCTGTTACTGACAACGCGCCTTCTGAACCACGAATAAATAAATGACACAAAGTGGTCACGTGGTCACCAAGGAACGGATAATGGCTAAAATTGCGTATTGCAGTAAATAAAATATGTATAACTAGCGGACGGTTTCACCCGCGGCTTCACCTGCATAGCTCCCGTTCCCGTGGGAATACGGGAATAAAATATAGCCTATGTTCACCAGGAAGGTGTAGCTTCCTGCGGCTGAAAGTGTTCATTAGAAGAATTTTTCAAATCGGTCCAGTAGTTCCGGAGCCTATTCGATGCAAACAAACAAACAATCAAATCTTTCCTCTTTATAATATTAGGTAGTACCTACAGAAGTATAGAAAATACTTTAAAGATCGCAGTTCTTTTTCCTACTATTATGATTTCTCTTCACTCTTAAGAATCCTCGATATTGAGACCTTTGGCAAGCCACGCACGCATCATGTCCTGGGATATCCTTCCGAAAGCTTACCCGGGGCTCCCAACCGTAGGCTGTTAGGTAGGATACGTGTGGTTTTTAGTCGGTAGGAGTCGTTAAAAAAAAGCCACGTATCATCGTCAACATTTCTACAACGTTAAGTCATGAAACAGGGTCCTTGATGACAAACGAATTAGGTCGCTCCACGCCATTATTTTTTGCAGGACAGGTAATCAGACCGAGCGACATTTCCACCGACTTTTTGCGAGACTTTTTTTTTTTTTATACTACTTAGGTGGCAGACAAGCTTACGGCCCACCGGAAGGTTGGTAACCGTAGCCTATAGACGTTAGCAACACCAGAGGCGCTACACACGCGCTGCCGACCCGGGCGCAGGTTGTGACGACCCACAGTTGAAATTTTTCAAGCCGCCCGTAAGGCCTTCAACTTGGCTTAACGACTGTCATTTTACTGACAACCGGGACCAACGGCTTATCGTGCCTTCCGAAGCACGGAAACGCTCGTAAATAAATGTCACAAAGTGGTTCACGTGGTGGTCACCCATCCATATCCGGCCATAGTAAATGTTGCTTACTGCAGTGATCGTTTACAGAACACTGAGTCCGCGGGGCCACGAGCGCTTCAAAGTGTGCGTTATTTGCAATAAATAAGTACATACGTAGATTCTATTTTATTTATCTTCCTCTCAACTCAGCAGGAGTGTAGTACGAGTTACAAATTTCCACAGTTCATGGTGACGACTTTCGGAGAGGTGGGTTTGTTTGTATGCCACCTTCCTGGTACAAAATGACCTATCAAAAAAAGTCGCGTTAACCACACCATTTGTAATTAGAAAATGGCTGCGCTGATTTTGTTGACGCGTACACGACAAACTTTAGTACATCGACTTTTATGACGATTTGAATAGACGCTATTATTACATGGCTTATAAGCAGTTTTATTCTTACAACTTTTTTCTCTTTTAGTGTGTTCATTCATTTTTAAGGGTTTTTAACATGAGGGTCAACTGTCTTTCCAGCAGCTGGTTCTAATTTTTAAACCTTTCATTGCACTTTTCAGCAACTCAGCCCAAGGTTTGCTGGAAGACAATTCTGAGTTAAGCTTGCCTTTTTACAGAACTATGTATATTAACTTTTTTTTTTATATACTGACACTATTTTTTAAAGTTTGTTAACACTTTAAAAAAAATGTTCCTAATTTGAGCTAAGGAATGTTTTTTAAAATAAATAAGTACCTAAAATTTCAATAATTCTGTTATGAAATGAAATCCCATCCTTCAATGTTCTTATATTCAGATTCATTTAATTCAATTTTCCTTGTACTTTATACCTTTTATTGCATGTGGAAATCCCTCCTGTCCGACTCTTATCAACTAAATTAACATATTGCCCTAGTACTGCCTACACCCTAGAGTGTAACGACAATGTTCGCAGGTGTTTTTTTTTAACGTGAGGGAAAATCCTCACGTAACGCCCAACACCCTATGGTTGGGAGCCCTGGGTAAGCCCTCGTAGGGATGTCCCAGGACTCCCAACAGACCCACAGCCGCCACTGCGGCCTCGCCTAGGGGGTGGTTCGGGTGCTATCCGGCGTCTTTGGGGGGGTTTCGGGTGTGATCCCGCTTCTAAGGGGAGGCGTGCGTGAATCCCTCACGTCACGCTGCCGTCATGGGATGTTCCCAGATAGTACTGCATACCTTGCTTGCAATATTTTATGATACTGTGGCAATAGGAAGTCAACCTAAGGAAGTAATATTACACACACACATATGGTCACGTCTTTATCCCCGAAGGGATAGGATGCCCACAGATTTTACCTTTTTTTTAGAATTTGTCGTGTTCAGATGGACAGGTGCAGGTTGTGACTGCCCGCTCTTAAAATTTTTCAAGCCCCCTAAAAAGGCCTTTAACTTGGCTTAACAACTGTGGTCACATGGATGGTCACCCATCCAAGGTCTGGCCATAGTGAAAGTTGCTTACTGCAGTGATCGTTTACAGAATACTGAGTCTGCGGGGCACGAGAATTACATAATTATGAAAATTAACATTTCAAGATAAATTGCATTTGTCAATGGCTCAAATGTAAAGTCAAAATTGCTTTAAATAGTTAAAGAAGGCTAGGGCAACCAGGACTAATGTTTGTACGATGATTTTCAATTCTACTGCACATAATTTAATTTTATTAATTAAATAAATATTTAGGCACAGATTATCTGACACTGTGCCATCTAATCTAAATTAAGCTAATATAAATTTGTGCTATGGGATCTAAACAGCCAATCAAATTAAACTGGAGGCCTTGATTTGTTTCTGGCAGATGGAGAATGGTGCTACACTATATTTTATTCCTTTTAAACATGCCTGAATTTGTGAAAAAGAGTATTGAACAATGAATATTTACTAATGATTATGTATATTGGTGGGCAGCCCTATGTTTCCTTGTATGAGTCTATGCCAGCTTAGTATTAAAAAAAATGAAATTTAAATTCTGACTAGTCAATTTTCAAACATGTGTAATTTGCATATTTCAATTATGTTCAATATTTATAAGGCATCTAAATGACATATTGGAAACTTAGTACAGTAATTAAATACAGTTATAAAAAAAACAATCTCTATCCACTAGAAAATTAATATAAGAACAGTTAGAAACTTGTAAACAAAAAGTTAACTTATATGATCAAAGAAACTTCAGAAGAAAAAAAATATCGATCAAACTGCGACGTATATCACTCCCATGGAATTTCTGTACTTGTTTAAAATATTTTACTAACTGAAACTACTGTAAACTTTAATTAAAACATACCCATCTTTATCGAAAGTTTCATAACAAGCGTCCATATCGCTGCAATCGAACTCGTCGACTGGAGAACCGTTGCTAACGTCCAACATTGGTGGTTGGATCGAAATGAACCGAAATTCATCGTGACACCGGCTTTTAAACACATCGAGCATGACTACAAAAGTATAGTTAACCCTGTTGACCTATAATATAAACAGGAAGATTTTACAACAATAATGACTCGCAAGACCAAATTTTTTAATACTAATTCATAGCCAGTTGTCTAATAATACCTTAAAAAGCACTGTAAGGAGTTATTGATACGAATTTTCTTGTGAAAATATTCTAAAAGTATCGTAACTTGATTATCACAATTATTTTCAAAATTTCACAATCGCTGAGTTGTCTTAATTGTCACTAGTCACTATTGTCATTTGTCAGTGTCAGTCAGCTATCATATTAGTAAGTTTAGTTATTGCTGGAAATCCGAATGCAGAGTAACCTTCGATGAAAGATTCCCTTTCATTCGATCGTAGACTCCCTGTGGTACTACTACTGGTAGCAGTTTTACCCGTGACCAGTGCTACTATTGGATCAAAAATAAATAAAGATCGGTAAAAACAAAAGTAGATCGGTGAAAACAAATGCAGATCTGTAAAAACAATTGAAGTTGGATCGTATCCATAGAAGCTCGCGGGCTCCTTTTGCGGCATGTCTTTGGCTAGGCTTTATCTACTACGTTACGATGTTTTAATACCTCCATACATGTAACACGTTTTCTCATATTAAATCGTAACATTAACTATATTACTTTTGAATTAATAACTCAGCTGTTGTTAACACCATACAGCTGCACACTTTTCTTCAATAACATAGGATGATTCTTCTTACCTATCCATCTAGCCGCCACAAAGACGAGCACTGTTACACTTTTCATGTGTTAACAGAAAAATGATAATGATTTGAACATTCAAAGACGTACTTTGGAAGTCATACATTTTATGACACGATAATGGATGATGGCCTACAGAGGAGGGTACTATCGGAGGGACAGTGAAAAGACAGTTGAATATGTCGGAAAACTGTCCCTAAAGTGACGATCTGGCATAACTTTACAAAAAGATCGCTTTTCTGAAAGAAGACTAACTTTAACTTTGGTTTGTACTTGACTTTTTATGGACTTGGAGGACGAGGATTGTGACATTATTAATGTGAAGAAATATGGAATGGCTTATGATAAGATAAGATAAGATAATAATTTATTTGCTAAACATGAGTACGCACACATATGTATGTATACAAGATGAAAGAAAAAGAAATACAAAGATCAGTCATGTTTTGCCTGTAAGGCATGCAAATGTTTGAGCATGCATGACAAAAATTACAATATATGGTCGAAGTAACCAAAGCCAGTATGAATAATTAAAAAAATATTTAAAAAATCATTTAAAAAATGATATGTCACTACTGTCAATCTATCTGTCGCGCGCGTGCGAGCGAGCGCCATTAAAGGATTTTCATTTCATTTGAGTAGGTACATGTTATTAATCTAAATTGGCTAAATATCGTTCGTATCGAATTTCGCTGTGTTTACAGTTTTGTTGGTTTACAGAGTTATGTCATGGCGACAGCATTGCCATAAACATTATTAGTTCATTGTACTTACTATTGTTATTATTTGTTGATCTGTTACCGCCAGTTCTCAAACATGGTTATAGAAAAAGTTCACGGTCTTCAAGCGACCGCTATGAGTTTAAATGAACGGTTCACACTCTTGGCAAATACTACGCCTGATCGTGTAATGCGACAACAACAGCAGCGCAGACGCAATTCTTTTGGTAACGCACGAGCTCAAAATTTCAATTTCTGTAACCCTAACCGCTTGTTGGTTGAACAGGTTGCCCGGCAATTAGAGTTGCAGGCGAAACGGGTAAGAATTACTATTAACATCCTATTAAGTTCAAATATAACCGGCTGATACATGTCAGTACAGCATCCTTGGAGGTTATTTACAATGTTTTGGTCTAGCATTATTAATATGTTAACATTATAATTGTGGTTATGTCAATATACTACTTAACGAAGATGAACATGATTCTGGTCTTTACGAATGCATAAATGAGAGTACAAAAATAAAGCTTTGAACCCTGTTATTGTTTTAATACTAATATTAGTTGTAAGGTAAGAAATTCTGTATCCATGGCACTTTTTATGCTAATCTAGGGTCTATCTGACACTGTGTGCTGTAGCTTGTATATAAACTGGAACAGCTAGTTCCACACATTATCAGGTATTGTCGGAAAAAGAAAGAAAAAAGAAAAAATGATTGATTTGTGGGTTCTTTTATTGGGTTCATATTAATTCCGATAAATTCATAAAATGCTGTGATGTTTACGTCCAGAGATGTTCTTGCTTGCTTTATCTGTAACAAATGAAATAAAGGCTCAACTTTAGATTGTCTGACTTGGAGTTTGGGGTTCATATTTTTTTTACACAAAGCTAATATTATTAGAAACCTCCACTCGAAGTTTTAACTTGCGGAAATTAATGGTTAACGAGAAAAAAAATAATGAAAATCATTAAAATTCACCAATAATTTGTCACTTTTCACCACAGAATACATACACTCTCAATGCTTTTGACATTCGGCTCGTCACTATACGTTTCGTTTTCCGTAAGGTTAAAGCACAACAATGTTTTACTTCATTTAATAACTAAATAAATAATTATATTTAGTAACAAAGTAAAATTTTATGCATATTTTATAATATTACGTATATTTTGCTGATATAAATGAATGCTATTACTTAAATGTATTCTGACAATAATTTACTGACTATTGCCGCTATGTAAAACTAAACGTAAAACGTCGTCGACGCGCTGTCACTGTTACTTTCTGACAGTTATTTTTTTTGTAATATATATTTTACGGCCTTCGGCTTCAGCCTTTTAGCCAACTATTGTTGATTATCTCTATGCACATATTATGGTTAGGTTAGGTTGGAACTGTGACCATTGACGCGCGAAGGCGAGCGAGCGAAGCGATCGTGCCGCGGCAGCGGCCGCCGAGCGCTTTATAATATTATTTTAACAATTTCGACCTTTATATCGATGTCAACACAAGACAATGCGAAAGTTAGGTTAGGATTTAAAAAAAATCATAACTCAAAAAGGGGGGGCTTCCGCAACCTTTCCTTCAGGGGGGGGGTTCTACAACCCCCCCTCCCCCCTTTCCGCCCCCTCCCGCCCCTTAAATCGTGGGACGACAATCCGAAGTCCTACCGAAATAAACGTCGGAAAAAGAAAGAGAAAAGAAAAAATTATTGATTTGTGGGTTCTTTTATTGGGTTCATATTAATTCCGATGAATTCATAAAATGCTGTGCTGTTTACGTCCAGAGATGTTCTTGCTTGCTTTATCTGTAACAAATGAAATAAACGTTATTCTCAAAGAGAATAGCTAGCATTCCTATACATATCAAAAGTACAACAATGTTGGATCCAACACCTAGATGCTGTAAATCTCATGTTCACAGCCATAGACATATAACACGTTATAACACAGAGGTAGGCCGCCGGGTGATACGATAACTACATTGACTCCCAACTCTAGGATCATCAAACATCAGTGGCCCACACAGAGCATCGCAGCTCTAGTAACATCTAAAATCATTGACTCGTTACATCAAATATCATTGACCAGTTCTAGGACCATCAAATGTAGGTATACAGGGTCGGCTCACTTACTCATGCGTGACACTCATGACAACAATAGTTTTATCTATTACAGGGGTGAGTAATAACATGTAAAAGGAATACCAGCCTTCGTAGATGTGCTATCAGACTTCGCACACGCGATACAGGATAAACTTGACCGTACACATAAACCTTGCGTCTTTATAATATTTGACCAACTAAATGACGTGCAAAGAAAATTATCCATTTGACATTAGAAACGGAACCATATTCAAATTTAGATAAAAAACAAATAGACCGACGCGATATTACCATGGAGTATGTACCTCCAGTAGCAATCTTCTTGGAGTATAACTTCAGAACTTCACAAGATTATCAGATCTTCGCGACATTCCCCACAAAGGAAAAAGAGAATGAAAAGCTAGAATTTAGTATTCGCAAGATTGGCAAATCGTCGCGACAGGTATACTGGGTGTATGGCTGTTCTAAAGTTTTGCTGATATCTTAAGCGAGCACTAAAAACTTTCTTGGAAGCAATACATCTTCGTTCAGGGAGTTAAGCCAGTAGTTGCCCCCATCTATACTTATATTATAAAGAGGAAAGATTTGACTGTTTGTTTGCATTGAATAGGCTCCGAAACTACTGGACGGATTTTAAAAAATTCTTTCTGTTGGGAAGATACACTCTTTGCTGTGAACTTAGGCTATATTTTATTCCCATATTCCCGCCGGATCGGGAACTATGCGGGTGAAACCGAATGACGTCCTCTAGTAAATAATAAAATAGCTGCCTCTAACAATAAAAATAAATCTTATAGGCTCCAAACCTTGAATTTGAAACCTGTGTATCAATGAAATAATAACCTGGAAGATCCTGCAGTGACAAAGGTTTACCTTCTCAAATATCGCCTAAAATAGGCCTGTTTGAACCTCAAAAGTAGTACATAAGTCAATGATAGCTCTACAGTTAACTGTTGGAATTTCCAAAATTTGTGATTGTATTTATTATTACTATCCTTAAACAAACAAGCAGGCAGTTGAAAAACAACTGATGAGCCCGTATCTTGCTACTGCCCACTAATTTCCACAATAGGTATTCGATATAATTGCGCACTGCTTTGTCGCGTGTAAGCTGCCGGTGGATGTGATCTCAGCAACGTTTGATGCTGAGATCACATCCACCGGCAGCTTATTCCACTCCCTGACAACTTGGTTGGTCAAGAAGTGCTTATGAGTGTTATTGTGCGACTAAGCAGTGCGCAATTTAAACTTGTGGCCTCTGGTATGGGAATTGTCATGACATTTCATGCATTTTGTATTCTTTCTTATATACTTTTTAGCACATTTATTTATTGGACGTACATAAATGCTTTTATTACGTGTGTTGTGCCTAAACGACAAAGAGAAAAGCTTTCATTATCATCATTGCATTATTTCTTATATATTCCAGGCTCTTAAACAACGCTTGGGTAATCCACAGCAAGGACTACGAAGGTTCGGCAGTGAAGGCAACCTATCAAGGCTGCAGCGATCAAACAGTTTTGGAAATCTTAGTCAACAGAGTGTTAAAAGCAGGGTTTCATGGAGAAATAATGGAAACCTCAAGTGAGTTTGTATTTTAGATATGTTTAGAGAAATATTTTACTAATTATATTTAGGGAAAATAATTCCATTATTGACCATAATGCTATGTCTTCAACATTTTCTATTACTACTATGCCCCTTTGGGTTGTAGCAGGTTTATTAATATAAGAAAATTTTTTGAAAATGTTTAGTGATTTTGGAATTTGCTGTTTAAATTTCTCTAAAAAATAGAAGTAGAGATTTGCATAATGTAAAGTAATTGAACACAGAAAATTTTGCATTTTACAGTAGGTCAGCATCATTCAGCAATTTGACAAATGCAACGTGGAGAGGGTTCCGCAGGCGTGGTCCACAGAGAATGAGGGGGCGAGTCAGGTAAATATTGTCTTATAATTGCTTAGCTATTGCAGTAGCTGCACTTGCATTGATGATATTCACATTTTTCTTATATAATTGCCAAAAAAAGACCTTTATACTATTTATTTGATTTTCGAGACAGTACATACCACTTTGTTCTAATTTTTAATCTTTCATTATTAATTGGCGAGGTTTATAATAATAAATATTGTGGAATAGTACAAGTGTCGTATTAAATCTTAGATCATCTAACCACAGGATGCGCCTTACTTAAGCATTGTTTTCTGCCATTGCACATGACCATTTGGTCTTTTGGCTTTATGAAAAGCCTGTACATCAGACATCATTTTATATGATTAAACTAGTACATTACATTGTAGTTGACTGTACAATAACAATTAACACACAACAGCCATTACGCATTTGTCGATTAATACATTTTTAAATGCAATGAAATTTTATTTGTCTTTGTGTTTCCCCCTTCACTTGTATGAAAACTGGCAGAATATTTTTGTATGCGGTGGTTCGCAAAGGCTAGTCCCGTGTTATATGGTCTAAGTATTAAATATATGTCCAGCGAGTTCCACTAAGTGCCATCAATCAATAGTACAAATAAAAAAATATATCTAGACACGCGGGGGCGTGTCGAGCCAAGTTCTAGCATATATTACATTTGATTGCCTCTGGACGCATTCGGTAGTGATACCGTCTGCCGCGCTAAAGTCCTGTGTTCCATTCTCGGGTTGGTCCAAATATTTGTGTTGTTTCTATGTATAATAAATGTAGGTATATATTTAGAAGTATATAAGTATGTATATCAGTCGTATAGATCCCATAGCAAAAGCTTATACTAGCTTAATTTGGGCTAGACGATGTTGTATAAGAATTTCCACACGTATAATAGTTATTTATGATACAAGTGAGGTATGTTGGTCATTACACTCGAGGTGATATTGCACAGCCCGAGCCGTAGGCGAGGGTTGTAAGGAAACCGAGAGTGTAATGACCAAACCTCACGTGTGTCATACGACGTTTTTCAACACACTTACGAATAAAAAACAAATTTTATAATTATTCGTAGGTACATACCTACTCAACTATACAGCACCACAGTTATAAAGTTTGTTAAAAAATGGCGCGCTCCACGCTGATATTTTTTCTGCGCGCGGAATAGCTGTTGGAGCGTAGGCACGAGCAATTACACTAAACTGCCAAAACGCAAAATGTAAAAAATTTAAATTTTTATGTATTTATAAATTAGTTTCACGTTGAATTATTAATTAAAGTAAATAATTTGTTGAAAATTTATCATATTCAAGGTGGTACACTTCTTATTTTTTACAAAAATAATGTTATTGTTAGGCATAATGTTGAAACGAAACGTATCTAAGTCAAAACTTTTTTCGAGATTTAAAAATAAAACTATAACCCAGTTAAGTTAAGAACTAATAGAATGCATAGATAATATCTTTCAGCTAGGTACAAACTTAATTTGATGGAGTATAAATTAAAACACTAGTGTGATAAGGAAAAATAAAGCACAAGTGTTTAATACCATGGTTTATGAGTGTAAAAGCCATGTGTTAAAAACCACTTTATGAGCAAGGGTGTTGAAAAATATTAATTGCAATTTCTTATACTATAGTCTGTCTAACTGTTTATATACTTTTGATTTTATTATATTATTTTGGTTCTTTAATGGTAATAAACATAGACAAATATGTTGAGGCAGTTTTATATTTCTTTTACTGTATATTTCGAAGTTCCCTTTTCCAAATAACAAATAATGGAACAGATAGGCCGCTGCCAAAAGTAAAATAAACGGTTGTACAGACTATAAGCACAAATTAGAGATAGTACAGATGGAAAACTCATGTATGTACTTTTTTTCACACCTACCCTCTGCTACACACACTCGCGCACAAATCTGTATCAAAAATTCGGTTGAGACAGCTTGACCTCGTGTCTGTGAATGAGTTGTCTATGTGTGCGTAGCCTCTGTGAATGAGTTGTCTATGTGTGCGTAGCTGTCTGTGAATGAGTTGTCTATGTGTGCGTAGTGTCTGTGAATGAGTTGTCTATGTGTGCGTAGTGTCTGTGAATGAGTTGTCTATGTGTGCGTAGCCTCTGTGAATGTGTTGCCTATGTGTGTCTATGTGTGCGTAGCCTCTGTGAATGAGTTGTCTATGTGTGCGTAGCTGTCTGTGAATGAGTTGTCTATGTGTGCGTAGTGTCTGTGAATGAGTTGTCTATGTGTGCGTAGTGTCTGTGAATGAGTTGTCTATGTGTGCGTAGCCTCTGTGAATGTGTTGCCTATGTGTGTCTATGTGTGCGTAGCCTCTGTGAATGAGTTGTCTATACATGTGTGCGTAGCTGTCTGTGAATGGGTTGTCTATGTGTGCGTAGTGTCTGTGAATGAGTTGTCTATGTGTGCGTAGTGTCTGTGAATGAGTTGTCTATGTGTGCGTAGTGTCTGTGAATGAGTAGTCTATGTGTCCGTAGTGTCTTTGAATGAGTTGTCTGTGTGCGTAGCCTCTGTGAATGAGTTGTCTATGTGTGCGTAGCCTTAGCGAATTTAGTATGTAGGTTTCCATCTGTAGTACCTATCTCTAATTTGTGGTATAATCAACCGTACATTCGCCAGGGGTCGCGGTGGTCGAGGTGGTCGAGGCCGGGGCGTAGGCCGCGTGTCCCGGCCGCAGTACCGCGCGCCACAGAGCCGCCCTCAGAGGGCGCAGGTGGCGAGGCGGGGCGGCCGGGGGACTCGCGGGAGAGGTAACTATGGTTTTAAACTATCTAGTTTGCGGTGCTTGCTGCTTCCCCTCTATGAAATTCTATTCCTATCCCCAATTCAACACATTCCCGGGATGAAAAGTACTGTATGTGTTATTACAGGCTATATAATATCCGTGTACCAAATTTTAGCCAAATCTGTTCAGCCTCATCTCAAGGTACCTAAACCTTCTTGCATGGGTCGCAAGTCCCAGACACCCTCACAGTGTATCCCTCTGTACCACGCTATGGACCTGGCGTCCGTACGGTGAAGCCGTGGAATGCTGAGGAAACTGTCTCTTTTATAATATGTGATGTCACCCGCGTAGCTCCCATTCCTGTGGGAATAGGGATACTATAGCTTCCCAACAGTGAAAATATTTTTCGAATTGGTTCAGTAGTTTCGAAGCCTATTCGATGCAAAGAAACAATCAAACCCTTTCTTTAGAATATAAATATAGACTAGATTCCCAGCATGAAAAAGACACTGCCTCTGGCTTAAAGTACCAATTTTGAGGCTTACCCTGGACCAGCCATGAGCAGTGGTAGGGAAACATGTGGTTTTAGTTGGGCATAGTTTTCATGATGGATTACCAAATTTCAGCCAGATCCGTTCAACCATTAGAGCATGATTGAGTGACAAAACATCCAGACACATCAATGGTGTCCATACTCACAAACTTTCACTTTTATAATATTAATCATGTGACTATAAAGTTAAAGAATAATATTCAGTAGATCCAGATGTCACCGCCTACAACCTCACAACTACCTTTTTATAATATTACTAGTGTACGTCACACGGTTTCACCCACGTAGTTCCCGTTCCCGTAGGAATACGGGAATAAAATATAGCCTATGTTCACCGCAAAGAGTGCAGCTTCCCAACGGTGAAAGAATTTTTCAAATTGGTCCAGTAGTTCCGGAGCCTATTCGATGCAAACAAACATACAATCAAATCTTTCCTCTTTATAATATTAGTATAGATTAGCAAAAGTCACGCGGTTTCACTTGCGTAGCTCCCCGTCCTTTGGGTTTACGGGAATCAAGTAGCTTGCCAGCAGTGAAAGAGTTTTTCAAATCCGTTTCATAGTTTCAGAAGCGCTCGTGGCCCCGCGACCTCGGTGTTCTGTAAACGATCACTGCAGTAAGCAACAATTACTATGGCTGGACATTTATGGGGATCTACCACATGACCACTTTGTGACATTTATTTGCAAGCGTTTCCGTGCTTCGGAAGGCACGTTAAGCCGTTGGTCTCAGTTGCCAATATAATGGCAGTCGTTGATTCAAGTTGAAATCCTAATGTGCGTCTTGAAAATATCAACAGCAGGCAGTCACAACCTGCGCCTGTCCTTAATCAACACGACATACGGCTCACCACCTATTACGTGGGACAAAATCTAAAAAGTTGAAATGTGGTCATATAATATGCCTTTGCCTACCCCTTCAAGGATAAAAGCGTGAACATATGTATGTGTATTTACATTAAATTATTATTCACAGGAGGTGTAACCCGACCAAAGCAAAAAAAACCGATCTCCAAAGAGGAGCTAGACAGACAACTAGATCAATACATGGCCGGCACTAAAGCAGCGTTGGACATCGAACTAGACAACTATATGAAAACAGCAATGGAAATGGAAATATAGCGAAGACACCATGTCATAGTCGTTTACCGTGTGTATTCATTTTTCATATCAATTTGTTAATTTTTTTGAGTTGCTCGAATAGTGATTTAGTGCTGTGGTTAAATTTGTAGCCCAATGCTACATGGTAGAGTTTTTTATGGTTTACAACCAATTCCGGTTTCGGAATTAAACCGGAAGTGAGTCCGGACAACCCTAGTTTGCTAAGACTGAGCGCACATTAGAAACACGACTATTTTCAGACAGACTCTTACTTTATAACGAAAATCCAATCCGTCCGATTTATTGGCGTAAAAGTCGACTGCTGATTATCGGATTTGGGCGGTAAAACAATTTTGTTATGCAGTTTCATTTGTTAAGAAAGCAGTAGTCTGTTTGGAAATAGTTTTCTCCCCAGTCTGCGCTCTTTCCACCGCTGAGTATTTTTGATACAAGATCTAAAACAGAAAATATCCAATTAGTACCTATCCAAACAATGCATATTTTTGATATAAGATGTAAAATATAAGGTTATCACTTCCGGTCTTAATTCGGAAAACCGGAAGTGCGTCAAATAAGATACTGTACACAAAACATTATGTGTCATTTAAAATATTTAGCTAATACCACAGGGCCGAAACTCCATACAAATGATTCGTCTTCAATTCTATCACCTACACTAAATACACGTTATGTTTGTACAGAGTTTGAATGTGTGTGTGACCACTGAGGTTAAGCAAACCTTCCGTCAAGACAACCTCCAACTATATGACGCGTGTGGCGGGGGTGGGGAAGCTTGCTCAGTGGGAGGCAGGGAGTTGCCTATCTGTATGTAATACCACAAATTGGAAATAGTACTGATGGAAACCTACATACTAAATTCGCAGAGTCTACGCACACATAGACAACTCATTCACAGACGCGAGGTCAGGCTGTCTCAACTGAATTTTCGATACTGATTTGTGCGCGAGTGTGTGTACCAGAGGGTAGGTGTGAAAAAAAAATACATACATGAGTTTTCCATCAGTACTATCTCTAAATTGTGGTTATACTATTATATTACCTCTGCTAATACGAGCAGTTCAGGATTGTGAATGGCTATAAGCCGTTCTCCGACCTGAGTTTATTTTCTTTATATTTTTTTACTCGTTCAACTTAAATAGACACTATCTTAATCCATACTAATGTTGTGAATTGGAAAATATTTTTGTTTATTTTTTCTTTTTTTAAGGGTGGATTCGACCAAAATCGAAGTAAGACTATACTAGAGAACTTGTAGAATTTGTACTGAAGTATTACTTCTTCATATACATACTATGGTTACCATAGTAATGTCTACTTCAATATGGTTATCGTAGTTACGTCTACTTCAGTGTGGTTACCATAGTTACGTCTACTTCAGTGTGGTTACCAGTATGGTTACCATGGTTACGTCTACTTTGTATGGTTACCATGGTTACGTCTACTTCAGTTTGGTTACCATAGTTACGTCTACTTTAGTGTGGTTACCATAGTTATGTCTACTTCAGTGTGGTTACCATAGTTACCTCTACTTCATTATGGTTACCATAGTTACGTCTACTTCAGTGTGGTTACCATAGTTACGTCTACTTCAGTGTGGTTACCATAGGTACGTCTACTTCAGTGTGGTTACCATAGTTAGCACTACTTCATTATGGTTACCTTAGTTACGTCGACTTCAGTATGGTTACCATGGTTACGTCTACTTCAGTATGGTTACCATAGTTACGTCTACTTCAGTATGGTTACCATAGTTACGTTGTGTCTTTTAGCCCCTCCCTATAAAATAGAGTGCAGAGGGGCTTATGACGAGACTTTGTCTGTAGTCTGTGACTGTCGCATTAAACTACTTCACTAGGACACGTGGATCATCTGTTCAAAGTTTGAAATAAAACAAAAATGACAACGTCAATCAGATTGAACTTTCACTTTCACAATAAACGTGTTAGAGAGGGGCAGTCTGGTGAGAACGATCTCACGGCTTTCTTGTTAGTTGTTGGTAAAACGAAAAATCAGTTTACTTTTAGATGAAGTGCAAATTATTCTCTAGTATAGTCTTACTCCGATTTTGGTCATATCCGTCGTAAGTATACTATAGATTGTTATTACTCTTAGGGGAGAAAAGTAACTACTTTTTATCCCAGATAACACGTTATTTCAACAAAAAGACGTATGTGTGTTGAATGAAACCAAATTACTGCGAGCAAAGCCGCGACTTTAGACTAGTTGTAAATAAGATTTAGAGCGAATAGTTTTATGATTGCTTCATCTTAGAATTTTGAGCAGTAATTTCATTTTTCACCCATCCTGACAGAGATATCTCAAAAAGAGCTTGACAAAAAATTATGGCGAAGGATGTATAATAGAAAAATCGTTTATTTCAAGTCTTGTTTAATAACTCTTTCATTTAATTATAAGATTTACAACAATCAAAAAAATCCCTTTTGAGCGAAGTAACTAAATTGCACGATGCCACCGTTGCATAACTACCTAAAACGCGAAGAACCTGAAACTCGAAGTACCTAAATTGCACGATGCCTAAAAACTTAATTTGCCTACAATGTACTTTGGCAACAATTTTTAATGCCTAAGAATGGAAATGCCTAAAATGAAGATTGCCAGCGCAATACAAGGTACGGGGCATTCATTTGATTGGTATTCAATGATAATGAGTTTGAAGTGTTCCAGTAATAAAGTAATTAAGACTAAAGAGTCGGAATATGTGTCATATTTTAGCAAATAGATTTTTGATGTATAAATGAATGAACTAGCACCGGCGTTATACTTTGTAGACATTAAACAACATAGGCATTTTGCTTCGTAGGCATTAAAACCCTATAGACATTAAAGCGTTATAGGCATCCTGTATTTTAGACATTGACTTTAGGCAATATGCTTCATAGGCATCGTGCAATTTAGGTACTTCGCTCAAAAGGGACTCATTCGAAAATTTAACCTCAAAATAAGATTCTAACAATTCTGTCATCATGTAAATCACTTATACTTTGTAAACTATAGCTTGATCTCTGTGACAGTTATATTAACGTAAACAAAATTGACCTTTATTTCAAAGGCATAAAGTTGTTATTTACAGTTTGCACCTCTGTGTGCTCACTCTCTGCATTTCAAGCACAAAAGCTTTATGCCGTTGACATAAAGTCTATTCTTGTTTACGTTTGTAGAACTGTCACAGAGATCAAGCTATATTTTACATAGTATAAGTACTTATATTTACTACTGCCTAAAATATAAGGTCATACAGGGTGAATCGATATACGGAGGTGAATAGAGAAATATGAAGGTGAATAGTGATACTTGTACGACACAGATTATGTAGCTAATCTTGTTAAAAATAAATATTTATTTATGAGATACTAGCAGACGTCATGCGGTTGCACTCGCGTAGCCCCGTTCCCGTGGGAATACGGGTATAAAATATAGCCTATGTTCACCGCAAAGAGTGTAGCTTCCCAACAGTGAAAGAATTTTTCAAATCGGTCTAGTAGTTCCGGAGCCTATTCGTTACAAACAAACAAACAAAAAAAAAACATCTTTCCTTTTTATAATATTAGTATAGACTAGCAGACGTCATGCGGTTTCACTCGCGTAGCTCCCGTTCCCGTGGGAATCCTGCTAATATTATAAATGTGAAAGTTTGTGAAGATGATTGGATGTTTGTTACTCAATCACGCTCTAACGGCTGAACGGATTGGGCTGAAAGTTGGTACAGAGATAGCTTATAGTCTGGAATAACACATAGGCTACTTTTCATCCCGGGAAAATGTTCCCACGGGAAGTGGGATCGGGTACCGAATCTCACGCGGGTGAAGCCGCGGGCATCATCTAGCACACGTATAAAATATAGTCTTATTAATTAAAATAGTGAAAGATTTTTTCAAATCGGTCCTATAGTTTCGGAGCCTATTCGATGCAAACAAACAAAGAATCAAAACTTCCCTGTTTTTAATATTAGTTTAGATTAGCACCCAACGCTATCTGTGCCACCCAACGCCAACGGTGTGGGGTATCTATAGATAGGTCTTTAAAAATGCTATTTAGGTTCCTAAAATTTTTTTTTCTCTAAAGTGAATAGTTTGAGCAAGAGACACTTCCAAAGTGGAAAAATGTGCCCCCCCCCTCCCCCTCTAACTTCTAAACTAAGAGAATGGTAAATTAAAAAAAAAATGATTTACATTGCCATAAAAACTACCAACGAAAATTAGTTTGAACGAGATAGAGCTGGTAGATTTTTTTAATACGTCATAAACCGCAATTTTCGGTTAGAAAAATCACTACCACTGCGAACGTGTTAAAACATCAATTAAAGTTACAACGAACTATAAGAATTATATTATGTTACTTGCTGCTACGAAACCCTTCATGGGCGAGTCCAACTCGCACTTGGCCGGTTTTTTTTTAATGTGAGGTAAATCCTACATGGATGCTATGCCGGACTCCTACGGACTAAAACCACACGTATCCTGCCTAACAGCCTACGGTTGGGAGCCCCGGGTAAGCCCTCGGAAGGATAACCCAGGACTCCCAACAGATATTTTGTCACCCTTTTAATCACTATTCACCTCCGCGATTTTTGTTCACCCTGATTTAATTTGTATGTGAATAATTCGATAATGTCGATATCACGGTGAATAAAACTCACCGTTTTTTTTGATGTTATGAGATTATTGTTACATAATTTGTGTAAATCAAAGTCTTTTTTTTTTCTCATTTTTTCTATGAGTACACACGTTGTTAAAAATAAATATGTAAAAAGAACTTAAAATAAGGCTTAACATTGAAATAAAGTTTGTTTTTGTAAATTGTGTTGAATTTTTTTGTACCTAAACAACTTGTGGATGATGTTTAAGACACAAATTGGAGATAGTACAGATGGAAACCTACATACTAAATTCGCTGAGGCTACGCACACATTGACAACCCATTTACAGACACGAGGTCGGGTGGTCTCAACCGAATTTTCGACACTGATTTGTGCGCGAGTGTGTGTAGCAGAGGGTAGGTGTAAAAAAAAGTACATGACATGAGTTTGCCATCTGTACTATCTCTCATTTGTGTTTAAGGGCAGGTGGGCCGACGTAGGCGGCGCCTCTGATGTTTTCAGGTTCCAGCGGCGCAATCGCTCGTGATTTTGGTAGTTATTTGTACTTAGTAGCCATTTAAATCATTATTATTATTTTATGGGTACGTCTATAAATACTTAATAGTTTTTGTTTAATTTTTTTTTAAACGTCAGTAGTTAATTCATAGTATTTTTTTTTGTAGAATTATTTTTTATTCATAGTATTGAAAAAACATGTCATATAGGGGGTAACTTTGGGGTGTTTTTCTATGGAGTAAAGTTCATTAGATCTTGTAACTGAAAACGAATTTAACTTATCTATATCCTTAGATATTATCAATATCTTTTTCAGCATAAAAAGTTCTTTCTTTATAGATTCAGGTTGTTTTTAAGAAACTTGAAAGTGCACCCACTCCGCCTTAAGCATATTCAAACCCTTTTAAGTAGATATATTAAGATGAATTCGTCACTGTAATTGTTGAGCTTCAGATTAAACAGACATTCATACTTTTGAACCAAATTAATTGAAGGAATGCCATTATTTGTGCTGTGCGTACGTCCGCACTTTTTGGTTGGGCCACCAATTCCACGGCTTGTAGGATCCTTGCGATGAAGATGAATAATTTTGTGTGTAAATTGTTAAACAAGCCTTGTAATTTAATGTGCCTCTTCACGCTACGCTAGAAGAACGCGGGGTTGTAAGAGAACTTAGGTATACCTATGATATTCAAATTACCAAACCAATGATGCCCTCTTTTTTCGAAAATAATAAATGAAACAAAGAATGTTGCCGAAAATAAAACGACGCCATAATACATCTTATTTATATCGACACGGCTCAATGCACACAACATAATGCATCGTGTATCGAAACGGTTTAAAGCCCTTTGCGTGAACTGTTAAAATCTTCGACATTGATATCATATTTAAAGGTCTGAGTCAACTAGACGGATGTAAAGTAAATTTTGTAAGGGCACTCTTTCCATTAGTGGTTCATACCGGGTTTTGGACAAGTGGTCATAGAGATCACTATCGTTCTCGAGTTATAAAGCCCCGTATTAAACTATCGTTCATGAAGTTTTTTTACCACTGGGGTGGCAGACAAGCATACTGCCCATTAGGCGGACCCGGGGTCACCGTAGCCTATCAACGTTTGCAACACCAGAGGCGCTACACTCGCACTGCCGACCCTGCAAGAACTTACCTACAACTTGGTATAGCCCCTTTTAAAGGACCCCTTCTGAGATAGAGGTTCGGGAAAACCAAGACAGGGAGTTCATCATACCACATTCAAGCGCACGCGGAAGCAAGCTCCTATAGGACCCTTGTCGTCTGCGCTCCGAACACAAGTAACAGATTAAATAATAGTTTGGCAAAGTCTGAGGATGAACCCCAAGAACTCCTACCTGTGGCGAGCGGTGCGATGATAGAACGTAGCCGTGGGCATCATATCAACCAATTCCTCAGAGCACAAACCGTTGTACAGGCGGTAGAACACGCATAAGGAGGCAAAGGGGCTCGACACTTCTTGTAATGATCGCCGAAAATCGTCATAGCTCGTTGTCAAGTCGAAATACCGTCGAAAATATCGAAATTGGAAAATGGTCGAAAGGGCAAAACTGATATTCAGGTTGACCAGCCCAAAGGTGACATAGATAGGTATACAAATCTTTCCTCTTTATAATATTAGTATAGATTATCATCATCTCAGTCGATTTAACACCCACTACCTTAGGGTGTAGGCAACAGCAAACATTAGTCTTTACCTCAAGTGCGACGTAAAGAGTAAAGAAAAGCACTGTAATGTTTGGACCGCGGTAAAAAATCACCATGCCTTGTTGAACACTTCACATTGTTTTACAAAACGACTGTAGCTAGACCATTGGAAAAGAGTGGCCGTGAGTTTTCTTGCATGTTCTTTCTCACAGGCTCTACCTATTGCATTGAAAATCTGACACTAGGCAAATGTAAAATTTTGACATTCATAAGTGTTAAGTGACCTACCGAAGTGAAAAGAAATTTTCATTTTCATTTCCGATTTATCGAGTGACCAAGTATCCCGATACTTTTGGAGATCGAGAGAGATGTGACCTGGAATTATGCGGAGCTACAAATAAATGAGATTTGAATAAAATTTTTGATATCTATACTTAGCGATATGAGGTAGGTAGGTACCGTTAGTGTATATTGACCTTTACAGCCCGCAGTGGTTAGCGTGTATTAACATCGTTTTGGAATCATATCAATGCTCGCACGAGACCTCCCAATGTATGAACGCACGCTGTAATCCTGTTGATATGATGCTGTAGATTATAACGCAGAGGCGAATGTAGGCACAAATAACAATGATGCTTTGACAGAATTAACTTGTAGCAAATGGTTAGCCCCGACTTAAAATACCATGCGTATTCGTTAGTACTATTGTAACTTAGCCGTTTTAGGCCTCGCTTTCGGATCCAGGTTAGGAAAAAAATATTGGTAGTGAAAGACAAAATTTATTCATTCCAAACTTCGTATTGATAAATCTGAAATCCGGAAGAGAACTGACTGACTTTCGGTCGTTGTCTGGTAGTTTCGGGATAATGTATCTTTTTGCATCAGCCGCTAGAGTTCCCTCTAATTCTGAACCTCCTGAGATGAACAGAGGCTTCCATTACGATCAATCCCTTGATGCCACATGTCGTGTCGGTAATCTTACGGTAGCAGTTCACATCCGCAATCGTTTAGGATTTATTTCCATCGTAGTGAGAGAATCTGTTTACTCTCTCTCTCTCTCTCTGTATGTGGCTGTTTGACGCAATGTTGTCCGCACAGAAGTGATCTACTAAAAATAAAGCTCCGTTAATGCACTTCGGATTTTAGTTTTAGAAATATTCAAGAACTCACTTCATTAAATGACATTAAAATGGAAACTTAAATTCTTAAAGATGAGACTACATTAACACCGTGCGCTTTTTACAAAACAATTATTTACATTAGAAAAAAACACGTCTCAAAGTTATTAAAAATCATTGAAATAGCAGGAATAATCAAATTGACAAAGTAAATTTCGATGATTTTCAGAAGTTTTTTTTGCAGTTAAATAATTATTTTGTAAAAAGCACACGGTGTTAATGTAGTCTCATCTATTAAGAATATACTTGTGCATTTTACGGACGCGCCCCTTAACCGACCTATAAGCAGCAAAACACTATTAGGTAATAATGTTCTCAAGACGCTTCTGTACAACTACTCTATGTCGATGACCCTGTGTCGTGTCCCGTTACCCCGCAGTGGGTGGCAAGGACACAATTAACGGCCGCGGTGTTTGACCAGCGAGTAGCGACCGTCGGGAGATGTGCGCTGCGATCGTACTTACAGATATGATTTATGACTTCTTTTGGTTTAGGTTACAGATTATTGGGAATACAGTTTAAAATAAGTATATTTTGATCTTTAAAATGATACCTACGATATTCCCGAAGGGGTAGACAGAGAGATTTTACCTTTTTTTTTTACGTGAGGGAAAATCCTCAGAGGATGTTATACTCTAGACTCTTACCGACTAAAAAAACCTCACGTACCTAACGCCTAACAGCCTGTGGTTGGGAGTCCTGGGTAACCCCTAGGAAGGATGTCCCGGGACTCACAACAGACCTACAGGGGGTGGTTCGGGTGCTACCCCGCGTCTATGGGGGGTTTCGGGTGTGATCCCGCTTCTAAGGGGGGCGTGCGTGAGTTGCTTACATCACGCTAGAGAGATTTCTCCTTATACTTTTTTGCTAAACGTAATAGGTGGAGAGACTATTGCCGTGTTGAATAGAACAGACGCAGGTTGTAACGATCCACTTTTGAAAATTTTCAAGCTACGTCCAGGATACAGTCATAGTGACATATAAAGAACGATGGCCTCTATCGCAGCAAGAAAGGCTATGGAAGGTGACACAACATTTGAGAGATTCATTGCGTTTCATGCTTTGCTTATACCGGGGTTAAGACCGGCGCAGGCAGTGACTACTTGCAGTTAAAACTTTTTAAATCCTACTAATATTAGGTATAAATTGAAAGTTTGTGAAGATGTTTGGATGTTTTTTACTCAATCACGTTTAACGGCTGAACGAATTGGGCTGAAATTTGGCACAGAGATAGCTTATAGTCTGGAATAACACATAGGCTACTTTTCATTCCGGGAATATGTTCCCAAATCCCACGGGAAGCGGGAACGGGTACAAAAATTCACGCGGGCGAAGCCACGACCATCATCTAGTCTACCATAACCATAATTCCTTCAACTTCGACTGCCTCGTTGGTCTAGAGATCGAAATGTTAGACTGCGGATCACGAGGTCGTGGGTTCGATTCCCTCCGGAGACAAGAATTTGTGTGATCCATAAATGTTTGTCTCGGGGGTCTTGAGTGTTTCTATGTATGACAAGTACATATGTCTTTAAAAGTAAGTATATAAGTATCAGTGGTCTGTTTCTGTTACCCATAACACAAGCAGGATATTCCTAGCTTACTTTGGGATCAGATAGCGTTGTGTGAAATGTCCGTGAATATTTATTTAAAAAGTGGTCTAACGGCTACCCTGTTACCGGCTGAACCATCAGCTGAACCACCAAAACGGACAACCATCTCTGAATTTCAAAGAGCTTGGCAAGAGGCTCGTGATCGTACGCTGAGCAAACGAAGCTATGAGCGGTGAAACCACACAAGACGTTTAAACAAAATAATGTAGCATCGACTCGAGCTAGTATAATCAGCTGCATTCTGGTTCTACATAGTAAGTACTTTTAGTTCGTACTTTATTTACTTAACTCTGGCATTCCTGGTGCGTTCAAGCCCTCCGTTACGAAAGGCGGGGTCAGCTTAATATATCTGCAGACATGCTTTATTTCTTTTTACGTATGGAAATCCTTGTAGATGCTACTAACACCACACTCGATGTGCCCTACAACTTCCTACGCCCCGGAGTTCCGGGTAAACCCTTGTATATGTTTTCAGGCATAGATTAGTCTTTGCAGTTTTCTATTTCCTCAAAATCAGTCCTCTACTAAAGACTACTTTATGATACTAATAATCGCAGTGAACGCACTCATAAAACGGTGATATAAAAAAAGTGAAAACACTACTTTTTATAACAACCAGGCCTAGTGCAACAATTATACATCACACCTGTGTGTCTACTTATATCACTTAGTAATTTGCTGTAAAAAGTCAAGTTCCGAAACTGAATACATTTGAATATATTTGTTGAAATTCTAAGCGAAATATCGAGTTAAATCTTTCACCGGATACAAACGCACTACTAAACGTTGTCATGTAAAAATATATTGTGAAATAATTCACAAAAGTCAGCTGTTAGTTGAGTGAGGCGTGCGTTGTGATGTCCGAAACTTTCTCTTATTCTAATACTCGTACGGTGGGCAACTCGTCCGTTTACAGTAATCGAACAGGTCCAGATGTTTCGAACCTACTACCCGTCGGTACCGTAATGTTCACATACTATGTTTATTAGATGAATGATTCTGTTACGAAGCTCAGACAGGCTCGTGCGAATAGGACGTTGATTTAATATAGATGTTAGTGGTAATGAACGGACATTTATTTTAATAGTTTTATCTGCAAAAGTTAGCTATATGACTCATCTAGCAAGGTATAGTGGAAACATCTCAAAGGATGTGGAAATGGGAGTTTTAAGATGCTCGATGTGTAGTTTTTTTGTTTGTGGTTGTGTAACATTTGTACTGGCTGTTGAAACTTTGCTTTGTAATACAGAATTGCTGTGGATTTTCTCCTGCTCATTAGATACATACCTACAGCTAGTTTATAAATTGGTCTTAACTTTGTAAAGGCGTTGCCCAAGCCTGAACAAAATACTCGTAGTAGGTAGGTAGGTAGGACTTTTACTTTTTATCATTGAAGAATGATTCGCGCAATATTTGTCTGCAGTCACTGCGCGAACATCGATAGTTTTCGATAATTCGCACCTATGTAAGTGCTACTAGCAACATGCTCTCATGTTCTTGATACAGACATAGTACATAGTACACAGTACCTACCTGTCTCGTTTGAGCTCTTATTGGTACTCGTTTGGTTTAAAAAGTGCCATATGGATTTAGTTCAAAATAAGCATAGATATTCAACCTTACGCTATGGTAAAAAGGGCATATCTAGAAGAAGACAAAACAGGAAATGGGCAAAAACTACCAAAATAAAATAAATAAATAAAATAAATAAATATTCACGGACATCTCACACAACGCTATCTGATCCCAAAGTAAGCTAGGAGTAACCTGCTTGTGTTATGGGTATAGACCACGGATATTAATACTTATATACTTTTAAATACATACATATTATACATAGAAACACCCAGACTCTTGAGACAAACATTTATGGGTCACACAAATATTTGTCTCCGGTGGGAATCGAACCCACGACCTCCAGCGCCGCAGGCGGTACCTCTACCGACTGCGCCACAGAGGCAGGCTTAGACCAAAAGGATAATAAAAATTTGAAAGAAGCATTTCTAAGTAAGTGCCTACTACATAAAAAACTCCCGGACGCGTGTCGTGAGGAAAAACCCCCAACGGCGCCGGATAACATCCGAACCCCCTAAGGTGAGGTCACAGTGGTAGCCGTAGGTCTGGGAGTCGTGGGGTATCCTTCCGAGGGCTTACCCGGGGCTCCCAACCGTAGGCTGTTAGGTAGGATACGTGTGGTTTTTAGTCAGTAGGAGTCCGGCATGGCATACCTACCTGTAGAAATTTCCTCGCGTCAAAAAAAGCAACTCCCGAACTCGAAAACAAACATTTACGAGACAGAAAGGGTTGTTCCGATTCGAGAAACCGCACGTTAAGTTACTTTACCCCAAAGAGGAGAGCTTCGTGGGACATCCTTCTGACGAGGAGTTACTTACTTTTCGACATATATGTACCTACGTATGATCACGCCTTCATCCCCGAAGGGGTAGGCAGAGGCATATTATATGCCCACATTTCACCTTTTAGATTTTGTTCCACGTAATAGGTTGTGTGTGAGTCGTATTGCCGTGTTGATATGGACAGGCGCAGGTTGTGACTGCCTGCAGCTGAAATTCTTCAAGCCGGAAATAAAGTCTTTCAACTTGGCTTAACGACTGTCCAACGGCTTAACGTGCCTTCCGAACCACGCAAACGCTCGCAAACAAATGTCATAAATGGTCATCTGATAGTCACCCATCCATGACCGGCCACAGTAAATGTTGCTTACTAGAGTGATCGTTTACAGAACACTGAGTCCGCGGGGCCACAAGCGCTTCAAAGAATTTTCATTGTCATCTTTTATCTATACTAATATTATGAAGAGGAAAGATTTCATTGTTTGTTTGTTTGCATCAAATAGGCTCCGGAACTACTGGACCGATTTGAAAAATTCTTTCACTGTTGGGAAGCTACACTCTTTGCGGTGAACTTAGGCTGTATTTTATTCCCGTATTACCACGGGAACAGGAACTACGCGGGTGAACCCGCGTGACGTCCGTTAGTCCTAGATATATGATTTTTCCCAATTTAAACATCAGTAGGTATTATAGTTTAATGTTAAAGTTTTCTATTACTCCCTTGGCATGGGAGTAGCGTGGTAGGTACCTATAACTAACGTGTACTTATTGTATAGTTTATCGTATATTTGCGTAGTTGGGAAAGTAGTTGCGTGGACAAGTCTATCAGGCCCTCGGGGTAACCGACCGCTTACTACACGCATTATCTCTTGAAGCTCAAAGACAGTCGTAGTTTATAGCCCAGGTTGGAGAGATGCGGTTAGACTTACAGTTATATAACGAACAAGTTTTTTATTCATGATTTCAGCCCGCCTATGGGTGTGCCTTAAGTGGTATAATATACACCTTTACAGAGTTATACGATGAGATAACTACCTCAGTTCTTTGAAACGTCTACAGTATTGAGCTCTTCAAAGGCGTCTTTTTACACGTGTGAAAAACCTCATTAATACTTCGTACGATGTCGGATTCCCATCCTACTGGCTAAAGCCACACGATCTGTCTACTACTGGGAGTCTCTATATCTATCTCTATAATAAGCCCATGGAAGTATATTCCCAGGTCTCCCGATACTCTAAAGGGGGCCTTAGAAGGTTTTCCATGGGAAAGTATATACAAATATACTTTGTAGGCTACGGTCATCGCTTATGATTAGTTGGGCCGGTGGGCTTTAGAGGTGTATAAAGTGCGCTGTTGCGAAAATAATGGTTCTGTAAGGGGCTAGTTCGCAAAAAATGCACTTAGCATTTTGGAAATATTCAAGAACGTACTTCATTAAATGACACTAAAATAGAACCTTAAATTCTTAATAGATGAAACTACAATAACACCGTGCGCTTTTTACAAAATAATTATTTACATTATACAAACCACCTCTCAAAATTATCCTAGCATAAATAATCAAATTGACAAAGGTAAATTTCGATGATTTTCAGAGGTTTTTTCGTAAATAAATGTTTATTTTGTAAAAAGCGCACGGTGTTAATGTAGTCTCATCTATTAAGAATTTAAGGTTCCATTTTAGTGTCATTTAATGAAGTAAGTTCTTGAATATTTCCAAAATCCTAATGTCTTTTGGTGCCATTTGCGGATGCGCCCCTAAAAGGAATAATTTTGTGTACGCTAGTCTCGTTGCGGCCAGTTATTAGCCAGTTTGTGGCTCTATTTTCGGTCATCATTTTGTCTCCCAAACTTTGAGTGAGAGCCAATAGCGGAACCTTGTCTGCATTCGTTTTGCATCCTACCCGGGGATTAAGGCAGTCACACCGTGATGGCACGGTAATATATCATGATTGTATTACCGTGGAGGCACAAGAGATTCGATTAGAGAAGTCGCCGATACGTTTCTAAGGTCCAAGTGTGCTAATTCAACTGTTTAGACAGAACCCGAATCGTAATCGTTGTTTGATGTGAAGCCGACGACGGCGACGTTACAATTTGACAGTAGCCTCGATTGGAATAAACAGAGAAGATTTAAAAACCATTCTCAGGCTACGTTCCGGACACATTCCATCTAAAAAGTTTGGACATTTGATGAAAAAATGTTTATCACCTAATTGCATCGATTGCGGTGTAATTGAAGACGTGTATCACATCCTGATGGAGTGTGTCAGGAACGAACCTTTCAGGGAAACTTGTTTTGTTGACGACTCTAGGATGTTTGTGGGTCAGGTGAATAGTGCCTTGTCTGAGCCAGGCTCACAAAAAGCCCAAGAATTAATCGAATTAGTTAAGTTAGGTTTAAGCGATTCCTAGTTATTTTTTCTAGTTTGTAATAAGTTCACTTTTAATTGATCGTAATTTTGTCAGTTGTCCTTACGGGACGATGTAATCGCTCAGCGATAAAGTCCTTTTTAACAATAAATAAAAACACAAAAAAAAAAAAGAATTTGACAGTTTGCGTAACTATTGAGACGCAATTGACGTAGCAGACTAGAGCCCTGGTGCTCCTCTCTGCTGACATAATATAAGAAACACGAGGTTTATTTCAACTCGAAGATCAAGAAGAAGCATTACAATTGGAGGAATTGCATTCACTAACTAACAGTGCTTCACCTTGTAGTTAATTGGAGATGGGTCTTAAGCCGTGATGACTATGCCCTTTTTCGCTGACTCTTTGATACTACTACTTTATTCTTTATTCGTAGAAGAAAAAGTCGCAGTCTTCTTTCATTCAATTAATGTTCCGTAAACCCAAGAGTAATATCGCCATTCATGGGCCCCGCGAGACAACCTCGTTCTAAACAGTTATTTATAACATAACACTGATACCACATTTGCCGTTAAATTATGGTAATTTGGACAAAGACTAACATGGCACAGACGAGTGTCTAACAAAGACTTATCAAGTTAAGTAAGTTTCCTTGATTAAATTGTTTCTTTGGAATTGAAGAATTGGAGATTTCAGGTCGTTGTGTCCGAAAAAGACTTGAAGAATTGATCTATCTGGACGTTAGGTATGTGAGAAATATGCGAACTCCCTGTATAACATCCTGCGAAGAAGCGTATCCATATTTTCTGCTTCAAACTCCAGACGTAACCCATCTTCTACTACTATTTAATATTTATATTGCTTGACACAATGAGACGAAGGAAGCTGGAATGAAAAGGTATGCAATGTAATATTTGTTTTTTATTTAAGCATCACCAAACTACAACCATCTTAACCCAGGATTCAACCTTGAGTTCATCAGAAAGGATTGAGAAAGTTTTACTGTTATTTAACCAAGAACTTGGAGGTCAAAAAGACTATTTGTAATTTGTCACTAAAGGGGCGTTCTCAATCACTATCACGCGCCCTGCCCTGCTCTACCTGTAGCACTATTCGATTGCCTCGTTGGTCTAGATGTTCAAATGTGCGACTGCGATCATGGGTCGTCGGTTCGATTACTACCGTAGACAAAAAATTATGTGATCCATAAAATGTTTGTCTCAAGAGTCTGGGTGTTTCTATGTATGTCATGTATGATTAGTATGTATTTAAAAGTATATAAGTGTTAATAGCCACGTAAAGTAAAGCCTCTCTTATTCCTGTAATGATACCTGCCTGAAATCTATATTATACTTATCAATCAAGAACGGGTCTGTATGTATACAACTAGGTATACCGTTTACATAGCATTTCTAAATGCGTGTTAGCTGTTCACAATTCGGTAGTAACAATAAACACCTTACTACCTTTATTTTATTGACGTTTTTACAAGTATTTAACCACATTAAGAGCCAACACATGCAGCTGTGGAAGCATCACAACTACAAAACAGCAACTGAGTGAGTAACAAGTTGAGGAACTTGCACAAAGAACTTTCTCAGCTACGCACTGATCATTGGCGGGCGTCTCACGCACCCAAACACCTTTCTTCTTGAGCAGTGCTCGCGCGCCCGAGTCGGTTAGCGGTCGCCACGCCATGCGACTGGACGGACACCCGCAGTGACAGTTTACAGTGCATCATGACAGTGACAAGAATCAGTGTGGCCTGTGGCCTGTTATTGGCCATAATACCCCTATGCATCGCCCAGGACATGTCATTCGCTACCTCCTTACTTTCTGGTGAGACACATTTCAAATCGGGTCACTATATATTATGTTTTTAGCTTACTGAGGCAGCTGAGGCTTATAGATCCGTTCTAGAAAGGTTTTCTTCTATGTGCTGTTATGAAGAAAATTCTAGGTAAAGTCTGTTGAATAGAAATTCATGATGTAGATGTTACAGTGCTGATAACGGTACGCGGGCGTATTCCGACTTTCCAAAATATGTAATATCGGTCGCTTGTTAATGAAAATAACCACATCAACGGGTTTTTTATTTAGTCTGACTATTATCTAATTGTAGGAGTATTTTTTCTTTGATTTTCCAATACAGGATGTTGAGGAATTTGATGAAGGTTTAATACGAAATACACTTGATCATTCTTTTATTTCAAGTGTTTTAGGCATACTTTCAAGGATTTACAATATGTGTGCACACATAAGCATACAGCACGTCGGCGAAAGTTTCAAGAAAACTATCATTTCTTACGCTCGAATTGTTGATTTGTATAATTTCCGAGCGCATATCTGCAATTCGAATCATTATTCGGAACTCTCTACATTGCGTGAATTTTAAACGACGTTCATGGAAGTATTTTTGAAACTTTTGTATAATTTTTATTCAAATAAGTATATAATATAAATATAAACGATGTACATAAATGTTAATGAGGAATATAATGTAAAGTGTTATCACATAAAACAATTGCTTCAATCTTCTAAATCCCTTCAACTCTACATTTTTGCTGAAATCTGGTAATTATAATATTAGTGACTGTAGTTGACCTATCTATACTAATATTATAAAGAGGAAAGATTTGTTTTTTTGGTTGTTTGTTTGTAACGAATAAGCTCCGGAACTACTGGACCGATTTGAAAAATTCTTTCACTGTTGGAAAGCTACACTCTTTGCGGTAAACATAAGCTATATTTTATTCCCGTATTCCCACGGGAACGGGAACTACGCGGGTGAAACCGCTTGACATCCGCTAGTGAAATATACTTTTGTGCTGCCTTTTTTATTTAAATTGGCTACCAATTAAGTACATGCTGCTTCTCTCTTTTTCTTTTTTACTCTAAAAGCTGCGTCAAATTCAACGCGAGTTCTTATATGTAGAATTCACTTTCCCCTGAAGTTTTTGGAATATCAATGAGTCTAGTATTATTAGCCATGGTCAATGCTTCCGATGCCGATGTAGGTACGTACATAATTTAATAAAACTACCTTAAATGAGGTGAACCTACTCCATTTCGGTACTCGAATTTCGAATCGAAGCTCCCTCTTTTTTTTAACTTGAGCGAAAATCCTCATGGATGCTATGCCGGACTCCTAACGACTAAAAAACCTCACGTAACGCCCAATAGCCTACGGTTGGGAGCCCCGGGTAAGCCCTCGGAAGAATGTCCCAGGACTCCCAACAGAACCACGCTTGCCATTGCGGCCTCGCCTAGGGGGTGGTTCGGGTGCTATCCCGCGTCTTTGGGGGGTTTCGGGTGTGATCCCGCTTCTAAGGGGGGGGCGTGTGTGAATTCCTCACGTCACGCTGCCGTCATGGGCCTGCTTCTGTAAGGACGGTGAGCGACCCTCTCACCGTCCTCAGGTCCCCGGTCATGGAGGCCGGTAGTCTTCGGCGAAGACACGTCGGCGGTGCCCAAGCCGCCGACTGCGGAACTCGGGTGGGAGAGTTCTCTCCCGTTCCCGCCCCTCCGTCTCTTTCACGAGCATGACCTGCTCGCAGAAAGAGGCGGCGCAGTCGCACTTACTCCCGCTGCAGAGCATGGCTCGCACCGTGGTCTCGAGCGAGAGAGTGTCCACGTCCAGAGTTCCAGACCCACCACGAGAACCTGGCGCTGTTGCGCCCAAGCCGTGCACTCCAACAGCGTGTGGAGCGCCGTGTCATCGCTGCGGTCCTCACAGTGCTGACGCTCGGCCGTGGTTTCCCGGTGTCTTCGCCACAGATACCTACCGAAGCTACCGTGCCCGGCAAGTATCTGTCGAAGCTCCCTCTTAGAATCAAGCATCTATGAATCTCATAAAGGAATTTCTTAATGTTTTTAAAACCGAAGTATTCTAGCTTCTAAACCCCCGAGTTCTTCAATAAACTAAGCGTCAACTTGAAGTCTACTTTCAATAGCGCAGCAAACTGCGAGTTATAGTAGTACCTAGGTATAAGAATTAAATTTTACGAGAGTGCAATTGCAGGCTTGATCTGTGTTAGCTAAATGTAGGTACCTACCTGGAGAGATGAATTCAAACTTTTTCAATACCTAAAAGATGGCATGCATTAGTCTGTAGCAGGCAGTCTACCGATCGATGTTTTCAACACCAGAAATGCTAGCTAAGGGTCCGTTCACACAGACCGGCTCGGAGAGCAGAGCAGATTCTTATCACGTTGAAAACAGAGCTTTTGTTATTTGAAGTAAGGTTTATTCTTGCATGTGCACTGCTTTTGTCAGTAAGAATGCTTGAACGCGCTTGGTGTGAAATAATAAGAGGAGCTGACCGGCTCCGATCGCGTACTTTTCTCGTTCGCGCAGCCGTTCGGCTCCGATTTCCTGCTCTTTCTTGCTCGCGCAGCCGATCGGCTCCAATTGCATGATCTTTCTAGCTCGCGCAGCCGATCGGCTCCGATTGCGTGCTCTTTCCCGCTCGCGCAGCCGATCGGCTCCGATTGCGTGCGCGCTGCCCCACGCCGACCGCCATTTCGATAGCACAATTTAAACAGAACAGTTGTGTGCACTTATACGAAAACATGACTGATGAAAAATTAATAAATTTCTTCATCGGAGCTAACTAAAACTATGTTCCGAAAAGCACCCGTTAACACCGAAAACAAAACTTGGAATACTGGTACTGCCTTTGTAGTGAATCGATGCACTCGATGAATCCGACCGGATGCGAGCGCATCCGACCGGCTCCGAGCGCATCCGACCGGCTCCGAGCGCATCCGCTTTCAGCCGGTCTGTGTGAAATAGTTGGCGGCTCCGCTCCGACTAACTCCGAGCGTATACGATCCGGTCTGTGTGAAAAGAAAAAGTGCGCGCCGATGCTCTCCGAGCCGGTCTGTGTGAACGGACCCTAACACTGCACACCAGAGGTGCTTGCTAACTCTGACGACCCTGCCAAAACATTCTAAGATTTCTTTCGAAGAATCCCAATAGAAAATACACATTTTACATGGTGTAGTGTGGTCATCAAGTTAGTTTTTTTTTTACCTTTGAGAATGCCGAGAGGCGAAACTGGTCAGGTGTAAAGTAATTAAATGTTGTGGAGCACTACAAGTGGTGCTATTCAAGCAGCAAGTTCCACTAAGTGCCAGCAACCCACAGTATAAATAACCCCAATAGACATTCAAAAGTTGGCAGGGAGCTACTTACACAAACCTTAAAAAACTCCGCCAAATCCCTTGCGGGGTAGGCAGAACGGTCCATACACACCTCACTTGCTTCTTCAACGTTCATTTTTAAATAAAAAAAAGTATAAAAGATATAGAAAGAAGATAAAGATAAAAGAAGTATAGTATAGTATAGTATAGTATAGTATAGTATAGTATAGTATAGTATAGTATAGTATAGTATAGTATAGTATAGTATAGTATAGTATAGTATAGTATAGTATAGTATAGTATAGTATAGTATAGTATAGTATAGTATAGTATAGTATAGTATAGTATAGTATAGTATAGTATAGTATAGTATAGTATAGTATAGTATAGTATAGTATAGTATAGTATAGTATAGTATAGTATAGTATAGTATAGTATAGTATAGTATAGTATAGTATAGTATCTAAATATATATAACTCAAAGGTGAGACTGACTGACTGACATAGTGATCTATCAACGCACAGCCCAAACCACTGAACAGATCGGGCTGAAATTTGGTATGCAGGTAGATGTTATGACGTAGGCATCCGCTAAGAAAGGATTTTGATAAATTCTACCCTCCATGGGGATAAAATACGGGAAGCGGGAACGGGGACAAATTTTACGCGGGCGAAGCTGCGGGCATCAGCTAGTTTAGTATAAAAAACTCCGAAAGAAGCCCCTATCGGACCTTACCGTTTACGAGCAGTGTGATTATAGAATGCTTACATTTATTCCTGCATCTCCAAACGCACTTACATCGGCGTGAATATAAAAATTGATAAAGAGACTATCAGATGAAAGCACTTTCTCAATTGTAAAGTTCGGAATTCGAACAGGAAAGTCAAGCATATTATTTTGACCCAAATCAATCAATGATTATATATCTACGAACATATAAAAGTGAACCTTTGACATAGAGTCACTATGTCAGACAATATTCGCAGGGTCAGACTTCAAAGCGGTCTTTAAAGTTCGCATAATCTGTGCCAGAGATCACTACTGTGACCCTGTGACCTTATTCTTCTATTGTATTGAAGTTGCTTGGTCATTCGTAAGGGCTGTTGCAGACAGACAACTAAAAAGTATCGGTAACAATACGATATTTTATTTAAAGAATTCATCGTCAAATCACACACAAACGTCACAATTCAACTGAAACTGAAATTAACACAAAACTATCACTACTTTTTAATATCATATCTAAGTGTACTTTTTAGGGTGCCGCAGCCAAATGGCAAAAACGGAACCCTTATAGATTCGTCATGTCTGTCTGTCTGTCCGTCCGTATGTCACATCCACTTTTCTCCAAAACTATAAGACCTATGCTGTTGAAACTTGGTAAGTAGATGTATTATGTGAACCGCATCAAGTTTTTTATATGAAACTATAAAAAAAGCAGTTAATTTTGGGGGGCCCCATACTCAGAACTGAAACTCACTCACAAATATTTAGGTATTTATTTTTATTTAGAGCTCTAAATAAAAATAAATACCTAAATATTTGTGGACATTTCTCACACAACATCATATATCTAGCCCAAATTAAGCTAAGGGCGCTCTCTCACCGGGAGCATTCGCGTGTAATGTAACGTTACAGAATCGAGCATTACAGCAGTGAGGAAATAGAACTGAGTATTACAGTGCACAAACTGTCATGATACAAGACGAGGTTACATCAGTGAGGGCGGAGAACCGAGCATTGCAATGCGCACCTTGTAATGATACAATGTGTAATGTTTTGAAACAACTTGTAACATCAATGCGCTGACATACGAAAAATCTATACTAAATGTTACATTACACGCGAATGCTCGTCGGTCAGGGAGGTAGGTTGTAACGTAATGCATGTTACATTACATGCGAATGCTCGTCGGTCAGGTTGTAACGTACCTAATGCTCAAAGTCGAATCTATAATGTGAGAGACCGTATTCTTAGCATTCCATGGATTCTCCGTGCGGGCGCCGGGTCCATAGCGTGGCATAGGGGGGAACACCCCGACGGCATCTGGGACTTGCGACCCATTCGAGTAGGTTTAGGGTGGCCACCTTACTATGCGCATAAACGATCACCTTCCACCGTCAACAATGTTCCCCCCCCTGCCCAACCAGATTTGGTAAGATCCTATCAATGCCGCTTTGGATACTCGTTTTAGTAAAGAGCTTACTGAAGCTCTTGGCAATCCAAGGTCCTTAAATAAATTATACAGGGATTTAGCTGGAATTCCCCTTGCTCCTACTTTTACGGCACAGAGTTTAACCACATAGTCATTTTTGGTTAACTCATTGGTCAAGTCAAAGTATTTATTTGTCTTCATGGCGTGGTCCTTCGGTATGTTGGTCTCCCACGGCACCGTCAGCTCCACGAGCACCGCACGCCTGTTTATCCTCGAAAACAGGAATATGTCGGGTCTGGATGACGAGGCACATACATCCTCCGGGATTTTGTAGTGTTTTTCATGCGTGTCTGAGAGTATAGTCCAATCGGCGGCAGCCATCAAAATTGAGTATGGCTTTTGAGGTACTTTCTTTGAACAGCCTTCCTTTACAAACGCAATGTCATTTCTTTTGTTTGTGGTTAATCCCTTTTTCGTTCTCGCTACCGCCAAACTGACAGCCTCACGTATGATTTCCAATACCCTATCGTGTCGGCGTGAGTAATAAATATTAGAATGTGCAAACTTACGGAATTCTGTGAATGCTTCTCTGCTGCGCACAAGATCCCGATGTAACACTGGACTCGACTCGTCGTAGCTTTTTGAGATTGTAGATAGCATCCATCCAACACAGTCTTTCTGACGTCGTCGTACAAGCAACATTCCCAGAGTGCGTGATCTCGGCTTTCCTCTTCACCATCACCACAGAGGTAGTATGCAGTGTCGCAAAGGTCTAGCTTGTGTAGGCGTTGCCTGAAGCAACCATGTCCAGTCAGAAGCTGCGAAACGGCGAAGTCTGGTTCGATCCAACGAAACTGTAGCCTCATAACATAAACTGGGAAGAAGCTGTAGATGTAGAGGTCGCGACCGTCCATACTGGTCTCCCACCGATCCGGCCAAAGGGAAACGATCTCACCTCTGATGCGGGCCCGGAGTTGCTTCACCTCCAAGTGGGCCAGTTGGATTCCCTCCTCCGCAACTCGTCCGGCACGAACAAACTCCAAATCAGCAGGTAACACCCCTGCCAGCACAGGTAACGCTGTGGTGCTGCATGATCTGTAAGGCTGATCGCTGTGTTTTCAAAAGTATACGTTAACGAAGTTAGATGAGCGCCGATACCATACTGCCGCTGCGTACGTCAAAGTAGCAACATAGGTCCCTGAATACAGGACTCTGAGTGCTGGGTATCTTATCCCCCACCAGGTGGCAGACACTCTCGAGACTTTCCCAAAGCAGTTGGAAGCCTTTTCACCAATACCTACCTAAGGACTATGGACCTAGCCTCGTCCAGAGTAACTGGTACAGAGATAGCTTTTAGTCTGGAAAAATGTTCCCACGGGAAGCGGGAACGGGTACCGAATTTCACGCGGGCGAAGCCGATGTTTGCAAAAGGTCGAGCATTTCTGGTATAGTGGAAGTAGTCTATGCAGCTATTTCCTTAGACCATATATCACGGGACTAGCCTTTGCGAACCACCGCATACAAAAATATTCTGCCAGTTTTCATACAAGTGAAGGGGGAAACACAAAGACATATAAAATTTCATTGCATATAAAAATGTATTAATCGACAAACGCGTAATGGCTGTTAAGTGTTAATTTTTATTGTACAGTCAACTACAATGAAATGTACTATTTAATCATATAAAATGATGTACTGATGTACAGTGCTTTTTATAAAGCCAAAAGACCAAATGGTCATGTGCAATGGCAGAAAACAATGCTTAAGTAAGGCGCATCCTGTGGTTAGATGATCTAAGGCTATTTCACCTTTGTGTTCATTTAATACATGCATCTAAGGTAATGTACAAATTATATCTTTTAAATTTTGCATTGGCAGTATATTCGCAGCATCAGCTAGTACATACATATTAAAAATAGAAACACCCAAACTCTGAAACAAACATTTGTGGATCACACAAATATTTGGACCGGCCCGGGAATCGAACCCAGAACTTCTAACGCGGCAGGCGGTTACATTACCGACTGGGCCACAGAGGCAGTCAAACGATAGTCAGTTTTTAACGATGAAGTTAAGGAAATCGCAGGTGCTAATAGTAGGTAAAGTAGCAGAGCAATAAGAAGTCTAAGCAACATTAGGAATACATTCGCATTGAATTCAAAAGAAAGAAATTTATTCATGCACATAATATATTAAAAGAGAGTATGTAAAACCGACACCACTACGTCTACTAATATTACCTAACATATTGAAATTATGTAGTTATTTCTATACTTGCTTAGTTATATGTAACAGCTTAAGAAATTAGTGTAAAATTTTGCTTGTTTCCTTATACAAAAGAAACTAGGTACCATTTAATAGCTCCTGAATACAGTTTGGAAAGTGCTAAATTTCGTGCCACTATATTTGAATGAAGTCTTAATTTCCGCAGAAGCTGAAAGTATGTCCAATTAGTTGACTGGCAACTGTTGCGCGACTTGATTTTGGTTGAGACAATATTGTTTCTAATCTATTCTATACTTATAATAAATCTGTAGAAGTGAAAATTCTGTACATTCAAAATATCAAAAAAATAAATAGCAGGGGGTGTTATTAGACCGACACCGAACCCAAAAATGTGATTAAAAAAATTTTTGTCTGTCTGTCTGTCTGTCTGTCTGTCTGTCTGTCTGTTTGTTCAGGCATCACGCAAAAACTAACGGTTCGATTACGATGGAACTTGGTATAATTATTCTTTAATAGCCTGGGCACAACACTGGGTACTTTTTATCCCGGAAAAGTATATAGAATTCAAACCAAACTTAATTTTGCGGTTCGATCCCTAGACCCAAAGTTATTATCAATTATTGCTTAAACGGTTAATGGTACGATGATGAAACTAAGCATGAGCGTTGTTTGTTACAATTTGAAAAAAGTGATTTTAACATTTTTGCAAATTCCACCTCCAAAGGTATAAAAAAGGGGGGTAAAATTTGTATGGGACAACGTGATTCCTTGGTCCGATCTACTTAAAATTTGGCGTATAGCATTATTAACATAATTGATGGAAGACGTGTTTCGTATTTCATTGAAATTTATACCATAACGAGCTAAAAAGGGAATGTAAATTATTTTTGGTCTGATTTTCTCCGGAGTTGATATAAATACTCCTTAAATACTCTTATTTTATACTTAAATTACTTTTAATTTTGACACATAATTTGTGAAAGTTCAATACAATTGACGTTTTCATTTATGTTTTATTTCAAACTTCAAACAGATGATTTTACTACATAGCAATAAAGTTAAATAAAAAGCGCTATTTTGGTATAATATTAACCAAATATGCTTTATGGAAGTATTATTGCTAATTTATTCAAATTTTGTGTGACAAAAATTCATTTGTGAAAAGAAGAAGAAAATTCTAAGATGGCTAGCCAGAAAAAAATGAAAGAACACGCTTCCGGAAGTATCCACTGGTCAATAAAATAACACCGCAAGTTACCATCTACGCTCAATTCTTACGACAAATATTGTCAGCAGCCCTAAACGACTGGTCATGGAAGGCATGAACTTTATTCTACATATAGTGCCGACTACATTTTGTCAGGAAACAGACTCACTAAGTCTTTGTAAAATACGGGAATGGCCTCTACGTAGACTACATTCGACAGGACTGCAAAGAGCCATTACAATGAACATGAACGCTCAGCTGATGAAATTTCCATTGTTATTACGTTACCAGGTCTTGGTTGGACCATCTGTATTGGGAGGACAAAGCCTACAGTAGTTCGGTTTGTCCAAACGTCGTAGGCTGGGACTACCTGAAGAAGAAACTAAGTTACGATGTCAATTGCTTAGAAGAGAAGTTGTGTCAAGTAGTAGTTTAGCCATTGAATTAAGAAATGTCCTATTTAATAAATAAATTTACTTAGCTCATCATATTATTATTATGCATTATGAATTTGTTTATCAGAAATCTATCTAACTAGGTATTATTATAAATGCGAATGTTTGCGAGTATGGATGTTTGTTACTCTTTCACGCTGTAACGGCTGAACGGATCTGGCTGAAATTTTGTGCCTACATAGATATGTTTATAGTCTAGGAACAAAATTTCACGCAGGCGAAGCTGCGGGCACCAGCTAGTGACAAAATAAAAATGTATTAAAAATCAGCTTATTCATTTAGGCTGACCTGAATTTTGACTGAAATGGGCCTAAAAACACTTTTAAAGAGGAATTTGTCACAATTATAAACTATTGAATTTTGCCTAATTTTACCATTTACGTTGAATGAAGCTCTGTAAAATACCCCGATTTGGTAACATTTTTCATTGCTACTTTGCTCCTATTTGTCGTAGCGTAATATAGTAAAGCCTATGATACTTTAGTTTTATAATTTTGATAGAATATATTACCATTTTCTGATTAGGTATTTAACTTAAGCTGAAAATAAAAAGGTATAAAACATATTATCGCAAAGCGTCTGATCCTTCTCGTTACCATAAGACTGGACTCTTTCTATTATTTATTTATACTGTTGTAATCAACAGCAGAAATCAATAGTAATAGAAAGAGGCCAGGTTCTTTCTCACTCAAATAATAAACATTGCCATCCAACGTGGCAATGCAGCCAGCCTTTTAGGAACCTTCCCAGTTGATTGTGACGAGGAGGAATTCTGTGACACCTCGATATGTTACGACAGTCTTATACAATTTATAATTACCTATTTTTACTTGTAAATTAATAAAACAAACCCACCAGTACCTACTTAATCACTTAAATATAAAAAACGATAAATTTCACAGCACCAAATGACCTCACGATTAAGTCAAAGTCACGATCGTAAGTGATGACAAGATTAAAGATTAATTTCTTATCAAGGTCTAATTTCTTAAAAAATCCTTCGTTTTTTTTATTAGTTAATGTACATACAAATTACAATAAAATATGAAAGAAAACAGCATTATACAAGCATACATATGTACTCAAATAAATATAAATTATTAAAATATACATACATACATGTATACACATATACATACGCTCATATTTCTATTTCATATTCTTTTATTCTGTGTTGTCCGATACCGCTGCCAATCTCTGTTCTTCTTCAGCTTGAAAGTATGCTGCCTGAAGTTTCAGCAGTTCCATGCTATTTTTGTGAAGAGTCTCCGTATCAGGTAAGGTACCTTCATAGTTTGAAGGTAAAGAAGATTTTGGCACTACCTCGTACAACTTTTCAATACTTTCTTTTTTGTTATGAAACCTAGATATGTTAAAAATGTCTGGATTCGTTATTGGCTTCAGAAGTGAAATCAGTTTGTCCAAAAGTGGGTTTGAGTTTATTACATGAATGGCACTCAAACGTACTGGCAAAGTTTGTAAATTCACTAGAAGTTTCTTGATGGTTGAGATCTTAAATTTTGGAAGATGTTTCATTCCTGCTCCTTCCATGTCGAAAAAAATCATGTATCCTGTAAGAGGACCTAGTCTAATTAGACATTCATCAATGATCATGAAGAGCAGCTTTGCGGTATGTTTTACTTTAAATTTTGAAACATCAGTGTCTTTAAGACGAAAATAAATAATCTCGTATCCCTCACTTGATTTACCAGGAATATGAAATATTTCAATAACTTCAGACGCCTTTGTCAAATCTTCGTTCCAAATTCTGTCATTAAAGAATTTTGGTGCATTTTTTCTACACTCGTAGTACGTTTCAATTAATGTTTTAGTCTTGTCTATATCACTACAAGACGCATTGTAAAACAGTACTAATTGTTTGTCACTTAAATTCATCGGCACAGATTTGGATTTGTCAAGTTTTATAGTCCAGTTGCGCAATTCGTCAATGTCGTTTTGACAAAATTTCTCCATAGATTTTGTAGCTTCGTCATAATTGAAACTTAAGTCCACAGACATGTTTTCTTGTACAAAGTTTTCAAACAACTGTTTATTACCGCTAAGAGTTATCAACAGCTAGAGAAATTATCCTGCATTACTTACAATGTATTCGATAATCGTTCACGATATCGACTTACAGAAGATAAGATCAGGCTAGTTTATCTGAGTGTTGATGTCCTTAAGTTGATCATCAGTCGGTCTGCAATGTCATTAAAGGGTCAGAAAGTAAACAATGGTAGATAGAGTTAGCTTTTTAAGATATCTATACTAATATTATAAAGAGGAAAGATTTGATTGTTTGTTTGCATCGAATGGGCTCCGAAACTACTGAACCGAAGTGAAATCTCTTTTGGGAAGCTACGCCATCCGCGGGTGATATAGACTAAATTTTATTCCCATATTCCCACTCACACAACTTTTGATGGTTACTTTTTTTTAGTGAAATTCACTAAAAAAAGTAATTATAAAAATCCAAGGGCTTGGATATTAAACGTATTCTCTTTTACAAGGACAGTTACGACTACATTGTTCAGAGAGCCTTTACAGGCCAAATAAGAGCTATAAGAACAATAGTCCGTATTCATCAGCTGGAATTTAAGTAGAATAGGTACGAAATACGACTTATTTTTATCCCGAGAACAAATTTTTGTAGGAAACGAGTATGGGAAATCTTCACTAGGCAAGGCAGAGCTGTGGGCATAACCTTGTATACACTATACCTTTGTTCGTTTTAATAACTTCATCAACAATTTAGTAGATGCTTATTTCATAACACAAGTATCAGCCTAGCTAGAGTGTGACTTTTATGAGTGAATTTTGGTTATATTCAAACAATTTGTAACTTATTTTAAAATACATAATCCTCAATGAGAATGAATATATTACCAACTAGCTGATGCGTGCGGCTTCGCCCGCGTGAAATTTGGTTCCCGTTTCCGCTTCCCGTGGGAACATTTTCCCGGAATAAAAAGTAGCCTATGTGTTATTCCAGACCATAAGCTATCTCTGTACTAAATTTCAGCCCAATCCGTTCAGCCGTTAGAGCGTGATTGAGTAACAAACATCCAAACATCCAAACATCTTCACAAACTTTCACATTTATAATATTAGTAGGATAGTAGGATGGGTTCTTTCTAACCAAGAGTTATTATGATTAAGATTTTAATAACTAAATTACTGCACAAACAATATTACAAAACAAAAAATTCAATAGCATTAAAAGAATTACTTTGTAATCAAATGCCCCTAAGGTGTTCAATAAGCATGCGTCCCATTAAATGTTGACGTTAGACTAAAAATTAAGTTCTAAACAATGTCTTCTTAAACATTTCCTCGTTCCGTTTTGTCCGACTGCGCGGCCAATCTCTGTTCTTCTTCAGCTTCGAAGTATGCTGCCTTAAGTTTGAGCTGTTCCAAACTATTTTTGTGAAGAGTCTCAGTGTCTGGTAGTGTGCCTCCGTAGTTTGAAGGAAAAGAACATTTTGGCACAACCTCGTAAAACATTTCAATACTTTCGTTTTTGCTATGAAACTTGGACATGTTAAAGAGGTCTGGATTTACAAATGGTCTCAAAAGTGATACCAGAATGTTCATTAGTGGCTCAGTGTTTAATATGTGGATAGCACGCAGACGTACTGGTATAGCTTGCAAATTTAGGAGTACTTTCTTTATGGTTGAGAGATTAAATTTTGTGAGATGTCTCAATCCTGCTCCTTTCATGTCGAATATAATAATATAACCTGGAAAAGGACCTCGTCTTGTTAGACATTCGTCAATGATCATGAAGAGCAGCTTTGCAGTATTTTTAATGTTAAACTTTGAGGCATCAGTGTCTTTAAGACGAAAATAAATAATGTCGTATCCCTCACATGATTTACCAGGAATATGAAATATTTCAAGGACTTCAGATGCTTTTGTCAAATCTGTGTTCCATATTCTGTTGCTGAAGAATTCTGGTGCATTTTCTCTACACTCGTAGTACATTTCTATGCATGTTTTAGTTTTGTCCATATCACCACAACACGCATTGTAAAACAGTACTAGTTGTTTGTCACTTAAATTCTTCGGCACAGATTTGCATTTGTCAAGTTTAATAGTCCAGTTGCGCAGTTCTTCAATGTCATTTTGACAAAATTTCTCCATAGATTTTGTAGCTTCGTCATAATTAAAACTTAAGTCCACACACATTTCTTTTCCAAATTTCAAGCAACCGTTATTAGCAACTAAAAATTATTAACTACAAAGTAGTGGTAAATTATCTTGCACTGCACACAATGCATTCGATGATAATTCGCGATGTAGCCTAAGCGCAGATAAGGTCTGGTTGTTATCTGAGTATTAATACATATTAGTCTAACATGATTTTTTTCATAGCAGCTGTAGGAATTCAGACAATCATTGAATAGCAAGAAAGTATGGACATTGAACATGTCTATACTTTCAAAGCATGAAAGGTTCAATAAACTATGTTTAGAAATAAAAGATTTTACAAAATGAAATCGATGAGTAAGATTAAGGTTGCGCTAGTCGCTATTTCGTCCAAACAAACTTCGGGAGGATATTACTCAACTGTTTGATACCCTACATACAAACTCAAACATTTTACTGTTTTGCCCCATCATAAACTTTGTCGGTACCGTTCAAAAAATGGGAATTAAAAAACTATTAAAGAGATAGAAGTCATTAAAAATTAGATCTTTCTGCCAAATTTTTAGACAACTTTCTGGGTAAATAAACAATAAAAGGAGTATAAAAACTCAAAATCTAAGTCCGTTCCAACAAACTTCATTTCTCAAAGAGTTCAGAAAACTTTATTCTAAGTTGATACATCAATTACTTTTTTCATAACACTCTTCCTATCTTTGAATGAATGCATTATCGCAGCTTCTCGCTCTCACTATGCGATGTTAGGTGAAACAGCATGCTTATTTGACCGAGTTCGAGCGACCGACTTGCGCCGCCTTAAACTTAATTTAATTAAAATTAATTTGATGGAGTTTTTCTTTGGATTTGGATTGATTGAAGATTTTGAAAATAAAAGTTATTTGTAATGTATCTATAAGGGGGAAGTGATTAATGTTGTAATTCTCAGCTATTAAATTACCGTTCTTATTGTTTTTAATGATAAATGAGTATTATACAATAACATACATAATATTAGCTAATTCCGTACCGTGGCCGTGGTACGAGCATCTAACTGTAACACCTTGAAATGATATCTTCTATCACGGAATTGTTGATAAACTAACCAGGTCTTATCTGGCTGGGTCGATATCGTGAATGATTATCGAATGTATTGTAACTATTTAGTGCAGGATAATTTGGCACTAGTAGTTAGTAATTGCTAGTGGTAATAGACGGTTGTTTGAATTTTTTCGAAAAAATGCTTGTCGACTTAACTTTCAATTATGACGAAGCTACAAAATCTATGGAGAAGTTTTCTCAACACGACATTGACGAATTGCGCAACTGGACTATAAAACTTGACAAATCCAAATCTGTGCCGAAGAATTTAAGTGACAAACAATTAGTACTGTTTTACAATGCGTGTTGTGGTGATATGGAGAAGACTAAAACATGCATTGAAATGTACTACGACTCTAGAAGAACTTCACCAGAACTCTTCAACTACAGAATCTGGAACGCTGATTTGGTAAAGGCGTCTGAGGTCCTTGAAATATTTCATATTCCTGGTAAATCGTGTGAGGGATACGAGATTGTATATTTCCGTCTTAAAGACACTGAACCTTCAAATTTTGACTTAGAACATTGCTCAAAGCTACTCCTCATGATCATTGACGAATGGCTAGCAACACGTGGCCCTCTTCCAGGATATATGATTATCTTCGACATGGTCGGAGCTGGAATGAAACATCTCACAAGATTCAATCTCTCAACCGTTAAGAAACTTCTTCATTACTTGCAAGAAGCAGTACCGATACGTCTGCACGCCATCCACATATTAAATACAGATCCACTTATGGACAAACTGAATTCACTTCTGAGGCCATTTACAAATCCTGACCTCTTTAACCTGTCCAGGTTTCATCACAAAAACGAAATTGTTGAAAAGTTGTACGAGGTAGTGCCAAAGTCTTCTTTACCTTCAAACTATGGCGGCACACTACCAGATACTGAGACCCTTCACAAAAATAGCTTGGAACAGCTCAAACTTCAGGCAGCATACTTCAAAGCTGAAGAAGAACAGAGATTGGCGGCGCTGCCGGACAAAACAGGAGACAGCGGTTTAGAAGGAACGTTTAAGAAGTTAGACATTGATTAGAACTTAATTTATAGTCTACAGTCACCACTTACGATGTGGTTGACGCATGCTTGTTTAACACCTTATTGATTTTTTGATCTTATGGTAATTAAGTCATTTAGTGTTGTGAAATTTATGGTTTCGTGTATAAAGTGATGATTAATACAGGTGTGTTTGGTTATCAGTGCAATAATATAATTAATATCGTCATTTCAATGTTACATACCTATCAGATCATTGATAACACTTTGTGAAAAGTACCTATTAGTGACATATTATAACATGCAGTGTATAACATGGTAGGGATTGTTTGAAAATATACAAAAGTAATTTTTCAAAAGACTTTTTTAGACAATGTGTGGTTAGCTGATTCTGAAGTAATAAAATTGCATCAACTGAATTTGTTATGGAAGTTAATAATGAAATGAATTAAAGATTATGTGTGTATTAATTTGTGGTGTTTATTCTTAGTAAAATCACAAATGATGACAAAAATCTCATGAGCAATGGTGAAGTACACCTTGTTTATGATAAGATTTACTTGTGTGATTGAATCGTTGATTAGCCTCGCATAATAAGTGTCTATAATAATATACTAATCAGCTTATTTAAGAAGATAGTTACAAAGTAAGTCAAGTACTTAGTTTCTACCAACAAAGAACCCACAGCACTCGTATCCGACAAAAATATTAATATTAACAAAAGGCATCATGACTTGGAATTTAATTATAATGAAGCAACAACAGCAATGGACAAATTTAATCAAAGAGACATTGAAGATCTACGTAATTGGGGCTTAAAACTAGATAAATCAAAATTCGTGCCAAAAAAAAGTTTTAGTGACAAACAGATAGTGTTGTCTTAGAATGCGTTTTACAGTGGTATAGAAGGAACCAATGTTTGTATAGAGAACAATTATGACTGTAGAAAAAAATGCTCCAGAACTAATTGACTAGGTATAGAGAATGGAACGCAAATTTGAGAAAAGCATCTGCAGTTGTTGAAGTGTTCCGTGTCGCTGGGAAATCTTCTGAAGGGGCCGAAATAATGTACCTAGCATCGTCTCCATGACAGAGACTCTTCAAATAGTGCAAAATTTGAATCAAATCTATCGAGTACTTTTCAAGATCCTTCCGGACAAAGCAAAGCAAACAGACAAAAAATTTTCTAACTAACGTAAACGCACCTATTACCGCCAGTTTAAGCGGCGTTGAGATTGATGTCCAAAAAATAAGCACATTCTTAATATGTGGCGTCAACAAAAATAGTTTTTCAAGTACTGAAACTATCGTACTTTTCAGTCATGTATAGATACAGTATATAAAAAATTACTTAATAAATTAAATATGGATTAAAAGAAAAAAGGGGCCATGTCCCTATTACCGATCCAAAATATAGGGCATGTGCCTAATACCGTTTATGAGACACCTAATACCGACCACTAAATAAATGGAACCGTTAAAGTTAAATAAAAATGCGCGTGTAGGTATGTTGAGCTATTTATAAAATTTAGATGGTTTGTAATTCTTCAATAAGGCTTTATCGCCCTCTTTGAAGAAGAGAACCACCACACTCCTGTTCCATACCTGTGGCTTTTTACACTCGAGTATGACGGAGTTCAATAACTTCTGTATGTCCTTAAGAACCGGTTTGCCACCTGCCATTAGAAGCTCTGCAGTATATTTCCGTCGTCTCCTGGTACCTTGCTGTTTTAAAGCTGCTTCAGGCCCATACTAATCTCGCACAGGCTGACGTTTGGGATATCTTCGGTAAAGTGCTGAGTCGATCTGGATCTCTGGACTTTAACATGATACTAAACGGGTTTCTTTGCAAATGTGTGTAACTTTTTTTTATTTTTTGGCTGACGGCCGCGATTGTGGCGAATCCCCCCTTTGGTTGCTCAAGTCGCACCTTCCATGTCTCCCCGGTTTCCTGGTGGAGCAGGGTCCGCTGGGCCTCGATTTCTCGAGCCTCGCTCCAGCGCCTCCTTACGCCATCTGAACAGTGACGCAAGGGCTCTCGCTTCCAGGTCCCATGGAGGGGTCCCGGCCAGGAGACATGCCGCCTCACCGGAAATCGTGCGGTATCCTCTTATCACCCTGACGGCCATAACTCTCTGCGGGCTCAGCAGTCTAGCCACATTGCTGGCCGTCAGGGTCTTCGCCCATACGGGAGCCCCGTACAGGGCCATGCTTCGCACGATCCCCAGGTACAGTCTCCTGTAGGGAGCGTTGGGTCCCCTGATGTTGGGCATCAGCCGCGCGAGTGCGGCATATGCTCCCCTCAGTTTCGGGACCAAACTTCGGAAGTGACGTCCGAAGTTCCACCGGCCATCGAGTACGAGCCCCAAATACTTCATCGAGGGCTCGATGCCGATGCTGACGCCCCCTATCTGTAGGCTGGATCCCGCAGGTGGCCCCTTCCGAGGTCCGTGGAAGCACAGAGCCTCGGATTTGTGAAGGGCGACGTCGAGACCCAGCCGCCGAATCCGACCCACGACCTGAGCAACCCCTGCCGTGGCCTTAAGTGCTGCGGCACGGTGCGTTGCTCCCCGCGCCGTAACGAGGGTGTCGTCGGCGTAACACGTTACGCCGACCCCTCTGAGCAACGGACCACGGAGCACCCAGTCGTAACCGATGTTCCACAGGAGCGGCCCTAAAACCGATCCCTGTGGAACACCGCACGACACATCTCGCCGACCTGGCCCTAGCCAGCTCGGGTAAGGTATGGCTCTCTCGGAGAGATAAGCCCTGACAATTCGACGGAGGTAGGGAGGCACTCCATGATAGATAAGCGCCTCCCTGATGCAGCTCCAGGGCAAGGTGTTGAATGCGTTGGCGATGTCGAGAGACACCGCCACCACCACCTCACCCTGTGAGACTGCTTCCTCCGTCAGGCCTCTAATGCGCATGATCGCGTCCACGGTGGAGCGTCCCTGACGGAAGCCAAACTGGCTATCCGCCAGATCAGGCCCCACGCGTGTGAGGTGCCCGACGAGGCGTTGTGCAATAATGCGCTCAAAGAGCTTGCACACCTCGTCGAGCAACACGATCGGCCGGTACCCTGATGGGGAGTTTGCCGGCCGCCCCGCCTTTCGAATCAAGACCAGTTTTCCTGTCTTCCAGACCTTGGGAAACTGGCCTTTCTCGAGGCATGCGCTAAACAGCCTAACTAGTCGAGGCCCAAGCTCCTCGAGAGCCAGGACCCACGCCCGGCCTGGAATGCCGTCGGGTCCAGGGGCGGTGTTTCAGCGGGATTTAAGCCGCAGTATAGCCGCCCCTAACTCACCCTCGGTGACCACGGGCACGTCGTTCTCGCTGCCTTCCGCGTTGGGCGCCTGAGACGTAGCCATGCGCGGAGGAATGTGTTCCTCCGCTCTCGACGGGAACAAGGAGTCCAGGACCCCCTCCAGCCGCTCCGGCTGGAGACTCTGGGTCAGTGGGGGCGCCTTAGGGCGTAATTTGCCCTTTACCATAAGGTACGGGCGCCCCCACGGGTCTCGCTCCAGAGTCTCCATCAGCTTTTCGCGGCTCAATTTTTTGGACCGGTTGATGGCCGTCTGGAGGGCCCTTTTGGCCTCCCGGTACCCATCATAGAGCTCCGTCTCTCGGGCTGCCGCATCATCTGGGCGACGATGTCTCCGGCGGAACCTGATGTACCGGCGGCGCGCGGTAACGCAATCCGCGCGCAACTGCGCGATTTCCGACGTCCACCAGTACACCTGTTTCCTCGCCGGTCTGGGCCTAGCCCTGGGCATCGCCGTATCGCAGATGTGCGACATGGCTCTCCCGAATCACTTCACCTCGGTATCAACATCGGCAGGCCTGTCCGCTGTCGGAATCCAGGCCTGCACGATGGCCGCCTCCAGGAGAGCCTCCCGATCAAGGCGATGGAGTGCCCAACGCGGTTCCGGGGGATTCGCGATTGCTGGCGGCAGGTTAGGTGGAGGGGAGACGTCGAACCGAATACCTATATCGGTGATTCGACGACGTCTCCTCCTCCTCCACCACACGCCATCCGTGGACACGGCGGGGAGCTCAGGGGTCGCAAACGAAACGTCTATGACCGAGCTGAGCCCCCGCCGCGTCCAGGTTGCGACATTCCCCCGGTTCAGGATGACTAGACCACGAGTTGTGACCCAATCCTCCAGTATCCTCCCCCTGTCTCTGATTTCCCGGGAGCCCCAAGCCTGTGACCAGGCATTGAAGTCTCCCAGGACCAGGACAGGAAATGTGTGTACCTAACTGTTCATAGAAGCTTTCAACCTCGTTCAGTATCTTAGGCAAAGAAGACTGTCGCCGGTTTTTAATTTTGACAGCTGACTCAGCCCTATAGACCGATTCCTTAAAAATACTTAGACCCTTTATTGTGGTCTGTGTTGTAGTGTCACAGGACGGTTTTCAAAGATATAGAGATCAGTCTATTGAGCCGCTTGTATCTACATATCATCCGGCCTCTGTAGTGCCATTCCATGTCTCTCCTCCATGAGCCCGAACGCAGATTGAGATAACTTCTTAGTTCTTTTTATTATCATTTATTTATAAACTAGCTGACCCTCGCAACTTCGTTTACGTCACATAAGGTTTGCGAAAAGAGAGGTACTTCTTCATCATACTCATCAAGCAGCGTGTGTGAAACGGCCCTGTTTGCTTAATCATAAAAGAGATTAAAGATTAAGTCTATTCTAAAACAATTCAGTTAATTTATTTTACAATAGCCTTAATAATTAAGCTCTTTTATGATTAAGCCAACACGCCCGTTTAGATTTACCCTCACATTCAAAGGAATCCTTGAATTCTATATTTAACGAAAGTTGACATGTATCTAATTTCGACACTACAAAACCCTCAGTATTGAAACTTGTGTGGAACAATCCTTAAAGTAATCCCTTACTAACACTAAAAAAATATTTGAAATGGGACCACGCGTTGAGAAATTACAACTGAAAAACTATTTCGTCTTTCATCCCCTCTCCCGCAAGAACCGAGCAAAATATTGGGATCAAAAGCATCCAAGAACCTTCCTCAAAGTATAAGCTTGGAATCTACCGAGTATTATTCAAATCGGTTCAGTAGTTTCGGCGTGATACTTATTCGGGATACAGACAGACAGACAGACAGACAGACAGACAGACATGAAAATTTTAAATTACATTTTCGGCTTCAGTATCGATTAGAGAACGCCCTCCAATCAAAATTTTCAAAATATCTTCCATGTACAGACTCTCGACCCTCTACAGTCTTATTACATGTATAGATATAATTAACAATTTTTGTACAGCATCCCTTGCTGTACTTGGAACTGACTATAAGGAACGACGAACGACTACGAAGTTCGTTGTAAATGTAAAAGTAGATCGGTAATAGGTATTATTAAAGGAAATCGTATAACCTATTACCGACCCAATGGAATGTGTATGAATTGGGTAAATACATGTGGTTTTTGTACATTTGTATGATTTTAAATAGTGTGGTTGCTATAAATATTTAATAATAATGATATTTTAACTATAAAAATACAATATTTATAAATTACACCTCCTTTATTCAACAAAATATTTACTTAAGAGCAAAGTTTCTTTTAAGGCTACTAAGGCTCTTAAATAATATGGCGTTAATAGCTCAAATGCAAGTTAACATATTAAGGAACTGAGTTAGTATAGCCTCCTGCCTATTAATTGACGTATTTTAGCAAAAATCATGACACACGAAAGATACGAAAAGTTCTTATCAGCGACATGGGTCGTTAATAGGAACAAAATTGTGATTTTTGTTCCTATTACCGCCTATTTTTAATATTGAATTTTAAGCAAAATAAAAGAGTATCTCATTAAAATTTATTATTATATGTGTTCCTGAAAGTATACAAAATGCATAAAAAGAACTAGAAGTTGCATTAAAATGCTTTAGGATATAATATTCTGCTAAGAAAGAAGCAAGAGAACTTAAGTCATCGCAGACGCCACACTATGGAAAATGCACTATCGCCGGCAGTCACGGAAGAAATGGGCCATAACTCTTGAAATCATTGAGTTACGCACCCAAAATAGACATGAATAATTGCAATACAAATATATCTACATTTTTCCAAAAGTAACCACTTGTGTAACTTTAACACATCACATTATAATGATAGTTTTCTGAATAGGGCGGTAATGAGCGCGGATTTTAAGGGGTCGTTATTAGGTGCGTTTACGTTATATTTTTGGCTTCGGTATCTTATGTTGAACACCCAGCGAGTATTTTTTTTTAATATTTACAATGTACAGTTTTGACTTTTCTATCATTTTATTATATGTATTGATTAAAATTTGAGGCATCAGTGTCTTTAAGACGGAAATAAATAATGTCGTATCCCTCACTTGATTTACCAGGAATATGAAATATTTCAAGGACTTCAGAGGCCTTTGTCAAATCTGTGTTCCAGGTTCTGTTGCTGAAGAATTCTGGTGCATTTATTGTACACTCGTAGTAAATTTCAATGCATGTTTTAGTTATGTCCATATCACCACAACAGGGTGTAGTGGGGCCCTACCAACACCTCCGGGCCCAAGTCAACCTCACGTGCAAGCTCGTGCACCTGCTGAACAACGGACGAGGCTCTGACGTCGGCGGTCCATTTCAACACGGCGATGGGCTCACCACCTGTTACGTGGGACCGAATTGTACACGGTGAAATGTGGGCCGGTATAGGCCTCTGCCTACCCCTTCGGGGATAAAGGCGTGAGTATATGTATGTATGTATGTACCACAACACGCCTTGTTAAACAGTACTAATTGTTTGTCACTTAAATTCTTCGGCACAGATTTGTATTTGTCACGTTCAATGTCGTTTTGACAAAATTTCTCCATAGATTTTGTAGCTTCGTCATAATTGAAACCTAAGTCCACAAACATTTGTTTCTCTTTAAAATTTCAAGCAACCGTTATTTGCAACAAATAATTATCAACTAGGCTAAATTATCTTGAATGCACACAATGCATTTGATTATAATTCACAATATCGACTTGACGAAGTCAGGTTAGGTTTTCTGGGTATTAAAACCTATTACATAGTCTAACAGGATTTTTTAGCCACTAAATAAATTCAGACAATGATTAAATAGCAAGAAAGTATGAAAGGTTCAATAAACTATGTTAAGAAATAAATGAGTTTACAAAATGAAATTGATGAGTAAGACTAAACTTAGGACTTATCTATTTAATGAAGTTTTTTTTTGGATTTGGATTGATTGGAGATTTTAACTTTTAAACAAATTTACAAGGTTATTGAATTAAGTATATACAGGGTAAAATATAGAACAGAAAAAAGGTAACTACTACAACAACAAAAAAAATACAAAACTGACAATGCGTCCAAGAATTCCTCCCCATCAAAGTCAACTGGTAAGGTTCCCATAAGGCTGGTAGCATTACCGCGTTGTATAGTTATACTTATTCGCTGAGTGAAAAAGAGGCCAGCCCTATGGAAAAGAATTTGAAAATAAGAGTTATTTGTAATGTACCCCAAAAACTAAAAATTGATTAATGTTATAATTCTCAGCTATTAAATGGCCGTTATTATTGTTTGTATTAAAAAATAAACCAACCATCCATGTGATCACTTTGTGACATTTTATTTGAGCGTTTCAGTGCTTCGGAAGGCACATTAAGCCGTTGGTCCCGGTTGCCAGTAAAATGGCAGTCGTTAACTCAAGTTGAAGACTTTATTTCAACAGCAGGCAGTCACAACCTGCGCCTGTCCATTTAAACACGGCAATACGGCTCACCACCTATTACGTGGGACAAATTATAAAAAAAGGTGAAATGTGGGCATATAATATGCCTCTGCCTACCCCTTCGGGGATAAAGGCGTGACCATATGTATGTATGTATGTAATGACAAATAAATATTAAATCATTTGATCGTTATATATTTGCTAACGCTGTACCGTGACCGTGGTGTGAGCACCTTAACAGATCAGAATCATCACAGACCAGACAGACCAGAAATCAGAATAGAACGAACCTTGAATGGTATCTCTCACGGAATTGTTGATAAACTAACCAGGTGTTATCTCCACTGGGTCGATAACACAAATGATTGTCGAATAATTATATTGTATCCAGTGCAGGATAATTTAGCACTACTAGTTGATAATTGCTAGTGGTAATAGACGGTTGTTTGAATTTATCGAAAAAATGCTTGTCGACTTAACTTACAATTATGACGAAGCTACAAAATCTATGGAGAAATTTTCTCAAAACGATATTGACGAATTGCGCAACTGGACTATAAAACTTGACAAATCCAAATCTGTGCCGAAGAATTTAAGTGACAAACAACTAGTACTGTTTTACAATGCGTGTTGTGGTGATATAGACAAGACCAAGACATGCATTGAAATGTACTACGAGTGTAGAAAAAATACACCAAATTTTTTTAATAACAGAGTTTGGAACGAAGATTTGACAAAGGCGTCTGAAGTTCTTGAAATATTTCATATTCCTGGTAAATCGTGTGAGGAATACGAGATTGTATTTTACCGTCTTAAAGACACTGAACCTTCAAATTTGGACTTTGAACAATGCGCAAAGCTGTTCATCATGATCATTGACGAACAGCTAGCAACACGTGGCCCTCTTCCAGGGTATATTATTATCTTCGATATGGTCGGAGCAAGAATGAAACATCTCACAAGATTCAATCTTTCAACCGTTAAGAAATTTCTCCATTACTTGCAAGAAGCAGTACCAATACGTTTGTACTCTATTCAAATATTAAACACGGCTCCACTTATGGATAGACTAAGTTCACTGTTGAGACCATTTACAAATCCCGAACTCTTTAACCTGACCAGATTTCATAACAAAAATGAAAATATTGAAAAGTTGTACGAGGTAGTGCCAAAGTCTTCTTTACCTTCAAACTATGGAGGCACCCTACCTGATACAGAGACTCTTCACAAACATTGCTTGGAACAGCTCAAACTTCAGGCAGCATACTTCAAAGCTGAAGAAGAACAGAGATTGGCAGCGCTGCCGGACAAAACAGGAGACAGTGGTTTAAAAAGAACTTTTAAGAAGTTAGACATTGATTAAACTTAAATTATAGTCTACAGCTACAACTTACGGCCTGGTGGACGCATGCTTATTTTTTTATTGCACTTTAGTGGTTTTTGATTCTAAGGAAATTAAGTCATTTAGTGTTGTAGAATTTATCGTTTTGTGAAAAAAGTGTGTTAGTTTATCAGTGCCATAATATAATTAAAATCGTCATTTCAATTTTACATACCTAATCATATCATTGATTAACATTTTATGAAAAAGTACCTATTAGTTACATATTATAGGTAGTAGATTTGTATAACATGGTACAGATTGATTGAAAATATACAGCAGTAATTTTTCGAAAGACCTTTTTTAGACAATGTCATGTCATCTGATTCCGAAGTAATAAAACTGCATATACTGAATTTGTTATTGAAGTTAATAATGAAATGAATTAAATATTATGTGTGGTGATTGTTAGTAAAATCACAATTGATGACAATATACTCATGAGCATGGATGGAGTACATCCTGTTTATGATTAGATTTACTTGTGTGATTGAAGTGTTGATAAATTTGGCATAATCAGTGTCTATCATAATATTAATCAGCTTATTTCTGAAGATAATTACAAACTAAGTCAAGTACTTAGTTTCTACCAACAAAGAACCCATAGCACTCGTATTCGACGAAATTTTTAATATTAACAAAATGCAACATGACTTGGAATTCAATTATAATGAAGCTACAAAGGCAATGGATAAATTTAATCAAAGAGACATTGAAGATTTACGTAACTGGATTTCAAAACTAGATAAAGCAAAATTCGTGCCAAAAAGTTTAAGTGACAAACAAATAGTTTTGTTTTATAACGCGTGTTACAGTGATTTAGAAAGAACCAAAGTTTGCATAGAGAACTATTACGACTGCAGAAAAAATGCTGCAGAACTATTAGACTACAGAGTATGGAACGCAGATTTGAGGAAAGCATCTGAAGTTGTTCAAGTGTTTCATGTTCCTGGGAAATCTACTGAAGGGTACGAGATAATATACCACCGTCTTCATGACACAGACCCTTCAAATTTTGACTTACAATCTATCTGCAAGTTGCTGCTTATGATTCTAGATCTCTCTCTATCGAAGCAAGGTCCTCAATCAGGTTATATTGTCCTCTACGATATGGAAGGATTAAAAATGGGACATCTTACAAAACTAAATCTTTCAATTGTTCGAAAATTCTTTCAGTATTTGCAGGAAGCTGCACCTATACGAATGCGTGCTATTCATGTATTAAACGCGGAGACAATATTAGATAAATTACTATTACTCGCAAAACCATTCATTCACCAAGACATGTATAGCATTATCAAGATTCATAATAAAAACGAAGATATAGAAAAACTCTATGAAATTGTTCCAAAATCATCTTTACCTTCCGACTATGGGGGAACACTACCAGATACTCAGACTCTTCATAAAAGATGCCTAGAACAGCTCCAACTGTTGCTACCTTATTTCAAAGCTGAAGAGGAACAGAGGCTTGCAGCGATCCCGGATAAAAATAGCGACAATGCACTTGAAGGGACTTTTAGGAAGTTGGACTTTGATTGAATGAACTGTTATTCGGACGACCAGTATCTTAGGGGTCAACTTATGTCTCAATATAGAATGTTATGCTTATTTTCTCTTAATCTTTCAATATGTTACCTCAGTAGCTACGGAACCCAACTGCCAAAATGGATGGTGGGTAGCCGGAGCTCTTTATGTTAATTAAATTAATTACAGATTAAGATCCTACTAATCGTTCTCGAGGATATACAATGTCATACAAAAACAGTAAATGGATAGCAACCAACCTGATAAAAATGGCTTGTAAGGTGTTTGTAATCTACTTTCGCTGTAAGCCTTATTATGAAAATATGGATAGGTATATTTTGTTATCTACTCATAACATATAATTGGTAACTTATCAGATAACTGATTGTTACTAAGTGTAAAGAAATGCCTGATAAAATGTTTTGGTAGTCTACCTACGAACATTATGTATACCTACCTATCTAGATTAAATGAAATTTTAGCCAGTATTTGAAAGCCTATGCAAGGGTTTGTCATTTTTGAACCCTGGATCACGGTAGTCTTAGCATCTTAAGGAAATAATTATTTTTTACGTGTTGTAATTCCTACAGCTTATCCGACTACCGAAACTACCCTAGGTAGTCGAATAGTACGGTCCCTACCTATCCGACCAGCACCGGGTGCCCGGATAACTTCTTACAATTATGTCCGAGGGTAGAAATCTCCGTTTAAAAAAATTGAATACATATAAGCTTATGAAAAAGAAGAACATGCATGACACTTCGATGGCTGTTCCTGTGTCAGAAAACTAGCAGTGCCTAAATATGCTCTACCCGTTCTGCTGGTTATTCTGTTCACGCAGGCCACACGTCGTAATATGCGTTATATCTCCCGAACAACCCCCCAAAGACTCGTGATAGTATCCGAACCCCCAGGTGAGGCGGCAGTAGTAGTCAAGATCTGTCGGGAACCCTGGGTCAACCTTCCGAGACCTTACCCGGAGCTTCTGACTGTAACAGTGGTAGGGCACGTACGGTTTTAGTCTTTTGGTAGGTATAGCATTCATGAAGTAAATCTACAAGTAAAAAAACCGGTCAAGTGTGAATTAGACTCACGCACAGAGAGTTTCCTACCAAAAAACGGCAAGACATCACGTTAGTTTTATGGGAGCCCCCCTAAATCCCCCCTTATTTCTGATTTTAGTATTTGTTGCTATAGCGGCAACAGAAATACATAATCTGTGAAAATTTTAGCTATGTAGTTATCACGGTTCCTGAGATACAGCCTCATGACGGACAGACAGACGGACAGCAAAGTCTCATGAACAGGGTCCCGTTTTTATTCTTTAGGTACAGATACCTAAAAAAGGTTTATTTTGTTAGTATAAATGTACTGTAACATGAACTTACAAAACGTTGTTTATGCCAAGATCTAGTTGGAAGTAGGTATGGCGACTCGTATGTGGTATATGGGGCGCGCTAACGGTGCACGCTCCGTTATCGCCCGACCGGCGCGCACGCAACTTGGACGGTGATACCTCTGATAATGCTATGTATTAGATGGCGAACGATTTGTTGAATGGTTACATACGATCTGTCGTTTAGTTTTGACTGGCTTCAAAAATTACATACGATCGTTTAGTTTTGATTGGCTTCAAAAATTAGGAGGTTCTCAGTTGTATTTTTACGTCATGCATCTATAGTCGTTTATCCCCAAAGGGGTAGACAGAGTGTACGCCGACATTTCCCCTTCGGCCGCAGTTTAAACTGTGTTTCGTAGCCAGCTGCGATCTAAGATGTAGTCAATATTAGGATTTTTTGATTAAGTAGGTGGGAAATTATGGATACGGATAGAATAAACCAACAGAATATCTAGAGTACCAGTAGCATAGTACGATTCGGCAAGAAATATAGAAGATTCGAGAGCCGCCGTAAAGGTACTGGGCTATCCAACCAAAGCGATCCTGTCAGGAGACGATTGAGTAAAGGATGGAGCAGGCAGCAGAACATGCATTCATGAAAAATAAAGGGATCACTTGTGAAATATGAAGTGACAAAGTGCTAATTTTGTCCGAGTTACCTGAATGTAGTACACTTACCCAACAGCTAAACGGTTGTTTCTGTGCATGTGTAAATTATCGCACAGGAAATTGACACAATTAAAGTTTATATGGAGAAAAATTGAAGAAAGCTATTTTTTAGGGATTGCACTTCATCCTTTACCACGGAGATCGATAACGGGTCTCTAATAGGCAGTAATAATATTGATATAAAAAGTAAAAGTACGTATCACAGATGAATAAGTTAGTTTTTTTTTATAGTTGACTAACAGTATGATGTTGATAATAGGATAGGTAACACGCGAATTCCTAAAAATCTAACAACTCCAACACTGTAACAGATGACTTAAAAAGTTGTATCAATGACAGTCAGTTATAATGGCCACAGTTTCGGCGGCGTCAGATCTAGGTTTATGGCATTCTTGAGCTCAATCCGAGCGCGCTGCTCGCTGCCCGGCCGGGTCGCGAGCAAATTGATCGTTCTCTACATGGGCAAATTACAACCCATCAATTGTGGATTACAAAATTATAGTAATCATTGATTCAATCATTTAAGTATTTTTGAGAACTGGTTTTGTTTTGAAGCTGTAATTATTGTTGTTGAAGGAGTGGAAATGTATAATTTATCGGGTTTTGTGCCGATGTTTACTAGTCTTGGGATAAATATAAATGATTATTTGCACGTCCTGACGAATATGAATAATGTCCCTTAGTTACCTACCTTATTTGTACCACTCTACGAAGCCGGTACTCGCACGGTAAATCCATAAAATGTTGAGAATAGGTCTCTCTTACTCTTTCTCGCCGAAGCTAACGGTGAGATGGGAATTTAAAATGACAATAGCTACACAGTGCTCCTTCATGACTTTGTGTGATCATAATACCTGATATCTCCGTGCCTCGGTTCTCCCTAACGTTTACAGTATGTCTCTAAAAAGTGTCTAAGAGGATTTTTACAGCGCGAGTGTAAACGACCCACCTGATGGAAAATGGTCAATGATCACTGGTCACCGTAGGCTATGCCTGTTGTGAGTGGCTGGAGAGGAGCCACGGTGCTCTCCTACCGGTTGTCGCAGATACTTACCGGGCACGGTAGCTTCGGTAGGTATCTGTGGCGAAGACACCGGGAACCCACGGCCGAGTCTGGACGTGGACACTCTCTCGCTGGAGACCATGTTGCAAGCCATGATCTCCAGCGGGAGTAAGTGGGACTGCGCTGCCTCTTTCTGCGAGCAGGTTATGCTCGTGAAAGAGGCGACGGGGAGAGAAATCTCCCACCCAAGTTCCGCAGTCGTGTTTTCACCCAAGACTATCGGCCTCCATGACCGGGGGCCTGAGGACGGTGAGGGGGCTACTCACCGTCCTTACAGAAGCAGGCACTAGACGACAGCGTGACGTGAGGGATTCACGCACGCCCCCCCTAAGAAGCGGGATAGCACCCTAAAACCCCCGAAGACGCAGGATAGCACCCGAACCCCCCTCTTAGATGAGGGCGCAGTGGTAGCCGTAGGACTGTTAGGAGTCCTGGGGTATCCTTCCGAGGGCTTACTCTACTTATGTTAGGCAGGATACGTGAGGTTTTTTTAGTCGCTAGGAGTCCGGCATAGCATCCATGCAGGATTTTCCCTCACGTTAAAAAAAAGGCTATGGCTGTTGACGACATCAGAGGTGCTACACTCGCGCGACTTTTAAAGCAACCCGTGCTTTAAATCATTGACTTTCAGGAAATTCAAGGTAATTCAATCTAAGCGAGAACGGAATAAAGTACCTACCTATCGGCTCTTATCACACACGAGGGCCTGGTCGCAAGTGTTAGGATGAATACTCTCAGGCGAGGAGCGGTGCGATGATAGAAAGTAGCCGGGGGCTTCACGCGTCACATCAAAACAAAATAATCATACAAAACTGTGAAATCACAATCCATACAAAAAATTAACTTGGAGTCTTGTAACGTTTAAATTTAATAACAGTTATTAATACGAATATATTTATAGGTACTCGTATAACTATGTATAAGAGATACTTATTCCGAGAAAGAGAATTATTAAAAGTCGTTCTCATATATCTGCGAGTCCGTCTGTGTGTTTGGGCCTGGGCTATTATCTGAAACCGCAGTGTTGATTTTAAAGATACTTACGATGACCTGAACTAGGATAGGAGCATTAATTCCATCACCGACGGTTTTTAATCGTAAGCAGATTAGACAGACAGAGTTACTTTCGCTTTTATAATTATTACTAGGGGGTAAAGCATTAGCTAAGCACCATAGGCTACTTTTCGAACGACTAGATCTCTTTTGATCAATGACGTGATCGAAACTAATTGAAATTAATTCACCACATAAAATTAATCATTTATAGTATATACCGAGAAAAAGAATTATTAATGAAATACCAACCGATTCAGAGATTTGCTACAATTGCAAGGCTCTTTATACAAATTGATATTTCATTACACTCGGCAAAAACTGTAATAGATTGAAAGCTAAACACAAAATGATAGTTATAATGATAATAGATTACTTTTTGCAAGTAACAGATGTTATCTCTATTTAGATTCTTTAGGGTGAGAATATTTTAGTTGGAGGAGTTATTATAATTTTAGTTCTTTTTATTTGTTAACTAGGTTTTTAACACTTCCAAATTTCATGGAAACTTATTCCGGGATAAAAAGTACACATCACTGTTCTGCGTCCGTGTCGTAGGGTAATTATTTTAAGTTACCTACGTTAGGCATAATGAAAATAGTTTTATTTTGTTGTGTGTATGAGTGTTAGAACAACTTATGTATATTTAGAGATAATTTTGAAAAGCAATTAGTATGCTGACTCAATCACTTATGTATATTTAATTGTTTTTATCGACTTCGCTTGCAGTAGCGTCTGTTGCATTTTCTACAAACCTCTGTGGTTTACAAATGCAATATGTATGGTTATAGTATAATGATTTTGTGAAATGGTAAATAAAAAAAAAAAACCTAACCTATGTGTTATCACAATAATAATCTATCCCTGTGTTAACACAGCGACATCTAGTGGCAATAGGGGGGAACTATTGGGCATCAGTTGCGCAAGTTGCGAACTAGATGGCGCTGACAGTGACGGTAATTGAGGCGTCCATTTTATTATATGTATTGATGACAAGTCCTGTTATATGTGCACACCGAGCAGCCATGTACCTAAGATAGATAATCAATTTTTCCAATAAAGTGAAATTGTGTCAAAATCCTCGTTACTTTCATTAAAATAGACCACGAGCCAACATTTTGGTGACCCCGACGTTCGATGATTGTGCAGTTTGGAGAACTCGTGGTCTGAAAATACGAAGGCGTGGATCGCCATTTTTTCTACCAACGCCGCTTGTTCGCGAACGAAGAACGTGATAAATCTTTCACGTTTCCTTGGTAAAGGCGCAGATTTCAAGAAATCACTGCAGATTGTACCAGCATTTTATTCCATCGAAGCTATATTTCGTGGCATTTATCGAAATATTCATCGAAAAGTCATTGGCGAACCGGCCCGGCGCGGGAAAAAACCACGACGCAATTTCATTGTTTTATACCGAGAGGATCAGGAATAAGAAAGGATAAGTACTTACCTACAAGATCCGTGAGTTGGCACATTTATTTCATATTTAGCTTAGAATTCCTTCCACTTATCTACCTACTTATTATTAAGAAATTTCATTGTACATTGGTACTTAATACCATGGCTAGTGACAAGGCAAATGTTGAAAACCCTGTCTTAAGGGAATTAATAAAAAGACGAGGGGTTGTAAAAGGCAAACTTACTCTATTTAAAAAATACTTAAAATCTCTCCGAGAACCATTAACAGCTGAAAAATGTATTGACCTGGAATTACGTATATCCAGAGTTAACATTAGTTTCCAAGAATTTGAGGAGATTCAGGATAAAATTGAAACCCTCTGTACTGATGTAGATGAACAATTAGAAGAAAGGGAAACCTTTCAAGACATGTATTTTAGTAATCTGTCGGCTGCCAAGGCTTCTTTACACAAATTTAAAGGTACTGAACAATGCCAACCACCTGATAATTCCCAAATAAAGCTGTTCATGGACGAATCCATTAAATTTCCTGATATAACCCTACCGACATTTAAGGGTGACATTACCAGTTGGTTGGAGTTCAGAGACACTTTCGAAGCTCTCATTAGCCAAAGTAATTTGAAACCTATACAAAAATTTAAATATCTTCGTAGTAGTTTAAAGGATAGCGCTCTGAATGTGGTCGCTTCTCTAGAGTATTGCGAGGAAAGCTATGCCATTGCCTGGCAACTTCTTTGTGAAAGATACAACAACCCTAAGAAACTTGTCACTCACCACCTAAGGGATCTACTTAATATAACTAATGTGCAACCAACCCCCTCAGCGCTGCGAGGAACGGTTGACAACATTTCAAGACACTTAAGGGTCTTAAAGACGCTAAATATTTCAACCGAGAATTGGGATGTTTTACTGATACATCTCTTGAGCTCTAAGCTAGACAACACAACTCAAAGAAAGTGGGAGGAACGAACCAATTCTAAAGAATTGCCAACATTACAGGACTTCAAATCTTTTCTACGCTCCCGGGCCGACCTGTTGGAATCCATGGATGCCAACAAGCCGCTGGAGCAGGTGGACCAGCATGCAAGGGCATCATCGAAAAAGGTCTTTGTAAGCACGTCCGCATCTACCAAACCTAGCACCTCTAATAGCAAGGTAACATCTAACCAATCTTATAATCATACCCGGTGCCCGTATTGTAAAGACACACATTATATTAACCAATGTCCAAGATTTTTATCTATGAATGCAAAGTCACGCATTCACGCTACAAAAAGGTTAGGTCTATGCCTCAACTGCCTACGATCAAACCATTTGCTACCAAATTGCCGTGCAAGCAGTTGCCGTTCGTGCAAGGGAAGACATCACAGCCTCCTACACGTGCCAGGTGCTCCCATGCAGGCTTCACAATCCATTACTGAGCAAACTTCACCCCCTACCACTATGCAGAACCCTCAACCAAGGCCTGAACAAATTCAGTCTATTAGTTTACATAGCCATCATGACACAGCTAACCCGAAACATTTACCAATACAATCATATGTTATTTTGTCCACGGCCCTTATAAGGGTGATCGATGACAAAAATAGCATACACACACTGAGATGCCTCTTGGACTCAGGCTCTCAGTCTAACTTTATCACAGAAAGGGCTGCAAACAAACTAGCACTACCTAGAAATGGAGTGAGTATTGAGGTATTGGGCTTTAATGAAAACACTACACAGATAAAACACAGTATTAAACTTACCTTTCAATCACAAACAGGATCATTCTCTGCTAATGTGTCTTGTCTTATTGTACCTAATATATGTACCCTACAAACAATTAATACACCTATTAACATACCGAAACGATTTAAATTAGCAGACAAATCCTTCCGGGAAGCCAGAGAAATAGATATGATTCTCGGTGCTGAAGTTTTCTACGATCTTATATGCACCGGTCAGCATAAATTAGGCAATGGGCTACCCATTTTGCAAAATACTAGGCTAGGCTGGGTAGTCTCCGGTTGTATCTTCACATCAGCCACATCAAACAAATCACACTGCAATTTTGTAATGACTAACCTACAGACTTTTTGGAATGATAGCGAGGTACCGAAGTCACGTAGGATCCCAGATGATGATACCGAGGAGTGTGAGAGTTTGTTCAAAAAACACACTCGAACTTCGGAGGGCAACTTCGTGGTGGACATACCTCTTAAGGCATCACCGACGTTGTTAGGACAATCGAGACCAGTAGTTTATAAAAGATTTAAAACCCTAGAGTCAAAATTCCTAAAAGATCCAAGCTATAAGAAACAATATGTCGAGTTTATGCAGGAATTTGAGTACGCCGGACACATGAATCTAAGAAATATAATAAACGTTAGTGAAAGGTGTAACTATTTACCACACCATGCAGTAGTGAACACACACAAAACCACCACACCGTTGAGAGTAGTTTTTGACGGCTCATTCCCTACCAGTACCGGAATCTCACTTAATGACCTACAATATAAGGGTACAATACATCAAGATGAACTAATTAACATCGTTTTACGATTTCGCAAACATAAGTTTGTAATATGTGCTGACATTGAAAAAATGTATCGAAAAATATTTATTGACCCAAATCAACAATATTTAACCTCTATTCTGTGGAGAGAGGACCCAACACACCCACTACTCACCTACACCCTCACAACATTAAGTTTTGGGTTAAAGAGCGCACCGTACCTTGCAACGCGGTGCCTCTTGCAGTTGGCCGAGGAGAACCGGGTTCGGTACCCCAAGGCTGCTGCCGCTATAACCACCGAGTTCTACATGGACGATTTTCTTTTCGGTGGAGATGAGGAAGGGGAAGTCATCAAAACTGCAACACAAGTAGCCACCATACTACGTGGCGGCAACTTTAACCTACGCAAGTGGAAGTCTAACTCACAACGAATACTACAAGCCATAACCGATGATGCTAGTTTACAAACACAACTACACAACCCTAACATACCAGCACAAACCACACAAAAAATACTTGGGTTAGCATGGAACACCTGCAGCGATGACCTACACTATTCAGTTAAAACCGAACCATTACCAGAAACTTTAACCAAAAGAAAAATCCTTTCCATAGCCAGTGAGATATTCGACCCCCTGGGAGTACTCGCTCCGCTTCTAATAATCGCTAAGGTTTATATACAACAACTGTGGAAAACAAAAATTTCTTGGGATGGAAGATTGCCCCCATCTCTCTATAATCAATGGCAGACCTTCTACAATAACCTAAAACTACTTAACTTGATAACTATACCGAGGTGCACTTTAATTGACAATCATACAATAGTGGAATTACATGGATTCTCTGATAGTTCAATGACCGCTTACGGATCAGCTGTTTATATAAGATCAGTAGATAGTGAGAATAACATATTGGTACGCCTCCTGTGCGCCAAATCTAGGGTGGCAAAGCAGGAGACCATCCCCAGACTAGAGTTGAGAGCGGCGCTGTTACTTGCAAACCTATATAATACAGTAATCAGTGCCCTTAAGATTAAATTTACAAACAAATATCTTTGGTCTGATTCCAGCATCGTTCTAGCATGGATAAATACACCTAAGGATAAGCTGAAGCCATTTGTATGTAATCGTGTTTCCGAAATACAGATACGGACAGACCCAAGGGATTGGCACTGGATCGCTTCGGGTGACAATCCTGCGGACCTGATCTCGCGAGGTATGCACATTGACAAATTATCAAACAACAAGTTATGGTGGAATGGACCCGCATGGCTCTCTCAACAGAGATGTCAGTGGCCATCCCAACAAATACCCACCATAATATTTCCATTACCAGAAATAAAGGGCGAAGCTGTGTGCTGTTCTACCACAATAAATACAAAGGACAACGACTTACTGACCGACATTCTTGAAAAATACTCATGCGCGGACAAACTAGTTCGTGTTCTAGCCTACTCAATTCGATTTCTCACAAACACTAAGTCTAAAAATAACAAACAAATAGGTCCATTGACTGTAGAAGAATTGAATAGTGCACGCTCCATCCTATTCCAATTAGCACAAAAACAATCATTCCCCACCGAATACAGTAGATTATCAAATAAAAAACCTATCCCACAGACATCTAACATTTTATGTTTAAACCCCTACATGGAAAACGGTGTTATCCGAGTGGGTGGTCGTCTAAACCAATCACTATATATACACGATAAAAAACACCCTGTGGTGTTGCACCACGATCACCCTCTAACCAAATTAATGTTTCAAACAGAACACAAAAGGTTGCTTCACGCTGGGCCTCAATTACTACTCTCAACGCTTAGGGAAAGAATTTGGCCCACTCATGGCAAGACCTTAGCCGCAAGGGTGGTGCGTGAATGTGTGACTTGCTTCAGGGCAAAACCAAATACCTATAAACCCATTATGGGCGACCTACCGACCGCGAGAGTAACACCGTCACCCCCTTTCATGATAACCAGTATTGATTACGCAGGTCCCTTCTTAATTAGAAACTTTAGAGGACGTGGTTGCAAGACTTCGAAATGCTATATTGCAATGTTTGTATGCTTCTCTACCAAAGCAATTCACATAGAGCTGGTTTCAGATTTGGAATCCCAAACCTTCCTGGCAGCGCTGCGGAGGTTTGTAGCCCGCAGAGGTAAACCCAAGGAACTGGTGAGTGATAATGGTACCACCTTTCATGGTGCCAACAAGGAATTATCTGAATTATACCGATTTCTCTCGCAAACCTCTGAAGAGGTGATGGCTTCATGTGCGAATGAGGGCATTAAATGGAGGTTTGCGCCAGTGTACACCCCTCACATGGTGGGACTCCACGAGGCCGCCATCAAAAGTTGCAAATATCATTTAAAAAGAATCCTAGCCCAAGCATTGTTAACCTATGAAGAATTTTCGACCATACTAATACAAGTGGAAGGAATTTTAAACTCACGCCCCCTATGTTCATTACCAAGTAGTACCGATGGTACCGATTTCCCAGTCCTAACGCCGGCTCACTTCTTGATAGGTAGGTCGATGACAGCATTACCTGATTATGAATACAATAATATACCTCTCAACAGACTGACCCATCTCCAACAACTACAGCAAATCCAACAAGACTTTTGGCGGAGTTGGTCCAGAGACTACATAGGTGGTCTTCAGCAACGAACCAAGTGGAGGAGCTGCAAGGGGCCCGGTCTCGCAACAGGCACCGTGGTACTAATCAAGGATCATCGAACCCCTACCTGCCAGTGGAAAATGGGACGTATCATCAAGACCCATGACGGCGCTGACGGTGTGACAAGAGTGGCAACCGTTCAAACTGCAAAGGGACCCATAAAACGGGCTTTCAACAATTTGTGTCCATTACCAATAACCTAAATTGCCCTGCTACGGGCGTCAGTAAATTCTGTAGAGTCTGTATAAACTTAGTACAAGTACTAATAACTAGTTTAGTAATACTGGTGTATCTAGTGGAGATGTGCCACGAGTGGCACACCTCCGAACCCAAGACGTCCATTCAGGGCGTCGTAGGGCTAGTACATACTTACTTAATTTTTAAATCTTAATCTAATTTGCATGACTCATGTAAACTATTATTCTAATGTGAACCTATATAACTATTTGGTATATTTACCAGTTGCATTCTTTCTGTGTAAAACTAACGTTCTAATGTGAACCTATATAACTATTTGGTATATTTACCAGTTGCATTCTCTCTGTGTAAAACTAATATTCTAATGTGTACCTATAAAACTATTTGGTATATTTACCAGTTGCATTTTTCTGTGAAACTAATATTCTAACGTGTACCTATATAATATTTGGTATATTTACCAGTTGCATTTTTTCCGTGTAAACTAATGTTCTGATGTGTACAGTGTACCTATATAACTAGCTAGTATACATATTAAGTTAATTTTAAATTTGCATGTCTCGCGTTAACATTGTAAACAATGCTCTAATGCATATATATAACTATTTGGTTAATCTACCATCTGCATGTTCTTGCCTAACAAATATTCCAACGTGTGCCTATGTAACTAATTGTTAATGTTGGAAGATTAACCTGCATTTTTCGTGTTCATAAGGTTCTAGCGTGAGCCTATGTATAGCTATCTCATTGAAATGTTTGATTATAGTCTCCCATTTGTTGGAAAAATATGTAGTAACTATGTATCTAGTAATATCAAACGTGTACCTCTAACCAATTTACGCGAACAGGTCGGGACAATTGTCTTATGATATGCAACTGCCTATATAGTATTTAATATATATATACCTAGTATATAATTGCATCTATACCTAAATTGAAATTAATTCTGAATATCGTTGGGCATACTACATTTGACCTATTTTTGCACTCATAACGTAATTTCCCTCAACTCTAGATATCGTTTGGAATTGTAACTTGTGACTTAGCCAGCATAAAGATAACATACTGTAGAATCAACACTACTAATCCATATAACATGTAATTTAACATTTAAATTATTTCCTAGGCGGGCAGTATGTTAACACAGCGACATCTAGTGGCAATAGGGGGGAACTATTGGGCATCAGTTGCGCAAGTTGCGAACTAGATGGCGCTGACAGTGACGGTAATTGAGGCGTCCATTTTATTATATGTATTGATGACAAGTCCTGTTATATGTGCACACCGAGCAGCCATGTACCTAAGATAGATAATCAATTTTTCCAATAAAGTGAAATTGTGTCAAAATCCTCGTTACTTTCATTAAAATAGACCACGAGCCAACACCCTGTACTAAATTTCAGCCAGATCTGTTGAGCCGTTAGACCGTGAAAGAGTATTTCCAATATATCCGTACTTCCAATTTTTTGCTTTATTATAGTAAGAAGGTTCTAGTGTAGTTTTCGGGTATTCATTACATATGAATACGATAAAGATGTGTATGCATTTTTGGACAACTGTCTAGATATTAATGACTAAGTATTATTTATTCTTCAAATGTTTCCCAATGGCAGTAATCTGTTAGCGTACCTTTGTAAATAAATAAATAAACATATGGAACTTTGACTCACCTCTCGACGTTTCGACTATATTATAATAGCAGTGGTCTTGAGTAGACTACGCGACACACTTTTTTTCATTTTCATTTCATTACAGTACCACCTAATTAGAACTTATTGCAGTTATTGTACAGAACTAATTTTCATTCTTTAATATGCACCTAAAACATTAACAATTTTCTTTTCATACAGTAATTAAATAAATAGACATGTGAACAAGGTCAGAACCTACTTAATTACAATAGAAAAGTAACAATTAACCACCATTATAAATATGTAATTAGGCTTTTAGACAAGTGCGTTAACAACCGACTTTATTTTGATGGTAAGCTTTACGTAAATAAATAAATATTGTGGCCGTTCTCACACAACGTCATCTAGTCGAATTAAGTTAATTTTAGCTTGTGCTATGGGATCAAGATAATAATTCTAAATAAACACATATTATTATAGATATAAAACACTCCGAATAAACAAATTTGCGTAGGTATATCACAAACCTTTTTTAGTTTACACCAGACCGGTTTCGCCTTTCGGCATTGTAAAAGGTAAAACTGACTTGATATTTACAAGATGTAGTGGTGATCAAGTTAGACTGACTGAAGTCAACTGACTTTAGATATGCGTAAAACATTACACCAAAAAGTACTTAATGTCATATGGCATTAATTTACATGATGTAGGTAGTATGGTCATCAAGAAAGAAAGAAAGAAATTTATTCAAGCACAACCAACATAAATTTACAAAGACACAAAACAGATTTAAAACAATTGAGTTAATTTTACCTACAACATAACATAAAATTCGACCCGGGAATCAAACCTCGGACCTCAGCACGGCAGTCCCTGCTGTCCTTTTTCGCTACGATTACTTTTCAAAATTATTTCTGAGTCAGCAAGGACCCACAGCGGAAACAGTCCTGATGACAAAGCTGATTCCTATAAACTGAGTCACCGACCATCACTTACGACACAGCCGTCACAGAGAAAAGAAAGTAGACACAGTTTAATTAATCAGCGTACGTTTGACACCGGCAGTGTTATGTTTCACTTATGATTCAGGCGTTGACGCACTTACATTTCACTTTGTTATTATGTATATTTTATTCTGAGGAGCCCTGTTTGACGATGGGAGCCCCGTTTGGCGACCGAAAAGAGTACATAAGGTCGCCACCCAAATTCATCCCGAAGGTGTCGTAAGAGGCGACTAATGTAACACTTCTGTGAAACGTTCCATTGCGTTGAGAAGGAAAACTCGAAATGCAATCGGGCTGTCAGTAAAATAACAAACGTTAGCCAAGTTGAAGGCCTTATGACCAGCTAGAAAAACTGCGCGGCATCAACACCTGCGCCTGTCCATTTTAGCACGGCAATAGGTGAAATGTGGGCAAATAATATGCCTCTGCCTTCCCCTTAGGGGATAAAAGTCGTGATCATGTGTATGTATCTATACATATAGTTAAGCTCCTATAGGTATGCTTCAAAAACTCAAAAAGTACCGCATAGATTGAGCTCAAAATTTGACACGATATACAACCGGTTTCTGAGATGGTTTAATAAACCTACTTTTTGAGGTAGGTAGTTTACGTTTCAAAATTGGACTTTTTTGACCTATGCTTTGTTTCGCTACTCATTTCTCATAGATACCTGCAGCCAGTAAAAATCACAACGAAACGCGGCAGACTCGTCAGTTTGATGGGTCTAAAGTATTTAATACTAACTGATCCCGGCAGCTTCGCCAGCGTAAAATGTTCCCGTTCCCGCTTCCCGTAGTAACTTATTCCCGGCAAAGTAGCCTATGTGTTATTCCAGACTATATTGTATCCCTGTACCAAATTTCAGCCATGTCCGTTCAGCCGTTCGAGCGTGAAAGAGTAACAAACATCCACACATCCACACTCACAAATTTTCGCATTTATAAATATTAGTAAGTAGTAAGATTTGTTGGAGTGTTTTCGAGACAGTACCACCTTGTCCTTTCATCTAAACATTTCAAAATGCCGTGAGGCGAAACAATAAATATTGTGGAACAGTGCAAGGTGTCGTTTTCAATATGTGCAGCAAGTTCCACCAAGTGCCATCAATCAACAGTATAAATAAAAGTATTTGTTGTTATAACATAAATACATTATCTGTGAAAACCTCAACTGTCTTGGTATCACGGTTTATGAGATACAGTCTGGTGACTGACTGACAGACAGACGGCCAGAGAGTTGAGTTCCAGAAAAAAGGTCCCGTTTTTACCCTTTTTTTTTAACGTGAGAGAAAATCCTCATGAATGCTATGCCGGACTCCTACCGACTAAAAAACCTCACATAACGCCCAACAGCCTACGGTTGGGAGCCCCGGGTAAGCCCTCGGAAGGATGTCACAGAACTCTCAACAGACCTACGGCTACCACTGTGGCCTCACCTAGGGCCTATGAGGTGGTTCGGGTGCTATCCCGCGTCTTTGGGGGTTTCAGGTGTTATCCCGCTTCTAAGGGTGGCGCGCGTGAAACGCTCACGTCACGCTGCCGTCATGGGCCTGCTTCTGTAAGGACGGTGAGCAGCCCATTCACCGTCCTCAGACCCCCGGTCATGGAGGCCGATAGTCCTCGGCGAAGACACGTCGGCGGCGCCCAAGCCGTCGACTGCGGAACTCGGGTGGTAGAGTTCTCTCCCGTTCCCGCCCCACCGTCTCTTTCACGAGCATGACCTGCTCGCAGAAAGAGGCGGCGCAGTCTCACTTACTCCCGCTGGAGATCATGGCTCGCACCATGGTCGCGAGCGAGAGAGTGTCCACGTCCAGACCCACTACGAGGACCTGGCGCTGTTGCGCCCATGCTGTGCACTCCACCAGTGTGTGGAGCACCGTGTCATCGCTGCGGTCCTCGCAGTGCTGACACTCGGAAGCATCTGACATTATTCAAGGTTTTGGCCAAGGTCGTTACCAATATTCGTATTTAGCGTTCTATATGATACCAGCATACCATTTAGCGGTAAATACCGCTTTAGGAAACCAATTTATATTGATAATGCTCATTTTATGTTGATAAAGACATTATTTTTATATGTTAATAGATTAAAACAGACCGTTTTGTGTTAAGTATGTGACCTCTGGTTTACAAGAATTTTTAATATGATGGGATTTACGTTATTCGATCACTTAAACCCATACGTGACCGTATTTATGAGTTTATTTACTTATATCAATTTGTATGTATATGGAAATGTGCTAACAAATGCTTCGCTCCATTGAGAAGTAACATAATGATATATAGTCTATTTCAAAGACTAAGTCAAAATAGTCTATGTTACATCAAAAATCTGGCTTTCTAATGATAGAGAATTTATAAAATCTGTTCAGTAGTTTTAGTTTACAAACAAAAAGATAATTCAATTCTATAATTCGTTACTAAACTTAGGTTGATTACTGAATTACTCAGCCCGTACGCATCAGGTCGGAACGGCTGCATCTATTTTTTATCTTCTTACGTACGTACCTTCTTTTTTTAACGTGAGGATAATCCTACATGGATGCTATACCGGACTCCTAGGTACTGACTAAAAACCACACGTATCCTACCTACGGTTACAAACTACGGTTGGGAGCCCCGGGTAAGCCCACGGAAGGACACCCCAGGAGTAACTACGAGTACTACACCTACTTTATAGAAGTTTTGAAAATGAATTGTAATAATAGTTCAAAATATTATCAAAATTGTATCTGCGTTTCCGTACATCCTGAAGCATATCAAAGACGTATGTCATAACGGCTTTATTTAAATAATAAACATTATTCAAATAAAACTCTAGCGTTAATTAACTTTAAAATAAATAAAAAAAGAAATTACGTATAAGATATTTTCTTTTATGTAATTTTAAATAATTTATTGTAAATAGAAAGCAGTTATTTCTTTTCATTTTGTTTATCTTTTGGTTACATACTTTATGTAAGTAATTGATTGTTCTATACGGTAGCATGTTTACATTCACGATATCTAAATATATATAACTCGAAGGTGACTGACTGTCTGACAAAAAAAATGACAAAATTCTGTCTGTCTATCTGTGCGTATCTATCAACGCACAGCCCAAACCACTGGACGGATCGGGCTGAAATTTGGCATGCAGGTAGATGTTATGACGTAGGCATCCACTAAGAAAGGATTTTGACAATTTCTACCCCCAAGAGGATAAAATACGGAAAGCGGGAACGGAACAAATTTTACGCGGGCGAAGCTGCGGGCATCAGCTAGTTATTAGATAAGGGTGCAGGCAATACTGTAACCATCTTGAAAGGGCACCCTGATCCCACACTCTCCTTTTCGATACCGAACACACATGCCTAGCAGTGGTTTCACTCCAGAACCGGGCGATTCAAAAGACCTTTCCTCTATCAAACTACAAAGACTTTGAAAGACCTGTCCGCGCGTGTTTCCTTGCTCTGACAACTCCAAATTCTTCAAGAGGAGCGTGAAGCGGCACATCACAGGGCCGCCAACTTGAGGACCACTGTCAGAAGTCTTATAGACTATGAGAGTGGCTCCCAGCCGCTAATTGCGCCATGACTTTGCATCAGTCTAGCATCTTCAATTAGGCGAAAAATATAAATGAGCATCAATTGTTGAGTGGCGGCCGTGGGTCTGTTGGGAGTCCTGGGACATCCTTCCGAGGGCTTACCCGGGGCTCACAGCTATAGGCTGTTGGGCGTTACGCGAGGTTTTTAGTCGGTGGGAGTCCGGCATAGCATCCATGATGGATTATTCCTCACGTTTAAAAAAAAGACAAGGCATCGATTGTTGACATCCAATACTTAAAAGTATACTATCACTGCTGTGCTGTTAGGATACTAAGGGTTACCTGCCAAGACTGATCAGAAGATCAAGTCTCTTCTTTCAAGCCAGACACAATCACCACCTGAGCCCATGGGTGGCTCAGGTGGGACAATTCCAGAGATTCAACCTGTACAGGCATCGAACCGCCTAGTATGGTCGATATGTGTCCGATGAGCAATAGATCGACGAGGCTTTCTACGGGGGCGTCGACCGCGCGAAAGTCGCCGCCGGCGGTGGTGATACAACCGGTGACCGCGTGGCGACAGACAAACGATTATAATGTTTGCACACATCATCTACACAATATAGTAAAGTACAGAAGGCAATCTCGTACTTCTACTTTACTCGTCATACATACTTTAGGCTGTGCTCAAACAAGACACACAGATAGATTTGATTTATTTCGTAAACATAGGTACAATAATACAGGTCTTATTTTACGTATATAGATCCACTATGTTTTACCTTGAGGCAAACGAAACATTCTTTAAATTTAATGAAAGGCATGCATTCGAGATTATAATAATTATAGCAAGCCCGTATACAATATTTGATTTATTATGTCAACAGCATCGCAATTACTATAATATGCTACAGGACCAGGACCAGGCCAGTTGTTGTGGCTAAGGTTTTTGGGACCCGGTGCTAAATGAAAACTATCCTATCTCTCAAATTGGATCAAATTGCACCCGATGTGCATTTTTGGTTAAATTCGGTTAAGTAGTTTAGGATTTCATTACGGACAAACAATGTGGCACGTAATTTATAACTGGATGAATATTTGAAAAGGGCTTGGATGGCCAAATCCTAAACTATAAGAAATAGCGAAAAATTATCAAAGTAGTCACGAGCCTGATTTTGATGAAGCTTAAAACCTCATCATTAGATTTTTTAAAAATCAATAATCTAGCTGGGAATCGAACCCGTTGATTTTGAAAAAAAAAACACATCCTTTATTATTACACCATACGACAGAATCGCTGTTAAGGATCAAATTCTGCGAAGTAATGATATACGGCAAACTAAAGGACAGAGCTCATCTTTAACAAAATACATTTTATTTTTGTTACGATTACTAATTACTTAATTGTAAAATGTAGAACATTGTTTTCAACACATATTAAATTCACCCTTTATACTAAGATATTAAAATCCTCTGACCCTGTGTCTGTAAACTCCGTGAGCGTTTGTACGTAGATTGCCTTCTGAACTTAATTATATTGTCATCCACTCGTGTCTAGCTTAATCTATGTTTAATAAACTACTAATACTATATAATACGTATTGTGAAACATTGTACATTTTAACACGGCGATAGGCTTACTGCCTTGAAACCCCATACATGGTACAAAATAAAAAACGGCTAAGTGTGAATCGGCCCAGATCACACAATATACCTACCTCTTTATTATGACTTGGTAATTCAAACAAAAATCTCACTAAAAATAAGGGTCGCATTCGCATACACAGCCGCTGTACCACGAACCAAAAGATGTGTCTTTCAAGTTTAGAAGAAAACATTATTAAAATAGTCTTTAAGTTATAGTTGCATTGAAAGTCAAATTAAAAAAAACGCATAATTATAATAACGTATGACGTATTCAAATTCTCCAATCCGTGTTCATCATTAATTATTCATAGAAAAGACATCAACGCGTTGTGCTTATTACACACAATTACACAAGACTGTTATTTTACTCTCATATAACACTATTATTATTACGTTAGCAGTCTGAATTATTGAAGGCGTCTAATGCTTAAGTTCTTCCTCAATCCAACTGTCATCATAATCCCAGCGTTATTCCCGGTTGCCTTCGTTCACCATGAGTACAGGTACACCTCTTCGGCGAAGCTATGGGTTGTTTTATTAAATACTGAGTTTAATTCTGTTGGGAGTCCTGGGGTATCCTTCCGAGGACTTACCCGGTGCTCCCAACCGTAGTCTGTTGGGTACGATACGTATGGTTTTTAGTCGGTAGGTCGGCACAGTATCCATGTAGGATTTTCCTAATGTTAAACAAAAGGGAAGTTATTCTATAACATAAACAAAAAAAATCACAATGCATTCATCTCTATCTATGTTTAGAGGCTCACAGATAGCTTGCAGCTCACACAGTCAACATCAAGATATCTAGACATTTTTTACTTAAAGCAAAAAATAAGAAAAAAGTTTTGCATTTTCAAAATATAATCTTAACCGTTAGGTGGTAGAACTCGCAGTAAATATGACACATGTGTAAAATATGGGTGACGTTTACTGCGGTCATTGATATTATACACAGCATGAGGTTACATTTAAACAAGTATCGTTCTGTTTTTGCCTCTAGGATTGCTTGTTATTCTAAGGCCGGATTGTATAGTAGTACTCCGATTTTGGTCGAGTCCAGCCTAAAACGCGTTAAATACGAAGCGTCTAGCAAATTTTCAACAATGAGTCGTCAAAACTTGCGTCATGCCAAATGTGGGCATATAATATACCTTTGCCTACCCATTCGGGGATAAAGGCGTGACCATAAATGTATGATACTATGATTGTATTTACGTCAATTCGCGAGTTAAGACTCGTCAGTCAGTGATAAAATAGAGCTAGTTATGACGACAACGGTTTCTGTTTAGCATATAAATTCACTTTCAGCGAGCGGCGTGTCGTGTCGCATGAGACGTTTTCACCGAGTTTCAGATCACAACGCGAATGGCCACATCTATACTATTACATTATTAAAGTGGTGGTGTCTGAATCATGGATCATTATGTTATATTGACGATACTGAACACAAAAATATTTCGTTTTCGTCGGTTTGTCTGTTTGTCCTTTTGTCTTTTTTTATCGCGATGGACGCAAGAACTATTGAACGAATTTTGATGCATTTTTTTCGTTACAAAGATCATGGTCAGACTTAAAATCTTACGTTGGTTTGATCGGTATAATAGAAGCTGAGTTATGACCAAAAATACAATAATCATTATTCTTTTGGTGGCGATAACATTCACACGGGCGGAGCCGCGGTAATAGGCTGGTATCGTAATAATAATGCCCCTCGAGCAGAGCGCCATATTGTAAGTTTAACACGTTGTTGTATGGACATGCGACATTGTGTGTCTCGCAAGAAAAGTGTTGCGTTGAATACTTTTATTTCCCAACGTGAGAGAAAATCCTTCATGGATGCTATGCCGGACTCCTACCGACTAAAAAACGTAACGCCCAACAGCCTACGGTTGGGGGCCCCGGGTAAGCCCTCGGAAGGATGTCCCAGTGATTAACTACCCTACAGTATTTTAAGCTCACTTACTCAGTCACTCAAAGGGCGTTGGAAACAGTTGTATCGGTGTACTCGGTGTCCCTATCACCAGTGCGGCCGCGGCGGCAAGTGGATACACCCAGCGTGCTTGTGGTATTGCAAGTATTGCAACTGATTCGACCTGTTTGTATATAACTTGGCTTTTGTTCCGTTTTGTTGCCTCCATCTTTTTTTCCAACGTGAGGGAAAATCCATCATGGATGCTATGCAAGACTCCTACCGACTAAAAAGCCTCACGTTACGGCCAACAGCCTTCGGCTGGGAGCCCCGGGTAAGCCCTCAGACGGATGTTCCAGTAATCCCTATAGATCTACGCAGCTACCACTGCGGCCTCACCTAGGGGGTGGTTCGGGTGCTATCCCGCGTCTTCGGGGGGTTTCGAGTGTGATCACGCTTCTTAGGGGAGGGGCGGCGTGCGTTAATCTCTCACGTCACGCTGCCGTCATGGACCTGCTTCTGTAAGGACGGTGAGCAGCCCTCTCAGACCCTCTCGGTTTGTTGAATCCATTATCAAATCCGTTAAGACTTCTTAATGGAAGCACCGATAATATCATATCTGACATTGCACAGACGCGCGCGATGACAGAAGGACTGCAATAATATACATAGAGTTAATTTTTTTTGTATAATATACTTATACCCATAGATTTAGAATGTACAAGATAAACAGTGTCAGATAGAAAACGAAACCAAAAAAGAAATATCTATGTGTGAAAATGAATATATGAATATCTATATATGTTATTTAATATCAAATTCACACACTGAACTCGACACCATCGTAGAAAATATTAAATTTTCCATTTTATTCGTAAGATCACTACAGAATAAGTATTGTAAAATATGAATGACATATTATCACCACGGGTGTTAGGGTGATAAATTAAGAGTACACAAGTTGTATATCTCTTTTCCTCTCGAGCTATGTGTACTGGTAAATGAGGTCTCGCTCGCACGCTATGTGTATCTATTGAGAGTAGCGAAAAATTCTAAATCTATGCTTATACCAGTCATTTTATTGTTTGTCAGAGTCAATATAAATTATACAAGTACTGAAATGCAACGCGGACGCGCGCTACCTATTCTGGTGATACTTCAGTACATTGTAGTTCTACTTGAATTTATTAACATGCTAATGAAAAGCTTTCTTTTCAAAGGAGCTCTCTGCATAGACAATTGACGCCACTTTGCGACAATTGACGACGAAATTCTGTGTGACTGTAGCGATACAGTCACACAGAATTTCGTCGTCAATTGTTGGGTGAATCAAAAATCAAGTCTGCTATGCTTAACAGAAGGTTTAAAAATACCAGTACTTAATTGAAGACTTGATTTTGCGAAAATATCCACCATAATATAAATAAAAATAATGATATAGTCACGCCTTTTTCAAAAGGCTAGGAAGGTCTTTTAGATCATCAACTTGGTTTAACGACTGCCATCTTTTTCTTCTTCTTAATGGCGTAACATGCCTTCCGAAGCATGGAAACACTCGCAAAAAGTCGCTCATTTCAGTACCTACTAATCGTAGTCTTAGATGCCTAACAGAACAATTATAATTTAATGTCCACTGTGTTACCAAGGCTACTATAAATGCAGTGATATACGAATCGCTGAATTACCATATAGCTCGAAAATATGGATTAAAACCTATGGATATATACTTATGGGTGGTGTGCACAATGGTATGTGCGCCAGTACAATGACAGTTATGTGCTTTGAGGAATTGTTTGATATGATGCCCACGGCTACGTTCTGTCATCGCACCGCTCGAGACAGACAGGTAGTTCATCCTCACACTTTGCGTCCGAAGCGTTTGAGTACGGTAAGATCCGACATGGGTTTTCTTCCGCGCACGCTTATATTGTGGAATGTTGTGGAATGAAACCGAGGCAGGGAGTGCCTCGGGTTCCCCAAACGCCTACAGTATGGGGTTCTTCAAAATGGTTTTAAGAACTTTGGTGCTGCAAACGTCTATAGACTAGGTTGACCATCATGCCATCGGGTGTTCCCGTAAGATTGCCTGCCACCTTAGTGGTATAAAAAACTGTTATCATAGTAGGAAGTCAAAATATAGCCTCCTACCGACCCTTCACCCACAGAACAATGCGTCTGAGACGTGTCCGCGCGCGTACGCTGGTACTTTCGTTTTCGGCGCGAGCGGTCGATTTCACCGCCACCGCACATTAGGTCACCGGGTAACGGTTGTACTGCCAATACAATGTGGAGGACGCGCCACAAGAGCCTCTTGGATGCCTCCGCCACCGGCTTGGATATTGGAATATTTCATGATTAGGAAGGACTTATGGTATTGAGCTTGAACTTACTGACTGACTTTAGAACAATGGAATACATACTTTTATGTATAGTTTATAGAAGTTCTTAATTAGCGCGAGTGCCTAAATAGTAATAATTGATTATGGAGCCTTTGAAATTGGAATCAGTATCGACATTGACTTCGCAGCACAAAAATTCCTTGGGGGAGAACTCTCCCACTAGAGTTCCGCAGTCGGCGGCTTTGGCTATCGGCCTCCATGACCGGAGGCCTGAGGACGGTGAGTGGACGGTCTGTAAGGACGGTCATCGTCTTAAGCAGGCCCATGACGGCAGCGTGACGTGAGGGATTCACGCACGCCCCCCTCTTAGAAGCGGGATCACACCCAAAAACCCCTCAAAGACGCGGGATAGTACTTGAACCACCCCCTAGGCGACGCCGCGGTGGCGGACGTAGGTCTGTTGGGAGTCCTGGGACATCCTTCCGAGGGCTAACCCAGGGCTCCCAACCATAGGCTATTGGGCGTTACGTGAGGTGTTTTAGTCGGTAGGAGTCCGGCATAGCATCCACGAAGATATTCCCTCACGTTAAAAAAAAGCACAAAAGTTCCTAACGCCCCTAAGAAGTTATTATTTAATTTCAATAACCTTTTTTAATATGAATGACCTTTTATTTGAATCATAATAAAATATAAACTTCCGTAGATTTAGTACATTTATTGCACAAGGCAAAAGAACTCTCTGCATTACTAAGTCTACAGTAAGAAATTGCCTAAAGTAGCCAATACATGTAGAAAATGCAACTAAGACTTTATATATTGACATTTATGGTAAGATGAAAGATAAATTAAGCTACGATTAACCTGCTTGTGTTATGGGTGCCTCCCGGACAACTCGTACTTCTTTACTTTTCTTTGGAAATACATACTAATACCTAGAAACCCCCAGTCTCTCTAAACACTCGTCTCTGCGTGGGTTTCTGAATGTATATTATGGCCGATAAGGAAGACCATTAGTGTATTAAACTAATAATATTACCGTACCAATTAAAATAATTTTATTACACTTCGCCGAAATTCTCAATTCGTTAACGATTAATTTTAAAACAGCAATCATTACAACAAATTGATATTACATACGAGTATCATTAATTACACTCGAGCATTTAAATTACGACCGCTCTTGCTTGTGATAAAAGACGTTGACTTTTTTCCTTTCTTTAATGACTATCGGATGTCACTCGGATTCACCTGCGTAGTTCCCGATCCCGTGGAAATACGGGAATAAAATATAACCGGGGAAGCGCTCATGGTGCCGCGGACTCAGTGTTCTGTAAACGATCACTGCAGTTAGCAACTTTCAGTATGGCCAGTCCTTGGATGGGTGACCATCCATGTGACCAGTTTGTGACATTTATTTGAGCATTTCGGTGCTTCGGAAGGCACGTTAAGCCGTTGGTCTCGGTTGTCAATAAAATGGCAGTCGTTAAGCCAAGTTGAGGACATTTATATGCGGCTTAAAATTTTCAAGAGAAGTCAGTCACTACCTGCTCCTGTCCATCTCAACACGGCAATACGGCTCACTACATATTACGTGGAACAAATTCTAAAAAGGTGAAATATGTACATATAATATGCTCCTGTCTACCCCTTCGGGTATAAAGGCGTGACCATATGTATGTACGTATCACCCGGGGACAGTGTAGCTTTCCAAAAATGAAATAATTTTTCAAATCGGTTCAATAGTTTCAAAGCCTTTTCAATGGAAACAATCAAATCTTTTCTCTTTAGATTATTAGTATAGATTTCGGTTAAGGGGGAGGGGGGTTACCCATCATCCGACGGGACAGCTAACGGCACAGTTTTAGATCATCATGGGAGTATTGGAATGTGGTCACACAGGTTATTGGGAGTCGATAGGACGATTGGTGAGAAATGGGTAGGGCTGTCACTTGTACGTCAATTTATTTATTGGGCTTTCATTTGTTTGACGTGCTTTAGATACCATGAAATGCATTTACCAGTATTAAGTGTATATCATATTGTCAGAATTGGACAGAGTATTTGGAAAAAAATGTTATGATGTTTTTTTTAAATATCGCAAAGTAACGGAAAAGGAATTATAGAATTATACAAAATGTTTGTTTGAAATACGTTTTGATTTCAATTTTTTTTCATTTGTTGTTATGTCGTCTGTCCTGATACACCAAAAAATGCCAATTGTTATAATACATACACACATACATATATAGTCACGCCTTTATCCCCGAAGGGGTAGGCAGAGGCATAGTATACGCCCACAATTCACCTTATAGCTTTATGTCCCACGTAATAGGTGGTGGTTAGTAATAATAGTAGGTATCTGGTGTCAATAGTAATTTTCCCAAAAAATAAACCATAGTACATTATATTATCTGTACTTATACTATTGTAGACTTTTGTCCTTTTGCAATATTAAATTTAACTGATATGTAATTACAGCACACACTTTAATGTACGTTTGTCTGATTCTCCAACAAGAAACTAGATATATTCGCCACAGACGAGTATACTTACGTGCCGGTAAACAACAACTTATAAGAACGTTGAATCATGTTATACAGTTAACAAAACTTTTACTACAATGAAAATCATAATCTTTTTACTACTGTAAAATGTTATTTGTAAAAACAATACGCATAAATTATGTTCTTGTAAATTCTAGCCATTACTTTTTTCTGTTTCCAAGAAGTGACAGCCCTAGCCGTGAGATCTATTACAGTAAGGCAGTAGAGTAAAAAATGGTCAGTTGTAATTTCGTTTTAGGTCAGTAAACAGATCGTGGTTTAGATAAATAATGTTTATTCATGCGTTCATACACTCGCGGTTGAACAGTTACTGAATTGACTGAGCTATAGTGAGAGCATGGGTCCTTTTGCCTTTTATCTAAGTTAGTTATTAGTTAACACGTGTTTTCCTCTTTGCACAATTTTGATAATTTTGTATTCTTTAACTGCGGCTTAATAATCTTACTTAATATTATAAATGCGAAAGTTTGTGAGTGTGGATGTTTGTTACTCTTTCACGCTCGAACGGCTTAACGGATCTGGCTGAAATTTGGTACCAGGATAGATTGTAGTCTGGAATAATACATAGGCTACTTTTTATGCCGGGAATAAGTTCCCATGGGAAGCAGGAACGGGAACAAACTTTTATGCGGGCGAAGCTGCGGGCATCAGCTAGTATGTATTATATTTCTCTTAGAGACCTATTTAAAGCTTGGCAATCATAACAGTGGCATTTTGATCTATAACTGCCACATTATGATCATGCACACATGTTTTGGAATATCAAGGTGGCAAACAAGCTTACGGCCTATCTGGTGGAAAGTGGTCACTGGAGCCCATTTAAGTTTGCAACACCAGAGGTGTAACATCCTCGCTGCCGACCCTGCAATACAAAAACTGTTCTAATAAAACCAAACATGGTATTTTACCTTTTCTGAGGAGTTGAATACCCCGCAGACTATTTTGATCCTGCCACGACATGGAAAATCATATTGAAAAACTTCACTTGTACTGTTCCACAACATTTATTATTGTAATGCCTAACCGGTTTCGCCTTTCGGCATTCTCAAAGGCTATTTACTTATTTAGATCATAATTACACTTCGAACACATAAACATTGACAATTTTATCAATGTAGGTATATTAAGAGAAAAGGTTAGCAGTTTTCCAGTATTGCTAGTAGTTAAATAAGTAAATAGCCTTTGAGAATGCTGAAAGGCGAAACCGGTTATGTATTACAATAATAAATGTTGTGGAACAGTACAAGTAGGTTTTTCAATATGTGTAGCAAGTTCCATCAAGTGCCATCAATCAACAGTATCAATAAGTCAAATATTATATCGTTTTACCTTATCATAAACTTTATCTGTCCGGTTGAAAAAATGTGAATTAAAAAACCATGAAAAAGAAGTCATTAAATATTCGATTTGTCTGCATATTTTTAAACAACTTTTGTGTAAATAAGTAATAAAAGAAGTATAAAAAATCAAAATATAAGTCCGTTTCGACAATTTTTCGATCAATTCTCAAAGAGTTCAGAAAACTTTATTCCAAGTTGATATAATGCAGTACTTTATACTTATCACCCTTTCTACCAAAGGACCTTTGAATGATTATTTATACTGTTGATTGACGGCACTTGGTGATGGAAGGACAAGGTATTACTGACTCGAAATTGTTGGTGTGTTTTCGAGTCAGTAACACCTTGTCCTTCCATCTAGACCTTTGAAAATGCTGTGAAGCGAAACCGATCAGGTTTATAATAATAAATATTGTGGAATAGTACAAGTGTCGTTTTCAATATGACCTTTGAATGACTGAATTATCACTGCGTCCCGCTCTCACTAACCGATATTAGGTCGAACAGCATGCTTATTTGACTGAGTTCGAGCTGCTGACTAGCGCAACCTTAACACTCATCAAACACCCATCCTACAACTGAACCTGACCCACTAACCCAAGATCATTGAACCTCTTTGATAACGCCTAATTTCGTAACTAGCCGCATTCTGTGCCAGTGTGCGCGCGCGCCGCTAAACCGACGCGTGATTCGAATCTTACCGTGTAACGGAACGTTTGCCGCCATTTTTGTACCTACTAATTAAATAGGTTGAGTTTTAATGAGGGGTTTAGTGAATTCTATTACTACCTTTTATGGTAGATACGTAAGTAGTGGTGGATGTCGTGAATGACGGGAGGTTGGCTTGATAAATGTATTGTTGTCAAATTAATTAGATAATCTTAGGTATGCAGGGCCTATGCTGAATCAAACTATTAATTGACCTTTTGCTCTTAAAGAATGCGTCTCTGCCTAACACTGTCCAGCCAGATCCGTACATCCACTCATCCAGACATCACAATTTCTCGCATTTTTAATATTAGTAAGATGAATGTGTCTGTGTAAAATAAAATTAATTAAATTCGAGTTATGGTTCATAAATTTTGTGATTAATCGTCTAAAATTTCAATTTATAATTATATCACTCGATAAGGATCACACCGAATAAAAAACATCTACAACTAGAATGTCCTTTTTTTAACGTGAGGCAAAATCCTCACGGACGCTAGGCCGGACTCCTACCGACTAAAAACCCCTAACGTATCCTACCAAACAGCCTACGGTTGCAAGCCCCGGGTAAGCCCTCGGAAGGATGTCCCAGGACTCCCAGACCTACGGCTACCACTGCGGCCTCACCTAGGGGGTTCGGGTGGGAACACCCAAAAATTCCGAAATATGTTTTTCCGAATTTCAATATTTCGCTGTTCAAAATTCCTAAGATTATAATTCCTAAGAAACAAAGCTCCGAATATTCAAAAGGACGATATTCATTTATCCGAAAGTCATAAGTACGAATTTTCATTTTTCCCAATTTCATTAGTACGAATAATCAAAAGACCGGACTGTTATTTTCCCGAAAAACATTATTCAGAATTTCAAATATCCGAAAATTCACTGTTTAAGTTTTTTTAATAAAGTACGGTTAAGTCTAACTACGGAAGATATTATTTCCAAGTGATTTAAGATACATTTTACCTATCCGAGTCGAGGTGTCAACCATAATAATAAGTGAATGGTTAACACCGCGACTCAGAGTATATATTAGGTTAGGTTAGAAGGCTAAGGGGGGAGCGAAGCGGAGCTCCCGCCTTAGCCTTCGTGGTTATTTTTTTTTTGTTTTGTTGTTTGCCTATCACTCACTTGGAAATAATATTTTCGGTAGTTAGACTTGACTATACTTTATTAAAAAAACGGGTGGAATCGGGAACATAAATAATCGTCTTTAATGATAAGTTTTCGGGTTAAAGCAGGAACGGGTGGAAACGACATTCACCCTTCGTATTTATGATATTTCGGATTTTTAATGATTCGGAATTCAACGGTTCGGTTTCTTGAAATTCGGCATTCTGACAGTCGGAATTGTAAACATTCGGAATTTTAAAATTATGACTTTTAATAAAAAGGATTTATGAAACATCGGATTTTTGACTTTCGGGATTTCGAATCATTCGGACTTATGAAATTCGGAATTATGAAATTCGTGATTGTGACTTTCGGAAATAAGTTTTTCGTATTAATGTAGTGTACCCGGGTTCGGGTACTATCCCGCGTCTTTGGGGGGTTTTTCGGGTGTATTTGTTGCCGCTATAACAACAAATACTAAAATCGGGATGAAGAGGGACTACCGTTAAACAAAAAAGTGACTTTATACCGTTGTCTGGCATGAAACCCTCTGTACACGAGTCCGACTCGCACTTGGCCAGTTTTTACATTTTTCTATAACTATTCTATGTAATTAACAGTTCAATATCTTTTCTTTTCTAGGTTTATTGGACACACTGGACACTCAAGTGGACATCAAAACGTGTCCGGGCACCTGCATCCACTCCCTGGCTGCTTTGCTCTGTAACGAGGTGATAGAGGAGGTGGAATGTCCAGGGACCTCCATGAAATGCTGTGCTGATGATACCGGTGGTAAGTTCCTTTAATTTTTTATTTATCTTCAGGAAAGTAAGTATCTATATTTGGCGGACTTTGAGGCTAAGGATCCTCGACTTGTTTACTGTTTTATTAGTTTAACATAGAAATTGATACGTAGGCAGGTTGTCGATCATTTCCGCCATTTGCCCTTGCTTTAGGCCTAAAAGTGCTGGAGTGGTTTCCACTCCCCTTATAAAGCAGAGTGAGTAGGCCTTCGTAAAAGTGGACAGTTTGCCTAATAAAGGTCGCCGGAGTCTACTACCCGCATTGTGATCCTTAGCGGAGGTCTATGCCACAAATTAGAGATAGTTCAGATGGAAATCTCATGTATGTAGGTACTTTTTTTTCATACCTACCCTCTGCTACGCACACTCGCGCACAAATCAGTATCAAAAACCCGCCTCAAACCTCCTGACCTCGTGTCTGTGAACTCAGTGAGCGGTGTCGATGTGTGCGTAGCCTCAGCGAATTTATTTAGTATGTAGGTTTACATCTGTACTATATCTATTTGTGTCTATGCCCAGCAGTGGGTGTCATATCGGTTGCGATAATGCAAGATGCAACTAGGATTATCATGCTAAGATTAAAATGACGAATACACGTCTATTACCTAAGCCAGGCCTCCATGGCCACTGGACCTAAGCTGGTCTCACTAGTTATAGTTATTCTCACTAGTTATACTTAGGTAGTGATACCGCCTGCGGCGCTGAAGGTCCTGGGTTCGATTCCTGGGTCTTGGGGAGTTTGGGTGTTACCATGTATAATATTTACCATGTATAGTATTTAGAAGAGAGATTTCTATCAGTCGTCTAGATCCCATAGCACAAGCTTATATTAGCATAATTTGGACTTGATCATGTGGTATGTGAATGTCCACAACATTAAAAAAAAACATAAATGGTTTTCCAGGTAACGACACGCAGGCGACGACCAGCCGCCCGCACCCGACGCGGCACACCACCATCGACGACGACGACTACGACGACCCCACCACGCTGCCGCCCGCAGACAAATACAAAAACAGTGGTAATTATTAGGTATCCTACCATATTGACTACTAGGAATTTGTTCATTTTGTATTTAAATGAGTCCACCCATAATGTAGAGTGTCCATTTCTGTGGTGGATATGTAAATTGTGATAAGATAAGAACGATGTGGCAGAGCCACTTAGGTAAATAAGAAGGTTTATTTGCTCATGTGGCAAAACTTTTTATTTGCCTATATCTATGAATATAGGTACCTACTATTCTTACAACTTCTTAAAAATCCAAGTTCCTCTAAGTACAAAGAAGAATGTGAAAACCAGTTGTGCCTTAGAAACTGACCTCCTAAATGTCAATATTTTAAGACAATTCAGTCAGTATTCAGACAATATTTTTTTAAAAGGTGTTACCTACCTACGGAGATTTACTGCCCTGATTTTACTGTGTTCCGTAATTACTACTTTTCATTGACAATCCTTTCAATAAAACTTTTCTTGAGAGACAGAAGATACTTAAAATCAACCAGCGCCGTCTCTGGCAATCTGATTAGATACCTTTTTTTTTAACGCGAGGCAAAATCCTCATGGATTCTATGCCGGACTCCTAGCAACTAAAAAACCTCACGTTACGCCCAACAGCCTATTTTTGGGAACCCCGGGTAAGCCCTCGGAAGGATGTCTCAGGTCTCGGAAGGATGTCCCAGTCTGATTAGATACCTACATAAATGACATAGATTTGGATCTATAAAGATTTTGTGGTTTTCTTGCCAATGATTTAGAGAAAAGTAATCTCGAGTTGAAAAACAGTATGAAGCTGAAAACAGTAAGAAGACACTCTTGCATTTTTGCCATTTGCGTATGTTAAGCAAATTAACACCCACTTCCAGTTGACCTAGGCAACCAAAAACGGCTAACAACCTTCTTCAGACATGTCCCCACAGAAATACGAGTATATCTTAACCACAAGGATCCTCCTAACCGTTTGGGAGTTGTAGTGGCACAACCAAATAGTGGCAACACAAATTTAAAGCATTCCATACATACATATAGTCCATGCCTTTATCCCAAAAAGGGCAGGCAGAGGCATAGTATACGCCCTCGTTTCACCTTATAGTTTTATGTCCCACGTAATAGGTACCTATTGTCGCATTCCAATAGAAATGCAATAAACTTTTTCCAGGTAACATAGCGTGTCCGGGCGTGTGTGTGGAGTCCCGCCTCACGCCGTACTGCGAGGCGTACCTCACGTCGACAGATCTTTGTGTCAAGGGGAGGCTCTGCTGCGTCTCCAAGGATGGGTATGGTGACCGACCGCCGCCGGACCTCGTGGTGCCGAATGAGAAGAGATACTCTACGAAGAGGCCTACTACTGCGGTTAGTCGCTTTGCTTTATTATGATTTATTTATATACTTACTAGCTATTCTCACGCTGGAGATCATGGTGAGGGCTACTGTCTCCAGCGGAAGAAAGTGGGACGTCGCTGCGTCTTTCTGACAGCAAGTTATTGCTCGCGAAGGAGGCAGCGGGGAGGGACTACTACCCTCCGAGTTCCGCAGTCGGCGGCGCTATACGCGACAGCTATACGGCCAGGACTAGCTGCCTCCATGACCGAAGGCATGAAAGCGGCGGGTTGGCTTCTTGCCGTTCTTACAGAAGCAGGCCAAGGCGGTGTAGTGTCTCCCTCGATGAAGTTGATAGTACACTTCTAAAGCAGCGGGATAACACAGCTAGCTGATTTCCGCGGCTACGCCCGCGTGGAAAGTTGTTCTCGACCAAGTGGTCACAACTTTTCACGCGGGCGTATGAGAAGAGAAGGCGTATGAAAATAGATAGTAGCCGATCCTCAGACCTACTGAATATGCATATAAAATTTCATAAAGTCGGTCAAGCCGTTTCGGAGGAGTATGGTTACTAGCATTGTGGCACGAGAATTTTATTTTAAGATATTAAAATGGTAAGCAAGCAGATCTTGTAAATGGCGCTCATTCAGCGAGGACTTTTTTAGTAAGAATTTTGCTTAGGAATGATAACTGGTACTGTCTGTGTTCTGAGAAGATTTTGGCGCCCACAATATATGCTTCGCAAGTTCAGTTCCAGGCTCCCACACAGTGTACTCCTCTGTACCGCTCTATGGACCTGGCGTCCGCGCGGTGAATTCATGAAGTGCTGAGAATAGATCTTCTCTAACCAACCCACCCTTGATTATTAAAATTTTGAAGCCACAGTAAAGTACTTACATACATATAGTCACGCCTTTATCCCCGAAGGGGAAGGCAGAGGCATATTATAGTAGGTTGGTATACGCCTACATTTCACCATATAGCTTTATATCCCACGTAAAAGGTGGTGAGCCTATTGTTGTCTTGAAATAGACAGCCGCAGGTCGTCGTGGCCCGCAGTTGAAATTTTTCAAGCCGCCCATAAGGCCTTCAACTTGGCCTAACGATTGTCATTTTATCGACAACCGGGATTCATTTCTAGTTTTCCTTCTCTACGCAATGGATCTTTTTGCGAAAGTGTTCCCTTACTCGCCTCTTACGACACCCTCGGGATGTATTGGGTTGGCGACATTTTGTACTCTTACCCGTCGCAACGCGGGACCACAGTAAAGTAAACAGTAGATACAATTTTATGTTTCAGCTAACAACGACCCCAGCTCCCAAACAGCGTCCGGGCCGCAAGTGCCGAGGTGATTGCATCTCAGGTCTATTCTCCTTACTGTGTGACAACGTGGACGAGGATGCTGTATGTCCTGGGGAAGGTGTCTGCTGCATCACCGATAATAAGGCTGTGGAGACCACGACGAGGCGACCAGCCACTACGCATAGACCAAGACCTACGACTCCTGTAAGTGTGACTAATTACGACACACAGTTGAAAATTTCAAGCCGCCCATAAGGTCTTCAACTAGGCTTACGGACCAACGGCTTTACGTGTGCTATGAAGCTCAGAAGGCACGTGAAGCCCACAAATTTGTCACCCATCTTAAAAATAACTATAGTAAAAATTGCTTACTGCATCGTGATCGTTTACAGAACACGTCAGCAAGGCTACGAGCACTTTAACTATTTTTTAGTGTTACGACCCCAAAGGGTAAAAATGGGACCCTATTCATGAGACTTCGCCGTCTGTCTGTCTCTCCGTCACGAGGCTGTATCTCAGGGGCTGTGATCTCAGAAACCTGTACCTCAGGAACCCTCCGTGCGGGAGTCCGACTCCCACTAAGCCGGTTTTTAGGGTTCCGTAGCCGAATGGCAGAAAACGGAACTCTTATAGATTCGTCATGTCTGTCTGTCTGTCTGTCCGTCCGTGTGTCACAGCCATTTTTCTCCGAAACTATAACCTATGCCATTGAATCTTAGTAAGCAGATGTATTCTGTGAACCGCATTAAGATTTTTACATAAAACTAGAAAAAAAGCAGCAAATTTTGGGGGACCCCATACTCAGAACTGAAACCAAAATTTTTTTTTCGTCAAACCCATACGTGTCTATAGATAGATCTTCAAAAATGCTATTGAGGTTTCTAACATCATTTTTTTCTAAACTGAATAGTTTGCGTAAGAGACACCTCCAAAGTGGAAAAATGTGTGTGTCCCCCTCTGACTTCTAAGCTAAGAGAATGATAAATCTAAAAAAAATATGTAATGTACATTGCCATAAAAACTACCAACGAAAATTGGTTTGAACGAGATCGGGTTGGTAGTTTTTTTAATACGTCATCAACCGCAATTTTCGCCTGTAAAAATCACTAACGAACTACAAAAACTTTTATATTATGTTACTTGCTGCTAAGGAACCCTTCATGGGCGAGTCCAACTCACACTTGGCCGTTTTTTTATTATTTTTAGATTAATTACTTAATAACTAATTGCTAACATTGGTTACCATCAGGTCCCCCTGCCCCGGTGTCCCGGCTACTGCCTCCACGGCATAATGCGCGCGTTCTGTGAGCCTCCTGCCGTGCTGCTCTCTCACACGCACTGCAAGATGCAAGGGTTCATCTGCTGTGACAACACCAGGTAAGTTCCAGAATATTTTGATGTGGTTCTGGTTCGAAAGTCATTGCGTAATCGAATTCTATTCATAGGAGTTAAGATGAGTTTTTTTTTTATAAGCAGTCGAATTACATTTACAATTTTAAAAAGTTACTTGCCTATAGATTTAGAATAAGTTCTAGGAGTACTGGTCCCCATGATCGAGGGCCTGAGAACGGCGGGTTAGCTGCTCATCGTTCTTACAGAAGCCAAGACAGTGACGTGGCTCTTTGCCCCTAATAGTTGATAGTACCCAGCTGTGGTATCCAAAGTCAGCCGGGATCCCTTGGACATCCTGCCGGGGGCTAACCCGGGACTCCTGGCCGCAGACAGTTGTAAGCCATCGTTTGGTTTTAGTCGGTTGGGGTCTGGCATAGCATTCATGTATGGTGGATTTCCATACGTAAGAAAAAGACCTAGATACCTATAATCTATGTCTATGGAGATTATTTCAAGAGTCTGGCTGTGATATTTGAATTAAGGACAAGCTTTATTAACTTGCTGGCTCGGGAGTACTGCTAAAGCTAATTGGTAGAGACTTCTTGGTTGTGTATTTGACAATTAGTTACTGGACGATTTGAAACTACGATTAGACACGATAGGTGACGCTGCGCAGAGCAACTCCTACCAGCCCTGGTAGTTGCCCAATAAATTGGTACTCCAAACTGTTATAGGTAACGTGAAAGTAAGTATGCATCAGATAAAACTCAATATAATCTGCGTCTTTTCCAGAGTGCCGCCGCGCACGACGCACCGCCCCACCACCACCACCACCACGACCACCACTACGCCAGCACCGGCCGACCCTCGCCCCGACTGTCCCGGCTCTTGCATCGTCTCGCTGCTCTCATTCACTTGCTTCCGTAAGTAGCTTCTCGTATTTTTTTTGATGAAGGCATTTATCGGCCTGGGATCCTCCGGAATTTCTTCGAGAGCTTACCCTGGACTCCTGGCCGTAGTCGTAGGGTACCGTGTGGTTCTGGTTTTAGCCGATCTGGCATGGCATTCATGAGGGTTTCCACACTCAAAAAAATGGGCTGTTAGCTATTTATTTCAATGGAAACCTTTTTCAAGGAAATTCACACCCAACATAGAACCGTTGTGACTCTTACACTAAGTTCTACAGTAAGCAATAAGAGCAGAAAATCACGTAACTTGCAGGTACTGAGCTAAAGTAGAACTCGTATCCAAAGAAAATGGACGAATTGAAAATGATTCTGAGCTCCAAATGTTGGCTTTGAACGCAATCAAAGCAATGCTGTGCTAGGTTGAAAAAGAAAGACTTATCATCCACCTCTTTCTATCAAGATTGTTTTTCTTTTTGGTGTTTGTGAAGCATATGAGCGGCTGGTCCCAGCTGCCACTTTTTTTTCATGTGAAAATACCTCGCATGAATACCATGCCGGATTCTTACCGACTAAAACCACACGTTCCCCAACCACTCCCCAGGGCCGGAAGACCCAGGAAGGCATCGGACTGATGTCCCAGGATTCCCGACAGACCTTGGCTGCCACTGCCTCACCTAGGGGGTTCGGGTACTTTCTCGGGTTGTTTTAGAAAAGAAAAATTACTACAAATGGCAATATCCTTTTTTATGAGTCATTATCATCATATTTATGTTTATTTTTATTTTGTCAGGTAACGCAGAAATGACAGACGTGTTCAAATGTAAGAAGGCGGGGACCCAGTGCTGCGCCCCCAAGTCCAAGGTCCTGGAGGTGGTGGGTGGGCGGCCCGGGAACGAAACCGCGCCCCTCCCGATGCCGCAGCCAGCCACCAGCTACCAGCACTACACCACTTCACTGATGGCGCATACTCATACCACGCCTATGGGAACTGCTGATGGTAATTTGAAACTTTTGTCATTTTACCCGCGGAGTTCCCGTTCCCGTGGGAATACAATATAGCCTATGTCACTCGGGGATAGTGTAGCTTTTCAACAGTAAAAGATTTTTTTCAAATTGATTCAGTAGTTTCCATTACATTCTAAATCTATGCTTACAACAGACTATATGGGACTACTATTTCTGATATTTACCAAAGAAGCCGTGCTCTTTGTAACTATAAAGCTCATAACTAGTTTTTCACGAAATTTGCGGCGTATCCCAGTAGTTCCATTGCGTAGTTCCATTTGCTTCGAAAAAAAACTTACTCTAGGGTAGTTGCATGTGAAACATAGCCTATGTTCCTTCAAAATAATTTCACTTTCTAAGTGCGAGGCCGCATCTGCGTTTTTCCGCGGCGGTTTCTAACCTCAAAATGTCATCAAACTGTCAAAATCAATGAAATCAAGTCATTGTTTTGACATTTTGAGGTTAGAAACCGCCGCTATAACCGCAAGTGCGGCCTCGGCCTAATGCAGAAATATGTTTTATAATCGGGCCCTAGTTGCAGACGCTATCGACTACAAACAAATTTTTTCTCCTTATAATAATTAGCATAGAAGTGTAGTTTAGCTTTTATAATACCGTTTTATATGGTTATGTGTTTCAGTTCCCTACGAGCCCAGCTACGGCACAACGCTGTCTTCTACAGAAAAATACAACAAATACGTGTGTGGAGTCAAAGGTATTCAATGCGTTATTTTTAAACTATTTTGCTCACCGTTTGTACATTTGAACGTTTAGAGGTAGGTACATGATGGAAATTTTCCTAAAGATAATATAATAGTAAGATAATAGTATTACATACAGATAGGCAACTCCCTGCCTCCCACTAAGAAAGCTTCCCCACCCCCGCCACAGCTGTCATATAGTTGGAGGGTGTCTTGACGAGACGTTTGCTTGTGTTCACACACACATTCAAGCTCTGTACAAACTTAGAGACTCTTTAGTGTAGGTGACAGAATTGAAAACGAATATCTGTATGGATTTTCCGCCCCGTGAGCCATCACATAAGAACCTCGTTTAAAAAAAACTTCTATTCCAAGGAAACTTATTGTATTTTTGACTGTTCCAGGCACGACATCCCGCTCGTCCCGGCGAGTGTCACGAGTGATGGGCGGCGAGGACGGCGAGAGGGGCGAGTGGTGCTGGCAGGTGGCGCTCATCAACTCGCTCAACCAGTACCTGTGCGGCGCCGCGCTCATCGGCACGCAGTGGGTGCTCACCGCCGCGCACTGCGTCACCAAGTAAGGCATTCGACACTATCTCTCCTAGGGTCTTTTGAGCAAGGGTAACCTACCACGGCCAGTCCAAACCTTGAAGGCGCATCATGTGATTGTTTCCATACAAATCTAACATAAGTTACCAATATAGCCCTCTCATGTGTAGAGGATTCTTTATTTTCTATACGTACTAAAAGAGGGTACGCCAGGGTAGCATTTTAGGACCTCTTGTTTTTAATTGATGCGAGTCAGTGGTGTTCATCAACTCACTCAACCAGTAGGTACCTGTGCGGCGCCGCGCTCATCGGCACGCAGTGGGTGCTCTCCGCCGCGCACTACGTCACTAGTAAGGCATTAGACTTTCTCACAAGCGTCTTTTGAATCCTGTGACATCCTCCCGAAGGTTTACCCGGGGGCTCTAGGAGTTCCACACTTAAAAAAAAGAAAGCCCCGAAAGGTATCATGTGATTTTTGGGTTCAAATCTGACAAACCATCTCATGTGTGGAGGATTTCTATACACATCAAAAGATGTTTGCCGAGGAGGCAATTTAGGTCCTCTTGTTTTTAATTGATTCGAGAGGGGCAAGTGGTGCGAGTGAGTGATACTCATCAACTCGTTCAACCAGCACCTGTACGGTGCCGCACTCATCAATACGTTGTGGGTGCCCACCGTTGTCCGCGCATTGCGTTACTAAGTACCTACCCATAAATTTCGACTAAGCGTATTTGAGAGGCGCTTTCAAGGGGATAGGTACCACATTTCATCGAGACTCAAAGTGATTTCGTCACCCATCTCATGAGTGGCTCCTGCCTTTATATTCCTACAAATAGTCTTTTGGAACCGGCTAAACCAGATGCCAAGGTCAGTCAAAGTTCTGAACGCACTTCGTGTGATTTTTTCGGTTCAAATTTAATATAGCCATCTCATGTGTGTAGTAATTCTCACATATTAAAAGAGATACCCCAGTGTAGCATTTTAGGACCTCTTGTATTTAAGTCGTGTAAATTGCTGCGTGAGCTATTAAAAATAGTATCTTGTAAGTTCTCTGAAATTTGTAAAAGATTTTTATCAAGGATCTCATATACTTAATACATTAATATCTAATTTAAGATGATGATCTAGATCTTGGTCATCATAACCATATATTTCAGGCAAAATTTTAAAGAGATTTTCCAACTTCATACTTTATTAATTCCATTGATCACCATTTCCAGTATCGTCCGTTCCGGAGACGCGATCTACGTTCGAGTAGGAGACCACGATCTAACGCGCAAGTACGGCTCCCCGGGCGCGCAGACACTGCGAGTGGCCACCACCTACATACACCACAACCACAATAGCCAGACCCTCGACAACGATATAGCGCTGCTGAAGCTGCATGGAAAGGCAGAGCTCAAAGAAGGTAGGTACCTCTCGACTCTCGACACAGAGTCCAGTAAAAGAAAAGGATACAGTTTCTGGTGTGTTCGATTTTTAAATTATAAATGAGCTAGTGGATGTGTGTGAAAATGTATCAGCGCGCGTGTGTGTGCTTTATTGTTGTTCTATTATTTGAAAGAGAAAATAGGGCTGTCACAATTGTGTAAGTGCGGCTTATGAGTTCTTTTCATAACGCGTAAAAGTCAGGAGATGGTAGACCTCTAATGGTAGGTACCTTACTGTTTTCCGATTGACTTTAATGAGAGCTTTTCAACCCTCGACGGAAAATAAAAGAGTTTACATAAGTCTAACTTGTGCTTCTGTCATCATAGCTCCCGGATAGATTTTGATGCGGGTTTTTTTTTGTTCGAAACCCCATGAAGAGGTTCTCTGATTGATTGCCTCAGAACTGGTTCAAAGTCTTTTGGTACACATAGTAATAAAAGAAGTGGAAGATTCCGTAACTCTTATGGTAAACGTAAAATCTTAACTTCGCTGATCTCTTCAATATTTTGAATATTACGAACTAAAACATTTTTCTCAATAGTTATATTTTTTCCCAGGAGTATGTTTGGTGTGCTTACCCGCGCGAGGAGTGAGTCACGCAGCCGGCAAGCGGTGCACCGTCACCGGGTACGGATACATGGGAGAAAGTGAGTTCCATTTATTTATTGCTAGATGAAGCTCGCGGATTCGCTCGCGTTAAATCGGTACTCGTTCCCGCTTTCCATAGGAACATATACTGGGATGAAAGTGTTATGCCTATACAATTTAACACTGTGCAAAATTTTTGCCCATTCCGTTCAGCCGTTAGGGCTAATTTAAAACAAACATACAAACATCTTTACAAACTTGAGGCTGGCGACGTCAATTTGGCGAGCTAAATATAAAAAAATAAACAAACTTTCACGTTTATAATATTAGTAGGGCGTTTATAGGTATTTTAACTTTAATATTTGAGCTGTCGGAATATTTATTTTAATTTGGGCTAGACGATGGCGATGTTGCGTTTGAATGTCAACAAATATTTATTTATTTATTTCTTTACCATGTGTCAATAAGTGTTTTCGATATTGTAGCTGTTGTTGGAGAACTGATACACACACTGTTATTATTAAAATGATTAAAAAACGTCAAATAATATTTAATTGCCAGTTTTAATTTATCCCTAGCCGTAGGTAAGTACAGCTAGGGACGTCAAAAATTACGTTTCGATCGGCGTCACGAAACTTTTCACTGACACTTCACTTTTCACTTTAATATATTCCTGAAAATGTCGTGCGGGATATCAACAGGTGCAATGAAACCATAGCCTGTTTTATTTTAGCATACCGCCATCTATGATTTGAGAGGGTAAGCTTAACATATGATGGTGCTTTCTTTTGAAAATTCTACATTGTTATAATTTCTTGTTTAGTAATAGCAAAGACAGTTAAATAATACCTTCTACATAGAAATAGCTAACAACAGTATGGTTCTATTGATAAAACCGCAGGTTGAGCTCCTGAATAAATTGTAACAAAATATCCCAAGTTCCAAGATCTTCCCAAACTATAATTTCTAATATTAGTATCTAGTACATGGCGACGTACAAGTATGCATAGGTATGCCTCATACTGTCCGGTGGACAACATCAATAACGTCATAACTCAGAATTTTTAAAATGTTAACACATGGTCACGCACGGTAAGTGCCCAAGAAAAAACTCGTATTGAAAATAATTCGCTCTGCTTACTAAGATGACAACTCTAGCAGACCGGTAAAGCACAGAGGTTGTTAGAAATATTGTAATTTTCCAGCTGGTCCCATTCCTCTGCGAGTGCGCGAGGCTGAGCTGCCCATCGTGAGTGACGCGGAGTGCATCCGCAAGGTGAACGCTGTTACGGAGAAGATATTCATACTGCCGGCCAGCTCGTTCTGTGCGGGCGGAGAGTCAGGGAACGACGCTTGTCAGGTATGTTGGCCATTGTATCATTCAGGCTGCTCAGTCATGCATTTTCTGTTTAACTGTCAAAACCATTGCTCGTCTTTTACACCGAACAGAAGGTGAATAGAAGTGTTGATGGAGTTGGCAGTTCTCATCACGTCAAAAAGTTTTCTTTGATATTTGTTTCATAGACAGCCAAAAAAAATCGCCAATTGTTATAATCCTAGGATACCTATTGCTAGGATTATAACAATTAACGATTTTTTTTGATACCTCCCGGTGCGCTGCCCTGATCTGCTATGTCTGATTTTCGCAGAGGGAGGTTCCGTAGAAAAAACAAACTATTTTAGGAACTAGTCTGGTATTGTTCTTTGCTGTTTAGTTAAGACAAGAGCAATAGTTAGGTAACTCTTAACAAGACTACATTTTGGTCATAATTTTATTTTTGTCGTTTTCTCATTCAACTGACTTAGACTTAATTCACTTTTCATCTGATAATATGTGTACATTATGTCGATTAAGTACTTAAACATTGCTTATATTTCCAGGGCGACGGTGGCGGACCTCTCGTCTGCCAAGATGACGGTTTTTACGAGCTAGTGGGGCTCGTGTCGTGGGGCTTCGGCTGCGGCAGGGAGAACGTGCCAGGAGTCTACGTCAAAGTGTCGTCCTTCATCGGCTGGATCAACCAAATTATTTCAGTCAACAACCTATAGTACACGCGATAAACGGACTATTTTGTGAAACTGTGTAGGGTTAAGGGTCGATTCGGCTAACTTTCACACTGAAAGACAACGTTAGCCGATTGTGTCAATCTTTCCCGAAATCTACTTCAAATAAAGGTTCAAACAATCTTTATTTCCATGGTACAAGTTTTGACATGTGACTTTATGGTTTTTTGATGATAATACGCTAAAGCTGAGATGAAATATCGATTTAGAGTGAAGGATGCTGATTAGGTTCTGATGTAACCACTATGTGACATTTAACAGACTAATCGAAGTCGTGATCTTAATAGATTTAAAACTGTTAAAAAACAATCAATTATAGATAAACGTGGAATCTATTTTGCATCATTGAAGTAAAAATAATAAAATAGTAAAACAGAACAGACACCGAAGCAATGGAATCCGACATACCTATTCAAAACCCAAAAAGAAAAAAACTATGGTTGGTACTTAGGTAGGTCAAAGATTAAAGTGTGTTACAAACAGTGTACTTACTCAATTGACTTTACACATAGCCTGATGTTTATTTATAGGTATACATGAAACATATAGAACTTCTAAAATATTTTGCAATTTGCGGTACATTTTGACATGAGATTGTCACATTGAGGTCACGCTTTGAAAGTTACGTTTACTTTCAGCTAGATACATTGTAATTGTACATATTAATTAACTGGTTCAGAAGGCTTCAGTCTACGATGAAAATGTTGAATCCAGTCTGCGTTAGCGATGTCTCCGGCAGCTCTAAAGCTGGGACAAGTCTATTTAATTTTCTTAAAGAAAAAATATTCACAAAATTTCAAACCATATTCCCGCATATTAAAACGACTTATTATTTTGTATTGTAACATAGTAAATTAAAGGTCAAATCACTTGGCCTGAGATGAGGATAGGTCCTTCATTGCTCTAGTGTAAAATAAATTATTACTTGTTATAAGCTTTTTTTTCTATAATTTATTAGGAAAAGTCTTCTAAATAGATAGTTCTATTTAATGGAAATGACTGCATTTAAAATGTCTTATTTATAAAATGGATGCACGATATCCTACTGCCCTGCGCATTGTAAATAATTACAGTATATCTTATTTAGTTGTAGGATAATTTATTTATTTTAGATTTTTAATATTTATTTTGTGTCAGCATTGAATTTCTCCCACCATTTTGCTTGTCACTTATTCGAAGATCGAATTGTATTTTTATTACTTTAGAAAGGCCAGAAAATTACCTACACATTCTTTAATAAATTATAATTAAGTATCACAGAATGGTTGGTACATTTCTGCGTCATATTGAACACTTTTTTGTATGAAATAACTTTGTGCTTCAACAATTTTATAACCATGTAATAGCATCACGTGTTACATGGGAGAAATACATCGTAGAATGATAATAAAGGTAAGGAGGGCTACCTTCTTCGTTTCTTTATCATCATTCTTTCAACAGTTATTCTTAGTTTTAGTATGACAGACCAAACAATAACTTATATAATATTCAGAGTGATTTTTAAAACACAAGAAAAATAAACAATAGTAGATACAAGTAAGCAAGTCCTTTTATGTGAGTAGTTAAAAACATTTTTAATTCAAGTTTCAGTTAACTAACAATATTGTATTTTAAAATATTTTGATAAGCACCCAGTTATAAAAATCACTCTGTATAGGACATATATATATTTAGTGCGATTAGTTATTTATACAAAATATTATACAGATTAAGGATAGATATCAATATTATCTTGATTACAATAGACCACTTTTACAAACAGTTCAGTTATTAGACCTGATGATCACGTCGATATGAATAAAGTAGAAACAGATAAAACAAAGTAATTTGTTTATAAACTCCTAGAACGAAAACGACCTAATTCAAACATCACATTCGATTTTACGCCCAATAATTGTATTAGGCGTAAATACGCATAGGCCTCCTTCAAAGATGGTTACAACGTTCGGTCTTGTGCCGCTCGCATACAGAACGCCCCTGCAACCTTTATTGGGTCGTTGTGGCAAACCCACCTACGTAGGTAGGTACGTATTATTGTGTCACGAAATATTTCCTAAAATTTATAAAAAATTAAAACATAGAAGCGTTTGCAGAAAAATAATTTATTTGACTTAAGTGGTTTTTGTTCTAGGGTGTATTATTAAAATTTATCAGGCCAGGCGAATAATTTTTGAAAACACTTTCAACGCTTTGCAATCATTAAAAAAAATATAATAGGTTTTAAAGAATTTCTGAGTGGAAATATGTACCCATGTGTATATTTGTGATTACATAATGCTGAACTGTCGAAATCGTTTGTCTAACATATATCTGTACAGAATTCAGAACAAACATCCGTTACCTATAATAAAATAATAATAATAGTGAAAAATTTATTGACAAAATTCTGGATTCTTATAATAAGAAATATTATATACAAAAAATACATGATATTATTTGATGTCCACTTTTAAAATGATACACCTTATTGTTTTCAATGAACCCAGTACCTATATTGGGTAGCTAATTAAAACGATATACAAATGTAATTGTTTTATTTTTTAAAACCCACACCCGCCATTCTTAACTTCCCTCACGCAAACAGATCCATTTTTGAGTTATGTCAAAAAGATACGATTATCAGACAGATCATACATACATTATCATCACGCCTGTTTCCTATCGGGGTAGGCAGAGACTATGGCTTTCCAATTGCTACGATCCTGGCACACCACTTTCCTTCTTCTACTTTCATGAGTACTTTCATAAACGCTCTCCGGTTGAGGGTACTCTCGACCTGACCTATTTTCAACGGTCTTTAATTTGATCGCCATGCGTCGTACGCCGAGGGCGACCCCTACCTGTTTGCCCATTCATTCTGACAGTGTGTTTTTATGTTGCTTATTTATTATTAAAGTACATTATAATTGTAACATACTATTATCGCTTTTCAAAGTAGGTTAGGTTAGGTTAGGTTATAATTGATATTTTACTTCAGGCATTAAAATAAATTATCAATTATTTTTAACCAACTCAACTTTTTGATAGTTGGAAGTTATGACTCTTTGACTTGTTGACCCTCTTGATATGACAAGTAAATATAAGCCAAAATCCGACAGAATGTCGGATTTTGGCGCCAAACTTACAGACTAGCGTCTTACTTCAGACATAAAATTTTTCAAAACTAGTGTAGGTATTTTGAATGTTCATGTGTAATTTATGGTAGATTTTTAAACATAAAGGTTCGACAACGTGCACGTGTTGGAAAGTGTTATAGCGCAGTGATACGCGACTTTTTAGGTTTGGCGACAAATTCCACAGCAAGCTCCAGTAAAGTACCACCGCTTTACTAGAGCAGAACTTAGTCCAAACTTGGACATACATAAATACGCTGCTGTTAATAGTCTAAGATCCGACTGCAGAATCACTACGTTCATCGAGTATACGCCAAAAACCTAATTTATACGCATATTTATGATTAGAAGAATATATATTTACTAGGGTGCCTATCAAAATTTGGCCGCAAATATTTTTAATTAAATTATTGCTAATTGATTTTCGGAAAAAAATTTCATTCACTTGTTTTTTAAATAAAATATCGTCCACTTCACGGCAATATACACAAAGACTCTGAAAAATCACGGTTGCCGTTGCGCACTTGGCCGCACCTCTTCGCAGCCAGGTGTAAACGGGTATGATTTTGATACATTTATACGTTCATAACGTACATTTATTATTTATATATCAAATGAAAGCTAATTTTTTTCTGTTTATTATAATATACGGTTGCCTAATTAAATCTGGCCGCAAATAAGGGTTGCTGGCTGTTAAAGATGGTAAATATTTAAGATAGAGTGAAAGAGAGCTAGTGCGTAACATCACTAGTCTGACGAGGATAGCGATTGCCCGCTGTAAGACGCTTTAAAGCCATTGCGCATGCGTCGACTACTAGTGTTCTCAACCACCGCTGCACCGCCCGGTTCAAACAATAGTAGGGAAGTAGTAAGTTAAAGTGTTTTTGTAACTATATTAATAATAGTTGTTCAATACAACGTGTGGGACTGTTATTTCAACTCGTTCCGACTGTGTACCCTCGCCTTAGGCTCGGGTTAACATCTGTCGGAACTCGTTGTAATATCAGAAATCCTACACTATAACCTATATTATTCTTAAGTTCAATTGGCATTATACTTACGGTTTGTGTTTTGCAGAAATCTTCGAATTCTTCTTTATCTTTCTGCTTTAGAACTATATTTTTTTTAGACACTCAGTATGATATCCAAAATCATCAGTAGATTCAATTGTAAATAAAGTGTCATGATATTTATATTTTTTCTTACGACGAAACAATAACATTAGTGAACACTTGAATGATGCATTATTAAAGTCAAGTACATTGAATTTTTTGTCACACAAAAAACACGTCTTCGTCTTTATCAATTTAATGCGAAATGGTTTTTTTGACGTAAATCCTACCGACTAAAACACCTCACGTAACGCCAGCTCACGTACAGCTTTAGGTTGGGAGCCCCAGGTAAGCCCTCCCAACAGACCAACCACAGGCACCTACACCACTGCGACCTCGCCCATTTGCTTTCTGTGATGTGCTTCCTGGGAGACTCAACTCCAACGCAAGTTGATAGTGTGCTATGTGATTCGATGAACAATTCTTCCGATAATGACGACGATTCTGATATTTGTAGCGATGAAAGTGATAGCAGCAATGATAGTGTCCGTTAAAGCTCCGATAATTCAGAATTTTAAATTAGAGTCACGGAAATATAAGATACCTTTTTAAAATTTTTAATTTGCTTAAATGTTTAATTAATATGTAACAGACGATTGAATACTTGAACAAAACATAATATTTTTTCAAACAGCACTTGTACAATAAAATTACCTTTTACTTAGGTAACCTTGGTTTCATTTTTCCCCGATACTAATTTATTGTTGTAATTTTTAAATTTGTCATTTTGAAAAAGAAGACATTTCTTTTGGAGTATTTATTCAGTATTCCCTACTAGTGTTTGAACCGGGCGGTGCAGCGGTGGTTGAGAACACTAGTATTCGACGCATGCGCAATGGCTTTAAAGCGTCGTCCAAAAGATTAGGCATTTGACTGATGTAGAAACAGCGCGAATAGTGTACTTCAGTTACTTCCACAGTGTAATGTCGATACGATAAAAAAAATTATCTAGTTTTACTAAGTTAAGCGATAGACACAATGTGAACACCAGACATAAAAACAACCTTGCCGTTTATCATTGTAGACTGAACAAAGTCAGTAATTCTTTCCTGGGTAACTGTATACGTTTTTACAACAGGCTTCCAAGCGAAATTAAAAGCATGCCTCTAATTAAGTTTAAAAAGTGTATAAAAAGTAAATTGTGCTGCAGGGGCTACTATACAATTGACAATTATTTGATTGATAAGGAAGCCTGGAAGTGATCTGCTTGCTCTACTGATGGAGTCTACTTATTGTAAATATGTACTTAGTGCACAAAAAGAATAGCCCGCCGAGTTTCTTGCCGGTTCTTCTCAAGCGGGCCGCGTTCCGAACTGGTGGTACTATTTGCATTGTATTCATTGACGTGTCGCAAGTGCCTATGTATTAGGATTATGCGAAATAAATGTTTTTTTGAGTTTGAGCTTGAGTTTGAGTTCGTACAGCTGGCAATCGCTATCCTCGTCAGACTAGTGATGTTACGCACTAGCTCTCTTTCACTCTATCAATACATATAATAAAATCGTAACAGGTCGCTGTCTGTACATGAAAGATAGATAAGAAAAAATATTATAGGGGGGCTTTATGAACGCAATAGAACCCAAAACAATGATTTTTAGAATTTTTGTCTGTTTGTCTATATGTCTGTATATCTGTTTGTCTGTACGGTTGTGCACGCTAATCTCAGTAACTACTTGACCGATTGCAATGCGGTTTTTTTATTGTGTTGAGGTTTTCTCCACTTAACATTTAGCATTTATTTCATATCAATCGGTTTGTAAATAAAAAAGTTATAAAACTTTTAAGAATCAGATATTTTGAAAATTTTAATTGTAGGGATTTCTTTGAATGTGGGTGTAAATCTAAACTGGCGTGTTGGCTCTTTTATGATTAAGCAAACAGGGCAGTTTCACACGCTGCTTGATGAGTCTGAGGAAGAAAATACCTCTCCTTTCATACACCTTATGTGACGTAAACGAAGTTGCGGGGTCAGCTAGTCTTAAATATTTACCATCTTTAACAGCCAGCAACCCTTATTTGCGGCCAGATTTAATTAGGCAACCGTATATTATAATAAGCAGAAAAAAATTAGCTTTCATTTGATATATAAATAATAAATGTACGTTATGAACGTATAAATGTATCAAAATCATACCCGTTTACACCTGTGTACGTTACCCCAGCAAAAAAGTAGCTCCTAAACTGATTTGAGTGGAACCTATATTTAGAGCGTATTATGCCATATATGTGCGCCGAAAAAAAAATTTGTGCGTATTGACGTTGTGGAAAAAAAGGAAAAAACGATTTCTGCTGGAGTAACGCCGTTCCAGCAGGAAAATTCTAAACGAATAATCTTAGAGAGAAATATTTTGCATGCACCGAGGGCTCATACTTTTACAAATAGGTATAAATAAAAATTTTGTGCGTATAATTAAATAATATATGGTGAAAATTCAGCGTAAAATATTTCGTATTTAAGAAGAAATAAACAAAAAACAAAACATACTAACAACGGATGGTTATCCGACTAAATTCGAATGACTACAAAAAAGCGACTGTTTAATACATATCGATGACCTTCTTAATTTTACTCTCGAACAATTTGAAACGTATTGTGTCTGAGTACAGTGAAGTAGAAAAGTACTATTAAAAGTACTTGACCGTAATTCGAAGCTTATATAATGAGATAGGCATATCCGTTACCCGTAGGCTTATCTTACTCATGTTTGATGACGTATTTCCGTCGACTCAGCAGGCAGGTGGCGCCATCTGTGAACTTATAAATGCAGAACTGCGCCATTTCGTTCTCATTGGCGTTTTGATTCCCGTAGCAAAAGGTTATAGCAGGAACACCTGCTAGTGCATTAATTTTTTCTAGTTACTAGTTATACCTATACCTAGTAAAGTTATAAAAAGTGACTTGGGATTAAGGAAGAGAAATTACAGAAATAGCGGCGTTTTCCCTGAAAGAAAACGCATATTAAAATACTTACCTAATTCGAAGCTTATATAATGAGATAGGCATATCCGTTACCCGTAGGCTTATCTTACTCATGTTTGATGACGTATTTCCGTCGACTCACCAGCAGATGGCGCCACCTGTGAACTTATAAAAGAACATGGCGTCCACTTTGTCCTCATTGGCTTTTATTCACCAGGCAGATTTAAAAAGTAAGCTTCGAATTAGGTACCTAAGTATTTTAATATGCGTTTTCTTTCAGGGAAAACGCCGCTATTAAAAGTACTTGACCGTAATTCGAAGCTTATATAATGAGAAATGTTTGTTTTCGCCTGGTGAGTGACGGAAACGCCAATGTGATTCTAATTTATTTTTAGGAAAATAATATTATACAATGTTGTATGTATGGTATCTAGATTTATAATCTTTACCATCTTGAACAACTTCATATGTAATCTTAAACAGACTAAATAAGGAATCTTATTTAAGGAGTAGTAAGTATTCCATCTATTGACAGGATTAAATAATTGCGAATTATTATTATACTTGATTGGTGGTAGTAGCTGACATTATTACTCGACGATAAAAAATTTTGAAATCCATCGTCAATTACCTCGTGTTAAGGATTATTTTGATCTTACCACCACCACCCATTTTTTAGAAGCTGCTGTTGACCGGGTAGTGCCGGGGCTAGAATAGTTGGAGAACCTCTAACAGTCATAAATAAACTATTAGACTGTGTAGTCTCATATCGGATACTCTGATATCCTAATTTCTATCTAGAATAAAGGATTCAATTGATTAGTCGTAGGTGTTATCTTTGTTTACAATAGTTTTCCAACCAGATTGTCTGAAATGAAAATGATCAGTTTCGGACTCTTGATTCGGGCCTAAAAGTAGTACCTATGACGTGAGTTAATACAATCGAGCAAAGTTAGATCGTGGTTGCGGCGACCTAAGCATAAAATCACTATGACGAGAAACCTGAAAAATAGCGGCGTTTTCCCTGAAAGAAAACGCATATTAAAATGCTTACCTAATTCGAAGCTTATATAATGAGATAGGCATATCCGTTACCCGTAGGCTTATCTTACTCATGTTTGATGACGTATTTCCGTCGACTCACCAGCAGATGGCGCCACCTGTGAACTTATAAAAGAACATGGCGTCCACTTTGTCCTCATTGGCTTTTATTCACCAGGCAGATTTAAAAAGTAAGCTTCGAATTAGGTAAGCATTTTAATATGCGTTTTCTTTCAGGGAAAACGCCGCTATTAAAAGTACTTGACCGTAATTCGAAGCTTATATAATGAGAAATGTTTGTTTTCGCCTGGTGAGTGACGGAAACGCCAATGTGATTCCAATTTATTTTTAGGAAAATAATATTATACAATGTTGTATGTATGGTATCTAGATTAATAACCTTTACCATCTTGAACAACTTCATATGTAATCTTAAACAGACTAAATAAGGAATCTTATTTAAGGAGTAGTAAGTATTCCTTCTATTGACATGATTAAATAATTGCGAATTATTATAATATTTGATTGGTGGAAGTAGCTGACATTATTACTCGACGATAATTTTTTTTTTTTTTGAAACTCATCGTCAATTACCTCGTGTTAAGGATTAATTTGATCTTAACAACACCACCAATTCTTAGAAGCTGCTGTTCACCGGGTAGTGCCGGGGCTAGAATAGTTGGAGAACCTCTAACAGTCATAAATAAACTATTTAACTGTGTAGTCTCATATCGGTTACTCTGATATCCTAATTTCTATCTAGAATAAAGGATTCAATTGATTAGTCGTAGGTGTTATCTTTGTTTACAATAGTTTCCAACCAGATTGTCTAAAAGAAAATGATCAGTTTCGGACTCTTGATTCGGGCCCAAAAGTAGTACCTATGACGTGAGTTAATACAATCGAGCAAAGTTAGATCGTGGTTGCGGCGACCTAAGCATAAAATCACTATGACGAGAAACCTGAAAAATGTTCTCTTTGTATCAATACTTGGTAATATTGAACTAAGTCATCAATCCCAATATCAATGAATATGTGACTTATTTTTTAAAGAAATCGATCAAGATAATATGTTTAACCAAAACATGCGAACTATGTAAAGTTGACTAACGGTTTCTATATTATCAAGAACAGCAACAACAGATTTATGTAACAGAATCGTATTATATAATAACCATGAATAAAATGCAAGTCGGTTAAAACTGTAAAATTTATAAGTATCTTAAAAGGTAGGTCTCAAGGAGCTCAATAGTAGAAGTTTTTGATTTAATATCTGTTATTTACCTCTTCGCCCCCCCCCCCCCCCACATTTCCACAGATTCTCTATGTGAGGCGGTGGGAGACCTGTCGAGGTGTTTAGTAGAAGGAAAGAAATAATGTTTATTAGGTTCTTTTGCAGGTTCTGCAGAACGAATGGAGCTTTCAGAGCTCTCGCTTTGAGATCTGCCCTCTATTATTACCTTGTGCCATCGCGGCACCACAAACACTTCTGTTGACCGATTAAGGTGTGACAGCATCTTGGGTATTAAAAATGGTGGTGAAAGTAATATCCACACATTACAAACAGGCCTATTATGTGTAGTGTTCTCCATTTCATAATAGGAATATTGTTTGTAGGCAATCTTGCCTTAGTGGTGTTTGAAGCAGGATGCTCACAAAAAATACCCGGAGGAGCTGATACATATGGTATCGGCTCGGAATGCAGTGTATGGTGAAGTCAATTTGATGTCGGACCATTACACGCAAGCTGACGAGTTAAGTTCGTCAAGGCAATTGATTTGGTCTCGTCCCTCTGGGGGGGATGGACTACAACTGCTTTGAATGAGTACAGACTGTAACACAGTACCGGTATATGATTTCGAATCATGTGTAAGATTATCAACATCTCTATTGATGCAGTGCAATCTTTGTTATTCTAGGCCCTCGAGCCTGTTAGAGAAATGTTTTCTAGCTGGGCTCCCAAGCGAAATCTGACGCGTCCGTGGTAAGAAAGCATCTCGGATGGAAAGCTTGTAAAATTGTCGAGAACCGGTAATTGCGGACCCACTGTTGGAGTTCCACTTGTACCACTCCGTGCACTACTATTTTCTTCAGTGGGTTGTCGGTTAGGGGATTGACCGAATGTGACGCTGAGGTAAAGCTACCTCTAGGCATTGCGAAAGTGGTAAAAATTCAAAAGACCCACCAAGTTTGAATTTTCTTTAAAAGAACTAAGTTTCTTTAATTTGGAATTAAATAAATCTTCCTTTTATGTCTAATATCTTTTCTTTTGGTATAGGACTTTCAGGTAGTTCTATGTCTATCGCATAACGATATGAGAGGTTTCTTTGGGAACCTATTATTGTTTTCTCCCAATTGTCTAACCATCCCTGGGTTTGAAGAGTTTTCAAGGCAATTTGTACGTGTTTGTGAAGAGTAACAGGATTTTGATGCGCAAAATGAGATTTTGTGTAGGTAGACGAGTATTTGAATACTCTTATTCTATAGAAATCGAGGCACCCAGATGGTGAGAAACGAAAATGTTTTGGGTGCGGCTTACCCGAGCGGAAGACAAGAATGTGCTCTGAGAAAGAATAATGAACACTACGTCAGCTTTATCATGAAAATAAGCTTGACTGAGATGTATTTTGCACATCCAATCTCGTGGTTGGAGGAAATCTGGTAAACGGAACATGCTGAAAGATAGAATTATTCTGGCTTCACAAAGGCGTACAATGTCCTAAAACTGAATTCTGGGCGGATGACCCATCGCTATTTGAAGTTAGGAAAAGTGGAGACAAACTTGGTGACAAAGGAACTAGTTTTAGAGTGCCTTGAGCATTCATCTTTTGAACCATTGCACAATGTGGTCATTTCAGTTAAAAAGGAAACCTTTTTAAAAAGAGTTCGTTGTATGGATTCTTAAGTATTTAAAGCGATTAGTATTCCACCTTAGTCAAGTTTTCCATAGCATTTTAACATAAAGTGAAAATTTTACAACTTTGTCAGGACGGGACTTGAACAGAGTTCGGTGTAAATTTAAATGTGGGAAGGTTATCAGTTTTGAGCAGGATTCGAACCTGCGTCCTCTCGAATACCGTGCAGGACGGATTGGAGTTTCTGGATAAAGGGAATGCGGTACCCTTATATAAATTTAAAACTTTTTGGTACTCTCGTTCCTTACCAACGTATTTTGTACAGAGTTAACTGACCGACATAGAATGACAGGGTCATATCATTTAGTGTTTCCTTTGCTGGTGTGGGCAGAGGATGTTAGACCTCTCCTCGTCTCTTTGAGAGCCTCGAGCTCGGAAATTTCGTAATTGAAGGGACATCCTTGCATGGTTACTTAGTATGTTATCGTACGCCTGGTTACTATCGTATATTACAATTATTATAGATACACAATATTGTACATACCCCTCGAGGGTGGTTACTGGTTAGCGTTTCCTTTGCTGGTATGGGCAGGGGATGTTAAACTTCTCAGTCTCTTTGAGAGCCTAAAGCTCAGAAATTTCATAATTGAAGGGACATTCACTGTCGTATGCCCAATTATTATGGATATTGTACACACCCCTCGAGAGTGGTAACTGTAAAACAGGCCTAAAAAGGCTCTTGGTACAATGGAATCTGGACTCTATTCGATGGAGATCTGATCTTGACGCCTGATCCTCTCGAAGGCTGGCGTAATGATTTGGATGAACTTTTTTCGGGGTCATCCTTTTTGGAGATCGAAGACCAAAATGCATGCCTTCCCGAGTGCCGTTGAAAAGGCTTCAGCCTCGAAAATGTATGTGTTTGAAGACGATATTTTATCAAGGTTAATTTTTAAGAATTGGGTCTTTGACAATTCTGAAAATAATATATGAAATCAGATCTATGGCCGCAAGCCATTTGTAATAAATTGATAAAAGATTTATGGAAATCCTATTATTAAAGTAGGTCTTCAATTTTGTCATAAATATTTTCGAAGAAACTTAAGTTTTGCAAAAGATTCTCTTTGTTTAAAAATACAAAAGGTTTTGGCAGCAAAAGCCTTTTGGCAGAAAGAACCTTGTCAGCTTTTTCAAAATGTAGCAGGGATTCGAATTGTCGGATCTCCCCGTTTTTGTTTAGGTTGACGAACCCAGGACCATGATTTTACAATAGTGGGTATCAGCATATTATCTTATCAAGGCAATTTGTCGCCAAAACGTGTCTATCAACCTCTTAGGTTATACTGTGTCTTAGGATCTTGGGTAACCGAAATCTCTTTTAATGCTGTCCCTATATAAAATACGAAGCAAGGATGATTGTTTCTATCATCCTCGTAATTTAACCTCTGATCAGTGAAGAAATTTACACTTGGTCAGCACCAGTGTTAGGTAATAAGAAATAACTCACCTATTTCCATCATCCTTATCTGATTTAGTGGAAGTCGGCTTCTTTTACTCCACTTACGACAATGCACGTGGCGTCGCGATCGCCCTTATTTGAAGTTCGAGCTAAATGAGCTGGAACTGTAGCTATTTGACGTACCTAATACAGTAACTGGAGCTCAGAGCGCGCTAATGAAATACTCCACTTGGAATTAGCTCACTTTCTAAGGATGGAGGATTCATTTCTATCAAGAAACCAAACTAAAAGAAATAGTATTATGTTAGGTACCTAAAATTTAAGTAATCCTTTCATGGTGAACATTTAGTTATTACTTTGACACACTCGTACGTATTCAGAAACTGGGGATGATTACGATTTTACCCATAATAGGCCATATTTTACATGTATAGGAACATCTAGTAATTAATGTGCCTTTATGTGGGTAGGTATAAAAATATTTTGAAAATATTTTCTATATTCGGCGGTACTTACGCTGTACATACACGAAGCAAATAATATCTAAAAAAAAAGTATTAGTACCTATGAATACAATCTATAAAATCAGTTTGGTATTAGCTGTAACTAAAGATATTAAATAAAAGAAACTGCAACCTCGAAAGGTTTACGTGCTATTTTAAAATAATAGGTTTTTCACGTTATGACGTATCACACTCATATGTGATCGTAAAAATATGAAGTAAAAACATACCTGAGACTTAAACGAACGGTTAAACCGTTAAATATGTCTGTAGGTTCACTTACTTCAATCACAAGTCACTTGTTTTAGATTCACTGTATATTCAAACGAACGGCAAAGCCGTTAAATAATTATTTCTGTAAATTCACTAACTTCATCCCAAGTCACTTTTTATAACTTTACTAGGTATATAACTAGTAACTAGAAAAAATAAATGCACTAGCAGGTGTTCCTGCTATAACCTTTTGCTACGGGAATCAAAACGCCAATGAGGACAAAGTGGACGCCATGTTCTTTTATAAGTTCACAGGTGGCGCCATCTGCTGGTGAGTCGACGGAAATACGTCATCAAACATGAGTAAGATAAGCCTACGGGTAACGGATATGCCTATCTCATTATATAAGCTTCGAATTACGGTCAAGTACTTTTAATGTTCTCTTTGTATCAATACTTGGTAATATTGAACTAAGTCATCAATCCCAATATCAATGAATATGTGACTTAACTTTCTTTACATTTTTTAAAGAAATCGACCAAGATAATATGTTTAACCAAAACATGCGAACTATGTAAAGTTGACTAACGGTTTCTATATTATCAAGAACAGCAACAACAGATTTATGTAACAGAATCTTATTATATAATAACCATGAATAAAATGCAAGTCGGTTAAAACTGTAAAATTTATAAGTATCTTGAAAGGTAGGTCTCAAGGAGCTCAATAGTAGAAGTTTTTGATTTAATATCTATTATTTACCTCTTCGCCCCCCCCCCCCCCACATTTCCACAGATTCTCTATGTGAGGTGGTGGGAGACCTGTCGAGGTGTTTAATAGAAGGAAAGAAATAATGTTTATTAGGTTCTTTTGCAGGTTCTGCAGAACGAATGGAGCTTACAGAGCTCTCGCTTTGAGATCTGCCCTCTATTATTACCTTGTGCCATCGCGACACCACAAACACTCCTGTTGACCGATTAAGGTGTGACAGCATCTTGGGTATTAAAAATGGTGGTGAAAGTAATATCCACACATTACAAACAGGCCTATCATGGGCAATCTTGCCTTAGTGGTGTTTGAAGCAGGATGCTCCCAAAAAATACCCGGAGGAGCTGATACATATGGTATCGGCTCGGAATGCAGTGTATGGTGAAGTCAATTTGAGATGTCGGACCATTACATGCAAGCTGACGAGTTAAGTTCGTCAAGGCAATTGATTTGGTCTCGTCCCTCTGGGGGGATGGACTATAACTGCTTTGAAAGAGTACAGACTGTAACACAGTACCGGTATATGATTTCGTATCATGTGTAAGATTATCAACATCTCTATTGATGCAGTGCAATCTTTGTTATTCTAGGCCCTCGAGCCTGTTAGAGAAATGTTTTCTAGCTGGGCTCCTAAGCGAAATCTGACGCGTCCGTGGTAAGAAAGCATCTCGGATGGAAAGCTTGTAAAATTGTCGAGAACCGGTAATTGCGGACCCACTATTGGAGTTCCACTTGTACCACTCCGTGCACTACTATTTTCTTCAGTGGGTTGTCGGTTAGGGGATTGACCGAATGTGACGCTGAGGTAAAGCTACCTCTAGGCACTGCGAAAGTGGTAAAAATTCAAAAGACCCACCAAGTTTGAATTTTCTTTAAAAGAACTAAGTTTCTTTGATTTGGAATGAAATAAATCTTCCTTTTATGTCTAATATCTTTTCTTTTGGTATTGGACTTTCAGGTAGTTCTATGTCTATCGCATAACGATATGAGAGGTTTCTTTGGGAACCTATTATTGTTTTCTCCCAATTGTCTAACCATCCCTGGGTTTGAAGAGTTTTCAAAGCTATTTGTACGTGTTTGTGAAGAGTAACAGGATTTTGATGCGCAAAATGAGATTTTGTGTAGGTAGACGAGTATTTGAATACTCTTATTCTATAGAAATTGAGGCACCCAGATGGTGAGAAACGAAAATGTTTTGGGTGCGGCTTACCCGAGCGGAAGACAAGAATGTGCTCTGAGAAAGAATAATGTACACTACGTCAGCTTTATCATGAAAATAAGCTTGACTGAGATGTATTTTGCACATCCAATCTCGTGGTTGGAGGAAATCTGGTAAACGGAACATGCTGAAAGATAGAATTATTCTGGCTTCACAAAGGCGTACAATGTCCTAAAACTGAATTCTGGGCGGATGACCCATCGCTATTTGAAGTTAGGAAAAGTGGAGAAACCAAACTTGGTGACAAAGGAACTAGTTTTAGAGTGCCTTGAGCATTCATCTTTTGAACCATTGCACAATGTGGTCATTTCAGTTAAAAAGGAAACCTGTATGGATTCTTAAGTATTTAAAGCAAATAGTATTCCACCTTAGTCAAGTTTTCCATAGCATTTTAACATAAAGTGAAAATTTACAACTTTGTCAGGACGGGACTTGAACAGAGTTCGGTGTAAATTTAAATGTGGGAAGGTTATCAGTTTTGAGCAGGATTCGAACCAGCGTCCTCTCGAATACCGTGCAGGACGGATTGGAGTTTCTGGATAAAGGGAATGCGGTACCTTTTTATAAATTTAAAACTTTTTGGTACTCTCGTTCCTTACCAACGTATTTTGTACAGAGTTAACTGACCGACATAGAATGACAGGGTCATATCATTTAGCGTTTCCTTTGCTGGTGTGGGCAGAGGATGTTAGACCTCTCCTCGTCTCTTTGAGAGCCTCGAGCTCGGAAATTTCGTAATTGAAGGGACATCCTTGCATGGTTACTTAGTATGTTATCGTACGCCTGGTTACTATCGTATATTACAATTATTATAGATACACAATATTGTACATACCCCTCGAGGGTGGTTACTGGTTAGTGTTTCCTTTGCTGGTATGGGCAGGGGATGTTAAACTTCTCAGTCTCTTTGAGAGCCTAAAGCTCAGAAATTTCTTAATTGAAGGGACATTTACTGTCGTATGCCCAATTATTATGGATATTGTACACACCCCTCGAGAGTGGTAACTGTAATACAGGCCTAAAAAGGCTCTTGGTACAATGGAATCTGGACTCTATTCGATGGAGATCGGATCTTGACGCCTGATCCTCTCGAAGGCTGGCGTAATGATTTGGATGAACTTTTTTCGGGGTCATCCTTTTTGGAGATCGAAGACCAAAATGCATGCCTTCCCGAGTGCCGTTGAAAAGGCTTCAGCCTCGAAAATGTATGTGTTTGAAGACGATATTTTATCAAGGTTCATTTTTAAGAATTGGGTCTTTGACAATTCTGAGAATAATATATGAAATCAGATCTATGGCCGCAAGCCATTTGTAATAAATTGATAAAAGATTTATGGAAATCCTATTATTAAAGTAGGTCTTCAATTTTGTCATAAATATTTTCGAAGAAACTTAAGTTTTTCAAAAGATTCTCTTTGTTTAAAAATACAAAAGGTTTTGGCAGCAAAAGCCTTTTGGCAGAAAGAACCTTGTCAGCTTTTTCAAAATGTAGCAGGGATTCGAATTGTCGGATCTCCCCGTTTTTGTTTAGGTTGACGAACCCAGGACTATGATTTTACAATAGTGGGTATCAGCATATTATCTTATCAAGGCAATTTGTCGCCAAAACGTGTCTATCAACCTCTTAGGTTATACTGTGTCTTAGGATCTTGGGTAACCGAAATCTCTTTTAATGATGTCCCTATATAAAATACGAAGCAAGGATGATTGGCTGTTTCTATCATCCTCGTAAAATAACCTCTGATCTGTGAAGAAATTTACACTTGGTCAGGACCAGTGTTAGGTAATAAGAAATAACTCACCTATTTCCATCATCCTTATCTGGTTTAGTGGAAGTCGGCTTCTTTTACTCCACTTACGACAATGCACGTGGTGTCGCGATCGCCCTTATTTGAAGTTCGAGCTAAATGAGCTGGAACTGTAGCTATTTGACGTGCCTAATACAGTAACTGGAGCTCAGAGCGCGCTTCTGAAATACTCCACTTGGAATTAGCTCATTTTCTAAGGATGGAGGATTCATTTCTATCAAGAAACCAAACTAAAAGAAATAGTATTATGTTAGGTACCTAAAATTTAAGTACTACTTTCATGGTGAACATTTAGTTATTACTTTGACATACTCGTACGTATTCAGAAACTTGGAATGATTACGATTTTACCCATAATAGCTCATATTTTTACATGTATAGGAACATCTAGTAATTAATGTGCCTTTATGTGGGTAGGTATAAAAATATTTTGAAAATATTTTCTATATTCGGCGGTACTTACGCTGTACATACACGAAGCAAATAATATCTAAAAAAAAAAAAAAAAGTATTAGTACCTATGAATACAATCTATAAAATCAGTTTGATATTAGCTGTAACTAAAGATATTAAATAAAAGAAACTGCAACCTCGAAAGGTTTACGTGCTATTTTAAAATAATAGGGTATTTCACGTTATGACGTATCACACTCATATGTGATCGTAAAAATATGAAGTAAAAACATACCTGAGACTTAAACGAACGGTTAAACCGTTAAATATGTCTGTAGGTTCACTTACTACAATCACAAGTCACTTGTTTTAGATTCACTGTATATTCAAACGAACGGCAAAGCCGTTAAATAATTATTTCTGTAAATTCACTAACTTCATCCCAAGTCACTTTTTATAACTTTACTAGGTATATAACTAGTAACTAGAAAAAATAAATGCACTAGCAGGTGTTCCTGCTATAACCTTTTGCTACGGGAATCAAAACGCCAATGAGGACAAAGTGGACGCCATGTTCTTTTATAAGTTCACAGGTGGCGCCATCTGCTGGTGAGTCGACGGAAATACGTCATCAAACATGAGTAAGATAAGCCTACGGGTAACGGATATGCCTATCTCATTATATAAGCTTCGAATTACGGTCAAGTACTTTTAATAATTATTTAACGGCTTTGCCGTTCGTTTGAATATACAGTGAATCTAAAACAAGTGACTTGTGATTGAAGTAAGTGAACCTACAGACATATTTAACGGTTCGACCGTTTGTTTAAGTCTCAGGTATGTTTTTACTTCATATTTTTACGATCACATATGAGTGTGATACGTCATAACGTGAAATAACCTATTATTTTAAAATAGCACGAAAACCTTTCGAGGTCGCAGTTTCTTTTATTTAATATCTTTAGTTACAGCTAATTTTATAGATTGTATTCATAGGTATTAATACTTTTTTTTTAGATATTATTTGCTTCGTGTATGTACAGCGTAAGTACCACCGAATATAGAAAATATTTTCGAAATATTTTTATATCTACCCACATAAAGGCACATTAATTACTAGATGTTCCTATACATGTAAAAATATGGCCTAATATGGGTAAAATCGTAATCATCCCAAGTTTCTGAATACGTACGTGTGTGTCAAAGTAATAACTAAATGTTCACCATGAAAGTAGTACTTAAATTTTAGGTACCTGACATTATACTATTTCTTTTAGTTTGGTTTCTTGATAGAAATGAATCCTCCATCCTTAGAAAGTGAGCTAATTCCAAGTGGAGTATTTCAGAAGCGCGCTCTGAGCTCCAGTTACTGTATTAGGCACGTCAAATAGCTACAGTTTTAGCTCATTTAGCTCGAACTTCAAATAAGGGCGATCACGACGCCACGTGCATTATCATAAGTGGAGTAAAAGAAGCCGACTTCCACTAAACCAGATAAGGATGATGGAAATAGGTGAGTTATTTTTCATTTACCTAACACTGGTCCTGACCAAGTGTAAATTTCTTCACAGATCAGAGGTTATTTTACGAGGATGATAGAAACAGCCAATCATCCTTGCTTCGTATTTAATTTTTATATAGGGACAGCATTAAAAGAGATTTCGGTTACCCAATATCCTAAGACACAGTATAACCTAAGAGGTTGATAGACACGTTTTGGCGACAAATTGCCTAGATAAGATAATATGCTGATACCCTCTATTGTAAAATCATAGTCCTGGGTTCGTCAACCTAAACAAAAACGGGGAGATCCGACAATTCGAATCCCTGCTACATTTTGAAAAAGCTGACAAGGCTCTTTCTGCCAAAAGGCTTTTGCTGCCAAAACCTGTTGTATTTTTAAACAAAGAGAATCTTTTGAAAAACTAAGTTTCTTCGAAAATATTTATGACAAAATTGAAGACCTACTTTAATAATAGGATTTCCATAAATCTTTTATCAATTTATTACAAATGGCCTGCGGCCATAGATCTGATTTCATATATTATTCTCAGAATTGTCAAAGACCCAATTCTTAAAAATTAACCTTGATAAAATATCGCCTTCAAACACATACATTTTCGAGGCTGAAGCCTTTTTCAACGGCACTCGGGAAGGCATGCATTTTTTCGATCTCCAACTCCACCCCGAAAAAAGTTCATCCAAATCATTACGCCAGCCTTCGAGAGGATCAGGCGTCAAGATCAGATCTCCATCGAATGGAGCCCAGATTCCATTGTACCAAGAGCCTTTTTAGGCCTGTATTACAGTTACCACTCTCGAGGGGTGTGTACAATATCTATAATAATTGGGCATACGAGTAGAGTAATATTGAGAGTTCTAACTCACTCCGCTCGTTGAACTCTCAATATTACTGATCTATAACTCTCAATCGCACATGCACGATTGAGAGTTCTAACTCACTTCGTTATTACAGGTGGTGGTGCAATATAATAACTCTTTGTAAAATCATTTACCTAAGCCAACGTTCGACATTTTAATGCTGTTCAATACACTACCGTTCAATCGGCTCTCTGCGATCCCCTGCGTCGTAATTGTGAAGAAAGATGCTCTGTTAGTTAGCGATAGAGTTATTTCATAAACAGTACAATCTTACGTTTACCTATTGTGTTGTCTGTAAGCAGTTTTGGTATACCTATTTACGGTTATAAATACATAATGTCATAATTACATCTGTTCATAACCAGCCCGTCAGCATTGCATCAAACATGAAATTCATTAAACAAGCACAATCGTTACAGATTAGTATAATCTGTAATGATTTACCAAAAATCGAGTTACGCCATGGAGAATTATTGCCGAATACAGTACGTTGCATCATTTGCGGACCATCAAATTGTGGAAAAACCAATTTGTTAATTGGTCTCCTTTTGCACGAAAATGGATTGACATTTCATAATGTTTATGTATATTCTAAAACTCTATATCAACCAAAGTACATTTTTTTAGAAAAGGTTTTACGAGGAGTACCAGGAGTCAGTTTTCAGAAATATCAGGCAAATGATGACGTTATGAAAGTTTCAGATGCAAAACCTAATTCAGTGATTATTTTTGACGATGTAGCATGTGAAAATCAAAGTAATATGCGTGATTATTTTGCCATGGGAAGACATAAATTGATTGACAGTTTTTATTTAAATCAAACTTATAGCAAAATACCTAAACAACTAATAAGAGATAACGCTAACTTAATTGTGCTTTTTAAGCAAGATGAAATTAATTTGAAACATGTTTATGAAGAACATGTTAACACTGATATGACGTGGTTGGAATTTCGTAACATGTGTTCTCAAATATGGAAAGAGCCTTATGACTATGTTGTGATTAATAAAGACTGTCCTAAAAACAACGGGTGCTATAGAAAAAAGTTTGACACTTTTGTAGAATTAGATAAAATTTGAATATTTAAATAGACAGCTTTCAGTTTCTTGTTATTCTTTAATCGGCTCTTATTGGATTACCATCTATTTCACATAATGGAAAAATCATTGAAAAAACAAATTGTAGATGCAACACAAGCTGTAAGGAAAAAAATACGTACCATGAAGGATTTTGAAGAAAATAACAGACAAGTGCTTGATACAGTTTTTAAGCCTGTTACAGAATCTCTCAATTTAATAGCCAACACTAATAACCACTTAGCTGTAACAAAAAAGGAGGAAAAAATAGAACCCCAAGAACCACAAGACCAAGATATGAAAGAAACAGATGATAGCAGTATTGCTAGTAACGAATCGGAACCCTCATCGGACTCTTCATTTCAGTCATTAGTCGGTACTAATCCAGATGCATCATCTTGGTCGTTATCTTCACAAGTACTATTAGATGTACCATTTGGTATAAGAAAAGAACGTGGAAAGTTAATGTTAGGTTCTGCTAACATAACAATTGGGGATAAAGTTATTACTGTAGCCGGACACAAGTACGAAAGTACACCTGGGTTGCGAGAGTTACTGTTAAAAAAAGACATTGATCTGAGCTTGGTTAATGACCATGACAAACAAAATTATAAGGCAATGTTACTTGTAACGAATGCACATCGTCGTGATTTCGATTCAAAAAAACCAATTAAAAGTAATAAAGGACAAAAATATTTGCAAGTTATTAAACCACTTTTCGATCAAGAAAGTAGAAGTCCCAGCTGTAGACAGAAAGTAGGAAAAGGATTACCCTTAACAAAAATGTGGAAAAAAAATACAGATTTTGTATATTGGGATGATCCCAATGAATTGGTTGATAGATTAAAGTTATTAATTGCTTCTCGAGATGCTGGTAACACAGGACTAGACAATGAAATAATATCTATCATTGAAGAACTGCGTGAAAGCAAAATCATTAAATAAATAAATCTACTAATATTATATGTGTGTCATTTTACTATATACCGTTCAACATAATACACCTATAAATTATGAATGTAGACAAATTTGGTCATTATATTCATAAGCGAATGCGTATATCGGAAATACTTGATTTTAATGATAACGCATTAATAAAATCTGATAATGGAGATTATGACTTGAAGACATCAAGGTTAAAAGGCGTCAAACCTCCTCAAGACGCAGATGATGCAGTAAATAAAGCTTATGTAGATGAATTGAAAGGTGTACTAATGAATGACTTACAAAAATTACAAAGTTCTATTCCAAATAGTGTTCAAAACCACATTGAGAAAGCTTTAAAAACAATAATGTCTGAGATAATGACTCATTTGGAAAATACATTTTATACAAGAAAAGCAGTTGATAGACTAATTCAAGACGCAATTCAATCTATATTAAAAGATCGAAAAATATAGGCCTTAAAATTTGTTAAAATGACGAAACAACAAATCGTTAATGAAATACATAAAGCAGCACGAAAAAATTTTCCTCGAAGATCTGTAATTTTAAAAGGTGTTGATGATTTGTGGCAAGCAGATTTAGTTGATATGCAAAATCTAAAAACCTTAAATAAAGGATATAATTATATTTTAATTGTTATTGACTGCTTCTCAAAGTACGTTTGGGTGGAACCGTTAAAAACTAAAACCAAACATGATGTCTCTCATGCATTTGAAAAATTACTTTTTACTAATCACAGGAAACCAACTCATCTGCAAACTGATATGGGTACAGAGTTCTATAATTCTACATTTCAAAAGCTTTTACAGAACTATAATATTAATCACTATTCTACATTTTCAACCAAAAAGGCTTCAATTGTAGAACGAGTTATTAAAACAATTAAAAATAAATTGTACAAATACTTTAGCTTGAACGGTCACTATAAGTGGATAGATGGTGGCTTGAACGGTGTTGTGAAGACATATAACAACACAAAACATCGTACTATTAAATTGGCACCTGTTAATGTCAATAAGTTTAATGAAACGGACATTAAAAATAATATTATGAACTCCGTGATAAAGGTAACCCGAAAATGTCGTCCAAAGTTTATAATTGGTGATAAAGTTCGAATTAGTAAGTACAAACATATATTTGAGAAAGGATACACTCCTAACTGGTCAACAGAATTATTTACTATAAAAAAGATAAATAACACTGTACCAATAACATATCACATTGAAGATAATCAAAAACAACTCATATTGGGAACTTTTTACGAACAAGAGCTTCAAAAGTCGTCCTGCCCTGGTGTCTATTTGATAGAAAAGGTATTAAAAAAGAAAGGGAACAAGCTGTTTGTAAAATGGTTGGGTTTAAATAACAAAGAGAACAGTTGGATTGATAAGACTGCAATAGTGGAATAAGTTAATTATATAAGAGATACATAATTTTAAAGTATATTCATTAGTCTTTGGACGATGCAAGGTGGTGGACTAATAAACAGTATCATTAATCATTTACCATTCGAACTACACATACCCGGTTATAACTATTGTGGACCAGGAACAAAGCTTTCAAAACGATTACTACGTGGTGATAAAGGTGTAAACAAGTTAGACGAAGCTTGTATGCATCACGATATCGCATACGCAAACTACACGGACCTACCTAACCGTCAAAAAGCTGACTTACGTCTTATAGATATGCCTAAACAAAGACTTAAAGCAAAAGATGCTCGAACAGGGGAAAAGATTAGTTCGTGGATAGTAAACAAAGTTATGAAAGCTAAATTGAAGTCTGGTGCTGGTGTTAAGACCTTTAATAACTTTGTTAAAAAAATAAAAAGAAAAATCAAAAAACTCTCACCTAAAGATGATAAGTCATTAATAAATATGGCTTATATGGTTGCTCGAAAATTAGTTCCATGCCTTCCAAAAGTTCGAGTACCTCGAATGATACCTATACCAAAAACTGGAGGCATTCTACCTTTAATCCCAATTTTTGCTGGTTTGTCTGCTTTAGGAGCATTAGCCGGTGGTGCAGCTGGTATTGCAAAAACAGTGAATTATTATAAACACGGTCAGAAAAAATTGCAAGAAACTGAACGTCATAATAAAACTATGGAGGCTATAGCAATAGGCAAAGGTTTATACATTAAACCACATAAGCAAGGTCAGGGATTGTTTATAAATCCTTCAAAAAACTAATTGATCAGCTACCTAATCGCGCTTTAACTGATATCGATATTCAGAAGTATGGCTATTGTATTCCCTACTTTCGAGGAGTTTATATGAAGGATCAATTACCAAAAACACCAAAACGAATTGAATGTGCTATAGTTAACCTAGATAATTCGAGAAATGATGGAACGCATTGGGTAGCTTATGTTAAAATAAACAATTATTGTGAATATTTTGATAGCTATGGTGATTTAAAACCGCCAAGAGAATTAATGCTATATTTTAAGAACTGTGATGTTCATTATAACTATGATAGATATCAACAATTTAACACAATAGTTTGTGGACATATGTGTTTAAGTTATTTGCAAACTTTTTGGATTAAATACTATAAATCTTTATTATAATTATAATACTTTAAATAAAAATACTATAAATCTTACATCACTCTTTCATTTCCATCATTTGCAAGATGTCACTCACCTTATCGATAACTGGAAACTCATCGGTATTATCTACCTATTATCCAAACACGTTGCCATTAGTTGGGGAGTATGAATGTGCATTATTACATTTTTCTACGTATAATTCTATTCCAAATTTTGATAATACAAACAATAAATTATACTATGGTTCTAAAAATGTTATTGAGATACCTGAAGGAACTTATGAATTACAAGATATTGGTGACTATTTAAAAACTGAGATAAAAGATGCATCCCTAAAACTCCATTGTAATAACAACACCTTAAAAACTATTTTATTTTGTACATCAACTATAGATTTTACTAAAGAAGGTACATTTGGAAGTTTATTGGGATTTAAAAAACAGATCTTAGAAGCAAATAAATATCATGTATCAGAGTTTCCAGTTAACATTTTACCTACGACTGTCATAAGGATTGAATGTGACATAGTTAGCGGTTCTTATATAAACGGTCAATCCAGTCACATCTTGCACGAATTTGCACTTAATGTTCCACCTGGATACAGGATTATAGAAATTCCGAAAAACGCAATCTACTTTCCAATAAACCAAACCAATATAAGCTGCATACAGATAAGGCTGTTAGATATAAATAATAACTTAATAAATTTGCGAGGTGAAGAAGTGCAGTTGTATCTACATATCAGAAGAAAACAATGATAGATTATAATAAATATGTGGTTCGTCCAACCAAAAATAACAGTCCTACTAAAACTATCAAACCAATAAGAGCTCGCTCCAAAAAGGTCATAAAATTGAATAACAATAATAAAGCATTTCTTAAAGCGATTGGTTTGTTAAAATGAATATACTAGATGTTTTATCCGCTCCTGTATACAACAACTCTGTGGAAGGAATTGAATTTCACTCTTACAAGCCTTACGTAACAAGTTTCAATAGAAGCGATGAAATCAGGATACCTATTAATCAACAAGACTTGTACATATTACCATCAGCAAGCACTTTGTTTTTGGAAGGAACTGTTGTTGTAAACAAGGGTGGAAATTCGAAAGAGAGAGTCAGTAGCGTTCATTTCACAAACAATAGTTTACTTTACTTGTTTCAAGATATAAGGTATGAGATAAATGGAGTGGAAATAGATAAAATAAAAAACGCTGGTATAACTACCACAATGAAATCATTAATATCAATGAACGAAAACGAGGCTAAAGTATCTAATGCTTGGGGTTGGAATATCGATGGCATAAATAGCACAAATGGGGGTAGCTTTTCTGCTTCTATACCCCTCTGTAACATTCTTGGTTTTGCAGAAGATTTCAAGAAAGTAGTGATAAACAGCAAACATGAATTAATATTGTTGCGAAGTAATACTAATCTGAACGCCCTAAAACTTAACGATGGTGAAACGGTAGAAGATATTATTATAAATAAAATAATATGGCGCGTACCACATGTCAAAGTATCCGATAGAGAAAAAATAAATATGTTAAAACTGCTAGCAAAAGATCGACCACTCCAGATGATATTCAGGAATTGGGATTTATATGAATATCCGGCTCTACCAAAAACTACTAAACATACTTGGTCCATAAAAACATCATCGCAAATAGAGAAACCAAGATTTGTTATTATTGGTCTGCAAACAAATAGAAAAAATAATTCAAAATTGGATATGTCTCGGTTTGATCACTGTGACGTTCGTGATGTTAGAGTATACCTAAATTCAACCTACTTCCCTTACGAAAATTTAAATTCAAGTTTCTCGAATAGCAGAATTGCTTTAATATATGAACAATACACCAGATTCCAACACTCATATTACGGAGGTCTTCGCGGTGAACCGTTATTAAGTGAGAAACAATTTAAAAATATTGCTCCGTTATTTGTCGTAGATTGTTCTAGACAACCAGATAATCTTAAATCAGGTCCTGTTGTGGATGTTAGAGTGGAAATTGAAAGTGATATTGATATACCAGATCAAACTTCCGCATATTGTCTTATATTGAACGATTGTATAATCGAGTATAAGCCGTTAAGTAGCACCGTGAGAAAGATATCATGAACAAACATACTATTATAGTAGATGTTCAGGGTTTTAAAGACACTTGTAATAACTTTATAGTCAAAGAATTAGCTCTGGCCACCTGTGTTTATACCCAAACATTCTTAATAAAGCCCCCATACTTATTTAAATACTTAACTACGAATGAAAAAAAACAAGTTACGTGGTTGGAGAGAAACAGAGGGATTTACTGGAATGAAGGTTATATCGACTATAGAGAATTTCGACGCATAATTGTTCCTTATCTAGAAAATAAAGAAATTTTTGTAAAGGGCTTAGAAAAAGTTAAGTGGATTCAAGATCTTTGTATGAATTGTATTTGTATAGATCTTGGTGAAGACAAGTGCCCAAATTTATCACTGTTGCATAACAAATATTCAAATAATGAGACAAGTTTTAATTGTATTAATCATACTAAACAATGTGCACTTAAAAATGTTTTATGTATAAAGAACTATTTAATAGAGCAAGAAAGGTAATTTGTCTTCCTATACACAGTTTTAATAAATAAAACAATTTTTTAAAGCAAATGGTTTTTATTTTTTATCCCACATTTTAAATACCTATCTATAATTATTTAACACATTATTTTCACAGTACACACAATAAAATTTTAATAAAACAAATGGTATAATGATAATCATCATGGTTGTTTATCATCTGAAAGCTGTATACAGCCTAGACTCAGCCATTTTTGTGTGGCTCGAGTCTAAAAGACAGCCCGAAATGCGGCAATGGGCTCACCATCTATTACGTAGGGCTCAAATATTCGGTGAAACGTGGGTGTTTACTCATCTCTGCCTAACCCTCCGGGGATAAAGGCGTGATTATATGTATGTATGTACATATAATCACGCCCGGGGATAAAGGCGTGATTATATGTATGTATGTACATATAATCACGCCTTTATCCCCGGAGGGTTAGGCAGAGATGAGTAAACACCCACGTTTCACCGAATATTTGAGCCCTACGTAATAGATGGTGAGCCCATTGCCGCATTTCGGGCTGTCTTTTAGACTCGAGCCACACAAAAATGGCTGAGTCTAGGCTGTATACAGCTTTCAGATGATAAACAACCATGATGATTATCATTATACCATTTGTTTTATTAAAATTTTATTGTGTGTACTGTGAAAATAATGTGTTAAATAATTATAGATAGGTATTTAAAATGTGGGATAAAAAATAAAAACCATTTGCTTTAAAAAATTGTTTTATTTATTAAAACTGTGTATAGGAAGACAAATTACCTTTCTTGCTCTATTAAATAGTTCTTTATACATAAAACATTTTTAAGTGCACATTGTTTAGTATGATTAATACAATTAAAACTTGTCTCATTATTTGAATATTTGTTATGCAACAGTGATAAATTTGGGCACTTGTCTTCACCAAGATCTATACAAATACAATTCATACAAAGATCTTGAATCCACTTAACTTTTTCTAAGCCCTTTACAAAAATTTCTTTATTTTCTAGATAAGGAACAATTATGCGTCGAAATTCTCTATAGTCGATATAACCTTCATTCCAGTAAATCCCTCTGTTTCTCTCCAACCACGTAACTTGTTTTTTTTCATTCGTAGTTAAGTATTTAAATAAGTATGGGGGCTTTATTAAGAATGTTTGGGTATAAACACAGGTGGCCAGAGCTAATTCTTTGACTATAAAGTTGTTACAAGTGTCTTTAAAACCCTGAACATCTACTATAATAGTATTTTTGTTCATGATATCTTTCTCACGGTGCTACTTAACGGCTTATACTCGATTATACAATCGTTCAATATAAGACAATATGCGGAAGTTTGATCTGGTATATCAATATCACTTTCAATTTCCACTCTAACATCCACAACAGGACCTGATTTAAGATTATCTGGTTGTCTAGAACAATCTACGACAAATAACGGAGCAATATTTTTAAATTGTTTCTCACTTAATAACGGTTCACCGCGAAGACCTCCGTAATATGAGTGTTGGAATCTGGTGTATTGTTCATATATTAAAGCAATTCTGCTATTCGAGAAACTTGAATTTAAATTTTCGTAAGGGAAGTAGGTTGAATTTAGGTATACTCTAACATCACGAACGTCACAGTGATCAAACCGAGACATATCCAATTTTGAATTATTTTTTCTATTTGTTTGCAGACCAATAATAACAAATCTTGGTTTCTCTATTTGCGATGATGTTTTTATGGACCAAGTATGTTTAGTAGTTTTTGGTAGAGCCGGATATTCATATAAATCCCAATTCCTGAATATCATCTGGAGTGGTCGATCTTTTTCTAGCAGTTTTAACATATTTATTTTTTCTCTATCGGATACTTTGACATGTGGTACGCGCCATATTATTTTATTTATAATAATATCTTCTACCGTTTCACCATCGTTAAGTTTTAGGGCGTTCAGATTAGTATTACTTCGCAACAATATTAATTCATGTTTGCTGTTTATCACTACTTTCTTGAAATCTTCTGCAAAACCAAGAATGTTACAGAGGGGTATAGAAGCAGAAAAGCTACCCCCATTTGTGCTATTTATGCCATCGATATTCCAACCCCAAGCATTAGATACTTTAGCCTCGTTTTCGTTCATTGATATTAATGATTTCATTGTGGTAGTTATACCAGCGTTTTTTATTTTATCTATTTCCACTCCATTTATCTCATACCTTATATCTTGAAACAAGTAAAGTAAACTATTGTTTGTGAAATGAACGCTACTGACTCTCTCTTTCGAATTTCCACCCTTGTTTACAACAACAGTTCCTTCCAAAAACAAAGTGCTTGCTGATGGTAATATGTACAAGTCTTGTTGATTAATAGGTATCCTGATTTCATCGCTTCTATTGAAACTTGTTACGTAAGGCTTGTAAGAGTGAAATTCAATTCCTTCCACAGAGTTGTTGTATACAGGAGCGGATAAAACATCTAGTATATTCATTTTAACAAACCAATCGCTTTAAGAAATGCTTTATTATTGTTATTCAATTTTATGACCTTTTTGGAGCGAGCTCTTATTGGTTTGATAGTTTTAGTAGGACTGTTATTTTTGGTTGGACGAACCACATATTTATTATAATCTATCATTGTTTTCTTCTGATATGTAGATACAACTGCACTTCTTCACCTCGCAAATTTATTAAGTTATTATTTATATCTAACAGCCTTATCTGTATGCAGCTTATATTGGTTTGGTTTATTGGAAAGTAGATTGCGTTTTTCGGAATTTCTATAATCCTGTATCCAGGTGGAACATTAAGTGCAAATTCGTGCAAGATGTGACTGGATTGACCGTTTATATAAGAACCGCTAACTATGTCACATTCAATCCTTATGACAGTCGTAGGTAAAATGTTAACTGGAAACTCTGATACATGATATTTATTTGCTTCTAAGATCTGTTTTTTAAATCCCAATAAACTTCCAAATGTACCTTCTTTAGTAAAATCTATAGTTGATGTACAAAATAAAATAGTTTTTAAGGTGTTGTTATTACAATGGAGTTTTAGGGATGCATCTTTTATCTCAGTTTTTAAATAGTCACCAATATCTTGTAATTCATAAGTTCCTTCAGGTATCTCAATAACATTTTTAGAACCATAGTATAATTTATTGTTTGTATTATCAAAATTTGGAATAGAATTATACGTAGAAAAATGTAATAATGCACATTCATACTCCCCAACTAATGGCAACGTGTTTGGATAATAGGTAGATAATACCGATGAGTTTCCAGTTATCGATAAGGTGAGTGACATCTTGCAAATGATGGAAATGAAAGAGTGATGTAAGATTTATAGTATTTTTATTTAAAGTATTATAATTATAATAAAGATTTATAGTATTTAATCCAAAAAGTTTGCAAATAACTTAAACACATATGTCCACAAACTATTGTGTTAAATTGTTGATATCTATCATAGTTATAATGAACATCACAGTTCTTAAAATATAGCATTAATTCTCTTGGCGGTTTTAAATCACCATAGCTATCAAAATATTCACAATAATTGTTTATTTTAACATAAGCTACCCAATGCGTTCCATCATTTCTCGAATTATCTAGGTTAACTATAGCACATTCAATTCGTTTTGGTGTTTTTGGTAATTGATCCTTCATATAAACTCCTCGAAAGTAGGGAATACAATAGCCATACTTCTGAATATCGATATCAGTTAAAGCGCGATTAGGTAGCTGATCAATTAGTTTTTTGAAGGATTTATAAACAATCCCTGACCTTGCTTATGTGGTTTAATGTATAAACCTTTGCCTATTGCTATAGCCTCCATAGTTTTATTATGACGTTCAGTTTCTTGCAATTTTTCTGACCGTGTTTATAATCATTCACTGTTTTTGCAATACCAGCTGCACCACCGGCTAATGCTCCTAAAGCAGACAAACCAGCAAAAATTGGGATTAAAGGTAGAATGCCTCCAGTTTTTGGTATAGGTATCATTCGAGGTACTCGAACTTTTGGAAGGCATGGAACTAATTTTCGAGCAACCATATAAGCCATATTTATTAATGACTTATCATCTTTAGGTGAGAGTTTTTTGATTTTTCTTTTTATTTTTTTAACAAAGTTATTAAAGGTCTTAACACCAGCACCAGACTTCAATTTAGCTTTCATAACTTTGTTTACTATCCACGAACTAATCTTTTCCCCTGTTCGAGCATCTTTTGCTTTAAGTCTTTGTTTAGGCATATCTATAAGACGTAAGTCAGCTTTTTGACGGTTAGGTAGGTCCGTGTAGTTTGCGTATGCGATATCGTGATGCATACAAGCTTCGTCTAACTTGTTTACACCTTTATCACCACGTAGTAATCGTTTTGAAAGCTTTGTTCCTGGTCCACAATAGTTATAACCGGGTATGTGTAGTTCGAATGGTAAATGATTAATGATACTGTTTATTAGTCCACCACCTTGCATCGTCCAAAGACTAATGAATATACTTTAAAATTATGTATCTCTTATATAATTAACTTATTCCACTATTGCAGTCTTATCAATCCAACTGTTCTCTTTGTTATTTAAACCCAACCATTTTACAAACAGCTTGTTCCCTTTCTTTTTTAATACCTTTTCTATCAAATAGACACCAGGGCAGGACGACTTTTGAAGCTCTTGTTCGTAAAAAGTTCCCAATATGAGTTGTTTTTGATTATCTTCAATGTGATATGTTATTGGTACAGTGTTATTTATCTTTTTTATAGTAAATAATTCTGTTGACCAGTTAGGAGTGTATCCTTTCTCAAATATATGTTTGTACTTACTAATTCGAACTTTATCACCAATTATAAACTTTGGACGACATTTTCGGGTTACCTTTATCACGGAGTTCATAATATTATTTTTAATGTCCGTTTCATTAAACTTATTGACATTAACAGGTGCCAATTTAATAGTACGATGTTTTGTGTTGTTATATGTCTTCACAACACCGTTCAAGCCACCATCTATCCACTTATAGTGACCGTTCAAGCTAAAGTATTTGTACAATTTATTTTTAATTGTTTTAATAACTCGTTCTACAATTGAAGCCTTTTTGGTTGAAAATGTAGAATAGTGATTAATATTATAGTTCTGTAAAAGCTTTTGAAATGTAGAATTATAGAACTCTGTACCCATATCAGTTTGCAGATGAGTTGGTTTCCTGTGATTAGTAAAAAGTAATTTTTCAAATGCATGAGAGACATCATGTTTGGTTTTAGTTTTTAACGGTTCCACCCAAACGTACTTTGAGAAGCAGTCAATAACAATTAAAATATAATTATATCCTTTATTTAAGGTTTTTAGATTTTGCATATCAACTAAATCTGCTTGCCACAAATCATCAACACCTTTTAAAATTACAGATCTTCGAGGAAAATTTTTTCGTGCTGCTTTATGTATTTCATTAACGATTTGTTGTTTCGTCATTTTAACAAATTTTAAGGCCTATATTTTTCGATCTTTTAATATAGATTGAATTGCGTCTTGAATTAGTCTATCAACTGCTTTTCTTGTATAAAATGTATTTTCCAAATGAGTCATTATCTCAGACATTATTGTTTTTAAAGCTTTCTCAATGTGGTTTTGAACACTATTTGGAATAGAACTTTGTAATTTTTGTAAGTCATTCATTAGTACACCTTTCAATTCATCTACATAAGCTTTATTTACTGCATCATCTGCGTCTTGAGGAGGTTTGACGCCTTTTAACCTTGATGTCTTCAAGTCATAATCTCCATTATCAGATTTTATTAATGCGTTATCATTAAAATCAAGTATTTCCGATATACGCATTCGCTTATGAATATAATGACCAAATTTGTCTACATTCATAATTTATAGGTGTATTATGTTGAACGGTATATAGTAAAATGACACACATATAATATTAGTAGATTTATTTATTTAATGATTTTGCTTTCACGCAGTTCTTCAATGATAGATATTATTTCATTGTCTAGTCCTGTGTTACCAGCATCTCGAGAAGCAATTAATAACTTTAATCTATCAACCAATTCATTGGGATCATCCCAATATACAAAATCTGTATTTTTTTTCCACATTTTTGTTAAGGGTAATCCTTTTCCTACTTTCTGTCTACAGCTGGGACTTCTACTTTCTTGATCGAAAAGTGGTTTAATAACTTGCAAATATTTTTGTCCTTTATTACTTTTAATTGGTTTTTTTGAATCGAAATCACGACGATGTGCATTCGTTACAAGTAACATTGCCTTATAATTTTGTTTGTCATGGTCATTAACCAAGCTCAGATCAATGTCTTTTTTTAACAGTAACTCTCGCAACCCAGGTGTACTTTCGTACTTGTGTCCGGCTACAGTAATAACTTTATCCCCAATTGTTATGTTAGCAGAACCTAACATTAACTTTCCACGTTCTTTTCTTATACCAAATGGTACATCTAATAGTACTTGTGAAGATAACGACCAAGATGATGCATCTGGATTAGTACCGACTAATGACTGAAATGAAGAGTCCGATGAGGGTTCCGATTCGTTACTAGCAATACTGCTATCATCTGTTTCTTTCATATCTTGGTCTTGTGGTTCTTGGGGTTCTATTTTTTCCTCCTTTTTTGTTACAGCTAAGTGGTTATTAGTGTTGGCTATTAAATTGAGAGATTCTGTAACAGGCTTAAAAACTGTATCAAGCACTTGTCTGTTATTTTCTTCAAAATCCTTCATGGTACGTATTTTTTTCCTTACAGCTTGTGTTGCATCTACAATTTGTTTTTTCAATGATTTTTCCATTATGTGAAATAGATGGTAATCCAATAAGAGCCGATTAAAGAATAACAAGAAACTGAAAGCTGTCTATTTAAATATTCAAATTTTATCTAATTCTACAAAAGTGTCAAACTTTTTTCTATAGCACCCGTTGTTTTTAGGACAGTCTTTATTAATCACAACATAGTCATAAGGCTCTTTCCATATTTGAGAACACATGTTACGAAATTCCAACCACGTCATATCAGTGTTAACATGTTCTTCATAAACATGTTTCAAATTAATTTCATCTTGCTTAAAAAGCACAATTAAGTTAGCGTTATCTCTTATTAGTTGTTTAGGTATTTTGCTATAAGTTTGATTTAAATAAAAACTGTCAATCAATTTATGTCTTCCCATGGCAAAATAATCACGCATATTACTTTGATTTTCACATGCTACATCGTCAAAAATAATCACTGAATTAGGTTTTGCATCTGAAACTTTCATAACGTCATCATTTGCCTGATATTTCTGAAAACTGACTCCTGGTACTCCTCGTAAAACCTTTTCTAAAAAAATGTACTTTGGTTGATATAGAGTTTTAGAATATACATAAACATTATGAAATGTCAATCCATTTTCGTGCAAAAGGAGACCAATTAACAAATTGGTTTTTCCACAATTTGATGGTCCGCAAATGATGCAACGTACTGTATTCGGCAATAATTCTCCATGGCGTAACTCGATTTTTGGTAAATCATTACAGATTATACTAATCTGTAACGATTGTGCTTGTTTAATGAATTTCATGTTTGATGCAATGCTGACGGGCTGGTTATGAACAGATGTAATTATGACATTATGTATTTATAACCGTAAATAGGTATACCAAAACTGCTTACAGACAACACAATAGGTAAACGTAAGATTGTACTGTTTATGAAATAACTCTATCGCTAACTAACAGAGCATCTTTCTTCACAATTACGACGCAGGGGATCGCAGAGAGCCGATTGAACGGTAGTGTATTGAACAGCATTAAAATGTCGAACGTTGGCTTAGGTAAATGATTTTACAAAGAGTTATTATATTGCACCACCACCTGTAATAACGAAGTGAGTTAGAACTCTCAATCGTGCATGTGCGATTGAGAGTTATAGATCAGTAATATTGAGAGTTCAACGAGCGGAGTGAGTTAGAACTCTCAATATTACTCTACTCATACGACAGTAAATGTCCCTTTAATTAAGAAATTTCTGAGCTTTAGGCTCTCAAAGAGACTGAGAAGTTTAACATTCTCTGCCCATACCAGCAAAGGAAACACTAACCAGTTACCACCCTCGAGGGGTATGTACAATATCTATAATAATTGGGTATACGATAGTAACCAGGCGTACGATAACATACTAAGTAACCATGCAAGGATGTCCCTTCAATTACGAAATTTCCGAGCTCGAGGCTCTCAAAGAGACGAGGAGAGGTCTAACATCCTCTGCCCACACCAGCAAAGGAAACACTAAATGATATGACCCTGTCATTCTACGTCGGTCAGTTAACTCTGTATAAAATACGTTGGTAAGGAACCAGAGTACCAAAAAGTTTTAAATTTATAAAAGGGTACCGCATTCCCTTTATCCAGAAACTCCAATCCGTCCTGCACGGTATTCGAGAGGACGCAGGTTCAAATCCTGCTCAAATCTGATAACCTTCCCACATTAAAATTTACACCGAACTCTGTTCAAGTCCCGTTCTGACAAAGTTGTAAATTTTCACTTTATGTTAAAATGCTATGGAAAACTTGACTAAGGTGGAATAGTAATTGCTTTAAATACTTAAGAATCCATACAAAGAACTCTTTTTAAAAAGGTTTCCTTTTAAACTGAAATGACCACATTGTGCAATGGTTCAAAAGATGAATGCTCAAGGCACTCTAAAACTAGTTCCTTTGTCACCAAGTTTGGTTTCTCCACTTTTCCTAACTTCAAATAGCGATGGGTCATCCGCCCAGAATTCAGTTTTAGGACATTGTACGCCTTTGTGAAGCCAGAATAATTCTATCTTTCAGCATGTTCCGTTTACCAGATTTCCTCCACGAGATTGGATGTGCAAAATACATCTCAGTCAAGCTTATTTGAATGGTAAAGCTGATGTAGTGTACATTATTCTTTCTCAGAGAACATTCTTGTCTTCCGCTCGGGTAAGCCGCACCCAAAACATTTTCGTTTCTCACCATCTGGGTGCCTCAATTTCTATAGATTAAGAGTATTCAAATTCTCGTCTACCTACACAAAATCTCATTTTGCGCATCAAAATCCTGTTACTCTTCACAAACACGTACAAATAGCCTTGAAAACTCTTCAAACCCAGGGATGGTTAGACAATTGGGAGAAAACAATAATAGGTTCCCAAAGAAACCTCTCATATCGTTATGCGATAGACATAGAACTACCTGAAAGTCCAATACCGAAAGAAAAGATATTAGACATAAAAGGAAGATTTATTTAATTCTAAATCAAAGAAACTTAGTTCTTTTAAAGACAATTCAAACTTTGTGGGTCTTTTGAATTTTTACCACTTTCGCAGTGCCTAGAGGTAGCTTTACCTCAGCGTCACATTCGGTCAATCCCCTAACCGATAACCCACTGAAGAAAATAGTAGTGCACGGAGTGGTACAAGTGGAACTCCAACAGTGGGTCCGCAATTACCGGTTCTCGACAATTTTACAAGCTTTCCATCCGAGATGCTTTCTTACCACGGACGCGTCAGCTTTCGCTTGGGAGCCTAGCTAGAAAACATTTCTCTAACAGGCTCGAGGGCCCAGAATAACAAAGATTGCATTGCATCAAAGAGAGATGTTGACAATCTTACACATGATTCGAAATCATATACCGGTACTGTGTTACAGTCTGTACTCATTCAAAGCAGTTGTAGTCCATCCCCCCAGAGGGACGAGACCAAATCAATTGCCTTGACGAACTTAACTCGTCAGCTTGCGTGTAATGGTCCGACATCAAATTGACTTCACCATACACTGCATTCCGAGCCGATACCATATGTATCAGCTCCTCCGGGTATTTTTTGTGAGCATCCTTGGTTCAAACACCACTAAGGCAAGATTGCCTACAAACAATATTCCTATTATGAAATGGAGAACACTACACGATAGGCCTGTTTGTAATGTGTGGATATTACTTCCACCACCATTTTTAATACCCAAGATGCTGTCACACCTTAATCGTTCAACAGGAGTGTTTGTGGTGCCGCGATGGCACAAGGTAATAATAGAGGGCTGATCTCAAAGCGAGAGCTCTGTAAGCTCCATTCGTTCTGCAGAACCTGCAAAAGAACCTAATAAACATTATTTCTTTCCTCCTAATAAACACCTCGACAGGTCTCCCACCACCTCACATAGAGAATCTGTGGAAATGTGGGGGGGGGGGGCGTAGAGGTAAATAACAGATATTAAATCAAAAACTTCTACTATTGAGCTCCTTGAGATACCTACCTTTTAAGATACTTATAAATTTTACAGTTTTAACCGACTTGCATTTTATTCATGGTTATTATATAATAAGATTCTGTTACATAAATCTGTTGTTGCTGTTCTTGATAATATAGAAACCGTTAGTCAACTTTACATAGTTAGCATGTTTTGGTTAAACATATCTTGGTCGATCTCTTTAAAAAATGTAAAGAAAGTTAAGTCGCATATTGGGATTGATGACTTAGTTCAATATTACCAAGTATTGATACACAGAGAACATTTTTCAGGTTTCTCATCATACTGATTTTATGCTTAGGTCGCCGCAACCACGATCTAACTTTGCTCGATTGTATTAATTCACGTCATAGGTACTACTTTTAGGCCCGAATCATGAGTCCGAAACTGATCATTTTCATTTCAGACAATCTGGTTGGAAAACTATTGTAAACAAAGATAACACCTACGACTAATCAATTGAATCCTTTATTCTAGATAGAAATTAGGATATCAGAGTAACCGATATGAGACTACACAGTCAAATAGTTTATTTATGACTGTTAGAGGTTCTCCAACTATTCTAGCCCCGGCACTAACCGGTCAACAGCAGCTTCTAAGAATTGGTGGTGGTGGTAAGATCAAATTAATCCTTAACACGAGGTAATTGACGATGGGTTTCAAAAAATTTTATCGTCGAGTAATAATGTCAGCTACTACCACCAATCAAATATAATAATAATTCGCAATTATTTAATCCTGTCAACAGAAGGAATACTTACTACTCCGTAAATAAGATTCCTTATTTAGTCTGTTTAAGATTACATATGAAGTTGTTCAAGATGGTAAAGATTATAAATCTAGATACCATACATACAACATTCTATAATATTTTCCTAAAAATAAATTAGAATCACATTGGCGTTTCCGTCACTCACCAGGCGAAAACAAACATTTCTCATTATATAAGCTTCGAATTACGGTCAAGTACTTTTAATAGCGGCGTTTTCCCTGAAAGAAAACGCATATTAAAATACTTACCTAATTCGAAGCTTACTTTTTAAATCTGCCTGGTGAATAAAAGCCAATAAGAACGAAATGGCGCAGTTCTGCATTTATAAGTTCACAGATGGCGCCACCTGCCTGCTGAGTCGACGGAAATACGTCATCAAACATGAGTAAGATAAGCCTACGGGTAACGGATATGCCTATCTCATTATATAAGCTTCGAATTAGGTAAGTATTTTAATATGCGTTTTCTTTCAGGGAAAACGCCGCTATTAAATTAAATAAACTTGCTCTTGGATTATATTCTTACCAGCGGTTTCCGCGAAATTGCACATGATTAAGTACATCCATACTATATTTGCATTAAAATTAGTTTATACTACCTACTACTTATAAAAGAGTAGGTAGAAAAAAGCAAAAACGTGACATACCTACTTGTGTCACAGACACAGTTTTTTTTTAAATATTCACGGACATTTTACACAACGCTATCTGATCCTAAAGTAATAGGAATAACCTGCTTGTGTTATGGGTATCAGACCACGGATATTAATACTTAGGTATAATTATATTTTTAAATACATACATATTATATACATAGAAACACCCAGACTCTTGAGACAAACATTTATGGGCCACACAAATATTTGTCTCCGATGGGAATTGAACCCACGACCTCCAGCGCCGCAGGCGATATTACTACCGACTGCGCCACAGAGGCTGACACTAAATAAAAGTAACTTAATAAATAAAAAGGTAATTAACACTAGGTTCGATACTATCAATATATCATATTCATATTCATCATTATAAAAAAAGTCAAAAGAACAGCTCGTGGCAGGCGGAGGTAATAAAACATGCAAAAGAAAAAGCGCACATCATGCTCTCTGTCACACTTGCACTGTTTATGGATGACGTCACACATACACAGAGATGCGCGTTGTATGTCGTCGCTGCGCTTGCAAAAGTCGCTATGTATTTTTAACCTACTTTTCAGCAGGAAGTAAAAACCGATTTACTCGAAATATAATTGTGATAGAGAAAGTACATAATTTTTTACAATGTAAATATTATATTTACGTTGTAAAAAATGACTTTTAGAAAGATAACGTTTAAAACGAAAATACCAAAAAATTAATATTGTGGATCTGACACATAGCTAAAATTGTTTGGGTCACAAATATCGCCATGTGTTGTTGAGCACATAGCGGGAACAAATAAAACATAATTCACATTGTTTAATTACACATAGCTATTTAATAAAAGGTGTCAATTGAAAATAATATCAAATTTTATTAAGAAACTATTGCAAACATGGTGTTCTCCGTCATAAAACTCTGCTGCCTTGATGTGTGAGGATGTGTTGTATGCAATAAATGCGCCGAGGAAGGATCGGGAGAGCAACAGTTCTCTCCCGTACCGCAGCAGAAGCACTGGTCGCCAGAGATCCCAGAACGATCATCATCACTTTGGGCTGGCTACTACCCTTTCCTTTTTTTTAACGTGAGGGAAAATCCTCATAAATGCTATGCCAGACTTTTACCGAGTAAAAAACCTCACGTATCCTGCAGAACAGCCTACGGTTGGGAACCCCGGGTAAGCCCACGGAAAGATATCCCAGGACTCCCAACAGACCTACGGCTACCACTGTGGCCTCACCTAGGGGTGTGGGGGGGTCAGGTGCTATTACGCGTCTTAGGGGGCTTTTATAGTTAGGGGGGCGTGCGTGAATCCCTTCGTCACGCTGACAACTATAAGGACGGCGCCGGCGGCCTGCTTCAGTAAGGACAGTGGGTAGCCCCCTTACCGTCCTCAGGACCCCGGTCATGGAGGCTGATAGTCTTGGGCAAAGATATGTCGGTGGCTACCCCGCCGACTGTGGAACTCGGGTGGGAGAGTTCTCTCCCGTTCCCAAACCTCTCCAAACTCTTTCGCGAGCATGACCAGCTTGCAGAAACAGGCAGCGCAGTCCCACTTACTCCCGCTAGGGTTCATGGCTCGTACTATGGTCTCCAGCGAGAGATACTCATCCAGTTCTGCCACGAGATACTTCCAGCCTAGTAAGACGTGGTTTCCACGACAAACGTGGCGAAAGGTCGCCGCAACTTGGCAACCACGGCTGGTGAGGGTGCCTGGGATTTCCTTTCGAGATTGCACCAAAATCCCTGGCTACATACAGCCGGGAAGGAGATTTCGTAAAGGCGTGCTATCCCAATTATTTACCTCTACCAACTCCTTTATAGCACCCAAAAAACCTTACTATTTTTAAGGAACCCTGGTAGGTATGCAAATGTACGTTACCACCTATAATACTAGTACTTTTAGATACTTGTCTGTAAATGTATGCGACTGTTGTGCAAAGATCCCGTAAGGAGGTTGATTCCCGATTAGACTCAAATACTTGTGTGATCCAAAAAAATAATGGCTGAATAGGAATGAGTGCAGAGCTCGGATTTTTGAGCAAGAAATTTTTTAATGAAACGTAAAAGGGTCCTTTATGAGAAAAAGAGGCTTACGTAAGGGAGATTGGGATTTTATGGGGTAATGAATAAAATAGACATTCAAGTGATCCAGCGAAGACGGAAGAAAGCCACTTGAGTTTTAGGCGAATATATAAATTTAGCGAGGCCACAGCACTTCCCACAATTAGGGAGTACATAGCGTGGGCGCAGCAGTGCCGGGTTCTTGTTGCAGGTCTGGGCTTGGATATTCTCTCGACGATTGTGTGAGCAATCATCTCCAGCAGGATTAAATAAGGCTCCGCGCCACTGCGTCTTTCTGTGAGCAGGTCACGCTTGTAAAAGAGGCGGTGGGGAGGTAGCAGGCTATGGAGAGGCACGGTGAATCTCTGGCTATTGGCCTAGACATCGCTTAAGGCTTTGATATGCGTCATGCGTCGCTTCTTTCCAATTTGTTGGCATACGGTCTATCGTCACAGTTGTGCCGCTCGTTGGCCAGCTTCCTGCACGGGCGACCGGGTCAGGCTTCCTGTTTTTTGCAGGTAAATGCCAGAGTACCACAGGGATCGGTATAGTCCCCAACTCTCTTTCTTCTGCATATCAATGACATGCTGTCCCTTGGGTGCATTCATTGTTATGCGGATGATAGTAGTACTCTGCATGGGAGCTATTCTGGCCGTCCAGCGGAGGGGCGAGGCAACGTGGAGGGGAAGAGACGACAACTCGTAGCGGATCTCGACCGGGACCTGGGCTGCATTGCCCAATGGGGTTCGGACAACCTGGTCAAGTTCAATGCCAGAAAAACACAGGCGTGTGCGTTTACAGCTAAGAAGTCCCCATTCCTACCCCTACCCTCTCTTCAGAGCATTACGGTTCCACTAAAGGACAACCTGGAGTTCTTCAATATAGACGTCCGGCGTGAGCTCAATCACAAAAACTACATAGAGAGCTGTATTGGGCTGGCCTCGCGAAAATTAGGAATCCTGAATAAGGTGAGACGGTATTTTACGCCACATCAGAGATGTTTACTGTACAAGACGCAGATTCGCCCCTGCGTCGAATACTGTTCTCACCTTTGGGATGACTCCGCGAGGTACTTACTAGATGCACTTGACGCTATGCAGAGACGTGCTATCCAAATAATTGGTTGTCCTGAGGTGACTGGAGGCCTCGAACCTTTAGCGCAGCGAAGAACCATAGCGTCCCTCGCTGCCTTCTACCGAATGTATAACGTTGAATGTTCTGAAGAGCTCTTCAACCTGATCCCACCCTCTCCTTTCCGATCCCGAACAACGCGTGCCGGGCAGAGGTGCCACTCATACACAGTGGAAAGAATTTTCGCCAGAACGGAGCGTTTCAAAAGATCATTACTCTATCGACCTGCCCGCACACGTGTTTCCCTGATCTTACAATCCCGGGTTCTTCAAGAGGAGCGTGAAGAGGCACATCACAGGGCCGTCAACTTGAGGACCACTGTCAGAAGTGGCCCCCAATCGCTAGATGCGCCACGGCTTTCCATCAGGCTGGTGGCGACGTCAATTTGGCGAGCTAAATATAAAAACTAATAAACTTATTACACTTTACTGAAATATTCTAGCTACAGAGCTGCCTTATTATTTCAATACATTCCTGGACGGATCGATGACATAAATATCCGAAACGACTGCCAAATTTCATAGAAAAAGATGGCTATGTGACACTTGATTTGTGCAACGCGCGATGTTTCAGGTCAAATATTGTACACCAATATCGCTATGTGCCCGTAAACACATAGCGGGCGCAATTCCGCGCAATTGACCATATTTTAGTTAAGGTGAACTTTTTAGCTATGTGATTTGAAGCACATAATTATTTTAAGGGCGCAAAAAAGTATTGATTTCACATAGCTATTTTTTGAAACTCCGTTAATATTAGGTTTTTTAAAATTTCGGTTTTTGCACCTTGTGCACCTTGAAATAAGGATCTGAATGGCATCAAAATCCAAAATTCGAAAAAAATCACATAGCGACTTTTGCAGGCGCAGCGACGATGTGTAGATGCGTTTATCGATAACAACAGTGGGCCTAAAAAGGCCACATTGTACGTTTCTTTTATGGATCTTATAGTGTTTCTCTTCACTAAATTGTCTTGAAGAATCTCATAATGAATCTCATTGTAAATCATCTGAATTGACAGTTTTGTATGGAAATACGTAAAATGGCCACATCCATGAATAATTATTTATTAATAATGTGAAATTCTATGTTCAAATTGGTGAATTATTAGATTGGTAAGGGGGGGACTAAGATTTCACGTTTAAATTTAGCATTTTTATTGTCATTAGTGTGTTTTTAAGTTCTTTTGGACAAAATTGCAGACTTGGAACTCTATAGAAACTTTTTAAAGCGTACACGTCCAGATAAACTCGTATTTTCATTAATGAACAGTGTAACCTTTATAATTTTGATTGTTGGCACTTGATGGAACTTGTTATACATTATGAAAACTCACTCACTTGTACTATTCCACAACTTTTATTATAATTTTAATAATACCTAACCGGTTTCGCTATTATAGCATTCTCAAAGGTCCTTTGAGACCTTTGAGCATGCTATAATAGCGAAACCGGTTAGGTATTATTAAAATTATGATAAAAGTTGTGAAATCAAAAGGCTAAGGTGACATTAGGTATATAATTATATACCTAAACCTAATAAATACTCTAAGATACTTATAATGTCACCTTAGCCTTTTAACATGATATAGTGGTCATCAAGTTATAACAACCTTACCTTTGAGAATGCTGAAAGGCGAAACCAGTCAGTTGTAAAGTAGGGTCAAGTGTTCAACAATGAAACACTAAAACTTCATAACCTCGTACATCTTATGTTTTTGCTGATAGAAGTCTATAATTTTACAGGCATGTAGTCAATATGATTGGGTATCGAATGTCATTTATAGATTTTTTTAAATAAAGTGATTTGAATCGACAAAGAAATAAAAACTCAGAAATGGGATTTGTGTCATTGTGTCCATATAGGCGTACACAATGAAACACCATATATTCAACAATGAAACACCATAAATAAACTGTGCCTAATTCAAATTTTGTTTAATGTAGGTAGTTATTAAAGAAAGAGCAGTCCGTTTCTACGTTAAATGCAGTGGCACGACGTGCCATGCTGCATGTTTCAGGCTTTTTTAATGACAGTTCTGCATGCCCTGATTTATAAGACCGTAGACATTCGATTCCAGCCATTTTCCCAGCTAACAGAATATCGAATATTGTTAATTTTTGCCATTTGGTAAGCAATACGCCCCTCGTCCTTTTTACAGCTTTGTTACGCGCAGTCTTAAAATAAAAACAAATTTTAATAGATAAGGTTACACAATATCAACCAATAAAAATCTAGATTTATATAGATATCTTATGATGGTACACAATAAAACAGTGTTTCATTGTGTCCATTGTTAAACTGTTTCACTGTTGACTACCTAGGGTTTATCTAACTAAATTTTAATTTATGTTCACAAAATTGTAACTTTGAAACAAATGATATATGCCAAAATAATCTACAAAACATGTAGAATGCAGGATAATCATAAAAAATATAATATTCCTAACCATTAAATAATGAAAAATCTTTAAAGATAGCCAGAAATACTTCAATTTTTGACGAAAATAGTAAAAATGAGCCGCAGACGCGTTTTTTCTCACGCGGTGCCGCCGCAAACTGGGATACGCCGGTAGTATCTATTGAGTGTCCTTACGCGATATATTGCACTAACTGCCAACGTCGCGTTTTGGAAATATTACTATGTTTTATTGTGTACCACTGTTTCATTGTTGAACACTTGACCCTAAATAAATGTTGTAGAACAGTATGAGTGGTGTTATTCAATATGAGCAGCAGGTTCCACCAAGTGTTATCAATCAACAGTATAAATAACCTTTTTGGGCTACCTACGTGTCACAATGTTTCGGGGAGTGCCACGGGTCCTTCTAAGTTCACATGGCATCCGCAGTGGTAGCTTATGGGATGTGCTATGGGTCCGGAATGCATTAATTGTTGGATTTATAAGCCCCTTTTGGGCTAGCAAAGAAGACCTACATATCGAGACAGAGATATCTTATTTGCCATTATTCCGGATTGACCAATCCTAAGGGAGCCACAAATCTTTCTCCAATATTTACATGGCATGGCACCCACAATGGTACCTCATGGGGTTGTGGCATGGGTTCGGAATCCTAGGGGTACCATGGACCCTCCTCCAAAGATTATATGACACCCCCAGGGATATCTTTTGGAGGGTACCATGAGTCCGGAATGTATTATTCCTGGATGTGGCACAATCCTTCTCATAAGTTAACATGGCGCCCCCGGGTTATCCTATGGGTCCAGAATGCATTTCCAACAGTGTTAAAAGCACAAGCCAACCTGTCCAAGCCAAACTGTCCAACCCAAACTCACCTGTCAACTAGTACATCTGCTAATCTGCTGTCATTCCTGTAGACCTGAGGCTTCGATGTGAAAGGATTTTTTAGATACATTGACGGTAAAGATGAAATTAGAGATATAAAAATGATATAGAAACTTTGTACACTTAAGTATTGCTTAATTTATTTATTCATTCATAATAACAGTGTTCTAGCCATGGTAAACATATATAGGTTAGGTACAGTTTTGAGAGCTGTGCTTGGTGTAAATGTACCTAAAGTCAACAGAACCTTTACCCTTCTTTTGTCGTAGTCGGGTAAAATAGCCCTGTAGATAGATTTAATTACCAAATTGTGATTTTCTGTGATTATGCGACTCCGCTATTTGTATTTTAAAACTGAAATGAAAACCTGATCTGTGATTTAAATTAATAAGGACTACACATGGTACATATTTAAATCATTTTAATTTTAGATGCCAATATTGATGGGAATTATGTATAGAACCTGCCAGCGAGAGGTGGTTGACGATTTAACAAGTAAATTATAATGAAACAAAAACTCAACTGCGGGGGTAATTTTTTAACATTATGTATCTTAATGCAGTAGGTACCTATCTCAATTGAGACGAATCTAACGACACCTCGATTATTAAAATCCGTCAAGCCATGGAAGCTATAGAAAACGCCAACCATATGTACACACACTCGACAAAGATTACCCTACTTCTGGCGCAGTCAGGTAAAATTACCCTGTAGATAGATTTAATACCAAACTGTGATTTTCTGTGATTATGCGACTTCGCTATTTGTAAATTCATACTTAAATGAAAACCTGATCTGTGATTTAAATTAATAAGGAATACACATAGTATATAAATAATATAATTTTATTTTTGTTTTGATATTTATAGGTAGGAAATTTGATCTGTGATTTGATGCAATAATTAGTTTAAGAGTCAATAATAAAAAAATAATTACATATCAACAAGGTCTATCATTTGATATGGTCATAATTAAACTCTAAAATTAGGTTACAAACTTTTGAACGCGACTGTTCGGTCAACACTTTAGTTATAATCCGTTCAGTTAAGAAGGTCATCGATATGTATTAAACAGTCGCTTTTTCGTAGTCATTCGAATTTAGTCGGATAACCATCCGTTGTTAGTATGTTTTGTTTTTTGTTTATTTCTTCTAAAAATACGAAATATTTCACGCTGAATTTTCACCATATATTATTTAATTATACGCACAAAATTTTTATTTATACTTCCTTATCTTGCGTTGAGCCAGTCTTTGTATTTTGATGTCAAAGTTTTGACGCCGTTTTTTTGAGTTTTAGTAATATTATTCGTTAACGCATGCATGTGCACTTATGAAACTTTTTACGATCACTGTAAGTGTCGAGCAGGATCGAATACAGTTTTTAGCGAGTTCGTAGGTGTTCTCGTTTAGGTGGTGCAACTTTTTTTCAGATTTTCAACAAAGCGTGATTACTTGAAAACTATACACATTTTCCTGAATCTGATTATGACACAAATTCGCACAAATTAAGAGCTACTCGTGTAAGTTTATTCCAGAGGCGCACATGTAGTGGTTTCCGAGATACAGCATTTCACAAAACGTTACCCCAGCAAAAAACTAGTGTCCGACCGAAACTGGTTTTCCAGCCGAAACCGAAACCGAACTTTCGGCCCCAGGGTCAGTTTCGGCCGAGACCGAAACCGAAACCGAAACTCACGTGTACATATTGAAAAAAAAAAAAAAAACAAAAACCAAGTGCGAGTCGGATTCCCGCACAGAGGGTTCCGTTACAAAAATTACGTTTGTTGTGTGGATTGCGTTTGTTATAGCGGCAACAGAACAGGGTTAGGTGGTGATGGCAATGTCTTTTGACATCGCCAACACTTTTAACACCTTGCCCTGGAGCTGCGTTTGGGAGGCGCTTATTTACCATAGATTGCCTCCAAACTTCCGTCGAATTGTCGGGGCCTATCTTTTCGAGAGGGCCGTAGCTTACCCGACCTGGCTAGGGCTAGGTCGGCGAGATGTATCGTTCGGTGTTCCCTAGGGATCGGTCTTAGGACCGCTTCTGTGGAATATCGGTTACGATTGGATGCTGCGCGGTCCGTTGCTCAGAGGTGTCGGCGTAACGTGTTACAGCACGAGGAGCAACGCATCGAGACGCAGCCCTAAAGGCCACCTGCGGGATCAAGCATCGGCTTCGAGCTCTCGATGACACATCTGGACTCGTCCTCGCTAGCCGGTGGAACTTCGGATACCAATTCCGAAGTTTGGTCCTATAGCTGAGGGAGGGGGGCATCAGCGGCCGGTTGTTGCCCAATATCAGGAGACCCAACGCTCCCTGCAGGAGACTGTACCTTGGGATCGTGCGGAGCATGGCCCTATACGAGGCCTCCCATATGGGCGGACATCCTGATGGCCAGCAATGCGGCTAGATTGCTTAGCATGCAGAAGGCGACGGCTGTCAGGGTGATAAGGGGATACCGCACGATCTCAGTTGAGGCAGCATGTCTTCTAGCCAGGACCCCTCTATGGGACATGGAAGCTAGGGGCCCTTGCGTCGTTGTTTAAACGGCGCAAGGAGGCGCTGAAGCGCCATAGGCCTCTTTCTGTAAGCAGGTCGTGCTCTTGAAGGAGACGGCGGGAAGGAAGCTGGAGTTAATTCTCCAACCCGAGTTCCACAGGGTGTATGCGGCGGCGCATACTATCAGCCTTACTCACCGTCCTTACAGAAGCAGGCCTTAGACAATAGCGTGACGTGAGCGATTCATGGATATGCGTGGTTTTTAGTCGGTAGGACTAGGACTACTGTACAGTGAAAATTTTAGGCCTCTATCTGGCATGGTTCCAGCGATACAACCTCGTGACTAATAGACGGACGGGTCCCGCAGCCGCTTTAACTCCTCCGTGCGAGAGTTTGACTCGCACATGACTGGTTATTTTTTTTCAATAGGTGCAACAAGTTGCACCAAGTGCCATCAATCAACGGTATAAATCTTCTCAAGTGTTCATTTCAAAAATATCTCCACCTAAAGATGACTTTCTTTCTTTTACGTGTGATGACTTTCTTTCTTTTACGTGTGGAATTACTCATAGATGCTATTGCAAACTTCTACCGACTAAAACCACACAATGTCCTGTTACTAACTCTTGGCTCGTTTTGGTTACATTCTAGACGTAAATAACTAAAACTGGACAACAGTGAGCCGGACTAGTGCACCTAGGGTTCCGTACAAGAAAAGCGGCAAAAAATCACGTATGTTGTATGGGAGGCCCCCTTTAGTATTATTAATTTGTCTATTTTTATTATTTGTTGCTATAGCCGCAACAGAAATACATCATCTGTAAAAATAAACTGTCTAATTATCACGGTGAATGAGTTACAGCCAGCTGACAGACAGACGACCAACGAAGTCAACGGAACCGACAAAAAAGGGGTAGGGGTATGTAATGTCCTTAGATCACCTTTTTAGGATTCCGTAAAAATTGTATATTATTATAACTATTGATTGGAAGTCCTTTGTAAATCTGTAAATCTTCGGTTAGTAACATTAGGAACTGGTTGGGCTGACCCCAACCACGTCACAAGCAGAGTCAGGCACTCAAAATTCATGAACACGTGAGTTTCGGCCCGGCCGAAAGTTTCGGCCCATTTTGGCCGAAACCGAAACTGCGGCCGAAACTCGATTTTTTGGCCGAAACTGGCCGAAACCGAAACCGAAACTTCGGTCGGTCACTACAAAAAACTCAATATAACGAAAACCTTAAGACGCACAAATTTTATTTTAAGGGCACATAGGGTAGACTGGGTACGGTAGAAACATTTTTGCGTTTATCAGGCATAGCATCGGAATTTGTTAAGTTAGCGATGAAAAAAATGTATTAAACAAAAGACCTTTTATCTGTCTTCTAATGGGCAATGTTATTTGAAATCACTTTATATTAGTTTACAGTGTAAAATTGTGTTGAAAAAAACGGTAATTTGTTTTAACCGTCCCCATGTCAGGGTCGGTTGAAACAGTGCTTGGGGTCAAATGAAACACATGCAAATAATACAAAATATTATAAGTTATCACGTTTTATTAGAAAAATAACAAAAACAAACAGTAAAGAATCTAACAATATTTTAATGGCACAGATGAAAATTACAAATATTCTTTTAGTAATATAGTATAGTCTTTGTTGATACTTATAACCTAACAGTATTTTTATCAGCTTTTGAAGTTTTACATCAAGTACAACTTAAATGGAATTATAGTAAGATTTTCTTGACAGTAATATTTGCAATATTGGTAATTTGCGATATTGTTATTTTTTTTAACTATCAACAAAACAAAAATCGAACTAAACAAAACAAAATCCCGCTTTTACATCTTCATATGCTTGTTTGCATGTTGATAAGTCGGCCCGACATTTCGTAGTCTTTCTTTGGCGTACCCTTGGCATCTGAGAAACAAGAATATTGAATAAATAAAATGTTTCAAACGTACCCACAAATAATGTTTCAACTGTCCCCAACCGCCCGATTGGTATAAAAAGTTTCACTGTTAGAATTATTACACATTTAATTAAAAACTAATGATACTACAATATTCTACAAACTTCAATTAAAACGAAAGAAAACTCTCAATACTCTAACTTTATACAAAATCTAAATATTTGCAAAAATGTAAGAACAAAAATACTTATTTGTCCGTCAAAAAACACAATGGGGCCTCCTATAGCCAAGCACAGCGCCCGTAGAACAACGTGATACTAAAATTCGTGTTTTGGCTTGTCACCCGCTTCATACTCCCCTTGGACTCCTCACCTCATCACGCACTGTTTACGAGATATTCGCGTTGTTTCAACCGTCCACCGTTTTAACCGTACCCAGTCTAGGGTAGACTGGGTACGGTAGAAACATTTTTGCGTTTATCAGGCATAGCATCGGAATTTGTTAAGTTAGCGATGAAAAAAATGTATTAAACAAAAGACCTTTTATCTGTCTTCTAATGGGCAATGTTATTTGAAATCACTTTATATTAGTTTACAGTGTAAAATTGTGTTGAAAAAAACGGTAATTTGTTTTAACCGTCCCCATGTCAGGGTCGGTTGAAACAGTGCTTGGGGTCAAATGAAACACATGCAAATAATACAAAATATTATAAGTTATCACGTTTTATTAGAAAAATAACAAAAACAAACAGTAAAGAATCTAACAATATTTTAATGGCACAGATGAAAATTACAAATATTCTTTTAGTAATATAGTATAGTCTTTGTTGATACTTATAACCTAACAGTATTTTTATCAGCTTTTGAAGTTTTACATCAAGTACAACTTAAATGGAATTATAGTAAGATTTTCTTGACAGTAATATTTGCAATATTGGTAATTTGCGATATTGTTATTTTTTTTAACTATCAACAAAACAAAAATCGAACTAAACAAAACAAAATCCCGCTTTTACATCTTCATATGCTTGTTTGCATGTTGATAAGTCGGCCCGACATTTCGTAGTCTTTCTTTGGCGTACCCTTGGCATCTGAGAAACAAGAATATTGAATAAATAAAATGTTTCAAACGTACCCACAAATAATGTTTCAACTGTCCCCAACCGCCCGATTGGTATAAAAAGTTTCACTGTTAGAATTATTACACATTTAATTAAAAACTAATGATACTACAATATTCTACAAACTTCAATTAAAACGAAAGAAAACTCTCAATACTCTAACTTTATACAAAATCTAAATATTTGCAAAAATGTAAGAACAAAAATACTTATTTGTCCGTCAAAAAACACAATGGGGCCTCCTATAGCCAAGCACAGCGCCCGTAGAACAACGTGATACTAAAATTCGTGTTTTGGCTTGTCACCCGCTTCATACTCCCCTTGGACTCCTCACCTCATCACGCACTGTTTACGAGATATTCGCGTTGTTTCAACCGTCCACCGTTTTAACCGTACCCAGTCTACCCTACTCCCTTATCTTGCGTTGAGCCAGTCTTTGTATTTTGATGTCAAAGTTTTGACGCCGTTTTTTTGAGTTTTAGTAATATTATTCGTTAACGCATGCATGTGCACTTATGAAACTTTTTACGATCACTGTAAGTGTCGAGCAGGATCGAATACAGTTTTTAGCGAGTTCGTAGGTGTTCTCGTTTAGGTGGTGCAACTTTTTTTCATATTTTCAACAAAGCGTGATTACTTGAAAACTATACACATTTTCCTGAATCTGATTATGACACAAATTCGCACAAATTAAGAGCTACTCGTGTAAGTTTATTCCAGAGGCGCACATGTAGTGGTTTCCGAGATACAGCATTTCACAAAACTTTACCCCAGCAAAAAACTCAATATAACGAAAACCTTAAGACGCAAAAATTTTATTTTAAGGGCACATATTTGTAAAAGTATGAGCCCTCGGTGCATGCAAAATATTTCTCTCTAAGATTATTCGCTTAGAATACATTTTGATTGTCGTGCTCATTTTGCTTTTTGGTCATTATGCTCTGAAGGGGAATTTTCCTACTGGAACGGCGTTACTCCAGCAGAAATCGTTTTTTCCTTTTTTTTCCACAACGTCAATACGCACAAATTTTTTTTTCGGCGCACATATATGGCATAATACGCTCTAAATATAGGTTCCACTCAAATCAGTTTAGGAGCTACTTTTTTGCTGGGGTAACGTACACTTTACACCTGGCTGCGAAGAGGTGCGGCCAAGTGCGCAACGGCAACCGTGATTTTTCAGAGTCTTTAAGTATAGGGGAAGCTGTTCACCATTCGTACAATTTTTGGTTTTTATTTTTTTTCTCCACGACTATTAGTCAAAATTACCTCGTTTATATCCCTAAACGTAGAAAATATATTGTAGTTAGTCACCAAATTTTCTGAAACTATTATGTTAAACGGTTAAAGGACTATAGCAATTTTTCGACGATAAGATATTTGTACGAACGCGCCCCATGGGTGGGGTACTTCCGTACAGTAGGTGGGGTACTTTCATACGCGTGGGGTAGATTCATACATGGTAATTGAAAAGCCTATTAACCTCCCAAAAATGTATTGAATTGATAAGAAAATTTGTTTTTCACAGAACTATCTTAATCATATTTAATTTTGCTCCCAATCAATATTTGTTCTTGGGAAAAATAACACAAAAAATCGGTTTAAACTGTAAGTTAGTAATTAGATATTTTGGTTGTCACTTTCGACCTTACTGCTAATTAAATTATTTTAATTAATTGAAAAGATAATAAATTCTACTCGTTCTAGATGTGCCGAGCGGTTAGGGAGGACCTGGGGACATAGTCTAATAAACAAAATGTGTACGCTTTCTATATCAGAAATAGGAATCATGATGATCCCAGCTTCTTCCGAAGATAAAACACTTTCGGTCCTGTTCGCCAAATTTCATAACTGAGTGTACTTTTTCGACAAATAACAGCGGCGTGTTTTAAATTTTATCAAAACATGACTATTATCTTTAATTTCCTGATATCACATTTAAATTAGTGGTGCATTGAACAGTATTTTCATTTACTTTTATTATTGGTTAGTAATTAAGTTCCTGTACCTACTATTCATTTTTTTATATATTTTATCAATTAAAAGATTAGATTTTTGTTTCATAATTGATTTTTCTGCTGGCTCTCTGCATATACGGAATTCATTTGATTTTTCTTCTCTGTTGAGTTTTTCTGTTTTCAAGGTAGGTATAGGTATATGGAATCTACCTATATAAATTTAAATCATTTATTCGTTCTTCATCCATTTTTTAGCCGTAGCTAAAAAATGGATGAAGAACGAATAAATGTTACGAACGAATAAAAGATTAGGCGTGCCTAATCTTTTCTTATTATCTGTACCACGAACCTGCGATTTGATATCAACTATAATATTTACTTAATAAAAAGTATATTGCCGATCGTTTTTACATAAAAATGCTGAATTATTGTAACGTATCATAACTGAAAAAAAATCAGAAGGTACCTATTAAATTTATTGAAAAATAAAATTTATGTGAGTATTTGTGGTAATTCTGATCTAAAGGGGAGCATTCGAACGCGTACGAATGCGCCCCTGTAGAAATGTCCGAATGTGCCCCAGGCCTTGACCAAATTTAAATTACAGTGGTAAACAAAATCAACGTTAGTAAAAGAAATAAAACGATGAAAACTCAAAATTAAACAATGTGAACATTAATGAATTCTAACTATTTTTATAAAAACTTAATAAATTTACTTGCCAGTACGATTTAAACTTCAGTAAAAAATTTTGCTTACCTATTGCGAAAACATGTTACGTCTTATTACCTCACACAGAGTGGCGCGATTGGCACGATACTTTGCTAGCAACATGGCAGTTGGTATGTCTATGTACACAGGCAAAGGCGTGTTTGTGTGTCGGTTAGTATTTTTGTTATACTCAATGTATGAATGTGCCCCACGTACGAATGGTGAACAGTTTCCCCTATTGCCGTGAAGTGGATGATATTTTATTTAAAAAACAAGTGAATGAAATTTTTTTCCGAAAATCAATTAGCAATAATTTAATTAAAAATATTTGCGGCCAAATTTTGATAGGCACCCTAGTAAATATATATTCTCCTGATCATAAATTTGCGTATAAATTAGGTTTTTGGCGTATACTCGATGAACGTAGTGATTCTGCAGTCGGATCTCGTACTATAAGAAGAATCTTAACATGAAAATGATTTACATTTCGCAATGAAATTCTGTTTGTGGCCAACTGCAATGCAAGAAGCCAGATGAAGGAGAAAAAAAAAGTATTCTGTCGTCTGGTCATTTTAACCATAGATTTAGAATTTTTCGCTTTTTAACACTTCGTCAAAGTCCTCCAAATCTCACGAACCTGTTTGGCGTCGCTTTTTATTTCACGTTTAATTTGATGGCGCCATCTTTTAAGGTTGTCGATTCCAGTAAAAAGGAACAAGAGGGTTTTCGAATGATGTAGCGTATTTTGGAATAATATTTAAGTATATCAGGCACCTTTACATTTTTGGAAAAGAATGAAACAAGATGAAAAAATAAAATACAAATTCTATTTAAAAAATATTTATTTTTGGTCATACATTCAGAAGAAGGACACATAAGTTCCTATGCATTTATTACAATACATATATACCTAAAAATAATGATAATTGACTTATGTGTTCCTAACAAGATTACCATGTGATCCATTGCACCATTGTGTGGCCCCACCGATTAAAAGTCGGCCGTCAGGAATCGGTCTGTCAGTAAATTGCAGTTGCAATTAATGCGTCTCGGAGACGTTCATGTGACTTGAGTGAGAAGTGTCACGTGATTGAATCAAGTTATTGATCATCTACCGCCTTCACTTTGTAACACTAAGATGATCAGTATTACTCACCAACTAGCGCGAGGTAGCTATGCAGAGAACTCTATCCCAGGGCGCCTTATTTCTAAGTTTCCAGTCTGTGTGCAAGGGTAGGCTAGGGCTCTCACGAAAACAGACAATAGGGTGTACACACATATATTTACTAAGTACACAGAGATACACAGAGACACACAGAGAGCTTATTCACTGATAGACACAAATATCACAGGTACACAGAAATATAGTCAGGGCTTAGGTACTAATTCCACTCAATAGACCACTGCCGCGTGAGCAGGTAGAACGGGTAAGCAGCTAACTACACTTGTAATAGGGTGACAATTACTGGCCTTGAGTAAGTTGAGAGCAGCACAGCCCGAGAATGCCACGTGGAGGCGGCTGGTCCCTCTCAAAACACCTCGCTCATGTAGTCCACGTGTCATTGGGTGTGGTTTTTGCTAACCGCGGACGGGCCGCTTTTCCCCGTAGTAAAAAACCCTGTTATGACAAGTAAACGACAAATTAAGATCTTGGCTGCGCGACAGACGACAATCGACCCGCTTTGCAAAAGAAGAAGTGACTCACCAGTTTTCTGGGTAAAATGTAGTAAGATGTGCAAATGCAGCAACCCAATCACAGCCTGTTAGGTTATGCGAGGTAACAAATAATCGCGCTTGAGCGAAAAACTGATTCGCGGCACAGTCTCAGAGCAAAAGCCAAAGGACCTCCAACTACCCCAAAGCAGGTCTCGGTCAAAGTCCCGTCTTTCACCAAAAATCTTAACAAAACCTGTTCCTTTAATGCAAATCCATCGGGCGTGCCACAGACAAAACTTGTCACTTGTGTCACAGCAAAACCACAGATAACAAAACCAGCGATGAATTGATTAAAGGGCGGCTTTACACATTGTCAAGCCCGAGTACCAGATTGCTACACAAAAAATAAATGCTACAACCACCCCCCCCTTAATAGTATTTCCTGCGGATATGACACGCTGGAAATACACAATAAAGAAAACAGAAAAGTACTGACTAATAACTAAGACAACCAGCTAGGTAATTCAAACACCAGCTGACTACAACCATTACACTACCAAAGAGAGATCCTCCCATACACCTAACTAGACACTAACTCATGTACCGGACAGGCTAAGTATCTAGAGTCTAATGCCCTTCATAGAAAACGAATGCTCCCTTTACTCGCTGACGATACCCCAACACTACCCAAGCTCTCAAGATATTGTAGAGTACTGAGGAGCGAATGAGAGAAAAACGCTCGGTGCGGTGCATAGAAGAAACTACAACGTGACAATTTGAAGTCACGTACACACATAGAAATACAAACAAAAGATTAAAATAGACTTACATAATGATCACATAGCACTGGCTTAATAAACTAGAGAAACAGTGCTATGTAGTTACAGCATTGCTGACGTTGGGTATTGGAGACGGCTCCTCCTGATACTTCAGGATGCCCTTGATATGGTACTCCCCAAGATCCCTACCGTCCAGATCTGACAGCCTATATACTAAAGGGGATCGTTTAGCAGTCACCACACATTTAAGGAACTTAGGGGCTAGCTTAGAAGTAAAGTTCTTGGCCTTGTTTGACAGGTAGAACGTGCGTTTGTAAACTATCTGTCCCACTTTCAGCTCTACATGCCTTTTTCTGAGGTTGTAATACTTTTCATTACGCTGGTGGGCAACATTCAAATGTTTCCTCACCTGGTCGTATATGCGTTGTATTTCTCTCAGCTTGACACCGAAGGCTGATGGATCGTCTACAGAGACCGAAGCAGGGTGGCACGCAATATCTGTCTGCCTGTACAGCACTCCATCTCCAATAAACTCCCTACCATGTACCAAGAAGTAAGGGGTGAAACGAGTTGCTTCGTTAACTGCAGTGTTTAAAGCGCACTGTATCTCAACCAAGAACGAATCCCATGACTTGTGTTGTGACTTCACATAGCATGAGATCGCTTGAACAACATTACGAATAGCTCGTTCCGCCTGATTAGTTTGGGCATGATACCTAGGGTTATAATATATATTAGGTACATTGTATTTAGCTAACATATCTTTAAATGGCTTACTCACAAACTGAGGGCCATTATCCATGTAAATAGTCTTGCAGACTCCGTGCACGAGAAACACACTCTTCTCTATGAACCTCGCGACTACAGCGCCTGTGGCAACCCGAACAGGGCACAACATGACGTATTTGCTAAAGTAGTCGGAGACCACGATCAGGTGTACGTTTCTATTGCTCGAAGTGGGAAAGGGACCAAGCAGATCGACAGAGATAGCTTCGAATGGCTTCGAAACCCGCTTCGGGCTACCCATTAGGCCGGGACGAGACGTGTTTACGGGTTTGTACTGCTTACAGATTTCGCAATTCCCGACATATTCTTTGACGTCCTCGTACATCTTGGGCCAGTAATAATTTAGGGCTAACCTTTTATGTGTCTTCCAAACACCACCATGGGCACTTAGTGTGTCATCGTGGTACTTAGAGAGCAGGGGCAAGCGATCCTCCTGAGGTACCACCAGCTTCCAGTCAAAGTCTGAAGTCAGAGAATATTTATTTTTAGTTAACCTATATAAAAGGTTGTCACGAATGTCAAAGTTTGGTGACTTCCTCGGGTTCTTCCGAACACTATTCATGGTGTGGTCATACCACGGGTCTTTAGTGGGTACTGCATCGAGGGAATCAATTTTGATACGAGACAGAGCATGAGGTACAACGTGGTCTTTACCTTTTCGATGCTCTATGTCAAAGTCGAATTGACTGAGCCTCATGCTCCAACGTGCTAGACGACCCATGGGATTTTTTAGTTTATGGAACCACAGAAGAGATGAATGGTCCGTGACGACCGTACATTTTTGGCCTTCGACGTACTGTCGAAATTGTTCCAAAGCGAAAATCACGGCCAGAAGTTCTCGCTCAGTTGTGCTGTAGTTCACCTCGTTCTTGTTGAGAGAACGGCTACAATAGGCGATAGGGTGCTCAACACCATCGTGAGTTTGTGTCAGTACAGCAGCAACTGAGTAAGCTGACGCGTCACTAAGAATGCGGAAGGGCAGCTCAAAGTTAGGCATTTTTAATATAGGGGCAGAGACCAAGGCTGACTTTAGCAGGTTAAAGGCCTGTTCAGCCTCAGGGGTCCATTCAAACTTAAAGTTTTTAGATGTCAGTTTGCACAGAGGTTTACTAATCTTAGAGAAGTTGTTAACAAAGCGACGATACCAGCCGGCCATTCCCAGAAATCTCTTAACCTCCTTAGGGTTAGAAGGGGTGGGATAGTTGAGGATAACCTCAACTTTACCCGGGTCTGTCCGTAGGCCATGTTTGTCCACATAATACCCCAGGTATTTGAGTTCACTCCGACAAAAGTGGGATTTTTTCATGTTAATAGTTAGGCCAGCATCCTTGAGTTGCTGATAGACTCTATGTAAGAGCTCTACATGCTCCTCAAAGGTGCTGGACACACATACTATGTCATCCTGAAACGCAAATACCTTGTTGTCGAACTCGGGACCAAACAGACGGTCCATGAGGCGTTGCATCGTGGCACTGGCACCGACAAGACCGAAGCACATCGAATTGTATTGGAATAATCCTCTCCGGGGAACCGTAAAAGCAGTCTTCTCAGCAGACTGGGGTGAGTCGAATGGCATCTGCCAGTAGGCCGCACTCAGATCTACAGAGGTTAAATACTTAGCATTATTAAGATGGTCCAAGATTTGATTGATATAGGGTAAGGGGTAGGCGTCACTCTTAGACACAGAGTTCAGCTTGCGAGAGTCCAAGCACAATCTGAGGTCGCCGTTCGCCTTCTCCACCATGACCACTGGGGAGTTCCAGGCGGACTGAGACGGGGACACTACTCCCATCTCCAGCATTCGGTCCAGCTCGGCTTCCAGGGCCTTCTGCTTAAGGGGAGAGAGCGGATAATAACGCTGCTTGATCGGCTTGCTGTCACCAGTGTCAATGACATGGTGCACAAGTGAGGTCCGACCTAAACCCGCCTTATCAGTGTTCAACGAGTCGAATTTCTCAATGACCTCGTTGATTACACACCTTTGTTTAGTTGTCAGGTTGTCGTAATCCTCGAGGCCACCGTTAAGGGACACAGACTCTATAGGATTATTATCACTATAACTATCAAGGCTAATATTTTGTAAAATTAATTTATCACTTAACTTAAATTGTTGCCAGAAATCCACACCAAATATCATGGAGGTGGTTATTCCTGGGACAACATAGAACTTGACAACTCGGATAACCGAATTGTACTCAATTGGCAAAGAGATACAACCCAGACATTGCAAGTGAGTGCTGTCTGCAGTTGTAATACGAAAAGTAGGATTGATACTCACAAGATCAAAACCCAGTTCCAAGAAGATGCGGTGCGCTCCCTTACCTAGTATAGAGCAGGAGGCACCGGAATCTAGAAGGCCTAAGACATTTAAATTTAAAACCTTAACAACTAGATACGGTCTAATGTCACTATCCCGTTTAGGAAACAGGACCTTATCAGAAATAGACTCAGATACAGAGTAATGCACAGAATTCCTAATAAGGCCCTGGCCTACGCGTTTTTTGACTTGCTAGTACAGTGTGAGCAGTCTGGGGTCTTGACTCCTTTGAGACCACACCGGAAACACACCAGCTCCCTTGACTGTGTGCAGCTGTATGCAGTGTGACCGCCCCCGCCGCAACGAAAGCATTCGCGATCGTGGGGGGTAACCGGCGTCTCCACTGCAGACACCTGCTTAGCGGGCTTTCGTACACCTTTGTTCTTAAGCTGGTGTAAGTCAGATGTAATCTCAAACTTGTCAAGAGCAGGCTCATGGAAAGCGTCTGCCCTAGTACGCGCAAGCTCCAAGCGCTTACCCAAACGTCTCAAGTCATCTACAGAGTTGACATCATGCAAGGCCAGTTCCTTCATGTAGTCAGGTCTAATGTTGTGCATGAGAATGTCCAGCTGTTCCTCACTGGGCATCTTACATGACAACCTTGAGAACATGGCTTGCATTGTACATATATAGTTAACCAAGGACTCAGAGCGGGCTTGTGTACGCTGTCTTATCTCGTTCCTGAGGCGGTAATCATAATCAGGAATATCGAAGGTATCTCTAAGCTCACTAATAAGATCCTCATATGAGATGAAGTTAGCTTTGTTTGTACGGAACCAAGACAAAGCCGGTCCATCCAACAGGTCGGAGAAAGCCATAAGGAGTCTAGGCCTAGTAACCTCCCGAGCACATCTAAGTTCCTCTAATCTCTCTAAAAACACACGTACACAAGTAGAACCATCATATTTTAAGTTAAATGAACATAAGTTAAGGGGACGTTCTTTATACACTATGTTACATGTAGAACTATTCCTACTTGAACTAGCTCGCACCGAGCGGTCCTCTCTCACTACTGGTGAAGTATATTCCACCTGGTCACGACCCGAAGGATCATCACCATCATCATCCGAACCTTCGGATTCAGAATCACTACTGGGTTCAGCCCTAGCGATGATCTTCACTAGCCTACCACGAATATCCACCAGGTCGGGGCAATCCAGACCACAACGAGCTAACCTACTCAATAAGTAGTTGGCCCTGAGGGACACCCCAAGACGACTACCCTTATTAATGAAGATGTCACCTGACTGAATAGCCTCCTCCAGCTCGGACACCTTCGGGAGGCAGATCGAGAGCTCAGCCGATGCATCAGCGGGTACCGGAGCACTCGCTTTGATGCTACCTCGACGGACGAGTCGGTGTGCCGCTCTTAGCTCACTCCGAAGGCCAGACACTGTCGTTTCCGGTTCCACTGAAATACCCATGTGGGACAGCTCGTTAGCAAGTTCATCCTTTCTTAAATAATTAATATGTTTTTTCATCTGTGCCATTATGTAAAAATTTACTTACAACAATTATAAAGATAAAATGGCACAGATAGGGATCAATTACAAAGTAAAAATGTAAATTGAGTTACAACAAAGTGTACTAAGTTAGGTAATTATGTTTCAAATTGACTTTTAGAATTTAACAAAGATTAAGGGTATATTAAGAGAGAAAAGTTTCTAAATTTTCTGATAACACAGTTCAGGTTAATAATTAAATTTCAAGGTATCTACACACCTTCAACAAAGTTTACAATTACAGAGTTCACTAAGACATTCACTAAGTTAACACAGAGAGATTCACTAAGTTTACCTTACAAGGTGAAGCTATAGAATAATATATATTATATATTAATCTACACTAATAATATAATAAATATATGTGTGCACCATAAAAAAAGAAAAAAAGAAACATAAAAGAAAAAACACAATAAGAAAAAGAAGTGGGTATGCCAAATAAAATCAAAAAGTTTTTCCAAAATCACAGCTATTTTAAATTTTTGAATTTAGAATTTAGTGTCTTTTCCAGCCAAAGATGTAGGTAGCTGGAAGAAGACGAAAGGGATAATTTTGTGCTTAGCTGTTAGCACCACCAATTAACGTCCTGGAGCGTCTCGGACGATACACCAGGATGGTTTCGCCAGAGGTAACCACCTATGCACACACACTAGACTGAGGCTACCGCAGAGTAGACCCAGAGATTTGCCACTACGTTGGGAGCCAATTTGTAACACTAAGATGATCAGTATTACTCACCAACTAGCGCGAGGTAGCTATGCAGAGAACTCTATCCCAGGGCGCCTTATTTCTAAGTTTCCAGTCTGTGTGCAAGGGTAGGCTAGGGGTCTCACGAAAACAGACAATAGGGTGTACACACATATATTTACTAAGTACACAGAGATACACAGAGACACACAGAGAGCTTATTCACTGATAGACACAAATATCACAGGTACACAGAAATATAGTCAGGGCTTAGGTACTAATTCCACTCAATAGACCACTGCCGCGTGAGCAGGTAGAACTGGTAAGCAGCTAACTACACTTGTAATAGGGTGACAATTACTGGCCTTGAGTAAGTTGAGAGCAGCACAGCCCGAGAATGCCACGTGGAGGCGGCTGGTCCCTCTCAAAACACCTCGCTCATGTAGTCCACGTGTCATTGGGTGTGGTTTTTGCTAACCGCGGACGGGCCGCTTTTCCCCGTAGTAAAAAACCCTGTTATGACAAGTAAACGACAAATTAAGATCTTGGCTGCGCGACAGACGACAATCGACCCGCTTTGCAAAAGAAGAAGTGACTCACCAGTTTTCTGGGTAAAATGTAGTAAGATGTGCAAATGCAGCAACCCAATCACAGCCTGTTAGGTTATGCGAGGTAACAAATAATCGCGCTTGAGCGAAAAACTGATTCGCGGCACAGTCTCAGAGCAAAAGCCAAAGGACCTCCAACTACCCCAAAGCAGGTCTCGGTCAAAGTCCCGTCTTTCACCAAAAATCTTAACAAAACCTGTTCCTTTAATGCAAATCCATCGGGCGTGCCACAGACAAAACTTGTCACTTGTGTCACAGCAAAACCACAGATAACAAAACCAGCGATGAATTGATTAAAGGGCGGCTTTACACATTGTCAAGCCCGAGTACCAGATTGCTACACAAAAAATAAATGCTACAACTTGACGCTTTCGACCAGCGATCTGAGATTGATATCAAGTGAGACTTGACAAGTGGCTTGATCGTGGCGGGGATCTATTACTGAAAGGCCTTTCCTACCGGCACAAACCGTTAATCTGTGGGGTCCTATAAAATATCAAATCGAGAAAAATAATAGAATTACATATTATGAACCCATTCATTACTGCCTATCTATGTCACGCAAATACACACATCAACACCGTCTAGGGATATTTTTTTAAAAGTTCTGCAATTCAAAAAATACTGGCCGATTTTAAAAACTTTTGATTGAATCTTATTTTGTAGGTATATTTGAATGATTCCAAATTTGAAATTAAAAAAAAGAAATTAAAACAAATGATTTGCGCGGCATTAGTATAGTGAAGTTCGAAATTTTAATTTTACCGACGATAGTTAATTGGTATTTGTTTTGTCCAGTTGAAGTTTTAAAGCTAGTTATTGATTAATTACGAATTTATTTCATTGTGTAAGTCATGCAGCGACGCCATTTAACTAGAGAAGAAATGCTAAGGGCAGTAGGCATGCTCCAAGCTGGGGCTACTCAGCGGAGTATTGCTGAGGAGATTGGAACCAGGCAAAACGTTATTTCAAGATTGTGGTCACGTTATCGTGCAACCGGGGAAGTGGCTGAAAGACACCGTGGCGGGAGACGCATAACCACCCAACGACAAGACCGATTTTTACAAGTTGCCGCGAGAATGCAGCCAAACGTTACAGCCGTGCAGTTGGTTCAACGGCTCCAGTCAGAACATCAATTGCTTGTCAGTGACCAAACTGTGAGGAGGAGACTGCATTAAGCTAACCTTCATGCTCGCAGGCCACTTCGTACTCCAGCACTACGCAGAGGAAATCGTGGACGAAGATTAGAGTGGGCTCGTGAACATTTGCTTTGGGAAGATAACCAGTGGTCTGTAGTACTGTTTACCGATGAGTCCCGATTGGGTTTCAATCCCGATTCACGAAGAGTACGCGTTTGGCGAGTTCCTGGTCGTGAGAGTCGTCTGCAACACCCCCAGGTAGTCCATCCATACAAGGGCAGGACAATTATGGTTTGGGCGGGAATTCGTTTTGGTGGAAGAACGGACCTCGTTTGGATTAGAAACACCATGACCGCTGAAAAATACCGCGACCAGTTGCTTGTACCCATTGTCTACCCTCATCGACTTCAAATGGGTCAAGAATTTACTCTCATGCATGAGAACGCCCGTCCGCACACAGCGCGAGCGGTGACCAGCTGGCTGCAGGACCATGACGTGTCGGTTTTACCCTGGCCGGCGCAATCGCCTGATTTAAACCCCATCGAGCATGCGTGGGACATGCTCCAAAGAAGGAAAGAATTTTCCTGCAGACATTGCGACTGAAGAGAAACTTTTTTTGCATCTTAGCAGAACTTGGGACAATATCCCGCAGCGAGACTTTGATAACTTAATTCAAAGCATGAAAATCCGTTGCAGGACTGTGGTTAACGTCATGTGTGGTTTTACTGACTACTGATTTTTCCTATCAGTGCATAAAGTTGAAAAGAAATTACTTATTTTTTTATTTTTTCGTAAATGACACATTCATCTTTAGTTGCACCATTTTTTTACTTTTTGTTTTCATTTTAATAAAATTTTATATAAGTCGAAAATATATTTTTATTTTATTTTAAAATATAGTCTGAAAATGGGTTTCCTAAGAATATAACATTGTTGCATATTATTCCTAACAGATTTTCTGAAAATTGAGAAAATGTGAAATGTCCCTAGCTAGACGGTGTTGATGTGTGTATATTGGCCTGACTGTTCCTTCCTACCCAAGATTCGAATCCAGGACCTTAGCACATAAGTCAAGCAATACAAATACTTTACTTTTTCAATGGGTCCTTATTAGTAATTCTCTATGCTCCGCGATTCGATTATAGTTAAAAAGATTAAAAATAACAAAGACTACTATTAAATAAAAAAAATAACAAAATATTACGTATCAGGTATGTATTGAGCAAACATGATTATTATTATGAATAACTAACACTAACTAAAAATAATAATAGATACTAAACCACCATACTCATAGTTCTATAAAACTCCTTAAAATAAATAACACGAATTATTATGATAATATTTGTAGCAAGTTTTTAAGATTTCAACAGAAAACATTTGTTCTTCTTTATTCTGACACAGATAACATATTAAAATTCTTATATCAGGAGATATAGTCCGTTCACAGTTATTTTACCTCTAGCACTTAGGTTGCCTACTTTGATTGCCCCAATAAGTTTTTGTTTCTCCCATGCTACGAATAATGTATACTATAGACTACAGAAGCATAATTCGGCTCAAAAAATGGCACCACCAAATGGGGACCGCGGAAGGCGTTGCTTAAAATGGGGACCGCGCGACACATTTAGTCCGCGCTGTCACGCATAGCGTTCGGTTGTGTCACCGGAACCAATCTGTCAGTGATTTTAATGGTTTTTTCGCGTTAATTATATTAGAGTAAATATTCATTTTAAAAACACGTACTGGTGACGTTGAAAAGTGTTATGCAACATGAACTCAATTCGAAAATTAAATTATTTTTATGCAGTGTTTATAGTATGTTAAGCGCTAAGGTAATATTGTTAGTACGATATTATATTAGTAGGATGATATTATGCATAGAAATTAAATTATAATTTGAATTTCACGGATTCCCAACAAATGAAGTCCAGCCTGAAAAATGGGTAAATGCGATTAGTTTGGAAAGAAATGAACGTAATTGGATGCCTAGTCAGTACAGTAAAATAAATACTAATATAACATACACTTTTAAACTAATGACATGTACACACTAAATAATGGAAAGGTTAAGCGATTAAGAAAAACTGCGGTGCCTATTTGTAGGTACTGTAAGATATTTTATATATGTATTTGCAATTAATAAAAAAGAAGTGTTTAGCCAATATAAAAGAACGAAATGACGTCACGAAACCCCTTAAAGAAAGCCATCCTATAGAAAGCAATTACGACGTTATGTTGTTAAAAGCATAAGCAAACAATTTGTCATAATTCGTTTGCATTAATTTGCTAAAAAGGAGTCTTTACCAAATTCCAACCGCCATAAAAATTAAAAAAACTAATTAATTTTTCCGAGGCACATAATTGTAAAAAAAAACCGTAACCGTTTTTCATTTGTAGGCGTATGTTGTTCAATGAATAGAAAAATAATAACTTTCTATTGATTGAACTTATTCAATAACAAGCTTTCTTATTATTGTTTAACACCGTCCACGCTTGCCGCTTCGGGTGGGGCGCCGAGCCGCCATGACCTTGGCGCGACCAATCGCGGGCAAGTGTTGAACTATGAATGTGTGAGTGTTGTGTTTTATTGCTGTATTTTAGTATGGGTAAGTTGCTCCAAGATTTTGGCGGTAACTTTATAGAAGTTACATTTCTATAGTATACATTATTCGTAGCTCCCATGTATGCCTTTAGTCGACACTCACTTTCTTCTTTTGCTGGCGTCTATTTCATGCGTAGCCATTACTTGAGATGTGGAACTTTGTGGAAGCAACAACTTTGCATTCGTTAGTGATGGTAGTGAATGTGTTTTTTAGATATTCATAAAAATAAATCTTAAATACAGTATAGTAACAGGAATACTGTTTTAGTAAAGTTAACTATATTATGACATGAAAAATAAAACTCTTCGTGCCAAAACGGTTGGATGCTATAATATCCACCATAATCGGTAAAATGTCTTAGGCTGACTCATAGGGTGACTTTACTGCAATGCCAACACACAGAAAACTATAGACAAGCTGTCAATCACAAGTAAAATAACTGTGTAATAACGGACTATAGAATATTTTGTTACCTAGTTTTTTTTCTGTGCCTAGGATCTAGGAATTAAACATTTGTGCGAGATTTTATAGTCCGCTAATGTGTATAGATTAATTCTATTTGTTGCAATATAATGCAACATATTTAACATTTAAATATTCTACAATTTTTATTTTTATATTCTAATTATTCTTTAATATACTTTTCAAAATAGGTACTGTTTGTGTCAATTTTTTTTTTATCTAAAAGTTAGTAACCTTGCTCCAGGCCAGCTTGTAGAGCTAAATTTCAGATGATCTAAGCCGCGGACGTCTAATAAATTTGACATAAAATATTGGATTTTTAAAAATCGGCCATTGGTCAGACAGACGGCGAAGCCTCATGAATTCTTAATAATCGGCCGTTTTAAAAAATTGAGTGTGATGTAAAAGGACGGATATTGATGTGTTTCGATAAAATTAAAGTTAGTTACTTCTTAAAGATGTACGGAACCCTGTGGCCGGGCAGATCTAATATTATAGTCGCAGGCGTTCGCTAGTGGGATATTATATTAAATTGTAATATAGCGTTAAGAAAATAACAGATACTATTTAAAATTCTATAATTATTTATACTCAGTAGTTTCTTGACTTTTTAAAAAGTGAATGAGGTATTATTAAAATTTCTAAAGCCCAGAATACACATATCTGTAGCTATAGTCTGGCCATAACTGATGTGCACTCTCTGAGGTATGCGCGGCGAAGTGGGAGCCGGGGGAAAAAAGAGCATGAGTAGGTACACATGCGATTAATACACGTCGGACAAATCTTACGAATTCAGTTTACATTTTTAAAACTGATGAATTTTTCTTTTGATAACTCCAAGATCAAAATCATCGACAACATGGAATGCACAGCAGTTATGGCCAGACTATAGCATAATTGGATATAAGTCAAGAGTGCAATGAGTTACTAATCAATCAATCTTCAATTCAAAGAGAATCTTCGCCAGAAGTGAGTTTCAAAAGATCGTTCCTCAGTCGAACTATAAAAACCTGGAAACCTGCCGACGTGTTTCCCTCATCTTACAATTTCGGGTTCTTCAAATGGGGCGTGAAAAGGCACATCACAGGGCCGCCAACTTGAGGACCACTCACGTCAGAAGTCTTACGGACTGCGAGAGTGGCCCCCAATCGCTACGACTTCATAAGGCTGGCGACGTCAATTTGGCGAGCTTTATATTTAAAAAAAAGATGCGTCCCAAGCCGAATGCTCAGCTTCATCGTGCCTATCGCTTGTTCCGGGATCTCGCTTTTACACTAGGCTCATGCGGAACGTGACAATGAGTCATGCTTTTTTTTGCGTGCAGCCGGTGTTCATTTAAAAAACGTTATCGCGTAAATTAATAAAATATTCACAGACAATAAATAAATAAAATAGGATAATTAACAGTCAGTAAAATGACAAGTGCAACTGTCACTAACACCCGCTACAATAATGATGTTCGGCATCTTGAATTTTCATTCAAGAAATGTCATTTTACTGACAGAAATTAATAATTATAGTTTAGTGTTATGGGATAACAGTACTTATTATTATTGGTAGAATTATCACCAGTTCAAAATTGGTCATTACTTATTATCACAAAAAATCAGCTACAAATACTAGGTACATTTGTTAAATATAGCTTAATCTCCGTGACATTTCATTGGCATAAAGTATCTATACTTATATTATAAAAGAGGAACGATTTGATTGTATTTTTGCATCGAATAGACTCCGAAACTACTGAATCGATTTGAAAATGTATTACACATACATTTTTGTTTACATTAACTGTCACCCGATTTAAGCTATAATTTACAGACCAATATACCTACCCAAGGCGTTTTAAGACACTTCATTCTAACGCATTTCTATTTAAATTAGAGAGTGCTTCCCTACCTAGATTCTGTACTATAAACTCCAGGATAGTAAGTACAAGTTCTTTCCGACTATTAGCACAGGCCATGAGGACCTCAAAAGCACGAACGTAGTCAGCTGGATCTAACCTTCGGAGGTAGTTGACGACTATGTATAGTAATTCCTGTAATTTTGGCTTGGCTCTCTCCCAAGCTTCGCGGAGTGATATTACAGCTGGAAAGAAACAAAATACTTATTATTTTTGTTGCGTTATTTTATTCACAAGAAAGTTGAAGAAGCGAAAGATTTTTGCCAGAATCGTAGCAAGTGGAAAGTCAAATCTCTGCCTACCCCATTGGGAGACAGGCGTGATGTGATGGTATGTATTTTATTGTGGTTTAGGGGTCCTAAATGTGCGTGACGTCACTAGACGCCATCTGAAACGAGCGCTGCTCATAATATCCTCTTGATGTTGGGCAACATTGAACGGAACGAAAGGTTGGGCAAGATACGACTGAAAGTATGCATCTGCATAATATTATTTTTGTCAACTATAACAGGTCTGCAAATCCCACAAAGACATACTTTTCAATAAATCCTCTTCAAAGGTGGTGTCATGATAACATCAACATCAAGTAATTTTTATATCTATAAGGACAAAACACACTGGTAGATTTTCTCAAAAGTCTGCCAGTCTTAAAAGAGACTGTCAAACAATAAAAACTTGGAACAACCTGCCTTGGAACACATGCCATCCGACTAATAACCCCTGGAAGTTTAAGTGAAGAGTGATGATGAACACCACAGGGCCGTCAACTGGAGTTGTCACTGTCTTGTGAGAGTGGCCTCCAATCGCTAGCTCTCGCCATGGCTTTCCATCAGGCAAGCGGCGTCATCTTTTATTTCATCAACTTTGTGACAAAAAATCAGTTTAAGAAGATACTTACAAGAAACTCCAAGTCCAGTAGCACTTCCAATACCAGCCCCAAGTGCAGCACCAATTCGGCCTCCAATAATTCCGCCCACCAGACCTCCTGTCAGGGTCAGTATACCGGTGAACACAGCGGTCTCTCGGTCCCATACTATACGAATCTCAAATACATCTCCTGTAATGAAGAAAGTATTCATTTACTAGCTGTCCCTCGCAACTTCGTTTACGACACATAAGGTCTATGAAAGGAGACGTATTTCTTCATCAGACTCATCAAGCAGCGTGTGAAACTGCCCTGTTTGCTTATTAAAAAAGAGCTTAATGATTAAGGCTATTGTAAAATAATTCAGTCCGCGCCGAAGGCGATTTTATGATTAAGCCAACACGCCAGTTTAGATTTACCCTCACATTCAAGGAATCCTTAAATTCTAGGTTTTGCGAAAGTTGAGATGTCTCTAATTACTGAACTACAAAACCCTTAACATTGAAACTTGTGTGAAACAGTTCTTAGAGTACTTCCTTTATGACACCGATATGACCGAAAATTTTTGGAATCGGCCCACGCATTGCGAAGTTACAACTAAAAAAACCATTTTGTCTTTCATTCCCTATCATAAGTATCCTAGAACCTTCCTCAGATCATAAGCTCAGATTGTACTAAGTTTCATTCAAATCGCTTCAGTAGTTTCGGCGTGATACTTATTCGGGATACAGACAGACAGACAGACATGAAAATTTTTAATTACATTTTTGGCTTCAGTATCGATTAGAGAATGCCCTACAATTAAATTTTTTTAAAATATCTTCCATGTACAGACTCTCGACCCTCTACAGTTTTATTATAAGTAAGTATGTACATAGATTGCACACCAATGTCAAAATTAAAGATGTCACGTACAATATGGACCCTGTCAGGCACGGCAACATAAGAGAGAGGAGGAACCAATTATCACCTTCCTCTCATGATCGCTTTATTAGCAAGTAAGGCAAGTATGTCTGTTCATGGTAACAATTGCGATAATAACAATAATTTTAGAGTAGAGTAACAAATAATTTGTTACTCTTTAACACTCTAATGGCTTAAGGAATCTGGCTAAAATTTGGTAGCCTATGTATTATTCTAAACTATAATATCTACCTATCCCTGAGGTAGATATTATAGTCTAGAATAATACATAGGCTACTTTTATCCCGGGAATAAGTTTCCATGGAAAGTGGAACGGGAACAAAATTTAGGGTGGAGCCTCGGCTGTTAGTCAGTTTTACAATAAACAGTTGCATGCATAGCAACATAAGACGCTGATATTGATAACAAGAGACATAATTATTTCTTTGCTTGATCAAATGTTGTTGATAAAATTATTTCTTTATTCTTCACTTAATTATGTTGAAACAAAGATTTACAATTGGATGTGGCTAATAAAATTTCAGTAAATTGAAGGATAAACTAAACTGTGAAATGTGGTTATCAGACAGCCAATGGGACAAACAAATTCTAGAGTGGAGACCGCAACCTAGCAAATATAGGGTAGGATGTTTACCTGTCAAATGGACCCCAAACTAGAAAAGATCGCAGGCAGGGTCTGGATGCGGAAGAAGTAAGACCATGTGCTGTGGTATAAATTGATAGAGGTATATGTCTGGCAGTGCACTGCCATAAGCTGATCGAATTGATTCAAATTAAAAAGAACACAATTTATAAAAAGAAATCACCAAATGAGTTACAAAGTGCAGACCCAAAATGGCTGGACCTATTAAAATAGAACTTTGTGTGTTCCCAAATAAAGTTGAAGCCTGTGGGAGGCTGCTGTTGCTATAGGAACAAACTGTAAGGGTCAGCTCAATCAAATTCTATGCTATGAGACTGATTCAGAGGGATTCCAGTATCAATTTTGACTCTGCAACAGCTCCGGCGCTGCAGGTAGAGCAGCCTCTGCGCCCTTGTGTAACAAAGCACAGGCATCAATCCTCGCCTCCGCAGCTTCGGCTTGTTGCCGTTAAGTGCTTCAACATTCTCAACAGTTATTGGCCTATTAGCAATTGGACGGCAATATGGCAATCTACTGTTAGATGTAGCTCTCTCCCATACTGCACCACAATACATGGTCAAATGATCCTACTAATATTAAAAATGTAAAGTTTCTAAAGATTTTTGGATGTTTGTTAGTCAATCACACTAAAATTTGGCACAGGAATAGGTTTTATTCAATCCAATCAATTCACAGACATGACAAATATGTAAAACATCAATAATGAAAAAAAATTAGGGGAAAAGGATACAAACACTATCAATTCTATGATTATAGAGACACTATCAGTGCCTATCTGCTAAATAATAACTGTTATTTGCCAACCAAATACAAGCATCTGGCGGAATTGAAATGATTAAGATATTCTGTAAAGTATTATACACCTATAGCAATCGACACTCAGGCTTGAAGAAGTTGAAGAGTGGTATATTTTTTAGGTAGTTATTTACTTGGATAGCTTGTCAGTCTGACTCAGATAAATTACTACACTATCCTGAACGAGATATTTAGTTCATAAATAAGGAATGCCAGCTGGCCCTGATATTCTTTATTACACAATAGCCGAGTTTATTTTTTTTTATTTTATCTGTAAATATATCTGTAGTTCTGCAACAGAATATATCACATAAATTAATCAATCTATCAACTAAAATCGTTAGTTATATGACTATCTGAACATTTTCTATTAAATATTTCATAAAAACCAACTGCCGTCGAATCCTCGGAGATCGCCGCCATCTTGCCGCACCGATTATAATCGTTTTAACAGTTACTACCAGCATATCACAGGTTAAATGAAAACAAGAATATTGTTGTACAAAATTTAACTTACCAATATGAAAAAGAACTTGCTCTAACCAATTATTAGCAGGTATTTGTCGATTATCATACAATCGCACTTGCATATCCATCGTGTTCTTTAATTAATACGTGTAAATTATTGAGAAATGAATCGACGCATTCACCGTATCAACTTTTGGCAAACAAACAAAAATTCATTCAATCAAGCGTCAGACAACTCAAGACAGAGACAAACAGCTGTTGGTTGGTGGTTGGATTTGTTTTTGTTTTGGTGGTGCCCTGGAAATACCCGAAAGTTTGACACAATGCAAACATTTTTGACATAATGCTGCAGCCACACATTGCTATGTTGGAACAACTTTCGGTCAAAGGTGGATTAAAATTTCGAATGAACAATATTGAAACAAACTACAGCATTCTATTTTCTTAAACTTTTATTCACAAACAAGAAGTTCAGGAATCTAAAGTCGTATTTTTAAATTACGTCCGTAAGCACTTTATGGACCGTTTTTTTAATTATTCTAGGACAGGTAAACAGTTTTTAGATTTTCTCCTAGGCACTAGTGGTAAGTAGAAGAAGATATTAATTACTTTCAAAATTTCATAGTTCTACAATAGCGGGAAGTACCCTATTAATTTTGATTCCCATAAGAGTGTAGAGATACACATTTTGTAGACTTAAACAGCCGTAATTAACTTTTTTCTGCGTAAACTAAGAAGTTTGAATTTTTAACGCTTCTTCTTATAGACGTACTACCTATAGTATGGTGTTAATTTTAATTAGATACCTTCACACGTTAACATGATAGAATAAAAGGTCTAAACAGACAGACCAACGAAACTCTCCTTTTGAGGTACGGAATCTTAAAAAACGTAGTTTACACTCAAATCTATAACTTTTCAACACGAGTTGGATTGGTACACGCAGGGTTCCTTACCAAAACAACGGCTAAAAAAAAGTTAGATAGTGAGCTCTTTTCTTCTGTTTTAATTTTTTTAACGTTGCCACACATAAATTCATTGTCTTTAAAGCCTTAACCGTATAACTATCACGGTTTATGAGATACAGCCTTGTGACATACAGCGGAGTCTTAGTAATAAATAGTGTCCCATTTTTATTCTTTGAGTACGGAACCTCTCATAATTCGTCGTTCATTCAATTGGCACACGTCCATATAGAGAACGTTTTATATACTTAGTTGATCCGATATTGTAAAGGGGATAGACAGAATTAGGCCATCGAATTGTAAATGCTGCGCAATCAAGTGACGAGTGCTATCACTGCTGCATGGACATGAACTGCACACAAGTAAACAATGTGCTTGTAACAGGGTAAAGTACATCAGATAATACCTATTTTACCTAGAAAGAATTAGTTATATGTACTTAAGTAATTTGTATTGCAATCATGAATCTGCTCTGCTTGATGTGAACTCGAAACGAACGTTTATTAAGTGTCGTTACTGTCAAGTTAAAAATTGTTAACTCAATAGTAATCACGTCTCTCTCCATAACGACTTTGGTTTGCTATTATTTCCATTTCATTAGTTAAGTTTTATCTAACCTTGTATCAGAATCAGATAATACCTATTTTACCTAGAAAATATTTGTTATACTTAAGTAATTTGTATTGCAATCATGAATCTGCTCTGCTTGATGAGAACTCGAAACGAACGTTTATTAAGTGTCGTTACTGTCAAGTTAAAAATTGTAAACTCAATAGGAATCACGTCTCTCTCCATAACGACTTTGGTTTGCTATTATTTCCATTTCATTAGTTAAGTTTTATCTAACCTTGTATCAGAATCGTTGGCAAACCCCGGTGAGTGTTCTGAAGAACTCTTCAACTTAATTCTACACTCTCCTTCTCGGTCCCTTAAAATGAACGCCTGGGTAAAGGTTCCACTCTGATACAGTAAAGAGAGTTTTTCTCTTTTCCGGAACCGAGCTATTCAAAAGATCGTTTTACAGTTCAACGATAGAACCTGCCATACAAGTTATTTCTCCTCACAATACTTTAGGGTTTATTGGACCGCCAACTTAGCCTAATGTCAAGCAGTCAGAGTCTACAAATCTATTATAGCTTTTATAATCTGAGAGTAGCCCCAACTACTAGATGTGACCAATTCACCATGGCATGAGGCGTCATTGTGGCGAGCAAACAAACATATGAAAACCGGTCAAGTACGAGTAGGACCCGCGCACGTAGGGTTTCTTATCAAAAAACGGCAATAAAATCACGTTTGCTACAAGGGAGCCCCCCCTTAAATATATCTATATTTTTTTCTAATTTTAGTATGTATTTGCTATTAAAGCAGCTTTAGCAATACATCATCTTCGCAAATTTCACAGCTACCTGAGATTTGAGATACAGCCTCGTGACAAACAAACGGACGGCAAAGTCTCATGAATAGTGTCCCGTTTTTACTTTTGGGGTACGTTCCTAAAAAAGTAAAGGAAAGGACTCTAACTATCGAACTTACCAAGTACTTCCGACTGTAGGCAGTTGTAGAGTAGGTGCCGTTGGAGTTATCGGGTAGGAATCAGCATAGTGACTACTTTATGAGCGATTCCACACATAAAAAAATCAAACTAAGTCCTCGCAATTTATGTTACAACTTACAAGTACAAAATTAAAATTAAAACATTGAGTTTTAAATTATGGTGATTTCTTTATTCTCCAAAATTCATAGCTTTACAATAAATACACAATAATATTAGGTACATAATTGTCTTTATTAAATGTCATGAAGTTTAATTTATTTTATTAAACAAAACATACAATAATATTGAGCTTATAATCAGATGAAATTTGCCTTATGATTAATTATTTAAAAGTATTTTCCTAAAGCTAAGGTCACGATCAACATGACTATTCGTTATAATTTATCCTAACAATTTATCATTAGTCATAATCATAATTATTGTTACAAACACTCTGTCAAAATATATAATAATAACTTAATTGTAAAAATCTTTAAATTTCCAACTAAGACACAAGTAGCATTAGCTAACATTATTTGATACTTGTGTTTTAAGCAGAAATAAAAATAAATCTTTTAACCACTAGGTATTCTATTTCTTTACATAATATCAAAATGTCTATAATTTGTACTCTGTGATCTACACACGAATATTACACAATAATTTTAAAAATATCACGGCGTCAGAAGACTAGAAAGTATTTTTTTACCAAGAATAGTGGACGCAGACTCTAAGATGAGCAGACCAAGTTGTGCATTAACACCATTTTGAGTTAAAAACAGCGCGGCCTTCTTGTAATCATCCAACCCCATTCCAGCCAGGAAATCGTAAACTATCTCAAATACTTCGGATAGTTTCTCCCTGATGTCGTCCCAGACACTCCTCATGGATACAACTGAAAAAATAATACAGAAACTCGTTAAAATTAAAGGAGTATGAAAAGGAAATAATACGGTCAAGTGCGAGTCAACTATTAAACCAACAACAAAGGGTACTAAACAACAACAAAAAAATACGTGATTATGTTGTATGGGAGACCCCTCAATTTATTTTTCTATTTTTAGTGTTTGTTATTATAGCGGCAACAGACATAGGTACTTAATCGGTGAAAATTTCAACCGTCCAGCTATCACAGTTTAATAAGCAATGAAGTCTCAATAATGGGGTCCCGCTTTTCCCCTTTGGTTAAGGAACCGTTAAAATATAAAAACCTAATGCATTGCGGTAGGACCGTAGGTACGGTAATAGCAGCAGAAAGGGAAAGGAAAGAAGAAATAAACCGAATACGTTGAATATAGTTAGAATGTATATTAATCTACCCCACATTTAAACTATTGGCTAAATTGCCTGCATTTTATCAAGCAATTTGAAAATAACAAAATGAAAAGAACATACAACTTAAATAGAAAATTCCGGAGCCCTAGTCACTCTAACGCACATAATGCACCGGGAGTTGGAAGAGAATAAAGTCTGGCGAAGTTCATGCAGTTACATTGTCAACCGATAGTTATTACGCAGTGCTTGGGTGTAACCTGGACTTAACTCTAAGATGTAATTAGATCATAAAATAAGTCATACTCACTGACACATCCTACTCCTAATGCTCCTCCAACAGCGCCACCAACAGCTGCCCCAACTTTTCCTCCGTAGTGACGTCCAATTAACCCTCCCGCGATAGTTAGACCCGTAGTAACTAGTAAAGCTCCTTTAACTTTGTTGTCCGCCATAACAACACGAAAATCAAAACGATCACTGATTGCCAGAATTACATCTTCAATACATTTTGGATTGAAAGGCAACGTGCCGTTATTGGATCTGAGAGAACAGAGTTCGAACCCTCCGTCTCCTCCGTCACTATCTGAGTCGAAACTCATTTTTATATCGTTAAAGACACAACTGATCGCTACCGAGCACAGAAAATTATAACGATATTAACGATCATTTGTTTGTAGCTAAAAATACCAACGCGCACCGTGACAAAAATGTTACGGCATACGTAGGTACCTGTGGAATTTTTGGAACATAGACAACTACGTCTCCTTCCAGTCCTCGTACGCAGTCTCCCTAATGGGCTCCCGGCACGATCATGCCTTGCAATTATTGTCAATCACGTTAAATATGAATGGAAGTTGCTTCAGTGTGCGTGATTTCTTTGCATGTGTGCGACGTATATTTACACATGATATATAACGTGCTTGACAATTGCCGATTGATCGTGTCGGGACTCCTTAAGAAAACTAACTGAACAGGGACGGCTGCAACCCATCATCACATTATTCCTTCCAGTTCCCGCCAAAAGATCTGACATTTGTTTTGTTTTTGTTGGCAGTTGCAGATTTTCAAGCCTAGCGGAACAGGCTAAAGTCTGACACCATACTGCCTGATAATGCTCTCATTTACACTATACAGAATGGAATTTAAAGACGGTAGTCGGAGGTAAAGTACCCTTAATATTGATAATGGCAAGTTTTGCTGAAAGGAAACATTCCTTTATTTTTAAAAGTAAGTAAAACTGCATTTAAAGATTTTTGAAAAATCACCTGCCTGAGCCGGGAATCGAACCAAGGAGATGTAGAAAAAAAATCACCCTGTATTTTATGATACCAACCGAAAGAGTCTTTAATAGGGAACAATTTCTTATAAACAACATAGTATCTTAAATTAAAGGAAGACCTAGTAAAATATGTTTTTATTGTAAAGCTTACTCACTATCTGAAGAAGAAAAAAACAGTCTCATCTAGATTCTTCTCTTTTTTATGAAGTTGGATAAAAAGATGTTCTAGTTTCTGTGAATGGAAATATTCGTTCTGGTCACTTAACCAACCAACTTAAAAAAAAAATAGGCGTTTCTTAATTAGACTGTTTTTTTTTCTTCAGATAGTGAGTAAGCTTTACAATAAAAACATATTTTACTTGGTCTTCCTTTAATTTAAGATACAATGTTGCTTAAAAGAAATTGATCCATATTAAAGACTGTTGCGGTTGGTATTATAAAATACAGAATGTTTTTTTTCCACATCTCCTAGGTTCGATTCCCGGCTCAAGCAGGTGATTTTTCAAAAATCTTTAGATGCAGTTATACTTTCTTCTGAAAATAAAGGAATGTTTCCTTTCAGCAAAACTTGCCATTATCAATATTAATGATACTTTCCCTCCAACTACCGTCTTTAAATTCCAGCCTGTATATGATAGCAATCAGGCAATATGGTGTCAGACTATATCCTGTTCCGTTCCGCTAGGCTTGAAAATATGCAACTGCCAACAAAAACAAAACAAATGTCAGATCTTTTGGCGGGAACTGAAAGGAATCATGTAAAATTAGTAAATTTTCGAGTGTTTTGTGTGTATCAGTGGTAGTGTCCGACCGAAACTGGTTTTCCGGCCGAAACCGAAACCGAAACCGAACTTTCGGCCCCAGGGTCAGTTTCGGCCGAAACCGAAACCGAAACCGAAACTCACGTGTTCATACTGAAAAAAAAAAAAAAAAAACCAGCTAAGTGCGAGTCGGATTCCGCACCCTTACAAAAATTACGATTCTTGTGTGGATGATTTTTTCTGATTTTAGTGGTATTTTTTATTATCGGCATCAGAACAGGGTGAGGTGGTGTCTCTCGACATCGCCAACGCCTTCAGCACCTTGCCCTGGAGCTGCGTTTGGGACGCGCTTATTTACCGTGGAATGCCTCCATACCTCCGTCGAATTGTCGGGGCCTATCTTTCCGAGAGGGCCATAACTTACCCGAGCTGGCTAGGGCTGGGTCCGCGAGATGTGTCGTTCGGTGTTCCATAGTGATCGGTCTTGGGACCGCTTCTGTGGAACATCGGTTACGATTAGGTGCTGCGTGGTACGCTGCTCAGAGGTGTCGGTGTAACGTGTTACGACGAGACCCTCATTACAGCGCGCGGAGCAACGCCCCGAGACGCAGCCCTGAGGCCACCTGCGAGATCCAGCTTACATATAGGGGGCGTCAGCATCGTCATCGAGCTCTCAATGACGTATCTGGAGCTCCTACTCGATAGCCGGTGGAACTTCGGATACCACTTCCGAAGTTTAGTCCCATAGCTGAGGGAGGGGGCATCAGCCGCGCACTCTCGCGGTTGTTGCCTAATATCAGGAGACCCAACGCTCCCTTCAGGAGACTGTATCTTGGGATCGTGCTGAGCCAGGCCCTATACGGGGCCCCCGTATGGGCGGAGATCCTGATGGCCAACAATGCGGCTAGATTGCTTAGCCCGCATATGGCGACGGCTGTCAGGGTGATCTCAGTTGAGGCGGCATGTCTTCTAGCCGGGACCCTCTATGGGACCTAGCAGCAAGGGCCCTTGCATCATTGTTTATAATGGCGCAAAGAGGCGCTGGAGCGGGGCCATGGGCCTCTTCCTGTGAGCAGGTCATGCTCGTAAAAGAGACGGCGGGGAAGAAGCGGGAGAGAACTCTGCCACCCGAGTTCCACAGTCTGCGGTGGCGCCCCATACTATCAGCCTCCATGACCGGAGGCCTGAGGACGGTGACGTGGCTGCTTACCGTCTTTACAGAAGCAGGCCTTAGACGATAGCATGACGTAAGAGATTCATCCACGCCCCGCTCAAGAAGCGGGATAATAACTGAACAACCCCCCAAAGATGTGACCGCAGTATGCATCATTCCGAGGTCATACTCGGGGTCCCAACCGTAGGCTGTTAGGTAGGATACGCGTGGTTTTTAGTCTGTAGGACTACTGTACAGTGAAAATTTTAGGCGGTTGTATCGCTGGAACCGTGCCAGATAGAGTCTGGCACGGTTCCAGCGATACAACCTCGTGACTAATAGACAGACGGACGGCTAGGCCTCATGTCTTGTTAATAGGGTCCCGCAGCCGGTTTGAGCCCTCCGTGCGAGAGTTTCAAATACTTGAACGGTTATTTTTTCAATAGGTCCAACAAGTTCCAGCAAGTGCCATCAATCAACGGTATAAATCTTTTCAAGTGTTCATTTGACTGGTTATTTTTTTAATAGGTGCAACAAATTCCACCAAGTGCCATCAATCAACGGTATAAATCTTCTCAAGTGTTGAGAAGATCGTTTCAAAAATATCTCGACCTAAAGATGACTTTCTTCTACGTGTGGAATTACTCATAGATGCTATTGCGAACTTCTACCGACTAAAACCACACGGTGAACTGCTACTAGCTCTTGGCTGGTTTTGGTTACATTCTAGAAGTGTATAACTAAAACTGGACAACAGTGAGCAAGAAAAGCGGCAAAAATCACGTTTGTTGTATGGGAGGCCCCCTTTAATATTATTAAATTTGTCTATTTCTATTGATTGTTACTATAGCGGCAACAGAGATACATCATCCGTAAAAAAAACTGTCTAACTATCACGGTGAATGAGTTAGAGCCTGCTGACAGACAGACAGACGACCAACGAAGTTAACGGAACCGACAACAAAGGGGTAGGGTTATGTAATGTCCTTAGATCACCTTTTTAGGATTCCGTAATAATTGTATTATTATAACTATTGATTGGAAGTCCTTTGTAAATCTGTAAATCTTCGGTTAGTAACATATTAACTGGTAGGGCTGACTCCAACCACGTCACAAGCAGTGTCAGGCACTCAAAATACATGAACACGTGAGTTTCGGCCCGGCCGAAAGTTTCGGCCCATTTTGGCCGAAACCGAAACTGCGGCCGAAACTCGATTTTTTGGCCGAAACTGGCCGAAACCGAAACCGAAACCGAAACTTCGGTCGGTCACTAATCAGTGGTGGATTCCTAACCATAAAAGTTCGAAAACGTGCAATAGCGTTGGGAAGTGATAAAAATAAAACGTAGTGAATCGCAACTTTGCAGAGTCTGTCAAAACATCCAAAGAAACTTTCAGAAAAATAAATTTATCCACCGCTTTTCTGAAGGAAGACTGACTTTGATTGACTTATATAGGGCTGTACTTGACTTTGACTATTTGACTGGACTTAATAATGAGGACGAGGACTGTGACTTATTTATACAAAATGAAGATAATTAAATATAAGAATAGGCTGTATGGCTCAAATTGCCTTAGCCTATCCGAAAATGGATAAATAAACTACTACAAACAAATACAAAAATACAAATGTCATTATTTTTTTTGGTGTGTGTTTGTGTTGTTTGTTTTGTTCATGAAGCTATGGTTTTGTTGCATAAATAAATGCATAAGCTGTAATTACAAGTGTGATACAAGTGCATACAAGCGAAAAATTCTAAATCTATGGTTTGTTGTGATTTTGTGAATATTCTATGGATAAAGTGAAATTGTATCTATTTTTCCTAATAGAGATTGGCGTAATCGTTGATAAACAAAGGGCCATTCATTAAAGAAAAGAAGAAGAAAGTGTAATTTATTTTTTGTGTGCGTTATTGACCCAAGTTGATCACGTTGTTTACAATGTCGAAACTGCGAGTCCACGCTCATAACAAGCCGGCCCCAGCTATCAGGTTAAGCCAGCGCATAGCTGAAGAAGCACAGTTACTCGCTGAAGAAAAATGGATAATAGAAGCCTTGAAGAAAATCAAAGCTCAAAAAAATAGTTTGCAGGTACTTTTCATTATATTTTCTTACTTTTAATATTTTTTTTAGCTTGTTTATCAGATTTCCATTTACTTGGTCCTCGATGTTCATCATTAACCACTAAAAGATACACTATCTTTAAGTGGTAAATGCATGGAAATCCGTTCCGTGCCTGACAGGCTGTGAGTTTATCATGAACAGACAGACAGACACACTAGAGGACTTCTTTTTTATAAGTATTTAAAACAGATCTTGAACATGTATCCAGGTGGTGAATTAGGCTGATCTGCAGGCCTCTATAGGCAATATTGTATGTTTGATAACATAATTCATATAATTTGAAATACCAGACATACACATCATTTTACGTTTCATTACGTGAAACATACAATGATGCCTTTTTAGGCCCTCAGCATTTAATTTTATTACAATTGATTTCTTAGATAAGCTACAAATAAGTTTCTTTTTTCAGATTGAACGCTTACACATGGAGAGTATGCGTACTAAAATACTTGCCACTGTAGAGCAATCACATCAAGCATCTTCTGCGGTGATACAAGTTATTACTGAGGAGGACATCCCAGAAGCCGTATCCAGTCGACAGCCTCCAACTGTGAGCATAAGTGATATCCAACTTGACAACATAAACATCAGTAGTCCGAATAATGAAGAGTTATGCAATACGGAGGAGCTTAACTTGTCTGTGACTAACTCTGTATTCAGTAAGTATATTGTTTTATACATTTTTCGTAAATGACAGTAGGTACACCATAATCGCTACAAATTTTTTGTAAGCCTTCTCTATCTGAAGAAAGCCATGTATCTAAAATTGAGCACATGTTTGGTTTTTCAGATAAGCATTTTCCTTTAGTATTAATGACTGGTCCTCAATCCTGTACCCTATACAGAATTAATGACTAACTAAATTAGTGCAAGTCATAGATTACTGGCAACATGTTTCCTTGTCCGCAAGGCAGAGTGAGGACAGACACACCATTAAACCACCATCTAAGGCTACTTTCAACAGTCTAGTAGGTCATGATAGTGACCTTGAATTAGGTGACACCATGACTTTCCATCAAACAGGTGGCATCATTTTAGCGATTAATGATAAAAGAAAAGAGTCAATTCATATCTCCAATATGACAATTATTATTGAAACTCTTTCAGATACAGAGCAATACGGCCCCACCTGTGATGAGGAGGAGGAAGAAGAGGATATGGAGAATTGTCTATTGGATATGGACCTACTTATGAGTGGCAAATGAGACACCCAGCTTATAAGCAAATAGTCAGTTTTGAATTTCTTCTAACTGTGAATTCCTCTGGTGGAAAATTCTCCAACAGATTACTCTGAACTAGTGTCAGGTGAAAAAGTCTGATTGATGTACAAAGAGAAATAAATACACTCATTTGCAAAAAAAACGGGCACCTAAGCAATGAACCATTTCAAATGTTAATATTGCTTTGTTTGATAATTATAGGTAGTTTTGTCCTCACAATTTGGTAAATTAATAAGAACATAATCGTTTTCATCAGTATTTCATAAAATTTTGTTACAATTTATGGAAAATAATGCTAAACCTCGCTAGTAGTGTATGTTCGCTAGTAGTGCATATGCTCATGAAGTAAAAATAAAAAAGTTATTTTGTTTGTTTTTCTTTAATAAAGTAAAAGCAAATAAATGTTTAGTATCGAGTGTGACCCCCTCTAGCTAAAATCACAGCTTGAATTCGTCTGGGCATGCTAATGAGTATATCCCGGATACTTGCTTGCGGAATACGTTCCCACTCCGCAGTAATCACATTCTTCAGCTCTCTGATGATCTGCGAAGCCGGGTGTACTGATCTCACACGCCGTTTTAGAACGTCCCAGATATGTTCTATGGGATTGAGGTCGGGACTTCGAACTGGCCAATCCAAACGACGAATGCCGACCTCTTGCACATACGCATTAACATCGCGGGATCGGTGGGCGCGAGCATCGTCATCCATAAAAATCGAGTCTTGATCTAGAGCGGCCAATGCGGGTTGTGCATGAGGAATTAGAACTTCCGTTACGTATCGATGCCCAGTCAGTGAGCCGTTTTCAATGAAGACTAACTCTGTACGTTCCATTGAATTTATTCCTGCCAAAACATAACAGAGCCCCCACCATAAGGTGTGATTTCTTCGAAACATGCATCTGCAAAGCGCTCTCCTTGTCTTCTTAGCACTCGCCGACGCCGATCTTCACCGAACAGAGATATCCTGGCTTCATCAGAGAACAAAACCCTATTCCAATCTTCTTGAGTCCATGATTCACAATTTCTAGCGAACCTAAGCCTGTGAACTCTGTGCTCACGGAGTAATTTGGGGCCGCGGGCCGGGCGGTGACTGCATATATTGGCAGCGAGAAGCCTCCTCCTGACCGTCCATAGACTAATATGCACATTTCTTACTTCTTGGAGGTTGTTCTTAAGATCCACATACGAAGATTTGCGATTTCTCAATGCGCGACTCACAAGTGGTTGGGTACATGGTTTTCTTCCAGAACCAGGCCTTCTCTCGACGGAACCAGTCTCCTGATATCGCTGCCAGGTCCTTTGGACCGTCGAGCGACTGGCTGCAACCCTCTTCAAGCAGCGCGATAATTTTTGTAGCTTGTACCACTTTATCTACCATTTTTGATACAGCCAAACAGCAATAAATAAAGCTTTGACAGTCAAGGATATGAAATTAATCGATAAAAATTGAATAAAAGTTGTGAAAGTCGATGTTAACTTCTGGAACTTCGCGCCAAAAATATAGGATAAAAAGAGGGGTTTTCTGTAAAAATGAGCATCAAATGAAAATTTGAATTTAGAACGTACTTTTTTAAATACCACGGCATTTTTAAAATCGGCCAGTAACGTGTACAAACCATTGAAACCTTTTTGGTATTGTATCTTTTTAAAGATGAATGAAAATCAAAACCGCCCGTTTTTTTTGCAAATGAGTGTATAATATATTATGTTAATATTATTTGTTGTAATTTTTTATACTACACATTATTTTATTAAATATATTATTTAACTGACTCGATGGATTTCATAGTGCCTCAAAATCAAATTCAATGTATGGTAGGTACTAACAGTAGTTTTCACTATAAAATCCTCACTATAGATCTCTGTGTGTGTGCGCGACTGCGGATCGCGAGGTTGTGGGTGCGATTCCCACCGGAGACAGACATGTGTGTGATTCATACATACATGTTTGTCTTCAGAGTCTGGGTGTTTCTATGTATGATAAGTTAACTGCTCTTAGCAGTAATATAGCAGAAATTTTGGAGAAGTTTAAAATTCATAACCGTCACTGAGGAATTCAAATCCTCTTAACATATTTGAAGATTGTTTACACCTTTTCAGATATTTGAAACATACCTACCGCTAAGCGTCAGCATCATACAGCCGGCTGTTCCGCCTATCCCATCTGGCTATCGGGAGGGAAATGTCGAATACTTTTTCCACCCGGGTGGGCAGAGTGGAATATTTCAATTCCGTATTAGTCCATCTATTTCATGGGAGATTATCCCATTTCGCTAGCGGCTGGACCCTGGGTGGGAAGAGTGCAATTGCAATGTTGCTCTTATCCCGCCCATGAGCAGCGAAATTAATCTCCCAGGTGGGATATGTGGATAAATCTGAAATTGAAATATTCCACTTTTCCCCTTGGCCAGGTGGGATGGCCGAGTGGGATAGTGGAACAGGGAAAAGTAATTGGGGTAACATAAGGTGCCTGTATTACAGTTTATAGATGATTAACTTTTACCTGTGTGTTGTCTTGTTCTGTGATATAAATTTTATCCTGTATTATCTCAACTACAAGTTATGTTTTCCTACTAAAGTATCCCCCCTGTATATCCGTTTTAAAATGTCTGCGCCAGATTTTCATCGCTTTAGCTAAACTCAGATGAAATGTTTAAAATTTTGAAAATCACTGTGATACAGGCTTTGAAAAAAATAAAACGCAAAAATACAATAAATTAATAAAATAACCTATGTAATCAATATAACACTATTTTGTACAAGACATAATTTATACAATAATTATTGTTATACAATCTATAACCTTCTTTCCTCAACACTTCCAACATTTGTGGTTCTTCATCGCCTCTATTATATTAGCCTAACATGTAGTCAAATAGATTATATAATAATATATTAACAATATATTCTATAACAAATTTAAACAGGTGTGGAAATTTTTTGTAGTATATTATATTAGAGGGTATGTACCAATGACTAGCTGTCGTTTTAGCAGAAGCAGGCCCGAATGGACAGTCTTTATAAGAGTAGGAAGAATAGACCTTAAAACAACAAGTAAAGGTCTCTTTTCAATTTCTTTCCAAGAAATATCTGGCTCCCAGTCATGAAGGAGAATTTTTGGTCAATCCAAGTTCGATATGCGTATGACATCTCACCGTTAGCTCTGGTAGGGTGAAGCCCCTGGTTGACATACGAAAAATATCATAATAATGTAGTCTCCTATTTAGAAACGACAAACTTAAGACAATAGACGTTTCACCAGTAAAGATTCGTTTTTAAGTCCGTTCGTTCACCCAGGCGTGGCGGGCCAAAATTTGTGTCTGTATACCCAGCAGGACCCTTCGTCTGATTCGATTGAGAACCACAGTTTTACTTTCGTGATATTTGCTACCTTCCGAATAGTGTAAGTAAAATTTTAGTACCTTAATTCTTAGTACCTTAGTACTTAGTACCTTATTCAGAAAAAATGAGTTTATTTCCAGCAGGACCCTCTGTGGTTTGAAGGTCTTCAGACCTGTAGTGTATGTCTCTGCATAGCGGTGAATTAGTACCTTCAGATTATCTTCGTTTATTTTAAAAAAAGTAATTAGTTTATGAGAAATATACCTACAAAATGTTTAATAATGCCAGCAGGACCCTTTTTTGTTCTGGGTCTTTCAGTCCACACACTCATATTTTCTAGCAGTATTCAATTGGTACCTTTCAAAAAACTTATCACTTAATTCAAATAATTAGTAATAATATGTAAAAAAAATCAGAGAAAATATTCTAAAAAATATAAAATTTCCCGTGACTCTACTATTGGTAGTGCCAAACGGTAGTGCCGCGGGAAAGATACGAAATTTACTCCGATTTCCAACGGCAACTTTACTTACTATCTATTGTTTTAATGTGATACAACCTTAGACCATATATCATGGGACTAGCCTTTGCGAACCACCGCATACAAAAATATTCTGCTAGTTTTCATAGCGGGTGAAGGGGGAAACACAAAGACATATAAAATTTCATTATAATTAAAAATGTAATAATCGACAAACGCGTAATGGCTGTTGTGTGTTAATTTTTATTGTACAGTCAACTACAATGAAATTTACTAGTTTAATCATATAAAATGACGTACTGATGTACAGTGCTTTTTATAAAGCCAAAAGACCAAATGGTCATGTGCAATGGCAGAAAACAATGCTTAAGTAAGGCGCATCCTGTGGTTAGATGATCTAAGGATACAACCAATGTAATAAAAATCTGTTTGTGTGTTTATATTATGAACACAGTTTAATATCGTCGAAAAACAATAGTAGATTGTATAACAAGGGAGCAAAATAGTTTACGGCGAGGGCGCTACTTTGAATCACGAGCGAAGCGAAAGATTCTAGAATAGAATCCCGAGCAAAGCGAGGGATTCTAACGTAGAATCCTGAGCGCAGTGAGGGATTCAAAGTACACCGTCCGAGGGAAAAATAATTGGCTCTCGAGTAATATACTCTGCTTTTCATTCCCTTTCTATGAGAAAAACCACTTTGTACGACGTAGTTAGCTTCTAATAGTTAGGTCCATTCCATATCCATTCAGGAGTTAATTAATGCATTGTCACTTTCATAATTCGACGTAGAAGTCACTATACTTGCAGAATATTATAAAATACTCCACCAAGCGAAGTTCACGAACGCGGCGAATGATCCCTTACCGCCGATACCCTGATACCTCCACCTACATCAGGTACTTATCGGAAGCGTCTTAGTACCGTCGGCAAGGGTGCAGACCACGCTCATGTATCCATTTTTGTAAATTAAGTTCAGGACAAATCAAAACTCGATCGATTTATAGATATTTTTCGTAATATTTGAATCGTCAACTTCGCTTGGTGAAGTATTACTACAAGAACAGAGAGATAAATCGCGCTCTTTAGTTTTGTTTTAATAAGCATAGGTCACTGCGGTTCTGTGCAGCCAACACCTACCAGCCAGTAATTCAAACAATTTGCGTTCGGTTTCTATGAATGTTTAAGTTCCAAATTCAAATCTCATTGCCGCCCGCTAAAAAGCTCTTAACAGAAAAGAGGCAGGGATGTGACATTGTACCTACATGAAAAATCGATTTTTAATAAATCTGTTTTTTTCTAATCTTTTTTTCTAATCTGTTTTTTTTTAATATGAGGCTGACTGTACTATGTATTGTTTCAAGCGATTTATCTCTTTCTTTCTGATTCAACTAATTCAAAGTAATAAACGAGATAGACGTAGTTTCAATCACTCTACCTATTTCTGTAAAAATACACTGTTTGGCAAAATTTTGACTTACGCCCTAATAGAATTAGGCCGACGATATATTATATACGATGATTTTTGTTGATACTCATGTTTTTGTGTTACTCATTCGCTACATGAACTCTATCAACCCACACTGAACAACGTTTGATTGTTAATTGCTATAGGTACCTATTATAGATTGTGGTAAATTTCATTTATTTGTTTTTATAATTATTATTTTTTTTACGCTGATATTTACGTAGGTACCTAATAAAACATACGAGTTGAAACAGATTTTTATTTCATTGGTTGCATCATTCATCGTCAGTCATCGGATATCGGAGTAATGTTATTTTATTTTTTATGAGCTCTACACACGTTGGCGCTTGCCTTCACTCGGCCAGCTAGGCAAGCGACACCGAGCGATGGCCAGACAAGACAAATTGACTGTCCACACGTTGGCTCGCCATCGCTCGGCAACGCTCGGCCAGCGTGTATAGGCGTCTTAAGAATATTTTCTCTGATTTTTTTACATATTATTACTAATTATTTGAATTAAGTGATAAGTTTTTTGAAAGGTACCAATTGAATACTGCTAGAAAATATGAGTGTGTGGACTGAAAGACCCAGAACAAAAAAGGGTCCTGCTGGCATTATAAACATTTTGTAGGTATATTTCTCATAAACTAATTACTTTTTTTTAAATAAACGAAGATAATCTGAAGGTACTAATTCACCGCTATGCAGAGACATACACTACAGGTCTCAAGACCTTCAAACCACGGAGGGTCCTGCTGGAAATAAACTCATTTTTTCTGAATAACTGTTAAGGTACTAAAATTTTACTTACACTATTCGGAAGGTAGCAAATATTACGAAAATAAAACTGTGGTTCTCAATCGAATCAGACGAAGGGTCCTGCTGGGTATACAGACACCCAAAATTTGCGGCCTGGGGTGTCCATCTCAATGTAAAATAAAGATGTTTTTATCAGTTTGTTCCGGGCAAGTTTTTGGATGGATTTAAGAGGATAGCGCAAATTATCTAAGTACTATCCCACGGGTAATAAGTTTTAAGGTGGGCATATCGTATACCCCATTTATGTCATCTAAATCCATTCAGTCATCTTGCGGTTCCCATACTCTATAAAGTACGAAGTGGCGTCATTTAAATAAGCAACATTTGACGTCTGTCAGTTCATACATCTATTAGTGAAAGCAAAACGTAAAATTACTCGTATCTGTCATTATTACATTAAATATGTAATCGTTATAAAAGTTAGGCAATTGTGCAGTGCTATCGAAATGAAAAATAAAAATTATGCCAGCCGTTACAAGTTTGCGTTGTTTAATTTTGATGAATTGTCAAATGTTACCTATTATGACATTTTGATGAATTGTCAAATGTTACCTATTATGACTCAACTTTAGTAGTATTAATCGTGTATTTATTAGATTGATATTTTAAATCTAACATTAATAAGGCGCTGTTCATAGCGGCGTGGCTTCATTAGAAAGCTTCAATATGAGCGTGGCAACTTGTACAGCCAACTAGTATTCTACAGAATTCTTTACACAAGTGCATGCGAGCGTACGTTCATTTTGCAGACTTTCTCACAGATGTAGGTACACCCAGACACATAAATAACACCACTATTTAGATAGTACAGATGGAAATCTCATCAACACTTGTACTTTTTTTCACATCTACCCTCTGCTACGAACACTCGCGCACAAATCAGTATCGAAAACTACTATGAAAATCTTTGACTTTGTGCTAACGTACTAAATTCGCTGAGGCGAATTTAGTACGTAGGTTTTCATCTGTACTATCTCTTATTTGTGATAACACTGTATGATAGATGTCATAGATTTTCACATGTAAATGGGTTTTTTGAGCTTGCATCCAGTGACGCTTATAGGAGTTTTTTATGTAAGAGCAGGCGTATACCCAAGATAAAATGAGTGAATAAGAAGCTACGCCGTGTGGCCAGTGAGTTAAGTCCTTTCAGAATATCCTCTCTCGAATAAAACAAACTAATTATAATTATCGCATTAGGTAACAAAAATTATAATTATATAAGAATTTTTATACAAAATCACTATGTTTCTATAAAGTATAAGAAAGGGATAGCAATAATTTCGATGCTAAATCTATTGTTCGATGTTCTGTTTATAATTGCTAAACGCTTACACCCAAATGCTCAAAAAGACACCATAATCAGATTCCCGCAATTCGTATCAACGTAATTCAGCTTAAACTAGTAGGTTTGCTAAAGGATAGCGTTTGGAGGACACTGGAACGCGTCTAAGGCAATGGAACGTTGAAGATTTTTGAAAGAAATGTGAGTTTGAGTATATTTTGAGCATTTAAGTGTAAGCAAAGCACAGGATCTGTCAAGTGGGTTAACATTTTATATAGTACAGTAAACCACAATGAAATGTACTAGTTTAATAATACATAACAAAAAAAACCGACTTCAAACAAACACTAAAAAATGAAAAATAAAATTAACTTAGCACAAAGTAATAGGTAAGTATATTTAGATTTGTTTGAAGTCGGTATTTTTTTGTTAAAATTTTTTTTTTCTATTTTTAGTGACGGGTAGACTAAAAACATATTTGTCTAGGGGTATTGTTCTCCCCAATACAAATTAATCAAGCCCAAACACAAAGTAACAGCTGTAAATTGTTAAGCAATTCCCTAGATTCGAGGAATTTCTTAGATTTCTCCAGGATACCAGCATCCGATTCTGACTTCCTGTATATGGGACCAGATGGGAAGCACCAGCTTCAAATAAAAAAAGAATCATCAAAATCGGTTAACTCGTTCAAGCGATTTGCCGTTAACAAACATAAAAAAAATACAGACGAATTAAGAACCTCCTCCTTTTTTGGAAGTCGGTTAAAAATGATGTATTCCTGTGATTGCCATAATAAACTAACTAAAGATAAATAAATAGCATGCATAGCAATCAATACACATGTTATTGTCGTACGGTGGATTCCATGTTTGTCACAATCTTTGGTTAGTTCATTATGACACTTGCAGGGATACATCATTTTGTAAGATTAAACTTGTACATTTCATTGTAGTTGACTGTACTATGTTAAATTAATTTAATAGACAGGGTACTTGATAGGGAATATGCATGTTTGTAAATTTGGTTTTAAAAAAGGGTGCATCTATATTTATAAAAATCAATTCCACTTTTCGTTGTAATCTTATAACTCAAGAACGGGCTGACCTATCCAAACCAAATGTTTAGGCTTTGTTCGGACTATTTAGTAGTAATTTATGTGAAGTTTGCACAAAATCGGTCCAGTGGTTCTACATTTATCACGCAAACGAAGTTGCGCGGGTCAGCTAGTATATGATATATGCTTGTGTTATAAACATATTAGACTACCTATATAGCTATTTGTATTGTAAAACTTGTGTTACAAAGGGACAGACACATTCCCTATTTTTACAAAATTATTCAAGAGCACACTACATTGTATTAAATGCAAACGTTTTGGACAATTCAAGTAACTGGATTCTGGAGCATATAATACTGAGACCTACAAAATGTACGGACGCGATGTCCCCCTCTCATGGATGATACAGGGAAATAGCAATTTCTAAATTTATGTGTCTACGCGTCAATAAATAAATAGATGGGTTTGACGCATACCGTCCCATTCGCATTTCGTCACGAATTAAACAATGGTCCTATTCGCATTCGGTCCCAATCGCATTCGGTCCCATTCGCTTTCGGACCCATTCGCATATTGTCCCATTCGCAAAATGGTCACACTCAGATTTACCATTTCTATTCAGTCAATGACAATGACGATGATGGATAGATATGTGAGTCTGATGGGTTTTTTAACGGGGTCTTTGTATTTGACACAGTTTATGTATTGTGAAAGTTGCAACTTCAAGTTATAATCAGTTGACAATACGTCCGTACATTTATAGGCCCACCTCTATTTTAAACGGCGCGTCCGCAAAATGCTCAAAAAGACACTTAGGATTTTGGAAATATTCAAGAACTTACTTCATTAAATGACACTAATATGGAACCTTAAATTCTTAATAGATGTGACTACATTAACACCGTGCGCTTTTTACACAATAATTATTTACTTGCGAAAAAACCTCAGAAAATTATCGAAATCTACCTTAGTCAATTTAATTATTTCTGCTATTTCGATGATTTTTAATAACTTTGAGAGGTGTTTTTTTCTAATGTAAATAATTATTTCGTAAAAAGCGCACGGTGTAGTTGTAGTTTCATCTATTAATTTAAGGTTCCATTTTAGTGTCATTTAATGAAGTGAGTTCTTGAATATTTCCAAAATCCAATATAGAATGCGACCTTCAATTTCAAGAAATCTGTGTTATAAAACAAGGATTTTTAGTCGAAAGGTTCATTGCACATTACAATAAATAAGTCACTGGGTGACAAGAACAGCCAGTCTAATTAGAGAACTTCGACATCACCAATTAGTTGTCGAGGTGAGATGGCAGTCGTTTCACGGAAAATATCGAAGTTCGCATTGCAGTTACACTGGAAATTCGACACCAACTTGGCTCAACCAAGTTGGTGTCCAAAGGTCTCGGAGGGTGATGAAGTCACTGGATGTTCTTTTCTACTACTAATAAGATGGCAGACAATCATACGGCCCACTAGGCGGACTGGTGGTCAGTGTAGATGATGAACGTTTGCAACATTATAGGTGCTACACTCGCGCTGAATGTAAAACTAGACAAAATCTTAAACAAATGTCGGTAGATGATCACAACATTGCCCCAAGACAGCAAATAGCTTGACAAAAACGTTTTGAAACGGAACTAACATTTTTGCATGATAGTTGCACGATGTAACCTTTGTATTTCTCACAATCAAATTGATGTCAAATGACGTCATCTGCTTGATAGAAAGGTATGGTGAAGTTTAAAGATTAATGGCATTACCTAGGACTCCAGGCTGCGCCGTAGGCAGTGGAAGTGTGGTATTAGTCGGTAGGAGTCCAGCATAACATTCGTGAGAATATTCACACGTAAATAAGGGCCAGTATTATAGCTAGCAAAGCTATAGCGAGAGATTACCCGAATATGTCTTTCCACTTTCTGCTTAAAGCACTCAATGTGGTAAAAGGGAAACACGTGTGATGATCAAGAACGGTTTCCAAGTTCCTATATTAGAACGAGAATAAAAAAATCCGATCACAGAACATGGCTCTCCGGTTCGAAGGACCATCAAACGAGTTTTACAATAGAAATATAATGTACACAGTTGACTCAGATTGGAAGAGAAGACAAACCAGTTTGTTCTTTAGTGTAACAGAAAAACAATACTACAAATTGTACAGTCAAGTCTTTTTAAATAAAAATCCATAGTACAGAACGTAGCTATCCGGTTCGAAGGACCAAGAAAATAACTTTTTTAATACAGTTGCTCAAAAAGTGGCGTTTTACAGGGACGTATAGCGTTCGGGATGTGAGCTATTACACACTCGTGCTTTTTCTTTACCTTTCCCGCATTAGTGCGCGTTTCCTTTCCCAACTGTCAAAATAATGTCTGTGATTCATTAAAATTTAAACATTAATTAATATAAATATCGGCCAAATTAAATTTATAAATATAAATAAGTTGGCTGCATGAAGTGCACTGCCATAGTCTCTGCTTAGGTAGGTATATATTCTTTTACGGTTGCCGCCATTTTGGACAATTCAGGTTTATTGTGTTTTTATTATTTTATTAAATTGCTTAATTTTTTCGCAACTGTATTAAAAATAGTTGTTCAATATAACGTGTGGGATTGTTATTTCAACTCGTTCAGACTGTCCACCCTCGCCTTTGGCTCGGGTCAACATCTGTCGAAACTCGTCGTAATAACAGACATCCCACACTTGTATCGAAAACTACTATATATCTAAAATATATGTACAAATATAACCCGCTTACAGACTCTGGTTTTTTTTTGCAGAGCTTACGTTTTAACCGTCGAACTTTAGTATAATTAAGCTACATTATGTACAGGGTCCAGAGCTGAGCTCGGGGCGTATAAGCCCCGCACGTTGATATTGCGCTTGGCGGCCATCTTGGTGACCACTTGGTGACGTATGTCCGTCGAGCAGTCAGTACTAAATAAAATACCGTACGCAGCTTCGCGAGGCCAGCGCGCGCTCGCGTTACGTCACGATGACGTCACTTAGCTGTCATTATGACAAGGTTCCAGCGCATTACCAACTTGCGGGGCTTATAAGTACGGGTCAGGTCGTGGCGCGGTGAGGCTGCGCACCCATCACGAGAGGGGCGCGCGGCCGGTGCCGCACGACGTGTAGAACAGAATGTACGCTGCGCTGGACTTCACTTCCGTGGATGGGATTTCCGTTACCACGTGGTCGTCGTATTTGTACCATCTGAAAAGGCTTCATTTTATTTAAATAGACCCTCGCGAGAAACAAATGGACGCAATGTATATTAATTTTATAATTAGGAGTCCCAACCTAAAGACTGAATTCTGAAACGTACAATCCAATCAGCTATATAAATTTAGCTCTAGAAATATAAATATTGGAGGACATGCTTTTATACAGGACCACCAATCCCAAACTAAGCTGATACAAGCTTATGCTATAGAATCTAGCAATTTCTATCATCTAACGAATATCTAATCAACTGATAAATATTCAACATATTTCTAAATACAATAAAAATATTCCAACTCCGAAACAAACATGTTTTGTATAATATGGGATCAGCAGATGCTACAGGGTTCTAGATCCCAGACAACACGCCACCGTCGTACCATACTCAACAGCCAATCAGGCGCCGACACCGCCTCCACGTCGCGCTGCGCCTGGTGCGGCGTGCATTCCACTTCAGATATCAAGCGAGTGCGCACGTTTCACAGTATTTAAGTTATCCGTGATCAACTAAACTTTAAAGTAATATATCCTTTGTTCCCGTTGTGTCACATCATTTTGTGTAACACTGTTACCCATTGGTAAAAAAATTACCGATTAATAACACTGTTACTCAATGCCACATTTTTTTTTTCACTTTGAGTAACAGTGTTACTCAACAAAACACTTGTGTTCCCGTTAAGTAACACATTCTAGTGTAAAATCATTATTTATATACATTTTGACTTAATACAACAATTTAAAAAAATAACTAATAATAAGGCTAACGCTAAGGCTGACGCCTTAGCGTTAGCCAGCCGCGTTAGTTGAGGCTAATGCCCGCCTTGCACTGCGAGCGAGTTGGACCCATTACGGACTCCGCTATACTCGTAACGACGATTTTCATACATGTCCTTCCACCAAAGCGGACATGAAATGTACCGAAAATCATCGTTACGAGTATAGCGGAGTCCGTAATGGGTCCGACTCGCTCGCAGTGGAAGGCGGGCATAAGGCCTTCTAACCTAACCTATCCAAGTCGAGGTTTTAACCATAATAAGTAAATGGTTAACACCCCGACTCAGAGTACCTCGACTTGGATAGGTTAGAAGGCTAAGGCGGGAGCGAAGCGAAACGCAGTTCCCGCCTTAGCCTTCGTGGTTATTTTTTTTATAACCAACTCATACATAGCGTAGCCTTCACATATCTCCACAAAGTTGCCTGCCTGTTACTGGACAAGGATAGCTTTGCATCGAAGCAGGGCTCACGTGATCACGCGTTTGATGATTCTTGGTATACAAATGGCTAATATAATAAATTTAAATAGTGAACTCGACACACTTGAACTGGCACAGTCGTATATGTGTTCTCCAGAAAACTGCAGGCAATACACAAAAAATAGAAAATCATTTAACATATTTCACGCAAATATTCGCAGCATTAACAAAAACTTAGATGAGCTAAGAATAATCATCTCATCAACACATTTGAACTTCGATATCATACTACTTACGGAATGCTGGCTTGAGAAAGTAAATAACCTACCTATCTTGGACGGATATACGGCTCACCAAACAGAATTTAATCTAAACCAAAATGACGGCGTGGTTATGTACACCAAAACACTGTTACGTTGTAAAATCCGTAAACCGCTATTTAGAGGAGGGACCTGTCTTGTTTGCGAAATAGACAACAGCATAAGTGTTGTGGCAGTGTATAGGTCACCCTCTTAATCGTCAAAAGATAACTATGAAAATTTTATAACTAGTTTAAGTGATGTCTACGCTTCTTTGAAATGTCACACTAATGTCCTAGTGGGCGACATAAATATTGATATAAGCCCAACAAGCGTACATCCCTATTGCGAAGATTATTTAACATTTAATGCCTCTTGCGGTTTTTCCCTACACACAAGTACCTTACAAGACAAGGCAAAACATGTCTCGACCACTTTTTCTTGAAATCCGAATTACCATCTTCAACTTTGGTGTTAGACTCTCATACAACAGACCACTTGCCAATTATTTTATGTATCGACGCACCAACACCTCTAAAGCAAGATTAACCTAAAACACGCACGGATTACGCAAAAGTAAAATTAGAATTAGAAAATACAAATTTTTCAAATATTCTCAAAATGTCTGATGCGAACGATGCAGCTGAATCGCTGGTGACTATAGTTTCGCGTGTCATAAACAATCACACACAGGTCTCAAATGTATCCAGAAAAAATAGGCTTCTAAAGCCATGGATGTCGCCCGGCTTGCTAAGGTGTATTAGGAATAGGAATAGGCTTCACTATGATATATAGCAATAATGACCCCAAATACACTTCTTTTTTTATAAAGAAAAGAAAGAAAGGAAAGCGGATAGCCAGTGGTCCTGATGGCATTGCGGCGGTGGTGCTGAGGAAGTGTGAAGCCGAATTGTCTCCAACGCTAAAACGCCTGTATCGCCTTTCCTATTCGTCAGGAGAAGTGCCGGAGGCTTGGAAGGAGGCGATCCAGCCGATTCCCAAGAAAGGGGATCGGTCAAAACCGGCCGACTATCGCCCCATAGCCGTAACCACCGTCATCTGCAAGGTGTTCGAGCTGATTATTAACAAGCAGCTCATGCGCTATCTGGAGGATCACTCGCTAATTAGCGATCGTCAATACGGCTTTAGGCCGAAACGATCAACGGGTGACCTCCTAGCGTACATAACACACACCTGGGGTGAGGCTATGGAGAGGCACGGCGAATCTCTGGCTATTGGCCTAGATATCGCTAAAGCCTTTAATAGGGTATGGCATGCGTCGCTTCTTTCCAAGCTGCCGGCATACGGTCTACCGCCTCATTTGTGCCGCTGGTTGGTCAGCTTCCTGTACGGGCGACGTATACGGGTTCTCTGTGATGGTCAGTCAGGCTTTCTGCTTTTTGCAGGTAAATGTCGGAGTACCACAGGTATCGGTATTGTACCCAACTCTCTTTTGCATATCAATAACATGCTGTTTCTTGGGTGCATTCATTGTTATGCAGATGATAGTACTCTACATGTGAGCTATTCTGGCCGTCCGGCGGAGGGGCGAGGCGACGCACAGTGGTCCGGATTTTGAATATAGTGGACTTAGAACCCAAGATCAGAATTTCTGGCTAAAAAAATTCATACGGACAATTAAGTGAACGCTCATCAACGTTTGTTCTAGCGGTTTTCATTAAATTGTTTAATTTAGCGAAAAAAAAATATTGAAAAAAAAAATGTATGGAGCAAATCGGAAATTATTGTTTTTCTCAAAACGTTTAAAAGTGTTAGCAATGAAACCTATTGTAAACTATTGTATTACATTTATTTGTTAAATTTACAAAGAAATTTTTTGCTTGTACTTGCAGTCTTGGCGTTTATATAGGGTTTAACTTAAAATATTTAATTAAAAAAAATAATTTTTGAAAAGCAATTAGTTTGCTGACTCAATCACAAATTTTAATGTGAAAAAATTTTTGATCTCGAGCAGGATTTGAACCCGCGTCTTCTGGTTTGCCGGACCAGACGCCTTAACCAACTAGACCACCGAGACACTGCTCTCGACCGTCAAATTCTTTCACCTCATTACGTCTTGGGGCGACGTAGGCACCATCTACCGGTAACTTAGTTAAGTTGCACGGCTCGAATGTATAGAATTGCACCTATATAATCATTCGACTTGCGATGATACCTGCCCAAACATTAGAGATAATTTTTGAAAAGCAATTAGTTTGCTGACTCAATCACAAATTTTAATGTGAAAAAAATTTTGATCTCGAGCAGGATTTGAACCCGCGTCTTCTGGTTTGCCGGACCAGACGCCTTAACCAACTAGACCACCGAGACACTGCTCTCGACCGTCAAATTCTTTCACCTCATTACGTCTTGGGGCGACGTAGGCACCATCTACCGGTAACTTAGTTAAGTTGCACGGCTCGAATGTATAGAATTGCACCTATATAATCATTCGACTTGCGATGATACCTGCCCAAACATTAGAGATAATTTTTGAAAAGCAATTAGTTTGTTGACTCAATCACAAATTTTAATGTGAAAAAATTTTTGATCTCGAGCAGGATTTGAACCCGCGTCTTCTGGTTTGCCGGACCAGACGCCTTAACCAACTAGACCACCGAGACACTGCTCTCGACCGTCAAATTCTTTCACCTCATTACGTCTTGGGGCGACGTAGGCACCATCAACCGGTAACTTAGTTAAGTTGCACGGCTCGAATGTATAGAATTGCACCTATATAATCATTCGACTTGCGATGATACCTGCCCAAACATTAGAGATAATTTTTGAAAAGCAATTAGTTTGCTGACTCAATCACAAATTTTAATGTGAAAAATTTTTTGATCTCGAGCAGGATTTGAACCCGCGTCTTCTGGTTTGCCGGACCAGACGCCTTAACCAACTAGACCACCGAGACACTGCTCTCGACCGTCAAATTACAAACAAAAAAAAAAGAAAATATTAATTATATGCACACAAACATCAATTATGAAAAATACATATAACTTAATTTCATAATGATATTTTACTTCTTGGTTATTAGCGTTGTTACTGACAGCGCAGTTAGTCATTCCCAAATATTGCTATCTCTCTCTCTCTTTCGCTCCTTTAATCCCTTGCTGGTTGCGCGCTTATGAATGAAATAAAACAGACGGGAGCTCCTGTTGACGCGTGGAGTCGCCAGTGTACCGCCGAGTGCAGAGCCCTCTGCACCGGTGCTCGGGCCCAAAGTTCGGATTCATCTTGTGACTGCCTACCACCGCACTTGCGTCCAGCCGAAATTTCCGGAACTACACGTCGTGCCGCCTGACTTTGGTTCCCGGTCTGCCACCAGCGGCAAGCCCCGGGGATCGGGCCGGGTGGTATCGACGTGCCGGAGTTTCGGCTCGGGCCGCACCACGCCGTACACCTTCGCCGTGACCCACCTGCGACATCAAGAATGCCCAATTACCCAACACCCAGGCAGAGTTCCAAGGCGCGTGTATTTAAGGGTAAATACCGCACCTGCACGCCGGCTGATGTAAACCGCAACCTGCAGGCCTACATCAACAACGCGAGGCCGTCGACCGATGCCGGTGAGGGGAGGTTCGTCGCCAGCCCGGTGACACGCACCCCCTCCCCGGCGCCAGTCGCGCCGGCCCCCGTTGCTTCGACATCAACGTCAGGGATGCCAGCGCGGCCTGACCCTAGGGTCAACCGCCCTCTGGCCCCCCCAGCCCCACCACCAATACTGGTGGCGCGCTTCCCCTCCCCCCCAGCCCCCTGGGACGGAAGGAAACAACTGCCGTCGATGCCGCTGCTGTCCGGCCCGGTTTCCCCCATGGAAACTGGCCACAGCAGCGAATTGACGTTTGAGGAACTGGCGGCTATCAACGCCGCCAAGAACCCGGCGCCGACCGCTGTACCAGCGGCCACGCCGTCACCAACTCCGCGTCCCCGGAAGACGTTCGCCGAACAGACAGCGTCCTCCGCTTCGAAGATGCCGGCGACGGCCGCTACCCGCGCGGCCACGCCTCCACCTGCTGCCGCTCCGGATACCAGCACCCGGAAGCCGACCACCCGCTACCCCCCTTTGGTAGTTGAAGTTCTGCCTGACTGGCCATCCCACTTCAGGGAACTGAAGCGGAAGCTTGGCCACACCCCGAACGGGCGCCCCTACGGAAAGGGGGTCAGGTTCCTGCCAAAGAATGACGAGGAGTACCGCACGATCCAGCGCTACCTCGTTCAGCTGGAGAAGGATAGCGGAATCTCATGGTTCTGCTATTCTCTTCCAGCTGAACGAAGCGTGAAGCCATACGAGGTCTACCACACAACACCGACCCACAAGCAGTGGAGCAGGAGCTGCGCGAGCTCGGGTTTATCCCGGAGCACGTGCGCACCATCCCTGCACGCCCCGGAAGACCAGGATGCCTCATGTTCGCGCAGCTGCAGCGGACATCCACCACCATCCCGGGCATATATGAGGTGCGTGAGCTCCTCTGTATGCCCGGCATCACCATTGAAGGCTGGCGAGGCAGGAAGGGCCCGGCGCAGTGTCACCGGTGCCAACAGTTTCGCCACTCTTCCCACAACTGCCACAGGCCCCGTGCTTGCGTGCGTTGTGGGGAGACACATGCAGCCAGGGACTGCCCGCGTCCCCTTGCAGAGAAGCCCACCTGCGCAAACTGCGCGGGTGACCACACGGCGAACAACGCCAACTGCCCCGTGTTCCGCAAGGAGACGCGGAACAAGCGCGCCGGTACCACTGCGCGTACCACCGCCCACACTGCCCACTTCTCAGCCGAGAAGAACGCCCCCGGCTCGCTCATGGCTGCCGCAAATCAGCCACAGCAGCAGCCGGGGGCCAAGAAGAGGAAGCGCCGCGGCCGACGTGGGCGCAAGCCCACAAAGGTGCCAGAGGTGCCCCCCCCTGCCGCCGCACAGCCCGCGCCGCCCGTGTCCGCCGCCCCCGCAAGGGGGAAGGCGACGCGCGCGGCCCGGCACCTGCCCACCGGACCTCAACGCAGCGGACCTCCACAGGTCCACCTGTCGACCGTCATCAGCACCCTGCAGCAGGTGCTGATGGCACTAGAGGAGCAGAGGGACCCCATCCCTCTCATCACCAGGTGCATGTTAGAGCTCTGCAACTCGCTTGCATGAGCATAACATGCACCCACCGCGGCCTGCCCACGTCTACTACTCCACGTTGAGTAGTCAAGACTGTGGGCACGCCCCCCCGGACTTGACCGCTCCCCGTCGCTGGCTGATGGGCGCTCGCTGGTGTCAAACCCAGTGAGCTCGACCTCGCCGAGCGACGGGTCGTAGCCCCACCGGATTGGAGACGTCGAGGTGGCCGCCGGCCGCCCTACGTGCGGGCGCGGCCGCGCCGCAGCGACGCCCATCCCTAAGGAACATCACGGACGCCTACAGCGTCCACCCCAGTACCCGCCTGTAGTCGCAGGCGGCGCCGAGACCACTGCAGAGGCTACCGGCCTGCATCAGTTACCCCGGGGCCCAGACGGGTTCGCGTGGATGTCCAACGTATTGTTGACGCGTCATTACACATTCAACCCTTGAAGAGTCAACATACCTGAAAATTGTAAAGTGAAGAGTTTACCTACTCAATCATGGCTGGATTTGGTACTAACCTGGACATTTACTTATTTCTGCGAAAAGGGGACCTCAAGGACTACAAACGACTACATCAAGCAATTTTGGATTGCGTTATGCTTGAAGAAGTTGCGCAAGAAGATTCTAAAAAAAATATTGAATTTTTGCAAGATCTCTCACTGTGAACTTAAATCGTCGATGGGTCGAGGCCCATAGGGTACAAAAAACATTCATGAAGAAGCATAATAACTGGTTAGAAACAAGAATTAAGTGGCCAGAATGTGAATCTGTAAATCTTACCGAAGTTTTTGAAGGAATCGAGAATTTGGACCCTCCTCGTTCTACAGAAGAAGAAGCAGCTGTTATACCCTTTGCATCTACTTCGAAGGCGACTAGTGACATGTGTACTTCTACAGACATTGGATCAAGGAAGCCATTTGAGGACTTGGGGAATAAGCAAAAGAAAAGGCGATCGGGTACATTACTCGACTATCCGGAAGAGGAACTGACTTTTGCTTTTGTCACAAAGTTAAAGTCTAATGGGAAAGAAGGTCTTGCTCGCATCATTGATCATCTCATGAAGAAACCTGAAAAAATTAAAGCCGTTGAATCACTTTTATCAACAGTCGAAAAGAAGAAGACTATGCAGGAAGATCAAGCGTTGGCCTTAACTACTTCATTGGCTCTATCAAAGTGGAAGTATCTCACTTTACGGTCTGCATTATCACAGCAATTGAAGTTTCCGTCTTACCACAAGTTGTTAGAGGCTAAGAAAAGGTGTTATCCAGATCCCAGAGATATGGAAATATCAGAAGATACAGTGAAAGTGAAACTACAAGCACTTTTAGACGTGACAACTCGAAGAATCCTGCAAGTCGTTGGTAATGATGTAAATATATATGCAGTCGAAACTTGAAGCTAACCTCCAAATGGGGATTCGATGGATCTTCAGCTCAGAGTAACTACAAGCAAAGAAGTGAACTGGCAGAATTCGACGACTCCACTGTGTTCATGACGAGCCTTGTTCCTCTGAAGCTAGCGAGTGAAAATGATGTTATTTGGAGCAATCCAAACCCATCTTCAACATCTTATTGCAGACCTATTAAATTTCAGTTTGCCAAAGAAACGACTGACTTTGTTAAGCAAGAACAAGCGGAAATGGGGGAAGAAATACAAAATTTGACTATTTCAAGTTGCGGAAACTTGGAAGTTACTCATGAGTTGCATATGACAATGATTGCTGGGAAGGTGACTACAATTGTTACAGATACTCCATCTGCAGCTACGTGCAACGTTTGTCTTGCAAAACCTAGTGAGATGAATGATCTTTCACAAATGTTTTCAAGACCTGTACGAGAAAGAAAGAAAGAAAGAAAGAAGAAAGAAAGAAAAATTTTATTCAGCATTCGCATTAAGGATACTTACATTCAAATTATAAGAGAATAAAAAAAAAACATTATCGTATTTGCTATCCCCAAAGCGTGCCGAATGGGGCCTGGTTCAGCGTGTGCTAGACTGCTGCCTAGCGCTGGTTTTCAACCAGACCCCTAACGAGCCAAGGATGTCAACCGGTCTCCATTCATCAAATAAGTAACAAAAAATAGTAAAAACCGGCCAAGTGCGAGTTGGACTCGCCCATGAAGGGTTTCGTAGCAGCAAGTAACATAGTATAAAAGTTCTTGTCGTTCGTTGTAACTTTAATTGATGTTTTAACACGTTCGCAGTGGTAGTGATTTTTCTAACAGAAAATTGCGGTTTACGACGTATTTAAAAAAAAACTACCAGCTCTATCTCATTCAAACTAATTTTCGTTGGTAGTTTTTATGGCAATGTACATCATATATTATTTTTAGATTTATCATTCTCTTAGTTTAGAAGTTAGAGGGGGGGGGGGGACACACATTTTACCACTTTGTAAGTGTCTCTTGCGCAAACTATTCACCTTAGAAAAAAATGATGTTAGAAACCTCAATAGCATTTTTGATGACCTATCTATAGATACCCCACACGTATGGGTTTGATGAAAAAAAAAAATTTGAGTTTCAGTTCTGAGTATGGGGACCCCCAAAATTTACTGCGTTTTTTCTAGTTTTGTATAAGAATCTTAATGCGGTTCACAGAATACATCTAGTTACCAAGTTTCAATAGCGCGTAGGTCTTATAGTTTTGGAGAAAAGTGGCTGTGACACACGGACGGACAGACAGACGGACAGACAGACAGACAGACATGACGAATCTATAAGGGTTCCGTTTTTGCCAATTGGCTACGAAACCCTAAAGAAATATAGCAGATGTATATCAATATGGATTATCAACACTTCATATGTGGATTCGAAGCATGGAGTGTCTTTTACATATTTCGTATAATTTGGATTTCAAAATGTGGAGTGCACGAGGGGACAACAAGAACCTTAAGAAGTTAAGGAAGGATATGGTACAATCGGAGTTCAAACAACAAATGGGACTTTTGTTTGATTGATGTTGTCAAGCAGGGCTTTGGAACTACGAATGATGGAAACACGGCCAGAAGATTTTTTCAGGAATACGAAAAAAGTGCTCAAATAACGAAGATTGATGCTGATTTGATAAAGCACTTCGCAGTCATATTGCAAGTGTTATCTTGTGGGAAGGCTGTCAATATCGATGGATTCCGTGAATACTGCAAGAGGACCGCAGAGATCTTTGTACATCACTACCCCTGGTACAATATGCCTTCCAGTGTACACAAAATGTTGATACATGGCGCTGACATATGCAAACATTTCTCATGTCTTCCTATCGGAATTTTGTCAGAAGAAGCAGGAGAAAACAGGAATAAGGACTTCCGGAATACCAGAGAGCGCCACACGAGGAAAACGGGAAGAATCCAGAATAATGAAGACATTATGCACAATTTTTTGATATCTTCAGATCCTTATATATCTCATCTGGAACCTAAATACACCAATTTTAAATCATCAAGAATGATTCCAGAAGCTATGCAGTTATTAATACCAGACGAAATAATAGAAGTTGAAGCAGAAGAAGAAATAGACGTTGATGAAGAAGCTCCCGAAAATGCGCCAGATCCTTTGGAATAATTTTTAAATTTTTATTTATATTAATTTGTATCTTATTTTAAGTTTTTTAATTTAATTACTTTTTTAATTGTATAATTTAAATTTTTTATTTTATTGTTAAATAGTTTATGTATAAATGATGTATAATTAGAGTTGCTTTTTTTGTGTTATAACATTTATTTATGATGTATCGTGTATTAGTAATTGACTGTATTATGTTGAATTTTAGATTTTAGAATTAGTTTTTAGTATTTTATTGTTATTTTGTTCAATAAATGACTATTTAGTTGTAAATTGTATAATTAATTGTATTTGTTGAGATTGAAATGTTAAATTTGCTTGTATAATTTTATTATATATTTTACGTTACCTACTTGTTTTTCTTGAACCGAATTGTAATTTTTAAAAATTAATAGTTGAATTATAATGTAAACGACCTTCAATTATTTATTATACAACCTGTCCCTTTTGATGTCCCATAACTTATTGCACGTGTGCTCTACATCACTTATAAAAAAATCATAGAACAAACATTGTTCGGGGCGCTATGTATAGTACATCCTTTAAATTATAGGACATCGAATATTTTTAACAATTATGTTATTAAATGTTATAAATATGTTTTACTATCCCGAAACCACTTGACAGACTAAAAAAATATATATTTCAAGTTATTTTTTCAAATTAAATATTTTAAGTTAAATCTGTATAAACGCCAAGACTGCAAGTACAAGCAAAAAATTTCTTTAGTAATTTAACAAATAAATGTAATACAATAGTTTACAATAGGTTTCATTGCTAACACTTTTAAACATTTTGAGAAAAACAATAATTTCCGTTTTTCGCCATACATTTTTTTTTTCAATAATTTTTTTTCGCTAAATTAAACAATTTAATGAAAACCGCTAGAACAAACGTTGATGAGCGTTCACTTAATTGTCCGTATGAATTTTTTCAGCCAGATATTCTGATCTTGGGTTCTAAGTCCACCATATTCAAAATCCGGACCACTGTACGACGTGGAGGGGAAGAGAAGGCAACTCGTAGCAGATCTCGACCGGGACCTGTGTCACATTGCCCAATGGGGTTCAGACAACCTGGTCGAGTTCAAATGCCAGAAAAACACAGGCGTGTGCGTTTACAGCTAAGAAGTCCCCATTCCTACCCCTACCCTCTCTTCAGAGCATTACGGTTCCACTAAAGGACAACCTGGAGATCCTCGGTATAGACGTCCGGCGTGAGCTCAATCACAAAAACTACATAGAGAGTTGGATTGGGCTGGCCTCGCGGAAACTAGGAGTTTTAAATAAGGTGAGACGGTATATTACGCCACATCAGAGATGTTTACTGTACAAGACGCAAATTCGTCCCTGCGTCGAATACTGTTCTCACCTTTGGGATGACTCCGCGAGGTACTTGCTGGACGCGCTTGACGCTATGCAGAGACGCGCTATCCGAATAATTGTTTGCCCTGAGGTGACGGAAGGCCTCGAACCGTTGGCGCAGCGAAGAACCATAGCGTCCTTGGCTGCCTTCTACCGAATGTATCACGGCGAATGTTCTGAAGAGTTCTTCAACCTGATCCCATCAACACGTGTTTCCCTGATCTTACAATGCCGCGTTCTTCAAGAGAAGCGTAAAGTGGCACATCACAAGGCAGCCAACTTGAGGACCATTGTCAGAAGTGGCCCCCAATCGCTAGATGCGCCACGGCTTTCCATCAGGCTGGTGGCGACGTCAATTTGGCAAGCTAAATATAAAAAAAAAGAAAGAAAAAAAAGCAAAGGCTGGTTGAGGTTTTTATATTTTTGGGTGCAAGGGGGGGCCACTACCACCAAATTTCGGGGGCCCAAGCGACCTCACCTGCACGTGGTGCACCTGCCAATCAACGAACGAGGCTCCGCAAACTTGTGTATCCACATGGTGGCCAAGGCTCCCATATGGGTGCCAGGTGGTACAAAGTGTTGGTCCGGGAAGTACCACCGTGCAGCTGTGTAAGGCCCCCCAAGTAACCCAGCCCTGGTTGGGTTGCGTTCGGGGTTCAAAAGCTGCACAGCTGGGCCCGGGGCGTTTGATGCAGCAGGGGGGGACCAATAGGGGCTAAGCTGATTCTAGTGTGGCTGACGTGGGTCGACCCTCCGGCCAGGGAGACCCGTAGAAACGGTTTTGCCGCTGGCCGCCCGCGGCATAGTACAGGGGCCCAACTGGGACTAACCACCCTGGGAGGCTGCCCCACCAGACCACGCATAACCCCGATGTGGTTCGTCGTGCTGAATGGTGACCGGACTGGGACCCGGCGACCACACTCGGGGGGGGGTACGGGGGCCCTTCCGTGGGTCGGCTTCCGTCTCGCCACACAGTCATAGATGAAGCTAGCCCCTACACCTTGTCACTCACTGCTGCAGCAAATGTCGCTCTGTCTTCACGTCTCTCTTCTTTTCCCAACAATCATGGCAGCGCAAAAAAGAAAAAAAGGTACCACAGCGGCCGATACTACTCCCAGTAACGTACTGTTTGGGGTGGCGTTCGCTAACATCCGCGGACTCCATGCCAACCTCAACGTCGTCCATCACCATCTAGAGACGGCACGGCCAGCTGTGTTATTCCTAACGGAGACGCAAATACGGCGCCCTGCCGATCAGTCGTACTTTATGCTACCCTGGCTATATCATCGAGGAACAATTTCGAGATAAAGCCAGGGTGTGCGCGTTCGTTAGGGCGGATGTTTGCTGTCGCCGGCTGCGCTGCCTTGAGAACCCTTCCTTCCCCATCCTTTGGCTGCACGTGGATCACGGCTCCATGAGTCAGATCTACGTGTGTGTCTATCGCCCCCACACAGGGACAGCTGAGATGACAAGGCTGTTTCAGCACCTCAGCGATGGGGCTGATGACGCGCAGGTGCGGTTCCCGAACGCTGAAGTGGTTTTTCTGGGGGACTTCAACGGTCACCGCACTGAGTGGCTGGGGTCCCGCAGAATCGATCCAGTGGGACGGGCCGCCCACGCGTTCGCTCTCTCTCATGGTCTGACCCAAGTGGTGCGCGGGATTACACGCATACCGGACAGGTCAGACCATGAACCCGCCCTGCTGGACTTACTGCTGACGAGTTATCCAGCACAGTACAGTGTGTCGGTTAGCGCCCCACTGGGTCAATCCGACCACTGTGTTGTGCGTGCCCGCCTGCAGGTGTCATCTCCTGCAAGGGCAGTAGAGGTGACGCGGCGATTGTGGCACTACTCGTCAGCAGACTGGGACGGACTACGAGAATACTTTGCAGCCGTCCCGTGGAGTCAGCGCTGCTTTGCAGGGAGGATTTCATCGGATATCGCCTCTGCGGTTGCTGGTGAGATTACATTAGGTATGAAATACTATATTCCATACACTGATGTCGCCAGCATCCGCAAATCCCACCCCTGTTTCGGGCGTGAGTGCGCCGTAGCTGTTCAACAAAAACAGGCGGCTTACCGCGCCCAGATCACGGCTCGGGCTGTGCGCGACCCGAATGTGGCCCGACTCAAAGCAACGTACAACAGAGCCACTAGGTCGAGTAAGAGAACCTCCAAGGAGCAGAGACCCAGCGCGTCACGCGGCTTGGTCAGGAGCTCACGTCACATCCGACGGGCAGCCGTGGATACTGGAAACTGGCCAAAGCCGTGCAGGCCAACTTTTGCAAGCCCTCGCTGCCGCCGCTGCGCTATACTGACGGATCACTGGCTCACAAGGCCCAAGAGAAAGCAGAAATGCTGGCCAATCTCTTTGCGGCTAATTCCCGGGTCGATGACTGTGGCAGGCAACTTCCTAATATCGCCGACTATGGAGCCACGATGCCGGATATTGTAATCCGACAGTGCAATGTGCGAGCGGTGCTAAGGTTATCGACACGCGGAAAGCCAGTGGTCCTGATGGCATTCCGGCAGTGGTACTAAAGAAGTGTGCAGCTGAATTATCTCCAACTCTAAAACGCCTGTATCGCCTTTCCTATTCGTTGGGAGAAGTGCCGGAGGCTTGGAAGGAGGCGAACGTCCAGCCGATCCCTAAGAAAGGTGATCGGTCGGATCCTGCCAACTATCGCCCCATAGCCGTAACCACCGTCATCTGCAAGGTGTTCGAGCTAATCATCAACAAACAGCTCATGCGCTATCTGGAGGATCACTCGTTAATTAGCGATCGTCAATATGGCTTTAGGCCGAAACGATCAACGGGTGACCTCCTAGCGTACATAACACACACCTGGGGTGAGGCTATAGAGAGGCACGGTGAATCTCTGGCTATTGGCCTAGACATCTCTAAAGCCTTTGATAGGGTATGGCATGTGTTGCTTCTTTCCAAGCTGCCGGCATATGGTTTATCGCCCCAGTTGTGTGTGCCGCTGGGTGGCCAGCTTCCTGCACGGGCGACGTATACGGGTTCTCTGTGATGGTCAGGCTTCCTGCTTTTTGCAGGTAAATGCCGGAGTACCACAGGGATCGGTATTGACCCCAACTCTCTTTCTTCTGCATATCAATGACATGCTGTCCCTTGGGTGCATTCATTGTTATGCGGATGATAGTACTCTGCATGGGAGCTATTCTGGCCGTCCAGCGGAGGGGCGTGATGACGTGGATGAAAAGGGACGGCAACTCGTGGCGGATCTCGACCTGGACCTGGGCCACATTGCCCAATGGGGCTCAGACAACCTGGTCGAGTTCAATGCCAGAAAAACACAGGTGTGCGTGTTTACAGCTAAGAAGTCCCCATTCCTACCCCTACCTACTCTTCAGAGCATTACGGTTCCACTAAAGGACAACCTGGAGATCCTCAGTATAGACGTCCGGCGTGAGCTCAACCATAAAAACTACATAGAGAGTTGTATTGGGCTGGCCTCGCGGAAACTCGGAGTCTTAAATAAGGTGAGACGGTACTTGACGCCACATCAGAGATGTTTACTGTACAAGACGCAGATTCGTCCCTGCGTCGAGGACTGTTTTCACCTTTGGGATGACTCCGCGAGGTACTTACTAGACGCGCTTGACGCTATGCAGAGACGTGCAATCCGAATAATTGGTTTGTCCCAAGGTAACGGGAGACCTCGAACCAACTTGAGGACCACTGTCAGAAGTGGCCCCCAATCGCTAGATGCGCTACGGCTTTCCATCAGGCTAGTGGCGACGTCAATTTGGCGAGCTGAACATAAAAAAAAAAATTTAAAAAAAAAATGACGCAATTAATGGTCATGTTTTTTGTTGTTGTTATAATTTGATGTTGTAGGTTGGTACTTTACGAAAAGACGAAAACACCTAAATTAAAATAACAAATAACCTTATAGAAAAAGAAAAAAGATGACATTAGTCACTGTGCAGTTTAAAATTTCAAATGTTTAAGAGTTTTTACAAAATTATAAACACCCAAATAAAATCCCTATCGGGAGGAATCTTATGGGTTTAAACCGGGTTTAAACTCAATTTGGGTTTAAACCGGGATGATTGCCCATCACTAGGTGTATCTAGCCCTGTGTCAGTCAGTGATACAATACTGCATACCGGTGTGGGGTGGTGCAGCAAAAACGTTGCTAATAAAACTAGAAAGGGCCCAGAGAGCGGTACTAAAGACAATGTTAAAAAAGCCCTTTCGAATATCCAACAGTTCAACTGTACGTAGGTAGTAAACTTCTTACAGTGCGATAGCTATTTGTTCTAAATTGCGTCATTAGAAAACACAAAGATGTACCTCCTGCTAACCCTAAAAGACGCTCGAGTGTTTCAGTATACCCTACCATTTCTTGTAGAACTTCATTTGCAAAAACGCAGCAACGCAGACTAAGCGGAAAGTTCTATAATGCAATAAATAAAAAAGTTAAAATAATTGGTCTCAATAAGCGCGAGATAAAAAGGACAGTTACTTTTTGGCTCAATAGACTGGACTATCGTGAAACTAAAGAAGTGCTTACGTATGTAACATAATTTATTCGATATAAATTGATCTATCACACCAAACACGCTCACACACACACACGCACACGCACACGCACACACACACACACACGCGCGCACGCACGCGCGCACGCACGCGCGCACACACACACACACACACGTACGCACGCGCAATATTGTTATTTGTAATTATTAATACGCAGCATTTTGTTATTAATAAGCACCACTGAACGCTGTTATCTAAAACACAGGCATCAGCCTAGTTTAGAGAGCAGAACTAGTATTATTGAGATACATTAAGACTGCAACTGCCTTGAAATTGAATTTAGAATTAAGACTCAAATGTAATACGTTTTTTTTTTGGATAAATAAAGATTATTATTATTATTATTACCAACATTTATTGAACTTTTTAGTTCTAATGGAATTTATCATGATGGGGATAAGTGAATTTTTTAGTTCACTAATCCCCATTAAATTTTTTTTTTGCGTTCATACAGGAACACAGCGTTCTGTTAAGTAACACTGTCACTCAAAGGGAAAAAAAATGTGGCATTGAGTAACAGTGTTATTAATCGGTAATTTTTTTTACCAATGGGTAACAGTGTTACATAAAATGATGTGACACAACGGGAACAAAGGATATATTACTTTAAAGTTTAGTTGATCACGGATAACTTAAATACTGTGAAACGTGCGCACTCGCTTGATATCTGAAGTGGAATGCACGCCGCACCAGGCGCAGCGCGACGTGGAGGCGGTGTCGGCGCCTGATTGGCTGTTGAGTGTTGAGTATGGTACGACGGTGGCGTGATGTCTGGGATCTGGACCGGTTCGCGGCGCGGCGCCTGATTGGCTGTTGAGTATGGTACGACGGTGGCGTGATGTCTGGGATCTAGACCGGTTCGCGGCGCGAACACTTAAATCGCAGGTGAAGCTATGGGGCACAACCAGTATTATAAGAAAAAGAAATACTCACTTTCCATAAACACTGCTCTTACAATACGCCGTATAATGCCCCCCTTCCATAGACCCATAGTGGTTTGACACCGCGTACAAATTGTACGAGTGGTTTCCGGGAATTTGGAGGGAAAACTGCCTCATATCCATATCTTCCAGAGGGAAATCTATGAAGGTCTGCTTCTTCCGATAAGCATTACACATATATTCTTTAGGATCCACGTAAAAACGTTTAAAATGTATAACTAGAACTGGTGGGAGTCTGGATATGTCCAGTTTTTTGACTGCATCCCGCTTTTCCTTGCAGTTGGGGCAATTCCAGCCTGGAATTGTCTCGCCGTTTAGGTAGAGTTTTAGGCAGTCCTGTTGGGAAAAAATTGATGTCAATCATTTGGTTTTTATTAAGACAAAACTCGGTTAAAAATGACATAAAACACAAAATAAAAAAAGTCTATAATCCCTACTCTTAATCAGACCCAGGCCAGGGTTTTACCCAAAATATTTTACATAAAAAAATATTAGAAAGAAAAACACTCCTACAGTTACTTTTTAAATAAAAAAGTCGAGCCTTATCTCATTTGTATCAGGATCGTATCAGAATCGCAACTTTACTATTTTTAATACATTTACAGTGTCACTAAGACTAATTTTTATATCTACCAGTATTTTTTTTAGAACAATCACAAATTAATCACGAGACACACTTTGTAAAATATTGAAATATAAGTATATACTCACGCTAAGCGTACACCGGTTGGCATTGGCAGGGAGCTCCAACGACAGGTTAGAGAACGACTCGTAAGTGACACTCTGCTTGCCACACACGGTACATTTGACGGTCGACCTGATCTGTCCGTAGAAAAGCCTTAGAATAAGGCTTTCTTTACTCTTGGTGTATTCGTGCCACGCCTTCTCGGAGGGGGCTAGGCTTTCCTGGAATAGATATGAGGCTATCAGATGAAGACCTTATTAACACCACATAGTTGTCTACACTAATATTATAAAGAGGAAAGATTTGATTGTTTGTTTCCACTGAATAGGCCGTGAAACTACTGAACCGATTTGAAAATTCTTGTCCCCGGGTGACATAGGCCATATTTTATTCCCACGGGAACGGGAATTATGCAGGTGAAACCGCGTGAGGTTCGCTAGTCTCTAATGAAAAATATAAAGGCATGTAGTATTAGTAACTATAATGCGAAACATGTAGAATTAGTACCTATAATAAGTACTTAGAAAAAGAAATGGTCCTAGATGACTTCCCTGAGGAATACCATAGGCCAATTGTCTTCTGCATTACGTCAGTAGCTACGCAATTCAGAACATACTTGTTTAAATAGATGACTTACATTCTAACGTAATTAAAATAGCAGTATTCTACTTCATAATGGCAAATTTACCGAAGTATGATATCGTAATCTACTAAGTCAAATGCTTTTGATATATCTAAAACTCTGAACTTCGTGAGTCTTGTTGTTCGCAGCCGCGGAAGGCGCGCTGGTGTTTGCGTTACGTTACGTGCTGTGACGTCACACATACATTACCTTGTGCGGCGGTATGTTGATGGTAAACTGCAGGTCCAGGTGCAGCCAGTCCATGAGTATGGTGAGGAACTCGTGCGAGTCTTGTTGCTCGCAGCCGCGGAAGGCGCGCTGGTGTTTGCCAACTTCATTCTGTCATACACACGATAAAATCTCACTACTTGATATTACACAGTACGTTCCCCGATGTGGGAAAATCAATATAATTAGCCTTCTACACATCCTCGTATACATACCCGTAAGTCCCGGGTGGCGATGAACCGGTACTGCCCCGACCACAGCGCGCGCACCACGGCCGCCAGCTCCTCGGCTATCGCGCCGCGCGTACTGTGGGACCTGCACACATACCGATGTCAGATAACACTTTCTTCGCACCAAATTGTGCCGCTTTCAGACAAAACCACCCTGTTTACGATTTCGCCTCACGGGATTCTCAAAGGCTATGCATGTTTACAGACATTGCCTTTGAGAATTCCGTGATGTGAAACTGGTCAGGTTTTCAATAAAAAAATAGGGAATTATGCAGAACATTATATCTCGAAAACTACAAAAATCGTAGAACATACATGGGGGTTAAATCGATAGGTATGGAACCCTGCTACCAGCTAGTGGCGGCTTGACACCCTAAAAGAAACACCGTGTATATACTGTACAAGTAAATTTTAGTTTAAAAAATTGAGATCCTAAAAAGCATAATTTCAATATATACAAATTCCACATCATAGTATGGCAGTGGTTCCCAAACTTATTTTGTCTACTGCCCACTTTGAGAATAAATATTTTTTTAGCGCCCCCATTTTTTCACCTATTTAAAAACCACTATAACTTCAAATTAAATTAATTAATTATTGTGACCTATATAGGTGATGTTGTGTAAAAAAAAATGTATATTATGTATATTAACAGAGAATTCTAAACGCAACTTTTACTATAACACGCAACTTGAAACCTGAGCGCAGTAGGTAACATACAACGGCGCTTAGGTCTCAAGTTAACTCTTACGGGCTCCACCTGCCAATAAGAATGATTATTGAAACGCAACTTTATAGTATTAAAACAGAGTATCTTTTATTAAAAATATAACTAAAATAATCAATCCTTATATAAAAACTAATGTGAAGGATGAATCTGATGCTGTTTAATAAGTTTGTTAATATCAGGTTCCAATTTACTCAAGAACAGTCGCAAGTAGTCACGTTCGGTAACAAGCAAACGATTTCTCTTTTTAGTAAGCAGTGTTGTCACAGCACTAAATCCACGTTCACACAAATATGACGATGGGAATGCTATCAAGAATCGTTGAACGATTGACCACAATCCAGGGTACAATTGAGGGATCGGTTTTTGAAGCCAAAATTCTTGGTAACCATTTTTGAACTTGATTTTTATTTCCTCGTTTGTTGTCAATTCTATAAGTTCTTCTTCCAGCTGAGGTGACATTGCTGTGTTGACATTTGAAAACGGATCCAACACCCAGTCTGGTATTTCCAAGTTCAAAATGTCCTGGTATCGTTCGGTGAAGTCAATGTGTAGGTTTTCCAAATGTTGGCAGTAGGCAAACAATTCGTCGTTACTGCATGATACTGATAAATTTGGAAAATTGTGAAACTCACGTCTGCCCAGATTCTATTTGGAAAATTGTGAAACTCACGTCTGCCCAGATTCTTTTTGTGTAGAAGCAGTTTGGCTGCGAAAGCAGCAACGACGTTTTTTGTTTTAATTAAATTTAGTTTATCGCCTTGCAGTTGGAGATTCATGTCGTTGAACAATTTATACAGGTCTGTCATGTAAGCTATATCATTTTTTGATGTTATGAGCTTGTCGGGCAATTCTGTATCTTTAGTTTCCAAGAACTCTATAACAGAGTCAAACAGGTTGTAAAATCGAGTCAGACAATTGCCTCTTGATAGCCAACGAACTTCAGTATGAAACAACAAACGGTTGAAATCCTCGTCATTAGTAGCTGATGAAATAATCTATCATTCAAAGAGCTGTTGCGGATTTTATTGACTGCTTTGATGACATATTGCAGTGATTGAAATAGTTTTTCACTTAAGTTTCTAGCAACTAAATGTTGTCTATGAATAACGCAATGTACACCAAGGACATCTGGAATTTTATTTTTTAATACGCTATGAAGCCTTTATGGCACCCTGTCATAGCCGGAGCGCCATCCGTAGCAACTGAAATAATATTTTTCAAAGGAATCTCTTTCTCATCGCAAAACTTTTCCAATGTATTGAATATGGTTTCACCTTTTGTATCGGTCTCTAAATTTCTAGCAATTAATAATAGTTCTTCACATATTTTCTCATCTTTAATAAACCTCACGTAAGACAACAACAATGCTTCATTAGAATTAGAATTGACTTGTCCTCAGGTGATCGCACAATGATTCTTCAATGTTTTCAGCCATTTCATCAATTTGTCTTTGCACAGAATTATTACTCAAAGGAATTTTTCGGATAATATCTGCGGCCGGTTTATGAAGCACAGTAGTTATTACTTCATTTATTGCTGGCAATATTAACTCTTCTCCGATGTTATGTGGTTTGCCTTTTTGAGCAATTAACAAAGAGATATTGTACGAAGTCTCTGTCATCTTGCTTAGCAGCCGCCGCTGATGATGACCTAGAGAAGAAGCATAATACTCATTATGCTTCTTCTCTAGGTCTTGAAAATATGCTACATTCTTGTCTTTCTTATCTGGATGCATTTTATTCAAATGATCTTGCAGCCTTGAAGGCTTCATTGCTTCATTCGAAAATGTTTTTAGACATAGAAGACACAAAGGCGACGATCGGTTTGTGGGATTTTCAATAAATCCGAATTTAATATATTCCGCAGAGTATTGCAGTCTCTTCTTTTTTACTTCCGACATTGTTTTGCTTTGAGAAATACGTTCAACTTCGCGAGTAGAGGAGGCGTAAGTACTGCTCATCTATTGCGCGCGAGACCACAAATGATAAAAAATTAAATTAAAAATTTAAAAAACCCCCGACTGACAAAAAAAGAACAATAAAAAACCTGTAAAAAGTAAAAAAATAACTATTATATTATGACCTATCTACCCTAAGTATTGAACCTGTATTATTATTATAGGTAGCTATATTATTTACCTATTCATATTTTTAACTAACAGTTGGTCTCGTCGGGGGGACCGCTCTATACCTAAACAGAGACAGACGTACGGTTAGGTTATGATTAGGTGAGCGGTCCCCGACGAGACAAACTGTTAGTTAAAAATATGAATAGGTAAATAATATAGCTACCTATAATAATAATACAGGTTCAATACTTAGGGTAGATAGGTCATAATATAATAGTTATTTTTTTACTTTTTACAGGTTTTTTATTGTTCTTTTTTTGTCAGTCGGGGGTTTTTTAAATTTTTAATTTAATTTTTTATTTTTTGCTTTTTAAAGGGGTTTTTAATGTCAACAATGACGAATAGTCTATCAACAATTATTCAGAGCTAATGCGAATTGCGCGGAGTGTGGTTACAGAATTAGCAATACATTCCACTCCTCATATCTTTCGAATGGCTCAACCGATTTTCATAAAACTTGCGGTATCGTGATGTATAAGATATGACCTTTCATTTGATACCCAACACGGGTATATTTGAACACATTAAATTTTTCATCACCACTTTCACCCCTCATAGCTTTGAAATGGCTTAACCGATTTTTATAAAATATAGCTAAGAACACTCTCCCCTAACCCACCTTTCAAACAAAAGAAACAGAATCAAAATCGGTTCATCCGTTTGGGAGCTACGATGCCACAGACAGACTTACACACACACACACACACACACACACACACCCACACACACGTCAAACTTATAACACCCCTTCCGGGTTTCCGTCGGGGGTTAAAAATAAAATAAATATTACATTGTTTATATAGGAATGCTTAAGCAGCACGCACCGACAGGAATAAAACAAACATGCATAAACTCGTTTATCTCATTCGACGCTCAATCGTACTCAACAAGTCCGAACAAGCATTCAATGAACCAGCCGACTGATACAGGAATGCACAATTCGGGTTATTTAACAAAAACTTGTTAAAACATGATAGATATCTACGAGTACTAATAACTATTAGTTGTTTTCTATATTAAATAAAATAGGACAGATATATGAACTACGCAAAGAGAAATATAGAACCGAGTTTGAGCAATCTTTTTATTCATATTAGTTGATGTTCACAAGTTGTTGTTGAGAGTCGAGAGCTCTTGCAGTTGTTGTTTAAGAGGCCTCTTAGCTAAATAAAGTTACAAATCACCCCCCGCCCGCCCGCCTCTACACAACGCCCCCATTTTCTTCTGGGTCTCTTACCGCCCCCCTTAAGACCTGCAGCGCCCACAAGGGGGCGTTATCGCCCACTTTGGGAAAGACTGTAGTATGGCAAGCGAGCTTACCTGTTGATGTGTTGCAAGTACTGTCCATTGCAGAAGTATGTGACTAGGATGGCGGTGTTGTTCAGACACTGGATGATCGAGTTCATGTAACACGTGTTGCCTAAGTTCTTCAGGCCTGTGAGTCCTCGGCTCTGTCAACATATTGGACGGATTAGTTTTCGTATTGATCTGATGTGGTTACAGTTAGGTGTAATATTCGAGATAGAGGGAGCAAAAAATATCACATTCATCAGTCACATTCACACACACAATTACATACCCTAATAGATGATTGAAGTGCACGCTATAGTCAATAAACTGTATTGCTTCAATTCACCTGCTAAAGAACCAAATCTCGTAAAAATAGCATGTTAATAAAAAGGCAATGGTCTAGCTATATTTTACGAAAAACTGAAACGGCCGGTCAATCAAAACCTTTGGATCAGAAGAGTTCTGGAGTAGAGATCACGACTCGGTAAAGGTAAGGTAGGATAACAACTTTCATAGTTGGGAGCAAGACTGGATATAAAGGTTTTGTCGCCACAATAACAATAACACTGTTATTGATTACTATAGTGGCTGATGAAGCAATAACATTGGTCCCAGTTGACGTCCCTGAAGCATACCTTTTCACAACGCGCTTAAAGAGTTCCTGGCAATTTACACTTTGGGCTTCGGAAAGATCTATGATTTTTGGTGTTGGAATCGACGTTGAGATGATGATAGCTACACTCTACACAGACGGAACCTCGGTCAGTTTATTAATAATCTACATTACACGCAACACCTAGTTTATTTTTTCATTTTCCAGCGACAAATAAGACATTTGTATACATAAACATTTGTCGCTACTAATTACTCTGTCAGTTGAAACAAGCCCAGCATTTATAACTGTCATAGCAATTAGCTTGTACAAAATATCGCTTTTCTTTTATGAATTCATATTTATGGCACTTTGTATGAAACTTTCCACCCCTTGCGACGTCCAAGTTCGTGTTTAGCTGTGAACTTGACCTCTGCCCTCTGATAACAATCGGACGCGAGCGTTCGTATTGCGGCCTTATTTATAAAGTAAATGCTTTAGAGGCACACCAACATGTAGGTATAACTGGTGAAGAATGGGTTATTTTGAAAAGTTTGCGTATATTTTCGGCTTAAATATAAAGAGGTTTTCTTTAAGTCTGTGGAATACGTTAAGGTAAATTGGGATGATAAACGCTAGTCGCAATTGTATTAAGTAAATGGTCATGAAAATGATAGATACAGTGGAATTAGGGATGCAATGTGGACACTTTGAATGAAACTTAGACTTAACATAAGGTGAACTTAAGCGTATAATACCAGTTCAAAGGTTATTTTTAAAGCAAGGATATCTATTTGACATGCTCTTTGCTTACTATGAGATCTTGAGGCAGCATCTGGACCTTGCGGTTGGCTGACGTTTTAAAGGACCTGCTTTTCTGCAGACCCTCAGATTCCACGTCGCCTCTTTCGTCTAGAGCCCCATTTTGTTTTTAAATAAAAGTAACACCAGTAACAGAACTTTTGAGTAAATCTCCTGAAAGCTACGCTAAATAGCTCATTCGCTTCGTTATGAACAGATTCAGGATGTCAGTTTACGATCGGACAATACTCACTCTTTTAAACAGCCAGACGATGTGGTTCTGGGAGTACTTAAGTCTGACTTTGACTTTAAGCACCATGTTGGCTGCGTCCAGGGGTATGCATCTCCGATCGTACCCCACAATCTTGGCCACTGTGCCACACTTGAGTAAAAATACCAGCGTAAACCTTACTACAGGTCGGGTATACAAACACTTATCGAAACCTCACAATAAATATATCCTGTTTCATTTATTGGCTGTATGGATTGAGATCCTATGCCTGACGAATGCAAATGTCTGTTGTTTTACTTTAAGAAAATCACAGTCACTTTTACTTAAAAAAAATCGATTTTAAACTTCAAAGTAGTAGCCTATTTATACCACTATGTGAACTAAGACATTCACGTTGCAAGTTCTCAATAATAAATTAACAAGTTCAATAGTCGTTGGTCAACAATAGACTAGACTTAGTGTACCACGACAAAGGGAACACTAGAATTAGCAGAACTAATAAATATAACATGAATACAGTGGATAGAATTGTTGGTAACATTACTATTTCTAATATTTTTTAAGCAATAATAATTTTGTTTGATTCTTTTTTTAAGTCGTACACAGAACTTTTTTGCTTGAAAAAGGAGTTTGAAATGTTCTATACAAACAGCTGTCACGATTTAAAAAGCACTTCGATTTCATTAAACACGAAAAAGTTCTTATTTAAAATAACCTTTTTAATTTATTCACGGCGCAATATTGTTTTTCGCGTTATTGGCCCGAGCGTAGTGTCGCGAGCATAGTTGTGTTAGCACTAAGCTCACGTGTTAGGGGTTGCGACTAGGGGTGGGTGGTAGGGTGACTACGTATTGCGTTTTGGGGCTGTCAATAATTATTATAGACGTTTAACTCCGCGGTTACGACTACAGTAACAAAAACGAATACAGTAGGTATAGGATTATTTTATTATTCACTATGGGATAGGGAGTAGTAACGGTACATAACTGTACAGATTCTATGCATCTGATCAAATGAGATTTGACACAGCCAATTGACGTATATAAAATCTGGTGTTTAAGAAAAAAGTGGAGAACTAAACGGAAGCGAGTTTCTTTTGATTTTTCCGTACGTGATAAATCTGTTTTTTTTAAAGTGGGAGTGGAAGGTGAGCCTGCTGCCTTTTTTGCAGTTTCAAATGCATACAAGTACCTACATGTTAAGGGACATCAATCACATCAACCCAAAAGATGTAACAGTAAACTGCAAGGAAAATGAAATGTCTAACGATAGGAAGTCTAACTTATGTCAGATGATGAAAATCTCAAGTATCTTGATCATGGTAAGAAGAAACATCGCCTTTTAAAGAAAGTGGGCTCCTTGGACTTCAAGAGAATTTCTGATTGATAATGTCTTTACTTCATTTTGGCATCAAAATCACAATAACTCTCAGGAAAAAACACCTTTCCTCCCAAAGCGTAGTCACCCTATCGTGCAAGCAAATTGTACAGTTAGATAAATAGTTTGATTGATAGCTCAGACATCGTTACTGCGATGTGTACTCAGACTAAGGTGCGACCCTTTGTTCACTGGCTTACGGATTTTGCGTAAAGCTATTTTCGTAGGGGTAAGACAAAGGCTTTATTTTTAGGTACGCTTCTCTTTGATGGCAGGTTTTTGTTCTAGAATAAAGTCAAATTTTCTTGTCGAATAATCATTCAGATGTGCATATTTATGTTGTTAACATTTGCACTAACTTATTTTTGTTAAGAACTATTGCTTTCACTTTCATTTTATAATGTAGTACATTATACTTTACATAAGTTACGCGTATTTTTGGAAAGTGGTCGGCAAGCATGCCATAGTACGTCTACATAGAAGTTAAGCACCACATAAAACTAGCACAGGTAAGTTGAGGTAACCTATTAAGTACATGTGACCAAATACCATTCGCGTGGGGATTGTACACCTTTGATCAGCAAATAAATGATTATGATTTTTTTATACCACTAAGGTGGCAGACAAGCATAAGGCCCACCAGTTGTACTGGTGGTCACCGTAGCCTATGAACGTTTGCAGCACCAAAGGCGCTACACTCGCGCTGACGACCCTTTAAAAATCTTCTAAGACCCCTTTTGAAGAAACCCATTCTGTAGGCGTTTGAGAAAACCGAGGCAAGGAGATCATTCTACAATCTAAGCGTGCGTGGAAGGAAGTCCCATCGGATCTAACCGTGCTCGAACGCTCCGGAAGCAAAGATTATAATTTTGATAATAAGAATCGGTGTTCGACAAAAAGATGTGATTGAATTGAATTATATTTTTCATTTCATTTCACGATCAACGACCAACCTCAAGGTGAAAATGTAAATTACATTTCCTGCGTCAAATTTTTCCAATAATATTATTATGTCCGAGGCCGGCGCGGCGGCACGATTATTCAAATCGCTACATATTAGCGTCAATCTAAGAGCTATTAATCATGGCGCAGTAGACGCCGACCGTGATTTTCTGTACTTTCTGTACTAGAGCAGAAAATAGATTGACCGCTGCGAATAGCTTGATCGCAATTATAATATCCCTTTTTATATTAGTTTCTGGTATATCTTCTATACTGAACTCCTCCTAATGACAGATTTGAATGATTTTTTTTGTATGCGTTCGGGTAGCGCCCTGGATGGTTTAAATTCACAAATAAGCCCGGCAATTGGCGCGGCAGTTGGTATACAGAACAGTGATGCTGTAACGTAAACAAAGTTGCGATAATTAGCTTTTAAATATGCAAAAGTAAGTTTATCTGTTACGATTTTACGCCTGAATCACTCAATCTCCCTATTGTCTAATGTAGAAAAAAAATGCGGTGTTTGTGGCCTTTCGAAATGGCTCAACCGATGTTAATGGTTTTTACGTATATTTGGTAGGTATGAGAATAGGTAGATTTGCAATGAGATGTTACATTTTGTATGGGGATTCAAACGCTCACCCCGAATTCACCGGCGAAATTATATAATATCAATCTCTGCAAAGAATAAAAGATGTAACATCATACTATTAAATTCTGTGGATCAAACGGATGGAGGGGAAAAAAACCACTAATACCTATACTAGACTACTTTATCTACGTTAATAAATTCAATTACCGAATGTAACTAAGCGCAACTTTTCATTCGTTCTGTTGAACGACTGGAAGCGCACACTACCCATCAGGCTAATTCTATTAACGTTATTAGCTATCGGGACAGATCTAATATATTGTTAAAAATTACAGAGAAACATAATTATTACATATCTATATTTACATTATTAGAAGTGGGATACATACATCTATATATATAAAAATCAATGCCACTTTTCGTTGTAATTTTATAACTCAAGAACGGGCTCACCTATCCAAACCAAATGTTTAGGCTTTGTTCGGACTATTTAGTAGATGGTTTATGTGAAGTTTGCACAAAATCGGTCGAGCGGTTCTTCATTTGTCACGCAAACGAAGTTGCGCGGGTCAGCTAGTACATTATAGATCTAATATGAATTAAGATTGATTCTCATTCAATAGCACACCCATATCAAGCCAGGTGGTACAACTAGCTTTATGTAAATATTAACCATCGGTTACCCCAAACACGTGAGCGGTCGTCGGTCAGAGGTGAAATAATCTGCTAAAATTCGGCGAGGCGTGCCGCGTCACATGGCACGTCGCGTGTTAGTGCGTGTGACAAGTTTAATAGGGCTTCTTTCACTACCTACCCCAAATATTGGCTAATTTCTGCATTATGTTGCAAAATATGACTGGCCTCGTGATCTAGTGCTCAGCGTACCTGACTACGGATTCGGAGGTCGTCGGTTCGATTCCCACCTAGGACAAATCTCTTGTGTGATGTGTGATGAGCACATTGATTTGTCTGTGTCTGGGTGTAAATCTATATATATAAAAATGTTGTGTGCGTTTAAGTATCTATTAAAAACTCAAAATTTACTGAATCGACTGAGCTCAAAATTGGACACGATATACAATAGGATTCAGAGATGGTTTTAGGCTACTTTATACACTTTTATCATAACAGCAATAAGAATAAAATAGCTTTAAAAAGTGATTTTACCAATAGATGGCGCTGGTCGTTTTTTTTCTTAATTATATTCTGCCAGCTTCAGAACAAAATATTATAAACAACCTATTTAGAAGGTACCTACCAGATTGATGTTTTTTAAGAGAAGTTTGATTGCGGCCTCCTTGCATTCAGAATAATAAAAGAGAGTACTTACCTAATAAAGAGGTCTGTTGTTTTGCATGTTATTTTTGAAGTTTTTGGACATTCGGAATTTTTGACTTTTAGACTTTAGACTTTGGAGATTTACAGTTTTGGACTTTTAGAATTTTAGACTTTTAGACTTTGGAGTTTAGAACTTTTGGACTTTGGACTTTTGGACTATTGGACTTTTGGACATTCGGACTTTTGGACTTTTGGACTTTTGGACTTTTGGACTTTTGGACTTTTAGACTTTTGGACTTTTGGGTTTTTTGACTATTGTAGTATTGGAGTTCTGAAGTTTTGTAGTTTTGGAGTTTTGGGGTTTTGGAGTTTTGTAGTTTTGGAGTTTTGTAGTTTTGGAGTTTTGGAGTTTTGGAGTTTTGGAGTTTTGGAGTTTTGGAGTTTTGGAGTTTTGGAGTTTTGGAGTTTTGGAGTTTTGGACTTTTGGGCTTTTGGGCTTTTGGAGTTTTGGAGTTTTGGAGTTTTGGAGTTTTGGAGTTTTGGAGTTTTGAACTTTGAACTTTGGAGTTTTGAACTTTGGTCTTTGGAGTTTTATACTTTTGGAGTTTTGGACTCATGGAATTTTGGAGTTTTGGACTTTTAGAATTTTAGACTTTTAGACTTTGTAGTTTTGGACTTTGGACTTTTGGACCTTTGGACCTTTGGACCTTTGGACTATTGGACTTTTCGACTTTATGACTTTTTGACTTTGGACTTTTGGACTACTAACTCCTATATATATTTCATGATATTTCTTTCGAAAAATAAGGTCATGAAGAAGTTTCACTTCTTACGTGTGTACGATAGTACACACACACATTTTTTTTTAAATGTACCCATCATTTAGTTTGTTACTCATTTCTCATAGGTACATAAAACCACAATAAAAAAGTCACAGCGAAGCGTGGCAGGGTACCGCTAGTTATCTATAATATGTATGTTTTTAGAAACATAAGTATGTCTATCATTCGTCTAGATCCCATTAGCTTAGTTTGGGCTAGATGTTGCTGTGTGAGAATGTCCACAAATATTTATTTATTCCCCAGACGCGGGCTATAGGCTAGTCTGGAAGCCAGGGATCCATAACCAACGGTAGATGTTTATTTTACTGTCAATTAATAGATATAATATAAACAAATGTATTTTTATTTGGTAATAAGGTTCTCGCAAGGTTGGCAGCGCGAGTGTAGCGCTTTTGATGACGCTACGGTGACCACGCACATTCAGGTGGATAGTTTGCTTGTTTGCCACTTAAGTTTTTATGTATTCCAATTTCCAAAGGATACCAAATAGATTTTCTTCCTTAAGTGGTACATAAAATTAAAAATTTAAAAAACCCCTGACTTACAAAAAAAGAACAATAAAAAACCTGTAAAAAGTAAAAAAATAACTATTATGTTATGACCTATCTACCCTAAGTATTGAACCTTTATTATTATTATACGTAGCTATATTATTTACGTATTCATATTGAAACTGTTAGTTAACAATATGAATACGTAAATAATATAGTATTATGTGTATATAGTATGATATGATATATTTGAACCAATTTAATTTTTCATCCCCACTTTCACCCCTCATATCTTTGAAATGGCTTAATCGATTTTTATAAAACGTAGCTACGAACACTCTCCCCTAACCCATCTTTCAAACAAAAGAAACAGAATCAAAATCGGTTCATCCGTTTGGGAGCTACGATGCCACAGACAGACTTACACACACACACGTCAAACTTATAACACCCCGTCCGGGTTTCCGTCGGGGGTTAATAACTAGATATGATATTTTCTTTTGTGTGGCTTAGTGCACCTCATGCTACAAATTGTGGGTTTGGATTTCTAATTTGAGACCCCATTACGGGAGTCGCCTACATTTAAATATCACTATGTCACAGAGGCAGTAGTAATTTTTAGGGTTCTGTACCCAAAGGGTAAAAACAGGACCTTATTCATGAGACTTCGCCGTCCGACTGTCGGAGATCCCAGAACGATATCCGTCCCCCATAGGCAGAGCACGGGGGCGACACTCCGGTCGCCCTAGCAAAAACAGGCTCAAGGTGGTAGCGCATCGTGTTCATCTACGCGCCTCCTTGATGTTAAATGCGTGTCTCCACGAACAGAGGCAAGGAGTTGCCGGTTTCAGGCAAACAGGGCTGGCTGGGTCTCTGGGATTTCCTTCCAAGGGTGCACCAGGTTCTCTGACTCCATACAGCCGGGAAGGAGGGAGAAAAAGGAGGGGGGGAGGGGGCTCTCATACAACAAACATTTTTACCGTTTTTTGGTAAAGGACCTTCCATGCGCGAGTCCGACTCGCACTTAGCCGGTTTTTTTTCCAATTCCCAATAAAAGATTACATCGTGAAACCGCTACAGTAGTTAATATATTAGCGTAAGTCGCGGGCACGTTTGCCCATAGTTAGAGGGGATTAGCGCACGCGTGGGGATTCTGTACCTTGACTTCGATACACGTCACAATATTTACTTACGCTTTCTGTCACGGAACAGAAATTAAACAGTATTACAACTTTTGAAGTGAATTTTTTGTTTTAATTGCATTTTATGAAATGAAAAGGGGTTTAAGAGAGGCAATTTACATAATATATTTTTTTGTTTTACTCAATAGTACTTTTTCCTCTATTAAACAACTAAAAATTTAATTACGCTCGATGTTCTTTAATTATCAAGTTTCGGTTCTTCTTATTCTTAATCTCTTATTGTTTGTTTTACTTTGATTGCTTTGCCCGAGATCCAGATAATTTAGTTATTAATTAAGGCCATACCCAGGGCTAACGACCTTGAGCAAATGGGCGATATGACTCGCTAACATAGAGTAGCGCAACTACAGAGACATCAGAGTAAAAGAACCACGGAATAAGAAGAAACATAGTAGCGGAAATGCGTTCCTCGCTTCACCAAATAAACAAAAAACTGTGAGACGGTCTCACCCGAGTGCCCCTCTCTAAAACGTTTATTGTGAGAGTTCAATCCGATTGACGTTGTCTTTTTTGTTTTATTTCAAACTTTGAACAGATGATCCACGTGACCTAGTGACGTAGTTTAATGCAACAGAGTCACAGACTACAGACAAAGTCTCGCCATAAGCCCCTCTGCACTCTATTTTATAGAGAGAGGCGAAAAGTAAATTAAAAACAAAGGAACGTTTGTATTTAAATTTTCCTTTGTTTTTAAGTGTAGTAAAATACACTGCAAAAATGTGATTGATCATTACGTAAAACTTAAATGTGACGAATTCACAAAGACGAATGTTCATATATTCCACAGACATATAAGAATAAGATATATTCATTGTTTTGTACTTAAATTATTACAAATCCAGAAAGGGGGGTCCACTCACTTAAAATTTTTGTTAATTTTGGAACAAAATTTCATTTCATTTTATTATTACAAACAAACAAAAATAGACGTAAACGCAGTTGCGAGGGTCAGCTAGTTATGTATAAATAAGAAGCGCTCGTGGCACCGCGGACTTAGTGTTCTGTAAGCGATCACTGTAGTAAGCTCATTCACTATGGCCAGTCCTTGGATGGGTGACCACCCATGTGACCACTTTGTGACAGTTATTTGAGCGTCGTTTCCGTGTTTCGGAAGGCACGTTAAGCCGTTGGTCCTGGTTGCCCGTAAAATGGCAGTCGTTAAGCGAAGTTGAAGGCCGTTTTGGCGGCTTGATTAATTTTAACAGCAAGCAGATACAACCTGCGCCTGTCTATCTCAACACGGCAATACAGCTCACCGCCTATTACGTGGGACAAATTCTAAAAAGGTGAAATGAGGGGACATAATAATATGCCTCTGCCTACCTCTTCGGGGATAAAGGTGCGACCATATGTATGTATGTAACTAGCTGACTCTCACAACTTCGTTTACGACGCTTAAGGTGTATGAAACATGAGGTATTTCTTCATCAGTCTCATCAACCGGCGGGTGAAACTGCCCTGTTTGCTTAATCATAAACGAATTTAAAGATTAAGCATATTGTAAAACTAGCTGACCCTCGCAACTTCGTTTACGTCACATAAGGTTTGCAAAAGGAGAGGCACTTCTTCATCAGACTCATCAAGCAGTGTGTGAAACGGCCCTGTTTGCTTTATCATAAAAGAGCTTAAAGATTAAGTTTATTCTTAAACAATTCAGTCCCCGACGTCGGCGCGGACAGAATTATTTTACAACAGCCTTAATCATTAAGCTCTTTTATGATTCAGCCAACACGCCTGTTTAGATTTACCGTCACATTCCAAGGAACCCTTGAATTATAGGTTTTGAGAAAGTTGAGATATCTCTAATTCCTGAACTACAAAACCCTCAGCACTGAAACTTGTGTGAAGCAATCCTAGGTTGAATTCTAGGTTTAGAGAAGTTGAGATGTCTCTAACTCCTGAACTTCCTCGGATCAATTTTCATTCAAATCAGTAGTTTCGGCGTGATACATATTCGGAATACAGACGGACATGAAAATTTTAAATTTCATTTTGGCTTAAGTAGGTATCGATTAGAGAACGCGTTCATTTTTTTTAAATAGCTTCCATATTCAGACTCTCGACCCTCAACAGTTTTATTATTATGTATAGATATAGACTAGGAAAAAACTCGGCGGGCACTCACTTTATTCACTTTTATACCTTAACCAATTTGCCGGTAGATGGTGCCTACTTGTGGCGACCCACAAGACGTAATAAGCTAAAAGAGTCAATTCTTTCAGCTTAGGTTGAGAGCAATGTCTTAAAAAAGCAGTGTGTTAATAATAACTATAATATAAGTATTTTCATCAGTAGACAACTGATGAAAATACTTATATTATAGTATCCCGTAGCACAAGGTTATATGAGCTTAAGTTGTGTGCGAATGTCCACAAATATTTCTTCATTTATTTATATTGAAATGATTAAGTACCGCTTACAATATAAGCATGATTACCTTTCGAAGTAATTTAATAAAACAATACGAAAAATAAGTTGAAATGCATTATATTCTCATGTAATGCAGCATGCATTGTGTAACTCGGGCTCTGGCTCTGTTGCACGCATTACTCTGTACATGAATGAAAATATAACATTTTACGAGAATATTTTGCGACCAGAGCGACACACGTCCGTCTAGCAACACGACTCCCCCCGCACTAGATTTTCGGGCGAGCGCGGGGAAGCAAGCAACGTGATGTATTCTTTGAATACATTATTAGTTATAATTAGTTAAAACTTATACTAATTCAAAATTGAAGAAAACCATTTTAAAGGTCTATGTTTTCTTTAGTCTCTGATATAAATTTTATTATCATTCATTAATAAATAGATGTCATACAACGACTTCTTCTAAAAAACTATGGGCTATTTCAGTGATGTTTTACTAGTTACACTCGAGAGCAATGAATCCGGGTCACTTAAAGAATCCTAAAAATCTCGGAAACTAAAAATGCTAGGTTAATGCAATAAATTGTATTTAATAGACAATGTAATACTCCTTAAATGAAGGTATTAAAACTTCTAAGTTATTGTAAAGTTATATCATAAAAAAATCAAATTTGAAAAAGGGCCACTTTCGAAGATGGAACTACGAAATTACAGCATTTGGTGTAATCTGTCATTTATGTGGGTACATAAACCATGTTGATAGTGCTCTATATTCATTAATCAAGCTGAAATTATGTCGCTTACGCCTGAAGAATGCACCAGAATACTTACAATGCTGGAAACCGGCCGGAGTCAGCGCGATACAGCCAGGACTGTCGGTGTGTCGCTGTCAACAGTACAAAGAGTTCTCCGACGTTACGAAGAAACTGGTTCTAACCTACGCAGACCAGGAACGGGCAGAACCAGGTGTACCACAGCACGAGAAGACCGATACTTGGTGAACACCATGCTTCGAAATCGCTTTCTCACAGGAACTGAACTCACCAATCAGTTTCGACGCCTCGGAGGAAGTAACCCAAGTGCATGGACAGTAAGACGTCGGCTTGCTGAATCTAACTTAAAACCCCTTAGACCTGCAAACGGCCCTAAACTGGAGCGTGGGCATCGTATTTCGAGACTAAGGTATGCCCAGAGCCACGTAAATTGGAGTATTGAAGATTGGTCAAAAGTTATGTTCTCCGACGAATCAAAATTTATGCTCTACAAGCACGATGGAAGACACAGAGTGTATCGAAGACCAGGGGAAAGATTCAAGCAAGCATGCATCGAAGAAAAAGTAGCCTACGGTGGTGGGTCTGTACTTGTGTGGGCCGGAATTTCTTCTGAAAGTCGCACAGAGCTGGTGATCATAGAAAACGGCTCTTTAACTAGCGTAAGATATGTGGAAGAAATCCTCAATGATCACGTTGGTCCATTTATGGTCAATTTAGGTGAGGATGCTATATTTATGCATGACAATGCCCGACCTCATACAGGTAGGATTGTGAATGACTACCTTCAAGAGATGAACATTACTCGTATGGAGTGGCCAGCGCGCAGCCCGGATATCAACCCGATCGAGCATGCTTGGGACGAGCTAGGCAGATGCGTAAAACAACGAAACCCTCCCCCAATCACGCTTCGTGAGCTCAAAATTGCTCTCACAGAGGAATGGGAGAATATTCCCCAAAATCGTATAAGGAACTTGGTGTACAGCATGCCAAACCGCGTAAACGCAGTAATGGAAGCACGAGGAGGCAATACGAAGTATTAAAATTCAAGAAAATCGTAATAAAGTTCAAAAATTTCATGTTTCCTATTTTTGTTTTAAGGAGAGATCAGCAGTTTTTTCTTTATGTAATTTTGTGTTAATAAAATGTATGGTGACTCATATTTTTCTTACTTTCATTTAAGGAGTATTACATTGTCTATTAAATACAATTTATTGCATTAACCTATCATTTTTAGTTTCCGAGATTTTTAACATTCTTTAAGTGACCCGGATTCATTGCTCTCGAGTGTATTTATAATAAATACACAATTTCTGATGAAACCATTTTCTGGAACACATCTTGTAGATTTCAAATCTACTTTTGGCTGTCATTTTTCGTATACTAATACCGAGAAGAACGTCTTTATTTGCACCTCTTTTTCGCAAACTTTGTCAACCACTCCCCTTAAGTACTTATAATAAGCAAAAAAATATAATTATCCAAAATTTTCTTTTAAAGAGCTAATTCTGACCAAAAGAAAGATAAATAGGTAGTTGCATTCTTGGAGTGATATTGTACATTGCACCACCTAAGCAGTCAATACAGATCTCTAGTAAAGTTGTCCTGCTGTTAGTTGCGTTTGCGTGGCACAATGCGTTGCAATGTCGCTCTGAGTCACATAATGAAGTGCGTGTATACGATAGCTAAGTATATCAATATCATTAGACGCTGCTAGATGAGTAAATACTAAAGGACTAGCTGACCGTCACAACTTCTTTTGTGTTACATTTTTTATTGCTGCTCGGCTCCTATTCATTGTAGCGTGATGATTTATAGCCTATGACACTCCAAAATAACGTAACTTTCTATTACTGAAATAATTTTGAAAATCGGTTCAGTAGATCCAAAGTTTACAATGTAACAAACTCAAACTCACAAACGTCACCTCTATAATATTAGTATAGATGATTGCATAAAGCTTTTTTTCATCCGAATAAATTGTTTTTTTGGGATAAAAATTAGTAATAATATTTTCGCTCTAAGCTATTATTTTTATGAAGATAAGGTTACCCTAGTTCTACAAGTTAAACTAACCCAAAGAAAACATTAGGAAACATAGAAATAATTTTAGGAAATTGTCGCCAGAACCTTGCGATGACAGCAGTGATTGACGCCCCACGTGTCCAGTATCTCCTATTGGCCGAGTGCCGAACGTACTCACTTTTAACTTGGGAAATTATGAGGACCTACAGAATTGACCAAGAGGACGTTTCTGAAGGTGAATCAGGTAGTTGCCTTTCACAAGGAAACATGAAGATTCCACAGGGTGCTATGACAAATTCTCCAGGTCCGCTCATATATTATGAACATTCCTAATTTTTAGTATAATTCAGAAAAATAAAACATTTTACGAAATCCCTATTTAGGTCCTGGAGATCGATATTATCTCGTCGTATACTGATGTCCTAGAAGAACCTTGAACTAGCATTAAACAGAAATCTAATTCTCAGAACTCTATGGATTCACTGTGCGGACGCCGGTTCCATAGCGTGGTACAGAGGGAGACACCTGTGGGTGTCTGGGACTTGCAACCTAGGATGTACGTTTCCCAAAATTTTATTTATTTATCCTTCCCGATTCAGACAAAAATTTAAGTCACCCATTGATCCGTGACTTAGTTACAATCATTCATACATCCAATCTTTCTCATTCATGGTTGGTAGACTGCACCGAATCTTCGCGATTTTGACAAAAAAATCGGTTGTCTGTAAAGTCGGTTTACTCACGATAGTTGAACGTGACAACTCAGCCTTAAATGGAACGCCTCAGAGCGAGGTAATGCCGCATACGTCATGTTTTTTCGTGCGTGCATAAGACGTTGTCACGTCAAAACTTTAGCCACAGGGCGGAAACTCCATACAAAAATGTTCGTTTTCACCCACACTAATATACACGTAATGTGAATGCTTGAATCAAGCTTGAATGTGTGTGTGAGTTTACTAGGGTCATTAGCTATGGAAACAAAATAATAAGGAACAGAACGCAATCTCATGTATGTAGGTACTTTTTTTTCAAATGTACCCTCGGCTAAGCACAAATTAAACCAAAGCAATAGTACAAAGTGCGAAGGTATAATGCAACGCAGTGACACTGTCTCAAGTACTGACACGGCAATAGACTCATCAACTTTGGTGGGGGGTTGTGGAAGCTTACTCAGTGGGAGGCAGGGAGTTGCCGATCTGTATGTAAAACTATTATATTATCTTTGCTTTAGCTTCACCAGTCCACCCGTTGATATACGACAGGGTAACAATCATCCATACATCCAATCTTTCGCATTCACAATAAGTAAAATGTGCTAGAACAAGTAAGTACGAGTACAACTCACCACATCGCCCCACACAGGTTGGAAGTCCCTCTGGTGCAGATCACTGGAGGGCGCCACCTTACTGGGCTTTGTGCTTCGGTCGAAGCTCGGGGCGCACGGCTCTTCTTCATCCGATGATACCTGGGAGACATATTCATTTGAAAATATCAAAAATAACCAGCAAGTCATAGTTGGACTCGTGCACGAAGGGTTTCATACCAAAAAACGACGAAAATATCACGTTTGTTGTACGGGAACATCTTACTAATAGCATAAATGTGAAAGTTTGTGAGTGCGAATGTGTAAATGTTTGTAACTCTTTCACGCTCTAACGAACGGATCTGGCTGAAATTTGGTGCAGTGATAGATAGGTCTGGAATAACACATAGGCTTTTTACACTTTTTATCCCGGCAATAAGTTCCCATGGGACACGGGAAGCGGGAATGAGAACAGAACTTGAAGCGGGTGAAGCTGCGGGCTTCAGCTAGTTCTTAAATATAATTTGTTTTCTGACAGTAATTGTTGTTATAGCGGCAACAGAAATATATCTGTAAAATTCTCAGCTGTCTAGCTATCACGGTTCCTGAGATACATCCTCGTGACAAAAGACAGACGGAGAGTGAAGTCTCAGTAATTACCCAGACCCTAAGACTGTTCTAATAAGCCCAAACATGGTATATATCCTGCAACTTTCTGAGTAGTTGGGTATCCTGTAAGTTTCTGAGGAGTTGGGTATCCCGCAAACTACTTAAGCATCAACCAGTTTCAAGTTACCATGTGGTAGAAATACCATCAAAGTAACAATATACTAAATTTCACGTGAATCGAGCCTGTGAATTTCAGTAAAATCCCTCTATCTCTCAGGAAGTGAGCTGATGACCTAAGAACCATTTCGGTCACATCAGCTCTAGAACAAAAACCGCATCGAAATTGCTCCATCTGTTGTGCAGCTATGATGCCACAGTCACACATGCACAAATTGAACAAGTCAAACTTATAACAGCCTCCGTTTTTCGACAGGGGGGCAAAAACAAAAAAAAAACATTGTTTGCCACAAAAAGCGGTAGATGGCGCCCATTCACACTAACACGTATAAGATGAAATATTTCATCAGCTACAAGTCTTTCCCGATTGCTTAACAGTCTAAAACGATTCTCCCGGCACGGGAAATAGCAACGGAAATTCAAATATATTTATTAGCTTAAACGATTTGGGACATACATACCTTAGCAATGTTAGGAGAAGAATGTGATCGGTTAAGTCCAGTAGCGCCGGGACTGTCTGGAGATATCATGTATGTATCGCCGTCGTCTTCCTGTTATAATGAAACTAAATTAGTTGGGAAGGAAATATTTATGGACTTTACGAGTTTAGTAGGATTACTTTCGGGTTTAGAAATGCTCCAGCGAGATATTAGTCTAAGTTGATTCTTTTACAAATACGTACTGATTGTACTTTACTGACGATACTTTGGTACTTTAACATTAAGGTGGATACAAAATTCAAAGCTGGAGTTCTCGAACGTTACATAAAATGAGAGAGAGAAACCCCATTTTGAGTGTCAGGAAAACTGCAATATCAATGAAGTCTACAGGAAGAGAAAAAACAGGCTATAAAATATAGCTTGATTAGAATGACAACGGTATTAAAGTCAAAAATAATATGAAGCTAGACTTTATGACCTTAAATTGAATGTCAGCGTGCCCAAGTGCTAGCGAGTAAGCAACAAAATAAAACAAAATTTATTCGCTTTAAAATTTAAAAAAAAATTGAATTATCAAAATTGTTGCGGGTCTACGGAGGGTTCGGAAATGCTAAAGACAGAAGAACAGCCCAAGAAACTCAGTCTGGCATTTTTCAACTTCGAGCAAACCATAAGCAAACGCACTGAACGCGGTTTGCCCATGCCGGGAGAATCGCTTCAGAATGATAAGCTCTATCAGCACCACTTGAAGCTTATAAAATATTCCATCGTATACGTGTTAGTGCGACAGATCTATAGTTTTTTGTAAAATGTTTTTGTTTTTTAGTTTTGTTTTGTCCTCCAGCAGAAAGCGTTAGTGCACAGGATCGTATGTTCTGGCGTGGATGGGGAGAGGTCTACGTCCAGCAGTGGAGACTGCCTTAGGCTGATTTGATGACATTTAATTCATTTATAATAATAATAATAAAAATAATAATAAAATATTTTTTGTGTGCGATTTATGGTGTAGGTACTAACTCCAAGCCCTTTGTCCAGGTCGGGCTTCCTCTTCTCTCTTACCTGCTGCAGCTTCTTCCTCCTCTCCACCACCATCGTATCCCGCTGTTCCCGGATGACAATTATGATATTATTTACTGTAATGAAGCTAAATTGTATACTGACCCCAAGACCCTTATCTAGATCCAGCTTACTCTTCTCTGTTGCCTGCTGCAGCTTCCTCTTCCTCTTCACCACCATCATTTCCCGGATGACAACTATGCGATTTTTTACTGTAATGAAGCTAAATGTTATACTGACCCCCTTATCCAGGTCCGGCTTCCTCTTCTCCCGGGCCTGCTGCAGCTTCCTCTTCCGCTCCTGCTCCATCAGCTCCCGCGTGCGGTCCAGCTGTTCCCGCTGTTCCCGGACCGCAGCTATACGCGCGTGGGCTGCTGATAGTTCCCGCGCTGTCGCTGCCGCGGCTGCTGCCTCGGTGGCTAGGCGTTGGCGATCTGCTGTACGGACATACACTCTCAGATTATAGAGTTAAGTGCAGAGAAGCTGAGGCCAAGAAAGCAAATACGTCGATCGAATAGTGAATAGGTACGGCGTCGACTCTCTAGAAGAGAATACGTGAATAATGCCTCATTAGAGCCTCATGATGGAATGTTATGTTAAATGGATCAGAGCCCGGTCAAGTTTGTGAAGCACTGCTCTATGGTGAGAACAGACAAAACATTAATCAAGAACACCAGAGGCGCTACACTCGCACTGCCGACCCTGTAAAGTATTCTAAGACGCATTTTTTTTTATACCACTAAGGTGGCAGACAAGCATACGGCCCACCAGAAGGACCGGTGGTCACCGCAGCCTATGAACGTTTGCAACACCAGAGGTGCCACACTCGCGCTGCCGAAACAGCAAAAACCTTCTAAGACCCCCTTTGAAGAACCCCCATACTGTAGGCGCTTGGGAAAACCGAGGAAGAGAGATCATTTTACAATCTAAGCGTGCGTTAATGTTCCCCTCAAAAACGTAGGATTTTGGGAATTCCCACGATCCCCAAAGAAGCGGGATTACACCCAAACACAAAAAGAAAAGTGGTAAAAAAACCCAAATCTACAGGAGAGACCATGATTGCGGGTCAAAGACTGTGTTGGGAGACCTAGGGTAATCCTTCCGAGGAAGAGCGTACCCGAGACTCCCAGCCACAGGCAGATGAAAAGATGAAAGGTCACCGTGTGGTTTTAGTCGGTAGAAATCCGGCATAGCATCCATGAGTATATCCACGCGAAAAAAAAAATTGCGTGAGTTGCACAAAGAAGATGCGTTGAAGGAAGCGCTCGAGGCTCCGTGGACTTAGTGTCCTGTAAACAATCACTGTAGTAAACAGCACTTACTGTGGCCGGTTATGGATGGGTGACCATCACATGACCACTTTGTGATATTTATTGTGAGCGTTTCCGTGCTTCGGACGGCACTTTAACCCGTTGGTCCCAGCTGCCAGTACAATGGCAGTCGTTAAGACAAATTGAATGCCTTTATGGGCGGCTTGGCTTGACGTAGGACAATTTTCCAACAAGGTGAAATGTGGGCAAGTAATATGCCTCTGCCTACCCCTTTGAGATGAAAGACGTGATCATTATGTAGGTATGTAAATCTGGCTTACCTTCAGCATTGGCCGCATTGGGTTCCTCCGTAGCACTGGCGATGGTTTCAGCCAACTTCTCTGCCTCCTCCCTCTCGCGCCGCTGGTAGTCCTCCAACTGCTCGCGGAGACTCATGTTCTCTTGTTCCTGGTAGTACGACATTTATATTGTAATTGGGAAGTAACTCTGTATACTAATAATAACAAAGAAACAGAACAGGTTTAATACTAGTAGTGTTCGTCGACACTACTCAACTGATTTGAAAAATTCTTACACTTTTAGAAAATTACACTATAAGTTATATTTAATTTCCGCATTTCCACGGGAACTACGCCGGGGGAAACCACGGGATGTCCTCTAGTGCTAATATTACAGAGTGTAATCCTGACCTTCCATCTGCCTCTAGTGCTAAATTCCTTTACCGTTGGGCAGCTACACTATTCCACAGTGACACAGGTTATATTTAATCCCGGTATTCCCGCGGGACGGCTCGCTAAACACACTCACCATGTCGAACTGCTTGTTCTCCATCTGCATGAGCTGCGACAGTATCTCGTGCTCCCGCAGCTTGTAGAAGGCGCGCACGTCGTCCTGTTCTTCACCCTCGCGTTTTGAACGCACGTTCTTCCAGTCCTGCAGAATGAAATAATACACTTGCATTGGTAAGCTTTCTTTTTTGTAGCTACATATATCAATCTATTTTATTGTGGTGTGTATATGAGACAGCAATATGTATGAGAGTGCCACTGTTTTGAGGTCTGTAAGGTTTACGTACACCGGAGTCAGTGAAGTAAAATATTATACGGGTGTGTGTGTAAGTGAAACATTACACGTCAGTGTGTGTAAGTGAAACATTACACGAGAGTGTGAGTGAAACATTACACGATAGTGTGAGTGAAACATTACACGGGAGCGTGTGTAAGTGAAACATTACACGAGAGTGTGAGTGAAACATTACACGGGAGCGTGTGTAAGTGAAACATTACACGTCAGTGTGTGTAAGTGAAACATTACGCGTCAGTGTGTGTAAGTGAAACATTACACGTCAGTGTGTGTAAGTGAAAGATTACGCGTCAGTGTGTGTAAGTGAAACATTACACGAGAGTGTGAGTGAAACATTACACGGGAGCGTGTGTAAGTGAAACATTACACGTCAGTGTGTGTAAGTGAAACATTACGCGTCAGTGTGTGTAAGTGAAACATTACACGTCAGTGTGTGTAAGTGAAACATTACGCGTCAGTGTGTGTAAGTGAAACATTACACGAGAGTGTGAGTGAAACATTACACGGGAGCGTGTGTAAGTGAAACATTACACGTCAGTGTGTGTAAGTGAAACATTACGCGTCAGTGTGTGTAAGTGAAACATTACACGAGAGTGTGAGTGAAACATTACACGGGAGTGTGTGTAAGTGAAACATTACACAAGAGTGTGAGTGAAACATTACACGTCAGTGTGTGTAAGTGAAACATTACACGGGAGTGTGTGTAAGTGAAACATTACACGATAGTGTGTGTGAAACATTACACGGGAGTGTGTGTAAGTGAAACATTACACGTCAGTGTGTGTAAGTGAAACATTACACGAGAGTGTGAGTGAAACATTACACGGGAGTGTGTGTAAGTGAAATATTACACGTCAGTGTGTGTAAGTGAAACATTACACGAGAGTGTGAGTGAAACATTACACGGGAGCGTGTGTAAGTGAAACATTACACGTCAGTGTGTGTAAGTGAAACATTACACGGGAGCGTGTGTAAGTGAAACATTACACGAGAGTGTGAGTGAAACATTACACGGGAGTGTGTGTAAGTGAAACATTACACAAGAGTGTGAGTGAAACATTACACGTCAGTGTGTGTAAGTGAAACATTACACGGGAGTGTGTGTAACTGAAACATTACACGAGAGTGTGTGTGAAACATTACACGGGAGTGTGTGTAAGTGAAACATTACACGTCAGTGTGTGTAAGTGAAACATTACACGAGAGTGTGAGTGAAACATTACACGGGAGCGTGTGTAAGTGAAACATTACACGTCAGTGTGTGTAAGTGAAACATTACACGGGAGCGTGTGTAAGTGAAACATTACACGAGAGTGTGAGTGAAACATTACACGGGAGTGTGTGTAAGTGAAACATTACACAAGAGTGTGAGTGAAACATTACACGTCAGTGTGTGTAAGTGAAACATTACACGAGAGTGTGAGTGAAACATTACACGTCAGTGTGTGTAAGTTAAACATTACACGTCAGTGTGTGTAAGTTAAACATTACACGACAGTGTGTGTAAGTGAAACATTACACGTCAGTGTGTGTAAGTGAAACATTACAAGTCAGTGTGTGTAAGTGAAACATTACACGTCAGTGTGTGTAAGTTAAACATTACACGTCAGTGTGTGTAAGTGAAACATAACACGTCAGTGTGTATAAGTGAAACATTACACGTCAGTGTGTAAGTGAAACATTACACGAGAGTGTGAGTAAGTGAAACATTACGCGTCAGTGTGTGTAAGTGAAACATTACACGGAAGTGCGTGTAAGTGAAACATTACCCGAGATTTTTTATATTACGAGTTCTAGAGTGGACCGGAGGAGACCGCAACTTGGCAAACGTAGGGTAGGACGTCCACCCGCCAGATGGAACGACGAACAGGAAAAGTTGCAGGCTGGAACTGGATGTGTTTGTCATAGGACCGTGTGTTGTGGCGTGAACATTTAGAGGCCTACGTCCAGCAGTGGACTGCCATAGGCTGATTTGATTGTGTGTAAATAAAACATTACACGTGAGTGTGTGTAAGTCAATGTAAGTGCAAGAGTGCGAGTGTGTAAGTGCTTACCTGCTCAGCCTCAATCCGCTGCATCTCCAAGGTGAGGCTGGTGTCAGCGATGCGCTCCTGCTGCTCCAGGATGAGCTGCATGCTGCGCGCGCGCTCTGTGTACATCTGGACCGCGGCCGCCTTCAATATCATATAGTAATGCATGATGAATCTATTACTACCACATTTTTCATTGATTTACAAAATATACCAAATACACAATCACAGTCTGAAAAACATCCGCATAAAAATTGTGCACTCTTTTCTAAAACGAATAATTTTAATAGAAATGTGGTGAACTGCTTTTTTTAATGTTCAACTTGTTTTGCTTTACTACAAGTCATGTTTCGTACATTTGAATTTTCAAAAATATTGGTTTCATAAACAACTTCATGTATGGACACTTTTGAGTGCTAATTTTGTTTGTGACTGTGTCTCTTTGGTTTTTTGAATATCAGTGCCTATTTCAATAAATTTCAACAAACTTCCAAAAAGGTGGGAGGTTATCAGATCGACTGTGTGTTTTCTTTTTGCTACGCGATCATTCCACCAATAAATAATGAATTGACTTTGGATTCTAGTTTTGTTTGGTAGGTCATGCTTAACAGGTGGTCCCACATAAATTTATCGAAATTTATTTAGTGCTTTAGAAAAAAAAACAGCGAAAGTATATACACGCCAGCAGTTATCAGCTAGGCTTTGGTTTCTAACCTAGGGGATATGCTTATTGCATGTTTGCCCTAACATTCCCAAATCAGCCCAGATTCAGATAATCTACATAAGTGGCAGCTCGAAGGACCATGTAGTTGAAATGGTCCTTAGTACAAGGCATTTTTTAAGATTAAGATATTTAAGTTAAAAAATTGTTTTCAAGAAAAATTTGCTTGTCTCTTTTTAAGAATATTTTAGAAAAGAATAGAATATGTTTTTTTACTTTATTGTACACTAATTAACATATACATGTATATGGAATACAGGGTTTAAAATGTACAATGGGCAGCCTTATCGCTAAGTGCGATTTCTTCCAGGCAACCTTTAAATTATGTATATAAAACTATCTTATAAATATTGGTGTGCAATAAAGTTTATTCTATTCTTAGCAGGGCCCAAGTCTCCCAAAACTGAGGGGAGCATCGGCCGCACTCGCGCGGTTGATGCCCAACATCAGGGGACCCAACGCTCCCTACAGGAGGCTGTACCTGGGGATCGTGCGAAGCATGGCCATGTACGGGGCTCCCGTATGGGCGGAGACCCTGACGGCCAGCAATGAGGCTAGACTGCTGAGCCCGCAGAGAGTGATGGCCGTCAGGGTGATAAGAGGATACCGCACGATCTCCGGTGAGGCGGCATGTCTCCTAGCCGGGACCCCTCCATGGGACCTGGAAGCGAGAGCCCTTGCGTCACTGTTCAGATGGCGCAAGGAGGCGCTGGAGCGGGGCCAAAGGCCTGCGTCTCGAGAAATCGAGGCCCAGCGGACCCTGCTCCACCAGGAAACCGTGGAGACATGGAAGGTGCGACTTGAGCAACCAAAGGGGGGATTCGCCACAATCGCGGCCGTCAGACCGGTCATGGACGAGTGGCTGGAGAGAAGACACGGTGCTCTCTCCTACCGGTTGACACAGATGCTTGCCGGGCACGGTAGCTTCGGTAGGTATCTGTGGCGAAAACACCGTGAAACCACGGCCGAGTGTCAGCACTGCGAGGACCGCAGCGATGACACGGCGCTCCACACGCTGGTGGAGTGCACGGCGTGGGCACAACAGCGCCAGGTCCTCGTGGTGGGTCTGGGCGTGGACACTCTCTCGCTCGAGGCCATGGTGCGAGCCATGATCTCCAGCGGGAGTAAGTGGGACTGCGCCGCCTCTTTCTGCGAGCAGGTCATGCTCGCGAAGGAGGCGGCGAGCCGGGTACGGGAGAGAACTCTCCCTCCCGAGTTCCGCAGCCGGCGCCCTGGGCGCCGCCGACGTGTCTTCGCCGAGGACTATCGGCCTCCATGACCGGGGGTCTGAGGACGGTGAGAGGGCCGCTCACCGTCCTTACAGAAGCAGGCCCATGACGGCAGCGTGACGTGAGCAACTCACGCACGCCCCCCCCCCCCCCCCTTAGAAGCGGGGTCACACCCGAAACCCCCCATAGACGCGGGATTGCACCCGAACCCCCCCCTGGGCGAGGCCGCAACGGCGGCCGTAGGTCTGTTGGGAGTCACGGGACATCCTTCCTGAGGGCTTACTAGGGGCTCTCAACCATAGGCTGTTAGGCGTGGCGTGAGGTTTTTTAGTCGGTAAGAGTCCGGCATAACATCTTATGAGGATTTTCCCTCACGTTAAACAAAAAAAAAAAAAAAAAAAAAAAAAGCATGGCCCAAGTCTGCTGTTTCAGTGTCTGTTGTCTCCAAACAAAATTCTAATCATAGCTACGAAAACTACGAATCGTGGACGAAGCGTCGGCTTTATATTGAGCTACGACCACAGGGCGGAAACTTCATACAAATGATTCGTTTTCAATTCTATCACCTACACTAAAAACACGTTATATTTGTACAGAGTTTGAATGTGTGTGTGACCACTAAGGTTGAGTAGTACGTTCCCTCAAAATTCCCTCCAACTATATGACAGCTAGCAATGTGGCTAGACTACATAGCCCACTGAAGGCAATGGCCGTCAGGGTGATTAGAGGGTACCGCACGATCTCTGTCGAGGCGGCATGTCTCCTAGCCGGGACCCCTCCATGGGACCTGGAAGCGAGAGCCCTTGCGTCGCTTTATCAGTGGCGCTGGAGCGGAACCACAGGCCTGAGCCTCGAGAAATCGAGACCCAGCGATCCCTGTTCCGCCAGGAGCTCATGGAAACATGAAAGGTACGACTGGAGCAACCAAAATGGGGGCTCACCACTAGACGATGGCAAATATCTCTTTGTCCCTCATAACGGTGGGACAGTACCCAATCTACTCCCCCCCTTCCCCAGGGGATAACACCCGAACCAACTCCCAAGATGCGGAATAGCACCCGAACCCCATAGGCGAGGTTGAAGTGTTCGCCAAAGTCTGCCGATAGCCCTGGGGCATCCTTCCGAGGGCTTACCCGGGACTCCCGGCGTTAGACAGTTGTAAGAAGTCGTGTGGTTTTCGTCGGTAGGAGTCCGGCATAGCATCCATGTAGGATTTCCACACGGAAAAAAAAAACTATATGACAGCTATGGCGGTAGTGGAGAAGCTTGCTCAGTGGGAGGCAGGGAGTTGCCTATCTGTATATTATACTATTATATTATCTCTGCTACAATTACACATCAATCTGTTCTGCAGACTTCAGGCTTTGTACTAGTGGAGTGTGTGGCGTGTAGTGTGTACCTTGCTGCTGCGGTCCACTGTGGGTTCGCCCGGCTTCGCTGCAGGCGGCGGAACCGGTGATAGCTCAGACCAGTTGGGGTAGTCGATGTCGCCTGATAAAATGATAAGCTTAATATAATTACCACATTGTAAGAAAAAACTGTTTTTTTTTTTAAATTGGGCGTCGGTTCGCTTTAGGTTTAATTTTTGATGGCAAGTTTCAAGACTGAAGTTAGTTGTGAGGTACGCGCGCTTTTTGACACAGAAATTTAACACGTCAAAGATGGTCACAGAGATATACATATATAACTAAGCGCATGTCTCCAACGCCAAGGCGCGATTGATATTCCTCGGCAGGGTCCGTTCATTTTGGTACAATTGATCGAGAAAAGAAAATTATTATAATCCCGCCATTCAATCAGATGACATACAGACCGTAGAAAACTATCGAGTTCCTATTTGACAGCTGTTCCTCCGGAAACTTGACATTGGTTGAAATGCCATTAAGGCCATACCCAGGGCTAACGACCTTGAGCATATGGGCGATATGACTCGCCAACATAGAGTAGCGCAACTACAGAGACATCAGAGTAAAAGAACTACGGAAGAAGAAGAAAAATAGTAGCGGAAAGGCGTTCCTCGCTTCACCAAATAAACAAGAAGCTGTGAGACGGTCCCACCCGACTGCCCCTCTCTAAAACGTTTATTGTGAGAGTTCAATTCGATTGACGTTGTCATTTTTGTTTTATTTCAAACTTTGAACAGATGATCCACGTGACCAAGTGACGTAGTTTAATGCAACAGAGTCACAGACAAAGTCTCGCCGTAAGCCCCTCTCCACTCTATTTTATAGAGAGAGGCGAAAATAAATTAAAAAACAAAGGAACGTTTGTATTTCAATTTTCCTTTGTTTTTAAGTGTAGTAAAAATACACTGCAAAAAATGTGATTGGTTATTTATTACGTAAAAAATAAATGTGACGAATTCACAAAGACGAATGTTCATATATTCATTGTTTTACTTAAATTATTACAAATCTAGACATGAGGGGTCTTCCACTCGCTTAAAATTTTTGTTACTTTTGGAACAAAATTTCATTTCATTTTATTATAACAAACAAAAATAGTAGTAAACGCAGTTGCGAGGGTCAGCTAGTTATGAATAAATAAGAAGCGCTCGTGGCACCGCGGACTTAGTGTTCTGTAAGCGATCACTGTAGTAAGCTCATTCACTATGGCCAGTCCTTGGATGGGTGACCATCCATGTGACCACTTTGTGACAGTTATTTGAGCGTCGTTTCCGTGTTTCGGAAGGCACGTTAAGCCATTGATCTTAGTTGCCCGTAAAATGGCAGTCGTTAAGCGAAGTTGAAGGCCGTTTTGGCGGCTTGATTCATTTTAACAGCAGGCAGATACAACCTGCGCCTGTCTATCTCAACACGGCAACAGCAGCACAGCTACAGCTCACCACCTATTACGTGGGACAAATTCAAAAAAGGTTAAATGTGGAGACAATAATATGCCTCTGCCTACCTCTTCGGGGATAAAGGTGTGACCATATGTATGTATGTAACTAGCTGACTCTCACAACTTCGTTTACGACACTTAAGGTGTATGAAACATGACGTATTTCTTCATCAGTCTCATCAACCGGCGGGTGAAACTGCCCTGTTTGCTTAATCATAAACGAATTTAAAGATTAAGCATATTGTAAAACTAGCTGACCCTCGCAACTTCGTTTACGTCACATAAGGTTTGCAAAAGAAGAGGCACTTCTTCATCAGACTCATCAAGCAGCGTGTGAAACGGCCCTGTTTGCTTTATCATAAAAGAGCTTAAAGATTAAGTTTATTCTAAAACAATTCAGTCCCCGACTTCGGCGCGGACAGAATTATTTTACAACAGCCTTAATCATTAAGCTCTTTTATGATTCAGCCAACACGCCTGTTTAGATTTACCGTCACATTCCAAGGAACCCTTGAATTATAGGTTTTGAGAAAGTTGAGATATCTCTAATTCCTGAACTACAAAACCCTCAGCACTGAAACTTGTGTGAAGCAATCCTAGGTTGAATTCTAGGTTTAGAGAAGTTGAGATGTCTCTAACTCCTGAACTTCCTCGGATCAATTTTCATTCAAATCAGTAGTTTCGGCGTGATACGTATTCGGAATACAGACGGACATGAAAATTTTAAATTTCATTTTGGCTTAAGTAGGTATCGATTAGAGAACGCGTTCTTTTTTTTTTAAATAGCTTCCATATTCAGACTCTCGACCCTCAACAGTTTTATTATTATGTATAGATATACACTAGCAAGAAACTCGGCGGGCACTCACTTTATTCACTTTTATACCTTAACCAATTTGCCGGTAGATGGTGCCTACTTGTGGCGACCCACAAGACGTAATAAGCTAAAAGAGTCAAATCTTTCAGCTTAGGTTGAGAGCAGTGTCTCAAAAAAGCAGTGTGTTAATAATAACTATAATGTAAGTATTTTCATCAGTAGACAACTGATGAAAATACTTATATTATAGTATCCCTTAGCACAAGGTTATATTAGCTTAAGTTGTGTGCGAATGTCCACAAATATTTCTACATTTATTTATATTGAAATGATTAAGTACCGCTTACAATATAAGTATGTTTACCTTTCGAAGTAATTTAATTAAACAATACGAAAAATAAGTTGAAATGCATTATATTCTCATGTAATGCAGCATGCATTGTGTAACTCGGGCTCTGGCTCTGTTGCACGCATTACTCTGTACATGAATGAAAATATAACATTTTACGAGAATATTTTGCAGACCAGAGCGACACACGTCCGTCTAGCAACACGACTCCCCCCGCACTAGATTTTTGGGCGAGCGCGGGGAAGCAAGCAACGTGATGTATGCTTTGAATACATTATTAGTTATAATTAGTTAAAACTTATACTAATTCAAAATTAAAGAAAACCATTTTAGAGGTCTATGTTTTCTTTAGTCTCTGATATAAATTTTATTATCATTCATTAATAAATAGATGTCATACAACGACTTCTTCTAAAAAATTATGGGCTATTTCAGTGATGTTTTACTAGTTATTTATAATAAATACACAATTTCTGATGAAACCATTTTCTGGAACACATCTTATAGATTTCAAATCTACTTTTGGCTGTCATTTTTCGTATACTAATCCCGAGAAGAACGTCTTTATTTGCACCTCTTTTTCGCAAACTTTGTCAACCACTCCCCTTAACCAAAAGTTGAAGTTGAACATCAAGGCGCGACGCTATCGTCGTGCAACGGTACGGCGCGGTGCCGTGGCGAATAAGTTACTTTTTTTAAGTAGAGGCCTCAAGCCATAGTCAGTCAGTCAGAGCGCGGCCCACGAGTACCGCGCTCGCACACGAGAAAAGATACGTCCTTGCGTTGAATACTGCTCTCACCTTTGGGACGACTACGCGAGGTACTTGCTTGACGCGCTGGACTCTATGCAGCGGCGAGCTATTTGCATTATCAACTGCCCTGAGGTAACGGAAAGTCTGGAGCCATTGGCGCAGCGACGAACTATTGCATCTTTGGCTGCTTTCTACCGTATCTATCACGGTGAGTGTTCTGAAGAACTCTTCAGCCTAATCCCACCCTCTCCTTTCCGATCCCGAACATCGCATGCTGGACAGAGGTGCCACTCTCACACAGTGGAGACAATCTTTGCTAGAACTTAACGATTCAAAAGATCGTTTCTCTGTCGAATCATAAAAATCTGAAACGACCTGCCAGCGCCTTAGATCATCTAACCACAGGATGCGCCTTACTTAAGCATTCCTTTTTGCCAAGTCAATAGACCATTTGGTCTATTGGCTTTATAAAAAGCACTGTACATCAGTACATCATTTTATATGAGTAAACTAGTACATTTCATTGTAGTTGACTGTACAATAAAAATTAACACACAACAGCCATTACGCGTTTGTCGAATATGACATTTTTAATATATATAATGAAATTTTATGTGTTTGTGTTTCCCCCTTCACCCGCTATGACTAGCAGAATATTTTTGTATGCGGTGGTTCACAAAAGGCTAGTCCCATGATATATGGTCTAAGGCCAGCGCACGTGTTTCCCTTCTCTTACAAGGCTGGGTTCTTCAAGCGGAGCGTGAAAAGGCACATCATAGGGCCGCCAAGTTGAGGGCCGCTTTCTATAGTCTTACAGACTGGGACGGTGGCCCACAATCGCTAGATGTCGCTGTGGCTTTTTTTGGCGGCATCATTTTGGCGAGCTAAATATAAAAAAAAAAGTTGCCTACTCTCTTGTACTGGTAGGACACGCTCTCCGTCACCCCGCTCACCGTTGACATCCAGTTTGAAGCCTTGGTACAGCTTGTTACCAAACATGTCGTCCTGGCGCGGCGGCTTGGCCCCAGGGTTGGTGGTGAAGACGGGGTTCTTCAGCAGCCAGTCCTCGTAGCGCATGTCTACGTGTCTATATGTACTGGTACAGCTAGTTACCGAGCATGTCGTCCATGAAGTCGTCCTGGCGCGGCGGCTTGGCCCCAGGGTTGGTGGTGAAGGCGGGGTACTTCAGCAGCCAGTCCTCGTAGCCGCCCGCCAGAGCCAGCGGCGGACGGGCGTAGCGGATGTTCACGTCCCACTGAGGAACGGTAGCATACTTTTAAGGCTATGTCCAAGTCAGCTGCATACCCAAACTTCACTGTCAACTAAAGGGGGCTTTAAAATCTCTACTACGAGTATTATACAGGGTGGAATTTAAAGACGGTAGTTGGACGGAAAGTAGTGATAATGGCAAGTTTTGCTGAAAGGAAACATTTCTTTATTATCAAAAGTAAGTAAAACTGCATTTAAATAAATAAATGATTATGATTATGATTAAAGATTTTTGAAAAATCACCTGCTTGAGCCGGGAATCGAACCTGGAAGATGTGAAAAAAAAGCAGCCTGTATTTTATGATACCAACCAAAAGAGCCTTTAATAAGGAACAATTTCTTTTAAACAACATAGTATGTTAAATTAAAGGAAGACCAAGTAAAATATGTTTTTTTTGTAAAGCTTACTCACTATCTGAAGAAAAAAAAGCAGTCTAATTGAGATTCTTCTCCTTTTTTTTTTTGAAGCTGGTTAAAAAAATAGTTTTACTTACTTTTGAAAATAAAGGAATGTTTCCTTTCAGCAAAACTTGCCATTATTAATATTAAGGGCACTTTACCTCCAACTACCGTCTTTAAATTCCACCCTGTATATAATTGTAAAAATAGCTGTGACGGTACATTCAAAAGAAATTAAAAAGAACAACTGTAACCAACTAATACAGGGCTTCTGAGTCCAAATCTATGATTTTTTTTCTTCGTGTCTGTTTGTTTGTTTATTTGCTCGAGGTTGGCGAATAAAATTTTGTGGGTTGATCATAATTATTGTACTATTAGGAATTTGTAGGTATTTTTGCAACTTAAATATTGCTGTACGTGTGTTGTGTTTCATCACAATCGGTTCAGCGGAAATGATAATACAGCTTGACCTATGTTTTCCTAGAAGCCCTATGCATTAGACAGGTCAAAGTAGTTTGGTCATTAGTCAAAATCACCTCGCGACCGAAGTCACGGGCAAAAGCTAGTATAACATAATTAAATTTTCAAAGGCAATCAGAACTCTGCAGTTATTAATTCCCGCTGTAACCGTACTGTAGTATGCCACCAAATTGTAAATAATTGTGTACATTTTTAATTATGAACATAATGCTGTTTGTTAAATGATCTATATTAGAAACTCTAAACCTGATCCTGAATTTGTTTATTTGAACATCAAAATACCACTTACCAGTATTACAAACAGTGAGAGTAATACTACGAACCTTGAGCAGTATAGTCTTAAGTAGATGCAGAGTCTTGCCAGGTATGACGGCAGTGCTGCCCCAATCCAGCATCACGATGAGCTCCATGCTGGCTCGTTCAGCGAACATCTGTCTAGAAACTAGCGGTAGAGTCTGTTCTAGTACGTGAGCAGACTGGCTGTGGAGAAAGTAGTAACGGTTTAGGTGATACAAGAAAATTCAGGATTTAGATACATTTATACGAAGGCTAGCAGACGTCACGCGATTTCACCCGCATAGCTCACGTTCCCGGGGGAATACGGGAATAAAATATAGCCCATGTTCATTGGGAAGAGTGTAGCTACCCAACAGTGAAAGAATTTTACAAATCGGTCCAGTAGTTCCAGAGCCTATTCGATGCAAACAAACAATCAAATCTTTCCTCTTTATAAAATTAATTAGTACAGAAAATAGACTATCCCAATGTGAGGAGTGTGGATTTATTGATGACCTGCAATATTTGTCTCTGCAACATCCTAAGGTTGACTGGTAGAAAATGCTAACGGCATTATGTCCACCTTTGTAGGAATTTGTGCTTAAGAGCCTACCAGACGCCAAATTGTCAAAAGAGGATAGAAGATATACATTTTAGCGAGCAAGAAAGAGAGAGATGCGATCGGACGGAATTAAAAAGTAAGGCATGGACGGACAGACAGACAGACAGACATGTCGAATCTATAAGGGTTCCCTTTTTGTCATTTGGCTACGAAACCCTATGTATACCATCTTTTATGTACCCATTTAAAGCAAATAAATGATATGATGAAATGGAGGGAAGTTTATGTAAACTAGCATAAAGTGAAAATTATATGCACTTACCCAGGCGTTATACACTCTTCTGGTACACTGATACACGCTGGATAGTTGATGTGTGACTCCAGATAGTCCTTCGAAGATCTGGTGTCTAGTATCATCACTTTCACCTTGCCACTCTTCAGAATCATATACAGCTGTTCACTTTTAATGGTGACTTCATCCAGACCTGGAACATGAGAAATGAATAATTACTCAAGTATAATTCTGATTAAATTCAGCGTTTTTAATCTCTTACAATCCAGTGTCAACAGGAGGGCCATTATCAATAGAATTGTGGACTGTTAGACTGGCTCCCAATTGTTAAATGTCGATTTTGCTTTCTATCAGGCGGGCAGCATGGCTCTGGCGAGCTAAATAGAAAGAAAATAGTCATACACATCGAGTCATTGTCAAAGGCTTAGAGTTCACCTTCTTAGTTTTCCTGATTTGTAATCTATGACGTGTCATAGTATCATGCTTACTGAGACAGCAGCGGTTGTTTGAACGCTCACCTTTTACTCAGAATGTGACCGCCATACCAATGACATGAGGCAAAGTGTGAGGACCTGAAATATGTGTTTCAAATCAGCTTATCGCAGTCCACTGCTGGACATAGGCCAATCCCAATTTGCGTCACAAACTCTCGGTCCCGTGACTTTCCACAACCAGTCCCTCCCTGAGACCATCTGGCGGATGGACGACTAACCTCACCTTTCATTTGACACATACATTGTACAATTATAACAGATGTCTGGCCCAATAAAGGTCACAGAAGCCTACTACAATGTTGGCTACACAAGGAGGTACATTGTGGTGATCTATCTAGAGGCCTATATCCAGCAATGGGTGTCAATCTGCTAAGATGATGAACAAAAACTAAGCCAGAGCTGTGTATATCAGTGACAACAAATCTCATGTAAAGGTTGTAGTTGTACCCCCCTAAGAAATAAAGTTCTAGTTGATAATCAAACACAATGCAGTACTGAATTATAGAACACAATGCAGTACTGAATCATATCATATCTTTTATTTGCTTTAAATGGGGTACATAAAAGATGGTATACAGTTTTTTACATATCACAGGCCCAATTAGCTACATACTATAGCATGCAAAGTTACAATTTAGAGTTACAATTAACAATTACCTATTACAAGCTACATTAAATATCAGTATCTTTTTCTGTTCATGCAAATTTAATGTCATCCATAAATTCATCATTATATAGGTACATCAGTCCATTTATTAATACAGTTCATTCATTTTAATTTAATTAATCTAGTCAAATTTGGTTATAATTTATGGTCTCAAAATTAAACCAATACCAATTTATTAAAGTCATAATATCAAAACTACCTATGATCTATAGTTTACCTAGTGCAATTTAGAGTCCAAATATTCATCCACTGAGTAAAAACATTTATCAACAAGCCATTTATATATTTTGTTTTTAAATTTATTCAAAGGTAAGTCACGAGCATCTTTGGGCAAATGATTGTAGATGCGTGCTGCCATCGCATAGCTATTTCTACTACATATATTAGTCTTTATTGGAGGGAGAACAATATTATTAGGATATCTGGTATTGAAGTTACATACATCTTTCTTAAAGATAAACAATTCATTATTACTTTTAACAAAAACACAGATCTCAAATGAAGGGTCTAATTCGAGAAGGGGTTAACTGACAAATCTTAATTTTGTAGAAAATAGGCTGTAAAGTTTGGTGGGATTATTTTGATGTTAAGCATCGAAAATCGTTATAAAAAAGGTTGAGTAAACTTTTATATAATTACCTTTATTGTGGTTTACATGATTGTATAAAAAAATAAGGCTAAAATATATAATATACTGTAAATATCTGATGATTTTTACTTAAACCCAAAATGCGCGTGAATAAATATGCACTTTGTGAGTATAAAAACGATTTAATGTGAAACAAACCGTTTTTCCTGTAATATATTACGGATGTAGTCTTTTTGGAAATTAGATTATTGGAAATTAACCCATTATTGTGTTTTATTAATGCCACTATTGCTAGTCTTCTACTTCACGACAGAGTTCGTGGATTTCCGCAATAGAAAATATTTTTGTGTACATGGATGTATGTCTTGTTCTGGGTGTTTCTATGTATCGTAAATATGTATTTAGAAAACATGTATTAAGCTCATTGTCTACTACCCATAAACGAGGTTGGTTATATTTTAACAAGGTTTGTTCATGGGTAGGGGAAAGTATGGAGAAAGTTTGCAATTGAGATTATTATAATGATTTAAACTATATAAACATCTATAATATTCTTTTTTAATAAAAATAAAACCAACTTCAAATAAAATCTTAAAAATAAAATGTAGTTAGCACAAAGTCTCTTTCTGTATCTTTTGATTTGTCAGATTTTATAAATATCATATTGAAGTCGGCGCCAAGTAAACCCATAGATTTAGATAAGTACTATTAAGGGCACCGACTTCATAACAATATCATCATAGAATAAAATCTGATAAATCAAAAAACATATTACTTTGTGCTAAGTAAGTTTAATTTTTAAGTTTTTGTTTGAAGTTGGTTTTAGAAGAATTTTTATTTCATTACTTTAAGTGACAGGTGGACTTACAAATCTATCTATCTAGGTGTAAAGTTCTCATTAATAAAAATTAATCAAGCCCAAATACTAAAACACAAACCATTTTTTTATCTTGTGACATTTGTTAAGTAAAAAAGTTAAGGAATTCCCCCGACTCTCTTTGGGTTCCATCATCAGATAGACTTTGGACCTTAATTAAATTGTAATACTTTAAAGCACCTAATTAAAAAGTTAACAAACGCACTAGTTGTCCCTACAATTTTCAGTGGTTGCTTAGCTTAAAAGTCTTCTTCTAAGCGATAATAAGCCCTTTTAAGTGTTTTTACAGAAACAATTTACTTAGCTCATTAGATGTGTTAGTGAACGTTAAAACAGCTTATATTAAGTAAAACCCTTCTTTATTTGAACAAAGTAGAATTTTGTATTTTTTGGTAAGTTAACATGCATTAAATCCTTTTTGAATTAGCGGACTTCAAAGCCTATGTCAGTTAAACCCTTTTTAGACTGAATATATCGAGATAGGTAAAGAATTTCGCATTTCTGTTAATGTCACTAGGTAGATAATTTTACTACGAATCCAACGGTACCCATAAGTCATTTTGCGTAAAAACGTCAGTTAACCCCTTCTCGAATTAAACCCTTCAAATATACAGGGTGAATTTTTCAAAAGGGATTGGATGGCCAAATCCGAAACTATAAGGAATAGCGAAAAATACTCAAAGGAGTCACGAGCCCGATTTTGATGAAACTTAAAACCTCATCATTAGATTTTTTAAAAACCCATAATCCTAGCTGGGAATCGAATCCATTGATTTTGAAAAAAAAACACATCCTTTATTATTACACCATACGATAGTGTTGCTATTAAGGATCATATTCTGGGAAGTAATGATATACGGCAAACTACAGGAAAGAGCTCATCTTTAACAAAATACATTTTATTTTTCTTACGTTAACTGATTAATTGTTCAAAATCTTTGCAATACATAGCTGGATTCGAAACCTCAAGGAATAACTAAGGAATATTATTGATTCCGTTGAGAATATTCTCTAAAAAATCATTCTGAGCATAATTTAAAACACGGAATAGTTACGATCTTTTCTGGGATTTCCAACGAAACAAACTATGATACAAAATTTAGGTACATGAAATATGCATTCTATTAAAATTCCAAATGTTCCTTAAATTTGGCGTACATCATTACTTTGCAAAATTTGATCCTTAACAGCGACTCTATCGTATGGTGTAATAATAAAGGGTGTGTTTTTTTTTTGAGAAATCAACAAGTTCGATTCCCAGCTAGGATTATGGGTTTTTCGAAAATCTAATGATGAGGTTTTAAGTTTCATCAAAATCGGGCTTGTGACTCCTTTCAGCGTTTTTCGCTATTCCTTATAGTTTCGGATTTGGCCATCCAATCCCTTTTCAAAAATTCACCCTGTATAGATACATGGTAATGTCAATAGTGAGAGCTTGCAGAAAAAGGCTTACAACTCACCCAGGGAGCTACATTGCAAATAATAGAACACAATGCAGTACTGAATTATAGATCAATAAGAAAGTGCTCACTTGGTAATCCTGATATTATTGGGTCAATGACAGGGACTGTCTCCACAGTCTTCTTCCTATTTTCTTCAATCTTCTGTTTGATTAACTCATTCTCTTTTATATCATTTAGACGTTTAGTTTTTTGCTCTTTAGCATACCTGAATTTTAAAAAAATGTGATTAATAAACATATATATCAACTATAATTAATATTATATACTTCAGTTTTGGCATGAGCTCCCTATGTTGAAACAACTACTGTACACAGTTTTCTATGCTAATATTATAAAGACGTAAGATTTGATTGTTTGTTTGCATTGAATAGGCTCCGAAACCACCGGACCGATTTGAGAAATTCTTTCACTGTTAGGAAGCTACACTATCCCCTAGTAACATAGGCTATATTTTATTCCTATATACCCACAGGAATGGGTGCTACGCGGGTAAAACCGCGTGACATCTGCTAGTCTTCAATATTCTAAGGAGATTTCATAGCATGCCATAGAAAACTTGGCCTCTAAGACACCATATGCTTTTTGTCACCCTGTTCATATTAAAAAAAATGCACCCAAACAAAACAGAATTTTTGGATCAGATAAGATTCATGCAACACAAGTAGAAAAAACACAAAAATCACCTTGCGGATCTCTATTTTCAGGAAACTTTAAAGAAAATGTCATATAGGCATTTAAATCATGCTCTTTAAAAAGTTAAATCATGATCTTTGAGATAACAACTATCTCCTAGCATATGTGATGCGCTGAATAAAGACAATATTTATGACACATTTCATAGTGAATGATATAAAAAAAGCATCATTTGTTTTAATACTCATAAGACGGCCTAATATACAGTGTGTCTGGGTTTCACACTTTTATCATTCAGTTCTGTTGGAATATTCTATAGTAATTTATTAATAATGTTGTGGCTGTAATTCCATTAAATTGCATGCTCATTTTTGTTTGTGGAATTTTATTAACTGATGATAATAAAGAACTTCCATTTGACAAACTTACTCATCTGGTAGCAATAATATAAGCAATAATAATTATGATGATAAAAGAGATACTAGTACCTTTCAATGAGACTATTTTTCAGTTTTTCAGCTGCATCAATAGCTTTGTTAGGGTTCTTAGCCCCCAACATGTTGTTGAAGTACGATTTATCCTTTACATATTCCTTGTCCTTACTAATATATGCGACCACTCGAAGGTATTTCATATAGTAAACATACGAGTACTCCTCATCGCCTTTTTCTCGAGCCTCTTCTGCGCTTTCAAATAGTTTTAGAGCTGTTTTGCATAACCTGCAAGGCAAGAACTAATTAATTGTAGTTCATGTCCATCGATCCTAGTTTTGAACATGAAATTAATAACTAGTACATACGTGGTGGCTCTTTTGGACTTCAGATCTGGTACATTGTGTAATTTATCCAGATCCTCTATACATTTTCCAAGGTGAAGTTGTATTCTTCGTGTTTCAGTCATGTTGAAAAATTTGCAAATTGCCGCTGCTTGCTATAGGCACTAACGTAATTTTAAGTCGCTGTGACCACGGATTACTACATTTGTTAATTAAAATACAAGGATTCTTGTAAAAACTCACTGCAAACAAAAATTGTGATTAAATCAGAAATTGTCAAGTTGTTTTTTTTTAATTTTTTTTAATGTCATTTTTGTCAACAGATAAAATATCGTTGATGAGCTGAGGTGAAACGGAATGTTATCATTAAGAACAAAAATACCTGTCGGTTTCGCTCGTACAATGGAATGGTTTGATTACGAACTTGACGAATACCTCTTGGTATCGCTCTACATTGCACTAAATAAATTTTTCTATTTATTTCGAGTCAATTTATTAATATTTTTATACGAATACTTAATATTTTTATTAAAAGCACCTAAACTATGTAAAAATCAAAATAATTAAGTAGGTATGCTCAAGTTCCATGCCGAATGTGTTCATGAATCTAGTTGGAATTTGCATTTCTATGCACCATTTGATTTGAAAATAGTTTCTACTTACAATGTAGTTCCAATTTCCAATGTATCGCACTAACTAAACGCCGTATATTTTGAATCTGTGTTGTGACATATTTTTGCGTATTTTTGACATATTTTGTAGAGAACGTTTGATTTTCTAATGTAGTTCTTATCGTGTATCAATTAGAGTATACATTTCTATTACTTATTTGAATCATATGTGTGAATAGCTGTGTATAGCGTAAATAGCGCAGGGGCGCAAGTTTTCATGCGCAGTGGATTCTTCCTAATTTTCACTGGTCGATTCTGCTTTTCCATTAGTTTTTCAGCTGATCACGCTTTCTACAGCCGCATAGCAGACCGTCCGTGTCGTGGGTCATGTGCGAAACTGTCGTAGCGTTGTGAAATCGCTGAGTGATTGTGTTGTGTAGTTGTTTGATTAGCTAGTGCCAGTGAAAATGTTTTCAGGACTTACAAATCAGGTCAGTTCGTGGATGGGAGCGGCTAAGGGCGAGCCTCAAGATGAAGAAGTCCCAACCCCTACGAAAGAGGCCACAGTAGAGGCCGCCGCAGCGGAAGGTGAAAAACAAAGGTAACGCTTTGTTTACGTTTTAGCTGAATTGCGCGAGTTTTATCAAGCAGAAAATTGATGTAAGATTAAATTATAAAAATGATAATTCAATTCCTTTTATGCATTTTAATCTTTTAAAGTAAGGATATCTGCATAGCACGCTATTCATTCTCTTTAAAATGGATGTATAACAGAGCCAATAAATGCGTCTTTTTACGAGTTTTATGATCCTTCTATTAATTATCTACTGCTGCGGTGATGCGTCACACCTTGATATTGATCATTCCAAGGTTGCAGTAAAGCCAAGTAATTATTTCTTAGTCAAAAAAATTGTGAAAACTGCAGCAAAATGGTTGCAATTATAATTGAGAGTAATACACCCTTTATAATTCATAGATTATAGGATTATGTATCAGATTAAAGGAGTATCAAGTAAATTGAAAAACTATTGCTCCAAATTATGTAATACCTACTGTCACACTTTCTAACATTTTCCATTGTCTACAGCCCAACAAAGGGAGGCAGCAAGCTGGACCTGATCACCAACGTCAAGTCACAAATGACCGGATGGCTTGGTTCGGGAATACCCATCCCAGGTCTTAGGAAAAACGAACCTGCTCCTGCCGAACAGCCAGAACAGCAGATTGCTGCTGAGCCTACAGAAGTTACGGAGACTAAGCCTGAAGGAAAAGATGATGATGATAATTCTAGGTATAATAGGTACGAGGGGTCGGCGGAATTAATGAGTTAAAGCAATTTTGTTTGGCTTTTTCATTATTTTTTTTTTAAGGTGACGTGTTGAGGCTGATGAAATTAATTTTACTCTTACCAAATAATTAAATGTTTCTAGAATTTTGACTGTGATCTGTGTTAATTCAAATACCTAATATAATGTCATTATAAATGATTCTTTTGTATCAAAAACTGCATGGAATTTAATTAAAAATTCATTTTGGGCTAAGAGAAAATTAAAATTAGATATGCAATGTGGGTTTTTTTGAATAATGAGATTTTTTCATCAGCACCAGTACATTATCTATGATTTATTTTTGTGTATTATATATAAGTATGAGTCACCTTTATTACAGCAACACCATTATTTTTAATGCATCACCATTTCGAAATATAATCATTATATTATGCTTTATTTCCATTTAAATAATTTTGACACAGCAGCATTATGAAATTGTAATATGAACAATTTCTGCTTCATGCTTTATGCCATAACTTTTTATTCATCACTTTTGAGCACATACCCTACCATTAACATTTGTAGTGAAAATTGAAACTATTCGTAACTAAACATTCATTAATTATAGTACAGTTTAAATAGATTCTTTTTTTTAGAAACTGACTTAAATTAAATACTTTTTTTTCACAGTACAAAAAAAAATTATTACTTAGATTTTTTTTATTACATTTTTTATGACATAGCCTATCAATCAATCACATATAGTACAGATTACTAATACCACAAATATTTTATACTTAAAGCACTAACAAATTTTATAAACTCATTTATTCTGCTCAAACCCCATTTTTTATTTATCATTGTTGTGCATTTTCTTAATGTTCTCTTTTATATGTAATCTATATTTTAATCTAGTCACATTCTTACACTGAGCTTAAAGCTAGATATTAAGTCATACACTGCTATGATGGCTTAATGCAGTCCAAGTACAATAATTTTTACAAAAGTAGGTCATTTGAAATGCGTCAATCCAACAATAAATGACAGAGCCTCTTTCATAGTCAGCAGATGCGTATTGCTAACATTGCAATACGCCGAATTACACCATAAAGAAATACTATCGGATGTTCGCGCGTTTCCCGCGTTGTATTCCATTTCCATTCCCATAAGAACATAATCCAAGGATAAAAAGTGCCTATGTGTTACTCCAGTCTGTCCCAAAAGAGCACAAGCAAAGACGGCACGTGACTTGATACAATTCAGTTTTCATAGCCATGAGGCTGGTAAGACTATCGGTTGGTGGAGGGGACTATCTCTGCTCCAAATTTCAGCCAGGTTCGTTTCGCCTTTAGAGCGAGATTGAGTAACAAACATTCAAATCGAGTCAAAGCGAGAAGACGCTGGTTCGAGTCCTGCTCGAAACCAATTCTTTTTCAATATTTTAACCTAGCGGACGTCACTTGGTTTCGCCCGCGTAGTTCCCGTTCCCGTGGGAATACGGGAATAAAATATGGCCTATGTTCACCGCAAAGAGTGTAGCTTTCCAACAGTGAAATAATTTTTCAAATCGGTTTAGTAGTTCCGGAGCCTATTCGATGCAAACAAACAAACAAATAAACGATTAATCAAATCTTTATTCTTTATAAAATACTAGCTGATACCCGCTTAAAATTTGTTCTTCCCGTGGGAACTTATTCCCGGGAATAAAAAGTAGCCTATGTGCTATTCCAGACTATAATGTATCTCTATACCAAATTTCAGCCAGATCCGTTCAGCCATTTGAGCGTGAAAGAGTAACAAACTTCCACACTCACAAACTTTCGCATTTATAATACACTCGAGAGCAATGAATCCGGGTCACTTAAAGAATCCTAAAAATCTCGGAAACTAAAAATGCTAGGTTAATGCAATAAATTGTATTTAATAGACAATGTAATACTCCTTAAATGAAGGTATTAAAACTTCTTAGTTATTGTAAAGTTATATCATAAAAAAATCAAATTTGAAAAAGGGCCACTTTCGAAGATGGAACTACGAAATTACAGCATTTGGTGTTGCTTTTGTTTGTAATCTGTCATTTATGTGGGTACATAAACCATGTTGATAGTGCTCTATATTCATTAATCAAGCTGAAATTATGTCGCTTACGCCTGAAGAATGCACCAGAATACTTACAATGCTGGAAACCGGCCGGAGTCAGCGCGATACAGCCAGGACTGTCGGTGTGTCGCTGTCAACAGTACAAAGAGTTCTCCGACGTTACGAAGAAACTGGTTCTAACCTACGCAGACCAGGAACGGGCAGAACCAGGTGTACCACAGCACGAGAAGACCGATACTTGGTGAACACCATGCTTCGAAATCGCTTTCTCACAGGAACTGAACTCACCAATCAGTTTCGACGCCTCGGAGGAAGTAACCCAAGTGCATGGACAGTAAGACGTCGGCTTGCTGAATCTAACTTAAAACCCCTTAGACCTGCAAACGGCCCTAAACTGGAGCGTGGGCATCGTATTTCGAGACTAAGGTATGCCCAGAGCCACGTAAATTGGAGTATTGAAGATTGGTCAAAAGTTATGTTCTCCGACGAATCAAAATTTATGCTCTACAAGCACGATGGAAGACACAGAGTGTATCGAAGACCAGGGGAAAGATTCAAGCAAGCATGCATCGAAGAAAAAGTAGCCTACGGTGGTGGGTCTGTACTTGTGTGGGCCGGAATTTCTTCTGAAAGTCGCACAGAGCTGGTGATCATAGAAAACGGCTCTTTAACTAGCGTAAGATATGTGGAAGAAATCCTCAATGATCACGTTGGTCCATTTATGGTCAATTTAGGTGAGGATGCTATATTTATGCATGACAATGCCCGACCTCATACAGGTAGGATTGTGAATGACTACCTTCAAGAGATGAACATTACTCGTATGGAGTGGCCAGCGCGCAGCCCGGATATCAACCCGATCGAGCATGCTTGGGACGAGCTAGGCAGATGCGTAAAACAACGAAACCCTCCCCCAATCACGCTTCGTGAGCTCAAAATTGCTCTCACAGAGGAATGGGAGAATATTCCCCAAAATCGTATAAGGAACTTGGTGTACAGCATGCCAAACCGCGTAAACGCAGTAATGGAAGCACGAGGAGGCAATACGAAGTATTAAAATTCAAGAAAATCGTAATAAAGTTCAAAAATTTCATGTTTCCTATTTTTGTTTTAAGGAGAGATCGGCAGTTTTTTCTTTATGTAATTTTGTGTTAATAAAATGTATGGTGACTCATATTTTTTTTACTTTCATTTAAGGAGTATTACATTGTCTATTAAATACAATTTATTGCATTAACCTATCATTTTTAGTTTCCGAGATTTTTAACATTCTTTAAGTGACCCGGATTCATTGCTCTCGAGTGTATTAGTAAGAAGTAAGATTAGTAGGATTCCAGACAGTTTAATTAACCAATAAAAAATATGCGACGTCACACTGTGCATTAAAGAACTACCTGAAGCACCAAAAAAGTGCGATCGGTCATCCGATTCCTAGCCGTCATGCTCGTCGCACATCATAGGAAATTTGTGTAAATGCAGTAATGAGGAACCCAAAATAGTAGGTAGTGGCAAATACAGTTTCAAACAACTGAACGCTTAAAGAATAGGTACCAAATTTGGAAAATATGGAACATAGTTAATGTAGCTTGAAGTGATAAGGCATGACATGGCTGCTTTTGCTAAAATGTGTAGCGATGCAGATCATGCAAAAGACTGCGAAGTGTAGGAAAAATGAGTTTCCAGGTTTATCTCCATGTAGAAGTTCAGGACGCAAACCTAGGTATATGCGAGATAGGACAATGAGAAAGTACATTATGGCATTTAGGGGCAGTAGGGTCCTGGGGTATCCTTCCGAGGGCTTACCCGGGGCTCCCAACCGTAGGCTGTTAGGTGGGATACGTGTGGTTTTTAGTCGGTAGTAGTCCGGCATAGCATCCATGTAGGATATTCCTCACGTTAAAAAAAGAAAGGGAGGATAATAGGGGAATCTGCTTCGATTGATCGAATAACTCGTAAAGTAAAGTCATTTCGTGTGCAAAGGAGAAGCCAACCATACATTTTACTCAAAAAATGATTATACCTACTAAGTTTCGATGTGTACAATACATTATCAAACGAGCGAAGTAGGTACCTCTTCCGCAATGAAGGTCCGATTCCTTCTCAATCAAATCAATCGAGTCACCATTTTGCACCCGGCTGGACGTAGGCCTCTCCCAAATTATCCAGCATTCAGTCACTGCCTGCGACCTTCTTTAGGTCTATGGTCCATTTGGCAGGGGTCGTTCTAGGTACCCCACGTGTTACAAGTCGCGGTCTCCACTCCAGAACTCGTTTGCTCCATCGACCATCGGGTTTCCTCGACCTCGACAACTACAAAAGGAAAGAAATGGTCACTTTCAAAGTCAAAGAATGGCCAGTTCTTTCCGCTGATGGCCAATTCATTCTATTGTTTCCATTTCTCCCGTTCTTCAGATTTCTTGGTCATGATCATGATACCATTACCGACCAAGCTTTATCATCCGTTTTTTAAGGATTGCTTCTATTATGTTAGACTTGTCTATTTTTCTCGAGAGAATTTAGCTAGACCGTGAATAACTTCGCGCTGAATCTTAGATAAGGATTTATTGCACATTACTTAGTTATACGGATTTTATATCCTACTTTCGCTTATACCATATATCACGGGACTAGCCTTTGCGAACCACCGCATACAAAAATATTCTGCCAGTTTTCATACAAGTGAAGGGGGAAACACAAAGACATATAAAATTTCATTGCATTTAAAAATGTATTAATCGACAAACGCGTAATGGCTGTTGTGTGTTAATTTTTATTGTACAGTCAACTACAATGAAATGTACTAGTTTAATCATATAAATGATGTACTGATGTACAGTGCTTTTTATAAAGCCAAAAGACCAAATGGTCATGTGCAATGGCAGAAAACAATGCTTAAGTAAGGCGCATCCTGTGGTTAGATGATCTAAGTACTTTCGTCATAAAATGATCGACGTGTAGACTGGTCTTAGTGAAAGGAACAGGAAAACTCTCTTTTTTCTCATAAATCTCATTTAATGACTGACGCGCGGTATTTTACGATCTTAGGTCACTTTATCCTGCTTAATGTTTAGCTGACGGTAGGCAGCATAAAACATTGCTAAACCGACCTGGAAGGTTTAAAGATAATAACAACCACGTCGGTTCTTTGAAACACGGCAACCCATTATCACAGTATAAAGAGAAATAAAACCTATGATCTGTCGGCTGTGCTATTATGTGAGACCAAGTATGCCTCTGCCTTCTCCTGTGGGGAAAAATTCGAACTTCGGTCGGCCATTGCATGTTTTATAGATGACGCACGTAATTCTTCTCTACGTAATGTTGCCCCGCATCCGGAATAGACTGCAACTTTGTCGTTCTGAGCAATTCTATATTATATTTCTAGATAGTACCTACCGGTATTCCGCCAACTTTGTAGTCGGATCGCTCATAAGGACGGGGCATGAGACTGCATGGGGTTGCGGGTTCCGGTTCTGCGTCTTTGCCCCGTTTAGCCGTTTAGAAACGCAAATGACCCGATACGCAAATGACCAGATTCTGAACTGAAGTTCGATACAACTAAAGACTACTTAGTTGTATCGAACTTCAGTTCAGTATCTGGTCATTTGCGTATCGGGTCATTTGCGTTTCTGGTCATATGCGTCGAAAGCAATTTTATACATTTAAAGAATGATAAGTACTTCTAATGAAACTTTGTTAAAAATGATAGGTTTCTAACATAGTGGGTGGGGCGCCACCCTACATTCACGGCACTGCTGTTTGTAATTCTCATAATCCAAGTCGTCGACGGAGAAAACAAATTGGTTTCCACAAACCTTACAAAAGCGTCGCGTATGGTTCTTGCGCAAATGAGTCAGGAGGAACGCGAATGGTTGTATTGATTGTGGTCGCTGTGCGATTGGGGTCAATTGGGTCGCGATTCGGTAAATACGAGATTTCCATGGACATCCGGCGATTTCCGTAAACATTCGTTAAATGAAACAGGGAATGATGTCGGGGATTCAAGTATTTTTTGACCCTGTTTTTGGGGGAGTTCACCAAAAGTGTGCCTACCTGCTAGTGTGCATACCTTCTTCGTTGAATTCACATCCCTTAGCAGTGAGATAAAAGTTCATCTTTGTGATACATACATATAGTCACGCCTTCATCCCTGAATGGGTAGGCACAGGCTTAGTATACTCACACATAATATCACCTTATACCTATCTTTGTGATACATACATATAGTCACGCCTTCATCCCTGAATGGGTAGGCACAGGCTTAGTATACTCACACATAATATCACCTTATACCTATCTTTGTGATACATACATATAGTCACGCCTTCATCCCTGAATGGGTAGGCACAGGCTTAGTATACTCACACATAATATCACCTTATACCTATCTTTGTGATACATACATATAGTCACGCCTTCATCCCTGAATGGGTAGGCACAGGCTTAGTATACTCACACATAATATCACCTTATACCTATCTTTGTGATACATACATATAGTCACGCCTTCATCCCTGAATGGGTAGGCACAGGCTTAGTATACTCACACATAATATCACCTTATACCTATCTTTGTGATACATACATATAGTCACGCCTTCATCCCTGAATGGGTAGGCACAGGCTTAGTATACTCACACATAATATCACCTTATACCTATCTTTGTGATACATACATATAGTCACGCCTTCATCCCTGAATGGGTAGGCACAGGCTTAGTATACTCACACATAATATCACCTTATACCTATCTTTGTGATACATACATATAGTCACGCCTTCATCCCTGAATGGGTAGGCACAGGCTTAGTATACTCACACATAATATCACCTTATACCTATCTTTGTGATACATACATATAGTCACGCCTTCATCCCTGAATGGGTAGGCACAGGCTTAGTATACTCACACATAATATCACCTTATACCTATCTTTGTGATACATACATATAGTCACGCCTTCATCCCTGAATGGGTAGGCACAGGCTTAGTATACTCACACATAATATCACCTTATACCTATCTTTGTGATACATACATATAGTCACGCCTTCATCCCTGAATGGGTAGGCACAGGCTTAGTATACTCACACATAATATCACCTTATACCTATCTTTGTGATACATACATATAGTCACGCCTTCATCCCTGAATGGGTAGGCACAGGCTTAGTATACTCACACATAATATCACCTTATACCTATCTTTGTGATACATACATATAGTCACGCCTTCATCCCTGAATGGGTAGGCACAGGCTTAGTATACTCACACATAATATCACCTTATACCTATCTTTGTGATACATACATATAGTCACGCCTTCATCCCTGAATGGGTAGGCACAGGCTTAGTATACTCACACATAATATCACCTTATACCTATCTTTGTGATACATACATATAGTCACGCCTTCATCCCTGAATGGGTAGGCACAGGCTTAGTATACTCACACATAATATCACCTTATACCTATCTTTGTGATACATACATATAGTCACGCCTTCATCCCTGAATGGGTAGGCACAGGCTTAGTATACTCACACATAATATCACCTTATACCTATCTTTGTGATACATACATATAGTCACGCCTTCATCCCTGAATGGGTAGGCACAGGCTTAGTATACTCACACATAATATCACCTTATACCTATCTTTGTGATACATACATATAGTCACGCCTTCATCCCTGAATGGGTAGGCACAGGCTTAGTATACTCACACATAATATCACCTTATACCTATCTTTGTGATACATACATATAGTCACGCCTTCATCCCTGAATGGGTAGGCACAGGCTTAGTATACTCACACATAATATCACCTTATACCTATCTTTGTGATACATACATATAGTCACGCCTTCATCCCTGAATGGGTAGGCACAGGCTTAGTATACTCACACATAATATCACCTTATACCTATCTTTGTGATACATACATATAGTCACGCCTTCATCCCTGAATGGGTAGGCACAGGCTTAGTATACTCACACATAATATCACCTTATACCTATCTTTGTGATACATACATATAGTCACGCCTTCATCCCTGAATGGGTAGGCACAGGCTTAGTATACTCACACATAATATCACCTTATACCTATCTTTGTGATACATACATATAGTCACGCCTTCATCCCTGAATGGGTAGGCACAGGCTTAGTATACTCACACATAATATCACCTTATACCTATCTTTGTGATACATACATATAGTCACGCCTTCATCCCTGAATGGGTAGGCACAGGCTTAGTATACTCACACATAATATCACCTTATACCTATCTTTGTGATACATACATATAGTCACGCCTTCATCCCTGAATGGGTAGGCACAGGCTTAGTATACTCACACATAATATCACCTTATACCTATCTTTGTGATACATACATATAGTCACGCCTTCATCCCTGAATGGGTAGGCACAGGCTTAGTATACTCACACATAATATCACCTTATACCTATCTTTGTGATACATACATATAGTCACGCCTTCATCCCTGAATGGGTAGGCACAGGCTTAGTATACTCACACATAATATCACCTTATACCTATCTTTGTGATACATACATATAGTCACGCCTTCATCCCTGAATGGGTAGGCACAGGCTTAGTATACTCACACATAATATCACCTTATACCTATCTTTGTGATACATACATATAGTCACGCCTTCATCCCTGAATGGGTAGGCACAGGCTTAGTATACTCACACATAATATCACCTTATACCTATCTTTGTGATACATACATATAGTCACGCCTTCATCCCTGAATGGGTAGGCACAGGCTTAGTATACTCACACATAATATCACCTTATACCTATCTTTGTGATACATACATATAGTCACGCCTTCATCCCTGAATGGGTAGGCACAGGCTTAGTATACTCACACATAATATCACCTTATACCTATCTTTGTGATACATACATATAGTCACGCCTTCATCCCTGAATGGGTAGGCACAGGCTTAGTATACTCACACATAATATCACCTTATACCTATCTTTGTGATACATACATATAGTCACGCCTTCATCCCTGAATGGGTAGGCACAGGCTTAGTATACTCACACATAATATCACCTTATACCTATCTTTGTGATACATACATATAGTCACGCCTTCATCCCTGAATGGGTAGGCACAGGCTTAGTATACTCACACATAATATCACCTTATACCTATCTTTGTGATACATACATATAGTCACGCCTTCATCCCTGAATGGGTAGGCACAGGCTTAGTATACTCACACATAATATCACCTTATACCTATCTTTGTGATACATACATATAGTCACGCCTTCATCCCTGAATGGGTAGGCACAGGCTTAGTATACTCACACATAATATCACCTTATACCTATCTTTGTGATACATACATATAGTCACGCCTTCATCCCTGAATGGGTAGGCACAGGCTTAGTATACTCACACATAATATCACCTTATACCTATCTTTTTTTGGCCCTCGTCTTAGGTGGTCAGCCTTTCGCCGTGTTCAATTATTACTTTCTTTGTGGCATTCGCAAAACATATCGCTTTGTTACAAGGATTTGTCGACCAACGCTACTTAGTCGAATCGAGATTTGGTCCAACTAAAGTCCAGTCCAATCGAGATCTAGTTCATTGAATACCATAGTCTTATCGAGACGTTATCATAAAGGTTCTAATCCATTAGATAGAAACCGACGATTACCCGCAGCTTCGCCCGCGTTAAATTTGTTCTCGTTCCCGCTTCCCGTATTTTATCCCCTTGGGGGTAGAATTTATCAAAATCCTTTCTTAGCGGATGCCTACGTCATAACATCTATCTGCATGCCAAATTTCAGCCCGATCCGTCCAGTGGTTTGGGCTGTGCGTTGATAGATCACTATATCAGTCAGTCAGTCACCTTTGAGTTATATATATTTAGAAGAAATACATTTAATGAAGGAAATGTTCTATGTCTGCAGATTTATTATGTACCTAGGTAGAGTTCTTTCTTTGGGACATCCTTCCCAGGAGTAACCCATATTCGCAGATTGCCCTTATCGCAAAATGTCTACTGGTGCGAAAATATCTCTTTCGCTGATTGTTTCTTTTGCTTAAGTTCTTTTTCGCTGATTGTCTCTTTCATTGATTGGCTCTTTTGCAAAAATGTCGCTATGTAACTTTAACTGTATGCTGAACAGAACTGCGTCATAATTGGTTTAGCCCTTTGTGGAATCGTAATTATCAACAGACTAAACACGTAAATGAGAAGATAATACTATAATTACACGTTAAAATGTGACGGTTCTTTTGTAATTTTTTATAGATACCAAGATCTTTGTGTTACGAATTGTATGTCAATATAATATGCTAATGATCATTATTGTGTTGGACGCAGCGCTACGGGCGGTGCGGACAGTAGGCCAGCTTCCACTGGCGGCACCCCTACTGAGGAGCAGCCAGGAGGTGTTGGAAACGGTAAGTCTTTTGTACACCAACATACGAAGTTATACTTTACCAAACATTATAGAACGCATTGAAGTTCGTGAAAACGAGAGCGCTGCTAACTTCATAGATATCCACTTTACACCCTGCTTGCTTTAGTGGTAGAAATAACCCCTTAGTAGTCCACTAAGCTTTCTTCTTTACTTGACCATGTTCAGTTTATTTTCGTAGTTATTTCGACTATCCACTGTTCAGTCTCTGAGCCCGCGGGCTCGTCATATTTTAATTTAAACATTTAGGTACTAACAGAGCTCCCGAGTTTCTTTTAGTAGCATTTATTGTAACCTGTTAGCGCCAAGTAACCTCTACAACCCTTTTAGAAACTTGTCCTGCATCGAATGTAATAAATCAAGTCAGCCTATGGCAGTCCACTCCTGGACATAGGCCTTTCTCATTCCACGCCACAACACACGGTTCTCTGTGCCTTCCGCATCCAGTCCCAGCCTGCGACCTTTTCCTCCTACCCTACGTTTGCCAAGTCGCGGTCTCCACTCCAGAACTTGTTTGCTCCCTCGGCCATCTAATGTAAGCTAGATATTAAAATGCATAGTTATTGAAATTCTTTTAACATGTCTATCGACGGTCACAAAATTGAAAAGTCCAAAGATGTACTTAATTTTTCAATAAAAACATTACCCTCCTGTCTTCGGCAGTTCGGGTAAAAATGGTAGCTTTCTAACTGTTAAAACGGAAATGACGCTCCCTTTTTTATTTATTTCAGGTAAATAATCCTTGAAACAGGAATGACCTACTTTTTCTCAAGTAAATCACTCTAAAGACCTTGCTCTTAACCCGTCTTCTGTAGTCAATACTTCTAAAAGGGTCAGAGGAAGCCAGATTTAGGGTCGCAATTTATGACGTATGTCCGGTTTCCGGGGTTCTTTGTGAACAGTATCAAAGGGGCGACTGAATATGACGTAAGCAGGCATATTGCGTCGTCAAAACGGTAAGGTACAATGTTATTTTATTAAAAATAAAAATAGAGAAATAATTTATGAATCAGAAAAACTTATAGCAATTTTCTGAGAACGCTAGCTGTACAATCTCATATTTTACCTTTTTTATAAATATTTATTATTCTTTGCCTACTGCGTTAGGGTAGCCTATCCTAAAAGTTTCTAGGCCTAGTTAGTTTTCTAGTATCTAGGCTTTGTCCGATCTTATCAACGCAACGTACAGTTTTAGCGCTTGAACGGATTTGACTCAAATTTGGTGGGCTTAACGTAGATATCGTATTGTGACGTAGGTTTTCTCTAAGGGTGCTTTGAGACCAAACTAACATAGAGCTCTTTCTCTGTAGCTCATAATGCTCTGTCTCTGTTTACTCTATTAAAATTTGACAGACAGAAGATAAAATGAGCATTCGCTTGTTTAATGTAAAATCGAGGGGGTGAGGTGGGTTCCTCTCCCTCCCCTCCTTTATTATCGGTCTAAGATGGATTTCCGCCATGTCACGCCTGATCCCATTTGTTATCATATAACGGAGGCTGGCAATACACCATCGCACAAAATGGGCGAATATGCGGGGCCATAACTACTTTATTCCCAGTAGCACTGTAATTCGAAGGGTGTCAGTCTCATCAGCCATTAGTGTCAGCTCCAGCCATCGTCGGGTAAATGAACTTTAAGAGACGTAGTGCCAAATATGCCCCGAATCATTTCAAAGCATGACACGTTTAGTTACTGCACTCTTATTGGTTAAAATCCATTTGTATAATTTTTGGACTGTCGTATTAGCGGAACTTGCATGAGAAGCATTTTAATTCGCTCGTAGCATAGCATACGGCAATTCCTCGCGGAAATATCTGCGAACCTGTCATAATGACTTCATGCAAACTGTACCTACGGTCAAAGTTAATGGAAAATGGCCGATTACAATAAATTATATTTCAATCGCGCGCGGGTTATACTGGATAGGTGAAAACGGGGTGAAGTGCGGGGAAGCGCGAGGGGAAGCCAGGTTCGCAGATATTACCGCCGGGTTAGTACCTACTTGATGGCTTCTACCCCTATTAATACATTCTTTTTTGCTAGTTTTTTAGTTTATTTTTCATATCATATTTTCAGGTGACCAGAATAAAAAGTATTTTGCTGTAGACGGTTTAGAAGTACCTGATATGCAGGAGCGTTAGTATTTATTATTTTTTGTTTGTTTATTTTACACATAATGTCAATGAACACATTTTCTTTATTTAAACACCCGCATAGTTCCCGTTCCTGTGGGAATACGGGAATAAAATATAGCCTATGTTCACCGCAAAGAGTGTAGCTTCCCAACAGTGAAGGAAATTTTTCAAATCGGTCCAGTAGTTCCGGAGCCTATTCGTTACAAACAAACAAACAAACAAAAAAACAAATCTTTCCTCTTTATAATATTATTATTATTATTTATTTTAAATGGGTCCCAGACCTGACATTGCAACTTGTCTCGTGTTTGGTTATAATATCCATGGCAGGATGGCCTAAGACGGCAGCGTGGGTTATATATTAAAATACCAGAAATCAAAATGCCTTTACTTAAAATGCATTAGACCAAAATACCCGAATTCAAAATACCTTAACATTCAAAATACCTTATTTCAGTACACCTTACCGTAAAATGTCTAAATTTAAAATACAAATAATTTATTATATCAGAATTCAAAATACAAATTTTCAAATATCCTTAATTTAAAATACCGAAAATAGAATACAATGTGTCACTGTCACTCACACGTTTTTGTTATTTGGCTTTAACTTATTTACACCCCCCCGCCCCCCCACCTAAGTGAAGTCGCAGTTGTAGCCCTAGGTCTGTTGGTCCTTGGGTATCCTTCTGAGAGCTTACCCGGGGCTCCCAACTGTAGGCTGTTATGTAGGATACGTGTGGTTTTTAGTCGGTAGGAGTCCGGCATAGTATCCATGTAGGATTTACCTCATGTTAAAACACTTTGATTCAGAGTTACAAAAGTACTACAGTGGGCTAACGAAAAATCAAAAAAAAATAACCACGAAGGCTAAGGCGGGAGCTCCGCTACGCTTCGCTCCCGCCTTAGTCTTCTAACCTAACCTATCCGAGTCGTTTTACTCTGAGTCGGGGTGTTAACCATTCACAGACATATAGCATCCATGTAGGATTTAAATCAGGTCAAAAAAAGGTATTTTGTGTTTGAACATTTTAGGATAAGGTATTTGATAAATTTATATTTTGGGTTTCGGTTATTCGACCGTAAGGCATTTTAAATTATTTATATTATAAATATTTGCCTTTTGAATATTGATATTTCGATTTCGGGTATTTTGGGCTACGATATTTTGAGTTAAGGCATTATAATTTCTGGTATTGTGACGGTATACCGGCAGCGTGATATGAATTTCACGCAAGCCCACGGACAAGACGTGAGGCTTGCTTGCGATATATCACGCTGTCGTCTTGAGCCATCAAAAGACACACTCAAAGACAGGGATAGCACCCGGACCCTTAGGCGAGGCCGTAGTAGTAGACTGCAGGGATCCGGGGACATCCTTCTGAGGTGTTACCCAAGGCAACCAGCCTTAGATATAAGTGGGGATCTTGCTCTACATACTTACATACATATGGTCACGCCTTTATCCCCGAAGGGGTAGGCAGAGGCATATTATATGCCCACATTTCACCTTTGTATAATTTGTCCCACGTAATAGGTGGTGAGCCGTATTGCCGTGTTTAAATGGACAGGCGCAGGTTGTAACTGCCTGCTGTTGAAATAAATCCTTCAACTTAGCTTAACGACTGCCATTTTACTGGCAACCGGGACCAACGGCTTAACGTGCCTTCTGAAGCACGGAAACGCTCAAATAAATGTCACAAAGTGATCACATGGATGGTCACCCATCTATGGACCGGCCACAGTGAAAGTTGCTTACTGCAGTGATCGTTTACAGAACACTGAGTCCGCGGGGCATCTTGCTTTAGTCGGTTCGATTCCGGCATAAAATCCATGGTTATTTCCACTCTTCAAAAACCTTTCTCAGATCACTTATTCATTTACTTTAGCAGTCTTTTTCCCTACCTTCTAATAAAATATTTTACTTTCTAAAGGTCCCTTTGAATAAAAAGTACTATAAGCCACATCAGAGTGTGAAATAAAAATATAGCATGGCGGGTTTCTTTGACTTTTGAAAAATGTTAACTCTCCCTTTGTGCACACATTGAATGTTTAGTTATTTCTAAGCACTCAATGTGTGGGGTTGGGTTGCATAAAACGTTTTGCAGGTAGCGTGTCAATAGTCAAATCGTTTTACTTTTCATATCCTCGAGTGGTTTTCAATCGATTCTCTACTCGAATACATACGAGGATAGTACTAAATATTCTATGCTTGATATTTCTGAATGTGAAGTAGAGACGAAAGTACTTAAATCGATAAATATCACATGCCTTAGTGTAGGACTATGACGGAAACACTGCGTCAAGAAATATGCGTCAGCTGACTCATACCTACTATATTACGTTGCTGGTTGTAATGTAATATTTTTGTAGAATATTTTGGAATATGCTTATTGTGTGCAAATATTCCAAAATATTCTAACCCATATAAAGCTAACATAAGCTCGCGGTGGCTTGGTATGTGATCTAGACAACTTATAAAGATACTGAAGTACTTATATAATTTCTAAATACATACAAAACATTTGAACTCCGTAACATTAGCGAATCACAAATATTTGTTCTGACACGCGATTCAAATCTTTTACCTCATCACGACTGTCGCACAAAGCCACTGCACTACCGAAGCAGTTAATGCAAATAACAATGCTGATCTTTCTATGTGAACTCCTGAAGAATAATAAATGATGTCAACAGTGACGACCAAGGCGGTAGCTGGAGCCAAGTCGCTGGGCAATTTCCTGTACTCCGCCGTGAACAAGGCTGGGGCCAAAGTGAGCGAGACCACTGCCAAGATCAAAAAGACCGTCGAGGAAAACGTGAGTATTTTAGAATAATTGATAAATAAGGCTTGATAAAAGTTTTTTGTGTGGTGTTTCTCTACAGTATTGAGTGTTGAATCGTGTACTAAACTACAGTAGATGGAAAATAAATTTATTTAAGGTCTAAATTATAATACAACAATCATAAACTTTGACCTACAAAAACGCCATAAACGCTTTTCGTATTATTTCATCAACCCATTGCCATTGATAATTTCTATGTTAAATACAACAACGTACAGTGATGTATATGGATAGTATACATTAAAGTCTTGTTAATCAAGTTATAATATAATTTGCAACTGGCTGGTATGTATTTTGCCAGTCTATTTTGATAGTCTATTCTGCTCTTCAGGCCGTGACCCAAATTCACCGTTCCCGTAATATTAAACAGTTTTTATGTTTTATCTCAACGTGACTTTTAATGTCCTTTAAGCAGGGTGCGCCATGAAGAAGTGCATAGAAAAAGCTTTAACAAAATGGAGGCTCTGTATGTTGAATAGAAAATTATTGAATAAATAGGGCTTTGTTTGAAACATTTACAATAATCGTAGCAATTTTGCTATTACCACTCGAATATTCGAGAAAGGGTATCACAGGGTGTAATAATGGGTCCCAGTTAGTAATACAGAGTAGTTTACCCAAACCGAGTGCTTCATTTATATGATCCCTATTGATTATGGTATCACGTTAGTGCCACGCTATTTTTCTTAATGGGTTCATTTAATATGGGTCACATGGAGCATTTCAGTTTATTACAGGTCTTTAACTAAATAGTCGCTTCAGTAGATACATTTTATTTGAATATCCTATTCACGGAGCGCTGTGAAATGGAAATCAAGTATTCTCGCATTTTCAAGAGTATTTTCTGTAAGCAAGCATTTCTAAATTTAGAAGTTATTGAATGACGTGAATATTAAATAGCTTGATTCTTTTTAGGTTTTAATTGAAAACGTCGAGCATATAAATAGCCCTTTGAGATTGACGATTCAATTTCAAATAGTAATTAAAACAAAAGTACAAGTCTTATTAGCTTTTGGTACTCGATATTATAATATTCTTCGATAGTGCTACATATAGTAGTAATATAAATATAAGTTCTTTAGTTTTCATAATGCATTTCTAAAAGAAGAAATGTTAATAGTCTTAGTTCAGTTCATAAAGACCATAATCTAGAAATGTAACCTAGTTGACTACAGTTAGACTCATTATTTTAAATTGTTTTGCTCTTCTTACATATATTAACTTTATCCATAAATTACTTGCAAATGAAGCAATTATTTGGGTAATGCGCTTACTTCACTCCCCAGACGAATTTGTCTTCTTTATGGGCACAGCTAGACATGTCATTTGGCAACATCCCTCCAGTAAGAATTTTGTTGTTGGCAAACTTAACACATTTTAAAGTTTTTGTTGGAGCGTCTGACTGGCGGCGCACTTAGATTTTGTTCGATATGGTTTGGCAACTTCCATGGCTATTATTAGATCAATAAGGTTTTTGTTTCTGATGATTTCCATTACTTCTTGTTCAAGAATTCTCATTTTAGATATTCTATTATGAACAGTATTTGTAGTACTCAAAAGTCGAGCTTTGAAGCGTTTTCTCTGCATTTAAAATTTTAAACACAATGGTCTTCATATACGCTGCGCTACAATACTGATCTCTCGACCTTGTTACCAGCTTAAGCAGGTGTTATAAACGGCCTTTGTGCCAAATTTAACTCGACCCTTTTAGCCGTTTTCACTTGATCGATCTTTTATAAATGTGTCACATTTATATGACTACATACAAATCTCTAGATCTTTTTTGTTACTGTAGTAACGTTAATAGCCCACTTAAGCTCGGCTTTCAAAGTTATAATACACTGAAAAGATAATCCTTAGCCTAAAGGTCCAAGGTCATCGCTAAACTCGAAATTGGTTTTCATAAATCATCTTAGCACAATAAAAAGTCTTTTCTCCCAAGAACAACAAAGGAAAGCTCGTTAACCAATGGTTCATTAATTACGAAAGATAAGACGGAACTCGTTACGCACAATGTCGGGGCGGTGCACGACGAGGGTGTCCAGACGATTGAGTCGGGAGATAAAAGTTTGGAATTAGTTAAGATCGGGTAGATACTCAGGAGTGATATGGTATGAATCTTGATATGTATAAAAATGAATTGGTGATCGATAGTCTGGTTATATGTGCGGGAAGGCTGGTATGAATTGACTGATTTACAAGGAAGGTGTAAAAAGTAAGAAAACACCTTGTTCTGAAGTTTTTAAAGTAAACTATCGTAAGATTCGATCAAGTGTGAACTTTAATTTTCCAAAATTCCGGCACTATTATAAGCGCATTGATCACGTATACACACAGTAAAAAACCGGCCAAGGGCGAGTTGGACTCGCCCATGAAGGGTTTCGTAGCAGCAAGTAACATAATATCTAAGTTCTTGACGTTCGTTGTAACTTTGATTGATGTTTTAACACGTTCGCAGTGGTAGTGACTTTTCTAACCGAAAATTGCGGTTTACGACGTTTTAAAAAAAAACTACCAGCTCTATCTCGTTCAAACCAATTTTCGTTGGTAGTTTTTATGGCAATGTACATCATATATTTTTTTTAGATTTATCATTCTCTTAGTTTAGAAGTTAGAGAGGGGGGGGGGGGGCACACATTATTCCACTTTGGAAGTGTCTCTTGCGCAAACTATTCACTTTAGGAAAAAAAGATGTTAGAAACCTAATTAGCATTTTTGAAGACCTATCTATAGATACCCCCACACGTATGGGTTTGATGAAAAAAAACATTTTGAGTTTCAGTTCTGAGTATGGGGACCCCCAAAATTTACTGCGTTTTTTTCTAGTTTTATATAAGAATCTTAATGCGGTTCACAGAATACATCTAGTTACCAAGTTTCAATAGCATAGGCCTTATAGTTTCGAAGAAAAGTGGCTGTGACGCACGGACGGACAGACAAACGGACAGACAGACAGACAGACAGACATGACGAATCTATAAGGGTTCCGTTTTTGCCATTAGGCTACGAAACCCTAAAATCCCACATCAGGCCAAATAACTAGGTGTTATTGAAAATTTACGATTAGATGAGCCGTAAGCTGGTCTGCCACCTGAGTAGTATCACTAAAAAAACAAAAAATATGCATTGTAATTTTCTAGTGTTAAAAGAATTGGTATCATTGTATTTAGCTCTAACGCAAATAGATGTACAAAAATACATTCAAGATAACAGTATTGTTCTGCTTTATATTTTAGAATATTCTTAATGCTATTTTCTTGCTTATTGTAAAGCTTAACTTCCCTCTTAGAATTAATTTGCACAGTTTCTTGTGAGAATGCAAATACTCTAGTTGTAACGTGTTTGAACATTAAGCTCCGTACAGCGAATAGCTTTAACTGAGATCTCGGTGTACTTTGAAGCTGCATATAAACTATGCTGGAGCGCCAGTGCTGCTTGATTATCGTTCTTGTCTTAAGCTGCAACTTTATGAATACCCTCAATGGCTTCTTCGCATGAAGGTACTGTTATTTGCATATCTTCTATTATGTGAATGCTGAAATGGGAAACGTTTATTCGGTTCATCGCATAACTTCTGAAACCACTAAGTTTATCATTTATCCAATCGAAATAGTGGAATCGTTTTAAAAAAGTTTCTCTCATGTGAATAGATTATAGATAGTGCATTATATTTTTCAGTGGCGAGGACTGGTTATTTTCAAAAGGGAAGCTAGTAGCGCTCGTGGCCCCGCGGACTCAGTGGTCTGTAAACGATCACTGCAGTAAGCAACTTTCACTATGGCCGGTCCATGGATGGGTGACCATCCATGTGATCACTTTGTGACATTTATTTGAGCGTTTCCCTGCTTCGGAAGGCACGTTAAGCCGTTGGTCCCGGTAGCCAGTAAAATGGCAGTCGTTAAACCAAGTTGAAGGCTTTATTTCAACAGCAGGCATCACAACCTGCGCCTGTCCATTTAAACACGGCAATACGGCTCACAACGTATTACGTGGGACATATTATAAAAAGGTGAAATGTGGGCATATAATATGCCTCTGCCTACCCCTTCGGGTATACCTGAACCGGAAGCTAGTAAAAAAAATCTTACCTAGGTACATGTAGATGTCCAGAAAACACGGGGTTATGCATTGAAGAACATTGTTCCATATGTGACTCCAATACAGCATCATACGCACTTAAATATTGCAATATTTTAATATAATTACCGCGGTTATTCGACCCGGAGCTCTCATCGTGGCCGCGGAACGCTAATTCCTGTTTACCTAACAAAACTACAGTATCTATGAAACGTCTTAATAGATGACGATTGCGATCAACCTTCCTATTGTGTACTTCAAAATTATTATTCAAAAATGTCTCAATTCTGCTATTGCCAAAGTCATGAAAGCTTAAACAACTACGAATGTGTTTTTCAGTCAGAACATGTTTTTTCGTCGAATTTCCTATATTATTGATGTCCGTAAACCCTGTACGACTCCAAACGCTACTAGAATCGGAAAATAATTAACATTGGAAACAGTAAAGTTTATTGAGTTTACAAGAACCTGTCATCCAAGTATATTTATCATAAAACGAACTATGAAAATGTTTATAGGAGCAGTCTTTTCTTTTATAATCTATAGTCACAATTGAATTACATATTTTTTATTCTCAAAACTTAATTTAGTAAAAGATGTTTCTTCAGATAACAAAAAATCTATTAAACAACAATCTATATGTATTAACGTCGCCATTACGCATACGAACAACCTAGATTCTTAGTAGGTATTAAAACAAAGCAAAATGTAAACTATACGTAATTACTTATCTATTTACAGCTTATATACTTATACAGTACTGCACGCACTATTCCACTCACCAATACACCATGCTATTTATCACTAACTAATTATAATTAACCAATAAACAGCAAAAAAACGACCAACAAACTAATTATTCAATAATTCTGGGAGTGCACTGCTGCATTGCATTGTTTAGAGAAAATATAAAGTAGTAAATAAAAGTTCAAAATATTCGAAAGCGGCGCTAGTGTGCGTAAAGAATGTTCGACGAGCGTACTTAATTCATTAATTTTATTTAGTTATTGAAAATTCCAAATGATTGCGTCGTAAATATCATTATATAATTACGTTGTATGAAAATACATATAATTAGACTCTATGAGTGATTTTATTTCGTCAACAGTAAATTTTAGTACGTTTATTGACTTTACTTTATTATTGACGATTTTTCTCCGTCTCGTATTAAGCTATTTCCGAGTGGATTTAGAACGAGGCCCGATCGCTGGCCGAACGATGGAGATTCGCAAGTATAATCTTTCGAAACACTCGGAACGTAGAGAGGGAAACCGACATTTGCGTATTATTAACGAAAGGGACGCAAATATTCAGCAATCCGGCTTATTTCTCATATTCCATGATCGTGTTTTTGGAGTTCACTGAACTTTGACTGAACTGAGCGATGCACAATATTGCACATTGCTATGTATTTTGCAGCAGGGGTTTTTCGTTGAGAAGAAAATTTTATTATCTTATCTACTGACCGAGATTTAGTAATGATGTAACTTCACCTTGCTGTCAGTTCTGAAGGGGAAGCCAGCGGGAATCGGCTTCTATGGAGCCTACGCCCCTGATATTTTTCCATTTTATCAAGCAGAGAGTTTACTTTTCTGAAAGTTTTCTATACATATTGTAACAAATATTCACGAATATATTTTGCAATATCAAAATATGTTTTTATTTCTTCTATACTTAGCATTACTTATCAAGGTTCAACAACCCCTTATTCTACCAATTTGCCTGAAGCACCATATTTCTATGTGTTTGCCACAAGGGGATACGTTTCATATGTTTTTTGGCGTCTCGCCAGTACTCGAAAAATGGGGCGCGGCATAATGCGGGTCGTATGACGCAAGGGGTGGCAAGTCTATATGCACTATGATGCGATGTTTTTGTTAATGACTGTCAAAGAAGCTACCGGACAAACCGATGACTACAATATTCATAAAAACTTGCCGTGTTTACATTCAAGAAAAAGAACTGGTATCGATCGACATTTAGTTTTCAACTGAAATTGATATTATGTTTGGATAAGAACGATCTTTCTTTATTCCATTTTCCGGATTCACTTTATATTCCGATTTAATTTCTTCCATGAAAGCTTTTAAAGATAAAATGTAGATATGCCTTATTGCATAGTATTTTCTAAAGGGCTTTGCAAAGACGCCCAGTGATGGCGCTTAATTGAGTTTCGTTGGATACCGCAGTGCTTCCGTCGCACTCAGCTCGCTGCAGATCCCCGGCTAATAGACTTTATTCTATCGTATGTCATTTCTGAAAATTGTATAAAACTTGAATCTGTTTGGAGCTCGTCTGTGAATTTAAATATGGTGAGAGAAGGAAATGAAATACTGGGAGTTGCTCTATTCAATTTTATATTCTTTTTATGACCTTAACATTTCCATAATGTTGTTTCTTCAACTATTCGTTCTTATTCTAAGCATTTTGCTGTTAGGGCATGAGGCGTTACCGTTTTTACTATCCGTATTTTCATGACGAGATTTATTGCGTATAAAACTATCATGAACGATTTCTCCTTAAACAATGACACTCAATGTATCCCTCCTTTTACAACTGGCTCATCAACTTAGAGACCACTTTTTGATGAGCCACATATTAAAACAAATCATTTATACTCCGGGTTGTTGGCACTTGATAGAAATACTGTTTCCTGCAAAATTGTAGCTATCGCACATACCCTGGCAGTTCTATCAATGAACAATAATTAAAGCAGGATGGATGGATATATGATTGCCCTTAGCCTTAGACCATTTAGCTACTACATAAATTTTGCCTGAAGCAAACATTTAATACGCTCGAGCTTGATGTAGTGGAAGGTTGATGTGGTCTCGTTATCGGGAAACCACGTGAATTTGAAGCGTGTGGAAGTGAAGTGGATTACGTGCTCCAAAAACGAGCTCTTCGGTTGAAAATTCAAATAACGTCCGTATAATGAAATGATGAGGTACAATAGGAGTTAACCTACTTTTTTATCGACCAAATAAATTTACAGCTCATTATTTTGCTGAAAGCGTCCGTCTCTGGATTGATAAAAAACCGGCTAAGTGCGTTTCGTTTCGCGCACGGAGGGTTCGGTGCCAATAAACTTCAAATAAATTACTTTACTTGTATGGGGGGTCCTCCTTGAATATTTTTATTCTTTTTGAGTGTATCTTGTTACAGTGGCAACAGAAATACATGTAAAACTTTCAGTTCTTTAGCTATCACGGTTCCTAAGTAGGATACAGTTTACAGCCTCATGACGTCATGCTAGACAGATGGACAGCGAAGTCTCAGTAATTGGGTTCCGTTTTACCCTTTGGTATGTCTAAAGAGAGTAATAGAATATTGAAGCTAAGACAAATTGAAAGTAGAAAACTCCGATAGATGACCGACATAGAACTAATGACGGCGCTGCAGCCGCATTGCAGGTCGACTTTGACGGAGATTTACGAGCCGAGTAGCGTTTTAAAGATTTTGTTTTAGAACAACCTAGGGGAAATTTGTCTGCAGGCGCTTCACTTAGTATTGCATTGATCGTAGATAGTACGCTGTTTTATATGCGTCATGTTAAGGTTTATTCTGATGAAGACGGATGTTAACTTTCGTGCGATTGAAAAGTGATTTCATCAAGGGGGCTTCAATTATTTTGAACTTGCTGAGCCCGCAACTTCGTTTACGTCACATAAGGTGTATGAAAGGAAAGGTATTTCTTCATCAGAGTCATTAGGCAGCGTCTGAAACTGCCCTGTTTGCTTAATCATAAATGAGCTTAATGATTAAGTCTATTTTAAAACAATTCACTGAATTGTTTAAAAATAGTCTTAACCATTAAGCTCTTTTATGATTAAGCCAACACGCCAGTTTAGGTTCACTCACATTCAAAGAAACCCCTACAATTAAAATTTTCAAAATATCTGATTCTTAAAAGTGTTATAACTCTTTTATTTCTAAACCGATTTACATAAAACAAACGCTAAATGTTAACTGGGGCAAACCTCAACACAATAAAAAAAACCGCATTGCAATCGGTTGAGCGGTTACTGAGATTAGCGTGCACAACCGTACAGACAAACAGATATACAGACATACAGACATACAGACGTACAGACAAACAGACAAAAATTCTAAAAATCATTGTTTTGGGTTCTATTGCGTTCATAAAGCCCCCCTATAATATTTTTTCTTATTTGTCTTCCATGTACAGACAGCGACCTGTTATGATTTTATTATATGTATTGATTGATATATTCTTAGTCAAATATAACATGACGTCTTATTCATGATGCTTTAAAATTATATGACTACGGAAATAGCTTAGTTATTAGTAACAACAATTTCATTTACTTTTCCGTAAATTCCTCATATGGAAGGGCATCTGTTTGAATGTCGCCACCATCAATATCAATACATATAATAAAATCGTAACAGGTCGCTGTCTGTACATGGAAGATAAATAAGAAAAAATATTATAGGGGGGCTTTATGAACGCAATAGAACCCAAAACAATGATTTTTAGAATTTTTGTCTGTTTGTCTGTATGTCTGTATATCTGTTTGTCTGTACGGTTGTGCACGCTAATCTCAGCAACCGCTCAACCGATTGCAATGCGGTTTTTTTTATTGTGTTGAGGTTTGCTCCAGTTAACATTTAGCGTTTGTTTTATGTAAATCGGTTTAGAAATAAAAGAGTTATAACACTTTTAAGAATTAGATATTTTGAAAATTTTAATTGTAGGGGTTTCTTTGAATGTGAGTGAACCTAAACTGGCGTGTTGGCTTAATCATAAAAGAGCTTAATGATTAAGACTATTTTTAAACAATTCAGTGAATTGTTTTAAAATAGACTTAATCATTAAGCTCTTTTATGATTAAGCAAACAGGGCAGTTTCAGACGCTGCTTGATGACTCTGATGAAGAAATACCTTTCCTTTCATACACCTTATGTGACGTAAACGAAGTTGCGGGCTCAGCTAGTTGCATATAAAAGTATTGCAACACCAGAGTCAGAGCTTTCTCTAAAGGAAGTTATCTTTCAAAAACGGCCTTAAATTTCTTCTAAGCGTTACTGTACAAATTATAATCAACTTAAGCTTAAACATCCGAAGATATTAAGATCTTTTATCTTGTCTAAAGCTTAAAAGGCTTTGCCAGGGTACCTTTAGGATTTCGGAGCGCACCCTACTCGGAATCTTTTAGTTATTTTTATGGTTCCTTTCTCGAAAGTAAAAACGAGACCCTATTCATGAGACTTCATCGTCTGTCCGTTCGTCACGAGGCTGTATCTCAAGAACCGTGTAAGTTAGAGAGCTGAAATTTTCACATATGATGTATTTTTGTTACCCCTTTAACAACAAATACTAAACTAAAAAAAAATAAGGGGTGCTCCCATACAATAATCATGATCTTCTGCCGTTTTTGGTACCTACGTGAGCGATCCCGACTCGCACTTGTCCAGTTTTTTCTAAGCTCGTCTCGCCTCGGTGCACCACAGTTGTGCTGCCACCCTTATCATTCACACACAGCTTTTGACCTTGTTTCCAAATGGCTCTTTGAGATTAAAATTGAGAGTGGTTGTTGAAATGACCTAGATACATAATGGATATGGAAATGAGTTCGATGTTACAGATTGTGTCAGTCGGGATGTATATTGGGAGAATGGATTGGATATAGATGTCGCTAAAATAATAGACGTTATAATGAAAAGTTTACAGCGTGATATAGATACTGTGGAAGGCATAGAACCTTCGTCAAAAATTGTAAGAAATCTTTGTCCAGGAGTAAATAGATTGAGAAATAAAATAATAATATTCAATAAATAACTGATGTTAGCTACATCGAAAAGTAATGATTTGATGAATAATGTATATTTACAGGACAGACATGAATATGGAAGTAGGAAAAGCTGTGTAAAAATTATAGAACTATTTTCAACGGCAAGTTTTAATCAAACATAAATATTAACAAAATACAAATACATCAGCAACGGCACAAAAATACTAACCAATATATTTTCCCGGGAAAGTTTTTAGCTAAAGATGGCCGCGTCGTACACACATCCGGCGGTAACTGTTTCCGAACCAATTACTTTGTGGTATTGATCTGTCTCAATGTGGGTTTCTATTCGCTGGAATAAATTCACTAATAGCATTTTGGTTAGTAGAAGTATTTAATTACTTTCTTGTGAAACGTTGTTATCTAAAGCTTATTCGCGTAGCGAAATAATATTATTAATTATCGTTCCTTAGAAATTATTTTCATGATCAGTTTCAATAACCCTTTATCAAAACCTATTATAACCACTATTCAAGGGCATCTGTTGTTGAATTAGATAGGTAGGCTACTGTGGGCACTATTGATTGGGTGGATCATAATGCTTGTCTGCCAACTCAGTAGTGAAATAAATAGTGCCGCTCGTTACGAAAGGTTTGCCTGTCTTATAAGCTTACTGGAACATTGGAATATGAATTCGGTCTTCGACTTCGTAAAAACAAAGTCAAAGTGAGTTACGAAGGTAGTAGTAATCCTATCCTCACTTTTAAATATTGTAAAAAGGCTTCTCAGCTACAAACGGGTTTGAAAATATACTTATTCCAAAAATATTTTGTTAATCCAAATATAGGTCTATGGAGCGGTCTGAAGACTACGCATACGCACGCAGTGTCTTCTCGCACCATTGGTTTTTATGATGGATCTGAATTCGGTTAATGGAGCAATTTCTAAGGGATTTGTGTGAATCGAGCGGAAATGTTATTGTGTAAAGTTTGATTGTGTATAAACCGCAAATGCCTAAGTCGACTGCCTACAATGCCTGAAGCGCGACGATGTCATCGTCGTTGTCGTGCCATGTATTTATGTACACTTTATGAACGTGTCTACCTAGAGACAGCGATATTATCGCGACTAGATGTTGTCTACGTGCCACGACGATAAAATCGCTGCGATTTTTTCGCTCCTTTTGCGCAGTCAGTTAAAATGTAGCCTATGTCCTTCCCGTGGACTCAAACTATTTCATCAAAATCGGGTCAGCGCTTTAGGCGTGAAAACGTAACAGACAGACAGAGTTACTTTCGCTTTTATAATATTATTGCAAATTTTTATAAATCTATGCCAGGAAATCTATATATATATAAAAATCAATGTCACTTTTCGTTGTAATTTTATAACTCAAGAACGGGCTCACCTATCCAAACCAAATGTTTAGGCTTTGTTCAAACTACATATTAGATGGTATTGTGTGAAGTTTGCACAAAATCGGTCGAGCGGTTCTTCATTTATCACGCAAACGAAGTTGCGCGGGTCAGCTAGTAGATTTATAAGAGTCGGCTGCGATAGTCAAGATAACAGTGCCTAAGCTAAAAATATCGCATCGTCGCGTTCTTTTAAAGTTTAAACATTTAAATACATTCATGTGCACGCGATATTACTCATTAAGCTATAATCTCTCTTTTGCTTATGACCGTTCTTTGAGATTGTAGGCTATCCGACTACAAAGCCAAAAGGGGCTCTATAGAGTGTGTGTGTGTGTGGGTGTATTGTAGGACTTTGTTCAAATGTTTAACTGGGTGTGGCGTGACGGGGGAGCTTAATCGGTTCAGCTCAGTTTGTTTTTGTTCTAATACCATTTGTTGCCGCCATGTAGGTTTGTTGAACGAATTTACACTTTATGCGTTGAAAAATGGAACGATTTATGAAGAGTTGGATGTATTTGATTGGAAAATAATAAAATGTACCTATAGTCCATTGAAATGTTACATGAGCTTTGCATTTATTAGACGACGCAATTTTATTTTTGGGACATGTGTGGGGGGTCAATAGAAGCTTAACCTCAAGTTTGTGGGATCGCCACCCATGTCCCCCGGCCGCCATCTTGAAAAGAGGGGGGAAAAAACACTTTTTTCGCAATATCTCGGAAACTATGAGTCTTAAAAAAAAATTGTGAAGGCATAATTTGTAGCATATTGTTTTGCCTACAAATATGTATATAACTTAACAAAAATTTTTACAAAATATTGAGATTTTTTTTTATAAAAGTTTTCTTTTTTGCTCTATAACTTTTTTTTATACATACAAAAAGAATACCTCAGACTAATCTTGTAGATGATCTTTTAAGAGAAATAAAAAAAAAACTCAAAAGATTATCCACAAGATTGGTCTGAGGTAATTTTTTTGTAAAATATGTAAGTATAAAAAAAACCGGCCAAGTGCGAGTTGGACTTCTGAACACGTTGTCTCCAACTGCGGCCCGGCTCCACCCACGATCATTTCAATTTCAAACAGTGCGCCGATTGTCGAACATAAGACATGAATTTACGGGTGAAATGTCTTTTGTTTCACGTTTTTCCGTTTATAAAATAAGAGACATGACGTTTTACTTATCATTTCCGCAAATTGCATTTATGTCGTATGATGAAGAATAGCCGCACTGCACACTGGTCGATTTACCAAGTCTATCGCTGACTTGCTGCAGTATCAAATATACTGTTGCAAGCATCATGTAGCAGTCGTACGAGAATCCGCAGTCACGATCTATACATTGTCTCGTAGGAGGTTACGCCGACAGAAGGTTATCAAATAGTCGGAATTAATAAATCGGCCTACTTCCGCTAACACCCTTCTCTTTTCGACAACAAAAAATAACCGGCCAAGTGCGAGTTGGACTCGCCCATGAAGGGTTTCGTAGCAGCAAGTAACATAATATCAAAGTTCTTGTCGTTCGTTGTAACTTTGATTGATGTTTTAACACGTTCGCAGTGTTAGTGATTTTTCTAACCGAAAATTGCGGTTTAAAAAAAAACTACCAGCTCTATCTCGTTCGAACCAATTTTGGTTGGTTGTTTTTTATGGCAATGTTCATCATATATTCTTTTTAGATTTATCATTCTCTTAGTTTAGAAGTTAGAGGGGGGGGGGGACACACATTTTTCCACTTTGGAAGTGTCTCTTGCGCAAACTATTCACTTTAGAAAAAAATGATGTTAGAAACCTCAATTTTTGACGACCTATCTATAGATACCCCACACGTATGGGTTTGATGAAAAAAAAAATTTTGAGTTTCAGTTCTGAGTATGGGGACCCCCAAAATTTACTGCGTTTTTACTAGTTTTATATAAGAATCTTAATGCGTTTCACAGAATACATCTAGTCACCAAGTTTCAATAGCATAGGCCTTATAGTTTCGAAGAAAAGTGGCTGTGACACACGGACGGACAGACAGACGGACAGACAGACAGACATGACGAATCTATAAGGGTTCCGTTTTTGCCATTTGGCTACGAAACCCTAAAAACGCCACAGAGCAAAAAAGGAATTTTTTATAATTTTATTTTCTATTTTTTTTACCTAACTACTAACTAACGCGTAATTTGATACTTTTATTAATATTATATCTACAGGATAATAATATTATCTACATTCTACAGGATATTTTAGGCATTAAAAAATTTGCACGTCTATTCTATTTAAAATGGAGGCAATCAATATTGAAAGAAGTTCATTTCTTTTAATGGCCTTTAACCTCGGAAAGGTAAGTAAATATATGCTTCAAATGCCCATGAACTAGTTCAAAAGCTCGTTCTCAAGCATGTCTGAAAAAGAAATATAGTTATTCGACTTATAAGTATATTTTTGCTGTAGAGAAATACGTAGGTTCAGTCACTTTCGTTATCCCTAGAGTGACCTAAAAGGGCAACGCGGATAAACTGGCTTCTGACTTATATTATTAAGCGCTTATCCTTAAGCCGTTTCTCATACAACCTATATTTCGTATAGAATAGAAGTTGTGCTAAAAACTGGTCACGTAAGTCGCTTGGTATTTGGTCGATGAGATAAACCTAGGCCTCACGTTTTCTATTTTTTTTTCTTTCGACAAAAGACGTAGGTACCTTTGACGTTTAGTATTCTGCACCAATCCAAATTTACCTTGTTACTTGGTTTTCTCCCGGTGAACGTTTTTGTCTTTGGCAGCAGCTTATTATTCGGTGCAAATACAGATATTATTGGATAATCTCAGGCAACATAGCTAGCTCAAACTAAGCTATAAGCTTGTGCTATGGGATCTAGACGATGATAGACATACTTCTATATTTCTAAATACAAACACGTGGATCACAAAAATATTTAGACCGACCCGGGAATCGAAAACGCGACATCAGAGTGACAGACTACCGATTGCGCCACCGAGGCAGTGAAGACAGATCATCTACATCAGCCAATGTGAATAAATTATCTGAATTCAAGGGCCATTAAGCCTGTTTTCCATTTGTAACAGTATTGATTACGTATTCTCTCGGCGATCGCGCTACACCTACAATAAGAATTACAATAACTACCACTACGTAGTGACCTTGTTATTGGCATGTATTTTCACAATGACACATTCAATGTCTCCGATAAACCGACCGTCCGCAGTACTTATACCTTCTATCTATCTTATTATTTACTTGGTAGGTGCTAGAAATTGTTTCCATTTAACTCTGTGGACTAAACAAGAAGTAGAAACCAAGATTCTTTTAAATGCTACGGTTTTCATTATGGACAGGAAATAAATATATATTGGTTGATATTAATTCGTTCTTGCATAATGCACTCTTGCATACTCAAAGCGAGTTACATATTTAACATGTACCATTGATCATCATCCCCCTTAGACAAGTTGCACAAGCGTAAATCGCACACGAATCGCCGGCGTACGAATCGCGTGCCGTGGCGGGATCACGAGCTTGGGTGTGATTGGTTGATATATTCTATCCTTTCGTTTGCACATGCAAGGAATAGAGACAGCTAGACAAAACATATGAAATTGAAAGATGCCAAATCGTACCTGCTACATTAATTGTATCAGACTCAAATTCGTTACGTGGGAGGTTCTATCATCGAGCCCTCGGTATTGACCTTTGAAAACCCGGTGATGTCGATATAATTTTCAGTAAATTTGGCCGAGATTTTGACCTTTCTTTTACTTGTGTTGGTGTCTATTTTGCCCGTCGATGCCTAACGACTAAACGAGTAGGTCGTAAATATACCCTGTGAACCTCGGTCCGACTGGCTAGGTGATAATAATATTGCCAGCGTTGAGGATCTATTTCGCTTGGCGCAAAATAAGGGAAAGTTCGCTAAGCTGACGGCCAACCTTCAGTAATAGAGAGGCACCAGATGATGATGATGGCTAGGTGTCCAATATTGCTGACATCATAATGGACAAAGACAAGTACTTATCGATCAGTTGTATCGTATACCTGTTTACCACCTAAGTGTTATGAAATACAAATAATATTTAATTACTCGACATCTAAATTATCGAATTCCCTATCGGTACTAGTATTGGCCAAGTAATAATAACAAGCTTGCTTATAAAAATAGCTCCAAATCAATAAATATATCGGAGCTTAGTATGAAAGTGAAAGAAAATACACCCCTGAGCGAGAAAATATGATAAATATGCGTGAACTTATTATCTTGCCTAGAAAGTTGTGAAGCCAACTTGGTCGAACGGCGGAATATAATACCTTTGGCGAATACGGGTTTCATCTCATCATATTTTATCCTCAGTTTTCAAAATAAGAGCAAGGTTCTACCTACATATCTGTAAGGTTGGTTTTATATTTGCCTTGAATCATAATCTGTAAATTACTTGAGCAAAAGCTTTGTGCCTAGTCCTGTTTCAGAAATTGGGTAAATATTATGAGCATAATATGAAACATAAAATGGAAGTTATGGAAAAAATGTGTATAAAGTTATTTTTGAAATTTCGACTGCCAACTGTTCTCTAGTTAGAAAGAAAGGAAAAAGCGTTTATTTGGTGCAAGTAGGACACATAAATTGCTTAAGACTTAACAAATTTAGTTTTTTTATTGTGTGCTTCACGATTTCATCAAAGGGGTGTTCAGTTCAGCATCAGCATGTGCCAGGTGGACCTTGGCGCTGATTATCGACTGGAAACCGTGTGTTATGTGTAACTTGTGATGAAAATATGAAATATGCCCTACATCTAATTCCATAAGATAATTCTGTAATACATACCTATATTCCGTCAAAATTCCCTCCAACTATATGATAACTGTGGCGGGGGTGGGGAAGCTTGTTCCGTAGGAGGCAGGGAGTTGCCTATCTGTATGTTGCCGATCTTCATCTACGCATTTTGTGATATACGCATTTTGAAATGTGCAGAGATGGTTGATCTCCTCCTTGTGATCAGTATTTTGAGCTGTCTGTATCATTTTTCGACATGCAGCATGGCAGTGATGTAATAGCAGCTCAATCTTTCAATTGATCTCAAATTGTTTACCAGCAGAACTATTCTTTCAATTCATCCTCATAAAAATCAACGTATTCCATTACCTCACATTCCACTGCGCCCTTTTCATCAAGGATCGCACAAAACTGTCTCAAACTCCGTTAAACAGAGGACCTACATCAAAAAGCTGTAACAAAGTTACCCTTATTTTTATCATGATGGACTTAAATGGATTCCTATAGTACGGAACCTCGCAAATGGTAAGTGCTTGCTTCTTGGCAAAGTTGTTTGTTTCTTGGCAATGTCTAGTTCACGGTAAATGGTTATGAAATTTATCTTGACTACACTTTGGTTTCTTTGTTTTATGCAAGTATTTAAAACTTAAATGCTCGTTCGTGCTCTTTTGGAGAATCTAAGTTCGTGCCGCAGTATGGGTAAGGTATTAATAGAGTGACCGATTTGGCTATTACGTTAAGTCTTAATAGCGACTTTGAGGTGGTGTGGGTGTGTTAAAAAAACAAAAAATATTTAAATTATGATAAACTACAATCCTTATAAAACATTCAGAGAATCAAAATCAATAAAATACAGCTCGTTACATCAAAGAAGCGTGTAACAGACGAACTACAGATATAATAATATTTTACCTTTCTATAATAGTACCTTTTTGACGTTCTCGCAAATAACTTGATAAACAAAATGGAAGGAAACGACAAATATAACAAGTCAAAAAGTCTTACTTACTTATTACTTATCATATGACATCGTTACTCTTGAAGTGTCACTTGTTTTTCAAACTCGTCAACAATTTGTTTCACCTTTAACAAATACAACTTTGCCGAGAAGCTTCTCTGTTCTCTATTGTATTGGAGGCACTCTGTGACTGAACTCGATGTAGAACTAAGGGTGGATTCGACCAAAATCGGAGTAAGACTATATAAGCCCCGCGCGTCTTTCGAGCCGTCTGTACTAAAAAAATACAGCACGCAGCTTCGCCAGGCCAGCAAGCGCTCGCGCTACGTCACGATGACATCACTTAGCTGTCATTATGACAAGGTTCCAGCGCAATACCAACTTGCGAGACTTATACTAGAAATTACTAATTTGTTCTAAAAGTAAAGTGATTTTCCATTTTACCAACAACTATTAGGCACAACTAACTATAGTTACCACACTGAAGTTGTCTACTTCTGTCAGAAGTAGACTACAGAAGTCTTCGGGCCTCGGTATATTAACCATAGTAAAGTAGTCTACGTCTTCGTTGTGAAAGTAGTTTAACTGTCACTTACTGTACTGAGGTTTTGCGAGTTCCGAAGAGAGGGTGAGGACATTTAACTCTTGTGTCAGGCGAACTGTTCTACTTTCGAGAAGGTGATGGGAGACATTCCTCCGAGGGTGGTGAAAAAGGACCGTTGTGAAAGTCAGCACTGTGTCAGCTCAGGCAGGTAGCATGCTTAATACTGAGACTTACCGACAGGTAATGAAGGTGATACAATCATACAGTTGTATGGTTGTATGTTTCTCGAAATTTTCAAAAGTAACTTTGTAATCGTAAACGAATAGGAACAAAACGACAAATATAACAAACCAAAAAGTATTATCAAACGACATCATTACACTTGTTTCTGGATGTCGTAAACAATTTGTTTCGCCTTTAACAAACACAACTTTGCCGTGAAGCTTGTGTGTTCTACTTGTTTGACATATCGATAAGGATCTCACTCACTCTGGAACTGTCACATCGGACAAAAGAATTCGATTCTATTGTCACATTTCATAGAATTTCTTACTAAAGTTTGCGATTGAAATTGTTATGGCTCCTATGATCTTCTATGTGGATATAAAGTTTTTATTGGACATTACATACAATACATACATACATACATATAGTCACGCCTTTATCCCCGAAGGGGTAGGCATAGGAATAAGATACGCCCAAATTTCATCTTATAGTTCTATGTTCCACGTAATAGGTGGTGAGCCTATTGCCGTTATTGGACATTATAATATCAAAAATTTCCATTTCTGAAATTTGTATGCCTTAGAAATATAAAATTTAAATGCAAAATTTGTATGCCTGTAATAATTTTTAAAATTTGCTTAGTTCCAATTTGAAAGGCGACGGGTGGTTAAGGGGAAATTTTGGCATGACAATCGTTCCCTACTCTGTAGAGACAAGAGATAATATTCGGTATCATTTTCATTAAATAAGATAGGAAATTGAAATAAATTGCAAAGTGCTATCTTAGGCAATGTAATTTTTGCCTACCTGGGTTGTTTTTGGTTAAGCTTTTTGTTTCTACAGCATTAACAAAAGTACTGTTTATCTACAGTGCTCATTTTATCTATGTACTATCATTTAGGTACTGTACTTCAGTAATCGTGGCCTATCTTACCTTTTTTTTTTGTTTGTCTATCTTTTGAGTTGTGTTTTCATGTTATTTTTCCACTTTATGTAAGTACATTACCTTGCTCTTTCATTGTATGATTATTGTCTTACCTAACTACAGATGTTTCTTTAGTTTATTTTATAACAAGCGGACGTCACGCGGTTTCACCTGCGTAGTTCCCGTTCCTGTGGGAATACGGGAACCAAATATAGCCTATGTTCACCGCAATGAGTGTAGGTTTCCAACAGTGAAAGAATTTTTCAAATCGGTCCAGTAGTTCCGGAGCCTATTCGTTACAAACAAACAAAAAAACAAATCTTTCCTCTTTATAATATTAGTATAGAAGAAAGATAGATAAAACTATTTCTATAACAATCACATTTTATAGTTGTATCAGTTAAAGCGAGCCCAACTGAGCACGGAAAAGGCTCTATGGATGATGATCAGTTTACGCTTATCCAAAAATAAATTGTTTATCGTTATTTTCGCAAAAAAGTTTCACAATTTAAATAACTGAACTTTATTCTAGTATATCATTAACTTTACATCTCAAGTAACAAACGTCGGGAAACTCACATTAAAGCAATATTGCAACTTTGTGTTACTTTGTGATCGAGTTTGGGAACGAGATACGATACAGTAGATTTAACTGAAAGCTATTTCAAGTTGGTTCTTAAACAACTTAACAGAAATAAGTTATATTTAAGTGCTTTTAATACGCGAATCAGAGTAAGGGTAATGTCCAACAAGAGTAGATGATGTACGCAACTTCGCCCGCGTGAAGTTCTATTCCCATTCCCGGTTCCCATGGGAACCTATATTCGGGATAAAAAAATTGTAATTACTGACCATAATCTATTCCTGTGTGCCAAATTTTGACCAGCACCGTGCTTGAGTAAAAAAATCTTCACAATCTTTTATGAATCAAGGAATAGCGAAATGTCTAGTGCTAGTCCGTTTTGGGATGGTCCATGTCTTTTTCCTATTTTAAAGTTGGCAATTTAGTCACAGGGCGGAATCTCCAGCTTGAATGTGTGCGTGTGATCAATAAAATGTAAGCAAATTGTCCGTCAACGCGCACGTCAACTCTACTGACAGCTGTGGCGCGACAGGGAGTTGCCGATCTTTGATTTAGTAGAGAGCCACTGTGATGGCTTCCATTTTAATTTTAGAACCAAACTTTCAAAACGTCAAAAAAATCGAATCGAATTGTCAGGTCTCGTCAGCTCACAAACTTTCAAGCCTCTGACGTCAGAAGTCATCGTCACGTTCAAAACCCTCCCCCCTCCCCCCTTAAGTCTACAAAATCTCTTAACACCCAACACAATCTAAACTAAAATTAGATTACCATTTTGCTTTACGCTGTATAAACAAGTCCTCATTGAAATTCCGACTTAAGTTCAAAGCTTGAAATTTATTACAGGCTTAGTTATGTATGAACTAATAATGTTCGTAGTTCGTGTTATAAACACTTAACTCTGTTTTCTGGTTGTGATTTAATTTAATTTTGACGTTTATTTTGAACGAAACCTTTTTAATTTAGAAAAAATAATTTATAATTCTTGTTTTAATTGAGATTACCTAGACTCGAGAGTGTGTACCAATGGTAGTGTGTGTATGTAATTCTCTGGCTATCCCCTCGGGGATGTAGGTGTAATTGTATGTTTCAAATTAGTAATTCGATTCCGACTGTAGGAACAATCCCACTGGGCTTTGTATAAGCACTGTCAGACAGGCGTGTGTTACGTATATTCACGACATTTTCCCGGAGGGGTAGGTAGAGGTACGGACGTGTGTGAAACGATCAACAATCAGGCAGACATCTTCTTATAGCGAAAAATGTCTAACACAGTTACATATAGCTTGCTCTTAAACTGCGTTACAAAAAATACTCAGTTAAGTGCGAGTCGGATTAGCGCAAGGAGGGTTTCTTAAAAAACTGCAAGAAGTTACCTACGTTTGTTGTAATAAATAAGTATTTGTGGATGTTCACACACAACATCATCTAGCCCAAATTAAGCTAATATAAGCTTGTGCTATGGGTCTAAACGACTGATATACATACTTATATATTTCTAAATACATACATATTATACAAAGAAAACACCCAAACTCCGAAACAAACATTGGTGGATCACACAAATATTTGGACCGACCCAGGAATCGAACCCAGGACCTCCAGCGCCGCAGGCGGTATCGCTACCGACGACGCCACAGAGGCAGTCAAAAGTACTCGTTGTTCATCTGGGAAAATCTCAACTATCATTATGCAGCAGACACATTCGTGATCGTGCTTGTGGACAGACGTGCTCATGTAGTAACGTAACCACGTCAACATTTTTCTGACACTGCATATTTCTATCTGCTACACTGTGACTTAGTTAATTTTTAGTGCAAATTAAAGTGATTGACATTATGAAATGAACAAAAATAATTCCGGAATGGCGAGTCCATTCAACCGGAGTTCCCGGACCGCTCGCAGCCCTCCCCCAGGCCCCTCGCGCTTACAGGAAGACGTGCCTCCAGCCTCCGCTGCACCTCAGGTTTGCGTGGTTTCCACTCCTGAGATACAGAATTGGATGAGTCAGATCGATAACTATCTGAAGGAAATATGCTCTATCTCGACCGACGGAGGTAAGTTGAACAGTGACAGTAAACTGAGAATATCGAATATTTGTCGCAGTGTGATGCACGGAGTATCCCAGATGGCTGTTCACTACCAGTCAGTGAAGCAAAAACTCATATCAGCCCATGCCGAGATTGAGACATTAGGAAAGGATTTCGACGTAAAAGTGCAACTGGAAGAGCTGAAAGAAGGTGTTCGAAATGCGACCAAAATGACATCTCCCGCTCCCTGCAATACCTATGCCGATACCATAAGGAAAGGTAAGGATAATTTTGTTTGCCTTACTAAAACTGCGAGTCTAATAATATACCCAGCCGATAAAGAAAAATCCAGTGAGAAGACCAAAAAGATAGTGCAGGATATCATTAAGGCCGACAAGTTAAAACTGCAGGTTCGAGGACTCAGGAAAATAAGGAACGGCGGTGTAATTATAAGTACAGCAGGAAAAGATGACCTACAAAAATTGAGAACATCACATCAGCTACAATCATCTGGCCTTAAAATTGAGGAGACTACAAAAAAGAGGCCAAGATTGATTTTCCTGGGTGTGCCCTCAGATATCTCAGAAAAACATTTATTTGACTGCATTTTCGAACAAAACCTTACTGATAAGCATCCAAGCCTTACGCGTGAGAAATTCCAGAGCTCTATCAGATTAAGCCATAAATCTGGCAGAAAAGAAGCCCCACACTGTAACTACATTGTAGAGGTAACAGCTGAGATTAGACAGATGATCATGCCACAGGAGCGCATCTTTATAGACTGGACTTCATGCCCAGTCCGAGACTTCACACTTGTAACTAGGTGTTACAAGTGTCAACAATATGGACACTCGGCCAAGTACTGCCGGGACACGGACCCAACATGTGGGCACTGTGAATGCGTTGGCCACACGCTCAAAGAGTGCTCTGCTCGCGAACAGCCGGCGGCTAAGTGTGCATCCTGCATGCGCTTTAACAAGCCCTACAATCACGCTACTGGTGACGCACAGTGCCCGGATCGAAAAAGCGCTGAAGAAAGACTATTAAGATCAATAGACTATGACGGCGCGTAAAATTTTTCAAATGAATATAAGTAGCATAAATCGTAGTTTTAGATGAGTTTATAACATAGCGTGAACTTTGAACGTCAAAATAAGATCTTAGTGCTGGTTTAGTAAAGTATCAGGCATTTCATATTCGGTATAATTCATAAACATAATTTTGTAACAACTGATCTAGGTAAACATTATGTAAAATGATATCAATACGCAGTGTCGAACTAAATGTCCCAGTTTCAAAGAGCATTCTGGCTTGGTATGCAATTTAAAAGAAACTTATTATTTTAGCAAATTACTGTTCCGTCATCATTCCCCAGCACAGATGTTTATAAATAGTTTGTATTAGAGTATTATTTGTATGATCGTAGATTCATAAGAAAGTCACAATGATTGTGAATTTAGCATTATTTAATATCATACTATGTAAGCCTACCTATGTTAGATTTATATAATTTTCTTTCGTTTCTTTAGGATGTAGTATATACATACACAACGCACAACTATTTATACGAACATTAATTTGGCCACGTAAGTTTACTTATATTTTGTTTAAAAAAAAATGTGTAAATGTAAAAATAATAAGGTCAGTTGACTTCATGAGTGTCAAGCGAAAGACACTAGTCTTCACGACACAGGGTATCCTAGTGTGAAGATCAGTGTCATATTTGCTAAGAAACATTATTTGTTAAGTGTACCTACCAATGTATATTGAATATCAATAAAGATTTATTATTATTATATTATTATTATTATAGCCCGAAACAGACTGCAGAGATATATATTTGCGAGCTGTATCGTGAGCCCGGTGACAGACAGACAGACAGCGAAGTCTCAGTAATAAGGCCTCGTTCTTACCCTTTCGGTACAAAACCCTACAAAACACTTATTGAAGTAGATAATATTCTAAATAACAAACACAAAAACCATTTATCCACCTGACATGAAGCAGGTAATGTCGGAACTTTAGTATTTCCAGTGAAAAAGCAACCAACAAGTCACTCCCCAGAGCTTTCAACTTTAATCTCATATTTCTACTGAAAGGACAAAGAAGTTGAGTGAAATTTTGTACAATATTTGCATATAAATATCTTAGTTGAATGTCTCTCGCTCACGTCCGTAATACAAACAAAGCACGAACCCTTCCTACCTCTCGTATATCAAATAAAGGCAGTTCTTATTTCTTTGTCCTATCTTAAAACCCGTCACAGACGTAGCTATATTATATACTAGCTGAGCCCGCAACTTCGTTTACGTCACATAAGGTGTATGAAAGGAGAGGTATTTCTTCATCAGAGTCATCAAGCAGCGTTTGAAACTGCCCTGTTTGCTTAATCATAAAAGAGCTTAATGATTAAGTCTATTTTAAAACAATTCAGTCCACGCCTTCGGCGCGGACTGAATTTTTTAAAAATAGTCTTAATCATTAAGCTCTTTTATGATTAAGCCAACACGCCAGTTTAGGTTCACTCACATTCAAAGAAACCCCTACAATTAAAATTTTCAAAATATCTGAATCTTAAAAGAGTTATAACTCTTTTATTTCTAAACCGATTTACATAAAACAAACGCTAAATGTTAACTGGAGCAAACCTCAACACAATAAAAAAAACCGCATTGCAATCGGTTGAGCGGTTACTGAGATTAGCGTGCACAACCGTACAGACAAACAGATATACAGACATACAGACATACAGACAAACAGACAAACAGACAAAAATTCTAAAAATCATTGTTTTGGATTCTATTGCGTTCATAAAGCCCCCCTATAATATTTTTTCTTATTTATCTTCCATGTACAGACAGCGACCTGTTACGATTTTATTATATGTATTGATTGATTAATATGAAATATATTTTCTATAATAAATTTTCGAGTGACCACACAGGCTGCTATAATATATATTTCTATGACGTCCCTAAAATATGTCGTCATTTATATCTCGGTATATTGGCTTGCAAGAACGGCCGCAGACCGAGTGAGGGCAAAATATACATCTATATATATAAAAATCAATGCCACTTTTCGTTGTAATTTTATAACTCAAGAACGGGCTCACCTATCCAAACCAAATGTTTAGGCTTTGTTCGGACTATTCAGTAGATGGTTTATGTGAAGTTTGCACAAAATCGGTCGAGCGGTTCTTCATTTATCACGCAAACGAAGTTGCGCGGGTCAGCTAGTATATTATAGTATAGCTCCCGTGTGATGATAGCTTGCTATATTATAATATATGACGGGCTTTAAACGTTCCTCGATATCTATGCTGGTTATTATTAGATACCAGTATATAATTGACCAATCCTGAAACATACTCTTTGACAGAGTATGTTTCAGGATTGGTCCCATATTAACATACATACAGATGGTCATGCCTGTCTATAGGCAGTAGGCCGTAGGTAGTGTAGGCAGATGCATATTATATGCCCACATTTCACCTTTTTGTAATTTGTCCCACGTAATAGGTGGTCCCATATTTATTGTAAGCAATTTTTTTGTTCCAAGAATTTGGTGATGGTAATAGGCCTATTGCCGTGTTGAAATAAGGCTTCAACTTGACTTATCGACTGTCATGTTATTTACAACCGAAACCAACGGCCTAACTTGCATTCTGAAGCACGGAAATGTTCCATCAATCGTCGCCAATCCAAGGTCCGGCCACAGTGAATGTTCCTTACTGCAGTGATCGTGTACAAAACACTGAGTCCGCGGGGCCACGAGCGCTTCCTTTTTTAATAACTCAAATGTATAAGCTCCTTAACATCAACCGACATTACCTTTGTCAAAAGAGCTTACCCACGACAATTGTCGAGTCAAATGATTCGAACATTTTAATGGAAGCTTTTATTTGCAAGCTTTGAAATAATAATGAACCCCCCTCCTCCCGCCGATACCTCGCTCTTTAATGGGTTTTCACAGGTTTTCAATCGTTTTCATATTACGATTGTAATTGGTTTTTTTTTGCTTACCGAATGTATGTATTGTGCAATCTTATTGGGAATAAGAATAACCCACAAAATGAAACGCTAATTGCTCCAACAGGAATGTACCTAAATCAGTATTATTAGTTAAAGGTTTTATGCTACGTATCTGCTTAGGCCAATACATGATGGGAGTAAAAACAGGCCACGAGCGAGTGGAAATTGTGCACGGAGGGTTCCGTACCAAAAAACGGCTATCACGGTTCATGAGACTTCCTTCCTGGTGACAGATAGACAGACGGACAGCGGAGTCTCAATAATAGAGTCCTGTTTTTCCTCTTTAGGTACGGAACCCTAATAAAATTACAGAAATTTGTTAAAAGTGATTGTCAATAATTTTAATACTGTAGTCGCGTAGCTTTCCGCTACACCGTAGCGATCCGTAGCTATACAGCTACGCCGTAGACCGTCGTGAATCATATCAAACGTTGTAACATGGCCGCCGACTCGACACTGATCTCTATTGATCCCCGGCGTCGCATCTGACTCCGATATTAATACTTCAAGGGGAACTTAAGTACTCAATAGATATTAAATGTCACGATTCGAGGATAACACTGAATTGGCAATATTTCTACGGTTGAAGCCCTTGTCGAGATGTTTGCTGTGTTGAATTTTGTTGATATTATCAACAAAATTCAACCCTTTTTTATACAAAATAGGCTTGTGTTTGCTCATCATATATCGATGCCGGGTTTGTTTGTTTGTTTGTTGTCGAAAAGAGTAGGGTGTAAGCGGAAGTAGGCCGTTTTATTAATTCCGACTATTTGATTACCTCTTGTTCGGCGTAACCTCCTACGAGACTATGTATAGATCGCGATTGCGGATTCTCGTACGACTGCTACATGATGCTTGCTGCAGTATATTTGATACTGCAGCAAGTCAGCGACAGACGGGGTAAATTGACCAGTGTGCAGTGCGGCTATTCTCGATCATGCGACATAAATGCAATTTGCGTAAATTACAATTAAAACGTCACGTCTCTTATTTAGAAACGGAAAAACGTGAAACAAAAGCCATTTCACCCGTAAATTCATGTCTTATGTTCGAGAAGCGCAATGTTTGAAATCGAAATGATCGTGGGTGGGGTCGCAGTTGAAGACAACGTGTTCATACTCATTTCATATTGAAAGAAATAAAAGCAAGAAATAAATAATGTTTATTCGGTAGCCTTTACATCCCTACTTCCCTACTAATATTATAAATGCGAAAGTAACTCTGTCTGTCTGTCTGTCTGTCTGTCTGTCTGTCTGTCTATCTGTCTGTCTGTCTGTCCGTCCGTCTGTCTGTCTGTTACGCTTTCACGCCTAAACGGCTAGAGCGATTGAGATGAAATTTGGTATAAGGATAGTTCGAGGCCACATAGGCTACTTTTTAACCGACTACGCAAAAGGTGGGTTATGATTTTACGCTATAACGACTTCTACGCGGTCGAAGCCGCGGGGAACATCTAGTAGACAATAAATAAAAGAAAAATAAAATGTTATATTAACATAAGCTTGCCGAATAGGGCCTGTTTCGGCATGTGCAAGGCTCAAGGCAAAGGCTCCTGCCTAGCGCTGGTTTTCAACCAGACCCCTAATGATGTCCCCCCCCCCATGGATCGTGGGGAGAGGTGGACATCATAAGGGGTCAATCAGTCCAACGGTCATCCATCCGTTTTTTATTTTGTGCTCAACACATCTCTCTTCCAATTATCTTTGGTCAGTGCTGTATCTAATCACCTCGCTGTACCTCTTTAATAAATTAACCAAACACTAGACTTATGAATACTAATGTCCGCAATTTCGTTGACAAATTCATTAAGGGTTACGTACGACCTCAAACTTTGATTAATATATTAGTGATCCGTTTCGCCAAAGTTTGTCGATCGGTGTCCTTTCCTATAATTATTGCGATGCGTATTTATATTTCGTACACGTACCGATCATTTATTATTGAGGGCTGTTAGGTATTTTTAAACGTGCATCGATTTTTTTATGTGTGCTTTTGTTGATATGATGGAGTAGGTGGGTGTGTGTCATAGAGTGTATAGGGCTGGCAGCGTTCGTAAAATTAGATGATATTCACCGAGTTTCTTGATGAATATGTAAATTATTACGTAGGGAGTTTGGTTTGAATGTTTGACATACATACATATTTACAGACATGCCTTAATCTTTGATGATATACTTAATCACTTACTAATTATAACACTACCTTATTTTACCATTTGTACTTAAAGTCCCATGACATACACACAATCGTAGCAGGGGCTTCTTTTTTCTTTCCTTCATGATATAACTCTCTTACCGACTACAACCACACTGTTCTCTACCACTGCCTGTAGCCGGGAGCCCCGGGTAAGCCCTCGATGACCCCGGATATCCCGACAGGCTTTGCTTATCACCACGGCCTCACCTAGGGGTTCGGGTACCATACTGTGTCTTTGGGGGGTCGGTGCTGGTTTTATTCCGCTTCTTAGGGCGTGAGACGTGCATAAAACTCTCCCGTAACGCCGCCGTCTTGGGCCTGCATTATGTAAGGACAGCGAGTAGCCACCATCGTAGAAGTAGCTAATGAAAGTTGTAAACTATGGAAAAAAAATCGGTTGTCTGTAAAGTCGGTTTACTGACGATAGTTGAACGTGACAACTCAGCCTTAAATGGAACGCCTCAGAGCGAGGTAACGCCGCATACGTCATGTTTTTTCGTGCGTGCAGCCGGCTCCATCGAATTATAAGACGTTGTCACGTCAAAAAATAGAGCAAACCTAAATTAACACAAGATTACTTAATTAAGACGGCAAACGTCTTACGTACAGGATGATTCACCACTCCATTAACACGATATCACATATTAATGTCATCATAACATCAGCAATTGCTGATGTTATGATGACATTAATATGTCATATGTCAATTACATCGTCGCCATTATACCTAACAGTTGTTGACTAACATACGCTCATAAAAGGTCAAATAAGTTGCCTTGACTGTCTCCCGACCTCTGCCGATGTTTACGGATATGTGACATGACAAACGGAGCAATTACCTAGACCTGTAATGAAAGGTTTAACTGAAAATAATAATGGGCGTAGGTAAATATAGCATCGTTGTACAGTCACGCCTTTTCCTCTAAGTGATAGATAGAGGAATAATAATAATAATAATAAAATTCTTTATTTCAGACTAATTGGTCCATAATTAAAACAATTTCACATATTACATAAAAAAAACATTGACAATGAACACAGAAACACAATTAGTTAAATTAGATTAATAAATATAAAGCAACAAACTAAATTTCATTATCAATGTCAGTATTATATACATATTATCACCATTACATTTTATAACCTAAGAATTATATTATCAGTTGAAATATTAAAATCCAAAATATAATAATTAAAATAATATAAAATAAATAAAACATTACAAAATTAATTTCATTAAAATGTCAATACACGTACATAAGCAATATCGATTTAAAATCTCAATTAAAATTAAAATAAAATAAATTTAGTATGTGTAAAGAAATAAATAAATTAAATGTCAATATTGTATAAATTAAAAGGCGGGTAAAGTGACGTACATGCAATATCTTTTTAAAACTACAAATTAGATTTAATTTAAAATTAAATGACCATAGCACTATGAACTGGATGCGCAGGAGTGAAGTCCTATCCATCTCCTCAGCATAGGACAGTCCCACCGGTTACACAGTACCTTCAGCATGCTGTGGGAGCTGGCACGAGTTCTGAACAGGATGGACGCGCTACGCTTCCGGATAATCGCGTAAAAGTCATCCACCCTAGCAACAGCAAACATTCCAGAAGCGCTACAGAACCGTGGCAGCCCCAACAGCACCCTGAACGCATTATTGTATTGGACGCGCAGGGCGCTGTATGCCCTCTGCGTATAATATACGCCCAGATTTTATCAGTTTTCGAAATAGGTGGTGGAACATTGCCACACAGCGGGAAATATATCTATTAGTAAAATTAAAGGATTTCAACTTGATGTCACGACTATCATGCTTCTGTCAACCAGAACTCACGCTTTTACATGCTTTCCTAAGCACAAAAACCCATCACCCATCTAAGAACTAAACGTGCCTTAATATTCTTAAAACAGTGATCGTTTGCAGTAAGCTAACTAGGCTGCGAACCCTTCTAAAGAAAATAAGAGTTAAGGAAAATATACGAAAATCAAATAAGATTCAACGGAGTATCAAAATACACGTCCTAATAATGCCAAAATAATACCGTTCCACCCAATATCAAACAGCAAGGAGCACGTGTGTTAACAAAAATACCTTTTAGCGCATCGTCTTGACGAGTAATGAGCTGACAAATCAGAAGCGTGCTAGTATGAAACAGCTATCAAATTAGAATTAAACCCTGCGCTGTGATTGGTCCGTTCGCGGGGGGCGCGGGGGAAGGTAGCACGATCAATACGAGACACGTTACGTAACTCGACGCTTTAACACGCGCCACTGTCACGCCATTTTCGCTTACTACCCTCTCATTTGTATAGTATTTAAGGTTCATTTTGTAATGTATTTGTGTGCTCGACGCGACGGCGTCGTCGTGCTCTATAAAAGTTTTCGGAACTGAGTTTTCGTAAAGCGATTGTACATTGTAACTTTACAGTATTAGTTGGCAGACTTTCTGATCCAACTTTATATGATAACGTTTAAAATACGATCTCTCTTATATAATACTGCATTTTAAGTTTTTTAACTCTTGTTTTTGAACGTTGCATTTAATTAAACATAAGTCAGATGACGACATATATTTTGGTTCCTGAAAATTTTGGAGTGAATTTGGAATGTTATCCACTAATAATCTGGAGAGTAAGGTACCTACTACTGCCTTATATCCTTCAGGAGTTCAATTCGTGATCTTTCCGATACAATTACTCGGAGTAATCTTTGACTGTTGTGCCTTAAGATTGATATAAGGGGTGTATAGAGGGCATCCCCTCCCCACTCCCCTCTTTTATTATCGGCTTTCGACGAATTTCCGCTATGTAATTTCATTCAATTACTTATTGGAAAAGGCTATTAACGGAAATATTTTGTCGTTAATAATGCATAAGTCATACGCTGAAATTCTATGACTATTGTAGTAGAAATCGATTCGCGTTGGAATCTCGTAGTAGGTACTCGAGTTATTGAATTGAAATTCAGGTCATGTGTTTACCCGGGTTTATCGATAAATGTGATTACTATAATGTACCCTGAAAACCCTGAAAATGGAGGTCTCCGACAGATAAAATTACTTTGCTATATGCGTACTGATTTTATAAACCCTTCATAGCGAAAAAAATCACTATATCAGAAAATTGGATGACTAATAATAAATAATATAATAATAATCCCTCCACCATACCATACCATCAAGTATCACTATGAATAGACGTGTTGATACGTGTTGATTTTTTCGAGTGTTCCTTGTCTTGTCTTTCAGTAAAAAAAAACTTTCTGAAAAAAGGCCAGGTCAAGAGTACCCTTAACCGGCGTGCTTGTAAAAAAATACTTATCAAAGTGGAAGAAGCGGAATTGGTATGCCAGGATCGTAGCAAGTGGAAACTCATAGTCTATGCCTACCCCGATGGGAGACGTGATGATATGTATGTCTTTCAGCAGGGGCACCACCTTTGAAGATCTTGACAGGGTCTTATTACATCCTTAGGTAACCTTTTTTTTTTGTTTTTATTTTTACCGTTTGGAAATCCTACATGGATGCCATGCCGGACTCCTAATGACTAAAACCACACAATGCCTTACAACAGTCTATTGCCGGGAGTCCCTGGTAAGCCCTCGGAAGGATGTCCCTATAAACTGAATTTACAAATCAACATACAACATCAATATTTCAAAGCTGAAAATGCCTTTTAGCCTCACAAGACTGGATATAAATTATTATGCAACATGTATTGAAAAATTGCGAACAAATCCCTCCTCTGAGGAGCTTAACTTCTCAATATTCAAATACCCGCCTTTCGTGAAAGTTCGAGAGTAAATAGCAATTCCTAATAAAGAATATTTTGAAGGATCTTGTAACTTATGAAATGAAGGCTTTTGTTGTGAAAAAAATTGAAAGTTGGGAAGACTTTGTCTCCGGGAGAAAAGTATCAAATATATTTTGTTATTTATTAGGTCTTTTAGACGACAACATTTGAGCTGTTTCAGATTCGTGTAATAGATTTTTTTCGACGTGATTTATGATTTTACAGTTATTATGAAAAGAAAATAAAAATACCGACTAGCGGTATAGAAAATAATGTGATTGGTAATATCGAAAAGAGAGCCTGAAAGGTTCTCGTTTCATTTTTTTGACACAGATCAGTTGCCAATTTATTGAACGGATGTTCATCAAATTTTGCAAATCTATAGGGATTTCCATTCAAGGGAGAAGATTTCACTAGGGTCATGTAGATTTGAGAATGGTACGGAATAAAAATTCAATTCGAATTTGAATAATCTACCTACTCTAGATAGCTCCATGTTTGAGACCCTTAGATAGATAGATGTATTCTTTATTGTACTCACATTTAACATTAATAATAACGTAGTAATTTAATACATTTATTGTTAAAAATTACTGAGAAACATAATTATTACATATCTATATTTACATTATTACTATCTAAACTAAACCTAAATAAGGCCCCCGCCCCGTGGCATTGTGCCCAAAAGACTAGCAGCATTCCCTCTTTGAATAGCAATACCTATTCGTTGAGCGAGAAAACTGCCAGCCCTTGGGGCACCAGTTGACTCCACAAGGCGCTTTTTCAAATTCTTGAAAATTTCTTGCGCATTACGTAGTAATTAATTGCACAAGTTAACAGTGGTAGTGTATCATCCTTAGGAGACAGAATACGTGAAATAAATTCGAATTTCCTCGTGGGCGTGGCAGGCGCGCCGAATCTATTGATGGCGTTTTTGTGTGTGAAGCTCATGTCTGGAGAAACAGTATCGGTGACAACGCGCTGAAAAACGTTCATATAGGTGTGTATAATAATACTAGCTGTTCGCCGCGGCTTTGTCCACGTAGAAGTTGTTATCGCGTAAAATCATTACCCTCTCTTTGCGTAGTCGGTTAAATCTATGTCCTTTCCATGGAGTCAAACTATCTCTATACAAAATTTCATATAAATCGCTTCAGCGGTTTAGGCGTGAAAGCGTAACAGACAGACAGACAGACACTTTCGAATTTATAATATTGTTAGGGAAGTAGGGATAATGATATCTGTTTACAGTTCTAGTGCTACTCCAAACAAGATAAATAAATGTATGTAGTCTTGAATGGGTGTATATTGAAGATTAAACAGATTAGTTATGTAAGGGATGGACACACAGACTACCATTCTACAGATATTATAAGTACATCTCGCGGGACGTATGCTTGTCAGCCACATTAGTGGTATAAAAAATGTGAAAGTTTGTTCAGATGTTTGGTTATTTGTTACTCAATCACGCACGCTCTAACAGTTGTGCGAATCTGGCTGACAGTACAAGAATAGACTTTAGTTTTTTTAATCCTTAAAATATGTTGCCATGACGAAGGAATGGGAACAAAATTCTACGCAGATCCGCCTGCGTAGAATTTTAACCTCTGGCACCTTCTTGTATATTATTACATTGTACTTTCAAAATAAAGAACGTACGGACATAATGGATCCGTATTGAAGTCCTATAAAAGAGGCTTTGATATTTTTTGCTCCTATCAATGTCGTTGGTAATGAAGATAGATCACAGGCGGAACCCTCACGTTTCAATAGAAACATTAACGTTCTGTCCGCACAAAAGTCGTACGTTTTCATCGAATTCTTATGACAAAAATTGACTGTGATGTATGAAAATATATGATAGAAGTTAAATATAGATTTCTACAAACATTTTTATAAATATAGGTACACTTTGTACGTGTGGAAAACTGGAAATTCGTCATGAATGCTATCCCGGACTCCTACCGACTAAAAACCACACGTATCCCACCTAACAGCCTACGGTCGGGAGCCCCGGGTTAGCCCTCGTAAAGATACCCCAAGAGGAAGGATGGCCTAGGGTTCCCAATTATAGGTACCCTCACCATTTACAAGCGTTTTCATGCTTCGAATGGCATGTTATGACGTTTGGTCCTGACTACCAGTTACATGTTATTCAGTGTTTTCTTCTTCTTCTTATAACCCGGGTTCTTCAGGAGGAACGTGAAGAAGTATATTTTTGGGCAATAGTCTTGGTCAGTGTGAAAGTGACCTTGAATGTCCAGGCTAGGCATTCCATCTTGCGGTCATTTTGGTGACCTTAACATAAAAAAGCGAAGTTTAAAGCCTTATGGGTGAATTGAAATTTTGGTTACATTATAAGTGATGTAGTGTCTGCAATCAATTACCGGGATTACAAAAAAAGCGTTGACCCTCAGTGGTGACCTGCTACAATTTCAGTTCTATTTGATCATAATTTAGGATTACCATCGTGGTATTTGGCCACCAGTGGTCGAGCATTTCGGAAATAGCAGTGCTATCAAAGTGGAGATTTGGTGATCAGATAATACGAAGGGTCTATGCATATAGTGTTCGTACTAAAACTAAAAGGCGGAAACTCCATACAAATTATTCGTTTTCAATTCTTTCATCGTACAAAGCTTGAATGTGTGCGTGTGACCAATAAGGCTAAGCAAATGTTCCCTCACGGCACCCGCCAACTATAATGACAGCTGTGGCGGGACTGGCGGGGGTGGGGAAGCTTGCTCAGTGAGGGGCAGGTAGTTGCCTATCTGTATGTAATACTATTTTATTATCTTTGCTAAAACGACAATACTACCAAGAAACAGTTATAGGTATATAATGTCAGAGCCGTGATAGGTCAAACCCAATACGATATTGATCGTCCTTTCCAAGTAAATACCTTCGGGTCCAATACAATTTGCCTCGGTCCCAAAGTAATTTATCTTATTCCTTACATATTTAATTTGACTCTTGGTATAAATGCTCTCGATAGAATCGTAGTGTTGTTAGAATTAGATTCATTGATTTTTATTTTCTTTGACCTTACAAAGGTATATTAGGATTCTCTTATTTCGATGTGATATTAATATTAGAACGAAGAATATTGTACTTATTGTATGTTAAAACGGTCCTGGGGTATCCTTCCGAGGGCTTACCCGGGGCTCCCAACCGTAGTCTGTTTGGTACGATACGTGTGGTTTTTTAGTCGGTAGGGGTCCGGCATAGCATCTACGTAGGATTTTCCTCACTTGAAAAAAAACGACATTTCTTAAAAAAAATGCTGAAGTAAAGTGATATACTTATATGTCGGAGAGACACCATCCTGGTCGACATCTTCAGTATTGTTTCCGAGCTTAGTGGGCGTATGTGGGTGAAATGCGAGCATAAAACACAATTATTACTGTTTCACAATATTGTAATTGATTTAATTTTATGAAAATCACTTTCTACACTGAACTACACTGAATTATCCTTCACGTAAGGCAGAGCAACGGATTCAAGGCACCGCTCTAACTTATTATAACTTCAACACGGTCCAACCTGACCGTCACCAAACTCAATAGCCTCACAACTCAACTGTTTTCCTTCAAAGCAAGCAATAGCTGCTTAGACTCCGCTCAAATACGTCAAGTATTCTACCCTGTTTGATCGATACGTAAATGACAATTCAGCAACTTTTAATAAATTGTTAACGCTTTTAAATTATTAAAATAAATTGACTAGTATCATAAAATTCAATAAACATTTCTAAAAGTAATTAAAAGGCAGACCAAATTCAATAGTGTGCGTTCTTCATGCAAACAGCCATCAACCAGACTCGTTGCTTCCTCTGATACGCTTCCCCCGATATATAAATATTGAAAGATAATATCCCGTCTTAGAAATCTTCTCACATTTATGAGAAAACGACAATTTTTAAGACGAAGCTAATTCCCCATCTGGTAAAACTACTATCGGTATCGCTATTACGGTACTCAGAAGCCGTAGGTATATTAATCATCCTCGCAGATGCTTTTTCTCTTTTCGCTTAAAAATACAAAATTTTAACAAGTGGCACGAGTGTATAATAATTTCCACCTGTTAAAATTCTGTTTTTGTTCAAAGAACCCGGAGATGCGAGGCGTTTGCTGGTATAGAGATTTAAGGTTCTAGGATTTCTGTATTATTTTCACACAAATTTCTATAATTTATATTTCGGTACTTATGAATATGCTATTGATAATATCTACCATTGTAATTAATTTTTACATTTCTTTGTTCTAGGTAAGTACCAGACAATGCCCTCACACACGGTGCCTTGGTACGTGAAACATGAGATCAAGACAATTCAGGCTTAAGTTTAAAGCACCTCTCGTTCCTGACAGACCAATTAAGGCCTGTTTGTGACACGTCTTAAGTTGCTTGAAGTAGTATCTCGTTTCTGATTGGCGTAGGCATCTTTAGAACTGTGTCTTTGTGAATAGTTGAGGAAAAATAGAAAGGTACAGTAAACTATAACGAAATGATGTATTCCTGCGAGTGCCATAATGAACTAACCAAAGATTGTGATGTTTGTCCTCTATCTTTGGTTAGTTCATTATGGTACTTGCAGGGATACATCGCTTTGTAAGATTAAACTAGTACGTTTCATTGTAGTCGACTGTCAATATGAACCGACACTTTCAGTAGTAGTTAGACGGCTATCCTGTATGAATGCCGTTGTCTATAGCCATTTGATTGAGCTCTGTCTACCTTCAGCCGGAAAAGGCTGTGGCTTATTGCAATTGATAATTTTCTCCTATAATCTTTACTTGCTGTCAATTTTGATTACAACTTCAGGTTAAACAGCTGAGCTACGTAACGTAGCTTATTATTATCTCCACTTCGTACCTAAGGTTTTAATTATCCATTTAAAAGTTGAATAAACTCTTTAAAGTTGACATTCCTACTGCGCAATAACAGTTGACTATATAACTACCACTTAGAACGCTGTTAATTAGTTTTTCACTCGTAATTATACATTATATATTCCCACAACAAAGCCCATAATGTTACCCTAGTTATAAACTTGAAAGTTTGGACCCAATTAAGCACAGGTTCTGACCCCTGTAGAGGCAATTTGACTACAACATCCCTCGGTGAAACTTTCACCTTTGCTCTGTGAAGATAGAATATCAGGAACTTGGGTAAATGCCCTGTTCTTGCTGGTGAGGAGTAAAACTTTTTGAATATTTGATGGTAAGAACTGACTTTTCAATAAATAGATGGCTGAGAGAGAGATGTCTAATTGTTTATTCATATTCACGTCCTTCAAATGTGCTTCCATGTAGATTTCCTATACAAGTTAGCTGATAAATTTGACTAGTTATATCGCCTCGAAAAAAATCAATTAAATGAGCCTATCGCAGTCCGTTGCTGGATGTAGACTTTTACCAATTTTTGCCACATTGGAAAGGAGTATAGCTCAATTAATATACAGCCGGCACGTCGGCTACGGTACAAATCGACGGGACGATTCCGATTATGTTCTGATGCAATTGAACAACACAGCAGACTTAAAAATTAAATACCATTTCAGTACCGCACTAAAGCCCCGGTATCGAAAATCTACGTAGTTCTGAATTTCTCATAATACCTACCTACACAGATACATACATACATACATACATATAATCACGCTTGTTTCCCATCGGGGTAAGCAGAGACTATGGCTTTCCACTTGCTACGATCCTGACATACAACTTTCGCTTCTTCTACTTTCATAACTGTTTTCATACACGCTCGCCGGTTAAGGGTACTCTTGACCTTGCCTTTTTCCAGAACGTCTCTGATTTGATCGGCATGCGTACGCCGAGGTTTACCCCTACCAGTTTGCCCATTCATTCTCGCCTCATAAATCTGCTTTGTCAGTCTATTCTCATCCATTCTCTCCACGTGTCCAAACCATCTAAGCATCCCTTTTTCGATCTTAGTCACTACATCTTCTGTTATACCACATTTTTCCCTTATCACGCTATTTCTTTTTTTGTCCATTAAAGTCACTCCAGCTATACTTCGCAGACTTCTCATTTCCACTGCATTAATTTTGCTTTCATGCTTCTTCTGCCATACCCAACTTTCACTACCATACATAAGTGTAGGGATGAGCACTCCCCTATGTACAGCCAACCTGGCCTTCTCAGACACATTTTGACTGCTCATAAAGGTGTACATAGCCCCATTCACTTGATTTCCTGCCAAAACTCTTCGCTCAATATCCTGGTCACACTTTCCATCCCTTACAAATTTGGAACCCAAGTATACAAATTCTTTCACCTGTTCCACTCTTTGCCCTTCAATGAAGATTGAGCAATTCGTCATACTTTCTTCTCTTTCAAAAACCATAACTTTCGTCTTGTTTACATTAACTTTCATTCCTCTACTTTTTAGAGCCTCATTCATACTATTAACCATCAGCTGCAATTCCTCCGCTGATGATGCTAATATCACCTGATCATCAGCGTATAGGAGGCATTTGACGGTCAGTTCATTCATTTTTAAGCCATACATACTCTCTTGCAGTTCTTTCAGACAACTATCCATGTATAGATTAAACAGCCACGGAGACGCTACACAGCCCTGTCTCACACCCTTTTCAATGTGAAAGAAGTCCGTGCAGGCCCCGTTGATTCTGACACAAGCACTGGAACCCTCATAGAGAGACCTCAGTGCCCGTATCAAGTTGCTGTTCACTCCATACATGAACAATATTGACCACTGTTCATTCCTCACCACTCTGTCATAGGCCTTTTCCAAGTCCACGAATATGCAATAGACCTTTTGACTTTTAGCCAAAACTTTCTCAGCTACGCATCGTAAGGAAAAGACCTGATCCGTACATCCCCTTCCTTTCATAAATCCTGCTTGCACATCCCACATTTTTCCTTCAGTTTCATTCATCACTCTTTTTATCAACACTTTTGCATACAATTTGCCAACGATGCTGAGCAAGCTTATGCCGCGGTAGTTTTTGCACTCTTGCTGCGACCCTTTTCCTTTGTAAAGCGGCACAATGACAGCTTTACACCATTCTGCTGGTACTCTGCCACTTCGCCAACAAAAGTTAAAAAGGCGGTACAGCTGGCAAGCTACCACGCCACGTCCAGCTTTCAGCATTTCGACAGAAATCCGATCTATTCCAGCAGCCTTTCCTACTTTCATACAATTCAACGCTTCCACTATTTCTCCCATACTTAACTCGCTTTCATCGCCAAATTCATTCAGTTCTAAAACACGCGTATCGCCTTGTATATCTTCTTTTTCGAATAAACTCTCAAAATATTCCTTCCATCTCTTTAGCACACATTCTTCTCCTCTTACAAAACTTCCATCCTGGTTTCTGATGTGATTGAGCGGCGACATTGTTTGCTGACTCCTCACTGTTCTTATGGACTTCCAAAAAAATTTAATATTCCGTTGGAAGTCTTCAGATAACCTTTTATCAATTTTTTCTCTATCATTCTCTTTCTTTCTCATCATCGTCTCTTTTGCAACACGTTTATACTTTTTATATTCATCCTTTGCCATTTGTACATCTTCATCCGTTGCCTTTTGCATTCTTTGATTGGCCTTTGTAGCCAACCAGTCCAACCATGCTTTCTTCTTGCCAGTCAACGCATTAAGAACTTCCGCACTCATTCCCTTTGCCATACATCCTTGTCGTCTTTTGCTAACCCCACACACTTCAATCGCAACTTCCACAAGTCCTTCCTTAAACGGCTTCCATAATTCTTCAATCTCACATATTTCATCTAGGTTTTCAAATTTTTCACTCAGTTTACTCACAAATGCCTCTTTTATGCCTAACTCTTGTAAATTCTCAACTTTTATTCGCTCTAGTACACTAACGGGTTCATGCACACGATGTCGCCACCGCTGAAACAGACCCCTTACCCGGCTAATTACCAAGAAGTGATCTGTGTCGATCCCGGTGCCACGGTACGCCCGAGTGTCTAGCACTTTCTTTCTCAGTCTTGCGTCTACTATCACAAAGTCAATCATGCTTCTCTGATCTCTCTCCTCTCTTGTATACAAGTGGATATCCACACAGATAAGCTTTTTTTAAACCGACTGCTGAAAAAGAGGACTCTTATCAACACTAGATTTTTCTCAACAATATTTTCGAAATTTATAAACCGATTGGAATCTGTTAGATTTATTTGGTTCCATTTAAATTAAGCAATAAGTAGGTTGTAAACTTTCTGAAGTTATTTACTACGAAACGAACACGAAAAAGTTGTGTTTTCACAGAATTTGTTACTCGTGGTTCATCATGTTCAAGTTAAATTTGTTCAAACAAATTCACTTTTATTTTATTTAATAACTTAAATTGAGGCGTAGCTCTTGGAAATTATTTCCGAAAGAGACACGAAATACTTATGAAGTTAGGACCTCGATAAAAATGTTTCATCAAATCGTAAGGTTTATGAATGAACACAACAAAGATTATTATTCTGTAGTTTAGAATACCTAATGAAAAAGTACTCGTATTAAATACTAGCTGATGCCCTGTCCGCGTAAAATTTGTTCCCGCTTCCCGTAGAAACTTATTCCCGGGATAAAAAGTAGCCTATGTGTTATTCCAGACTATAATGTATCCCTGTACCAAATTTCAGCTAGATCCGTTCAGCCGTTCGAGCGTAAAATAGTAATAAACATCCACACATCTACACTCACAACTCTCGCATTTATAATACACTCGAGAGCAATGAATCCGGGTCACTTAAAGAATGTTAAAAATCTCGGAAACTAAAAATGATAGGTTAATGCAATAAATTGTATTTAATAGACAATGTAATACTCCTTAAATGAAAGTAAAAAAAATATGAGTCACCATACATTTTATTAACACAAAATTACATAAAGAAAAAACTGCCGATCTCTCCTTAAAACAAAAATAGGAAACATGAAATTTTTGAACTTTATTACGATTTTCTTGAATTTTAATACTTCGTATTGCCTCCTCGTGCTTCCATTACTGCGTTTACGCGGTTTGGCATGCTGTACACCAAGTTCCTTATACGATTTTGGGGAATATTCTCCCATTCCTCTGTGAGAGCAATTTTGAGCTCACGAAGCGTGATTGGGGGAGGGTTTCGTTGTTTTACGCATCTGCCTAGCTCGTCCCAAGCATGCTCGATCGGGTTGATATCCGGGCTGCGCGCTGGCCACTCCATACGAGTAATGTTCATCTCTTGAAGGTAGTCATTCACAATCCTACCTGTATGAGGTCGGGCATTGTCATGCATAAATATAGCATCCTCACCTAAATTGACCATAAATGGACCAACGTGATCATTGAGGATTTCTTCCACATATCTTACGCTAGTTAAAGAGCCGTTTTCTATGATCACCAGCTCTGTGCGACTTTCAGAAGAAATTCCGGCCCACACAAGTACAGACCCACCACCGTAGGCTACTTTTTCTTCGATGCATGCTTGCTTGAATCTTTCCCCTGGTCTTCGATACACTCTGTGTCTTCCATCGTGCTTGTAGAGCATAAATTTTGATTCGTCGGAGAACATAACTTTTGACCAATCTTCAATACTCCAATTTACGTGGCTCTGGGCATACCTTAGTCTCGAAATACGATGCCCACGCTCCAGTTTAGGGCCGTTTGCAGGTCTAAGGGGTTTTAAGTTAGATTCAGCAAGCCGACGTCTTACTGTCCATGCACTTGGGTTACTTCCTCCGAGGCGTCGAAACTGATTGGTGAGTTCAGTTCCTGTGAGAAAGCGATTTCGAAGCATGGTGTTCACCAAGTATCGGTCTTCTCGTGCTGTGGTACACCTGGTTCTGCCCGTTCCTGGTCTGCGTAGGTTAGAACCAGTTTCTTCGTAACGTCGGAGAACTCTTTGACTTGTTGACAGCGACACACCGACAGTCCTGGCTGTATCGCGCTGACTCCGGCCGGTTTCCAGCATTGTAAGTATTCTGGTGCATTCTTCAGGCGTAAGCGACATAATTTCAGCTTGATTAATGAATATAGAGCACTATCAACATGGTTTATGTACCCACATAAATGACAGATTACAAACAAAAGCAACACCAAATGCTGTAATTTCGTAGTTCCATCTTCGAAAGTGGCCCTTTTTCAAATTTGATTTTTTTATGATATAACTTTACAATAACTAAGAAGTTTTAATACCTTCATTTAAGGAGTATTACATTGTCTATTAAATACAATTTATTGCATTAACCTAGCATTTTTAGTTTCCGAGATTTTTAGGATTCTTTAAGTGACCCGGATTCATTGCTCTCGAGTGTATTAGTTAGAAGTAAGATGCCATCCACGTAGATGAATCTTTCAAACCTTGGCTTCAAAAATTCTTATCCAAAGAGTAAGGACCATAATTCTCCGCTTACTTACCCATGCAGGGAATTCATAATACACATAACTAAGAGCTATAGCAATTTTTTACACTGCCAAAGAAACTCAGAATCAATCATTCCTCCGAGACAAAACAGCATAACTTTAAATTTGCTAAAAGCCAGACATTCTAACGTCCATTACTACCCGTCGTTCTGTCGTTAACGATTCTTTTTTCCTTTTCAAACAGTAATTACTTTCATTGCTCACTGTTCAAAGAAAGAACCTCGTTCATTTCTACAGTTTTCTTACTTTTCATTAGTACTTACTCAATTTGTGAAGTGTTCTGCAATAGTTTTGCATTGTTACAGCTTAAGGCCGTGGGTAGGCCTAACGCCCTTGACCATACAAAACACGCGTCCTTCTGGCTAGGAAATGTAGCATTTTATAACTTATTTTAGTTGTATCAAACTAATACTCATACTTATTCAAAATCGAAGAAAACCAATTTATGGGTGTGTATATTTTCTTCATATGTTGGCATATTTTTTTCTTTCGCGTCGATAAAAATTGAAGTTGTACGGGGATGAAACGGAAGTTACGAATTTCGTAGTAGCCTGGCGCTGAGAGAAACGACAAGGGGTGGAATAGATACAGCAAGTATATATTTTAACGAAAACCTAGCTAATACGTGGTACAATTTAACATTAACACCGTCAACTGAAAGTCCCACGAGTGGAAGCTCACAGTCAAGCAGCAATAATGTTCCCTATTTATTTCTTAGTCCCAATAAAAGTCCCACGCAGTGGAAGCTCAATCGTAAGCTGAGAAAACTACCTAATTCCTTTCTCACAAAATAAGAAATTCTCGTGGGAGGTCATTCACTTGCGGAGACTCTTGCTAGCCGGATGCAGCCGGACGGGACAGCGCCATCTATCGCCGCATATGTCAAACTCCTATATATACATCGGGCTTCCTATGATTTGTTGTGTTACAGGCTCCTCCTCAGATTCTGACAACGTCCCGGCGAGAAATCTGAAAAATGTTCATGTTTTCTTGGTCTCCCTCGACCATGCTGACTTGGCTTATTGGGAGGCTGTGATGGAGCCTTTCGTTGATCGTCGATCGTTTCGTTCGAGTTATCCCAAACGATGTCGATGGCGTCAATACTGACTATGGGTAAATCAGGGCTTGAAAATAATGCTCTGGAGTGCGGTGAAAGATTAACATCCTCCATGTGGATATTCATTTGGGCATCCCTCAACATATAATCGTACCTAGGCGAGTAGCCATCAAATACCGTTTTCCAACGTTTGGGAGTGGATGCGTCGATACGTTGTAGTCCCGGATAAATGGATGCTTCAGAATTTGATCCTCCTTCTCCGGGTAAGCCGTCTCTGAGATATTCAACGCATATCGGAGCTGATGCATCTTCAGAGTCGAGTTTTGACTGGGATATATCCTTATTATGCCGATCTTCAAACCTTGCAAACTCTTCAGTGTACAGTTCGTAGGTAGTTGCATTATCTATAAACTGCCAGGTGAACTGAGGTACATTAAGGATGATACCCGCAGCTTGGAGAAAGCCAATACCTAATAAGGTCCTGTTGTCTCTTGATTTTGGGAGGACAATAAAGGAGCTAGGAATGATTCTGTCACAGAGTGCCACATTAGCCTGAACTACAAGCACCGTCTCCTTTTTTTGCTACGCCATCAGCAAGGCTGAGCTCTACCTCCCTCTGATGGAACACGAACTTTCGTTCTAGTAGCCTTTGATATAGACTATAAGAGGCTACATTTGATTTGGCGCAAGTGTCGATATGAGCTACCCTTGGACTCCTCCTATCGAAAGGAATACCACTGGTCTTGAGCGTATATTGAGCTCGACGTCGACAGCCCAGAAACTGACATTCTCATGCTTGACGTCTTTCAACGTCTTGCCAGCACATGTGGGACAATTTGTTCTTACAACTCCAGGAGTACCGCAACCATAGAACGTAATCTTAGGTAGCGACGTAGAAGCTTGCGTCACTGGAGTTTCTTTTACTACTGAAGAACTTTCCACTCTAAGCTTTTTTCGACAAACATCTATAGTGTGGCCAGAATTCTTACAGTAACCACACTTGACTTAAATGCGTTTTGCGTCCGTTGATTTTAATAGACAAGTTGGGTTTGTCTGCGGGAGCGCTGGGTTTGTTTTTTCCCCGTAGTATTATTTCCACACCTCTAGCCGATGCTATCAGTTGATCGTAGGTCTGGAACGTATTTCTGGGGATTTTATCACGAATTTCCCATCGTAACAACATGTAAACCATATCAAGCAGCTGACTCTCCGGATGCTTCGACTCTGGTAGCCGAGAAAACAAAGTTCTTTTCTTAACCAAGAACTGATCGGTCGTTTCTTTAGCCTCCTGTTTCACGCCAAATATCTCTTGATACAGAAGGTAAGTGGGCTTTTTGGGCGCGAACCTGTCTCGGAGTTGGTCCGTAACTCAGCATATGTTTTACTGTGTCCTTTATACCTGTCCACCAATCACCAGCGTTGTCAACCAGTAACATAAGCAGGCCCTTCAGAACTTTGTCTGTCAAACTCTGAGTGTCTTTAAACACGGTGAGTGCCGAAAGGAATGACTCCACTGACTCATCTAACTTCCCACAAAACCGAGCCGTGCCATCAGCTAACGTCTTCTTTTTGTTGTTGGTTAGGGTCTTGATCAACTGTTCTTGTTGTTGTCTCTGTTCCGCCAACCATAACTTGAACTGATCGTCCGTGAGTGCCATTTTGAGATCTTGTTTCTTTTTGTACGTCGTTACTCTGCCTGCGCGCGTAACGTAACCCGTCGATACGTCCTCCAGTTTCCCTTGAAGTGTAGATCCTTTTTCTTAGTTTCTTAAGGCCCCACGTTGGGCGCCAATTGTAACGGGGATGAAACGGAAGTCACGAATTTCGAGGTAGTCAGGCGCTGAGAGAAACGACAAGGGGTGAAATAGATACAGCAAGTATATATTTTAACGAAAACCTAGCTAATACGTGGTACAATTTAACATTAACACCGTCAACCGAAAGTCCCACGGGTGGAAGCTCACAGGCAAGCAGCAATAATGTTCCATATTTATTTCTTAGTCCCAATAAAAGTCTCACGCAGTGGAAGCTCAATCGTAAGCTGAGAAAACTACCTAATTCCTTTCTCACAAAATAAGAAATTCTCGTGGGCGGTCATTCACTTGCAGAGACTCTTGCTAGCCGGATGCAGCCGGACGGGACAGCGCCATCTATCGCCGCATATGTCAAACTCCTATATATACATCGGGCTTCCTGTGATTTGTTGTGTTACAAAGTCATAAAACGCATTTAATTAAAAATATGGGGTCGTTTAACACATTATGCATAATTAATATACAATTTACAACAAAACCATATTTTGACACACATCTTGTAGATTAACAATCTGATTTTGGCTATAATTTCCATCTACTTATGCAGACAAAAAACGCTTTCGTTTGCACTTCTTTTTCGTGTTTTTCAAACGCCCTTAGCACACCTCCGCCGCGAAACCATGATAGCGGAACCGCAGTAATTCCGCCAAGTTCTGTCACATGTAGGAGGAGCGGAACACTAGCGAAACCGCCTGTTCTAATGCATAGATTTAACTATCTTCTATCTCTTTCACCGCACGGTTTCGCCAATCTGCTCCTACGCCAGTCAAACCTCCGCGCTTCGGCCGCCTTGTTATTGCGGTGCCGCGTTGTCTACGCGCCGGTTTGTCAAAATTGACAGAAATACAGAGCGGAACGGCGAAACTAATATTTTTTCAGTAAATGGACGTGAAGTTCACGGAAAAACTACTTCAAGCCATCAGAAATAGACCCTTTATCTATGTATTTATTAAGTCATCCAGATAATAAAAATAATATGATAAAATTGCGATAGCGTCACATCGACTAACTCGTGTCAGGTTCCGTTGCCCAGTTCCGCTGTTCAATCCACACTTGATCACAGCGGAATTCATTCAGCGGTTCCGCTGTTCTGGTTTCGCGGCGGAGGTGTGCTTAGGGCGTAAACCACTCCCCTTAAGGTGTCATGTTTGAAAGGACGTTATTTAGTTCAGACTACGAGTAACTGGGGTTCTCGTACACGATACGATCTGATAGTGAAATGAACGCCCTGCTTTGGTTTTCCTAAACATCTACAGTATAGAGTTCTTCAAAGAGGGTCTCAGAATGTTTTTACATGAGATTTAAGATTCGTTCACACTGTTGAAAGAATACAGAGATGACAATTCTCGACGTCCTAGTTTCCCTAATTCCCTAGGGATCCCAAACGTGATACGTGCGTGCAACAACTCCTGGCTCTCTCGTAAAATATACCTACCCCGACGTTTCATGAGGATATTGCATCACGCTGTGAGAGGTAACCCAGCTAGCAGCTATCTTGATAAAAAGACTGTTTTTGAAGTCATATAGTGAATGGAACTGTTCAAAGAGCGCTTATTACAGTACACTTTAATGTACTCCCTTGATTAGTTCATTTCGGACACTGAATAAATGATGTCGAGAAATCACACTGTTATCTGCACAATTTCACATTGTGCGTACGTTATTGCCGCTATTAATTTACTCTCATTACAGCGTAGCTCTCCATAGAGCAGTTCCAAAGTATCTCCTGTTCGCTCTATAGTCCGTTCATAGTTAATTTACCTCTAGCGCAGATGTTGGCTTCTTTGATTTTCGGGTTACCATACTAAGATTTTGTTTATCCCATGTACTCTAACCTTAAAGTCGAAACTTATTTTCTTTTTTGCTGCCGTTTTTCGGGCTCGAGAATTATTTGAGATGTGGTAATGAGTGTCTTTTTTTAAATATCCATATAAATGAAAATAAAACTTAAGTATAATCGTATAGTAACAGAACCACTTGTTTAGTAAAGTTATGTATATTGACAAATAGATAGTTACAAAAAAAATGTTAGTGCTAACGTTTACATCTTATAATCTCCCTTATAACGCGGCAAAATGTCTTAAGCTGGCACTCATAGGGGGACTTTATTGCAATACCAACATACAGAAAACGATCTGTCAGAGGTAAATTAACTGTGAACGGACTATAAGTTTGCCTCTGACGTAGAGGTGTAGTATGGAAAGCGACCGGCAAACTTATACCGAACGGGTAGTACTGAATTATTCGGCACATTACCGCGTTGCTTGACTAGTGACGTCATCGAGTTAACCCTACGTGGAATGTAGGCCACGCGTTATGATTTATGTGGGCGTTTTGTACGCGAAAGGGTTGAAGGTTTTTACTGGTATAAAGTATTTTCATGCGTGATTTAGTTTGCATTTATAATTAGGGTTTTCTGCGATATATAGCTGTACAAATACCCCTTTAGTATATGTACAGTATTCTAGTACTAAAGGTCGTTGAACTAGACTGCGAACAGACGGACAGACAGAAGGACGAAAAAAGACTTCATCATCCTCATCGCAGTCGATTTGACGTCCAATGCCTGGACACGCTCAATGACTGCCACGCTTCGTCTTGTGCTGTCTGTGTCCCCCGACCTTTATTAGGTCGTCTATCGTCTGTGCAGGAGACCAACCCATTTTTGTATTTTAGCCCCTCTCTATAAAATAGATTGCAGAGGGGCTTATGGCGAGACTTGTGTCTGTAGTCTGTGACTCTGTTGCATTTAATTACGTCACTAGGTCACGTAGATCATCTGTTCAAAGTTTGAATAAAACAAAAACGACAACGTCAATCGGTTTGAACTTTCACTTTCACAATAAACGTTAGAGCCCCAGTCGGGTGAGACCGTCTCACGGCTTCTTGTTCATCATCATCTCATTTTAACACATTCAGACTTGATATAACACAAATGTTGCGTGATAACACACGTTTTGCTATAATATTAAAACGATATCGAGGCTATCTACGTTGATAGAATTATTCATATTATGGAGTTATAACAGTTGTCGTACATGCAGCTTGAATTCCTTGTAGTTGAACACGATTGTGGCACGCATGGTGGTTTGAAATAACTTGTTCAGTTACATTTTACGATCCATTTACAATGAAAAAAGTTTCTTCAAGCTGAGCGTAAACTGGCTTATTATTGGGCCTCCAACTTGAGGGTCTTTTAGGTCTTGTAGTAGACTGCATAAGTAGCCTCAAAATCGCCAAATGTTTATATAGCTTTCAATCTCGTCCTGGGACATCCTTCCGAGAGCTTACCTGGGACTCCCAACCGTAGGCTGTTGGGTGTTACGTGAGGTTTTTTAGTCGGTAGGAGTCCGGCATAGCATCCATGAAGGATTTGGCCTCACGTTAAAAGCTTTCAATCTCATCGTTTGGTATCATTTTGGCAGGCAGAATATCAAAATAATTAGAAATTCTGTATTGTTTTTCATTTTTTGTGATAAGTCCCAATAGCGTTCAATTTGACCTGTGTCCTATTGCCAACAATTTGAAAATTATTGCTGGCAATCGTCCACAGGTCTATGCAGCTGTATCCATTAGTTTGCATGAGAGTGCCTCTATTATATACCTGCGGGATGACATACTTTAATCCAGGTTAATGGTCTCCATGCTGCAGAACAACTTCATTACGTAATGGAAATACACAGTTGTGTGTAAGTGCAGATTCAGAATTACAGTGTGTTAATTATGTTGCTATTTTACTTGCCTTGCGCTGTAGAGGCTGGTTGCCAAGTAAAAGGCCTATTGATAAACAAAAGCTAGAAAGTACTGAAAGCAGTCAAAATCTTTGGTTTATGACTATTTTTACATTGGCGTTCGAGAACGGATAGATCCGATAAGGGCTTTCTCCCATACACGCTTAGATTGTGGAATGATCTCCCTGCCTCGGTTTTCCCAAACGCCTACAGTATGGGGTTCTTCAAAAGGCGCTTAGAAGGTTTTTACAGGGTCGGCAGCGCGAGTGTAGCGCCTCTGGTGTTGCAAGCGTTCATAGGCTGCGGTGACCACCAGAACATCTATTCTGGTGAGCCGTACGGAGGCTTTAAATTTATCCGACTTCCACTATACTATACCATTGTATATTAAACTACATTAAGTTGTGTATGCCTAAATAAATAATCATATGACTACCATTTACTCAACATTCAAGACGAATAGAATAAATAAATTATCAAGATTTGCGTTACGAGTACGACAGCAAAGTTCATCTAACAAGTGAAGCTTATTTAAGTCTTAGACTTTAAATGTAAAGCGCTAAAAGGCTCCACAGCTTAAAGCGCTAAATAGAGATTTATTGAAACCCAAAAGTCTCTCAGCTTCCATCCCTTTCAGCGCTAATGCACACCATGCATCAAGCGACAGTTAACACATTCATTAGTCAGCGTGGCGCCACATTCATCTTGTGGCATGAACGGGGTATCTCTAGGGAGAACCCCGTGTTAGTTAAAAGGTTTTGTTCATGGTTTTTGGGTCTTTTATGTTGCCGCAACGTCGATACGTGAGCAAGTATCAAAAATATGAATTGGACGCGATAAAAACATGAAACCATTTTAATTTCTTGTACCACTAGCTACTCTGCTGATCGTGACTTGCGCTCGTGTGGAATTCGGTACCCGTTCCCGCTTCTCATGGAAACATATTCATAAGTGACCTATGTGAGTATCTTTCCAGCTATAATCTATCACACCACGAAATGCCTTATGGAGGACCAAATTTCAGCTAGCACTGTTGTTTAGCTTTCAGAGCGAGATTAAGTAGCAAACATCTTCACAAGCTTTCTTATTTATAATATTAGTAAGATTTGTGCGAATTTAAAGGCTAAATGGTTATCTTTTATAGTATTCGTACGAGAAGTTCAGCAAAATACCAGCTTCACTGGTGGTTCGGAATGTGCAGTTTTGAAAAGCCATCAACCCAACTTAGATAAACAATTATCTTTCAAAGTGATTTGGAGAAGCCTACCTCCAACAGTAGACTAAGATAAGCTGATTTGGTTACCACTCTCTTATGGCGATTGTTTCGTCGTTTCCACCCCTTTCGGCTACCCTCTTATGAATCGTATTTTGCAACACACACTAGAAATAGTGGTTCCATTCGGGTGGTACTTCCCCCCACACTTCTACGAAATGCCTTATGAGGTGGCGGTAATCAGCTTCCTCCAACTTATATTAATATGATCATGAGGAACTATATATTTAGCGTAGTGGTTTGTGTAAAAGGCAAGTTTTGTAGCTTCTCGATTCTTCCCTAAGACTGCTGTTTTACAAATATTCAGTAAAATTAATAATACCCACTAGTTTACGATCGCACTATAAAAACGAACACGAACGACCAGATAAAACAGAAGCAATAAAAGCTAGCCCATTAGGAGACTTCTTGGACAGATATACCTACATATTCTGGTTTTAATGGCGCATGCGGTAGTTATGGGCGATCAAGTAGTTTTCTCTTATTATATTAACCACTAGCTGTTGCCCGCGACTTCGTACGCGTGAAAATTATGTTATAATGCCAATTTGATTGCTCTCTGCTTAGCCCCTAGGATATGTAGCGTGATAATATATAGCCTATTTGAAGACCCTACCCCTTGTTAATATTTGTGCAAAATTTAAATCTGATCAATTGAGTACTTTTCGAGATCCTTCCGGACAAAGCAAAGCAAAGCAAACAGACAAACAGACAAAAAAAATTCTAACCATATTTTCGGCTTCGGTATCTTGTGTTGAACACCCAGCCAGGATTTTTTTTTTAATATTTTCAATGTACAGTTTTGACTTTTCTAGCATTTCATTATATGTATAGATTACTATAGATGTTGTAGTTTATTGATTGCTTACATATAGATTAGAAGCAATCACTACGTTAAGCACCTTAGAATACGATTGGTCCTGACAGGGGAGCATTTTCCATTTAACCACAGGGCGGAAACTCCATACAAAAATGATTCTTTTTCAATTCTGTCACCTACACTAAAACATGTTATGTTTGTACAGAGCTTGAATGTGTGTGTGACCAATAAGGTTAAACGTTAAACAAACGTTCCGTCAAAACACCCTCCAACTATATGACGTGTGTGGCGGGGGTGGGGAAGCTTGCTCAGTGAGAGGCAGGGTGTTGCCTTTCTGTATGTAATACTATTACATTATCTTTGATTTAACTACAAATATTTTCGTGCTTTCAAGCCTGAGAAGTGTCAAGGTAAGTTCAGGTCTTAATGGCATCCATAAATCATTCAACATAAACCATGTGGAATGGTTTTTGGATGCCATTAAAACAGCAGGTTGCCGCAGCACTGCTTTGGTGCTGTAAGCATCCATAGCAACAACGAATTTCGATCAGGACTGTCGTAAGCTTGTCTATGGCAGACAAGCTTACGACAGTCCTTAGTAGTATAAAAAAAAAATTGCGTGTACTTAGTGTACACACGTAAGAAGTGAAACTTCTTCATAAACTTAATTTTCACCTCACCTTAAATTAAGTCAAAAAGTACAAAAGTCCAAAAGTCCAAAGTCCAAAAGGCCAAAAGTCCCAAAGTCCCAAAGTCCCAAGGTCTTAAGGTCCCAAAGTCCCAAAGTCCCAAAGGCCAAAAGTCCAAAAGTCCAAAAGTCCCAAAGTTCCAAAGTCCCAAAGACCCAAAGTACCAAGGTCCCATCTAAAAGTCCAAAAGTCCCAAAGGCCAAAAGTCCAAAAGTCCAAAAGTCCCAAAGACCCAAAGTACCAAGGTCCCATCCAAAAGTCCAAAAGCCCAAAAGTCCAAAAGTCCCAAAGTTCCAAAGTCCCAAAGACCCAAAGTACCAAGATCCCATCCAAAAGTCCAAAAGTCCCAAAGTCCCAAAGGCCAAAAGTCCAAAGTCCAAAAGTCCCAAAGTCCCAAAGTCCCAAAGTCCCAAAGTCTAAAAGTCTAAAAGTCCAAAAAGTCCAAAAAGTCCAAAAGTCCAAAAGTCCCAAAGTTCCAAAGTCCCAAAGACCCAAAGTACCAAGGTCCCATCCAAAAGTCCAAAACCAAAAGTCCAAAAGTCCCAAAGTCCCAAAGTTCCAAAGTCTCAAAGACCCAAAGTACCAAGGTCCCATCCAAAAGTCCAAAAGTTCAAAGTTCAAAAGTCCCAAAGTCTCAAAGTTCCAAAGTCCCAAAGACCCAAAGTACCAATGTCCCATCCAAAAGTCCAAAAGTCCAAAAGCCCAAAAGCCCAAAAGTCCAAAAGTCCAAAGTCCAAAAACCCTTAAATGACATGCTATCCCTGGATAAAGTACTCTTAATTCGAATCCACCGTGGTGGGGAACAGAACAAAGATGGCGCGTAACCAAAAATCGTGACGTGACGCAAATTTTTTTCCAACGCCGATAAAGAAGTTTCACTTCAATAATATTCAACGAACTGAAAATTCGTTTTCCCGACTATACAATGAAATAGTAGATTGTATAACAAGGGGGCAAAATAGTATTTTTACGGCGATGGCGCTACTTTGAATCACGAGCTAAGCGAAGGATTCTAGAATAGAATCCCGAGCATAGCGAGGGATTCTAACGTTGAATCCTGAGCGCAGTGAGGGATTCAAAGTACACCGCCCGAGGAAAAAATAATTTGCCCTCGAGTAATATACTCTACTTTTCATTCCCTTTCTATGAGAAAAAATAAGTTTTGTACGACGCAGTTACCTTCTATAGTTATAGTTCCAGGAGTTCATGGATTGTCACTTAGTCACATTCATAACTAGACGTAGAACTTATTATATTTGCAGAATACAATAAAATATGTTTACTGATTACAAGAACCCTATTAATGACGAACATGAACAGCTGAACAGATAAATGGCGCTCTTTAGTTTTTTTTAGTTAGCTCAGGACACCGCGCTGTGCAGCCAACACTTACCAGCCAGTAATTCATACAATTTGCGTTCGATTTCTATGAAATTTTCAAGTTCCAAATTCAAATCACTTTGTCGCCCGCTAAAAAGCTCTTAACAGAAAAGAGCTATTTTGCGCCCCGTTATCGTGGTGCAAAGTGATACTTTTCGAATAGAAGGAATGAAAACATTATTTTGCCACCGCTCGAGTTACACTATGCCTCTTTAAGCGAAGCTTTAAGAGGCATATTAGTAGGCCGTCAATTTGGGTCACTGGACACGAATAATGAGTTTTTCGCCTGTGATGGCAGCCCTCAATCTTTAGATGAGCTGTCACTTTCCATCAGGCGGACGAAGTTCTATTTCAGGAGATACATCTATACATATAATAAAATGATAGAAAAGACAAAACTGTACATTGAAAATATTAAAAAAAAATACTCGCTGGGTGTTCAACATAAGATACCAAAGCCCAAAATGTAGTTAGAATTTTTTTTGTCTGTTTGTCTGTTTGCTTTGCTTTGTCCGGAAGGATCTCGAAAAGTACTGAATAGATTTGATTAAAATTTTGCACAAATATTAACTAGGGGTAGGGTCTTCAAATAGGATATATAATATCACGCTACATATCCTAGGGGCTAAGCAGAGAGCAATCAAATTGGCATTATAACATATATTTCACGCGTACGAAGTCGCGGGCAACAGCTAGTATTATATAAAAATATCATACCTTTTTTTATCGTGTGGAAATCATACATGGATGCTATGCTGGACTCCTACCGACTAAAACCACACAATGCTTTACTACAGTCTATGGCTGGGAGTACCGGGCCCTCGGAAGGGTATCCCAGGGTTCCCGGCAGACTTTAGTTACCATTGCGCCCTCGCGTAGAAGGTTCGGGTACTATCCCGCGCCTGGGGGGTTTGTTCGGGTGTTACCCCGCTACTTTGGGAAAGGGGGGCGGATAGTTAGATGCTATTCCACTACTAGGAGAAGTGAAGAGACATGCCACCGTCTTTCTCAGGCCCTCGGTCATGGTGGCCGGTAGTCCTGGGCGTAAAGCAACCGGCGACGACCCCGCCTTCGACTGTGGAACTCGGGAGAGGCATTTCTCTCCCGGTCCCTCCCCGCTGCTTCTTTCTCGAGCATAACTTGCTTGCAGAAAGACGCAGCAGCACACAGCAGCGTCCCACTTTCCCCCGCTGGAGACCATTACCCTCACCATGGTCTCCAGCGTGAGAATTCCCACGTCCAGCCCTGCATCGAGGTCTCGGCGCTGCAGTGCCCAAGCTGAGCACTCCACCAGTGTGACTGTATCTTCGCTGCAGTCACCGCAATGCTGGCTGGCACTTGGGCGTTACCTCCCGGGGTATGCGCCACAGATACCTTCCAAAGCACCCGTGCCCGGTAAGCATCTGTGACACTCGGTAGGTTAGGCTGCCATGGCGCCTCTGTAACTACTCCTCCACGACGGGCTTCTGGTCAAAATATCATGCCTTCCACTTTCAATACATATAGCCTATTGCTGTGGCGTGAGCTCCCGATAAAAGGCAGATCGTGCTACTCTATGACAGAATCAGGTTGGGACTACCTATTTTTTTAAATTAAATCAATTAGTAAATTCTCATAGAGCTTCCGACCTGTTTAAATGATTACTTCTGACGATCAACCACTTAAAAATAAAGATTTTTGCTTTTACAGGGATAAACATGATTAAGTTACCTTTTGTTAATTATTTGATCAAGTTCTCACCACCAGTGGTCCCAGGCTTACTTTGATTTAAAAAAACACTTGTCCTAACGAAGTCATAAAGATAACTCCGAGGGCTCCAGCAAACATTTATAAAGGGTTTAACCATATATTTACATATTTAGGCCGTTAGCACAGATTTTAGAGTACACTGTAGGAGTGTAGGGGATTAATTTAAATAGAATGAAAACAAGAGTTTCTGTGAAATGGTTTTTGTAATAAGAATTTGTGGCAGCCGCAGTATATATTTAGGTACTCTGTATGAGATATATCAGTTTTTACATTGTTTGGTTTTATTTTTACAATCTCCAGAGGAGAAGTTGAGAATGGACATTAAAGGAAAGGTATTGGGATACGAAGTAAATCTGTTGTATGAAAAATGATCTTAAGAGGGTAGTCTCTCTGAGAGGAATTTGCGAAATAGGTTTTTTTTTTATACTACTTAGGTGGCAGACAAGCTTACGGCCCACCGGAAGGTTGGTAACCGTAGCCTATAGACGTTTGCAACACCAGAGGCGCTACACACGCGCTGCCGACCCGGGCGCAGGTTGTGACGACCCACAGTTGAAATTTTTCAAGCCGCTCGTAAGGCCTTCAACTTGGCTTAACGACTGTTATTTTACTGACAACCGGGACCAACGGCTTATCGTGCCTTCCGAAGCACGGAAACGCTCGTAAATAAATGTCACAAAGTGTTCCACGTGGTGGTCACCCATCCATATCCGGCCATAGTAAAAGTTGCGTACTGCAGTGATCGTTTACAGAACACTGAGTCCGCGGGGCCACGAGCGCTTCAGGTATTTGAATTTACGCATTGCCATCGCACTGCAACTGGTAAACTCAGTGAACTGCGACAAGGATTGCTGTATTGCAGACCGATTTTATTTGGAGAAAATCGATGGTTCGTATTCCCTTGTTTTCCCCATAAAAACTGAAACAATTTAAATATTTTTGAAAAAAAAACGCCATTTTTTAGTGAAAGAGTATGTCCATGTTCCTATTACTATCTTTAAGGTTAATAGCTTTTCAAATTTGTCTGGTAGCCCTCTAAACAGTGCGGTAAAAACGGGCCTATGTACGCTATTTTTAAAGTGTCATATTTTCTTTATTTATTACTAGCGGACGTCACGCGGTTTCACCCGCGTAGTTCCCGTTCCCGTGGGAATATGGGAATAAAATTTAGCCTATGTTCACCGCAAAGAGTGTAGCTTTCCAATAGTAAAAGAATTTTTCAAATCGGTTCAGTAGTTCCGGAACCTATTCGTTACAAACAAACATAAAAACAAATCTTTCCTCTTTATAATATTAGTATAGATAGTATAGATTTGCCGAATAAATCAAAATGATAGGAACATGTTGACAGCAGATCTCGATTTTATGAAAAAGCAAAGATTCTTCTAGAGGCATTATCCAGGAATAAAATAGGGGAATACGTTGAAATGGAAAAAGCGCTGCGAATCTTCCCTCATAACAACTTTTGTCATGGCTCCAACATCTTTAGCTACATGAAACTGATATGCTGGTAGAAAGCCAGTAAATACCATGATATCCCTACTCAGTACCTATCTAATCTGCTAAGTAACTTTATTATTCGGGAAAATTACAGCATACACTGCCTGCGTATGTATTCTTCGTAATACCTAGTTGATCAAAATTCGTAAACGTGATTAATGAAGATTACATCTCTTATAGTTTCATCACGTTGTTTCTCCGTGCTATGTATACATAGGTAGTCGTACAATGTGCAAGCATACACGAGGACTGATAAGTTAGAAAATTCACATCAAGAAAGGTTAATATGAGACGAACTAAAAGTCCCAGCGTGTCTTTGGGAAATCCGTCATGGATGCTATGCTAGACTCTTACCGACTAATAACCACCCGTTTCGTACGTAATGCCTACGGTTGGGAGCCCCGGAAATGCCCGCGGAAGGATATCCTCAGGATTCCCAACCCGCCGCAGACTGCAGAACTCGGGTGGGAGAGTTTTCTCCCGCTCCCTTCCCGCCGCCTCTTTCACGAGTCGAGCATGACCTGCTCGCAGAAAGACGCAGCGGTGTCCCACTTACTTCCACTGGAGAACATGGCTAGCACCAGCGAGAGAATGTCCACGTCCAGACCTGCCACGAGGACCTGGCTCCCAACTTGCCTACTAGATAATTTTGTAAATGCCTATTACCACAGTACCTAAAACAGTGGAATTAGCTCATACAGATCAAGTATCAATGGATAAAGATTCCAAATTATGCTCTCCGTCCTACAGATAGGCCTGGGCTGCGATTCTCGTTCATATGATGTCAATCAAATCAGCCTTGGCAGTCCACTGCTTGACGAAACCTCTCTTATTGTTTTCGAGCTGTAGAGCCCACTACACACGGTCCAGCGCTTTTCGTATTCAGTCCCAGCCTGGAACCTTACAAGCCCGTATTTAAAAACCGCCTCATATTAAAAACGACAAAATATGAAACAAAATAAGTTTCACTCGCAAATTTCCGTCCACGTGTTCAAGTTGTATGATCGAAAAACGGGGTCTATACTCCTAAAAAATAAATAGATCCTAAAAATAAACCTACTCAGCTTGTAAAACCTGAGTTCCTCTCGTGAGATCTTTCTAAACCGTAATAATATCAGCGAAAATCTTCAAATTGCTTACGAAAAACTCATCGCAAAATGTTTTTATAAGATTCACCTAATTCGCTAAAAGTTTATGTTATATCTTATTGTCGTGCTTTTTCTGAATACAGCGTTATATTACCGTGTGTGTACGCTTTTATAATAATATTGTCATTTTCCTTTATTGTGATGAATAAGCCGTGTACACCGATGATATTAAATGTACGACGAGATAAAGATAGTACCTACAATATACGAGCTACTAGCTGTTCCCCGCGGCTTCTTCCGCATAGAAGTCGTTATCGCGTAATATCATTACCCTCCTTTTGCGCAGTCAGTTAAAAAGTAGCCTATGTTCTTCCCTTGGACTCAAACTATCTCTGTACCAAATTTCATCAAAATCGGTTCCGCGGTTTCGGCGCGAAAATGTAACAGACAGACAGAGTTACTTTCGTTTCGCATTTATAACATTAGTAGGGATAGCTAGCCCACATAACTCAGTCCTCGACCAAAAACAATGTAGTTTTGCTGTATGAGACGGTGTAAATTATGTGGTCTAGCTATAGATGTTACTCGCAGCATCGCCCGTATAAGAGCCTTCAATACTTCGTTTCTGTTTAATCCTTTAGAAGAAGAATTTAAGAGTCCGTCTGACGCCAAATAGGCTATTACCTTGATCTAGATCTCCGGACCCGTGAGGTTTAATGAATTAAAATTTTGACACAGACAACTTCAGTTCATGAACTAAAAACGCTCTAGACTAGAAACACGATTGCTGATAAAATCCTCGATAGATTTTTGTATTGAAAATACCTCGATTTCTTGAAATTTTAACCTAGATCTCTTAAGTTTTAAGTTGTTTCTGTAATATAAAATATTTATAAGAAAGACAATAGTAAAATCTTCATTTGCACTAGACCACTTTTTTATATTGGTTATAGTTTTTTTTAAATTAATTTATTTCGTTAAAAACGCACAAAAACCGTTCGCATCTCTCTCTGTCTTGCACGCGAAAATGTAGGTATATCTTCTATCTTCTTTCAACAATTTGGCGTCTGGTAGGCTCTTAAACAACGTAGCTTCTCGTCACTTGGGAAAAGTACTATCTGGATTTCAATTTCCCCGGCGCATAATGCTGTGCTTTATTTCAGAATTTTATCTCTTTTAAATTTCAATTTTCCCCCACTGACCGCTTGGGAACATTTTATTCAATTTACAACAAAAGGCACAAGACATTCAATTTGGCAGTTTGAAAATTTCAAAGGAAAATAGAACAGGGACAGGACAATTTAATGATATATTAGAGGATATTAGGAGACTTCTCCTTTTGACAAGAAAAGGCGGAACTATAAAACGTCATTGAAATACAAAATACAAAAGATTGTGAGTAAACCTAGCTATGATGTTGTCTCGATAATTGCTACTCTTTCATGCTCAAACGACTGAACATATCTGGCTGAAATTTTATATACGGATAGATTATAGTCAGAGTTTTTATCCCGGGAATAAGTTCCCATGGGAAACAGAAACGGAAACAAAATTGTTGTATATAAACGTTATAGGCAGTCACAACCTGTGCCTGTTCATTTAAACACGGCAATACGGCTCACCACCTATTACGTGGGACAAAATTATACAAAGGTGAAATGTGGGCATATAATATGCCTCTGCCTACCCCTTCGGGGATAAAGGCGTGACCATATGTATGTATGTAGGTATAAACGTTATTTTACTTTTACTTTATTGCGTAGACAGAAAATTCGGGTTTTGCAGAATATGTTTGCCTTTTCTCGGTCTTATCCTCCTGAGAGTCGATTTACCTTAATCTTGGCACACACAACACAACCTTTTCGCGTACAAGGAAAACATTGAAAGCGGCTTTGATGTTTGTTAACCGATTTTTAGGAAGCAATAAGGGATTAGGCTTTTTATATGTTTTGGTACCATTTCATCCACGAGGTTTTTGGCTAGGATTTAAATAATAGTAGATTGTATAACAAGGGGGCAAAATAGTATTTTTACGGCGAGGGCGCTACTTTGAATCACAAGCGAAGCGAAGGATTCTAGAATAGAATCCCGAGCATAGCGAGGGATTCTAACGTAGAATCCTGAGCGCAGTGAGGGATTCAAAGTACACCGCCCGAGGGAAAAATAATTTGCCCTCGAGTAATATACTCTACTTTTCATTCCCTTTCTATGAGAAAATATAAGTTTTGTACGACGTAGTTACCTTCTATAGTTATTGTTCCAGGAGTTCATGGATTGTCACTTTCATAACTTGACGTAGGTTTAACTTATTATATTTGCAGAATACAATAAAATACGTTTACTGATTACAAGAACATTAACGACGAACACGAACAGATAAATGGCGCTCTTTAGTTTTTTTTAGTTAGCTTAGGACACCGCGCTGTGCAGCCAACACTTACCAGCCAGTAATTCATACAATTTGCGTTCGAGTTCTATGAAATTTTCAAGTTCCAAATTCAAATCCTTTGCCGCCCGCTAAAAAGCTCTTAACAGAAAAGAGCTATTTTGCGCCCCGATAACGTGGTGCAAAGTGATTCTTTTCGAATAGAAGGAATGAAATAGTAGATTGTATAACAAGGGGGCAAAATAGTATTTTTACGGCGAGGGCGCTACTTTGAATCACGAGCGAAGCGAAGGATTCTAGAATAGAATCCCGAGCATAGCGAGGGATTCTAACATAGAATCCTGAGCGCAGTGAGGGATTCAAAGTACACCGCCCGAGGGAAAAATAATTTGCCCCCGAGTAATATACTCTACTTTTCATTCCCTTTCTATGAGAAAAAATAAGTTTTGTACGACGTAGTTACCTTCTATAGTTATTGTTCCAGGAGTTCATGGATTGTCACTTTCATTACTTAAAGTATAACTTATTATATTTGCAGAATACAATAAAATATGTTTACCTACTGATTACAAGGACATTAATAATGACGAACACGAACAGATAAATGGCGCTCTTTAGTTTTTTTTTAGTTAGCTCAGGACACCGCGCTGTGCAGCCAACACTTACCAGCCAGTAATTCATACAATTTGCGTTCGATTTCTATGAAATTTTCAAGTTCCAAATTCAAATCACTTTGCCGCCCGCTAAAAAGCTCTTAACAGAAAAGAGCTATTTTGCGCCCCGATATCGTGGTGCAAAGTGATTCTTTTCGAATAGAAGGAATGAAAAAATATTTTAAATATTTGTGGAAATCTCACACAACATCATCTAGCCTAATTAAGCTAATTTAAGCATGTGCTGTGGGATCTAGGCGACTGATAGACATACTTGTATATTTGTAAATACATACATATTATACATAGAAAACACCCAAACTCCGAAACAAACATTTGTGGATCTCACAAATATTTGAAACGACCCAGGAAGCGAACCCAGTTTCTCGAGCGCGGCAGGCGGTTGCACTACCGACTGCGCCTCCGTGGCTGTCGAAGTCTATGAAGATGTCATATTGGTTCAAGGAAAGGCGGGCAGAGTCTTACTTACGACGAATGGGCTGACCTTACAAACCTAAGACGGCGGCGGCTGCGTGACGTGAGATTTTCACCCACACTCCTCACACTCGCAAAGAAGCAGGGTATCACCCGAACCCTTAAGCGAACTCGCGGTGGTAACTCAAGTTTGCTGAGAAAGGATTGTCAGCAAACTTTAGTTACTATTTCCGATGAGTTATACGTAGCACCCGGCGCTAGCATGGGGTTCTTCAAAAGGGGTCTTAGAAGGTTTTTAAAGGGTCGGCAGCGCGAGTGTTCCGCTTCCGGTGTTGCAAACGTCTATAGGCTGCGGTGACCCCCACAGTACATCTGGTGGGCCGTATGCTTGTCTGCCACCTTAGTGGTATAAAAGAAGATAGTTTCGGGTTGTGAAGTTTTAGCTACTTGGAGTTCCTCGTGAACTGCGTAGGGATTTTTACACCTTGAAAAGAGGGTTCGAGGATTAATATCTGGACTGGAGGAAGAAAATATTCGCTTTTCGAATGTTACGTCATTGTCCTTACTAAGTCTGATGGTAAAACCGTTAAGAAGTCTACTTCGATGATTTCCACGTTTCCACACTTGCCCTGAATATAAACTGCACATGATTCTATCTATTTTGCAAGCATTGGCACCGTCGTCGTTGTATAAGATAATTTATGTGGTATGAGATAATTGTTCGTACAGGAAAATATACCAGTTCTATCCTATAAATCTTCTGCGTTTAATTTAAAGTCTAATAATTGTATTTTCCAGTTTATGAGAATTTCTATTTACGAACATGCAAAACAGTTAATCGAAAAGTCATAACCATGGTCATAACTATAATACTTTATGTAAATGCAAGCTACCTGATTCATTTAACTAGCAAGCGACCACAGCCAGTGGCTTCAGCAAATTGAATCGGGAAAATTAATTTCCCATTTCCTTCCCGCTGCGCAAATAAATGTCGACCTTATTAAGGTAGACATGATTATGGTCTAAATCCGGCCGCGCTTATTAAATTTTAGTAGATCATCTCCGAGTTGAATTTATTAGGTAGGCTGCATGAAATTAAATTGAAAATGTTTATGACATCATCTGTTCATGTGTTTATATTTTACCAAGTTTGGTAAACAGCGGGGGGGGGGGGATTAGATGCCGCCTTGGCAGAAGCAGGCCGAGGGTTGCGCAGTATCATATCCGGCATATGCGTTTCTTTTTATTCTGAAGCGTGAATGATTGACAGCAGACTGACTCCCTCTATTATCAACGTCTAACCTTTTAACTTGGAGTTTTTAAGATGAGCTACGCTTTATTTCTTTTTCAACGTGAAGGAAATCCTACGTGGACGCTATGCTCGACTGCTACCGACTAAAAACCACACGTATCCTACCTAACAGCCTACGGTTGGGATCCCCTGGTATGCTCTCGGAAGGTTACTCAGGACTCCCAACAGGGGATGAGCTACCCTTGTAATCATAGCCAACAACGAAAGGATTTTTGGAAATTTCATCCTTAAGAGGGCAATAGGGGGTTAAAATTTACTAGCAAAACTAGTTTTAGCCCCTCTTTATAAAATAGATTGCAGGGGGGCTTATGGCGAGACTTGTCTCTGTAGTCTGTGACTTTGTTGCATTAAATTACGTCACCAGGTCACGTGAATCATCTGTTCAAAGTTTGAAATAGAACAAAAATGACGAGGTCAATCGGACTGAACTTTCACTTTCACAATAAACGTTAGAGGGGCAGTCGGGTGAGACCGTCCCACGGCGTCTTTTTTATTTAAAACTCCGATAGAAAGTTTTTTTTCAAACGTGTCTTCTATCAAATTGAGAAATAGGACAGCTTTTTCTCCAGGGCGGGACAAGTGAATTACTATGAGACGGGACGGTACGAAGTTAGTCGAGGCAACTAGTAGGCTATAACCTTATTTTATCTCAAGTACGTAATACAATTCCGATACTATTTCCCTTATTACAGACTGAATGTGAGTTTCGGAAAGCTTTTAGTGCAAACCTTTTCGTAACGTTGCTGTACATTAATTTAATGTTACGTGTTTACTTTAGGTAATTGTTGAATTCCAAGGATGTCTTTTTCAAGGGCATGTATTTAAATCGATATCTGTTTATTCCCATTTTCCGAACAAAATATTTCAAAGTTAAACCAAAAATACTGACTTGCACACTAAATAAACCAAATTCATGATACTGTTTAATGTTATTTGCAGAACTGTTTAACTGAACGAATAACTATTATCAGAATAGTATATCTAAAAATTCCATTGTTCAACAAAAATATTAAAACTTTTTTAAGGAAATCTATCGCCTAATTTACTTTTAGGAACATCGTTTATTCTAAGTAAAACCTCAATTTAATCAGTCACCACTACAAAATTCAATTTTTTGATAAAAAAATTAAAAGTCTAACCTAACCTAACCTATTCCGTTATAAGATATTACTATTTAGAGTGCAAGTTAGTATTTTTGATATGCAATTCGTATTTCTGTTTCACAAATCATATATTCGATGTACGAACCACATTTTTGGTGCGAATTCGATTAAAAAGGTCATCTCGTTCTGAGTAATATTTAAGATTTTTAAGTAGGACATGTTTAGTTAATCAATTGGTTTTTTTTTACAGCATTTAATTTTCTGGTTTGCATTCAGTAAATTAGTGGAGTTACCTAGTGTGCACAAAAATTAAACAGAGGTGCATTTAAAAATATCCCTTTTTCAAGGCTTTGAGTTCTGAAGAGGAAGAATATCTAAATTTGACTGGTTCTTTTTTGTATGTTTGGTACGGAATATTGTGTTAAGTATGAGTAATGTGAAGTACTCATATGGTTCGTCGCAAGTCCCAGACGCCGTCGGGGTGTTCCCTTCTGTGCCACGCTATGGACCCGGGGCCCGCACGGAGAATCCATGGAATGCTAAGAATAAGGTCTTTGATTTGAATGATTGTTTTCTTGGTCAGTAGTTCGTAATTTAGAAGTGGTTGCATATAAATTTATCGAAATTGGTACTTACAACTCTTATAAGAAACACCAACTAAACAGAAATATAACGTCGCTAATAGCTCCCCGATTTATTTTGCTTAAAGTCTTTTTACAAAGTTTGTGTTTGTAAGTGTGTATGTAGGTATAGTTTTGATTTGTATGGTTTACATTTTACAAGAAACTATTATTGTAACTCAATTTAAAATGGCGAAGGTAGAAATTCGATAGGATTTTGTTTCGTTTCCTGACATAATCTACTGAGATTTTGTGGTTTTGGAGTTTAAAAATTCAGCAAAACTACGAAGCATAAAAATCTATTACTTTTTTTCGTCAATACAAAATCCAATATCTCTTTGCTAAACAGAATCTTCAATCAATCAGTCAAATCAGCCTATAGCAGTCAACTGCTGGACGTAGGCCTCTCCCAAATTGCACCACAGCACATGGTCCTGCGCCTTCCGCATTCAGCCAGTCCCTGCGACCTTTTTCTGGTCATCGGTCCATCTGTCGGAGGGGGGGGGGGGTTCGTCCTACCCCATGTGTACCAAGTCGCGGTCTACAGGAACTTGTATAGATAGAACTTACTTCTCCATTTAGTCCCCGAAGAACAATTGTTTGTATTGCACAAATAGCCTAGGCAATCGATACGTAATATTAATTTTGTGCTGCACATCTTCTACGCATGCGTATGATAATGCAGTTACCTACTTCTGGATCTCATTAACTGATATGACTGATAACAAATGCGCCCCATAGAGGCGGAAGAGGAGTAGACATAGCATTTCTATAAAATAAACATATACATACATACATACATCTTTACGCCTTTATCCCCGAAGGGGTAGGCAGAGGCATATTATATGCCCACATTTCACCTTTGTATAATTTTGTCCTACGTAATAGGTGGTGAGCCGTATTGCCGTGTTTAAATGGGCAGGCGCAGGTTGTTACTGCCTGCTGTTGAAATAAAGCCTTCAACTTAGCTTAACGACTGCCATTTTACTGGCGACCGGGACCAACGGCTTAACGTGCCTTCCGAAGCACGGAAACGCTCAAATAAATGTCACAAAGTGATCACATGGATGGTCACCCATCCATGGACCGGCCATAGTGAAAGTTGCTTACTGCAGTGATCGTTTACAGAACACTGAGTCCGCGGGGCCACTAGCGCTTCCATAATATATGATGCGGATATATGATGCTTCTATAAAATATAAATAATAGAATATAAATAATAGAATGAAGAATCGCAACTTTAGAACATTAGCTCCACATAAAAATCTTTATTTTATAGTTTAAAACCACAATAATTACAAGAATTATCAGTAATATTTTTCAATAACTAGTATTTGGTGTATTCAGTGATAAAACGTTTACATACCTGTGATAATAATGAGTGAAAGTTTGGAATGGTGAACACAAACTCTGCAAGAACGAATTATCGATAACTGCATAATATGAGTGAGTGATTGATATTGCACAAAAAACTATAACACCGACACTGTTAATTCTGGTGAAGTATTACTACCTACATACATTTCAATAAAACTCTATTAACTTGATTTAATGGATTAATTGAACTAATATTGAAGAAGTCAGTTTCCCGCGTTATTGAATCAAAACAAACAACAAATAGTTCAACAGTGCTACCAACCAACAGAATCAAAGTTAAAGGTGCGTTCCACTGCAATACACATAAAGGTCGCGTTCCACTACTATTCTAAATAAAGGCGGCGTCTCACTGTCACCTATCATTTTTAACAGAATATTGTGTGAGCGCCATCTATACTTTCAGATCTTCGACTCTTTTAAGCTGTAAACCTATTAATATTGCTGCATTATGGAAGTCCTATGTGAGGGATGTAGACACGTTATTAAAAATAATATTCATTTAACGTGTTCAACATGTAATAAGTCATATGATCTGGACTGCGCCAACGTACCACAAGTCCAGTATTTCGAAATAATGAATGCAGAAGATAGGGCACGTTGGATTTGTCATGAATGCCGTTGCAATATGCCTAAATTAATAAATAGCTCCACACCAGTAGGTCCGATGATGCCAAGTAGCAGAGAGAAGTCAAATAATATCTCAAAATCCCTCAGTCATGATGAACTGTTTCTTAATGATTCTATTAATGTTACTCTAAGAAGGAAACAGGTACAAAAGAAAATATCTTCATCTCAGTGCCCGTGCCCTAATGCGTCAGGTAGTCAAACAACTAAAGATGGAAGCACTCTCGCCGCCGTCTTAATTGAGCTACGTGCATTACGAGAAGAGTGTAATCATAGATATTTTGCCCAAGAAGTAACTATGTCTGAGATATCGGAAAACATTTTATTAATTAAAACATCTCTACGGGACCTTCACAATAAATACGATGTACTACGTAAAGATGTGGATCAATTATTTGAAACTTCTGATGTAAATACTAGCGCTCAATCTGGATTAAAATTACAGTGCGAAATCAATGAAAAACGAATAGCTGACGTAGAATTGAGAGAGGCAAGTGCCCGCTATCAAATAGAACTCACAAAACACAGGCTAGATACCATAGAAAAAAATATTCAAAATAATAAAACAACCAGTGCTCAGTGTCCAAAACAAGTAACTGACAAGCAAGTTGGCCGGCAAACTCCTGCAGACCCAGTAACACTGCCCTATGAGCAGCAGTTACCTGACCATCTACAGCCAACAACATTTCCACCACAGATATCTATTTCAGCAGAGCAATCTACAGACTTTAGTAATCTCCCAAATAATAGCTACAAACCACGGGTATACACCACCGGCAAGAGACAGCAACGCCAGAAAAGAACTGTGATCCGTGCGACAGGTGATGCTGACGCACACCTAAAAACCTTAGTACGTATGAGATTCATCCATGCCTGGAATTTTCATGATGAGGTGTCAGAGGAAACCATACGATCTTATTTGACGAAGATGCACGGTAACATAGAATCAATTACCATTATAAAACCTAACCCAGAGCATACCAGGCATAACTGTTTCATAGTGGGCGTTCCTGCCGATCTTTTCGATTCTTACCTTTCACCAAACAATTGGCCTATAAATATTTCACTCCAAGAATGGTACCCACAATGGTCTCCAAAGAAAAAGAAAACATTTTTTCGAGAGGAAAGCTAAGAAACTGGATTTGATCTTTTACCAAAATGTTCGGGGTCTCAAAACCAAGTGCGCAGATACTAAAGTATTGTTACAAACTTTTACAAGTAATTTAATAGCCCTTACGGAAACTGGTCTCGACAACACTGTGTTTGACTCTGAAGTATTTCCACAAGAATATAGTGTAATACGCTGTGACCGTGTAGGACGTAGTAGAGGCGGAGTGCTACTCGCTGCACGTTCTCCCTACTCACTTGCGTACTTGGACTGTCAGTCTGATAACGAAGATGAAATTGTATGTGCAAAAGTTACCAAGGGCAATGTCAATTTTGTATGCTGTGTAGTCTATTTACCTCCTGGTGTGTCAGCCAATCGATATCATAGTATTTTTAACTGTATTAGAAGAATTATGTGTAAATTTAGTAAACTTCCAATAGTAATAATAGGAGATTTTAATATGTATTCAGCCACTGCTACGATCTGTAATGATTTTGATTTATTCATTGCCGAAAATAATTTGATGCAAAAGAATACTGTTACTAATGATCTAGGTAGAATGTTAGATTTAATTTTAGTAAATACGTGTGTAGCAGGAATTTCGGTCTCTCGTTGTTCCGGTATAGTTTCAAATGAAATACACCACCAGCCGTTAGACGTCACAATGAACATATACACACTACATTCAAATAGGTTTGTTAACGCCGATAGTCCATGTAACTTCAGTACCTGCGACAGTGCTACACCTATCCGAAACTACCGAAACACAGATTTTTTCAAGTTATATTTGGCGCTGTCAGATATTAACTGGGAGTCAGTATATTTAAGTAACGATGTGAATGAAGCAGTAGACGTATTCTATAAGCTATTGAATGAAGTCATTGCTGCTCACGTACCTCTCAAAATAATTAAAACCACCATTAATAAAACCTACCCACACTGGCTTTCTGCTAATACCATCACGTTGAATAAAGTTAAAAATTACTACCATAGACAATATAAACAGACCAACGATCAACTTTCTTACGCATTTTTTACTTATTACAGACGTTTAGTAAAAACGGAAACCAAATCGATTTTTTTGGCTTTTACGAACCGTATTCAAACAAATATTAAACGTGACCCTAAAACATTTTGGAATTATGTTAAGAGCAATAGGGAACAAAACGAACAGGCTACCTTTGGCAATATGTCTTCCCATCAGATAGCAGCTGAGTTTTCTAAGTATTTTAAAAATGTATTTCTACCTGATGCTCCATCGTTGAGCGTCGATAATGCATGTTTTTCAGCAAATATAACTGCTAATAACTTCCATGTAAATATTACTCATATTAACAAACTAGAAGTACTTCGAGCTATATCGCGACTTGCACCAAAAAATACTCAAGGTCCAGATGCTATACCACAATTCATAGTAAAAGATTGTAACAGAATTTTTGCCGGTCCCTTACAATATATATTTAATCTCTCAGTTCAGACTAATGTGTACCCAATGATATGGAAAACCTCTAAAGTGCTCCCAGTTCACAAGAATGGCCCTAAATCTGATTTTAAAAACTACAGACCTATAGCTGTCCTGTCCATATTCGGTAAAGTGTTTGAGTCTATTTTATATAAAAAAATATGCAGTGATTTGACTGGATGGTTTGCTGAAGAACAGCATGGGTTCTTACCAAAGCGCTCCACTACTTCCAATCTTCTTAACATAACTACGTTCATCGCTACAAACTTAAATAATAAAACTCAAGTGGATGTAGCATACTTTGACTTCCAGAAAGCCTTCGACAGAGTAGACAACGATGTACTATTAAACAAAATGGCAATTTCAGGTTTTTCTAGGTCGTTGCTCCAGTTCTTTGCTAACTATTTAAGCGACCGTAAACAATACGTCCTACACAAAAATACGCGATCTGAGCTCTACCCAGTTACGTCAGGTATAGGACAAGGTAGTAGCCTAGGACCCTTGCTCTTTCTAATATTTATAAACGACCTTCCAACATATATAAAACATTCCATGGTTCTAATGTATGCAGATGATGTTAAGATCGCTCTACCAATTAATGAAATTCATGACACTATTAAACTTCAGGAAGATATTAACAACATTTACGCTTGGAGTACTAGTAATGGCCTTAACCTTAATATCAATAAATGCGCTATTATGTCTTATACGAAAACATTGCAACCGATACTCAATATATATACGTTAAACTCTGAAACACTAAATCGAGTTTCAACAATTCGTGACTTGGGGACCCACTTCGACCCAACTCTAACTTTTAACCAAAACATAATAAAGACCTGTAATAGATCCCGAAAAAGTCTAGGATTTGTTATTCGACACACAAAAATTGTTAATAACCCTCATACTATAACTATTTTATACAATTCATATGTCCGCAGCTTATTAGAAACGAACAGCACCATTTGGAATCCACACGAGAAATCATACATACTTCTGATAGAAAAAGTCCAAAAAGCATTTATTCGCTACTTCTACCTCAAACTGTACGGTTACTATCCCTACATGTACCCCTCACCATTTGTACTGGGAATGGTAACCTATCAAAGCCTAGAAGTTAGAAGAAATCTCTGCCTCATTATTTATTTCTTTCGCCTAATTCGTGGTAATCTGTCTAACACTATACTTCTAGAAAATATATCAATAAATGTTCCTCTACCGATCAGGCGCGCACTACGTCCACGAAAACGTCCTCTTTTTTTAGTTCCTTCGTCTTCTGTAACCCTTACAACTAGTCCATTATGCCTTGCACTAACCCATATCAATAATATACTTCTGCATGATGAAACAATAGATATTTTCACATTTACGGAACCGAAATTCCTAGCTGCAGCTAGTCACTATCTAGAATGTATATCCACACCCAGTACTATAATATAAATTTAGATACATAAGTATTTTTATTTTTCAAATTTTATTTTAAATAATGTTTAATATTATAATAATACCGTTCCTAGAATTTAAGTTTTACTTTAATGTAAGTACCTACTTATTCTCAATGTAACCAATAACTAGTATGTGTGGTGATAATATACTGTTAGTACTAAGTTGGTTAATAAATAAATAAATAAATAAATAAAAATAAATAAATATCTGCTTGTCATAGTATAATTATGTTGCGGGGGAAAATCGTATTCATACACCACAACAAAAGCAATCGGCTATCACTATGGAACTTACACAAAACAATCAAAACAACACTCCTAATTTTAGACACACATATTGTATACCTATTTATGTTTATGGCCGTGTGGAGTATGTATTGACGGTAGCAAACGTTCCGTCAAAATACCTTTCAACTATAATGGAGTTTTGGCGGGGGTGGGAAAGCTTGCTGAGTGGGAGACAGGGAGTTGTCTATCTAGTTATACTGTGCTATCTGTATGTAATACTATTATATTATATTTGGTATGCCCCCCCCCCTCCCCCCCATCAAAGTCTTAGGTCGTGTTGCACTCTGATGCGCCCTAAGAACGCAATCTGTACATAATGAATCCGATATTTAGCGCGGTTCCTTCAGGAGAGGGTATTAAAAAAGATAAAATGAGTTTTCAGCTGTAATTTCTCACCGCGTGGTCCGATTTCAAATATTTTTTTGGTGTCAGTAAGGGAGTACTTTAAGCATTGATCCACATAAGTTTCAATGTTGTGGGTTTGTAGTTCAGAGACTAGAACATCTCAACTTTCGACAATCCTTGAATTCAAGGGTTCCTTTGAGTGTGAGTGTAAATCTAAACTGGCGTGTTGGCCTAATCATAAAAGAGCTTAATGATTAAGGCTATTGTAAAATAATTCAGTCAGTTTATGATTAAGCAAACAGGGCCGTTTCACACGCTGCTTGATGATGAGTCTGATGAAGAAGTACCTCTCCTTTCGGACACCGTATGTGACGTAAAAGAATTTGCAAAGAGTCAGCTAGTATTGGACTATGAATGGAAAATTCGTTCGTAAGAATCGATGTCGTTAACGACAGATGATCATTATTAAATCTGAGTCAATTTAAAATGAGTCTTTAACGTGTACTTTCTTTCGTGTTTATTCTGAGTTTCTCTTTCTACAACTTATCTTTGTGAATATATTTCTAAAAACTACCTTTTCTACTGTTCCATGCTAATCTGGGGACCACAGAAAAACAGAACGGTGAGTGTTTTGCCTGATTATCAAGATTTTTCCATTTATCATTGTGTTCTTTATTAATTTATGCTCACTAGAGAGACGTTATTCTTAGCATTCCATGGATTCACCGTGTGAGTGCCGGGTCCATAGCATGGCACAGGGGGGAACACCCCGATGACTTGCGATCCATTCGAGTAGGTTAAGGGGGCCACCCTTCATCAATCACCATTCTATGCGCATAAACGCTCACCTTCCACCGTCAGCAACGTTCCCTCCCCTGCCCAACCAGATTTGGTAAGATCCCATCAATGCCGCTTTAGAAATTCCAATAAAGGGCTTACTGAACCTCTTGGCAATCCCAGATCTTTAAATAAATTATACACGGATTTAACTGGTATTCTTCTTGCTCCTACTTCTACGGCATAGAGTTTAACCACATAGCCATTTTTGGTTAACTCATTAGCATGACATTACACGCAAAATACAAACGTAATAATCCAAATGTATTAAATAGCGAGTGAAGCGCCTCTGGTGTTGCAAACGTTCATAGGCTGCAGTGACCACTATCCATCAGGTGAGCCGTAACCTTAGTGGTATAATTAAAACAGAACTGGCTTGGAACGTAAATAATTTGCTCTCAGCAAACACGGCTGTAGATATTAAAATCAAACAGTTTTAAAGTATTTCATTAGTATTCATAGAATTTTTATGAGTTATTATAAACTTTTCATTGCTTACAACTCTTACACTGTCACTGGTTATGGTTAGTCATCAATTTATCTTCCACCTAAAATAGGCTAATGGCTTCAGAACTAGAGTGTCAGCACACTCATCAATGGAAAACGACGGTATACTTTTCTTTCAGTTCAATCACTTAATTAAAGCCGGGAGAAGTTCAGTTTCATTACTTTCTGGTCTGACCAAAGCTTCTAAACTTGGTTATCATTAAAATACTTGTTCTTATAATACCTCACCTAGTTCTAGGCTCATTGTTATAACTCCTGATTCTCAATTCTAGATGTCCTTTAAGTTGATTTCTATTAAATAATAGCCGACGTCACGCGGTTTTACCCGCGTAGTTCCCGTTCACGTGGGAATACGGGAATAAAATACAGCCTATGTTCACCGCAAAGAGTATAGCTTCCCAACAGTGAAAGAATTTTTCAAATCGGTCCAGTAGTTCCGGAGCCTATTCAATGCAAACAAACAAACAAACAATCAAATCTTTCCTCTTTACAATATTAGTATAGACTAACGGACGTCACGTGATTTCACCCGCGTAGCTCCCGTTCCCGTAGGAATATGGGAATAAAATATAGCCTATGCAACTCAGGGTGAATGTAGCTTTCCAATGGTGAAAGAATTTTTGAAATCGGCTCAGTAATTTTTGGTTTATTCATTACACACACTCAAAAATACAAATTTTGCCTCTTTATAATATTAGTGTAGATTTCACAGCCAACGCGACCTGACCTGGTCTACCCAGCATAGTTTTGATAGTATTATATTTTCTCATTGTTTGAGTTGACAAAATGTCGTCGGATATTGCATCACGTAAAACCACCCAGCATCATATTGTACGTGATGCTGGCAGCAGTTTAATATGTACGTGGTGCTATCAATAACAGTTGAACAATAGGCATGGCAATCCCTTTTTAGGGTTCCGTACACAAAGGGTAAAAATGGGACCCTATTCAAGAGGCTTCGCCGTCCGTCACGAGGCTGTATCTCAGGAACTGTGATGGCTAGAGAGCTGAAATTTTCACAAATATATAAAAATACCAGCGGACGTCACTCGGTTTCACCCGCGCAGTTCCCGTTCCCGTGGAAATACGGGAATAAAATATAGCCTATGTTCACCGCAAAGAGTGTAGCTTTCCAACAGTGAAAGAATTTTTCAAATCGGTCCAGTAGTTCCGGAGCCTATTCGTTACAAACAAACAAACAAAAAAACAAACAAAACAAAAAAACAAAGAAACAAATCTTTCCTCTTTATAATATTAGTATAGATATAAATATAAATATTCACGGACATTTCACACAACGCTATCTGATCCCAAAGTAAGCTAGGAATAACCTGCTTGTGTTACGGGTATCAGACCACGGATATTAATACTTATATAATTTTTAAATACATACATTTATTATACATAGAAACACCCAGACTCTTGATAAAAACATTTATGGGTCACACAAATATTTGTCTCCGGTGGGAATCGAAACCACGACCTCCAGCGCCGCAGGCGGCATCACTACCGACTGCGCCTCAGAGGCAGTCCATAGTCCAAATGATGTATTTCTTGTGCCGCTATAACAACAAATACTAAAATCAGGAAAAAAACGGAGGAATTAGGGAACTCCGATACAAAAAACGTGACTTTTATCCGTTTATTGGTACGAAACCCTCCGTGCACGAGTGAGCTCGCTCTTGGCCGGTTTTTCTCATAAACTGCTGTTGTTAGATCGAGCTTCATTCGGCGTATATTCAGCGTCTATTAGAGAATGAGTTTTATTTTAGACGCGCAGGGCCTGATTTACCCATAAGCTAACTAAGCTGAAGCTTAGGGCGCCAGGACCGAGGGGGCGCCTGGCGCCAGGCTAGGCGCTGGGCTGTGAGTTACGGTACTCCCACATTTTTTTTCAGAATCATAAATAACATTACCTGGTGAATATTTGATCACCAATGTTAACTAACATTAGCGAACATTAATTTTGATCGCAACGTTATAATATATTTTCATGTTAGGTAATGTTTATTAACTAATTTTAAACCAAATTCCATCAATGTTAGGAGCACACTAAACATCTGTCAATTCTAAACAGATTGTAACAACTTCTAACAACATGTGTAACATTTTGTAACTGCCAGTTTGGGAACACCATTATACTGAAGTACATAATAATATTTGGCAATTATTATATTATAAGTAAAAATAAACAGAAATTAAATTCCTGCGCCCCGGAACAAAAGTGTGAGACTGCACTGTTGAGGCGGTGAAAACGCGCATGGAGGGAGGAGTGGCTGGAAATACACCATGGCAGCCTCACCTACCGAATGCCACAGATACTTACCGGCTTACTATTTTGTTTTGTTATAAACACGAGTGCATCAGTAAGTATCTGCAACGCACACAGCATAAGTTAACACCCGAGTACTAGCACTGCGGTGACTGCAGCGACAATACGGCGCTTCATGCACAGGCGGAGTGCTCAACATTTGAACTGCAACATCGTTGCGGGCCTGGGCGTAGATGTTCTCACGCTGGAGACTATGATCTTCAATGGGAGAAAATATGAAGCCGCTGAGTCTTTTGTGAGCAAGTTGTGTTTGCGAAAGAGGTAGCGGGAGAGGAAACTCCCTCCCAAATTCCGTAGCCGACGGCATAGTCGTCGCACACTGCAATACGCTCAGGACTACCCGCCTCCATGACGACGAGTTGTCATCATGCCGGTCTTACAGAAGCAGATCAGGGCGATGGCGTGTCTCATCACCCATCAAAGAAATATAATAGTTCCCTATTCCCATCCCTATACACCCGAATCCCCCCAAGAAATGAGATAAAACCCAAACCCACGGAAGGAATTTGCGATGGCGGACAAAGTCCGTTTCGTAGCACTTTAAACCTGCCGGCATTTTCGATCAGTTTAGTGCAAACTGCCGGAAGTGATCAGTAATGTCACATATCGGGGACGCCGCAAGTTTATAAATATTTATTTTACGACTGTTTGTTACTTTTCTTTCATTTCGTGACAGTCAAGAAAGTTTTTTAGAAAAAGAAATAGATAGCATTACTAGAAAAAACATCTCTTGTTTTACGTCGAAATGTCCGGATGGATGGTGCTTAACTACCGGGGTCAAGCCGTTCCATTCAGCTTACACCAAGGTTTCAGCTTAGCTCTACCACCTTATTTGGTACCTTTCGTATTTCTTCTACCTAATTACTGACAGTTTAATTAAGCCCCGCCGAAAAACGAGAAGTGTTATAAGTTTGAACTTTGACCTATGGATCTGTGCATGTGTGTGTGTGGCATTGTAGGCTAGCAGCTCAACAGATAGGCCAATTTGTCGGTTTTCTATGCTCGAAAGCCGAAGTGCCGGGGATGGTTCACAGCTATAAATTATGCAGATCATCAGCTCACTTCCTGAGTGGTGAAGGGATTTCACTAAAATTCGGTGGTCCGATTTATCGGAAACTGGATGTTCCTAGGTACTGTTAGGTAATTTGATGTTATTTTCACTACATGGTAACCTGTTACTGGCTGATGCATCAAATAGTCTGCGTGATTCCCAACTCCTCAGTAAATTACAGGTTAGTTGCAGCTGGGGGCGCTTATTCATAGCTAGCTTAGGGCGCGCGGAACCCTAAATCAGGCCCTGTAGACGCGTTGAATATATTAAAATTTAAATTGAATTCAAATAATAATAAGCATCAAAAGTCCCGAATTCTCATTAAATCTCAATACAATTCAATTTAATTTCATTTATTGCGATATGTGGCTAGTTACAATGATATTACAAATTTATGATTTGGTATCACCATATTTCAGCCAGATTCTCAAACAGATACCTATATGACAAAGTTAAAAAAATATTTTTAAAAGGCTCTAAGGGGTAAAGGGGTTTTTCATGGTCGGCAATGCGAGTGTAGCGCCTCTGGCGTTGCAGACGTTCATAGCGACCACCAGTCCTTCTGGTGTGCCGTATGCTTGCCTGCCACCTTGGTGGTATAAAAAAAAGAATAGGTTACCTTCTTTATTAAAATAATACTTTCACTAGTTTCTTTTTAAAATGCATCTTTGCGAAACAATAGTTACAAAGATGTTGATTAAACCTTGATTTATATTCCAATCAGCCTGGGACGGGACTATTTAATTTAACTAAATCAGGAAATCCCGCCTTGTTCGTATATACCAAGTCTCTTATTATACAGAACCCTATTGACAGAACCCTATTGATGTTCCGAGATTACAGTAGGAGCGTATTAATCAAGCTGATTGATTCGGTGAATGTGTTCATTGTTCCGAAAAGAAATTAATGTCTAAGTGAATATGTCGACGTTATTAATTTTATCCGTTTGAACACCGCATTTCGGCTGATCACCTATTTATTACGTGTGACAAATTCTAAAAAGGTGAAATGTCGACATATCATCAATATATATATACATATAATAAAATCGTAACAGGTCGCTGTCTGTACATGGAAGATAAATAAGAAAAAATATTATAGGGGGGCTTTATGAACGCAATAGAACCCAAAACAATGATTTTTAGAATTTTTGTCTGTTTGTCTGTATGTCTGTATATCTGTTTGTCTGTACGGTTGTGCACGCTAATCTCAGTAACCGCTCAACCGATTGCAATGCGGTTTTTTTTATTGTGTTGAGGTTTGCTCCAGTTAACATTTAGCGTTTGTTTTATGTAAATCAGTTTAGAAATAAAAGAGTTATAACACTTTTAAGAATCAGATATTTTGAAAATTTTAATTGTAGGGGCTTCTTTGAATGTGAGTGAACCTAAACTGGCGTGTTGGCTTAATCATAAAAGAGCTTAATGATTAAGACTATTTTTAAACAATTCAGTCCGCGCCGAAGGCGTGGACTGAATTTTACTTAATATGCCTTTACCTACCCCTTCGTGGATGAAGACGTGAACATTGTATGTATGAACTGTCTGTTTTTGGGGTTCCGTAGCGCAAAGGAAAACCCCCCAAAAACGCGGGATAGCTCCTGAACCCCCCCTAGGCGACGCCGCAGTGGTAGCCGTAGGACTGTTGGGAGTCCTGGGACATCCTTCCGAGGGCTTACCCGGGGCTCCCAACCGTAGGCTGTTGGGCGTTACGTGATTTTTTTATGTCGGTAGGAGTCCGGCATAACATCCATGAAGAATTTTCCCTCACGTTAAAAAAGTAGGAACTATTTTCAGAATCAGTATACTGATTGAAAATAAAATTCCTGTAAAACCAAACTGTGCCACTGAAAAATGAAACGTAAGTATGACAAAGTCCAATAAGTATAAAACTGTCTCTTTTATTTCTTGTTTGGAGCCTGAGAGCCTTGATAATTAAAGCTAATGGCCCTCCCGGTGTCGCTTCTCAACTTTATGGGCCACTCTCAAAGAGGACACTGCTCACTTTACATTATTTAATGAAATCGCCCCTTTTTCATACAATTTATGAATAAATTTGCATAGACGCTGAAGGGTGTCTTTTTATTTTTTTTGTAAACGCTTATGAATAGTCAAGACTTTGATTCGCAAAGTGACTTTGGCAGAAGGCTGTTTTTTTAGTTGAAAATTTGTCTTTTCTTTTTTCAATTGAGTAATATAGAGATGCCTGCACACGGGACCCTATTCACGATACTTCGCTGTTTGTCTTTCTGTCTGTCTGTCATGAGGCTGTATCTCAGAAACCGTGATAGCTAGATAGCTGAAATTTTCACAGATTATGTACGGAGCCCTACGTGCGCGAGTTCAACTCGCACTTGGCCGGTTTTACCCGTCTCATCTCATAATGTCCTTTTCTCGAAATGTCCTTTCACGAAATGTCCTTTTCGCGAAATGTACTTTTCACGAAATGTCCTTTTCTCAAAATGTCCTTTTTGCGAAATGTCCTTTTCTCAAAATGTCCATTTCTCAAAATATCTGTACTACAGGATTAACCCCGCTCAATCCGACTTGGATAGGTTAGGTTAGAAGGCTAAGGCAGGAGCGGAGCATAGCGGAGCTTACGCATTAGCCTTCGTGGTTATTTTTTTTATAACTACCTGCCACCTAAGTTTTGCTTAGGTGGTTATAAAAAAATTACATCAAACTTACCAAGTGAATTGAGCGGGGTTAATCCTGTAGTGCACATATTTTGAGACAGGGTCATTTTGAGAAAAGGACATTTAGCGAAAAGGACATTTTGAGAAAAGGACATTTCGCGAAAAGGATATTTTGAGAAAAGGACATTTCGGCAAATGGAAAATTTGAGAAAGAACATTTCGAGAAAGGACATTTCGAGAAAAGGACATTATGAGATGAGACCGTTTTACCTTACCTATAGGAATCCATCATTCAGACTGTGCTTTCAGATCAAGTTTACTCGACAGTATGAACACGGCCTTATCATCTCTTAATATTTAATTTTAATTTTTATAGAGACTCTTATTTCGAGTCGTTACCCAATTATAAGCGACTAACATAAATCGTGTTTACTGTCGGCCCGAGTCACCCCCTCTTGAAATACTCAACGTTAATTTGGAGGAAACATTGAATATTTATCGACGGTCATAAAATTATCGTGTCTCATGTTGTTAACGCCTATCCAAAACCTTTATACTCAGAAACTTGAAATTTAAGGGTAAGTTATCCTTATAATTTTGGTTGCCGCCCACTAAGAAAGGACTTTTTCAAAATTCCACCCCAAATGGGGTATAATAAGGAGGGAAAGTTTATCGAAGTATGTCACCTAAACTAGCAGTACAGCTACAACATTAACTGGTTTAACTTCAATTTATTCCTACCTAGTTTAATTTTCATTTTAGTTTTGATATAGATATCCACAAATTTTTAGGGTTCCATACCCAAGGGGTAAAAAACGGGACCCTATTCATGAGACTTCGCCGTCCGTCTGTTTGTCCGTCTTGAGACTGTATCTCAGGAACCGTGATAGCTAGAGAGCTGAAAGTTGCTGCTATAGCAACAAGTATCTACTAAAATAGAAAAAAAAGGAGGGGAATAAGAGTGCCTATACAACAAACGTGTTTTTGGCACGAAGCCCTCCGTGCGCGATCCGGACACGCACTTGACCGGGTTTTTATATGCTTTTTGGAACCGAACTCACACGATTCATATATTTCCTTTTGATCCTTTTTGGGTCTAATTTATATTTTTGAAGCTTTGCTCACGTCTTAACGATAAGGGTAAATGTCAATAGTTGTGGTTACGAGCACACAATGCTACCACCCTTATACTCATACATAAAGTGGACAGGGTCATAAACAAAAAACCGGCCCAGTGCGAGTCGGAGTCGCGCACAGAGGTCATGAATAGGGTCCCGTTTTTACGTTTTGGTTACGGAACCCTAAAAATCTTTCTCTGTATTTTTACAACCTTAGTTCTAAGATTGAAAGGACAAGTCACCACCATCAAGTTTTAGTTTCAACCAGGCATAACGCTCAGATGAGAACTCTTGAACATATTTCTATTAACAACAGCTTCAATAACAAGTATATTGTTATTCTTTACATTTATAGCTTCCCTTTTATGTTACGGAATGAAAATTATTTTCTTTCATTATTTAATTGTTCGTCACAATCATAAATCGTGTTCAAAGTTGACCTGGTTTCCTCCCCCCCCCCCCCCCTCTCTTCTCTCTCCCGTTTTCACCCCTCTCTACACGATTCCGGAGGTGTTAATGTGGAATATAATTTATTTTATGGCTTCTTGTTCGAATTCTGTTTTATGTTGTTTTAGTTACACCTGTACGTATTTGTGACTGGGAGGAGTTCATTGTTTTGTACAAAATGGTGTTATTTATAAAAGACTTCGCTCTTTAATAATCTTACTAACGGACGTCACGCGGTTTCACGCGCGTAGCTCTCGTTCCTGTGGGAATACGGGAATAAATAAAATAGCCTATGTTCACCGCAAAGAGTGTAGCTTCCCAACAGTGAAAGAATCTTTCAAATCGGTCCAGTAGTTCCGGAGCCTATTCGTTACAAACAAACAAACAAAAAAGCAAATTTTTCCTCTTTATAGTATTAGTATAGATATTAAACGGAAATCTTCCTGTATGTATTTATAGTAGGTATACCCTTTGAGGTTTGGATCTAGCGCCATACCAGCGCTCAGCTCTTTGGTTGATTTGAGCAGCTGTGGTTGTAGATTTGGGGATTTTTTTTTAGTTATATACATATATTATGATGCTGATGGAACCTAGTGCAGCCTGACCTTCTAACTCTCTAAGTCTAGGGGCACATACGCCACATGTTCTTCTGTCAAATAGTAGATGCCCACTTTTTCGTGACGAGTTCACTTAAGCTGAGGAGATCTTGGTAGAACCCTTTACACTCAAGTTACTCCTACAATGGAATCTGAGGCAGAACACCTACTTCTCAGAATTTCAACACGACACAGAACGTCAACTTCGCAAATAATGCTATACCATAATGGCAACTTGTGAATTTTTCAATGTCTTTTTTTTTCTAAAAAAACTATTGTCGGATATAACTGTAACACTTATGATTTTTCTGTGTGATTAAAATGAAATATTTCCTTGTTGCAGAGTATCCTGGGCGACTTCAACCGCGAGCAGGACGCGTTCATCAAGGGGCAGGAAGGTCGCGGCAGTGCCGCCGCCGTAGCGCCCTGGATAGGCGCCCCCAACGAGCCGGCGCTCAAGGAGGAATGCCTCTCATTGTCCACTGTAAGTACCTGACAACGGTTCTTTTTTCGGAAGGATACCCTAGGACTCCCAAAAGACCTGCACTGTGGCCTCATCTAGGAGGGGTTATCTCGCCTAAAAGGGGGCGTGCGTGAATCCCTCACGTCACGCTGTCGTCTACGACCTGCTTCTGTAACGACGATGAGCTGCCCCCTCACCGTCCTCAGGCCCCCGCTGACAACGGTCTGCAAACTGTTGTTCTAATTCAGATAAATATCCGTCCGACTGAGTCTACTCGTGATCACAGCTGTTGCAATACTCGTATAGCCGAAACGTCGAGTGGTGAGAAATTTCATTATGTAATGATGTTGTGTGATTTCTTTTTTTTACCTTGTGTTCTTTTTTGCCGCAAAATATGTTTGCGACTCAATAATTCATCATAAAATGACAGTGAAAGCTTTTTGAATCTCTTAAAATGGTTCTAATGTTTTTGCGTATTTAATCTTTTATGTTTGATACTGGATGCGAAAGGCGCAGAACCGTGTGTTGTGGCGGAAATTGGGAGAGGCCTACGTCCAAGAGTGGACTGCCAAAGGCTGATTTGATTGATTGATTGATTGATACTGCACCCTTTTAAGAGTTGCGGAAGTATTTATAGGCCAAGATGGCGGCTTAAATTTTCAATGCATTACGCTTACTATAGGAATGTACTATTGTGGTCTGTTTCATGCGCTGTCCTCTTCGTGACATTTCTTTCTTGACGCGGTGTTTTACGTGACATGTACGCAGCCTAACCGGCCCCATACACGTACAATAATATTGAATATTTAAAGTTGAACGTGGACAACGCGATCTTGACGAAGTAAACAATGCCCTCTCTAGGGTAGTCCACTGGTTTAACGCAAATAATTTATTGTTAAATGAAACTAAAACAAAATGTATTAGATTCACCTTGCCAAATGTTAGGCTCGTTAACACCAGTATTAAGATTAGGGATGATCAAGTAGAATTGGTCGATGAAACTGTCTTTCTGGGCATAAAGTTAGACTCTAACTTGCAGTGGGGGCCTCATATCGAGAAAGTCTCGGGCAGACTGAGCTCTGCAGCCTATGCCGTTAAAAAGATCCGACAACTGACAGACATTAGAACAGCGCGTCTTGTCTACTTTAGCTATTTTCACAGTGTCATGACCTATGGCATACTATTATGGGGTAACGCTGCCGACATCGAATCTATCTTTGTGTTGCAGAAAAGGGCTGTCCGGGCTATCTATGGTATGGGGATTCGGGAGTCATTAAGAGAAAAGTTTAAGGATATCAACATCCTTACTGTGTATTCACAGTACATATATGAAAACTTATTATATACTCATAAAAATAACAGTAAATTTATTAAAAATAGTGATATCCATAATCTAAACTTAAGAAATAAGAATAAATTGGCTGTACCTAGATTTAGGCTTAATAAAATAAGCAATTCTTTTGCGGGCAATTGTATTCGAATGTACAATACATTGCCGACAGCCATAACAGGTTTGTCAGTTAATAAATTTAAAAAACTAATAAAACTTAAATTGTGCCAGAAAGCTTATTATAGCATTAAAGACTTTCTAGAAGACAAGGCTGCCTGGCAGTGACACGAATTGCTCCTTTCTACATAAAAAAAAAACTGTATTAGATACTAAGATACTAGAAGAGAAGGGACCGGACTGAGTTTCTTGGGGTGTTCTTCTTAGTCTGTAGATAAAAATTTCAAAGGGAATAAATTTTATTTTTAACCGACTTCCAAAAAAGGAGGAGGTTCTCAATTCGTCTGTATTTTTTTTTTATGTTACCGGCAAATCGCTTGAAGGAGTTAACCGATTTTGAAAATTCTTTTTTTGTTTGAAAGCTGGTGCTTCCCATGTGGTCCCATATACAGGAAGTCAGAATCGGATGCTGAGATCCTGGAGAAATCGAAGAAATCCCTCGAATCGAGGGAATTCCTTAACCATTTACAGCAGTTACCTTGTGTTTGGGCTTGATTAATTTGTATTGGGGAGAACATTACCCCTAGACAGATATAATTTCAGTCTACCCGTCACTGAAAATCATGAAAAAAAAAAATTTAACAAAAAAAAACCGACTTCAAACAAAAACTAAATATTGAAAAATAAAATTAACTTAGCACAAAGTAATAGGTAGTATATTTAGTTTTATATCAGATATTATTGACTGTAATACTGAAGTCGGTGCCAATATTTCTATGAGATATTAATAATAGGGTGCTAATTAAACGACCTTCTTTTTAATTGCATTTTTAGCCTCCGGAAAAATACTTTGCCCCCTAAATTAATAAGTCAGCCACAATTAATGAGCGTCAGAATTTATAGATTATAGCCACCAGTTTACTTCTCTATTAGCCACTGTTAATATAATTCAGCATCGTGTTTATTTTTAAGCATCTAATTTTGTAACATGCATTCAAACAGTAAGCTTCTAAAATACTAAAAAATGGCATCAAAATGGGCATTATTTATTAATATCATAGCTTCTAATTTCCTAATTCAGCATGTTTAAAATGTAACTCGTCCAACATTAATGGATCATCAAAGTTAAGTTAAATTGTCACCAAAAAGCAAATTATGGCCACTAATATTACCTAAATAGTTAGGACCACTTGTAGCCACTAACTCAGTCTTTTGTAAACGATCACTGCAGTAAGCAACTACCGCAATTGCTGGTGCTCGGATGGGTGCCAACTTTGTAACATTTGATTTGCAAGAGTTTCCTTGCTTCGCAAGGCACGTTCAGCCAACTGTGTGGGGTGTCACAATCTGGTGGAAACGGACAAGCGAGTCCTGAGACGGACTCGCTTGTCCGTTTCACAAGGGAACATGGGACAGATTTTCGGGCATAAATTCTTTTATTTATTATTATGTGCTACCTGCAGTCTTTATAATCAGATATTCTATACAATACCTGCATTCTAAAGCTGTCTACGGATAAGGCCGGCAGCCTCATTTTGAAGGTGTCTACACACCAAAGCCGCCGCTGGCCTTACCTGGCGGGTTCTACCGCCGGGCCGGCGGCTTTGGTGTGTAGACAGCTTAAAGGAATACCTGCCTCAGACTCCAGATGCCCCTTCGGAGCAATTTAAGAAATGTTTTGAGTAAGTATATGATTGTTCATACTTTGTCTAGTACTGTACAAAATTCCTAGGGATTGCATTCTATCCAATCCCTAGGAATTAGGTATTCTAATACCTGCTGGTCCACCGGTAATGTGTAAAATAAATAGGTCTTGGGTCACCATAAAATTATAAGTACCGCAAAATTATAAACTACGGAGGAATTATAAATTTGAACATAATGTAAAATATTAATTTTATCTGTAATACATCTGGCGCTTGGCGGCCGCTGCAGCGGCATGCTCGCTTCGCTCGCTCGCCTTCACGCGTTAATGGTAACTATTCCAACCAAACCTAACCTTCGCAAGCAACCCTTCCATACTCTCGTTATTTCATACATTGCCTTGCCTGCAAGTTTCAGGTATTCTCTTTATTGCCTAGATATCATACAGATTTCGGTCGGTGACATTATTTATGCATTTAATACAGATTATAGAACTAAAGACAGATATCAAACAAAAAAGTGAGACCAACAATGCAAATACTAAACCCAAATGTGAGTAACGAGTAATTTTTCATTAATCGTAAATTTATGACGACATTCACGATATTCACTTCTAGAGAGTCTATAATGTACTCAATTTTAAGTTTAGTATTTGCTTTCTTGACCTCGCTTTCTTGTTCGGTAAGCGTAATCTGTCTATAGTTACAAAGTGATATCAAATAGCGGTCTCTGATTGATGCTAATGGCCGGTCGCTGTCGTCCTGTGCACTCGCGTCTAGCCTTGCAGTGGCTATTTTCACGAAAAAAGAATATGATATATCAATTTTACACGCTAAGTTATAAAAACTGATGTTGTCTGTGGAGGCTTAAATTATAATTTTTTGAGGCTCTTGTTTTGAAGCTATAAAATATAAAATGGTGATTACATGTTAAATATGTGGCTAAATTAGTAAATTAGGTGTTAATATATTATTACGGAGGACAACTTAAAATAATTGTTGATCTTTATTTGATGCTTATAATGGAATGATTAGGTGACGTTTTAAAGAGGACGGATTAGTATATTAATGGCTATTTCATTTTCGCGTGGTTTATTTATTAAATGAGAGGCTAAATGCCGTGGCCGATAAAAACTTTTGAGGCTCGGTTAATTATATCCCTTAATAATATCTACCTAAACCTATAGTTTTTCTTGGCGCCGATTTCAGTATTACAGTCAATAATATCTGATATAAAACTAAATATATACTACCTATTACCTATTACTTTGTGCTAAGTTAATTTTATTTTTCAATTTTTAGTTTTTGTTTGAAGTCGGTTTTTTATTTTATTTTATTTTGATCAATATAGCAATAAATTGACCGTGTTTGGGTAATATTGAGGTTTGAACAGACTATATTCGGACGGAAATGAATATTGATGCAATATTATTGAGTCAATAATATTGTACGTGTATCGGGCCGGTAAGTGGAGCCTTAGTGACTGTACGGTTCGTTTATTCCAGGATCGGCGGAACTTCGTTCGCGCGCCCCCGGCGGGTGTGGAGTTCGATTTCGACTACGACAAGATGTACCCCGTGGCGGTCGCCATCATGGGCGAGGACCCGAACCTTGAGAAGATGCGGTTCGATCTCGTGCCCAAGGTGTAAGTACACTTTACTTTTACGATTTCGAATTCTTTACAGCATTTCACGAATGGGTGTGAGACAGGGCTGTGTAGCGTCGCCGTGGCTGTTTAATCTGTACATGGACAGTTGTCTGAAGAAACTGCAGGAGAGTATGTATGGTTTAAAAATGAATGAACTGACCGTCAAATGCCTCCTATACGCTGACGATCAGGTGATATTAGCATCATCAGCGGAGCAGTTGCAGCTGATGGTTAATAGTATGAATGATGCTCTAAAAAGTAGAGGAATGAAAGTTAATGTAAACAAGACGAAAGTAATGGTTTTTGAAAGAGAAGAAAGTATGACAAATTGTTCAATCTTTATTGAAGGGCAAAGAGTGGAACAGGTGCAAGAATTTGTATACTGGGGTTCCAAATTTGTGAGGGATGGAAAGTGTGACCAGGATATTGAGCGAAGAGTTTTGGCAGGAAATCAAGTGAATGGGGCTATGTTCACCTTTATGAGCAGTCAAAATGTGTCTGAGAAGGCCAGGTTGGCTTTACATAGAGGAGTGCTCATCCCTACACTTATGTATGGTAGTGAAAGTTGGGTATGGCAGAAGAAGCATGAAAGCAAAATTAATGCAGTGGAAATGAGAAGTCTGCGAAGTATAGCTAGTGACTTTAATGGACAAAAAAAGAAATAGCGTGATATGGGAAAAATGTAAGATTGAAAAAGGGATGCTTAGATGGTTTGGACACGTGGAAAGAATGGATGAGAATAGACCGACAAAGCAGATTTATGAGGCGAGAATGAATGGGCAAACTGGTAAGGGTCGACCTCGGCGTGCGCATGCCGATCAAATCAGAGACCTTCTGGAAAAAGGCAAGGTCAAGAGTACCCTTAACCGGCGAGCGTGTATGAAAATAGTCATGAAAGTAGAAGAAGCGAAAGTTGTATGCCAGGATCGTAGCAAGTGAATAGCCATAGTCTCTGCTTATCCCGATGGGAGACAAGCGTGATTATATGTATGTATGTATGTATTCCACGAATGTAGAACCTGGAGTATAAAGTTGATTAATTTGAATATAATATTGTTACTGAGGTGCTTCCATTTTCTATTGGATGTACACTTTTTTCGTTCCGGTTGAATATAAAACCGACCAGAAGATATCCTTGACATAAATGCGCTATCGAGCCACGCCCGGATCTGTTGTTAATTATTTAAATAAAACTAGCAGCCTCATCCGTTAAGCCGTTAGAGCGTGAATGAGTTACAAACATTCAAACATCTAAACAACCAAACATCTTCATAAACTTTCACATTTATAATATTAGTAAGATTTGTTTTAGCAATTGGTTTAAAATGTTCTCTAAACTTTAATATTTAACCAAATCATTATTAACTGCCACGGTGGCGTAATATATGGTGCGCTGAGGTCTCGGGTACAAATCCCGGTTCGGAGTAAAAAATTGACCCACCAATCTAATGTTTGTTTAAAAATTCTGTGTATAATATGTGTGTATTCAGAAATATATCGCTATGTAAAAAAATATTCTATAATATTTATTTATTTATGTCATCGGTCCTTCCAGTATCACGGAGGAGAACTTCTGGCGGAACTACTTCTACCGCTTGTCGCTGATCTGCCAGGCCAACGAGGCCGACGCGGCCGCCTCGCGCCAGGCCAGCGCCGACGACTCTCAGGGTATGCGCCACTCCATGCTTTCTCGCCACGTACCCTCCATTGACATTACTGACGCTGACTAGGTAGGATCACTGCTACCACTGTCTGAACAAAAGTTACTAGTTACAATAATTGTCTGATTAAAAGTTGCTAATTGAAACAAAAGTCCGATCAAAAGTCATGTCTGATCAATAAATGTATCTTGTAGCGCGAATGACGACTCTCAGGGTATGCACCACTCCATGCTTTTTCGCCACGTACCCTCCATTGACTTTACTGACACTGAATAGGTAGAACCACCGCTACTAATGTCTGATCAAAAATTGCTAGTTAACATAATTGTCTGATTAAAAGTTGCTAGTTGCAACAACTGTCTGATCAAAAGACACTATTTACGTAATAGATTTTTCAGCGCTATATAAAATTGGAAGTGCTCGTAGCCCCGCGGACTCAAGTGTTCTGTAAACGATCACTGCAGTAAGCAACTTTTACTGTGGCCAGTCCTTGAATTGGTGACCATCCATGTGACCACTTTGTGACATTTATTTGAGCGTTTCCGTGCTTCGGAAACGCTCAAACGTTAAGCCGTTGGTCCCGGTTACCAGTAAAATGGCTGTCGTTTTAGGCGGCTTCAAAAATTTCAACAGCAGGCAGTCACAACCTGCGCCTGTCCATACCAACACGGCAATACGGCGCACCACCACATGGGACAAATTATAAAGAGGTGAAATGTGGGCATATAATAAAATGCCTCTGCCTACCCCTTCGGGGATAAAGGCGTGACCATACATAGATTTTTCAGAAGTGAGCGAACACTTACTTTGGAATACGGCTTTACAAAGGAACTGGACTATCCTGACTGACGGTGATGAACTAGGTAGGATGCAAAAGATAGGTACTTTATTTATTCAATAAGAGCGTTCGGGCAATTAAGGCATTATGCAAAAAAATCGTTCCGTTCCAAGACTTTTTAGGCATGCGTTTTGTCAAAGCTACAAAATTTTAAATTATGACCCAAATATTTTACCAAAGCAACTAAATTAGGTTTAGTGATAAATAGCTGGTATTGATATATGTTTCGTAACATTTTTATTAAATGGATGTTTCTTTTCGGTAAAGTTAATTAGAGACTCTTGATCAGACAGTTTTGATCAGCACAAAGATATGCTCAAACCATACTATCAGAGTATTTTTAAATTCTACAAGAAACTGATACAAATTCGATCATAATCAAATAGCATTTAGAGTACTATTCATGCACTTAATATGATCTGTGGAGTGACTCCATTATTGGGCAAAATATTTTGTCCAATTTTTATTTAACTATGATGACACTTGATTTTGTTAAAAAGCATACCATTTTTATTTTTTATTTCATTTTATTTTCATTATTTTTATTTTCTTTCTTTTTTATTTTTATGTTCATATCAGACGATGTGTCGGCAAATGAAAATGTAAAAGTCGCTGAAAAGTCGTCACAAGAATCTATTGATGACGCCAAGAAAAGAATAAAGTCATTAAAAGTCGATAGAGAAAATGATGACGGTAAGATGATTTGATTTTTATTTTATTTTATTACTTTTTGTTTGTGGTCTGATCTCATTTTTACTTTATTTTGTTTTTATGTTTTTGTTCGAAATTTTAAATTAATAACCGGGTTCCGTAAACGTCGATACAATTCGAACCAACTTTGAGGAATATAGCCTTGAGATGCATGCTCTTTGTATGTGTGAATAACCTATGTTTATATTTCTCTTTAAATTATTTATTTATTTATTCACATTATTATTCTTATTTTATATTCAATCTACTACAGTGACTGTTTTTGTTTTATATATAATTATTTTATTCCTACCCTCATCACTTTATATGTCAAAAAATATTTGGGAATGATGACACAAGTTATTTTTTATATACTCAACCTTTCATTTCGTGCATATATCATCATATATATATAAGTGTCGTGAAACTGTTGAACTGTCGCTAAAAGCATTATATTTTCTCCTTTCTTCCTGGAATGCAGCTTAAACTTCGCACGGACATCCAATGGGCATCCACTGTCATAAACCTGACACCATTACACTGTTCTATATATTATTCTACTATTACTATTAATAATTACATGGTCTAGGTAGATAACGACTAAGAAGTTAGAACAATTCAATGTTATATCATATAATTATAATCTTTTTTTTTGTGCTATAAATATACAGCACAATTTCTGAAGTTACTAGGGATACATATTCAAAGGTAATATGAGATAATTATACAGTGTTTAGAGCTGAAATTGCTGTGTGTGTTGAATCAGTATGTAATGTATAGAACAGTAGACACCTAGTCGATACGATGCTTACTTGAAAACGAATGTATTGCTACAATCCACTCATAGATAATTGTTTTTCTCCTGATAAAATAATGCCATAACGAGACATAGCATACGCACATAACAGTAACTTTAATTCAATTTTCGGTTACTGTTGAAACTAAAATTCAAAGCTGCGAGGAAAACAAATGGTTTTTGATCTCATTATATTCCTATAAAAACATTCTCGCAGTTTCGAAAATCAAATCAAATTGTTAATTTTTAATCTAGACGATCAAACATATTATATTTATTTAGTTTTCCAAACGTGTTTCATTTAAAAGTATATATTTAATTGACATATTAACACTTCTAATCTATTCTATTGATGTCGTCTAAAAAACCTATTGTTATAAAACGTTTACGATGTTCCAATCTGCATTCAGCATGTTTGTCAAGTAACTTTATTCTTTTACTTTATTTTATTTTTCCTGTGGACCTAATGCTTCACCAACAAACCCATGGCATTATTCTGTCAAACATACATCACTGTTAATCCTATCACAATATTACGTATATAATTTTTTGAACCGTTATTAATTCAAGATTTTAACACTGTTTGCATCTTTATTTAAAACTTTAAAATGAAAAATATATCACTGTGTCATATCTTCATCCTTGTTATCTCGTGTGTCGTATGTATTAACTAAATGTACGTTATATGACAAGTCTTCAGTACAAGGACTTACATTACTATATATGTATGTATATATAGACGTGTCTTTGTTCTATGTTGTATTTCACTCGGTTAATAGCCTGGTCTGTATATCAAGAGCTCTTCAATATATTCCAATTGTAATTGTGGCTATTGACGTAAAGACCACTGCGGTTGAATTGTATACCTTATCTATAACATCAAATATACCTTTCTCAATGGAATCTATTTTAATGTCTACTAAATGTTATATATGTCTAAGTACGGATTAAGGTTATATAGCTAATATATCACACAGTTCATTAATGTTCGGCTCAGTAGCGATTAAAGTAAGTATTTATTGTTCAGGTTTTGACATTGCTACTTATGTATCGATATTTTTATTATTAAGCTTATTTCTACTATGGCTTGTTTATTTATATGTCGTATTTCCTCTACTTGCTTATGATATTTCTCAAAGTTGGTCTTATTGGTCGTTTTTATTTCACACCGAGCGTAAATTGTTTGCGTTGTAGCAATGTTGAAACTTTTTAATGTTATTTGTATATAAACTTGTGTTGTCAGCCTATTTGAAATCTTTCAACTATTTGATCACTTATCTATACTCTACACGTGTATAGTAAAACACCTTACTTGTCTTACGGTGATGCATCGATAGCGATATTTTGCAAACTTTCAACCATATTGTTGTTTGTCGGTTTGTGAGTCCCTCATTCTCCCGACATATCACTTTTAGGTGACAGTCAATTATAAATTCCCCTTTAACTGCCGTCTTTGATCTTCGTAAAGTATAAATAATCTGTTTTAAAATATATTTCTGACAACACAATCTCCGCAATGTGTTTTATAATTATTTACAATTAGAAATAGGTCTATATTAATCAGGAGAATAATCCAATGTTATAAAAGTTGTGTAGATTTAGGTGGATACGCAGTTATCTGATAGTGTTTCACTGTTGGATCGACAAGGCCTATTATGCTGTCACTCGGGTTTATTTGCATTTGTTTTATAATAATATACATTGTATTTTTTGCAATAGAATTGTTGAATTATCTGAATTATCTTTTTAATGTCTGTTAAGTTCAACGTCATCTCATTTGACTTAATCGTAAAAGTGTTAGTATATTTATCATTATGGTCATAACAAGTTTTATCGTTAATATCTATAACTCATTAACATACAAATTTATCATAAACATCATAAACAAAATTATCATTATAATAATAAATATATTTATCATTATTATAATAAATCCATTTATCATTAATATCACAATTCTATTGCAAATTAATCAACAAGAGAAATAAAAATTAGTCGTGTCATAATCGTTATTCAGTGTCCATTTAATCGTAATCTCTATTGAAATTAAATATTTGATTTCATCCCTATATCTTGTAGTAGCCCCATTGTTTTTCGATTTCAAGTTACCTATGGTACTCTGGCTTTTTTGACCTTATAGATTTGACGAAGGCCTTTGACAGTCTGAAGGTCTGTTTATTCCGAGTAGTTATATTAGATGTCAGTTATAGCGACAGTATATATTTTCAAAATCGTGCAATGTTTAGCATAATTAAAAACGTATAGTTTAAAAAAATGAAAAATTGGCATTTATAGTTAGTTATTATGAATTGAAATAATTATATTATTCTAAAATAACATTGGTGTTGTTATTTTATATCGTAAGTAGTGGACCTTGATGTAGTAAATTGTGAAATTTTATTTATTTATTTTTTAATATATTGCAATAATTGTACGTATAAGTAATAAGGCCTTAAATAATTGGATTCGAATTTATTTTTTTAAGAATTTTGGTTCAAGAAAGAAAATAAGAAGTTTATCGTAAGTATTCAAGTCAAAATAGGTCGCTAGTTTTCTTCTTGTTTCAGTTTGAGTCGATAGGAATCCGGATTTGATAATACTTCTATAATAATTAAACTCAAATTTATACTTTTACGTTATACCTACTTCATGTTGTTTGAGTTTATATGCAATATTGAGAAGAGTCAGTAAGTTTCTATGTAGTAGTGAGTATTATGAATTATATAGTAGTTGATCTCTAAGATGAATACTTATCAATTCTCAGGGTATTGATTTTTTTATAAATCTTTGAATATATTATGTGCCTTACCTTACCAATTTATTTTTTATCAATCTGAATTCATTTTTCAATAGGTACCTACTACCTTGCCTTGTATATGCCAATCTACGAGTATAAACAAAGGATTATGTCAATATTTAATTTGGAATTTTGCATGAAATCGTATGGTCCACATCAATACGCGATCTTAAGTAATAACTTAAGCTTCTATATTCTATATTGATAATACTCATTATTTTGAAACTACTAACTCTTTATGAAAGAGGCCCTTCTACAAAAAACTGACGCAAGATTATTTCCAGAGCAATGGGAGAAAGAATTAGAAGCGGAATTGAACGAGTACGAAGTGGTGGCTGACAAGACCAGCGATGCCAAGTGGGAGAAGGAATGTGAAGACCTGCTCGGTGATGAAGTGGATCTTAAGTAGACCGGAGTAGACCTGGTAGAGTTAGTAGTGAACTGCGTAGGAGATGATCAACCCTTGGTTTTTTAGGAGTAATGGACTAGGCTCATTCTGGCTATGACGTATTTCTAAATTTTTCTTACGCTTTGAAACATTAGTAATATTCAGAGTGAGATACACGGCACAAATTAGATAGTACAGATGGCTATACTAAATTCGCTGAGGCTTAGACACATAGACACTGGTCACAGAGTTCACAGACACGAGGTCAAAGATTTTCATAGTAGTTTTGGATACTAATTTGCGCGCGAGCGTGCGTAGCAGAGGGTAGGTGTGAAAAGAAAGTACATACGTGAGATTGCGTAGTATTATTTTGTGTACGCAGTAAGTAAGGAACGCATTCTTCGTGTCACCACAGGGCGGAAACTCCATACAAAAATGTTCGTTTTCACCCACACTAATATACACGTAATGTGAATGCTTGAATCAAACTTGAATGTGTGTGTGAGTATACTAGGGACACTAGCTATGGAAACAAAATAATAAGGAACAGAACGCAATCTCATGTATGTTGGTACTTTTTTTTTCAAACCAACCTTCGGCTAAGCACAAATTAAACCAAAGCAATAGCACAAAGTACGTATGTAGTAATACGTAATGCAACGCAGTGACACTCTCTCAAGTACTGACACGGCAATAGACACATCAACTTGTGCGGGGGGATGGGGAAGCTTACTCAGTGGGAGGCAGGGAGTTGCCGATCTGTATGTAATACTATTATATTATCTTTGGTGTCACACCGGTGTAGACAGGTGAACGCGCATTGCTATTTGTCTCCTCTGATTACTGATGTTTCAAAAAGTCAGAAAAAAAATAACGCTAGCCTATTTTAGAATTACCTGCAGGTATTTTTTATTTATATTTTAACGTTTTCGCGTAATGAAGATTACAAAACGTAAATGTACTATTAGATTCTCGAGCAGTCCTCATATGTGGGGATTTCTCAGTTTTCGCTATAACATACGGTCGTTGTGTTCAGTATTTTGAGGATAGCGTGTTGAAACTCCAACATTTATTGACTTGAAAAATTCTTTTGGTTTCATTTATTCAAACAAAAGACCGAGATTAAATATGATTTTAAGGGCAACCTTGTAAAATTATTACCAATTATATTGTAAAATAATTACCATTAATAAACACATTATCTTTCTTTTGCATCGCTCAGTCGGGTAATTTTTTCGTTCGGGTAATATTAACGTAATAAGAAATGATTTTGTTTAAAACAATAATTTTAAGTCTCTTAAAATTAATATATTTTGCATAGGGTTGATCTATCTCAAAGAAGATACGGAGCTCAATTAAAATTCTTATGATAATATGATTGAGAATGATAATGATAATATAAATGATAATAATATAAATAAGTGATGCATGTAGCTTTATCCATACGCGTCAAAACTACAGTTTTTCAATTACAATAACAATATCATAAATAATAATTATCATTAAAATACAGGTTTTAAATTTACGCCGGTGATATTTTGAAATTTGTTATTTTATTTTAATATAATAAAAACACGCGTTAAATATAACTTTGAACCATGTAAATTACATTGTTCAACATTGTATTTTTCATTTAAAACTTTCGTAAAATCTGTGAATCGTCAGATTGCAGGGGCACACATTCAATTTTGATTTATCTATGTTATGGTCAAAGTTATTAATGCGGGCATTATGCATTATGCCCGGCTACTAATTTGATTATTTAATGTTTATTTTCACATTGCCCGCTCGCATTGGACATTATGCATAATACCCGGGCATTGTACATAATACCCGATTAATCACACAGTCCATAATATCTATAATACTCAAAACACATTTATTTTTAGTTATCATATTATTTTAAGAAAAATACCAAGAAAAATACTTATGTTATAGAAGTTATTTATTCTCAGCTATTATTTTAATATTTTTATATTAATTTGAATTGAGTTCTAGACTTATAGAATTATAATAAGTTTGTTTTTATTATTATTATTCTGTTATAAATAAGCCTTTTCATTTCTTGTGTAAATATACTTTATGTTATTGTTAATATATTTTTTAATTATTATTGCATTTATTCCCACTCTCATTCCAAACAGCAACTATTTAGTGACAATCACAGATTATAGCACTAAAGGCAGATGAGGCATGCCGAATAAGAAAGTGAAGCCCCGAAACCAAATACTAAACCAACAATGAGTACTTTTTGTACTTTTTTAACGTCAGGATAAACTAAAAACTACACGTTCGCTACCTACTACCTTCGGTTGGGAGCCCGGGTAAGCTCTCGGAAGGCTGACCCCAGGAACGCGGCAGTGCTAAACACGGTCTACCCGTAACGAGTATTTGTTTATTTATCGTGAATAATGGCTAATCATTTTATGACGGCATTATTCACATATTCACTTCCAGAGAGTCTACACAATACTCAATTTTTGATGCAGTATTTGCTTTTTGACCTTTCTTGTTCGGCATGCGTCATCTGTCTTTGGGTCTATAATCTATGGTGACAATATTTTATAACCATACACGGCAAAATAGATACTTATTGGTCCAATTTTACGAACTCACTTTTCGTCTGCTTTTTGATTTGCCCTGGCTAAAATGTGTCGCTTCCAATAGTGTCTATTTGGCTGTATGATTGATATTCTAAGCCTAAAAGTTATGCAAAGTAGCACGAGTACAAAATATAATGTGTTGCCAACTTTAGCATTTTATAATACAAAAGAAAACAAATGTTGCAATTATTGATTTAATATAATTCACTTGCAATAAATGTTTACGACGTATAAAATTGTTTTATTATCCAGAGATCATTCCAATTGTTCCATACAAAGTAGATAGTAGTATAGGGGCCAGAGTGCACCGTTGCAAGGATGTAAGGTTGAAAAAGGTAAAGTTGTAACTATCAAATTAGTCTTTGTGTGAAGTGACAAGGCACTATACCCCTCAAAATCGTCGTCATATAGAAAAGGGTATAAAATATTTACAGAATTGGGGTATTGATTTAGTGACCCCCTCCATAAATTCATGCTGCGACCACAACTGCCTCGCACCACTCACATACACGAACCCATGTAAAAACTTCATAAAGTACACCTTGAAGAGCCCTATACTTTAGTAATGGGGAAAACTAACACAGAATCTCATCGTAAGTACCTGCACGGAAAGACGGTCGGAAATTACGGTTAATGAGTGCTTTGGGAAAGTGACCATTTGAAAGCTGAAACCAGTCTGTGCTTCTGACGTAATGCAAGTAATTCTACTTAGCATAGCAGGTCTTTTTGATAATACCTATTTAGAGGTAGGTACCATATTACATTTCAATGTTTAGTTTCCTCCTTTCTCTTATGACTTCACTGGAATTCCCCGCTAATATACAATTCGAAGTCATTTCTTTATAATTGCCTGCTATAACAAAATTGACGTCGTACGATTTTGTATTGATGTTAGTTTCCTTAAACTTTCTGTTTTCACATTCAACAAAATAAAACAAGTCTGACATAGGTAATTATTTATGGAATTTACTTTACATTTTTTTTGTTATTAGTTGATGATGTTATCATCTTTATATCAAGCTGATGAACGCGGCTCCTCCCGCGTGGGAATCTGTTCCCGTTCCCGTTTCCCATGGGAACATATTTCTGGTATAAAAAGGTGTGTAAATCCTATGTGTTATACTTATTACAGACTATAATCTTTCTCTGTATCAAATTGCAGCCAGATTCGTTCAGCCGTTGGGCTTAGAGACATAGATGCTTACTACGCTCTGAAATAGGTATCTACCAGAAAAGGTAGGTAGGTACCTACTTACATAGTAAATTGAGAGGGATGGGTAGAGAGATTCGAAATACATCCTTTTCCCAATTCATCGTCTTTTATAATTTGTTCCGGTAGTTGTTTATTTGACTGCTGATGGTAGCTAGGTATTCCTACACTAAACTGATCATCTACTAAGCCAAGTAATCGGGCAGTTTCTTTCCTCTGGTTTCTGGTAGTAGGTAACACGTCACCGCGGCTATCAGAGGCATAATGGCGAAAACTGACGGTGGTAACCACGGAGCCGTCACGTTCAGACCGACCAGGAACGGAGCTATCATGGAGCCTATCCTGGACACTGTGGATGAAGCACCCATCGCCATGTTGCGAGCCACTGTTGGAAACAGCTCTGATGTGTACATGTATCTGAAACAATAATAGAGTTTAGTAATAAGAAAATCGTGGAAATGTAGGTATGTCTAGAATGTACTGTACAATACTTTTGCTAAGAATTTAAAGATTTGCTTCTACATCATCTTTATCCAAGCTCTTGGCATTCTGGAACCGGTTTTCTACGACAACGTTTCCATTTTATTGGAACGAAGTTCCTTATCGCGCGTTGTGAAAGGGGGCTAGACGGAAAAAATTCTCACGAAAAGTTGTAACTACACTTTTTTAACCGACTTCAAAAAAGGAGGAGGTTACTCAATTCGGCCGTTTATATGTTTTTGCTATATTATGGAGGGTAGAGGTACCTCTACCCTCCTTTAATATGGGGGTAATATGCGGGGGGGATTTAATATGGGGGTAAGGGGGGGGGAGAGAGGGGGGAGGGGGAAAGGGGTGGAGGGGAGGGGGAGAAGGGGGGGAGGGGGAGATGTGGGGCGGAGTGGGGGAGGGGGAAAAGGTGGGGGGGAGGGGAGGTAATAAAATGGGGGTTAATAATAAAAAAATATTATTATATAAAAAATTATTTTGTTTTTGTTTTTGTTTTTGATTTTGTTTTTGTTTTTGTTTTTGTTTAAGTAAAATTTAAAAATTAAAATTAAATTTTTTTACAATTCCTGCACTAATTAATTGAAAGTAACTTCGTTCCATTCGGGTGTCCCTTGACACCTCTCAAGTTTTTTACGTTAAGAAAATCCTACATGGATGCTTTGCCGGACTCCAGCCGTCTAAAAACCACACGTGTCCTGCCTAACAACACGGTTGGGAGCCCCGGGTAAGCCCTCGGAAGAATACCCCAGGACTTAAACGTTTCAACTTCTATTGCTTTTCGACATCCTTATTTGTGTCTCAAACCACTTATTTAGCATTCCTAGAATCTAATTATTGGATTGAAGTGATCAGTAATTTTCGGAGGAGTTCATCTACATGATGTAGGGCTACTACGAACATTTGCAAAAATAAAATAAGACATCGTTTTCTTATAACTCAAAAGTACTTACAGGGTACAGAAAGCTCCTGATGCACTACTGAGCGCTATAGTGCCAGCCACCAATCTTAGATAGAACCAATATTCAGGCACTACCAACACGGCATAGCTGAATGTACAGATTATGAAGAGGCTGATCAAGGTAATCCGTCTTCCGATGTATATGCACATTATGGAGGCCAATATCGTGCCTGGTATCTGTAAAATAAGAACTTGTTAGCTCAATCATAATTTCAAGCTGAATAATGAAAGCTTAAACAGAATTTCAAAAATTTCTCGATCTTCTATCTTTTTCTTTAATTTATTGTCTTCCCGTGTTCCCGTTAGCTTTCATACCCTACATGGATTTGACCCATTTTATAAGCTTTTAGAAGCAAATATGATTTGGTTTCCATTTTAGCCGTCAAACTTCTCACGTTTGCACCTCCTTTTTTATCTGCTTCCATTGCTTGCCACGTGCTCTACTTACAGGTGAGGTTAGATTGGGCCTCGAAGACCTTGATAGGACCAGTACACCCCGGACAAAAGAGACTTCATTGCACATAAATCAGAAGCCTAATTACAGTCCAAAAGAAATAAAATAAAGATCTAGAGTTGTCTGGCAACCAACCTTAGGAAACGACAGCAATCACTATAGTTAAAACCATATCAAGGTAGTATTTTGATATTTTAACAATGCGTTATTATCACAGATATCAGTTTTCTGATTTCTGTGGTCATTATGGTAAGCTTAGAGATAAAAAAAATTATGAGAAGTATTTAAGGAGATTGTTGGTGACATTTAACAGGGTACCTACGTAGTTTGAAGTTATAACAATTGTCTTACTTGCAAAGCTCCTGCTACGGATATACTGATGAATACGTTCGAGCTCGTCTGCCCAATGTATTGGTTACTTCCATAATATATGATGCCAACTAAAAACCAGACCGTACAGCAACAAATAGTGTTGAGTCGGAGCGATTTTGTTTTTACCAGGTCCAAATATGTAGCCTTGTCCTTTTGTGCTTTTTCATTTGATTCTACTTTTTCACTGGCTATCATTTTGGCCACGTCAATCATATTTTCTGATGGCATATTGTTCCTAAAATCATAAAATTAATACTTTTGTATCACGGTACTTACAAAACGGCTACACATGCGATAGATACCTATGAGGTAATAGTAAAAAAGGTCTTTACTCTTTTCTTCTCTGATCTTACTGCGCTCGTGGTAATTTTTATTTAAAAATATAATTGTGTGGTTAATTATTACCTACTAAAAATACTTAAACATTCTTACCATTTTGCTGCCTTTGTCATCACTAAACTTGCTTCTTCTAATCTCCCCACTGAAATCAGCCATTTCGGTGACTCCGGCAGTAAGAAAAAGTACAATAAATAGAGCAGATTTGGAATGGCAACTCCCAAACAGAACATATCATATGTCCTTAGGAAGTATGAGAATATTGGCATTGTCATTCCACCTACGCCTAAGGGAATGGCACATAGGCATGCCACCATCTCTCGGTGGTTGGGTCCTGTGATCTCCATGATCAAAATGAAGGCACACAAAAATACTCCTGCTGTTGCAGTTCCGACGAAGAAACGTATTGACGTGAACGACCAATATGTTGGGCAGAATGCTTCTATTATTGACATAGTCAATTGTAACATACAAGCAGTTAATAATGCCGGACGCCTTCCATATCTGCAACAAAAATATAATCTGAAAATTCGTTTTTGGACATACTTGAATTTATAACTAAAATTGTCAATCGTGAGGAGATTAGTCAAGACAATATTTTGAGAGAACATGAAGATGATAAGGACATCCAAAGCAATGCTGTAAACATAGTTGAAGTAAAAAATAGATAACAGCTAACCTAGATGGAGTCAGATATTCATAAAACTTGGAAAGAATGTTACATACCTATCAGCCATAAACCCAAAGAATATACTGCCAACTAACACTCCAAACATGGCAACTGTTTGCGTAAAGTTTGCCATCCATCCTCTATCACAGATCAACTCCCATTGCGAAATTATCGTGTTTCCAAACTCCGTATAATACTCATAGTTCGTGCAGTCTTTATAACATTTTGATATCTCTGGTGTGTCTGTTAGATTCGTTTGTGTGCAAATAAATGTTGTGTTTGGTGCTATAAATATTATTCCCAGTTGTTGCCATGCCCCCGATATCCTAGTTACCCAAACAACCATCCCCAACATCAATATTTGCCATTTGCCGAACTCTCCAATCGCATTTATTAACTTATCTTCTTCCTTCGTCCTCTTTGGGACCTTTATCTGATTTAGTTCCAATTTCATGTTATTGCTTTTGTTCTTTTCTTTTTTAAATCTGTTACAGTATCTATCTAATTTGTCTTCATATTCTAATCCATTTGGTGCTATTTATTATTGAGTGTTGGTTTAATAGATGTGATCAAAATATCTGAAACAAAACACACATTTTAGTTAAAGTGTTCAATACTGAAATTAAAACGCAGGTTTTTCCTCGTTCTCGGGGTCCTTAGTTGTTCGGCGTTAAACATACCTGCCTGCCCCGCTACTCACTAACAGTGTAACGTATAGAATAGCGTGCCAGAAATTGTTGACACTGCAGTCATGGGTAATTTTGTCAAGAAAATTATGGTGGTCAATTGATATACCTACCTACCCTACTTAGTAAATTATCTTCAATTAGGTACCTTCCTTACCTCAGTTTGAAAACCATTTTCAATCGTCTTCAAAAAAGGAGGTTAGTGAGTCCAATCCTACTAATATTATCTTACTAATATTATAAATGCGAAAGTTTGTGAGTGTGGATGTTTGTTACTCTTTCACGCTCAAACCGCTGAACGGATCGGGCTGAAATTGGGTACAGAGATACATTATAGTCTGGAATAACACATAGGCTACCTTTTATCCCGGGAATGACTTCCCGCGGGAACAAATTTTACGCGGGCGAAGCTGCGGGCATCAGCTAGTAAATTATAAAGTTTGTGAAGATGTTAAGATGTTTGGGTGTTTGTAACTCAGTCACGCACGCTGTAACGGCTGAACGGATTGGGCTGAAATTTGGTAGAGATAGAGATAGCTTATAGTCTGGAATAACACATTTTCATTCCGGGGAAATGTTCCCACGGGAAGCGGAAACGGGTACCGAACTTCACGCGGGCGAAGCCGCGAACAATATCTAGTATATCATAAGTTCGTGTCTGAATCATTTATTAAATATTCTGTGGTGTGATGTAAAGCAGTAAGCAACGCGGTTCATTAATGGGGTCACCTTTTCATAAACTGTCCTCATAACCTCCTATGACATTTACCACGATTTTCTGTCCAGATTCCTTTGGACTTGCAAACTTACAGACTTACGCATAATTTTTTAAACTGTGCAATATTTTGTGCCCTTCACGGTCGCCAATTTATTTGGCTATTTCTACTCGTTGCTTAAATTTGATGGTCACACGCTTATATTTTCTAAACCGTATGAGTTAGAAAGAAATGTTTTAAAATGGTGGATAAAACAGCTATTTAGCTATAAAATACATGAAATTTGTTGCAATAGAAGTAAATATTCATACCAAAAATCAACACGAAAGGTCAAAATCGGGGTTATTTTTCGCATTCTACTCGTGTCACACTTCCCGATTTAGTTAAACATTAGGTTACTGCTTCACCAAATTTCCATAGATTTTGAAGTTACATACACTAAATTCACCGTGATAACATACACTACACACACAGTATTACAAAAAAAATCTTGTAACTATTATTTAGAACTTAAAACACAATATACGTCGGTCACACGAATGTAGGTACTTTCGATTTGCGTAGTAAACGGTTGACTGTTGACCAAAACGACCGCCCCAATAACAAAACTCAACTTAACTGAACGTTATTGGTCGACCGGCATCGCAAGAGTGCAACGTGTTTCTTCTGGCTCCATGAGAAAAAAAAATATCGGTAAGTTTCTACATTTGACACTTAATTCGAGTTATTTTCGTGGGCGACTATTTGTACATTGTATAATAGCTATTGAAGCCAGAGTCAATTCATCGAAACCGCAAATAAATAGAGATATTTATGTAGTATTTGATTTAAACCGTAACGGCTAAACATAGTCGGAATTTGAAAAAAAGATATATTTTGTTACCTTCGTGTCACATCCTTCGTGGCGTTTTACCCACGAAGGTGAGTTTATGCCACGAAAGTGATCTTTGACTAGTTTCAGTAAGAGTGGTACTCGTTTAGATTCGTATTGTAGTATGTAGCGAAATGATAGCAGAACAAATAACTAGGTTTCTACAATCATGGCAAATGACAGAGCAATACCTATAACATTCCGTGTGATGCCCTTTTATAGGAGTAGAAATCCCACCGGACGTTATGCCAGATCCCACAGTCCATACCGTCTAAACTCACACCGTACCTACTTAACCATCTAGTGCTAGGCGCCGCCCCGGGTAACTCCTTAGAAAGATGTATCAGGGTACCTGACAGGCTAAGGCTATCACCGTGGCCTCGCCTACGGGCTTGGGTGTTATCTTGCATGTTTTGGGTTAGTTCAGGTGCAATTCCGCTTCTTGAGGCGTGCAGCATGCTAAGCAATTTCACGTCATGCCAATGTTTTGGCTCTCGAGGCGTAGACCTGTGACCCTTCGCATCCAAGTCTCAAGGACAGATCCCGGGAAAGAGTCATGCCACTTAAAGCTTAATTAAGGCACTTAATACCTTATACTTATATCAACTAATATACATTTAGGTAGTACTCGTCGAGTAAAACTCGTCGAGTTTTCCGGCGAAGCGGTTTGTTACTACTCTCGAGAACAACTTGTAAACATGTCTAAGGAGTGAGATGGGTCTGTAATTCTTCAGCAAGGTCTTGTCACCTTTTTTGAAAAACAGAGCCACCGCACTTCGCTCCACGCTTTAGGTGTTTGTACCTGTTGGAGGACGGAATTAAAGAGACTCGTCAGCTCTTTCAGAACTGGAGTCCCGCCAGCTTTAAGAAGCTCACTTGTAATTCCGTCCTCTCCATGGAATTTATTGGGTTTTAGTTGTTTGCGAGCCGCCCTGACCTCGCCCTGGTCAATATCCGGAATGTCTTCCTCTTCGGTATAGTGGCGCGTGAGTGGGGCTCTGTGGTCACAGTCGCTAGGTCCCGTCGGTTTTTTTTCCGTGATGCATATAGGTATCTATAGAAGCTCTTAACTTCTTCCAGAATCTCGAACCTCGAGGTCACGGTTTTGCCACCCGCTGTTTTCAATTTGGTCAGACGGGGTCTTCGAAGCTGTTGCGCAAAGACTTTAGTACCCCAATTTTGTTCGATCACTGCCTCGACGATGTTGGTGTTATAACGTCTGAGGTCGCATCGTCTCAGCTTTCGGATTTTGATGTTTAAAGCTATCTGGTCTGACGAAGACGTATGCATAGATGGCGTTTGCCATCTGATTCTCATGAGCTCGAGAGTCTCGGGCGAAAGCTTGGAACACCTATTTTTGCTTTTTCCAGACAGAAACCTTCGGGAGACTTGTTGTAGCGTCCTGACTACAGTGTCGGCCTTATCGTGATCCTTGCCAGTGGTTTCCAGCAGATCGAAACGATTTTGAAACTCCAATTGAAACTTCTCAGCACACAAAGCTATTTGGAGCGCAGTAGGTCGGAGAGTAGGCTTCATCATCCGGGCCCTTTCGGCGCGGAAGTCTAAATTCAGAGATGCTCGGACGAGTTGGTGATCACTTCCGGCATTAAACCTGATCACTGAGACATCTTTAAATATACATCTCTTGTCCGACATGACGAAGTCTATCTCGTTCCTTGTGACCTTGTAGAGGCTTCGCCAAGTCCACCTTCTAGGGAGCTTTTTCTTAAAGAATAAGTTCATCAAGAAGAACCCCTGAGCCTCAAGAAAGTTGATAAGCATACGCCCCCGGTCATTTCTACGCCCCACACCAAAGGGTCCGATTTTCGTTTCACGGCGTTCTTATACTCCCACTTTGGCATTGAAGTCTCCCATCACAACATTGTAGTGAGTCTTGGCAGTACATTGTAATGCTTTCACCACGTCCTCGTACACAGTCTCAACTGCCTCGTCAGTGCTTCTCGAAGTCGGGGCATAGGTACGCCTGAATCACCTTCAGGGAGTACCTGTTGGTGAGTCTCAGTAGGTATTACGTATGCTACCCGAGACGAAACATTGCTGATCTCCACAATGCTGCTAACGAGATCCTTTTGCACCATAAAGCCGTCACCGCCCTCGGAAGAATGTCTTCCATCACCTTCCCGAAAGTACAATAGGTCGCCCGACGCAAGGGTTAGCGTGTCCTCCCTCTTTCTTCGAACTCCGCACAACCCCAGTATGTGCTAGTTTATGCGACCCAGTTCTACCTCGAGTTCGGTGAGCCGATCGTCTAGGCGCAGAGTGCTTTCATTATAAGTAGCCAGGTACCGACAATCTCACACAAGATCATCTAGCTAGCCCAAATTAAGACAATATAAGCTTATGCTATGGGATCTAGATAACTGATAATTTGCTACTTTGTGCCAAAGAGATGTACTGTGTTATATGGTTCCAGAATAACTTTTACGTCCAAAGCATGTGTATAGGACCTGGTAATTGTTTTAGTTAACTAGCTGTTACCATATAACTGCCGAATGAACATATATTAACTTATAATTAGTATTTAAATAATGATTAATAATGTCTGTAAAGCTACTGCGTCACCTTCGTGGATCGTCGCGTCACCTACGTGGGATCTAATAATTCAAAACGTTATTCTTCCAAATCTGACTCACAATTTAACTTTTAGACTTATATATGTTACTTATCTTACCGAAAGCTTTGTGTTTGTTTACAAAAATAGTTGAAATAATCAGTATTTAAAATTTACCATGAAGGTGACGATGAGAATCGTAAAAAGTAGAAATAGCCATTTATGTTATCTTACTATCTTACTTCTTACTTCTTACTAATATTATAAATGCGAAAGTTTGTGAGTGTGGATGTTTGTTACTCTTTCACGCTCGAACGGCTGAACGGATATGGCTGAAATTTGGTACAGGGATACATTATAGACTGGAATAACACGTAGGCTACTTTTTATCCCGGTAATATGTTCCCATGGGAAGAAAAAAAAATTACGCGGGCGAAGCTGCGGGCATCAGCTAGTACCTACTAACATAAAAGGAGCGTTTAAGTAAGTATATTAAATAGGCCAGTATGTTATGATTTTCATAGGTGGACCGATCCTAGTTTATTTTTTGCTGAGTGATGCTGAGCAGAGCTGAAGCTGAGTTTTTCAGATACTGAACAACTGGAATTTTGAATATTTAAAATTTAAATACATATAATTTTGAAAACTAAAGTAAAAGAATAAATTTATAAGTTAATCTATATACATAAAAATGTTGTGTGCGTTTGTGTATCTATTAAAAACTTAAAATTTACTGAATCGATTGAACTCAAAATTGGACACGATATACAATAGGATTCAGAGATGGTTTTAGGCTACTTTATACACTTTTATCATAACAGCAATAAGAATAAAATAGCTTGAAAAAGTGATTTTACCAATAGATGGCGTTGGTCGTTTTTTTTTAAATTATATTCTGCCAGTTTCAGAACAAAATATTATAAACAACCTATTTAGAAGGTACCTACCAGATTGATGTTTTTTAAGAGAAGTTTGATTGCGGCCTCCTTGCATTCAGAATAATAAAAGAGAGTACTTACCTAATAAAGAGGTCAGATATGTTTTGCATGTTATTTTTGAACTTTTTGGACATTCGGAATTTTGGAGTTTTGGACTTTAGACTGTTGGAATTTTGGAGTTTTGGAGTGTTGGAGTTATGGAGTGTTGGAGTTATGGAGTGTTGGAGTTATGGAGTTTTGGACTTTTGGACTTTTAGAATTTTAGACTTTTAGACTTTGGAGTTATGGACTTTTGGACTTTGGACTTTTGGACTTTTGGACTATTGGACTTTTGGACTTTTGTACTTTTGGACTTTTCGAGTTTTGGGCGTTTGACATTTTGGACTTTTGGAGTTGGAGTTTTAGAGTTTCAGACATTTAGAGTTTTAGATTTTTAGAGTTTTAGAGTTTTAGAGTTTTAGAGTTTTAGAGTGTTAGAATTTTGGAGTTTTGGAGTTTTGGAGTTTTGGAGCTTTGGAGTTTTGGAGTTTTGGAGTTTCGGAGTTTTGGAGTTTTGGAGTTTTGGAGTTTTGGAGTTTTGGAGTTTTGGAGTTTTAGAGTTTTGGAGTTTTGGAGTTTTGGAGTTTTGGAGTTTCGGAGTTTTGGAGTTTTGGAGTTTTGGAGTTTTGGAGTTTTAGAGTGTTGGAGTTATGGAGTGTTGGAGTTTTGGAGTTTTGGAGTGTTGGAGTGTTGGAGTTTTGGAGTTTTGTAGTTTTGGAGTTTTGGAGTTTTGGAGTTTTGGAGTTTTGTAGTTTTGGAGATTTGGAGTTTTGGAGCTTTGGAGTTTTGGAGTTTTGGAGTTTTGGAGTTTTGGAGTTTTAGAGTTTTGGAGTTTTGGAGTTTAGACTTTGTAGTTTTGGACTTTTGGAATTTAGACTTTTGGACTTTTGGAATTTAGACTTTTGGACTTTTGGACTATTGGACTATTGGACTTTTGGACTTTTTGACTTTGGACTTTTGAACTTTTGGACTACTAAATCCTATGTATATTTCATGATATTTCTTTCGAAAAATAGGGTCATGAAGAAGTTTTACTTCTTACGTGTGTACAATAGTACACGCACACATTTTTTTTAAATGTACCCATCATTTAGTTTGTTACTCATTTCTCATAGGTACATAAAACCACCATAAAAAAGTCACAGCGAAGCGTGGCAGGGTACCGCTAGTTAAATATATAAATAATACTTTTATAAGTTGCACCTATTAGGAATAAATTATTAATATTTTTATAAGTTGCACCTATTAGGTAATCGGTGTTTTTAGGGATAGTATTCCAGATAGCATGACGCAGAATTAGTGTTTAAGAGGACAATAATAGCTGAGTGAAGTTTTATTTCACGCCACAAACGGAATCCGTGAATAACTTGTTGAAAAATAAGATAAAAAAATATTCAGTAGATTCACTCAAGAAAAATTAATATAAGAAAATACTCAATGCAAAGTATTCATTGGATAAACAATAGGTGAATGGTGTAGGAAGTTTTGTGGACTTGCAAGGGTTACTATATCAGTATGGCATTATTATTATGATACTCTATCCTAATCATGTAAGTCATCATAACCATAGATTTAGATTGTAGCGAAAAATTCTAAATCTATGATCATAACCATCGAAGCGCTCGCGGCCTCGCAACATAACAGATAAGCTTACTTCCAACATGATGGAAAGTAGTCATCTTACTTAGCCTATGAACTGCAACTGCAAGAACCTTTTAAGATCCATTACGATTTTACGTAGAACCTATACTGTAGGCGTTTGGAAAACCCGAAGCAGGGAGATCACAAGTAAAGGCGTGGGACACACCTAGTTCTATAATAATTTAACAAAACTTGCCTGCTGTAGTTTACGGAAAACGTCTAAACTTAACTCACTTAGAACTTGCAATAAGAACATCGTATGAATCGGCGCCAGGGACACTTGGCGATGATATCAAATGGCATCATTAGGGGGGGAGAGAAGGCATGTTATTCGCTACAGTAAATGCGTGACACGATTGTACAAACGTATTTGTTTTGATACTAAATTGTACCAAAGTGATTGAAAGCTGCCAAGTGCTATTAAGTTTCAAAGCACGTAGCTACGATTGTGTATCTTACTACCTAATATATTATTGCAAAAGTTTGTGAGGATGTTCGTTACTGTTTCACGCTCTAACGGCTGAACGTATCTGGCTGAAATTTGGTACAGGGATAGGTTATAATCTGGAATAACACAGACTAGACTTTTTATTCCTGGAATACCTCGTGATGGGGTAACGAGAACAAAATTTCACACGGGCGGAATTGTAGGTAACATCTAGTAAAATAATAAAATTGCAACTGTATAAAATAAACATAAGAAGAAAATTTATAGTTCTGTTAGTTCTTCAAAGGATTTTAACTGTCTTTATATAGGTATTTAAACTTTCATGGTCACTGACATTAGTATTAAAGTTAGCGGGATATTTACCATGTATTGTGAGTTTCCGATATTTCGGCGCTGTTACAAGCACCATGATCACGGAGGACCTCCGTGATCATGGTGCTTGTAACAGCGCCGAAATATCGGAAACTCAACAATACATGGTAAATATCCCGCAAACTTTAATACTAATTTAACTGTCTTTAGTAACTTGTCCTAAATATACGGTCGTCAAATTGTCACAGGTATAAACTATATACTTCAGTCGTCTAGGAAACCGTGGTTTAGTAACTTTCTTTACTACTAAGGTGGCAGAGAAGCTTACGGACCACCTGCAACACCAGAGGCGCTACACGCGCGCATATTGTGATTAAGTACCAACTAATTTGCTGTTTGTTTCAGAGTTGGAATGTTTTCATGTATGACATTAGATCCTGCGAGTTCCGTCACGTCACAAAGTTTAAGCAAGGAAATCCTACAAACTTAGCCAGTCCTCCCCCTTAGAAGCGGGATCACACCCCCAAAGACGCGGGATAGCACCCGAACCGCCCCCTGGGCGAGGCCGCAGTGGTGGCCGTGGGCCTGTTGGGAGTCCTGGGACATCCTTCCGAGGGCTTACCCGGGGCTCACAACCGTAGGGTGTTTGGCGTTACGTGAGGTTTTTTAGTCGGCATAGCATCCATGATGAATTTTCCCTCACGTAAAAAAAAACCTCTTATCTCTATATTTCTGTTTTATCTCGATGCCCTAATTTAATTCCCTTTTGAGCGAAGTACCTAAATTTCTTACTTGCACATTTTTAATGTGCATTTACCAAACTAACATGGATGACAAACATGACCTATTGCTTAAATTAATTTATCAACGCGTAGAAACATAGCATCATAAACATATTTCTACATTGAAAAAGATGATTTGAGAAAAATAAAGGTCAATGACACTATATTTACATAAAATTCACTATTTATGGATACAGGTCACATCATTAATAAGGAGAAATAAAGGTTCAACGAGTCAGACTCACCCACCGAGGGTTCCGTACAATTTTTACAGGACAAGTTGTTTAGGAATACAATTTTATTCACAGTTTTATATTGCCTACTTTAAAAAGTATTTTTTTATGAATTAACTGCAGCTGTAGAGTTATTAGATTTTTTCCTGTAGGTACTTGTATAAGAGGATATTACTTGCCAAATTTCATAGTTCTAGGTCAACGGAAACTTCCTAATGTTGATTCCCTTGAGAGTAAAGAAATATATTATGTTTTTTGCTACGTAAACGGCCGTAACCTTTTTGTATGTTAATCTACCTAGAGATTTTATAGCTGCAAGAGACTGTAGACTAGAATATAATAGATACTTTAATTTTAACTGACTTGACTGCCTCTGTGCCTGCGGCGCTGGAGGTCGTGGGTTCGATTCCCACCGGAGACAAATATTTCTGTGACCCATAAATGTTTGTCTCAAGAGTCTGGGTGTTTCTATGTATATTATGTATGTATTTAAAAGTATGTAAGTATTAATATCCGTGGTCTGATACCCATAACACAAGCAGGTTATTCCTAGCTTACTTTGGGATCAGATAGCGCTGTGTAAGATGTCCGTGAATATTTATTATTTATTACTCGTTACCTTCACGCGTTCTCGAGATAAGGAGCCATGAAAGACAGGCAGAAGAACAAATAGCAAGTCATCCATACGAATTCCGATTTTTTTTTCCTTTTGAAGTACAGAACGCTAGAAAACTGGATAAGTGCTAGTCAGGCTCCCAAATTTGTACATAATAATCTCCACCTTTGTACAAAACCGTAGACACTACAGTCGTGGCACGAGCGAGATGTATAAAAATGAGAGCCATCTGTAGGTAGGCTAAATTAAGTCCTGGGACATCCTTCCGAGGAGGGCTTACTCGGCGTTACGTTTCATGAGGTTTTTTAGTCCGATCCATGATGGATTTTCCGTCACATTAAAAAAAAGGTAGACTAAATTAGCTCACAGCGATTTTTCCATAAAAACGTGTTCCTGTATTTACTCCTGATATTATATGCCTCTAAAAGAATCTCTGCTTTTGCATAAAATCAAGATCTGCTGTACCTATACCTACAGATCCCTCTAACTTCTATTTTTTCGGAAAAAATAAATGAAGCAAATAGGTATGACTCAAATGGTCAAAAATGACCCATTTTTAGGGTTTCGTAGCCAAATGGCAAAAACAGAACCCTTATAGATTCGTCATGTCTGTCTGTCTGTCTGTCCGTCCGTGTGTCACAGCCACTATTCTCCGAAACTATAAGGCCTACGCTATTGAAACTTGATAACTAGATGTATTCTGTGAACCGCATTAAGATTCTTATATGAAACTAGAAAAAAAGCAGTAAATTTTGGGGGTCCCCATACTCAGAACTGAATCTCAAAATTTTTCTTTTCATCTGACTAACCCATACGTGTGGGGTATGTATAGATAGGTCTTCAAAAATGTTATTGAGGTTTCTAACATCATTTTTTTATTAAGCGAATAGTTTGCGCAAGGGACACTTCCAAAGTGGAAAAATGTGTCCCCCCCCCCTCTAACTTCTAAAGTAAGGAAATGATAAATCTAAAAAAAATATATGATGTACATTGCCATAAAAACTATCAACGAAAATTGGTTTGAAAGAGATAGAGCTGGTAGTTTTTTTTTTTAATACGTCATAAACCGCAATTTTCGGTTAGAAAAATCACTACCACTGCGAACGTGTTAAAACATCAATCAAAGTTACAACGAACTATAAGAACTTTTATATTATGTTACTTGCTGCTACGAAACCCTTCATGGGCGAGTCCAACTCGCCCTTGGCCGGTTTTTATCGACATGTTTAGAGGACTACCAGACTAATTTGAAAAGCTTTTAGCGTTAAAAAAAGTGACAGAAACATGGTGTCAAAAAGTATTTAATTTGTTTCAGTTTTCATGGAGAGAACAGGGGAAAACTAATCATCGATTTCCTCCAGATAAAATCGATCTGACCTAAGGCTATCTTTATCGTACTGGATGGACTTCGATACTTTTAACACAATGTAAAGAGTAAAACTATATTTATGATCTGTAGGCTGTGCTATTACCGTGGTATATTCTAAACTAGCTGTAGCCTGCGACTTCGTACGCTGCATTTTAAATGTGATTCTTTCTTAGATCAAGAGTTGTTATTCTTGATCTACGGATTCTTTCGATTGATATAACTTTTTAATTTATGAACCGATCGACATGAAACAAACAATGTTAGTTAAGTGGAGCAAACCGCAACGCAATAAAGAAAACCGCATTGCATGCGGTTAAGCGGTTGCTGAAATATACGTGCACAAACGTACAGACAAACAGACGGTTACGATTTTATTTTATGTACTAGCTGACCCGCGCAACTTCGTTTGCGTCACATGAGAGTGAGAAAGAGAGAGGTATGGTATTAATATTTTGAGTATTTGATGTTTCCCGTTGCATTTACCCCCGTCGCGTCGCGTCGCTTGAATTCATTAGAGTTGAACCGCATATCTTCGTTTGCGTCACATGAGAGTGAGAATAAAAGAGGTGTTAAAGTGATATAATGTTTCCCGTCGCTTTTACTTCCACCCATCCATTTTTCGGTATGGAACTCATCGTGTGCGAGTCCGACTCGCACTTGGCCGGTTTTTATCGTTCAGTTGACTGGCTGCCACTGCAGACCAAGTTTACTCCCGTCGCGTCGCTCATACTTTAAAACTTAATGAGAGGGTTATTGTACTTACGTGAACCTTAAAAGATAGACATATGCTGTTAAGGGCTTATTTTTATAACTTTGTAAGAGAAACAATTTTGTATTCCACAATTTTTACGTAACTTTAACTATTTATGCAGCGTCCGCAATGGGAGCTCTCAAAAGAAAGAAATAATCCCCGTTCTCGAAATATTATTAATGGCTGCTCCGCTCCTATTCGTCTTAGCGTGATGTTATATCGCCATTAGCCAGCCTCAATAAATGTACTATTAAACTGTAAAATAATTTTTGAAATGCAACCAGTCGTTTCTGAGATCCTAGCACAAACAAACTCTTCAGTTTCATTATATCATGAGCGAACCTTAAGAGATAGACAAATTAGGTTATTGTGAGCGAACCTTAAAAGATAGACATATGCTGTCGTGAACTTTTTTGTAGAACTTTTTAAGAGAAACAATTTCGTAATACACAATTTTTACGTAACTTTAACCATTTACGCAGCGTACGCCTCGGAAGCTCTCAGACGGTTAAAAATATTCCCCGTTTTAAAAACATTCTTGATTGCTGCTCCGCTCCTATTCGTCTTAGCGTGATGTTATATAGCCTATAGCCATCCTCGATAAATGGACTATCAAACTGTAAAAAAAATTTTCAAATCCAACCAGTAGTTCCTGAGATCCTAGCGTTCAAACAAACAAACAAACAAACAAACAAACAAACTCTTCAGCTTTATAATATTAGTATAGATTGATACTGATTTAATTTTTTTAAGAAAATTAGAATTTTTCGCTACCTGTGTTTAAACAAATGCGGCACACGTACAATTTGAAGACAGGCAGCACGTGCAATGTAACTTTAAGATATCTTCGGTATCTAAGTAAAACATTAAACTACATACTCCGCATATTATCCTGTAGCCTTTGAAGTTCGTCCATCGAATAACTCTGCTTGGGGAAAGTCTATTAAACAAGTCTAGAGCAGCAGCTGACAATACTTTACCTTACGATTTGAAAGTACTTAAGTAGGTACCCTTTTTTTTCTTAACCTAAGGGAAAACCATCATGGATGTGCCGGACTCATACCGACTAAAAAACCTCACGTAACGCCCAACAGCCTATGGTTGAGAGCGGGATAGAACATATTATATAATCTGTGCCCCGGGTAAGCCCTCGGAAGGATGTCCCAGGACTAAGCAGGTACCTATTATTTTTTTCGTGTGTAAATCCTTCATGGATGCTATGCCGTACTCCTGTCTCCTACCAATTAAAACTACACGATGATTTACCACTGAATACGGTCGGGGGACCCGGGTAAGCCCTCGGAAGGATGTGCCATGCATGATGGCAAAAATGTATAGTTGAAATTGAAAGATGTTTTGACGCATGTCATAATGGACGCTTATACCTGCCACAGCCGACAGATCATTCTCATTATAATGTGCTTATACCGTTTCTAAATATGAGACACTATTTAGAAATCTATTTTAATGTTATTCCTCATATGTATTTGGTAACGCACACATTGTGAAATAATTTATAAGGAAAACCAGACAAAAAACTCCAAAATCTACAATCGCAGTATTAGCAGTATTTATCAGTATTAGTACCCAGAGCACATAGCTTTTTTGAATAAGCACTAAAAGTAAACAGAATTTTCGATTGGCCATTGTATACCTTGTACAGCGATATTTATCTATTTAACTGCGTATTAACATAAAATAGGAACCTATACCGCGCATTATCATCGTCATCATCAGACCGCTGACTCCCTTTGCCTTTTTTGTGGAATGATCTCTTTGCGTCGGTTTTCCCTAACTCCTACCAGTATGGAGTTCTTTTAAAAGGAGTCTTAGAATGTTCTTGCAGGGTAAACAGCGCCCCCTAGTATCAGTAGTCCGATTAAATAGTCCGATGATCGAACTACTGAGACTTTTTCGACTCAGTAGTCCGATGATGCAGATGAATATAAATCATCGGACTACTGAGTCTTTTAGTCCGATTCGACATTCCGGAATACGAAATGGATGCAGTAGTATTAACATTTGTTTTGCATATTTATTTTTTCCAACATGCTTATTTTGACATTCGACATTCCGAAATAAGAAATGGATGCAGTAGTATTAACATTTGTTTTGTATTTTTTTAACATGCTATTATTTTTATAAAATTGCTTAATATTTAGCATGTGGGAAAAAAATAATTTGCAAAACGAATGTTATACTACTGCATTCATTTCTTATTTCGTAATGTTGAATCGGACTAAAAGACTCAGTAGTCCGATGATTTATAATCATCTGCATCATCGGACTACTGAGCCGGAAAAGTCTCAGTAGTTCGATCATCGGACTATTTAATCGGACTACTGATACTAGGCCAAACAGCGCGAGTGTAGCGCCTCTGGTGTTGCCAACGTTCATAGTTAATGATTACATTTTTTAATGGGGATAGAGTTATTCTCAATTTTCTTACCCGGAAAATGTACAACAACAATCAAGTTAGTACCTACGTAACAGGAAACAATAAGGTTTTCCTGTTACGTAGGTACTTACGTTTTTTACTGGATTACGCGATAATCAATTTTCATAAATTTTATAACTCGTCTATCGTAGATTATCCAAATTGATCATATTTAATGCAAAATACTCGACCTAATATAGGGTCAGTAATCACAATCAGTCATGGACGAGTGGCTGGAGAGGAGACACGGTGCTCTCTCCCACCGGTTGTCACTGATACCAGGGTACTTCGGTAAGTACTTAGCGGAGCGAATACACGCACGGAGCGCAGCTAGGACACAGCGCTTCACACCTTGGTGGAGTACAAGGCGTGATCAGGTTCTCGTGGCAAGTCTGGACGTGGACACTCTCTCTGCGAGCCAGATCTCCAACGGGAGTAAGTGGGACCACGCTGCCTCTTTCTGAGAGCAGGTCATCCTCGTGAAGGAGGCGGCGGGGAGGGTGCGGGACAGAACTCTCCCATCCGAGTTCCGCAGTCTTATTAAGTTTTCGCTCAAGACTATCGGCCTCCATGACCGGGAGCCTGAGAACGGTGAGGGGGTTGCTCACCGTCCATACAGAAGCAGGCATACAGCGTGAAGTGCGGGATTCACCCAGCCCCCCCCCCCCCCCCTCGTCTGGGATACCACCCGAAAAACATAATACCCGGAAAACATAATAAATACAGCGGGATAATACCCGGGGCTCCCAACCGTAGGCTGTTAGGCAGGATACTCGATGTTTACGTATTGGTCGGTAGGAGTCCGGGCGTCCGGCATAGTATCCACGTAGGGTTTTCCCTCACTTAAAAAAAAGGGAGAGATTTAGTCTAGAATACATATAAACCACTCTAGTCCTTGTCATAAGTTCCCATGGGATTCGGAAACGCGAAGAAATTTACTCCCGGAGCCTTACTTATATTGAATGTGAAAGTTTGTAAAGATGTTTGGACATTTGTTACTTAATATCGCGCTGTAACGACTGAACGAATCTGGCTGGAATTTGTTACACGGATCGACTATTGTCTGACATAAAACCCGGACAAATTTTAATATAATATTTTCTCATGGGAAATGGGAACAAGATCAGAAGATTACGCACGCTGCACGCCCCAAGAAGCGGGATAACACCTGAACAACTCTCCAAAGACACGTGATAGCACCCGAACCCCCTAGGTGATATCTCAGTGGTAGCCAAGGCCTGTTGGGAATCCTGGGGGTCAATCTTCCAAGGGGTTCAGCTGTGGGGCTTCCAAACGTAGGCATTAGGTAGGGACGTGTGGTTTCAGTCAGTAGAAGCCGGTGGGTAGCTACCATGAGGATTCCCACACGTAAAAAACGATTATAAAATCTCTAGCTGTTCCCCGCGGCTTCGACTGCGTAGAAGTCGTTATCGCGTAAAAGTCGTTACATCATAAAATCATAACCATCCTTTTGCGCAGTCGGTTAAAAAGTAGCCTATGTCAATCCCAGAGCCTCGAACTATCCCTATACCAAATTTCATCTCAATCGCTCCAGCGGTTTAGGCGTGAAAGCGTAACAGACAGACAGAGTTACTTTCGCATTTATAACATTAACTAGTTGATGCCCGCAGCTTCGCCCGCGGAAAATTTGTCCCCGTTCCCGCTTCCCGTATTTTATTCTCTTGGGGGTAGAATTTATCAAATTCCTTTCTTAGCGAATGCCTGTCATAACATCTACCTGCATGCCAAATTTCGGCCCGATCCGTCCAGTGGTTTGGGCTGTGCGTTGATAGATCACTATGTCAGTCAGTCAGTCACCTTTCACTTATATATATTTATATATAGATATAGATAGATATACAGTAGGGACTATACTTAATGAAAGCTTTTTACTCACACGATATTCCGGCATGAAGCTCCAATGCAGTATGATAACAGTTTTCCTTGAACATGTCCTTTGTATGTCGAGCTGGAGGCCTATACCCTCTACTTTGGACGTCACCATAAAGAAATAAGCAGGTTATCAATGACGTTGCATGGGTTTACCTTGTTAACATTCTTATGGTTACCGTTATAATTATAAGGAAAAGGGTTACTACTCACTATCACCAGGAAAGTTGAAACAATTGATTATGTGTCTGGGTCAACACCTTACTTTATATTATGTAAAGAAAACTAGTGTAATAAATAGCGATTCAAATTGTGTGTTTTAAGCTACCTATTGCTTTGCGAGTTTGGCACTAAATGCAAAATCGATAACCTTTTGACGGCCATAAGTTGTTAGTGACCTAAATGCATAAACATTAAAGTACCAAGATGTTTTGGGTTTGGTGACGTACGAATTCCGTTTTTGTTTGTCAATCCTTGGCTATTATGATAATAATTGCGATTAAGGATTATGTGGTGGGTTTCCTCTCCATAATAGCAATGTTGTCCCTTGTACGATGCCTCATGCTATTATTTTGAAGAATGGGGGACACCGTGTGTGTTATAACTTGGTTTGATTGTTTGAATTGTTGTTCGAATTACAAAATAATTATAGTTTTTATGCTGTATATTAGCCCGATGACGATGACGGCAATAATTCACCATATTTGCTCCATGAATTCACCGCTGCCTAACCCCATGGAGATAATAGGCGTCATATGTTTTTCTTTTTACGTTTGATGTGTTGTTAAGTCGCTCGTTTCTTATATGTTGAACAACTTTTTCCTCATATTCAGAGGCCCAACGAAAGTAAATGACTTTAATACATTAGTTACAGTTTGTCTATAAAGTCGTGAAATTAAATGAGGGCGCTGCTGAATGCATGTATGCAACCCTGTATAGTACGACCAAAATGATTTTGATACGAGGAGTTCGTTCCGAGTAAAATCTTACTAATATTATAAATGCGACAGTTTGTGAGTGTGGATGTTTATTACTCTTACACGCTCGAACGGTTAAAGGGATCTGGCTGAAATTTGGTACAGGGATACATTATAATCTGGAATAACCATGGCTACTTTTTATTCCGGGAATAAGTTCTTACGGGAAGCGGGAACGGGAACAATACAAATATTATAAATGCGAAAGCTTATGAGTGTGGATGTGAGACTCTTTCACGCTCGAACAGTTGAACTGATCTGGCTGAAATTTGGTACAGGGATACATTATAGTCTGGAATAACACATAGGCTACTTTTCATCCCGGGAATAAGTTCCTAACGAGAACAAATTCGACACGGGCGAAGCTGCGGGCATCAGCTAGTGAGTTAATAAATAAAACACATTATACATTTTTAATTTTGTTTCTGTTTTATTGAATCAGATCCAGAATAAAGTTATTGAACCAGATCCAGAAGCCCCGGTCTAATAGCGTCTTACAACCCACCAGCAGGTGCCTAGCAGTCCCAATTGCTTTGCCACAATCATGTAATTACATGTTTTATCTGTAACTTTCCCCCATCTGACAAGGATTTTTTTGGCGCAGTGCTCAAATATTAAAATCGTCTATTTCTTTCTTTGCCGACCTTTTCTGTGTTTACCAGGAGTTTCAAACTTTCCTTCATTATTAAAACCTTCGTTAACTATTCGCCTAACTGTACTCTCTGATTTTCCTGAAAAGAGTAAAAAAAGAAAATTAATTACATATTGGAAACCAACTATTGCCATAAAGCAATTAATTCAAAATAAAAATTGGTAGAAAACCAGATTGAACTGAGTATCAAAAATGTAGGTCGTACTATAAAATAACCATGTTGTTCTAACCACTGACTTACATTATAGGTAGATTGTAAGTTTAAGATTCTAACCTAAAAATATGTAAACAATGCCTTTTTTTTGTCTCCAAATCGTAAATTCAGTGAATTTGTAACTTCAGACAGATTCAAAACAAACAATAACACGATTACATACCCACCAAAGATGCTTTTCGCTCATAAACATCCTCAAAATCGCACAACAATTGTCCAGCTTAGTACTCCGCGAAACATCACTGGAAAACTTTAAAAATCACTTCCTGCGCACCACTCCGATTTTCTTTACTCATTTCTCAAACCTTTATGCGTAGTTTGATCTCAATTTGTTGCAGTTTAATCCAAACATTAAAGTTACTTATGAGAGTAAACGAAATTCGACGATAGCATTGACAACTGACGTACATATGTTTCGTGTTGCCAGTGTTGCCACACACATAACTATTTTTAGTTCCTCAAACATTCATGTCACGACTTTATAGACAAACTGTATGTCAGTCATGTCATCAAATTTTTATGGAATTTCGAATTTCACATGGAATGGTATGCGTTGTTTAGTTATTGTAACGCTTTTCAAAAATATAAGGTGGTTGTTAGATGTTCTTAAGTAGGTATTTGCATAAGGGTCCGTTCACACAGACCGGCTCGGAGAGCATCGGCGCGCACTTTTGTTTTCACACAGACCGGATCGTATACGCTCGGAGCTGGTCGGAGCGGAGCAGCCAACTATTTCACACAGACCGGCTGAAAGCGGATGCGCTCGGAGCCGGTCGGATGCGCTCGCAGCCGGTCGGATTCATCGAGTGCATCGATTCACTACAAAGGCAGTACCAGTATTCCAAGTTTTGTTTTCGGTGTTAGGGGGTTCTTTTCGGAACATGGTTTTAGATAGCTCCGATGAAGAAATATAAAAATTTTTCATCACTTATGTTTTCGTATAAGTGCACACAACTGTTCTGTTTAAATTGTGCTATCAAAATGGCAGTCGGCGTGGGGCCGCGCGCACGCAATCGGAGCCGATCGGCTGCGCGAGCGGGAAAGAGCACGCAATCGGAGCCGATCGGCTGCGCGAGCGATAGAGCATGCAATTGGAGCCGATCGGCTGCGCGAGCAAGAAAGAGCATGAAATCGGAGCCAAACGGCTGCACGAACGAGAAAAAGTACGCGATCGGAGCCGGTCAGCTCCTCTTATTGTTTCACACCAAGCGCGTTCAAGCATTCTTAATGACAAAAGCAGTGCACATGCAAAAATAAACCTTACTTCAAATACTAAAAACTCTGTTTTCAACGTGATAAGAATCTGCTCTCCTCTCCGAGCCGGTCTGTGTGAACGGACCCTAAACCACGCCCGAGAAAACTTCATGAGGCATTTGGTCTTTAGTTGAGTTCAGCCTCCGAGGTTGAGTCCTGGGACATCCTTCCGAGGGCTTACCCGGGGCTCCCAACCGTAGGCTGTTGGGCGTTACGTAAGGGTTTTCAGTAGGTACGTAGGAGTCCGGCATATCATCCATGAAGGATTTTCCCTCACGTTAAAAAAAAGGCCTCCGGGGTTAGGTTCTTAGGTACTATCCCAAAGTAAAATAACCTGGTCGATCCTCGCCTCAGTCAAATCGCGACCACGGGCGCTGCAATGTGTCCGAAACGTCGGTGTATGTATATAAAAAGTATTTCGCGTAAGTACGAGGACCTAGCTAGGAGTGTTTAAAAAACCGCGATAGTTTAAAAACAACATTAAAACCTTTAAATTCCAGAAGACAACATCCAGGCAATATTATCACAGATTATAATAATACTAGCTGATGCGCGCGGCTTCGCCCGCGTGAAATTTGGTTCCCGTTCCCGCTTCCCGTGGGAACATGTTCCCAGGATAAAAAGTAGCCTATGTGTCATTCCAGACTATACTCTATCCCTGTACCAAATTTCAGCCAGATCCATTCAGCCGTTAGAGCGTCATTGAGTAACAAACATCCAAACATCTTCACAAACTTAGTAGGAAGTAGGATATTCTACACAGGGCGTCCCACGGCTATGCCACATGGAGGGAAAGTACCTTAAATATTGTAGATGGAACATTTTACTGAAAGAAGACATTATTTTAATTCAAAAAAACAATTTAAACTGCATTCACATACTAAATACCTACTTACATGGTTGAGCCGGGAATCGAACCCGCTACACGAGAAAAAATAATTACCCCGTAGCTTTATCATATCGATCGAAAGGTTTCATTATAAGGATTGTTTTTTGCTAAGTAACATGGTGTCAAAAATAAAAGGAAGACCATGTATTTTAACATTAATTGATGTGTTTGTTCAGAAAAATGAAAAGCTGGCATCGCCGGAGATCGCAATGAACTTTCGTCCCTGGATCGGGATAAATAAGATGGCCGCCGAGATCCACAGATCTAACGTTAGATTTTTTTATGGGGTTATGACATGTAATTTTTTTTATACAACTACTACTATACTAAGGTAAAGTCACCAGTCATGGACAGTATAAGCGAAGTTTTTTTGTTTTTGCTTTATAATTTCTTCATTTTTCTATTTACATTCTTTGGGATTTGGCATGAAATTAAAAGTTCTTTTCTCAGTCAAAATGCAATGTTTAAATTCAGTTTAGTACTCCGTGTAATAAAATATTATTAAAAAAATACACTCCTACTTAGACACCAGTCATGGACTGCAATAGTCCAGTGAAAGACATCCAATTATGGACATCATCTAATTATGAACATCCACCTATGGACAGTAATATCCCAGCTAGTTATGGAAATGTAAATAATCAACTAAAAAAAAACAAAATATTGATTATTAACGAAATGCTTATCTTTAAGTCAACCAGCCGGCCATGTTATTTGAATAAAAACAAACAATCATCTTATTTATCAATACCGATCAGTCTTATATATGTCAAGACAGTGCGGGCAGTGCTGCGGTCACTCGACACGCGGAGAGCCCGTGGTCCTAACGGCATTCCGGCGGTGGTGCTGAAAAAAAGTGCGGCCGAAGTGTCACCAGCATCAGCGCTCCTGTATCGCCACTCCTACTCTTCAGGGGAAGTGCCCGAGGCTTGGAAGGTGGCGAACGTACAACCGGTCCCCAAGAACGGGGATCGGTTGGATTCTGCCAACTATCGCCCTATAGTCGTCACCTCAATTATCTGTAAAATATTTGAGCTGATAATCAACAAAAAGCTCATGAGTTACCTCGAGGATCACTGGCTACTCAATGATCGACAATACGGCTTTAGGCCACAACGGTCTACGGGTGACCTCCTGGCGTACCTACGTGACGCAGGTTTGGGGTGAGGCTATGGAGAGGAACGGCGAATCGTGTTCTATAAGCCTCAATATCGCGAAAGCCTTCGATAGAGTGTGGCACGCGTCGCTGCTTTCCAAGCTTCCGGCCTATGGACTACCACACCAAATGTGTAGTTGGATGGCCGCTTATATTAATATGGGTCCTCTGTGACAGCCAGGCTTCCTGTTCTATGCAGGTTAATGCCGGGGTACCACAGGGATCTGTGTTGTCACCAACCCTCTTTCTTCTGCATATCAATGACATGCTGTTGCTCGGGAGGATTCATTGCTATGGAGACTATGTAGTTACTCGGCGCGCCCAGCGGCAGGGAGAGCCGACGTTGAGGCGAGGAGATGGCAACTTGTGGCTGATCTTGACGGGGACCTGGACGGCATTTCGCAATGGGCATCGAAAAACCTGGTTGAGTTCAATGCCCGTAAAGTACAGGCGTGTGCGTTTACAGCAAAAAGATCTCCTTTCCTACCCTTACCCTCTCTTCAGAATATGACGATTTCACTTGGGGACAATCTGGAGCTCAATCACAAATATCATATTGAGCGATGTATTGGGCTAGTCTCGAAAAAACTAGGAGTCCTACACAAGGTGAAGCGGTTCTTTACGTCACACCAGAGTGTCTGCTGTACAAGACGCAGATCGTCCTTGCTGCTCACACCTTTGGGACGACTCCGCGAGGTGCTTGCTTGACGCGCTGAACTTTATGCAGCCTGCGGCGTTTGGCAATTTTCAACTGCCAGGAGGTGACAGAGAGTCTGGAGTCGTTGGCGCAGCGAAGAACTATTGCGTCTTTGATCGCATTCTACCGTATCTATCATGGAGAGTTTTCTGAAGAACTCTTCAATCTAATCCCGCCCTCTCCTTTACGATCCCGAACAACGCGTGCTGGACAGAGGTGCCACTCTCAGACAGTGGAAGAAAACAAAAGAAAGAATCTTTGCTAGAACTGAACGATTCAAAAGATCGTTTCTCGCTAGATGTCACTGTGACTTTCCATCAGACGGCGGCATTATTTTGGTGAGCTAAATATAAAAAGTAACTGCTGGACCAAGATTGCAATCAATGGGACTTTTTCCAGTGATTTTTTTGTGTAAAGTTATTCTTGGGACTCCGTATTTTGTAGCGGCAACAGATATTTTCTCACCTTTCCTGACATCTTCGATGGCCTTGGCCATTTGTTCTTTTCTGTAGGCTTTTCTTGGGGCCATTTTTAGGATGAAATAAATTTGTTTGTATTAGAAATAAGTTGAACCTATTATGGACATCCAGCCATGGACAGAATGTCCATGATTGGATAGACTTATAATTTATTGCAGATTATTAAAGAAACATGAAGATATACTAAACCAGATGTATGATACATAAAAATATAAAAAAAGTAAGCAAATTCTTTGTATGGACACTCTGTCCATGATTGGGTGTACGTGCTTGAATAATATCCTATTATGGACACCGGTAAATTTTAATATTAGAACGCCATTAAAATTTTGGTTATATTGTAAAATTAATGTATTACTATCGTTAAATCAATAAATAATATTAATTATATCGACGACGACAGACCTGACTCATAATCAGATGTTTAGTGTACTTACTTGCACCGGGATTCTTATAGGAAATTACGATTTCCGACACCAAATGACACTGCGTTACTAACAACCCCTGTGATCGCTATCAAAATGACTGTTGGATGTCAAAAACAGTTGGTGTGACATCTAAAATATTGGCACAACTGGTCTGTGTTTTCATTTGAAAATAAATACTTCGGGTTTGCTTAATAAAGGAGGTTAATTCAAAAAATGTCCATGACTGGCCCGCGTCCATCATTGGTGCCGTTACCTTACTCGACTACTATACTACTCGACAAGGAGTAAAATAATCAAAAGAGTGCGAGTGCTACTTTGTATTTAACAGTATGGGACTTTTGTATTAAAAATGTTAAAATTCATGGTCTTCTTTTTCTTTCTGACACTATGTTACTCAGCAAAAAATAATCCTATGATGAAGCCTTTCGATCGGTATGATATAGCTTCAGGGTATTAATTTTTTCTCGTGTAGCTGGTTCCATTCCCGGCTCAGCCATGTAATTATTTAAAAATCTATGAATGCAGTTTAAGTTGTTTTATAAATTTAAATAATGTCTTCTTTTGCACTGCTTCTGTGGCGCAGTCGCTAGTGATACCGCTTGCGGCGCTGGAGGTCGTGGGTTCGATTCCCACCGGAGACAAATATTTGTGTGACCCATAAATGTTTGTCTCAAGAGTCTGGGTGTTTCTATATATAATATGTAGGGTAAACCACCCAATTATTGGCACTTTTAGAATGAATTATTGGCACTTTAGTTAAGAGTATATTTCGAAAAATAAGGGAAACCTAGTTTATTTCAGTTCGGTGTTGCCCATTATGTAGTTGTAGGTATGCATTAAAAAGTAAAATAGCATTCTTTTTCTGTTAGAAATGGGCAAAATTACCTAAAGTGCCAATAATTGGAGGAGTGCCAACGATTGGGTGGTTTACCCTATGTATTTAAAAGTATATAAGTATTAATATCCGTTGTCTGAAACCCATAACACAAGCAAGTTATTCCTAGATTACTTTGGGATCAGATAGCGTTGTGTGAAATGTCCGTGAATATTTTTTTTATTTTTATATTTTCTTTCAGTAAATTGTTCCATCTACAATATTTAAGGTACTTTCCCTCCATGTGGCATAGCCGTGGGACACCCTGTATATTATTATCTAGGTACTGGTTTCTTATTGCAGAGCTGTCGCTTCATAGTCCGAGGTTAGCCTTTTTACTGTTATTTTTCTACTCCCTTTGGGCTCTAGCTGCTGAAGACAACTAAAGAGGCTAATAATGTCAATAAATATAGTAGATAGCTCTACAATACATCATTAATTTACATAGTTACATACATTTGGTCACGCCTATTATCTCAAAAAGGGTACGCTTTTTTTATACTAGCAAGGTGGCAGACAAGCATACGGCCCACCAGATGTACAGGTGGTCACCGCTGCCTATGGACGTTTGCAACACCAGAGGTGCTACACTCGCGCTACCGACCCTGTAAAAACCTTCTTAGACCCTTATTAGTTTTTGTCCTGCGTAATAGGTAGTTAGGTGTATTGCCGTGTTGACATGGATAGGCGCAGGTTGTGACTGCCTGCTGTTGAAAGTTTTGAAGCCCAAGGCCTTAAACTTGGCTTAACGACTGTCATATTACTGAAAACCGGGACCAACGGCTTAAAGCGCCTTCGGAAGCACGGAAACGTGTGCAAATAAATGTCACAAAGGACCAGCCACAGCCAACATTGCATACTGCAGGGGTAGGTTACAGAACACAGAGTTCGTGGGCCACGAACGCTTCAAAAAGATACAATATGATCACGCCTTTTATCCCTGAAGAGGTAAGCAGAGATATTATATGCTACATTCCACCTTTTTAGATTTTGTCCCACATAATACGTGGTAAACCGTATTGCCGTGTTGATATGGACAGGCGCAGTTGTATTGTTTTGTTGATCTTCATTTTTGTAAATAAAAATAGAATTTCAAATTGGTTTTTTTACCAACGCACCTGTCTTATATTAATTGTTGGGAGCAATAGAACTAAAAAAATAATGAAAGAGTTATTCCCGTTCGTCCCCCAAAAAAATTAAGGGGACCATCGGGAAAATAAAATAACGAATTCCCGTTCGTCCTAGGGGGACGAACGGGAATTCGTTAGCCCTCTCCATAAAGGCTTTCAACTTGGCTTAGCGAGTTTAGCGACTGCTGATTTTGCTGGCAACCGGGACCAACGGCTTAACGTGCTTTCTGCAGCACAGAAACGTTCGCAAATAAATGTCATAAAGTGGTCACGTGACGGTCACCCATCCATAACCGGCTAAAGGATATGTTGCTTACTACAGTGATCATTACAGAATGCGGAGCCACGAGCGCTTCTAAAAAGACAGTAATCCATTCTCTGAAAAATAGTTAACAAACCACTAAACTGTTTGTTGCTAAGAGTTATTTAAAAGGCGCTGTGTACAGGTTTTGTTGTCTGGCTCCCATTACTGTGTTCTTCAATTTCGTGAGTGGTGCACAATTTTTTTTATACCACTAAGGTGGCAGACAAGCATACGGCCTACCAGATGTACTGGTGGCCACCGCAGCCTATGGACGTTTACAACACCGGATGTAGGCGCCCCACTCTCGCTACCGAGTCTGTAAAAACCTTCTAAGACCCACTTTGAAGAACCCCATACGTAGGCAATTGGGAAAACCGAGACAGGAAGGTCATTCCACAACCTAAGTGTGCGTGGGAGAAATCCGCTTTTGGTTCTAACCATGCTCGAACACTCCGGACTCAACTCAACACCCTATCTGTGGTGAGCGGTGCGATGATAGAATGTAGACGTGGGCATCATATCAAACAATTCCTCAGAGCACAAACCATTGTACAGGCGGTAGAACACGCACAAGTATTTGTTATACGCACGGCTCCCAAACGGTAATACCGTTTGGGAGCTGTGCGTCCCGATCCGGGTACTTGTTCAGGTCAATTAGGAGAGGTGCAATAATATAGTCAGATAGTCACAACATATGTCCATTTCAACGCAGCAATAGGTTCTAAACCTCACCTGGGACAGGTGTCTGGTATATTGTGGACGTATTGTGCCTCTGCCTAACCCTTCGGGTTAAAGGCGTGATGTAGGTATGTGTGCGAATGTTACCGAGATACAAGTGCGACAAGGTGAACCAGATATAGTCGATATCCTTACACAAGTGATTACAGATTCAGGTTATAAGGTCTTGACCATTCGTTTACAAGATAACTACTTACTGTTGTTAAGACGTAACGGATGAATATACCTATTGGGAAGGACCTGTGTTGAGTGTGTTGCTCTAATGATGAATGCAGGTATAAAAACTTAAACTGTAAAAAAGTAGTGAAAACTCTGGACAAACTCGCGCATAGAGGATTCTGTACCAAAAATAATCAATCAATACATATAATAAAATCGTAACAGGTCGCTTTCTGTGCGTGGAAGATAAATAAGAAAAAATATTATAGGGGGGCTTTATGAACGCAATAGAACCCAAAACAATGATTTTTAGAATTTATTCTGTTTGTCTGTATGTCTGTTTGTCTGTACGGTTGTGCACGCTAATCTCAGTAACCGCTTAACAGATTGCAATGCGTTTTTTTTATTGTGTTGAGGTTTGCTCCACTTCACATTTAGCGTTTATTTCATGTCAATCGGTTTATAAATAAAAAAGTTATAACACTTAAGAATCAGACATGTTTAAAATTTTAATTATAGCCGTTTCTTTGAATGAGACTATAAATCTAAACTGGCGTGTTGGCTTAATCTTATTTTAAAAAATGTCTTAATCATTAAGCTCTTCTATGATTAACCAAACAGGGCAGTTTCACAGGCCGCTTTATGAGTCTGATGAAGAAATACCTCTCCTTTCATACACCTTATGTGACGTAAACGAAGTTGCGGGCTCAGCTAGTCTACAAAAAATGTTTGTTGTATGTGAGCCCCTCTTTTTCAGATTTTAGTACCTATTTGTTGTTATAGTGGAAACAGAGGTACACCACCATCCGTGGAAATATCAACTATCATGGTTTCTGAGATACAGCCTCGGGCAGCGAAGTATTTTCTCAAGGCTTTCACATTTTTAAACTAGTAGGAATCATAAGTAAAACGCTTTTTTTAAGGTTCCGTTCGCAAGGGTCAAAACGGGACCCTCTTATTGAGACTCAGCTGTCCGTCCGTCCCACTGTCTGTTTGTCTGTCTCTCTGACACGAGCTGAAATTCTCACAGATGAATTTTGGTACGGAACCTCCGGTGCGAGTTCGATTCGCACTTGCCCACTTTAAAATAATTAGCATCGCCATGCTGTTATATCTATACTAATATTATAAAGAGAAAAGATTTGATTGTTTGTTTGCACCGAATAGGCTCCGAAACTACTAGACCGATTTGAAAATTCTTTCACTATTTGGAAGCTACACTCTTCGCGGTGAACATAGGCTATATTTTATTCCCGTATTTAAACTAGAACGGGAACTACGCGGGTGAGACCCCGTGACGTAGTTCGCTAAAATGTATACTTATAAGTGGGGTACTTATCGATAGTAACGTTACTTATTAATCTGCTGTACTTAAGTGGTTTCATCCTCAACTTATATAGAGCCTTCCTAAATTCTTAGAAACTCGAACGGATGGCAAAGAATGGAATCCGCTGTTATTATTCTATACTAGCTAATGCGCACGACTTCACCCGCATGAAATTTGGTTCCCGTTCTCGCTTTCCGTGGGAACATTTGCCCGGTATAGAAAGTAGCCTATGTGTTATTCCGGACTACACTTTATCCCTGTACCGAATTTCAGCCAGATTCGTTCAGCCGTTACAGCGTGATTAAGTAACAAACATCCAAACATCTTAACAAACTTTAACATTTATATTAGTAGGAAGTAGGATCTGTCTGTCTGTCTGTCACGAGGCTGTATCTTGTGAACCGTGATAGCTATAGAACTAAAATTTTCACTGATGATGTATTTCTATTGCGGCTGTAACAACAAATACTAAAATTAAAAAAATAATAACAATGAGGCAGACGACGACGGCCTCCCGTACTAAAATATATAAATAATCCAAGCCATAACCAACTGTCATTCAGAAGAATTTTCACAAGTACATAATCAATACATATAATAAAATCGTAACAGGTCGCTGTCTGTACATGGAAGATAAATAAGAAAAAATATTAAAGGGGGGCTTTATGAACGCAATAGAACCCAAAACAATGATTTTTAGAATTTTTGTCTGTATGTCTGTATATCTGTTTGTCTGTACGGTTGTGCACGCTAATCTCAGTAACCGCTCAACCGATTGCAATGCGGTTTTTTCATTGTGTTGAAGTTTGCTCCAGTTAACATTTAGCGTTTGTTTTATGTAAATCGGTTTAGAAATAAAAGAGTTATAACACTTTTAAGAATCAGAAATTTTGAAAATTTTAATTGTAGGGGTTTCTTTGAATGTGAGTGAACCTAAACTGGCGTGTTGGCTTAATCATAAAAGAGCTTAATGATTAAGAATATTTTTTAAATAGACTTAATCATTAAGCTCTTTTATGATTAAGCAAACAGGGCAGTTTCAGACGCTGCTTGATGACTCTGATGAAGAAATACCTTTCCTTTCATACACCTTATGTGACGTAAACGAAGTTGCGGGCTCAGCTAGTGTAAAATAAGTTTAAAAACCCTCCCATCTGCGAGGCGGACTCCGCACGGAGGGTTTCGTACCAAAAACGCTAAAAAGTAGGAGGTACCTACGACCAATGATTGTTGTAAGTAGTATGTAATAGCATCAAAATAACAGTATTGAGCATGAATTTGTTGTAATTGGCTAATTGGAGGCAAGTTGTGTGTCAAGGCACTAGGCTCTACTAAGTAAGTGGGTACTTATAGTTACTAGTTACTTGCTACCTAAGTGTGTATGTGATACTGGACATCCCAATTTAGCGTTAATATATATTGTGACGTTCTTTGTAGGTATAGGTATTATGTAAATATCGACATCAGAGCTCAGACAAAGTCGGTTGAAAAAAACAAAGGTTTTACTCTTACATTGACTACCTCGGTGGTGCATTCGGTAGTGTAACTGCGCGCCGCGCTGAGGTCCCGGGTTCGATACTCGACCAGGTTGTCTTAACTCCTTGGGAAATGCGATCCTGGTCCCGGTCTAATCTAGGTACAATGCATGAGTGTTGCCCCGTGAACACAGCACTTGCATCAGTGCTCTATCACATTAGGTACTATTGAATAAGAAAGAAAAATGTAAACAATGTTTTGTGTACAGAAGGCATATGTACTATTTTTAACCGACTTCTAAAAAAGGAGGAGGTTCTCAATTCGTCTGTATTTTTTTTTATGTTTGTTACCGGCAAATCGCTTAAAAGAGTTAACCGATATTGATGATTCCTTTTTTATTTGAAAGCTGGTGCTTCCCATGTGGTCCCGTATACAGGAAGTCAGAATCTGATGCTGGGATCGTCGAGAAATCGAAGAAATCCCTCGAATCGAGGGAATTTCTTAACGATTTACAGCAGTTACCTTGTGTTTGGGCTTGGTTAATTTTATTTGGGAGAACATTACCCCTAGATAGATATAATATTTCAGTCTAACCGTCACTAAAAATAATAAAAAAAAATTTAACAAAATTAACAAAAAAAAACCGACTTCAACAAAAACTAAAAATTGAAAAATAAAATTAACTTAGCACAAAGTAGTAAGTATATTTAGATTTTATTGAATGTAATACTGAAATCGGCGCCAAGTAAAACTATAGGTTTAGATAGATATTATTAATCTCTCATAGAAATATTGGCACCGACTTCAGTATTACAGTCAATAATATCTGATAAATCTAAATATACTACCTATTACTTTGTGCTAAGTTAATTTTATTTTTCAATTTTTAGTTTTTGTTTGAAGTCGGTTTTTCACATCATCTACAAGAAATTCAGTGGTGCAAGAAGGTACGAATACCGGCGGGTGTGACGACCAGTCCAGCACGATAATCTATGCTAATATCTAATACTAAAAACGGGACCCTATTCATAAGACTTTGCCGTCTGTCTGTCCGTGATCGTGATCTCAGGAACCGTGATAGCTAGAGCTGAAATTTTCACAGATGACGTAATTCTGTTGCCGCTATGACAAAAATACTAAAAATAAGAAAAAAGCGGGGATTTAAGGGGGCTCCCATACAACAAACGTGATTTTTTGCCGTTTTTTTGGTACGTAACCCTGTTTTCTCAGCTACATTTTGATATAAATCAAGAATAGAATAAGTAGGTACATGTTCTAAGGAACAAAAACAAATACAAGTTTGGGGCGACGAAATGACGAAAGTAGAATAGGTACGAAAAAAAATTATTTTGAGTAACTGGTTGACCTTGTTATATTAATTAAATTTATGGCAATAACGGTTAAAGTAGGTAAAATAAATAAAGTAAATCACTTTTTATAATGAGGCTCGGATGGAGATCACGCGGGAAATGCGTCTTAAGCACCATACCCTCCGTTGGGGAGACGGAAGACGTGTGTTGGACTCCCGGTTTTACCGATTTTCCCACTAAACCCCGCGGCGACCTACATAGGCAGGAGGGAGGAACCCTAGGAACTCGTCAGCGACTTCTGAGATCCTCGCTAAGAAATGCGTCCTCTAGTCCAGAACTGACATACCTAAATACGCACATGCATACGGACGCAAGAAAAAATCGTCGAAACTGTCGATTCGGAGACTCTCGCTCGCTTCGGTCGTTCGGTCAATTACCAATTAGTTATTTACAGTATTTTAATGTAATAGCAACTTGAAGGATTACGTAAATATGTTCACAACACAGGGTCAAACGGCAATTATTTGACCGAGACCTTACTTGCCGTCAGTAGTATTACAACTGCCCAACGAAGCGCGTAAAAAATTGCACGTAAAAATACCAAAAGAAATATTATTGTTTTGCGTGTGTTCTGAAAATAATATTTTTAACAAAATGAAATGTGTTTTAGTGGGATTTTTTTTAACTGCTGGTAAGTACCCACTTACCCTTTTATTAGGTATAGGAAATCCTTATCCATGGATGACAACACGTTGCCCTACGGCTTGGAGCCCTGGGTACGCCCTCGGAAGGACGTCCCAGGATGTAAATGTGGTCTTAACTGAAAGGGCATGACTAACACACCCACACTGTCCTGGAGTATTCTTCCGAGGGCTTACCCGGGGCTCCCAACCGTAGGCTGTTTGGTAGGATTCGTGTGGTTTTTAGTCGGAAGGAGTCCGGCATAGCATCCCTGTAGGATTTCCTCGCGTTAAAAAAAATACATCCACTCTGTCAAATATTATGAATTTATTAATTGTTTGTACAAGATCTTTTTTTGGAATAAATTGTATTGTAAAATGTATAATGTACTTACTTATTATTTATAGGTATTTCCGATATTTTCATTCATTATTATTTTACGTGTTATTCAGGTCTTATCGATGTCCAATTTTATTAAATTTTTAACAAATTTTAACCACTGATCTGATTCTGATGAAATTACGTACCGAGATAGACTACAGTCTGGGAGTGAATATGGACTACCTTTCATAATGAAAAAGAAGGCTGGCCACGTGCGAGTACTACTACATACTACTCGCGTACGAAAGGGTTCCGCATGAAAAAAACGGCAAAATTTCCACCTTCCTAAGAAATATTTTCCACCTTAACAATAAAAGAGTCGTAGAAGCGCTCGTGGCCCCGCGAACTCAGTGTTCTGTAAACGATCACTGCAGTAAGCAACTTTCACTATGGCCGGTCCATGGATGGGTGACCATCCATGTGATCACTTTGTGACATTTATTTGAGCGTTTCCGTGCTTCGGAAGGCACGTTAAGCCGTTGGTCCCGGTTGCCAGTAAAATGGCAGTCGTTAAGCCAAGTTGAAGGCATTATTTCAACAGCAGGCAGTCACAACCTGCGCCTGTCCATTTAAACACGGCAATACGGCTCACAACGTATTACGTGGGACAAAAATATAAAAAGGTGAAATGTGGGCATATAATATGCCTCTGCCTACCCCTTCGGGGATAAAGGCGTGATGATGAACCATGAACCAACAATAAAAGACCGTAACGGCAGAACGGTGTCCAACTGACCATGATTTGTTCACCAAGCGGAAACTTAAAAACACCTTATTAAATAATCTGGCGGAAGGCGGACGTACTGCTAACTTTGCGAGTTATACCAAAGATATATAGATAATAGTATTATACATGTGGTACGCTGAGTATGTATATCAGATCCCTATCTACACCTACTATACGAGGTTAGGTATCATTCAAGGGAGTAATTTCGGACAAGTTTAGGATATATTTTTTGCCCACTGAGAGTCGTCCTACCAGGTATGACATACGATGTAGAGACGTGGACACTTACGGTGGGGCAAGTCCATGCCCTCAAAGTTGCACAGCGAGCTATGGAACGAGCTATGCTTGGAGTATCTCCGAGGGATAGACTCCAAAATGAGGTTATTCGGCAGAGAACCAGAGTGGTCGACATAGCTCGCAGAATAAGCACATTAAAGTGGCTATGGGCGGCCAAATCTGTAGAAGAACCGACGGCCGATGGAGCAAAAGAGTTCTGGAGTGGAGACCGCGTTTCTGGAGCAGGATGCAAATGACAACTATAAGGTGCACACGATGAACCTAGAGATGCAGAACGAATGGCTTACTCTAGGCGAATTTTGTATTTCCATGGCCTTGCGTGTGGCGTACCCAACGACTTTTATACCCACAAACTCTGTGGGTACATCGTCGTTGGGCGAACCTTGTTGTACGACTGGTCGCCGGCTTTGCTTAGATTCTTCCTGAATGCGTTTCAGTTGACCTCCCTGACCAAAGTAATCTGGTCAGGTGGGGGAAAGCCACAGATAAAACATGTAATGCATGTGGAGAAGGACGTCATGCCGACACACACGCCGACATGATAGGGTATTGGAAATCAAACGTGAGGCTGTCAGCTTGGCGGTGGATAGAGTGAAAAAGCAGAAGGGATTAACCACAAACAAAAGAAATGACATTGCGTTTGTAAATAAAGGCTGTTCAAAGAAAGTACCTCAAAAGCCTTATTCAGTTTTGATGGCTGCCGCCGATTGGCCATACTCGCAGATACGTATGAAAAACACTACAAAATCCCGGAGGATGTATGTGCCTCGCCATCCATACATACATACATATGGTCACGCCTTTATCCCCGAAGGGGTAGGCAGAGGCATATTATATGCCCACATTTCACCTTTGTATAATTTGTCCCACGTAATAGGTGGTGAGCCGTATTGCCGTGTTTAAATGGACAGGCGCAGGTTGTGACTGCCTGCTGTTGAAATAAAGCCTCCAACTTAGCTTAACGACTGCCATTTTACTGGCAACCGGGACCAACGGCTTAACGTGCCTTCCGAAGCACGGAAACGCTCAAATAAATGTCACAAAGTGATCACATGGATGGTCACCCATCCATGGACCGGCCATAGTGAAAGTTGCTTACTGCAGTGATCGTTTACAGAACACTGAGTCCGCGGGGCCACGAGCGCTTCATCGCCATCCAGACCCGAGATATTCCTGTTTTCGGGGATACACAGGCGTGCAGTGCTCGTAGAGCTCACGGTGCCGTGGGAGACCAACATACCGAAGGACCACGCCATCAACAAAAATAAATACTTTGACTTGACCAATGTGTTAACCAAAAATGGCTATGTGGTTAAACTCTATGCCGTAGAAGTAGGAGCAAGGGGAATTCCAGCTAAATCCCTGTAAAATTTATTTAAAGAAGATTGCCAAGAGCTTCAGTAAGCTCTTTACTAAAACGAGTACCTATCCAAAGCAGCATTGACAGGATCTTACCAAATCTGGTTGGGCAGGGGATCCCTCCCCTGCCCAACCAGATGTTCCCACATTGCTGACGGTGAAAGGTGAGCGTTTATGCTCATAGTAAGGTGGCCACCCTAAACCTACTCAAATGGGTCGCAAGTCCCAGACGCCGTCGGGGTGTTCCCCCCTGTGCCGTGCCATGGACCCGGCGCCCGCACGGAGAATCCATGCAATGCTAAGAATAAGGCCTCACGTAGCCAAGAGGATAGCAATACTTTACCATAATATACACTTATCGCTATACTACAACACTTTTTGCACGATTACCAGTTAAATTAACAATCATCACGCATAGTCATGATAGGTATTATGTTGCATGCTGCGTGCTGCAGGCGTTTTTGATGATTTAAATACAAAATGGTTGTTTATTTACTGATTCATCAACCGTGTGCCTAGAAGGTTATATTTAGATAGGATCTACATACCGTATATACGGCAATTTCCACCTTAAATGGATTTACATGGACCGTATTACCCGAGTTCTGCAATTAATCATTAAACCGGTATCAGCAAAGCAATATATTAGAAAAATTTTTCAATAAAAAATACTACCGACTTCCAAGAAATCCTGAAAAATAAAATTTACTTAGCACAAAGTAATATGTATTTTGATTTATCAGATTTTTTATTCAATATCATATTGAAGTCGGCGCCAAGTAAATTCATAGGTTTAGGGAGGTATTATTCATAGCACCAACTTCAATATTATATGGAATAAAATCTGATAAATCAACTACATATTACTTTGTGCTAAGTAAATTTTATTTTTCAGGATTTCTTGGAAGTCGGTTGTATTTTTTATTGAAAATTTTTTTTTCATTATTTTAAGTGACGGGTGAACCGAGAAATATATCTATCTAGGTGAAAGTTCTCATCAATACAAATTAATCAAGCCCCAGCACAAGGTAGCTGCTGTAAAGGGTAAGTCTACTACCCTGGCTTGCTTTAACATGGTTACCAAGATCTTAGAGAGTTTAGATACAGGTAATACCAAAACTACTGCTGTGTTCTTTGATATGAAAAGTGCCTTCGATTTAGTTTCCCATGAATTATTATTATGTAAACTGGAAAAGTATGGTATCCGTGGTCCTGCCCACAGCTGGCTTGATACATACTTGAAGGATAGAATACAGTGTGTCGAGGTCCTGAACATTAACAATAAACAGGAGTTAAGAGCACATAGATCTTCATTCAGAGTCAATTGTTCCGGGGTGCCCCAAGGGAGTATACTTGGGCCGCTCTTATTCTTGATATATATAAATGACTTACCTGGTGTTACTCCATATCCCTGTACCTTATTCGCTGACGATATTTCACTTCTCATGACATCCAACAATTCTAATAGTAATTATATAGATGACATTAACAATACAATTACATCTATAATTCAATGGCTTCAAAATAACCACCTTGAAGTAAATCTGACCAAAACTCATTACATGCAATTTAGTACTTGCCCGGGTAATTTGCAACCCTTAGATATTAAATATACGACCCAAAACTTGATAGAGGTTGATGAAACGTGTTTCTTGGGTATAGTTATTGATAAGAATATGAACTGGAAGGCACAGGTAGATAGAGTTTGTGGCAGGGTAAATAGATTTGTATATGTGTTGGCTAAACTTCGAAAAACGTCAAATCCTAACACAGTGCTTATGGCATATCATGGTTACATTGCGTCTATTTTGAACTACGGCTTAATTCTTTGGGGAAACTCGACGCATGTTAGTCGAGCTTTTATCGCCCAAAAAAGAGCTGTCAGAGCTATGTGGTGCTGCGCCGTGGCACTCCTGCAGACCATTATTTAAGAAATTTAATTTGTTGACACTTCCTGGCATGTACATCTACCAAACAGCAACTTTTGTAAAAGAACACCCTACATTATTTACAAAAGCAAAAGAAGTGTTCCTAAGGAATACCAGAAACCCCGATAGGATAGTCTTGCGAAGGGTCCCGAGAACTAGGTTATACCAAAGAAACTGTTTTGCAATGTGTGGTTATGTTTATAATGCTTTACAAAATTATTAAAAGAAGTACCCTACTACTCTTTTCAAGGCCAAACTTAAAGCCTGGCTGCTGGACAGATGTTTTTACTCTGTACAGGAATTCATGGAATTTTAATATTTAACATTGTAATGATGAATATATTATTTTTGACATTTATTTTGACATAGAATTTGTAAAATGCATGGACTAGTGGGTACAAATTAATAAGTATGTAATATGTACTGATCTTGACATAGTAATACTTGACATTGAATACAATAAAATATAATTTGGTAACATATGAAGAATGTTTCTGACATAGTTATTAATTCTGTTTTCTTTCTGACATTGAATTTGTAAAATGTATTGACTAAGTATAAATAAATATATGTAATTAGTATTTTATCTCGACATTGTAATAGTACTAGACATTGAATACATTAAATAAAGGTACCTAAACTGGTGAAAACAAAAATGAATGATTTTGACATTATTAATAGAATTGGTAACACTTCCTAAATGATCTGTACTGTAGAAAACGTAATGTAATGCATGGAATTGTACCTACATTTGTGTTGAATAGGGATTATAAATTTAGACAATAATTATTATAATATTGTATAATGATATTTGCATGCCTGATCTGGCGAAATGTGTTGCTGTCAAAATTTTTGTAACATCTCAAACTGTACCACATTTCACGTGAATAAATGAATTTGAATTTGAATTTGTAAATCGTTAAGGAATTCCCTCGAATCTCTTTTGGTTCCATCATCAGATCGACTCCAGACCTTCATTACCTAATGGTAGTACATTAAAGCACTGAATTGAAAAGTTAACAAACGCACTAGCTGTGCCTATAATTTTCGGTGGTTGCCCTCGATTTCTCCAGGATCCCATCATCAGACCCTAACCTGGTTAAAATGGGACCACCTCAGAAGTAAACCCTATTCAACAAAAAAAATTGAAATCCGTCTATAATTGACGGTGAACATACATAAAACATTGAGACCTTTCTTTTTTTTTTTGAAGTTGGATCTATCAATCTAGGTGTAAAGTTCTCATCAATACAAATCAATCAAGCCCAAACACAAGATAACTGCTGTAAATTGTTTAGGAATGCCCTCGACTGTCTTTCGACTCTATCATCAGATCGACGCCATACCTTCATTAAAGTGTAGAACATTAAAGCACTTAATTAAAAAGTTAACAAGCACACTAGTTGTCCCTACAATTGTCGGTGGTTGCCCTCGTTTTCTTCTAGATCCCTTCATCAGATCCTGACCTGGTGAAAATGGGACCACCTCAGAAGTAACCCCTATTCAACAAAAAAAGAAATTTAGAAATCCGTCTATAATTGACGGAATTATACATTTTTTTTTATGTATGTCAAGCGGACATACATAAAAAAAATACATACAGATGAATTGAGAACCTCCTCCTTTTTTTGAAGTCGGTTAAAAAAACCACCCAAGTATGAGTCGGACTTCCTCAAGGAGGGTTCCGTACCGGAAAACGCAAATACCTATCTACGTTTATTGTAGGTACCTACCTACAATATATTGTATTTTTTTATACTATCTGATCCCAAAGTAAGCTAGGAATAACCTGCTTGTGTTATGGGTATTAGACCACGGATATTAATACTTATATACTTTTAAATACATACATATTGTACGAAGAAACACCCAGACTCATGAGACAAACATTTATGGGTCACACGAATATTTGTCTCCGGTGGGAATCGAACCCACGACCTCCAGCGCCGCAGGCGGTATCACTACCGACTGCGCCACAGAGGCAGTCAAACGTAGATAAGTATTCGGTAGGAATCCGATTTGTGGTGAGCAATAAAGTTTATTCTATTCTATGTTACCTATTACATAATGATATTCTGGGAGTACAAAAACCCTTTTTTTCTAATATTAGTATTGGTTGTCACAGCGGCAACAGAAATACATCATCTGTGAAAACTTCAGCTCTCTAGCTGTCATGGTTCCTGAGATACAGCCTCATGATGACGGACAGACAGACAGACGGACAGCGAAGTCCCATGAATAGGGTTCCGGTTTTACCATTTGAGTATACCTACGGAACCCTAAAATCATATGTTGGTACGTTCGTACCCAGTAATGGAAACTGTGGTTGCATGATTTAAACTACCCGGTAACCCTCGAGATTATTTTTATGGCAAAAAGCTATTACACAAATAAACGAAAACAATGCGGTTATATCTATATGTAGACATTTCAGTGTGTTGGTCAGGGACGTGCCTTAACAAGTAGGTAGTAGGTATCTGATTTTTTTTTATACCACTAGAGTGGCAGACAAGCATACGGCCCCACCAGATGTACCGATGGTCACCGCAGTCTATGGACGTTTGCAACACCGGAGGCGCCACAATCGCGCTGCCGACTCTTTAAAAACCTTCTAAGTCCCCTTTTGAAAAACCCCATACTGTAGGCGTCTGGGAAAACCGTGTGAGGATGAACACCCTGTCTATGGCGAGCGGTGCGATGATAGAATGTAGTCGTAGGCATCATATCAAACAATTAAATTACAACTCATTTACTCAATAACGAAGTTTCTCACTCATAAAAGGTACGACCATGAGCATTTTCGATCTTTATTGGTTAGTCATTATTATTACAAACGTGAAATAAAAGGACGTTGGCTATACAATAATGTTTTGTATTGATTTGACCTATTGATTGGTACAAGATGTAATAAATTAGATTGTAGATGTTTTAGTGATGTTGCACAAGTGCTCTTAGTGAGCTAATCATTAATTGTGACTTTGAAGTGTAGCATCAAAATGCTACCATCAAAAAAATATTGTTTGGTTTGAACAGATATAATACCAGCACGATTACACTGAAAAATATCCAAAAAACCGACCAAGTGCGAGTCATACTGGCGCACGTAGGGTTCCGTGCAAAAAATACTACAAAAAATTTAGTTTCTTGTCCGGTAGTCCCCGTATATCCCCCATTTTTTTCTGATTTTAGTATTAGTTGTTACAGCGGCAACAGGAATACATCATCTGTGAAAAGTTCAGCTCTCTAGCTATCACGGTTTCTGAGATACAGCCTCGTGACCGACAGACAGACGTCTGTCTGAATAGGGTCCTGTTTTTTACCCTTTGTGTACGGAACCCTATAAATTTAAAATCTACAGTACAATGTCTAGATTTTCAATAAAAAAATGTACAAAAAATTGTACTACACGTAGTTATGTGACCCTGTCAGTACGGATCCTATAAAAAAAAAATTCAACAAAAAAAGACTTCAAAGTAAAAACAAAAACTCAGATATTAATCAATACGTATTATTATTTATCCGAAATTATTAATTTCAAGTTGAAGTCAGTGATAGGGTTTTTTCTTTTTATTGCCGTGGGGGCAGCTGGGAAGATCTGTGGAACTTTCAAGACACAAGTGTTTTTTCATCCCCCAATTTCAAAATTCAAAACCCAATTACTGTAGCGCCGCAATTTCAGGGCACATCCTTTCCATCTCCAAAAGTATACGGATCCTTGGCGTTGACATCTCCAGTGACGTTAAGCTAGCGTCCAAGAAGCTAGGTGTGCTCAACAGGGCGCGGCAATACTTCACTGCGGCGCAAACACTGCTTCTCTATAAGTCGCAAGTGCGGCCGCACATGGAGTACTGTACGGCTGTCACCGCTGGCACGCACCTGAATATCAGCTTCGTCCATTTGACTCGGTGCAAAGACGTGTAGGGCAGTGGCAGCCAAGGTCTGTAGGGGGTCCTGGGGTCATCCTGCCGAGGGCTTACCCGGGTTTCCCAACCGTAGGCATTAGGTAGGAAATATGTGATTTTTTGTTGGTGCATAGCATCCATGTAGAATTTTCCTCACGTTAGAAAATAAAAAAAAAACATTGTGAGAATGGCCCCTGTGACTTCCGATTGACCTATGGCAAACCGAAAGTGCCGTTGACCTTTCGATTACACACGAAATTCACTAAGTAAGAAAATGAAGAATTTAGGGACTCTTCTCAAAATTCCATTGAAATGCTCAATGGAATTTTGAGAAGAGCCCCTGAATGAGTAAGATGTACTGGGACCCTGGGGCCCCCGGCTGTAGGCGGATGAGACCGCACCGTGTGGTTTAAGTAGGTGGATCCATGAGGATTTCCACATGTTAAAGATTCATGTACAAAAAATGTACAAAGGTTTTATGTACAAAATCAATGATGATAAATAAAAAACCGGCCAAGTACGAGTCGGACTCGCGTCGGAGAGTTCCGAACCAAAAACGGCTAAAAATCAAGTTTGTTGTATATGAGCCCCGTGAATCCCCCTTTTTTATAATTTTAATATTGGTTGCTATAGCGGCAGCGGCAACGATCAGTGAAAATTTCAGCTCTCTAGCTATCACGGTTCCTGAAATACAGCCTCGTGACGGACAAACAGACAAACAAACGGACGGCGAAGTCTCATGAATAGGGTCCCGTTCTTACCCTTTGATACGGAACCCTAAAAATAAATCCATGAAGGTTTTCTCACGGACTGTATCAGAAATCCTTCGTGCTCGTCTTTGATATGCATTTCTTTTAAAACCAGTGTGTGTTATTAAATTCCAGCGCTGATACTGTGTGAAGCACAACGGGACCCTGCCCTGCCGCTCTCGCCCGACAGTTTCAAACAACTCGTCAGAACATTCAGCAGTAAGTATCTATAATTCTATACCAATAATAAGAGTAAATGACTTGATCGATTGACTTTAACAATAATTAGTTATTAATAACTTGTGGACGTGACGCGGTTTCACCCGCGTAGCTCCCGTTCCCGTGTTAATACAGGTATAATCCAAAACATATAACACAACAACGTACCTACCAAGTAAAAACATAAACAATTCATAGTTATAGCATATGTTACCCGGGGATCGCTTGGCAACAGTGAAAGAATTTTTCAAATCGGTCCAGTAATTTCAGAGCCTATTCTTTCCTCTTTATAATATTAGTATAGAATAACTCGGTTCTCCCAAACGCCTACGGTATGGGGTTCTTCAAAAGAGGTCTTAGAATGTTTTTACAGGGTCGGCAGCAGGTAGGCTACAGTGACCATCAGTACATATGATGGGCCATATGCTTGTCTGCCACCTTAGTAGTATAAAAAAAATTCTTGACACTATTATAGTAGGGCATGTATTTAAATCGATATCTGTTTATTCCCTTTTTCTGAACTAAATATTTCAAAGTTAAACCATAAATACTGACTTGCACACTAATATCTAACAATTCCTTAGTTCAACAAAAATATTAAATCTTTTTTAAGGAAAACCATCGCCTAATTTACTTTTAGGAACATCGTTTATTCTAAGTAAAACTCGAATTTACTCAGTCACCTCTACGAAAATTAAATTTTGTTGATCAAAAAAATAAAAATCTAACCCAACCTAACGTATTCTGTTATAAGATTGTCCAATTTGGGATGCAGGGTCCTACTAACATCTTAAGGACCCCAATGGGTCGGATGTATGGGCAACGGAGTAGCGACCACTCCCCTTCCTCTGTGGGGGAGTTGTGCTACTCTGGCTAATTCCGGCCGAGGCGGGAGTAACCCACCTGTGAGTTGCTCGATGGTGTGTATTGCTGCCGGCCGTGCCGTTATTCACGGCCGGCAGCAGCAATGCTGGGTCGCCGTCGCTTCGCCACCTTTGCTGGCGAGACGATGGCGGCAAAAAAAAAAGAAAGATTGTCCAATTTAGAGAGCAAGTTAGTATTTTTGATGTACAATTCGTATTTCTGTTTTACAAATAATATATTCGATGTACGAACCACATTTTTGGTGTGAATTCGATTAAAAAGGTCATCTCGTTCTGAGTAATATTTAATTTTTTCAAGAAGGACATGTTTAGTTAATCAATTGGTTTTTTTGCACAGCATTTAATTTTCTGGTTTGCATTCAGTAAATTAGTAGAGTTACCTAGTGTGCAGAAAAATTAAACAGATGCTCATTTAAAAATATCCCTTATATTACAATGATATAAAAACTATAGATACGTTATAGACACTTGAAAATGGCAACACGTAAAGTAGGTAATTACCTGAAAATCTGTGACGCGGCTGTAGGGTTAGCGAAAGTTCTATTAGCACTGTTTTAAATTCTGTTAGTAAAGAAAACTCGAAAAAAGCATGCCTTCATGTACCTATCTTCAGATGATACACACGCTACACAGCAAATATAAAACGTGTAATTTTATGCGTAAGTACAATAGAAATAATAATATTAATATATTATTATATTAGTTGAGTGGTTTAATTACTCGACCTAGGTCGGTTTAATGGATATCCCGTCCTGTAACCTACAAGAATAAAGATATCCATGATTCCCCTGTTGTTTATATAGTATGTTTATGTATAAATATATATATAAATGATATTATTTTGTCAAAGTATTTAGGTATTTAGTTGAACGGTTTATAAATAAATAAACATTTATTATATTATAATTATATATAAATACATACTTAAATTTATTTATTATTTATTCTTTTCCTACCTCGGTTCTTTCGGTGAGTTTCTCGTAAAATTAGTGTTTCTTGTGAGTTTTGTGTGTGGGAAGATTGTTGTGGTGGTGATGCTTGAGTGTTAGGAGGATGTTGTGAAGTTTGTGTGTTATTGTCTATGTTAGTAGTTCCTCTTCTTCTACCACGGTTCCTTCGGTGCGATCCACGAGAGCTTGATAATCGTTGTGTGTTTTGCATAGAAGAAGCAATTTGTAGTTGTGGTGATTGTGATGGATCTGTGTTGGAAGAATACTGTGACGCTTGTGTTGAATGTTGCGTGTTTTGTGTGTTGGATGTTAGTTGTGTGCTTAGCGATGGTTGTGTGTCAGTTGTTTCTCTATTATGTACAAAGACTGAGTCCCCTAAAACTTTACTTAGTATGGTTGATGTGTGTATTGCTGCCTGCTTTTGTAGTATTCCCAAATCAATATTAGCGTCAAGTGTGTCTATGTATTTTAAGATATTTTTGGCCACTATTCCCGTTGCTCCTACAACAATGGGAATCACAGTTGCACGTGTGTTCCACAGGCGGGTAACTTCAGTCTTTAAGAGGTGGTATTTGCTCAATTTCTCTATTTCTTTAGCGCCTATATTGTAATCTGATGGTACGGTGACGTCTATTAAATATGTTTTATTGTTAGCTTTATCAATGTAGATTAAATCCGGTCTGTTATGAGTTACTGTCACGTCTGTCTGTACTGAGATTTCCCAGAGAATCTTGGCAGTGTCGTTTTCTTTTACTTGGGGTTCTACAAGATTTTCTTTCCACCAGAGACGATCCACTTCGATCCCATGTTTCCTAGCCAAGCACCAGTATACATACTTGACGAGGTCGTTATGCCGCCTAATGTAATATGTTCCTGCCAGTTTTTCGCAACCTGATATTATATGCTGTGTGGTTTCATCTTTAGTGGCACAGAGTCGACACTTTCCGTCTACTGGCTCTTTCAAAATATCCCGCTGGTGTTGTCTCGTCATAACGGCCTGGTCCTGTATAGCGAACACTGCTGATTCTAATGAAGCTGCTATTTTGTGTTTTTTCAACCACTTGAATGACAGTTCTTCGTCAATGTTGGTTTGATCCAACACTGATTTGGGAAACTGACCATGAAGTGGCTTATTTCTCCATCTTTTTTTCTGTATATTGACTATTGCATTCTTGATTTCTTTATCTATGTGTATATTTCCTATTGGTAGTCTGAGTTCAGTTTCTATTTCAGTTGAATCTTTTATTATGGAATATTTAGTCCGGTTTGTGTCATGTAATACTATTGCTTTTATTAAATCATCGCCTTCTGCTTTTAAGTACTGTTTGTATTTTATGATTTGGGTTTTATACACATTCTCAACATTAATTAGTCCTCTACCACCCTGTAGTACCGGTATATATAATCGTTCGACGTCTGCTTTTTGTTGATGAGCTTTTTTGATGTTAAGTATCTTTCTAGTTTTAGTGTCTATTTTCTTTAAATCGTTTATTTTGTAATTTATTATGCCAAATGAATATAAAAGAACAGGGATAGCAAATGTGTTAATACCTTTTATCATGTTACGTGAGTTCAAGTGTGTGTTCAATAATTTTTTCACTCTCTTGTAATATTCCTTACTGATTTGATCCCTTACCTTACTATGTTCTATTTTTCCTGATTCATGAACGCCCAAATATTTGTACGATTCACCTGCTTTTAAATGATCAAACGTCTCTCCGCTTAACAGAACGTGTCCCGCTCCCGTTGTGTTACCCCTATGTCCTGACCTAAGATGTAGTATATTGCATTTGTCTAAACCGAATGTCATTCCTATGTCGTTAGTGAATACCTCTACACTGTCTAATAAAACTTTCAAATTGCTGCTGTGGTTGGCGTAAATTTTTAAATCGTCCATATACAGAAGATGATTTATCCAGAAACTATCTTTAAGTTTGTAACCTTTAAGTTCGTATTTATTTAAAATAGATGATAGTGGGTTTATGGCTAAGCAAAACAATAATGGTGACAGTGAATCGCCTTGGAAAATGCCTCGTCTTATATAAATTGGTTCAGTAGTTATTGTTTCCTGGGATCCGCGAGCTGTCATTATAACTCGCCATAAGGGCATAGTTATTTCAAGGAAGTTTTTAATTATCTTTGGACATTTGTAAATATCGAGCATATTCATTAGCCATTCGTGGGAGACGCTATCGAAGGCTTTCCGGTAATCGATCCAAGCCATGCTTAGATTTTTCTGCGCCTGATGTGCATCCTCTAGTATCGCTTTATTGACCATGAGATGATCTTTACATCCCCTGGCTCCCCGGCGGCATCCGCGTTGTTCTATTGCCATTATGTGGTTGTCACGGCAGTGATCATAGAGGCGGTCAGCTAATACGGATGTCAGTAGTTTGTAAGTACTTGGTAGACAAGCAATGGGTCTCCAGTTCTTCGGGTCTTCCGTTTGTTCATTTTTAGGAATAAGCACAACCTGACCTGTACTAAACCATTCCTCAATCAATTCTTGCCCGTTTACTATCCTTGTAAAAAGTAAAGCCAAATATTTGTGGGTACTGGTGAGATATTTAAGATAGTAGTTTTGTATTTTATCCATGCCAGGTGTCTTCCAGTTATGCATTTTCTTAGTGGCATCACATATCTGCTCTTCTGTGATTTCATCTGTATGGTCTATTTCTATTTCTTCTGTTGATTTCTTAACATCTTGTATCCACTGCGCGTCTTTGTTATATTCTATTGGGTTTGATAAAATGGATTTCCAAAATTGCTCTGTACTATCTCTACTAGGTAATTTAATATTGGTGGTTCTACTTTTGTTTCCTAAGTTTCTATAAAATCTGTGTTCGTTTTCTATGAATGTGCTATTGTGTTGTGTCCTGCTGCTAATTTCTTCGTATCTTTTTATTCTAGCTGCTAATGCCTTAATTCGTTGTGTCATGGTTTCTATTTGGTTTTTGTGATCATTTAAATTTTGAATGTTGTATTTGGTATATAATTTGTCTTTTATTTTTAGTCCTCTGTCTATCTCTATTAACTGTCCTACTTCTTTTCTAAGCTTTTCTATCCTAGCTTGGATTCGTTTCTTCCAAGGTGGTTCTGATGTAATTCTTGTGTTATTACTCTGTATGAACGGTTTTTGGTTATTGTTAACAAGTAGTGTTTTGGCAGTGGCATAGATGATGTTATTTATTTCACGAAGAGAAGTGTTAATAATTAATAGGTGTGGCAGATATTTGTTGAGTGTGTGTAAGTTTTCTAAAAAGTGTTTGTTTATTTTAGCTTTCGGTAAAGAATGACGGTCTACTATCGGTATTTCTCTGATTTCAGCTAATGTACGCAAAAAGTCTAAAATAATTGGGTTTTGATCTTCATCGACAGTAATATTTCTAGTTAATTGGTCTATTGTCTCGGTCTGTGATGGCGAGTATTGTGGGATATGGTGTGTATGTGTTGCAGTGTTAGGTGTTGCATGTGTGTCCTGTGTTGCTTGAGTAGTAGTGTTTGTTATGGTTTCTGTAATCGGTTCAGTAGTTTCTACAGTCTGTGTGATCGGTTCAGTAGTTTCTGTAGTCTCAAACCCCTGTGCTGTTCTTTTAATTCGGTCAAGTATTTGTTGCGAAATGATGTTTTTCTTTATTATATTACGGGCTTGATTGGATAGCGTGTTGCCATTGAATTTATGGATTTTAGGGTTATTTGGGTTTCTGGTTTGAAATAAATATTCTAATCTTCTGATATATCCTGGTCCTTCATGTTGTGCTTTGAAGAAGCAAAACATAAGCTCTTCCATCTCGTCGTTTGACCACTTGCGTCTTCTATCGTCGTTGATGTGCGTTTCTGTGGTCGTTGTAGATGAGCCGGCCAAGCTTTCGGTGGGCGAAACCCTACTCGGCAAAGCATCATCCACTCCCTCCCCTCCCCGTTGTTCGGCTGTGACATTTTCGGGTTCCCCGACTCTCGCCCGCCTGTTCAGCAAAGAGCCACTGACGGTCCGCATACTGTCACACTCAGCGTCAGCTCTAAGTGTGCCCCGACGATCGCCCTCGGGCAGCGGCCCTATACGTTTTCTTCTTTGTCTCTCCATTGCTGGGGGTTTGCCATTGCCCTTTTTGGTCACCTGTATAGAAATTTAATTTCAGGTGTCCGCCTCTCACGTGGCTTAGATGTTTCGCACGGACGTGGGGTTGGACTTCGAGAAGCATATTAATATATTATTATATATATAATAAATAATTATTATATTATTATTATTATTTTCTCGGATCGATAAAATGGCGGCAAGCATAAGGAAAATGTACTCTATGGTCTGTGGTTTGGCGCCCGCGACCCGTAAGGCGATGTCGGGGAGATTTTGTACTAATGTTTTATTTTGCTTTTTGATTTTTTTTATTTAGATAATTACATTTCTTTTAAAAATAATAAAACATAATAATAATATATTAAGATTATTAAAATGATTTAAATTACAAATATTTGGATTACTGACTAGGCTGTACTAAGTTATTACTTATTAAATAAATGTTTCTGTATGATATTGTTATATTTTTATTTTATGACTTAAATTAAGTTAATAATTACTAATCCGATAAACTACATTAACATTTTATAAATTTAAATATTACGTACTTTACCCGTAAATACATTAATCATATTATGTCTGAGTAAGTGAAATTCAAGTTTCCCTTTTTCCCACATTCCTCTGATATTGACTTCATGCATGCTACCACAGATAATTTATAGAATTATTTTTTCAAATTTATAAAAGTTTAGCTGTTTTTGAAAGCCGCAATTATCATGTATAACGTGTCTATATATGATACGTCTTTGTTATATTAGCCCCGTTTACTCAGCACTGCACAGTTTTCGGTATATGAGTTAGTGGTGATGTATGCCTGTAAGTACTCGTAGAGGCTTTTGGCAAAAAGAATTTATTATAAGGTCTATATTATGTATAAGTTCTTACCTTATTAATATTAAGTTTCTACAATGTTCTAATGTCAATACACTACAAATTTTGATCAGTATTCTCAACACTATGACCACAGATAACATAGGTAACGTAATGCTATAACTAGGGCCACTTATCTTCTTTGATTCACAAACTACAATGACGATACTTTTCTGAATGAGGAAGTAATAGCTATAACATGTAACATAAGTATATCACTCGGGTTTACCTAAATAATGTAAACATAGTCACTAAATGGCCAAGCCTATGATGAGTTAAAAAACTGAAGTTTTTTTGTGCAAGAGTCGTAGTTACTACTGCCAAGCCTTTCTTGCTTTTCTTGGATCGTGGATGGTAATGAAGTTATTTTTTTATGATGTAGTAGATAAACAGAATAAGAAGCGCTCGTATTAAAATAAATGAACAATGCAATAAGCAAGTTTCGTCGTGGCTCCATGAGCGACCACTTTGTGCCATTTCTATTTGCGAATGTTTCCGTGCTTCGGAAGGCATGTGTAGCAACTCAAACTCAAACTCAAAGAAACATTTATTTCGCATAGTCCTAATACATAGGCACTTGCGACACGTCAATGAATACAAAACAAAGTCACTACCACCAGTTCGGAACGCGGCCCGCTTGAGAAGAACTGGCAAGAAACTCGACGGGCTTTTCTTTTTGTGCTCTATTTACAAAATTTAAACTAAAAATCACAAACTATTGCTTGAGAATGCAGTAGAGCAAGCAGATCATTTCCAGGCTTCCTTGTCAAGCAAATAATCGACAATTGTATAGTAGCCCTTGCAGTACAATTTACTTTTTATACACTTTTTAAACTTATATAAGGGCATACTTTTTATTTCATTTGGAAGCCTGTTGTAAAAACGTATACAGTTACCCAGGAAGGAATTACTGACTTTTTTCAGTCTACACTGATGGCCAGCAAGATTATCTTTATGTTTGGTATTTACACTGTGTATATCGCTTAACTTAACGAAACTAGATAGATTGCACATACATAAGATGTTCAAAAATATATTGTGGTGCTACAGTCAGAATATTTACCTCTTTGAATTTTTGCGCAGTGAGACCCTTGGACCTAATCTATTTATGGTTCTTGTGGCCCGTTTTTGTAATACAAAAATTGAATTTATATCTGCGGCATTACCCCACAGTAGAATACCGTAAGACATAATACTGTGGAAGTAACTGAAATAAACTATTCTCGCTGTATCTACATTAGTCAAATGCCTAATCTTTTGTACCGCAAATGCTGCTGAACTTAACCTGCCAGCTAGCTTTTTAAATATGTGGACCCCACTGCAATCCAGCATCGACGGTCAACCCTAGAAACGCCGTAGATTTCACAAGTTCCAACTCTCGGCCATTAAGTTGCACATTGGTTTCTGCCTGTGTTACATTGGGCAAGGTAAATTTAATACATTTAGTTTTGTTATTATTCGGGCTAAGATTATTACGAACAACGACTACACATGCCTTCCGAAGCACGTAAACATTCCCGATTCAACATGCCCCGATTCTTAGTAAAATCGCTATTGTGGTAAAATAATCGTTAAACCATGTTGAAGATCGTTTTTGGCGTCTACTCAAAACTGGCCTTGCTTTTTAGGAATAATGGCAACGGGTCCACATGTGTTTCTTATGTCTATCTTGCACTTGAGCGTTTTTCAAAAAAATTAGCCCGTTACGCAACGGAACATGATGATTTTACGTGGGTCAAAAATTTTGAAAAACTCTCACTTATGTTCATAGGATATCGATACCTCAGAAAGGGCTCTCGCCTAAAGAACTACTGCACTTGGTGCAGTGGTTACTATAGCAATTGTCATCTGTAGTAGTGGGACAAGCCTCTTAGACAAGTGGCACAAGCGTAAACAAAAGGAAAAGATAAAATATCACGAGCTTGGGTGTGATCGGTCGATATATTCTATCTTTTCGTTTGCGATTTACGCTTGTGCCACTTGTCTAAGGGGGCTTGTGAGATAGAATAATATACAGAAAGCAGCCCCTGGTTTGTTAAACATGTTGAAACTTTACGCAGTTCAAGAAAGAACGTTGTACAGACAAACAGTTGACAATGTTTACATATTAGTAAAATAGCCTTTCCGTTTCAGTGCCTCCCATGGGTCGAACCGCAATAAATGAAGATATAATCATCCGCCATTACACGTAAGTATACAACATCATTCAATTTGTCATCAAATTACGATAACTAAGTATACCAACTACTGTGTAGGCAGGGGCGCTCAACTGTAACTTATTTAATGAGAACATGGTTTTGGATTTCCAAAAACATCCTTCATTCGTTTCTTTGTTTATGGAAGATCACTTTGTAATCTGTTCATCCGTCTGTTTGTCAAGCTCCTCAGTGAAATGGAAAAATATTTGAGGTGAAAATATTAAAGCGCTCGTGGCCCCGCGGACTCAGTGTTCTGTAAACTATCAATGCAGTATGCAACTTTCACTATGGCCGGTCCATAGATGAGTGACCGGCGCGACCGCCAATCTGACCACTTTGTGACATTTATTTGAGCATTTCCGTGCTTCGGAAGGCACGTTAAGCCGTTGGTCCTGGTTGCCAGTAAAATGGCAGTCGTTAAACCAAGGTGAAGGCCTTTTAAGGCGGCTTGAAAAAAATTTCAACAGCAGACTGTCACAACCTGCGCCTGCCCACCTCAATACGGCTCACCACCTACTACGTGGGTCAAATTCTAAAAAGGTGAAATGTGGGCATATAATATGCCTCTGCCAATCCCTTCGGGGATAAAGGCGTGATCATAATATGTATGTATGAAAATAAAATGTCAGGTTGTGTATCTCTGTTTTGACATCAATAGTTGTAATCACATTACCTAGTGATTATAGTAGGTATCATGATTGTGTGAGATAATGGTTGCATGATGTCATTCTTAGGGATCCGTACCCAAGGGGTAGAACGGGATCCTACTACCGAGACTTCGCTGTTTGTCTGTCTGTCTGTCACCAGACTGTATCTCATGAACTATGATAGCTAGACGAAGACGTGCTTGTTGCGCAATTGTATAAGTGTATAGGCCAGTGGTGGGCAAACTTTATTAATGGGGGCCAGAAAAAATTAAGATATGTCAGGAGGGCCAGAATTATAGGAAAAATGCATTTCGTGCTGAAACTTTTAATCTTGCTTCCTTCTAATGATGTGTGGCTGTGTGTTACTTCTTCACGCTCTAGCTGGCTTCTTCACCTATGCCGTTTATTGTTCTTAGAAGTAGAATCAACTTACATAATACTTCTGGACCGTCAAAATATAATTATAGTAAGCCATAATACTTTTGTAGAAAGACCGTCGGCGGGCCGGATTAAATGCTTTCGCGTGCTGTAGTTGGCCCGCGGGCCGTATTTTGCCCATCACTGGTATAGTTGCACAGCGAGCTATGGAACGAGCTATGATCAAAGACTTCTATATAAACTGAGGTAGACGCGCCGTACTCTAACAAGCGAGATTTCAAAAGCAATCTTCGAACACCCAGATTGCTAAGACTACACTCACTTATAAATAGGTACTATTTACGTAATTGTCACCACACACAATAGCAATATACGGATAGAACAAGAGTAAAAGAGAAGGCGTATGGACTCCAATTGCAATTCGAGTACCTACTCTCAAAGTTTTTTGGCTATGATTGATTTGAATGTCCCCGAGGAAAACCTCTTGCCCACCAAAAACTACTCGGTGCCCTACCCCTGCCTAGTGCCTACGGCCGGTAGCCCCGAGTAAGCCCTCGGAAGGATGTCACAGGATTCTGAATATAGGCGTAAAATAAAAATGTTAATGAACGTAAATATTGTATTATTGTGAAATGTCGGCTGCTAACCGTACCGATCGAATGTTTTCAAGAACTGATTTATCGAGCAGCTTGTGCTTATTTCACAACTATACAAATATAATGTTGTTCAAAATTATTTTATGCCTATAATCACTGGTGAGCAAGGTGGTAGTGAATGCTCACAGTCCTTACAGAAGCAGACCAAGACGGGCGGTGAGGCAAGAGTTTCACGCACGCCTCACGCATCAAAAAACTGGATCGAACTCGTATGAGGCCGCGGTGGTAGATAATGTCTGTCGGGTACCTGGGACACCCTTCCGAGGGCTTATTCGGGGCTCTTGGCCGCAGGCAGTGGTATAAGAGTCTGGCATAGCATTCATGAAGAATTTCCACGTTTTTGAATGTGGGAGATATTTATAATTATACGTGATCGAAATTATTTCCAGGCAAAATGTCACTTCTCCCACGTCTCGAAGGATTGGAAGCATCAAGCAGTTCCTGAATGATCCCGACTTTGATATCAACAGGCCTACAGTCTTCTATGCTCACGGGTAAGGTTTGTTGTCATTCTTAACTTTCTTTTGCCCAGGTTCTTGTTGGTTGAACTTCAACATGATATTTTTATTTAGCTTGCCACAATTGTGTACCCCGCCTGATGCAATACCGAAATCTGACGATTATTTCAGCCAACAAAAGAAGTCATATTTTGTTAGGGATCTTCGAGTTCCAAGTCAGCCGTATCTGCTTATTATGGTATGCCTGAAAACATTTATTTTCAGGCGTACCATAGTTTCATTGCTTACCAGTTATAGGTACCTATCTATACTATAATAATAATATTGTAAAGAGGAAAGATTTGTTTGTTTGTTTGTTTGTAACGAATAGGTTCCGGAACTACTGGACCGATTTAAAAAATTCTTTCACTGTTGGGAAGCTACACTCTTTGCGGTGAACATAGGCTATATTTTATTCCCGTATTCCCACGGGAACGGGAACTACGCGGGTGAAACCGCGTGACGTCCGCTAGTCTATACTAATATTATAAAGAGGAAAGATTTGTTTTTTTGTTTGTTTGTTTGTTTGTTTGTTTGTTTGTAACGAATAGGCTCCGGAACTACTGGACCGATTTGAAAAATTCTTTCACTGTTGGGAAGCTACACTCTTTGCGGTGAACATAGGCTATATTTTATTCCCGTATTCCCACGGGAACGGGAACTACGCGGGTGAAACCGCGTGACATCAGCTAGTATACTATATACTAGTTCCTTGCTCACCGTGCCATGAAAATTGATGGCACGATGATACCTATGAGAATATAGGTAGGTACCTATCAATCCGTTTCACTGGCTTGATAGGTACCTATATTCATCAAAAACACGTCTAAACAATTTCTCCCAGTTGCTGGTACTCCTATCGGTTTGGCTAAGGTTGTGGTCGGCATGTCGACTGGTTAGGAGGAGCAGAGGATTTTGGAGGCGGAAGGCCGTGTCTATGTTAAACTTAAAAATCTAAGAGGCCGACATGGATGTGATGATACGACAGATGATAGACTGTGAGTTCGTGCAACAAGGATGCCTAAGTCAGAAAAGGTTAGAGTCCGTTATTTTGCTGGCATATCAACTGCCAGATGGAGTTGGCTTGGGCCTTAAAAATATTTGAAGGCCCATAACACCCTACACTTGGCTATTGATCGACTGCCTCTGTGGCGCAGTCGGTAGTGATACCGCCTGTGGCGCTGGAGGTCCTAGGTTCGATTAAGTACTGGGTGGGTATAAATATTTGTATGATCCACAAATGTTTGTTTCGGAGTTTGCGTGTTTTTATGTATAATATGTATGTATTTAGAAATGGTATAAGTACGTAATATCAGTCGTCTAGATTCCACAGCACAAGCTTATAATTAGCTTGATTTGGGCTAGAAGATATTGTGTGTGAATGTCCACAAATATTATTATTATTGAGCTTTAAGGACAAGTTTCATAAATAAAATTACATATTTTCCAGGTATCTAGAGGAGTACCGAGACGCCAGCATAGTGACTGTGATGTCTGCCTACCTTCGGAGAGGAGGCTACAACGTGATGTTAGTGGACTGGTCCAATCTCGCGTTCGGGAACTATATCCGCATCGCTAAGACTTTGCCAAAGGTGAGAGATTGGATTGATTTACGAGTATTGCCAAGTACGCAGTGGTAGCCAAGGTCTGTGTCCGGATTTGGTCTGCATATGACTTGGCCGAGGCTCCATGGCACAGGAAAGTGACTTGTGCGGAGGATTACTAGTCGAGGAGGGGGGGGGGGGGTGATGGCACGTGATATGACGGGGAGCCGTGACAAATTTCAAGACTTATAAGGGCGTTGGGAACCCCTGATACAAGCATTTATTATGTATTTTGTTTATTTTAGTTTACTTTATTTTTCTTACTTTATGTTTCTATTTTTTGTTTTATTTTTTGTTGTCCCAAATGTGTGTGACGTCACAAATGGCGCCATCTGAAAACCAGCGCTGCTCATACCATCTTACGGTTGGGCAGCATTAAGCTGAGATGGCGACCTTATTTGGGTTCGCACAGTGTTTTGTATTTTTTAAGATTAGATGATAAGTGTTATTGTTTGTAATTCATTGTGCGTGTCCAAAATAAAAATATTTTCTTTCTTTCTTTCTAGTATAAGATGGAGGTCGGGTTGCAATATGTTTATAAGTTTTTTAACTTAGAACCTTCAGATTTTTTTTACTGTAGGTTCTGTTTTTGTGTAACGGCCTCGTTCAACATTTTAGAGTCTATCCGCATTCATTGCTTCTTTCAATGTCTTATTTTTATTCCCTAAACCTCAACCTAACCAAAGTTTACGTACGCTTAGATCTCTGCCTCACGCATCTTCTCAAAATAATTAGTTTTCCTATGAATAGTAATATCCATAGTTCTTATTATATCACTATTCTTTCATCATCATCATCAAAACAGCCTATGGCAGTTAACTACTGGACGTAGGCCTCTCTCAATTTACGCCACAGCACACGGTCCTGCGCCTTCCGCATCCAGTCCCAGCCTGCGACCTTTACCAGGTCGTCGGTTCATCTGGCAAGTGGACTTACTACCCCACGTTTGCTAGATAAGTTAAAATGCTTGTTTTAGGAATGATTTCGCTGAGGTACAGTAATGACTGGGGACATCGTGACAACGCAAATCACCCTTATATTATTACTAGGTATTGGCTACCCCCGCCGATATGCTCACTCTCATATTTTTCATATTTATTTTTTATGACTGTAGCTTATATTTCATGACGGTGTAATTGTTGACAACTTGAAAAGATTGGCCGTGAGTTTTCTTGTCAGGTTCTTTCTCACAGGTTCTACCTATTGCCTTGCGAATCTGGCAGTAAATGTAGAATCAAAAATCTTGACGTTCATAAGTGTCATTTTGTGACCTACAGGAATAAAAATATTTCATTTTCATTTACACCTTACTGTTGTCTTCATTCCAGGCCGGGGCACAGATCGGAAGTAGTCTCCTGAAGCTGCTGAAGCGGGGATTGTCGCTGCGCGGGCTGCACCTGGTGGGCCACTCGATGGGCTCCCATCTCATGTCGTACACGGCGAGGTATTTGAACGCGAGAGGATTTACTGTGCCCAGGTACGGTTTTAAACCGACACTTGACAGTCTTTTTTTTTTTATACTTCTTAGGTGGCAGACAAGCTTACGGCCCACCGGAAGGTTGGTAACCGTAGCCTATAGACGTTTGCAACACCAGAGACGCTACACACGCGCTGCCGACCCGGGCGCAGGTTGTGACGACCCACAGTTGAAATTTTTCAAGCCGCTCGTAAGGCCTTCAACTTGGCTTAACGACTGTCATTTTACTGACAACCGGGACCAACGGCTTATCGTGCCTTCCGAAGCACGGAAACGCTCGTAAATAAATGTCACAAAGTGGTCCACGTGGTGGTCACCCATCCATGTCCGGCCATAGTAAATGTTGCTTACTGCAGTGATCGTTTACAGAGCACTGAGTCCGCGGGGCCACGAGCGCTTCAAAGTCTCAAGTGTTAGTTTGAAATGAAAAACTTTAAACAAGTTTTGCGTAATGTCATTCTAGCCCAAATTAAAGCTACTATAGGCTTGAGCTGTGGGGTCTAGACAACTGATAAACATACTAATACTTAGTATATTTACATATATACTCGTTTAGTCACGCCTTTCTCCCCGAAGGGGTATGGGCAGAAGAGGCATAGTATACGCCCACAATTCACCTTATAGTTTTATGTTTGAGAGGCTATTGTCGTGTTGAAATGGACAGGCCCAGGTCGTGACAACCCGCAGTTGCAATTTTTACAATCATAAATCGTTAAACCAAGTTGGTTCAACGATTGTCATTTTATTGACAATCGGGTTTCATTTCGAGTTTTCCTTCTCTACGCAATGGATCTTTTGCAAAAGGGTTCCCTTGACACCTTCGCTTCGGTATGAATTGCGGTGGCGACGTTTTGTATTCTTTCCCGTTGCTGCACGGGCCCCGTCGCCATACAGGGGTGTATGTATATTTGCAATGATGTTTATTTGCGAAATACATTATATGCCAATTGCCTATAGCCAATACCCAAACTCCTAACAAGCATTTGCTCACTACACAAATAGTTGTTCCGGCTGGGGCCGGGGATTCAAATCAGAGGCTCAGCACGGCAGGCAATTTCATCCCATTTGACTAACTTTCCCTCAAACTATGCTCCACAGACTAACCGCATTAGACCCTGCCTACCCTCTATTCTACCCTCCCATCGTCGCGGCGCCCCACATCTCGGCTTCAGACGCAGCCTTCGTGGACATCATACACACGGATGGGGGATACTTCGGCACTCCGACCAAAACTGGACACGCGGACTTCTGGCCTAATGGGGGGTACGCCAAGCAGCCTGGGTGTGTTGGGGCTACTATTCCGTATACCGTTGAAGGTATGTAGGTATCTAACATACACACGTTTAGTTAGCTCCGAATGGAATAGTGGCCATATGGTATAAATTAATAATAAATATAACCACATTTCACCTGAATATATTGCCATGACAGGCGCAGGTCGCCGCGACCCGCAGTTGAAAATTTTCAAACCGCCCATAAAGTCTTCAACTTGGCTTAACGATTTTCATTTTACTGACAACCGGGTTTCATTTCGAATTTTCCTTCTCTACGCAATGAATCTTTTTGCGAAAGTGTTCCCTTAGTCGCCTCTTACGACTACACCCTCGGGATGTATTAGGGCAGCAACATTTTGTACTCTTACCCGTTGCAACATGGGACCCCGTCGCCACACGGGGCTCAAAATACTATAATTATAAAGAGGAAATATTTGATTATTTATTTGTTTTTGGATCGAATAGGCTCTGAAACTACTGAACCGATTTGAATAATTCTTTTACTGTCAGAAAGGTACAGAATTTCACGTGAACATAAGCAATATTTTATTCCCGTATTCCCACGGGAGCAGGAACAACGCGGGTGAAACCGCGTGCCATCCGCTTGTTGCTCATCAGAGTAGAGTACAAGTTGTCAGCATCGTAACTAGATGGCGCTGTGCAGTAAATTTGAATCGCGCTATGGTTTAGTTACAGGTGGTCACCCAAGGAAAGTTACATATTACAAAATACTTTGAATTATTCGACTGTAATTTTGTATTACGTAACTATTTTTGAAAAGTGTTTCTTTTATCCTGTAGACTTCTTTTTCTTTTATAATATAACTCACTTAAGTATTTAGTATTAGCATTAATATAGATTACAGGCGTAAAACAGGGATTTTTGTAAATGCACATGCACACCTGTTTAAGGGGCGGTTATTGCGCACAAGTAGGCATTTGGCGCTCCCCTCGCCCCGGGCGCAAGACACACCGCGCGCCGGCAGCGGCAGTCAACTCTCATGCCACAGTATACAGTATAGTAGAAAGAAACAGCATGCTAACTTTGTTTGACGTAGTAAATGCATCTAACTTTATTAAGTGTAGTGATTTATTAGTTTCGTAAATAAAAATAAAAGAGTTAATCGTAAATAAATTATGTATATTATACTATTATTTTTAAGCTAAAGAGTTTGTTTGTTTGTTTAGTTGTTCTAACTCTAGAGTCTAAGAGACTGCTAGTTGAATTTCAAGAGTTTCTTAACAGAATGTCCATTTTTGAAAAATACCAAAATATATAACATCACGCTAAGGCGAATAAGAGCTTAGTAGCAACGAAACATTTTTCGACAACTAGGATATTTCATTTCTTTTGAGAGTTTCCGTTGCGTACGTTTGCTACAGTTGCGTAAAAAATGTAAATTACATAATAGCTGGTCATAAAAATTTCAAAAGTTTTCTAAAGTTGGTATGCTAAGTATGAATCACGGGATCATTGTGCAATCCAAAATGGCCGCCGCGGTGTAATCACAAAATTTCATGATGGGTGTCGTTTAAAGGGTTTTTTGGTATGCTGAGTACGAATCACGTACTAATTTTGCAATCCAATATGGGCGCCGCGCCGAATAAACAAAATTTTCGTGATGGGTATCGTTTAAGGGGTTTTTTGGTATGGTGAGTACGAATCACGTGATAATTTTCCAATCCAATATGGGCGCCGCGCCGTAATCACAAAATTTCATGATGGGTATTGTCTAAGGGGTTTTTTGTATGCTGAGATCGTATCACATGATAATTTTGCAATCCAATATGGCCGCCACGCCGAAATCACAAAAATCATAAAATTTTGTGATTTCGGCGCCGCGGCCATATTGGATTGCAAAATTATCACGTACTTCGTACTCAGCATACCAAAAAACCCCTTAAACGATACCCATCATGAAATTTTGTGATTACGGCGTGGCCGCCATGTTGGATTGCGAAATTATCATGTAATTCGTAGACATTTTAATGCATTAGGTAGCTGGTTACCATGTCGTGAAAACACTTAAAAAGTAAAAGATCACCACATTTTTACCATGAGTCGCGTATGTATTTGTAACGGTTAATCTAATTACATTTTGCCCATTACTGATATTTTTATACTGTGGCGCGATTTCAACGTAATTTGGCATAATAATTACGAAATAGTTGCGAAAAAAACTGACACAGGTCCTGCCTCCACAAGCGCCAGGGCGAGACTGATCGGCCGTCAGCGGCGCAATTCTAGTGCGTTTGGTAGATATTCGTACATGATAACTATGTAAATAGTTGTTTATAGAAAAACGCTCGGAAAATGTGTATAAAAACTTAATACCTTTAATTGAGTGCAAAAAAAAAATATAAAATGTTAATAGTTTAGCCACAGTTTTGAAAAAACTTTTCTGAGAGAGTCAACTTTGGGATTTTTTTCTATCTAGTGAAATTTATTGGATCGTGTAACGGGCTCGGAATATGTTTAGCTTATATCCTTAACTATTATATATATATTTTTCAGATTGAAAAACCCTTTACTTTTTGACTAGAATTGTTTCAAAAAACTCAAAATCTGACCCACGCGGCCTTAATTTTTCTGCACTCTAGGTAACTCCACTAATTTACTGAATGCAAACTAGAAAATTTAATGCTGTGCAAAAAAACCAATTGATTAACTAAACATTAATACATACACATACACAACATAACATAAACTTAAAAATCTAAAATACTACCTACTCGGAACGAGATGACCTTTTTAATCGAATTTTCACAAAAAATGTGGTTAGTACATCGGATTTATGATTTGTAAAACAGAAATACGAATCTTTTTTGTAAATTATTTTTGTAAATATATTTATTGTATATTTTTTGTAAATTATGATTTATAAAACAGAAAAACAGAAATATCAAAAATTCTACATAATTCTTGCACTCAAAATTGTACAATCTTAAAACTAGGAAATGCAATAACGGATTCCGAAATACCGGGATCCCGCAGTATTTTTGCAGGACCACCGCTCATAAATAGAGCGGGATCCCGCGGAATTAGCGGGACTACGCAAAGTTAAACGCCATGTGTTGTTCTGTAAACGGAAGCGCGCAAACTGATTCGGATGAAGAAAGATTTTTTGTAATTGTGACGTATTTTATAACTTAATAACGTGCTTATTTTTTTGTGATTTAATCAGGAAGGTTTTAAATTTTTTTGCACTATAAACTATAAACAGTTAAAAAAGTATTCAACTATCTCGTACCTACCTTGCTTCCCGGCTATCTGACATGTAAAGTTAGGAGTCGTTTGGCAGACAAGAATATTGACATACTATGTTTTATGCGCAGTTTCTTTCAAAATAATACCCTAACTACCTATTATCTGTTTCTAATAATTTTAATTAAGTATTTTATTACTTACCTAATGTCATATCTTTTTTATAATCTCAATACATACCTACGTCATTATGGCAGTCGACTTCTGGACATAGGCCACAACAAACGTAATGTTCAATTTTTTTTTATACCACTAAGGCGGCAGATAAGCTTACGGCCCACCAGAATGACTGGCGGTCACCGCAGCCTATGAAAGTTTGCAACACCAGAGGCGCCACACTCGCGCTGCCGACCCTGTAAAAACCTTCTAAGACCCCTTTTGAAGAACCCCATACTGTAGGCGTTTGGGAAAACCGAGGCAAGGAAATTATTCCACAACCTAAGCGTGCGCGGAAGAAAATCCCTATCGGATCTAACCGTGCTGGAACGCTCCGGACATAGAGTGTGAGGATGAACTCCGTGTCTGTGGCGAGCGGTGCGATGATAGAACGTGGGCATCATTTTTTTTTTATTGGAAAACACAGTTTCTTCCCTGGGCGAGGCCGCAGTGGCGGCCGTGGGTCTGTTGGGAGTTCTGGGACATCCTTCCGTGGGCTTCCCCGGGGCTCCCAACCACAGGCTGTTGGGCGTGACGTGAGGTTTTTTAGTCGGTAGGAGTCCGGCATAACATCCATGAGGATTTTCCCTCACGTTAAACAAAAAAAAACACAGTTTCTTATCATCTAATATGTTACATACTCATAATTTTGAAACCATTAATTAGTTTTCGCATTATAAAGCTATAAGAACTAACGTTTACCAACTTATATAATTACTTAAAGGTACACTACTTACAAAAATACACAGACAATCCGCTTACAAATATTAGCAAGTATATAACCCTAAACAAATAACAAACTTTCCAACAGTAAACAATAATCTGATGGTATAGAAGGCGATTGAGCTCAACCGAACTTATGATACACTAAACCAATTAACAGACAGTGTGCCCCTTAGTTTTCGTGGAGACATTGTAAATAAGTCAAATTCAGATAGGTTCAAACCATTGATTGCCTTTGGCGATCTACTGAAAAAAGAATTACACCTGTAATTAGTGCCACAATGTGGAACATGGAGAAAGCTCAGGTCTGGATGCCGGCGAGTTCTCGTGGGCACCACAAGACCTATATTGGATAGGAGTTCCGAGGAATCTATTTCAGACTGTGCTATCTTAACAAATGTGGTTACGTCAGCTTTGTTCCTTCTCACATGCAGGGGTAACATATGTTGTCTCTTACATCTAGATATGTAATTGTCATCAAAAGTCCTGCACTTGTACTGTCACATCATATCAAACAATTCATCAGAGCAAAAAACCGTTGTACAGGCGGTAGAACACGCATAAGGAGGCAAAGTCTCTCCTGTCGCGAAGAGGCTCTACACTACCTGAAAGTATATGATCGTTGACAACTATCACAGCTCGCCTTTGCATCAAGTCAAATGGACGAAGCTGATATTCAGGTGCCCCCGCCCAAAGGTGCCAGCAGTTCTTCATGTGCAGGCGCACTTTCGAGTTATAAAGAAGCAGTCTTTGCGCTGCAGTAGGTAAAGTACCGCCGCAGCATGTTGAGCACACCGAGCTTCTTGGAAGCCAGCTTGGCCTTGTCCTCCAAATGACTGCGGAACTGAACGTCATTGGAGATGTGAACACCAAGGATCCCCATACTTTTAGCTTTTAGAGATGGAAAGAGATGTGCCCTGAAATTGTAGCGCTACAGTAAATGGGGTTTTCTTAGCAGTGAAAAGACGTTTTCGTTATGGAGAAATGCACACTCGAGTCCTAACTTTAGGATGCACCGATGTACATGCATTAATATGCATAAAAAGATATAGGTACAGTATAATTACTGTACATATATCTTTTTATCATGATTGCCTCTGTGGCACAGTCGGTAGTGATACCGCCTGCGGCGCTGGAGGTCGTGGGTTCGATTCCCGCCGGAGACAAATATTTGTGTGACCCATAAATGTTTATTTCAAGAGTCTGGGTGTTTCTATGTATAATATGTATGTATTTAAAAGTATATAAGTATTAATATCCGTGGTCTGATACCCATAACACAAGCAGGTTATTCCTAGCTTACTTTGGGATCCTAACTATAGGATGGCGGGTGCACATATTGCATATCTTTTTATCAAACCAAGTACCCCGGAGGTACCATCTTTATGTAGAGGAGTTCAATTCGTCTATTCCCAGTTATCGCCACTGGCTTTGTCGCCACTGCTGATAAATGGGAAAAATATTCCCGACTGTCACCAGTGATGACGATTGACACATACTTTCCCAGTTGTAGCTACTGGCTTTGTCGCCAGTGGTGACAAATGGTAAAAAAAAACATCCCCATTATCACCAGTGGGGACAAACGACACAAAAATAGTCTCAAATGTCATCTACCAAGCAGGACATACACAAGAATGAGCGGTTCGATAAACAGTTCGTTGTGACAGCTGCGTAATCTGACTTGGTTAGGTTAGGTTAGAAGGACAATGCGGGAGCGGAGCGGAGCGTAGCTCCCGCATTAAGCCTTCGTGGTTATTTTTTTTATAACCATGCAGTAATAAGTCATTCATCTGCGCTTCTTGGTACTAGTACAATTTAAGTAGTGTTTTTTTTTTATTTTATTTTACCATCTCATTGTTCGCTCCGCTCCGCTCCGCTCCGCTCCCGCATTAGCCTTCTAACCTAACCTAACCAAGTCGGATTGTGCAGCTATCACAACGAACTGTTTATCGAACCGCTCATTCTTGTGTATGTCCTGCTTGGTAGATGACATTTGAAACTATTTTTATGTCGTTTGTCCCCACTGGTGATAATGGGGATGTTCTTTTTCCCATTTATCAGTAGTGGCGACAAAGCCAGTGGCGATAACTGGGAATAATTCAGTTCAATTCTGTGATGTACACCCGTGGTCCTAACGCACATCAGTGTTTTGGTATGATCACATCGAATATTATGTTATGGTGCTAGGTACTACATTACTTTGTTTTCATTATTTTTAGAGAATGGAGCCAAGACTCGTCTTCTCAGAAGAGAAAACTGCCTAAAACTCTTGCACTTCTGTTTACTTTACCTTTGATAGATTTCTGCAGCCACTGGCGCTCGTGGGCGTTCTGGGCGGAGTCCGTGAACAGTCCCGGCCTGCTAGCGCGGAGGTGTGAAGATTACGACACCTTCCTCAGAGGAGCCTGCGAGGACGAGCCGATTGTGTTCATGGGAGCCAATGCCACGCCAGAGTGAGTTTCTCTTTCATATTTAATTCGCCAAAATTATGCCGGTGGCCTAATGGAAAGTCAAAGCGACATCTAGCGATAAAGGCCACACTTGCCTCAGAGAAGGCTCCGATTGTGTTCATGGGAGCAAACGCCATAAATGAGTGAGTTTTGATGTGCAACATCTATATGCGGGTAAATCCATCCTAAGTTTGGCGATATCGCTCGTCACGATAAGAATTTGACTTAGAAAGTTAGGAATTAAAAAGTTTTGGCTTTGAACATTAGAAAGTGAAGAGGTGATGGAGAAATTTGACTGCCTCTGTGGCGCAATTGGTAGCGATACCGCCTGCGGCGCTGGAGGTCGTGGGTTCGATTCCCACCGGAGACAAATATTTGTGTGACCCATAAATGTTTGTCTCAAGAGTCTGGGTATTTCTATATATAATATGTATGTATTGAAAAGTATAGTATTAATATCCGTGTTCTGATACCCATAACACAAGCAGGTTATTCCTAGCTTACTTTGGGATCAGATAGCGTTGTGTAAAATGTCCGTGAATATTTAAAAAAAAAAAAATAATTATAATTTAAAAAAAAAAAAAAAAAAATTAACTAGAGGAGCTCTTCAGGATGATTCGAAAGAATGCCATTTTCAGCTTTGTGAATTAAAAATGATGTCATCTGAATGCCAAAATCAAAAAACAGTGTCTCGCCCGAGACGGTCAACAGTTGGCATTATGGCACCAGTTTGCAGGTGTGGTTGGCTAGGGCCCCCGATTTTTTTATATCCCTCCCTCCCATCTTATGTCAATTCGATGAATCCGCTTATGATAAAAATATCCATTGCATATGCATGCATAGATTTAGAATTTTTCGCTACGTACATTCTAAATCTATGATTATAATGTCAATTCGATGAAACATGTGTTCATAGAATTCCACTCACTGTGTCTATCTTGCGCTAACTTATACCAATCTTTAGAGGAAAAGGCAAGCTAGACATATTGTCGCATACGAAATCTGTCTAAAATAAGTTGAAATGTAATACTAATTCATTTTAAAAAGCGTGCGGCTCGCGCCGTCATCTTGAGCCAGTCACTGGCCGAAAGTCCATCAACTTCTGACAGTGGTCCTCAAGTTGACGGCCCTATACTCTTGCATGTTTTGGCTTTGTGACTTTGTGTAACAGTGAAATGTGAAGTGAAAGTTGCCATAGGTTCACAACTTTTTGCCCCTTTTTTTTTTACGTGAGGGAAAATCCTCAGAGGATGTTATGCCGGACTCTTACCGACTAAAAAACCTCACGTAACGCCTAGCAGCCTGTGGTTGGGAGTCCCTTTAGCCCCTTCTATAAAATAGAGTGCAGCAGGCCTAAAAGGGCAACATTGTATGTTTCATAATATGAAACATACAATCAAATAATTTGAAATACAGAACATACGAAGCATACCAATCATTTTGCGGTTCATAATATGAAACATACAATGTTGCCTTTTTAGGCCCTCAGAGGGGCTTATGTTCAGATTTTGTCTGCAGTATGTGTTTGTTGCACTCATAACTTCAAAATCACGTGACTTACAATAGGTACTGAAATTTTGCAGACAGTAATGGTCATTTTGAGAGAGTATACAAAATTTCAAAACAATAGGTCACGTGGTTTTTTAGAAGACGTGTTAGAGAGGGGCAGTATGGTGAGACCGATCTCACGACTTCTTTTTGTTTCAGTTTACGTGGCAACTTCTACCTAAGAACGGCGGCCAGTTCACCTTTCGGTCTTGGGATGAGAGGAGTCAGCTAGTACTCGACCAGCTTCCTGACAATTACAAATTATTGTAAAAATAGATAAGCTATTTAAGTTAGGTACGATTAAAATACCTTTTATTGCGGTATTTTTGTAAATAGCAATGGAATGCGTGATTGGTCTGCATTTTTAGAGTTCCGTACAGTAGTACCACGTTTATAAGTTACACCGATGTACCTGCGCAGAAGTCTCATATTCGAAACACAACGCTCCGCATAAACGCACCAAACATGGCCCTTTGTTATTGGTTGCCGCCTGCGCGCCATGTTAGATGCCCGCAGCATCGCGGTGCAATGAGGAAAAATGAGCGAGATAGCACTACTCTCTGGATTTATTGCATTTTCAATCTTAATGCAACGCAATAAAGTCGGTGTTTCAACAGCGTTGGCAATCGTTATCGTTAGCTTGCTCTCTTCTGAGCAGGCGAACTTTGTCGATGCGACTTATAAACGTGGTTCACCTGTACGCAAGTTCAAAACGGGACCCTATTAATGACTGTATCTCATGAGCTGTGATTGCTGGTCAGTTGAAATATTCGCAGATGGTGTATTTCTTTTACCGTTTTAACAACAAAAATATTAAATACAAAAAAAAAAGACTTCCATACAACAAACGTGATTTTTTGACGTTTTTTTTGTACAGAACCCCCCATGCGCGAGTCCAACAGACGATTTTAAAATATAGTATAAACACTAAATGAGTGAGTTTTCAGACCCACAGAAGTAGCATTAGGCTATTTATCATCGTAACTCTCGACAGCAGTGTTATGTCAAAAAAATATGTCAAGTTTCCATACCTTACTGTATGTAAATATATGGGTTTTTTGGTTAAATAGACTGAATGGGTGCTAGGGTTTGTAGCGTGTCACTGGCAAAGCCGTGAAACAAAGCTAGTAAATTTTACAATTTTATACAAAGACTTCTATATAAACTGAGGTAGACGCGCCGTACTCTAACAAACGAGATTTCAAAAGCAATCCTCAAACTCACGCATTGCTAAGACTACACTCACTTATAAATATTTTTTACGTAATTGTCACCACACACAATAGCAATATACGAATAGAAAAAGAGTAAAAGAGAAGGGGTATGGACTCCGATTGCAAGTCGAGTACCTACTCTCGAAGTTTAGCACAACAGTGCGAGCAACGCTGCTAATTGGCGCAGTTTATAGGTTTCAAAAATCGGTGCGTAGGGCATGTCTACCTCAGTTTATATAGTCTTTGATTTTATAGTCCAGGACCGTGTGTTGTGGCGTAGGTAATTTGGCGAGGCCTACGTCCAGCAGTGGACTGCCTTATGCTATTTGATTGATGGATTGAATACTGAAGCTGATCAGGTCATTCACAACCATTTCATCCAACATCCTGAAGTTTCTGATAACATTCAACGATCTGTTTATCACGATTTCAAAACCGATAGGCATTCGGATAGAACTTCAGAAAGGGGCTATCTAGTAATCTTTCTTTAGATTATTTATACTGTTGATTGACGGCACTTGGTGGAACTTGCTGCACATATTGAAAACGACACTTGTACTATTCCACAATATTTATTATTATAAACCTGACCTATATGGTAGACAGTAATACCTTGTCCTCCCATCTAGACCTTTGAAGATGCTGTAAAGCGAAACCGGTCAGGTTTATAATAATAAATATTGTGGAATAGTACAAGTGTCGTTTTCAATATAATCTTTCTTTGTTGAAGATCGATGTATAAAATTTATTAAGTTACAAAACTGCTTCAATCATTTAATAAAAACATTGATAGAAATTTAGTTGTTTATATTATTATGTAACTAGATGGTGCTCATGTGGAATTCAGCTGTTCCTAATGCATCATCCCATGGGAACGTATTATAGGGATAAAAAGTAGTTTTTATTCTTAAAACAAAATAAGAAATAACTATCCCTGTAGCAAATCTCAGCCAGATCTGATCAGGCGTTATAGCGTGATTGAATAACAAACATCGAAATATCTTCACAATTTCTTTATAATATCTATTAATTATGTATTGGGAATTAACCTTACATAATATTCACATCTACATAATAATAATAATTGGTGAGAAAATTATAAGAGTAAAAAGTACCAGAAATGAAGATTATTTATTTTACTTATTTATTTACAAATCATTTGTCATTACAAACATCCTCAATACTATCAGGCAAAGAAGTGCCTTTCGTCTCCGGCAGTATCAAACACACCAGCCCAGCAACCAGGGCCGCAGCTGCAAAGATCGCTGTAGGCATCCATGATATACTGACCACAGTATCTGCAATAAAAGGTGCTACCATCGAACCTATTCTCATAGCCGTAGATGATGCGCCAATACCCATATTTCTGACTACCGTAGGGTATAACTCTGAGGTATAAACGTAGATAGAAGTTGCAACTATTGCAGCGCAGCTCACTCCCAAGGTACCAAGGACGAGAGTGACGGCGAAGATCTTGGGGATGAAATAGAGTGTGACGATGAAGGCTCCACAGAGAATGTAGAAGAAAGAGATCGTGAGCCGTCTGCCAAATTTCTTGATCAACCAGATGGATATTATGTTTGATGGGATCTGGAAATAAAGGGCAATCAATACATATGGTAAAATCGTAACAGGTCTAGGCAGCAGGCAACAGGTCTCTAAGCAGCGTGTGAAACTGCCCTGTTTGCTTAATCATAAAAGAGCTTAATGATTAAGGCTATTTTAAAATAATTTCGCGCCCAGGGACTGAATTATTTTAGAATAGACGTAATGTTTATGCTCTTTTATGATTAAGCAAACAGAGCAGTTTCACACGCTGCTTGATGAGTCTGATGGAGAAAAACCTATTCTTTCATACACCATAAGTGACGTAAAGGAAGTTGCGGGGTCAGCTAGTTATTAATAAATCGGGGTTTTATATGCAGATCAGATATTCTAGTTCTACTACTTTCTCTCTAACTCTATCTTATAAGACGCTAAATCATAGCTAATTCTAGAATAACAAACAGGAAGTTACCTACTTCCTGTTTGTTATTGACTGCTTAGGTATGGTTTTTTGAAATTCGACAGAGAAGTTCCATAATTACATATTTTGTGCCACCTAATAGTTGGTGAGCGAATTGCTGTCTTGAAATGGATAGGCGCAGGTTGCGATTTAGCGCTGTTGAAAATTTTCAAGATGCCTAATAAGCCTTCATTCAGCCTGGCTTAACGACTAACATGTTCCTGGAAACGGGGACCAACGGCTTAACGTATCTTCTGGAAGGTACGTTAAGCTGTCGTTGTGGCTGGTTCAGGTTTTGGAGTAGGCACCAACTCCTAATTCAACACCGTGAAGTATTCATTTGCAAGCCTTTTCATGCTTCGAAAGCTATTGAAGCACGGAAACGCTGGCCAATGAGATTTCATAAAGTCATGACCCTCCGAGGGCCCAGAAAGATGCTTACTGCAGTGATCGTTACAGAACACTCAGTCAGCGGGCTATGAGCACTCCAAAACGATGCATAGCGGCAGAATAACTTCCAAAAAAAAACAAAAATATTTGTCTCGAATTTGAGTGTCGAAAAAAAAATTGCTCTCACCTGAATAACTCCAGCCAAAAACACACTAAGAAACGGGTCAGGGCTCGTCTGACTGATATACTGGTTGTACCCAAAGAATATGATCCCAATGACCAGCCACATGACGCCACAACACATCGTCTTCACCCGCAGAGACTTTCGGAACAGCGCCGTGTAGTTCAGGCGGGGCTCGGTGGAACCCTTGCGGATCTCCTGGGATAGATGGGTTAGAGTTTCTTCGACCTTTGTTGTTTGAATATTGTTACTGAAAGGGGTGAAGAGAAGATTATTAAATTGGTTGCCGAGATAGTTTATAATACCCTTATGATGTAAACACCCACCAAAAGAGGTCCTTTAAGTTTCTAACCACAGAACAGTTAAAGGAGGTCTCCTTTAACTGTTCTGTGTTTCTAACCGTATGGAAGTAAAATTGGATGGCTAAATATTACTTTGGTGGATTTTCCCGTTTGCAATAGGGTAGTTGAAGAACTACCCTATTGCGAGCGGGAAAATTTTTTTAATGGATTTTAGTGGACAAAGGGCTTCCCCTTTGTCCACTAAAATCCAAAAAGATCCATCATGGATGTTCATAGATAGGATGCCCCTGTAGTCTATAACATTGTAGACAAAAGCGTTGTAGTTACCGCTTTTAAAATTAAATTGCGCTATTAAATAAACATTAAATTTGGCACAATTAAAGGAGAAAAGTGCATAAAGCTTGAACTTCATCGGCAACAGTTTCTTTGTAGGGTTCCGTACGCAAAGAGTAAAAGCGGGACCCTATTCATAAGATTTTGCCCTCCGTATGTCTGTTCGCTAGCCTAGAGAGCTAAAATTTTCACAGATAATGTATTTCTGTTGCCGCTATAACAACAAATACTAAAATCAGAAAAAAGGGGGGCTCTCACAGAACAAACGGAATTTTTTGCCGTTTTTTTGGCACGGAACCTTCTGTGTAAGAGCCCGGCTCATACTTGTCCGGCTTTTCACGTAGATATCACAAGATGCCAATATCTTACTTACATAGCAGCAGCTCTCTTAACAATCGCAACGGCCTCTTCCACCCGACCTTGGCTGACCAGCCATCGCGGGGACTCCGACAGCGTGAAGAAGTAGCCCAGGTAGATAAGTGGGGGGATGCCCAGCGCCAGCGTGTATTGGTCCCAGGATCGGAAGAAGTACGCGAACAGTGGCACTGTCATGTGACCTGGAAAATTTAAAATAAGTGTTTAATTCTAAACTCAATCAAAATAACGGATCTAAGCCATTGTTTTCGTTGTGGACAGTATGCTTTTAAAGTGTGATGGTTCCTTTAAAAAAACGGTGGTACCCTTCTGTAGGTACATGTGTGTCCTTCTGTATATTTAAATCATAGAATCTTCGACCAAGTAATACCTAAAAAGACGGGCCCACGTCATACATTACGAACTCAAAAAGTGAGACTACTTTGTAGCAGGGAGGGAGCAACCCTCAGGAGCAGTTCACCAGATTCTCGATTCACCAGATTCGCAACTTACCAGATTCTCAACTCACCAGATTCTCAGTTAACCAGATATTGTACTATCAAACCGAAAATGCGTATTAGTAAATGCGTCAGCACATTTTGTTTGTACAGAACAAAAATTACATTTTTACAATCATTATTACAATTATATTATTATTAAGAAAATTACATTTATTGCATTATATAAAGATAACAAGAGAAAAAAATGCTAGAAAAAAAATTAAAAATAAAGAGCATTATTTTGTGTGTTATTGATTGCATGGGGCATCTGCTAGCCGATGCCGGCGACTTAGTAGGCGTGGAATTGTGTTTTGTTAACCTTTTCATAGGTTTCATTGTTTTTGTGCGGAATCTTATTGCGGTTTAAAACTAGAAGTAGCCTAAGTTTTACCTCGTAACATCAATGAAATCAATTACAGTGAAATCGGTCTAACCATTTCAGATATTAACCGGAACAAACAGATTGACAGAAAAATATAACAAATGGTTTTCTTATGCATTTAGTTAGTGTAAAGCTGTTTATTTGGAAGTACAGTTTTATTTATCTGTTTAACCGAAGAAAAATATTTTTATTTTATATTTTTTTAGAATTAATTACATTTTCTGTTGTTAATATACTATACTAGCTGACCCGCGCAACTTCGTTTGCGTGATAAGTGAAGAACCGCTCGACCGATTTTGTGCAAACTTTACATAAACCATCTACTAAATAGTCCGAACAAAGCCTAAACATTTGGTTTGGATAGATCAGCCCGTTCTTGAGTTATAAAATTACAACGAAAAGTGGCATTGATTTTTATATATATAGATAAATTGAATTTGCTTTTGATTATACTTCTGGTTAATTGCGAATCTGGTTTAGTTGAGAATCTGGTAAGTTGCGAATCTGGTGAATCGAGAATCTGGTGAATCGAGAATCTGGTGAACTGCTCCTGAGGGGACACGCCCTCAGCGACACGACATACACACATAAACACCGTTTAGGGATATTTTTTAAAAAGTTCTGCATCTCAAAAAATACTGGCTGATTTTAAAATCTTTTGATTGAATCTTATTATGTAGGTTTATTTGAATGATTCCAAATGATTTGCGCGGCATTAGTATAGCGAAGTTCGAAGTTTTAATTTTACCGACGATAGTTAATTGGTATTTGTTTTGTCCAGTTGAAGTTTTAAAGCTAGTTATGTATTGATTAACTACGAATTTATTTCATTGTGTAAGTCATGCAGCGACGCCATTTAACTAGAGAAGAAATGCTAAGGGCAGTAGGCATGCTCCAAGCTGGGGCTACTCAGCGGAGTATTGCTGAGGAGATTGGAACCAGGCAAAACGTTATTTCAAGATTGTGGTCACGTTATCGTGCAACCGGGGAAGTGGCTGAAAGACACCGTGGCGGGAGACGTATAACCACCCAACGACAAGACCGATTTTTACAAGTTGCCGCGAGAATGCAGCCAAACGTTACTGCCGTGTAGTTGGTTCAACAGCTCCAGTCAGAACACCAATTGCTTGTCAGTGACCAAACTGTGAGGAGGAGACTGCAAGAAGCTAACCTTCATGCTCGCAGGCCACTTAGTACTCCAGCACTACGCAGAGCAAATCGTGGACGAAGATTAGAGTGGGCTTGTGAACATTTGCTTTGGGAAGATAACCAGTAGTCTGTAGTACTGTTTACCGATGAGTCCCGATTCGGTTTTCATCCCGATTCACGAAGAGTACGCGTTTGGCGAGTTCCTCGTCGTGAGAGTCATCTGCAACACCCCCAGGTAGTCCATCCATACAAGGGCGGGACAATTATGGTTTGGGCGGGAATTCGTTTTGGTGGAAGAACGGACCTCGTTTGGATTAGAAACACCATGACCGCTGAAAAATACCGCGACCAGGTGCTTGTACCCATTGTCTACCCTCATCGACTTCAAATGGGTCAAGAATTTACTCTCATGCATGACAACGCCCGTCCGCACACAGCGCGAGCGGTGACCATGACGCTGCAGGACCATGACGTGTCGGTTTTACCCTGGCTGGCGCAATAGCCTGATTTAAACCTCATCGAGCATGCGTGGGACATGCTCCAAAGAAGGGCTTATAAGAATTTTCCTGCAGACATTGCGACTGAAGAGAAACTTTTATATTATCCCGCAGCGAGACTTTGATAACTTAATTCAAAGCATGAAAAACCGTTGCAGGACCGTGGTTAACGTCATGGGTGGTTTTACTGACTACTGATTTTTCCTATCAGTGCAAAAAACTGAAAAGAAATTACTTATTTTTTTATTTTTTCGTAAATGACACATTCATCTTTAGTTGCACCATTTTTTTACTTTTTGTTTTCATTTTGATAAAATTTTATATAAGTCGAAAATACATTTTTATTTTATTTTAAAATATGGTCTGAAAAATGGGCTTCCTAAGAATATAACATTGTTGCATATTATTCCTAACAGATTTTCTGAAAATTGTGAAAATGTGAAATATCCCTAGACGGTGTTGATGTGTGTATATTCTTTTTTGAAATTTATGGTAGTGTTTTTACACTTCGGGAACGCACAGGAGGGCATCTTGCGTAAAATGTCTTATCTTGACACGTGTTTCACCTTCGGAACAATAACACCGACTACGACCAAGTGAGCCCGTGTAATGTATGGATGGGCCGATCTATACTATTACTTGGTCAAAGCAAAGAATAGATCATACTAGGTCCTAAAGGCGGGGCCACACTTTTAAAAACGGTAAAGGCTTGTGGAAGTCATGCCCTGTTGGCTGTTGGCACCACACCTGTTGTTTCCAACAAGGCTCAACCAGTGTGTTATTGACTTTTTGTGAAGGCTACAGTAGGTGTTATTTTTAAACTATTGCGGTTTCTAACACTCATACTTATAGAATTCGGGACTTCACGCGAAATACGAAACGTCGTCGGTGAATGTAAGTAAATAGTATTTCGCTTGAAGTCCCGAATTCTATAAGTATGAGTGCTACAGTAGGTGTTTACGTCCTTGTTTACAACAAGGCATTCACCATAGTGCTGGAAGCTTACTGGAGAACCTTTACATCTCAAAACCAACATACATACAGCTACATAAAGCAATGTACAGTGAATATGACTCAAGACCCAAGGTTGTAAGAGGAAGAAAACAAGTGCGTTGGCAAAGAGAATGTTCCAAATTTCAATGGTTCGACAGAGAAATGATCCTCGAAATCGCTCGGTTCTGGCAAAGATTTCTCTCCGCTGTATGACAGCCGCACGTTTTGTGAGGGATCGAAATGGAGAGAGTGTGATTAAGTTGACGAGCACTTCAAAACAATCGTCGTGATAGATTCGGTAGAATACAGTCACAGTCGCTATTGTTCTACGCTACCTCAATGGCATACCAAAACCTTTTAAACCAAACTGACTGACAAATAAAGTACCTAGTACAAAACAACAACTTACCTATGATAAACGGTATCTGGAACAGGCATCCCGCCACTTCCCGGTACCTGGGGCCCACAGACTCCATGACGATGACAAAAGACACGACCATGGTCCCAGCCGTGGCGAATCCCAGCATCATCCTCAGGGCCGTGAACACGATGTAGTTGGGGGAGAATGGAATGCCCAGCCCGAAGGCGATGAGTGTTGAGATTGACACCAAAAAGGTGTTTTTGCGGCCATATCTGAAAATAAGTGAAAACTAATCTATAATTTACTGGGTGACTTACTCACATACCTACAACCACAACTTAGATACTTGAAATCTTTAGGGTAAGCTATAAGCTATCATTTTAATGTAGGCACTCCCCTAAGAGGAGGCGGAGAGGAAGTGGGAGATAACTCTCCCACTCGAGTTCCGCAGTCTGCAGCGGGGGCTCCAACTTGTCTACGGTCAAGCCTATCGGCCTCCCTTACTTGGGACCTGAGGACGGTGGGGGACTGCTCACGGTCCTTACAGAAGCAGGCCGAAGAGGACAGCGTGACGTGATGCCCCAAGACCAAGAAGCGAGTTAACCCGAACCCCCTGGTCGCACTGGTAGCCATAGTCTTTTGGGAATCCTGGGGTATCCTTCCGAGGGCTTACCCGGGGCTCCCAACCGTAGGCAGTGGTAGGACTTGTGTAGTTCTAGTCGATAAGAGTCCGGCATAGCATCCATGAAGGATTTCCACATCCACACGTAAAAAAGGCACTCACTAAGACAGATTTTTTCTAAATTCTAGCTCTAAGAGATAAAATAACGTTTAATATTTATAGAGATGTGTTTAAACCATTATAGAGACGATTGTATGAGATGGGTGAAGTCGGAGGCCTATAGAAAAGGCTCATTTTAAGGAAAAGAAAATGATGAAAACGCATTTACGCAAAATGGAGGATAGCGGGTCGAACGATAGTTTATGTAATACTTACTAAATATGCTAATACCACGGTAATGTAATAAAGTCATATCTGAGTACCTACCTAGTGAGTATGTTATAAAATAATTTCGCCATAATCGCAGAGATTATGATTATTATAAACGATTAATGTCGTGGGGTACAAATATTAAATGTTGTGGGACGTTTACTCAGCGGTATCTAGCTTAAAGTGATAAACTTACTTACGTACAAACTTTGAGTAATTATTACTACGTATAGAGAAGCTATCCAGAACAAATAACGTGCGCCTTTTGCCACAAGTAAGCTAGCAAGCATAAAGTTCGCTTTTGCAGCGATTGAACAAAAAATTAGTCGTTTAATCGTAATATAAATATTCAAGCGCTAGACCGCTTCTTAGTAATAGTTTTTTCACGACCAAAAGGTCTTAGGCGCCGGGAATATCAAGGCGCTTACGCGTATCCTTCAACGTATTCTAAGAACAAGTCACTCAAAAAGATTATACACTGTAGACTGGACACGCATACGTTTGTACCCATAGAGCAACGCGAACTGTCTAAAGGGAGACGGCATAGAACGATTGCTCGGTACAAATTGGTCTGTCATATTTTGCGGGTGGCGGGGGGAAATCTTCCTTACCCACACTTTCTTAGACTCGCACTACAATAGCAATCGATTGTCAATACGAAGCCTATAAATACACTTTAAACAATACACTCATAGATTTTACACACACATGATACATTCTGTGTCATATCACCCCAAGTCGCTCAACCAATCCATGTATTGATGTGACGTCCGGTAAAGTTGCTAAACAAATCTGAATATTATCTATACGTTTAAATAGGTGTAAATAATAATAACTTGTTATAAAATTACTTACTTACACAAGATAATGCCATTTTTCTTCAGATTTCTTTAATCACATTTCTTTTTGTATTAATATCTAATTATTTCATCATTTTTATAAAATGACAATTCAACCGCTCACGCTGTCAACTAGACTTAGTCTAGTGAAAGAAACTTCAAAAAACAGCTTTTATGTAACTGGGCACTTTTAGTCGTCAAAATGTCAAATTATTGCCAGAGGGGGTTTGCTAGCTTTGGCCTCTCCCTCTGTAAAGGCGCGCGATGCTCTGTGTTTGTACCCAAAGGTTATTTGAATTACTACTTCCAGAATAGTAATTTATTTATCAGATTTAAATAATATACTTTTTTAGGGTATTTCTGTATGTCTTTTTAGGAAGTAATATACATACATATGGTCACGCCTTTTTCTCCGTAGGGGTAGGCAGAGGCCCACAGATTATATGCCCACTTTTCACCATTTTAGAATTTGTCCCACGTGGTGTTAGGTGGTGAGCCGTGTTGAAATAGACAGGCGCAGTTTCTTCGCTGTTGAAACTTTTCAAGCCGCCATAAAGACCTTCAACAGACGGACGGCGAAGTGTTATGAATAGGGTTCCGTTTTTTACCCAAAATTCGGTTATTTATTTTACTTGTAAACGGTGAGATACTCCAGGCAATCAAAATTTGTACGGTATTTTTAGTTGAATTAGAACAATGAAATTAGGTACATACATATATAATCAAGACTATTTCTTTTAGGCGGTAAAACATGATTGAACATGTGCTAGTAATCCATATTTTGATAAATATACTTTAAAACTACAAGTTTAAGGTTTATTTAAATTTTTTAGTTTTACATGTTTGTTGTTACTTAAATCATAATAATCTCTTCTATTATTATAATATACCGACTTCAAACTACGAAATACATTTAAAAATTTTAAATAAATAACTGCTCTTCATATAAAATGTATCATTACAATTTAGTTCAACCAACATTAGTACCTACGTGACGTATCTGAGCAGGTCACTTTTATTGATCTATGATTTCATTCGAAAGTTTGGGCAGAGTTTAATATTATATAATTCTTCTACTATGGTTTGGGGGAGTAATGGGCATTAAAATTATTCTATAATACTGGAAACAAATGTAATTTACTTGATATTTTGTTTACCTACCGATGATAAGTGACACCACTATCTTTTTTCGAGGTAGTTGTATTATTTTTACACTGTTTTGACACACACGATGGCATTTTTACGAGCGATTGTTGCGGGCGGTTACTACGAAGTTAGCCGAGCGACTGAACGCACATGAGCCGATTGGCTCAACCTCACCGTTGCAAATTTTATGTTCGCGATGTCTGTTCCATACGTAGTAGTATTAGTTCAATGCGTACAAATACATATTTCTAAGCGCATACAAATTGTACATAGAAAACACCTAAACTTCTATCCGAGATTTGAACCCTACCTCGAGAATAGCAGTATTTTATTTTATTTATTTATTTATTTAAAAGCAGGTTACACATTTTACAAAGTAAACATGTTGCCAAACTGCAAACGCAGTTTGTTGGCAAGCGTACACTCACTTACTTAATTTTTATCTACCTTAAACTTAAAATTTAAATTTATTTATTTATTTATTTTAACAAAGTAGCTTTAGTCTAGTCTTTTCCCTCGTCGTATTTTATTAGCTCCGTGTGACCGGCAATAAATTACAATGATAAGTCATTTTGAATGTGATGTTTATTAATCATGCATAACCGTTGAAACTTGTTTACAAAAACTATTAAACCATGAATAGCTAAGTGACAACAATGAGTAGCTCAAGATTTTCTAAATATCAATATTATCAATATTAGCAATATCAATATCAATAAGTACCTACATATAATAAATTCGTGACTGGTCGCCGTCTGTACCTACATAGAAGATATATAAGAAAAACAATTATAGAGGGGCTTTATAAACTCAATAGAATCAAAAACAACGATTTTTTAGATTTTTTTTTGTTTGTCTCTACGTTTGTGCACGCTAATCTTAGCAACCGATTAACCGATTTCAATGTAGTTCTTTGTTGTTTTGAAGTTTGCTCCAATTAACATTTAGTGTTTGTTTCATGTCAATCGGTTCATAAAAAAAAGTTATGTCAATCTAAAGAATCACATCACATCAACAACACGCGGATAAAGCCGCGGGGAACAGCTAGTTAATTAATATGTGTAGCGTAAAACTGGTATTTCCTTTTTTTAGGAAAATTGCGTGAACGGATCAGATTGAAATTTTTCTGTTTAAATTAAAGTAGTAAATTCTATTGGAAAGTGAAAAACTTAATGTCGTATACAGAATGAATTTTTGAAAAGGGTTTGGATGGCCAAATCCGAAAATATAAGGAATAGCGAAAAATGCCCAAAGGAGTTACGAGCCCGATTTTGATAAAACTTAAAACCTCATCATTAAATTTTTGAAAAACCAATAATCCTAGCTGGGAATCGAACCCATTGATTTTGGAAAAAAACACACCCTATATTAATTATACCAGGATTATTGGTTTTTCAAAAATCTAATGATGAGGTTTTAAGTTTTATCAAAATCGGGCTCGTGACTCCTTTGAGCATTGTTAGCTATTCCTTATAGTTTTGGATTTGGCCATCTAAGCCCTTTTCAAAAACTCACCTGTATACATGCAGAACTATCGCAAGTGTCATTATGACTCCCGCTCGTTAATCAGAACCCATTACCATGCTATATTCAAAAAATCACGACACCAACAGTCAAAGTTACTACTAGTCTAGACTTGGTATCGTATTGCTGAGATTCTTGTACATAACTAAATAATTTACAGGTACTTGCACGAGAAGGTAGTAAATGACAATACGACGATATCATGGCAGCTAATCGAATACTTATCATGTATGTCAATTTACTTAATAGCTATAGACTGAGACATTACAATGTTGTTAAATTACATATTGTATTTGTGTTTGTATTTTAATAAAACATGCAACACAAATACGTAATAATATTTTAAAACGTGCCATGGCTACGCAGCTTCGTACTCCTTTTGTTTCTGGGATTTCTTGGATTCCGTTGTCTGGCTTCAACTTTGTTTTCAAAGTTCAGTTACCTGTGTTTCCTTAATTAATTAAAAATATAATACTAATAATCTATACTTCTATACTATCTATATCTAAACTAATATTATAAAGAGGAAAGATTTGTTTTTTGATTTTTTGTTTGTTGGTTTGTTTGTACGAATAGGCTCTGGAACAACTGGACCGATTTGAAAAATTCTTTCACTGTTGGAAAGCTACACTCTTTGCGGTGAACATAGGCTATATTTTATTCCCGTATTCCCACGGAAACGGGAACTACGCGGGTAAAACCGCGTGACGTCCGGTAGTACGTAATAATATTTCAAAACGTGCCATGGCTACGCAGCTTCGTACTCCTTTTGTTTCTGGGATTTCTTGGATTCCGTTGTCTGGCTTCAACTTTGTTTTCAAAGTTCAGTTAGCTGTTTCTTTAATAAAGTACTATATGTATGTTATAACTGAGTGCTAATGAAAATATTAGGTGCTTACACATCAAATTGGCGTTTTTCGTACTGGCCACTTTAATTACGATTTTCTCCTCTTTGGTAAGGAATTCCAAATTCAAATTTTCCCAGCTATTTACTCATGTATTTATCCTTCGATGACCGTCATTCATTTGTTTTTTTCTTCTGTTTTTTTCTGTTTGCGTCACTCATTTTACAAAATGGAAAACTTAAAATATCGCATTATTTACGAGTACGAGTTCCGCCGTGGCACTAGTGCTGCGGAAACGACTAGAAGGGTGAATGATGTGTATGGCGGTCATGTTGCAAAAGAAAACACAGTTCGTTTTTGGTTCCAACGTTTTCGTTCAGGAAATGTCGACCTGCAGAACAAGCCCCGTGGACGGCCTGAGACTCAAGTTGATAATGAAGTATTGAAGGCTATTGTGGAAGCGGATCCATCGCAAACCACGTCCGAGTTAGCTGCAGGCTGCGGTGTTAGTGATAAAACTGTTTTAATTCACTTGAAGCAAATTGGGAAGATTAAAAAGGTTGAAAGGTGGGTACCTCACGAATTGACTGAAGCAAACCGGCAAAAGCGCGTCGACTGCTGCGTTACATTACTGAACCGGCACAATAATGAAGGTATTTTAAACCGAATCATTACCTGTGACGAAAAATGGATTCTTTACGATAATCGAAAGCGCTCAGCGCAATGGTTGGATCCTGGCCAGCCAGCCAAATCCTGCCCCAAGCGAAAATTAACCCCAAAAAAGTTACTTGTAAGCGTTTGGTGGACTAGTGCCGGTATTGTTCATTACAGTTTTCTCAAATCTGGCCAGACTATTACGGCTGATGTCTATTGTCAGCAATTGCAAACCATGATGGAAAAGCTAGCGGCTAAACAACCTAGGCTGGTCAATCGCTCCACGCCACTACTGCTTCACGACAACGCTAGACCACACACTGCACAACAGACGGCTACCAAATTAGAAGAGCTTCAATTGGAATGTCTAAAACATCCTCCGTACTCCCCGGATCTTGCTCCAACAGATTACCATTTTTTTCGAAATTTGGACAACTTCTTGCAAGGGAAAAAATTCAACTCTGATGGGGCAGTCCAAATCGCCTTCACAGATTTTATTGATTCCCGTCCGACTGGTTTTTTTAGTAAAGGGATCAATGAACTACCTATGAGATGGCAAAAATGCATAGAAAACAATGGTTCATACTTTGATTAATTAAATATATTATATTTAAAAATATTCGACTTTTTGTTCCTCCTATACAAAACGCCAATTTCATATGTAAGCACCTAATATATAAATTTCTTCATAACTACTATATTTGTATGTAAGTAGATTAAGCACCAAAGTACCTACATAACGTACTCGTACGTAGGTTTATTGTAATTATTCTGGCTCTATAAAAAACTCAAATAAAATGTTTTATGTCCCGTTGTTATGTTTTTGTTGTAGCTTTATGAGCCGCATTAGGATTTGAAAATTGCTGAGTTTGAATTAGCTAATTATCCAAAAAATAAAGAAGATCCTCAGAAAAGATACCTACTTGTAATAGGTGTTTTTGCATTAACTTAATAGGACACGAAAAACACGTATGTTATAATGATTGTTGCCGATAAACAACACATAAAAAGTCTTGTCAATAAATATATGGAAATCCCGTATAGACAAAATGTAGGTATCTTTATAGCAATAGGTATTTGTTTGAAAACCTTGAATCTGTGTATCTATTTCCATAAATATATGGGTAACTAGCTGAACCCGCAACTTCGTTTACGACACATAAGGTGAATGAAAGGAGAGGTCATCGGGCTTATCAAGCAGCGTGTGAAACTGCCATGTTTGCTTAATCATAAGAGAGCTTAAAGATTAAGTCTATTCTAAAACAATTCAGTCAGAATTGTTTTAAAATAGCCCTAGTCATTAAGCTCTTTTATGATTAAGCCAACACGCCAGTTTAAGATTCATATGTCTATGTATGATTCTTTAAAGTCATACAACTTTTTTATTTATAAACCGATTGACATGAAATAAACACTAAATGTTAAGTGGAGTAAACCTCAATACAGTAAAGAAACCCGAATTGCAATCGGTTAAGCAGTTACTGAGAATAGCGTGCACAAACGTACAGACAAACAGATATATACCTACAGACATACAGACATTATATGTATTGATTGATGATTGATAAGCAGGCAGGTATATTTACATACTAGCTGACCATCGCAACTTTGTTTACGACAAATTATTCATTGCTCATATACGTCGTAGCGTGATGTTATAAGTATAGGAAAATTTTCAGCTATATAATATTAGTACAGAAGTGCTTACAGATTTCTAGGGGGCAGTCGCTTCCTGCGCCTGTCCATATCATAACGGCAATACGAATCACCGCCTATTACGTGGGACAAAATCTAAAGCTGAAATGTGGGCATATAATATGCCTCTGCCTACCCCTTCGGGGAACTTTTTGGGTTAAAACATTAGGCAACGGAAAACATTAATTTTCCGTTGGCTGACGTTTTGGTCTGGTTATAATGTGGTTGCTGGTTGCACTCGTAGCTTGACGCGGTTCTTGACAGTTTAGGTCCGGCTTTTTAAAATTACGGTTACTACTTTTTGATTTCTGTAGTACTAGTTATAAAAAATCGTATTCAAAATCTTCACCTCAGGACTCGGGTCCGCTATGCTGTACTAGATGCTAGGGTCAGCTGAAATATACTTTTTTAACCCCCGACGGAAACCCGGACGGGGTGTTATAAGTTTGACGTGTGTGTGGGTGTGTGTGTGTGTGTGTAAGTCTGTCTGTGGCATCGTAGCTCCCAAACGGATGAACCGATTTTGATTCTGTTTCTTTTGTTTGAAAGATGGGTTGGGGGAGAGTGTTCTTAGCTATGTTTTATAAAAATCGGTTAAGCCATTTCAAAGATATGAGGGGTGAAAGTGGGGATGAAAAATTAAATTTGTTCAAATATACCCGTGTTGGGTATCAAATGAAAGGTCATAACTTATACATCACGATACCGCAAGTTTTATGAAAATCGGTTTAGCCGTTCGAAAGATATGAGGAGTGGAATGTATTTCTAATTCTGTAACCACACTCTGCTCAATTCGCATTAGTTCTGATTAATTGTTGATAGACTATACGTATGTTGATATTAAAAAACCCCTTTAAAAAGCATGAAATAAAAAATTAAATTAAAAATTTAAAAAACCCCCGACTCACAAAAAAAGAACAATAAAAAAACCTGTAAAAAGTAAAAAAATAACTATTATATTATGACCTATCTGCCCTAAGTATTGAACCTTTATTATTATTATAGGTAGCAATATTATTTACGTATTCATATTTTTAACTAAGAGTTGGTCTCGTCGGGGGGACCGCTCTATACCTAAATAGAGACAGACGCACGATTAGGTTATGATTAGGTGAGCGGTCCCCGACGAGACAAACTGTTAGTTAACAATATGAATACGTAAATAATATAGCTACCTATAATAATAATAAAGGTTCAATACTTAGGGTAGATAGGTCATAATATAATAGTTATTTTTTTACTTTTTACAGGTTTTTTTATTGTTCTTTTTTTGTGAGTCGGGGGTTTTTTAAATTTTTAATTTATTAATACAGTTGCTCAAAAAGTGGCGTATTACAGGGACGTATAGCGTTCGGGATGTGGGCTATTACACACTCGTGCTTTTTCTTTACCATTCCCGCACTTGTGTGTTTTCTTTCCCAATTGTCAAAATAATGTCTGTGATTCATGCAAATATTTCTAAAAAAAGATACTAACTTGTTTCAATATCAGATCAAAAGTAATTTTAATTAAAATTTAAGCATAAATTCATATAAGTTTCGGCTAAATTAAATTTATAAATATAAAAAAAGTTGGCTGTATGAAGTGCACTGCCATAGTCTCTGCTTAGGAAGGTATATATTCTTTTACGGTTGGCGCCATTTTGGATATTCAGGTTTATTGTGTTTTTATTATTTTACAAAATTGCTTAATTTTTTCGCAACTGTATTAAAAATAGATGTTCAATACAACGTGTGGGACTGTTATTTAAACTCGTTCCTACTGTCTACCCTCGCCTTCGGCTCGGGTCAACACCTGTCGTAACTCGTTGTAATAACAGAAATCCCACACTTGTATCGTTCAGTGTTCAAAACACTTACCGTTTGTCACACATTTCCTCTCAAAAGGATCTCACAATGTTGGATGATTGCGATGTGCAGCAAGCAAGCGTTCAAAGTGTCGCATCCCATGTGATATAAAAAGATAATCAAGTAGGTAATAAGTAGGTATTTCCTGTTTCGAAAGTTTTGTTTACGCGATCGATAAAGTGAAAGCATAACGTAATATCAGTTAAGAAGTAAACGAACAAGAGCTCAGGATATCAACTTCAATACAAATTTCATATTATGATTAACTAGCCGACCCTCACAACTTCGTACATTATTTATGCTGCTCAGCTCTTATTCATTGTAGCGTGATGATGTTAGCCTATGACATTCCACAATAACGTAGCTTTCTATAGGGGAAATAATTTTGAAAATCGGTTTCGTAGATCCAGAGATTACCCCTTACAACGTCACAAACTCACAAACGTTACAAACGTTACCTCTTTATAATATTAGAATAGATAATGAAATTTGAATCAGCAAAAAATACGAGTAATAAAGGTCTTCGACTAACTATAAAAGTAGACACATCGAAAATATTTAGGGTTGCGTATCTCAAAAGAAAAAAATAACAGAATTCTTAGGAACACTTTTTGTCCGTCAGCGGGGACGTCACGGGGACAGCTGGGACTGGGACGGTGTGTGGGACTCACCGTCCCCGGAAAGGGACCGTCCTACCACAAATTAGATCTATTTTGTGGTCCTACACACTAAACCCCGCAGTGTTCCTCCTTACCTTATTAGCCGGGACGAAGGATATCAAATATACATTACATACACATACATAGGATCACGCCCTTTATATGCCCACAATCCACATTTCGGGTTCACTTTTTAGGTTTTGTCCCACGTAATAGGTGGTGAGCCGTATTGCCGTGTCAATATAGACAGGCGCAGGTTGTGATTGCCCTCTGTTGAAGTTTTTCAAGCCGCCCTTAAAGGCTTTCAACTTGACTGCCATTACCAACGACTTAACGTGCCTTCCGAAGCACGAAACGCTCGTAAATAAATGTCACAAAGTGGTCACGCGATGGTCACCAATCCATAACCGGCCACAGTAAATGTTGTTTACTACTACACTACAGTGATCTTTTACAGAACACTGAGTCCGCGGGGCCACGAGCGCTTCTGCCTCACCTCCGAGTGGGTGTACCTGCTAACTAACGGACGAGGTCATGGCGTAGAGAAGAAAAAACTCGAAACAAAGCCCTCCCAAAAATGTTGGCACAAAACGGGAAATCGCCCCTAGTTCCCGGCACTTCCGCTGTTCCCGATCACGGTAGCGCTCGACGGCGGGAAGAGGGGTGCGATCAATCTCCGGGTTTCGGATGGCTACCACTCACGACTGACCCTGGCTACAGTGGCTACCTATAACGGACGCAGTCTACTGCTGGACGAACACCTCACCGATCTGGAGGTAGAACTTGGTCGCATAAACTGGCACATACTGGGGCTGTGCGAGGTCCGAAGAAAGGGGGAGGACACGCTATCCCTTGAGGCGACCTGTTCTCCTGTTTCGAGAGGGTGACGGAAGGACCCCTTCCGATGGCGGTGTCGGTTTTATGGTGAAAAAGGATCTCGTTAGCAGCGTTGTGGAATTCAGTAGTGTCTCGGCTCGGGAAGCATACCTCATACTCAAACTCACTGACGGGTACTCCGTGAAGATGATTCAGGTGTATGCCCCGACCTCGAAAAGCACTGACGAGTCAGTCGAGGCCCTTACGAGGACATAGCCAATGCACTACACGGCACTGCCAAGGCTCACTACAGCGTTGTTATGGGCGACATTTTGTACTCTTTACCGTTGTCACAAGGAACCCCGTCGCCACACGAAACTGATTTAGATTAACATGAAGCTGAAAATGGATATTTAAGAAAATCACACTCACCGATCTGAAAGGAATCCAAAGATGATACTGCCAATCAAGATACCAAGCTGCAGCATCATCTGTGTAAAGCTTGCCAGCCATCGTCTTTCACAGACGAGGTCCCACTCCGACATTATAGTGTTGTCAAACGGTGACGTATCGTATTCATATTCTAAACACCCTTTATAACAAGTATTGTTCACTAAAGGTTCTGTGGCATTCGGTAGATTCGTACACCAGAATATCACTTTCGGTGTGAGGAATAATATCGTCATTTGCACCCATCCCGAGCTTAACTTCACCAGTGAGATGGTGCCGAACACTAAGAACTGCCATCGTCCGAAGTCACCCAGTAGTTTGGCAAACGGATCCTGTTTTTGAACACTATTGTTTATCTGATTTGTTAATTTTATCACCATTTTGAATTATTTAACATGAACACTATTTCTAAATTTCACTTTACTTTAATGTGATTTTAATTGAGGAATTCTATTCCATGATTACATATTGTTTTTTTACACTCGTTTGTTAAATTTTAAAGCATATCCTATTATGTTAAAAATTTTCTTTAAATTTTTTAAAGAATTATTTTCAATCACTAATTTTAACAAAAGTAACTTATTTTTATTAAATTTTATTTGAAGTGTTTAGATATAAATATTATAATGTTATTTTGTTTTTTTACCACAAGCTTATTTGATACACTTTATTTTAATTTCCACGTATTTAATTCTTATTTTAATTTATTGTCCTTCATACGATCACAAAGACATTTTTGTACACTTTATTTTCAGTGCATTATTTACACATTCTTACACAGTATTCTTATTCACACATATTAATTATTAAAATTTACATTAATTTACACTTAATTTTGATGACTGTTTTTTACAGTAATTTACATGTTTTTTTTTTATTTACGTAGTTTTGTTTGTTAGTCTTGTGATTTAAGTATTTCTGTAGATTGTCGAGACGTGTTTATCGGCCAACCGCCAGCGATATCTGCGAACAGTAAAGCGTCGAGTTAGAGATATAATGGGATCTGGTTTGAGCAATATTACTACTAGATTGCTATATTGTTGATAATAATCATATATTTTTTATTTGCAATTCTTGAGTTACTATTAGTACCTAATAGCTACTATTATCTTATATCTGTGGATATGTTACAATAATGTGTGTAAAATGTTTGATATCTATTGATATTGTTTTATTTGCAATAAATACTTATGTTCATTTAAGAACCAGAATTTTGACATTATAATTACCTACTCTATAATTTTAATTAATGATTTTGTTTTGAAAATCGACATTTCATTCTTAAGTCCCTGGCGCGACATTCTGCGAAAGAGACATTTTGCGAAAGAGACATTCTGCGAAAGAGACGGTTTGCGAAAGAGACATTCTGCGAAAGAGACATTCTGCGAAAGAGACGTTTTACGACCGGGGGACATTTTGCGAAAGAGACATTCTGCGCCTGAGCCGCGTTGCAGTCGTCGTAACAATACATGCTTTTATATGTACCTACTGTGTTTTTTTTTACTTGTAAATCCCGCTACGGATTTCACCAGATCGGTCTTCTCTCGTTTTCCATAAATTCATTTGCACTAATATTGTTTGCCATAATCATCCCCGATCATAATATTTACTTGCACTATTATCATTTATACTAATAACGTTTGCTTTAACAACTCAACAGTGATAACTTTTATTTGCAATAAAATGACTTTCTATAACAACACATAATCATAATAATTAGTTTCCATAAGTAACACATCTCATAATCGACTCTTGACATAATCAAAATTTGATATAATTATAAAAATAATACATAATATTGTTAGGTCGAAATTAGTTATTGTTAACACCCCGACTCAGTGCAATCCGACTGCTTTTTAAACCACCCAGAAGTATATTATGGTGAAAAAAAGATATGGAAAATGGCATTATTGAAAACGAAAATTATGGCAAATACATTTATGGATTTAAATTATTATGACACTTGATCGATTATGACCAATGGGATTAGTTAAAGTCATTTTATGTCATTTCATAATTATGGCAACTGAAGCGTTATTTCTAATGAAATTATGGCAAATTCCAGTATGGCATATGAAATTATGGCATTTTAAATTATGGCAAACATTAGTAAACCCTCCTCCTCCTCCTCGCGTCGTGCTCCTCATTACCGAGGGTCGTGATTCCCCTCTGAATCACTCTCTCTCTCTGACGATATTGCGCCATCTGTTGCGATCTTTGGCAATATGGAAAGCATTATATAATCCAGTGTCCAACGCAGTGCGTATCTGGTCTGACCATCTAGTTCAGTGGTTCTGAAACTTATTTTGTCTGCTGCCCACTTTGAGAATAAATATTTTTTTAGCGCCCCCATTTTTTCACTTATTTAAAAACCACTATAACTTCAAATTAAATTAATTAATTATTGTGACCTATATATGTGATGTTGTGTAAAAAAAATGTATATTATGTATATTAACAGAGAATTCTAAACGAAACTTTTACTATAACCCGCAACTTGAAACCTGAGCGCAGTAGGTACCTAACATACAACGGCGCTTAGGTCTCAAGTTAACTCTTACGGGCTCCACCTGCCAATAAGAATGATTATTGAAACGCAACTTTATAGTAATAAAACAGAGTATCTTTTATTAAAAATATAACTAAAATAATCAATCCTTATATAAAAACTAATGTGAAGGATGAATCTGATGCTGTTTAATAAGTTTGTTGATATCAGGTTCCAATTTACTCAAGAACAGTCGCAAGTCGCCACGTTCGGTAACAAGCAAACGATTTCTCTTTTTAGTAACCAGTGTTGTCACAGCACTAAATCCACGTTCACACAAATATGACGATGGGAATGCTATCAAGAATCGTTGAACGATTGACCACAATCCAGGGTACAATTGAGGGATCGGTTTTTGAAGCCAAAATTCTTGGTAACCATTTTTGAACTTGATTTTTATTTCCTCGCTTGTTGTCAATTCTATAAGTTCTTCTTCCAGCTGAGGTGACATTGCTGTGTTGACATTTGAAAACGGATCCAACACCCAGTCTGGTATTTCCAAGTTCAAAATGTCCTGGTATCGTTCGGTGAAGTCAATGTGGAGGTTTTCCAAATGTTGGCAGTAGGCAAACAATTCGTCGTTACTGCATGATACTAATAAATTTGGAAAATTGTGAAACTCACGTCTGCCCAGATTCTTTTTGTGTAGAAGTAGTTTGGCTGCGAAAGCAGCAACGACGTTTTTTGTTTTAATTAAATTTAGTTTATCGCCTTGCAGTTGGAGATTCATGTCGTTGAACAATTTATACAGGTCTGTCATGTAAGCTATATCATTCTTTGATGTTATGAGCTTGTCGTGCCATTCTGTATCTTTAGTTTCCAAGAACTCTATAACAGAGTCAAACAGGTTGTAAAATCGAGTCAGACAATTGCCTCTTGATAGCCAACGAACTTCAGTATGAAACAACAAACGGTTGAAATCCTCGTCATTAGTAACACAAAGCTGATGAAATAATCTATCATTCAAAGAGCTGTTGCGGATTTTATTGACTGCTTTGATGACATATTGCAGTGATTGAAATAGTTTTTCACTTAAGTTTCTAGCAACTAAATGTTGTCTATGAATAACGCAATGTACACCAAGGACATCTGGAATTTTATTTTTTAAGTACGCTATGAAGCCTTTATGGCACCCTGTCATAACCGGAGCGCCATCCGTAGCAACTGAAATAATATTTTTCAAAGGAATCTCTTTCTCATCGCAAAACTTTTCCAATGTATTGAATATGGTTTCACCTTTTGTATCGGTCTCTAAATTTCTAGCAAATAATAGTTCTTCACATATTTTCTCATCTTTAATAAACCTCACGTAAGACAACAACAATGCTTCATTAGTTGGTAAAGTGGACTCATCGAGCTGAATTGAGAATTGACTTGTCCTCAGGTGATCGCATAATGATTCTTCAATGTTTTCAGCCATTTCATCAATTCGTCTTTGCACAGAATTATTACTCAAAGAAATTTTTCGGATAATATCTGCGGCCGGTTTATGAAGCACAGTAGTTATTACTTCATTTATTGCTGGCAATATTAACTCTTCTCCGATGTTGTGTGGTTTGCCTTTTTGAGCAATTAACAAAGAGATATTGTAAGAAGCTCGAAGTCCGTCGTCATCTTGCTTAGCAGCCGCCGAAAATGGTTTTACTACACTTGGCTGAGTATTATGCTTTTTCTCTAGGTCTTGAAAATATGCTACATTCTTGTCTTTCTTATCTGGATGCATTTTATTCAAATGATCAAGGCTGCATGAAGGCTTCATTGCTTCATTCGAAAATGTTTTTAGACATAGAAGACACAAAGGCGACGATCGGTTTGTGGGATTTTCAATAAATCCGAATTTAATATATTCCGCAGAGTATTGCCGTCTCTTCTTTTTTACTTCCGACATTGTTTTGCTTTGAGAAATACGTTCAACTTCGCGAGTAGAGGAGGCGTAAGTACTGCTCATCTATTGCGCGCGAGACCACAAATGAAAATAAATTAAATATTACATTGTTTATATAGGAATGCTTAAGCAGCACGCACCGACAGTAATAAAACAAACATGCATAAACTCGTTTATCTCATTCGACGCTCAAATTTACTCAACAAGTCCGAACAAGCATTCAATGAACCAGCTGACTGATACAGGAATGCACAATTCGGGTTATTTAACAAAAACTTGTTAAAACATGATAAACTTAAGCAGCACGCACCGACAGGAATAAAACAAACATGCATAAACTCGTTTATCTCATTCGACGCTCAATCGTACTCAACAAGTCCGAACAAGCATTCAATGAACGAGCCGACTGATACAGGAATGCACAATTCGGGGTATTTAACAAAAACTTGTTTAAACATGATAGATATCTACGAGTACTAATAACTATTATTTTTTTCTATATTTAATAAAATAGGACAGATATATGAACCACGCGAAGAGAAATATAGAACCGAGTTTGAGCAATCTTTTAATTCATATTAGTTGATGTTCACAAGTTGTTGTTGAGAGTCGAGAGCTCTTGCAGTTGTTGTTTAAGAGGCCTCTTAGCTAAATAAAGTTACAAATCACCCACCCCCCGCCCGCCTCTACACAACGCCCCCATTTTCTTCTGGGTCTCTTACCGCCCCCTTGAGACCTGCAGCGCCCACAAGGGGGCGTTATCGCCCACTTTGGAAAAGACTGATCTAGTTGGACTACGGCCTCTTGAACGCCTTCCGTCAACCTTTCCAGTAACCATTGGTTGTTCCAGGTTACGGTTATTTTTCCTGGCAATGTGACCGAAGAAATCGAGTACCCTGCGGAGACACATAGTCGACAGTCTGGTTTCGATCCCGAGTTCGCGTAGTTAACCCACCAGACCGTCTAAGAATGCATGGTCTTCTTTTATATCAATTTCAAATATTCATTCCGACAGAATTCGAAGCCAAAACCACAATAGTGACAATCGCATACTTAATACGTTTAAATCCTCACCACAAACAGCGATGTAATTATTTCATCAAGTCATGTCATAATATTATTCGTGGCACTATGATACATATACATAATATATAATTTAAATTATAATAGTAAATTTTGGTAAGTAGGTATGTATGTATTATAATATTTTTATATTTCGTTAAACAATTTGCATTAAAAGTGAGTTAAACGTTAAAAACCGTACAGGTAAGTCAAAACAATATCATTATTTTGAAGTAAGATTAGTATAATAAATACTACTGACGACGTTGAGGATAGAATCATGTCATTACTGAAGAAAAGGAAAAATGTCAGTAATATATAGGATAAAGGTTGGCTTAATGGTGATAATAAGGAATGAAGTGAAAAATATACACGAAAAGCAAAATTTTTAGCAAAAACTACCAGCTCTATCCAAAGACTTCTATATTTTATATAGAAATCTTTGGCTCTATCTCGGTCAAACCAATTTTCGTTGGTAGTTTTTATAGCAATGTACATTGTATATTTTTTTTAGATTTATCATTCTCTTAGTTTATAAGTTAGAGGGGGGGGTGGGGACACACACACATTTTTCCACTTTGGAAGTGTCTCTTGCTCAAACTATTCACTTTAGAAAAAAATGATTTTAGGAACCTCAATAGCATTTTTAAAGACCTATCTATAGATAACCCACACGTATGGGATTGATGAAAAAAAAATTGAGTTTCAGTTCTGAGTATGGGGACCCCCAAAATTTACTGCTTTTTTTCTAGTTTTATATAAGAATCTTAATGCGGTTCACTGAATACATTTAGTTACCAAGTTTCAAAAGCATAGACCTTATAGTTTCGGAGAAAAGTGGCTGTGACACACGGACGGATAGACAGACGGACAGACAGACAGACATGACGAATCTATAAGGGTTCCGTTTTTGCCATTTGGCTACGAAACCCTAAAAATGAAATTCAAACTGAAATTTAAAAATACAGTAAAACTGCAAAGCTTGTCACTTAATCTTTCCTCCATAATGCACTCAAATAGTGTCAAAAACAAAATAATTATGAAAAATATAATATGACCTACCAAAAATTCCTCCATTTTTTGGCCTATTTGTGCGCAAACCCAAATTTCCAAGTCCAATGGCGACAACAGCTAGCAGCACAATGAAGGTAGCAAGCAGGTAACAGACAATAAATAAATAAATTGAAATTGAAATTGAAGGTGCGGGTGTCGTAGCTAAGGTCAGCTCATTAGAAAAACGTAACAATCGCGCTGGGTAATATTAGCAGAGGTAAACCAAAATTATCACCAAATAGCCAACCTTTACCCTACCTACGTATAGCTGTGACTATCACTTACAGAGTCGCCACTATTTATTGTGATGAAGTAGGTATTACGAGTCACGACTATATTTACAATCCTTTTGTTCACTTTTGGCTATGTAAACCCTTGTTACTTAACGTAAGGAAAATCCTACGTGGATGCTATGCTGGACTCCTACCGACTAAAAACCACACGTGGCTCACCTAATGCCTACGGTTGAGTCTCAGATCTGTAAACCCTTTTAGTGATTTTAGATCTTTGATGGAACCTACAGTAAAATAAGATCAATCACGCACTCCTAAAATAATGATGGATGACACACCCTTGCCTTAACACAATGTGTCATACTGGATGACACAAAGTAGAAGAATTTGCCTGGTACAAATCTGTATGTCTGTACCAATGGTTATGGAGTCACGCCATTTTAATAAAAAGATAGACAGATCGCATGCTAAGTTTGTATTTTAAATTAACCATTGGATTTGACTCCTGCACCATCATGCAGCAAAATATTTATAATTATAGGTATAAAATTATAGGTTTCTAGATTGCATGATGAGTTTGTATTTTTAATTAACCATGGAATTCACTTCTGCACCATCATGAGGCAAAATATTTATAATAGCGGACGTCACGCGGTTTCACCCGCGGAGTTCCCGTTCCCGTGGGAATACGGGAATAAAATATAGCCTATGTTCACCGCAAAGAGTGTAGCTTCCCAACAGTGAAAGAATTTTTAAAATCGGTCCAGTAGTTCCGGAGCCTATTCGTTACAAACAAACAAACAAACAAACAAAAAAACAAATCTTTCCTCTTTATAATATTAGTATAGATTATAGGTATAAAGGGTTTCTTCTAAGCACAGTTTATTATTCAAATTGATGTCTCATGAATTTAACATAGATCGCGTAATGGTAGATTCCAATGAAAATATCGTAATATCGACACCAGAAGTATCAATTAACGTAAGGGACATTTTGGCGAAAATGAGTTATATATATCATTGGATTCAGAATTTCAAGCTCTATCGATTGGTATACTCAAAATGTCTCTATCGTTAAAAAAATGTCCCTTACAGTACAAATTTTAGGACTGTCTAAAACGATTTATAACGAAAAAATTGATTTAAGGGCCATTTCGATTTTATTCTTCTCAGACAAGTAAAGTAACTCATCATACAAAATAATTTTGACCCTTACCTTAGACCTCAAATCGGTAATTTTATACAACATGTCCCTTACCTTAACTCATTTTTCGAGCCTTTAGGGGTAATTTATATATATTACCTACTACTATCTCACATAATTTCTGCAATTTTGTATTTTTCCTGTGAAAATCTAAATGTTTTCTTGATTCCACCTATTGATGTATGGGCGGCGGCCCCGGGTAACTCCTCGGAAGGAAGTTTCAGGGTCCCGTGTAGACGAGCTCATCACCGCGGCTCAGCACTCAGCTAGAATGGTGCTAATCCGCGTTTTTGGAGGTTCCGTTGTTATGCTGTTTGGGCCAACTTATGTATGGACTTCGTGCATCCTCCTATAGTGTCAACGTTACGTCGAACCCTTCGAACAAATGACCGAGTAGCACCGTCACCGTGATTCTACAGAAGTGGACCGATTCCTCCTAAATTACGCACGATACCTCTTACCTTAGCCAGTAGCTTATTCATGTCCCGAAGAGATGAGCCTCGAAACGCCGTCGTAAGTAGAAAAGCACTCAATAATGATAAATGAGTGCCTCTCTAACGCAGCTTCAGGGAAAGGGGTTGAAAGCTATGGCGATGTCGACAGTCACCTTCCCCGCAATATCGCTTCTTCTGTCAGACCCCAGACACGAATGATCGTGTCCACGATGGAGCGCCCCCAAAGGAAACTAAACTGGCTATCCGTCAAATCTGGCACCACTCGTGTAAAGTGCCCAACAAGGCGCTCTGCAATAATATGCTACACCCTGACCTTTTTCGAGCTATGCTTAGCGCATCAGCATCAGAGCCCTATCAGTCAAGTCCCAAATTCTTCGAGAGCCATCAGAACCCATGCATGACTTGGAATGCCGTCGGGTTCGGGGTTGATGCTTTTTTAAGTCGCAGCACAGGTGCCCCTAACACGCTTTTGGTGACTTCAGGCACATCGTCCTAACAGTAATCCCCATCCAGTGCTTGAGACGGAGTCATACGGAGCAATATGTCCCTTAACTCCTGATGGAAACAAGGAGACCAAGAACCTCTCCAGCTGGGTTAGTCGTGGCACCTTAGTGCGAAATCTTTTGTTTTTATCTTTTAATGTTGATTCATACCCATATTAATCATGCAAAAAATATTTCCCTGTAGTAAAAATACTACAAAGTTATTTTTCAGGTCTACAACAAATATTAAAATCAGAAAAATAATAATATTTTAGGGGGCACCCTTACAACAAACGTGATATTTTACTGTTGTTTGGTACCAAGCCCTCACTGCGTGAGGCAAACTCGCACTTGGCCGGTTTTTTTAAATTCTTTTCGATAACCTTTTCAGTACCAAGTTACATCAAATATCATCAAAAGTCTTATAGTGAAGTCCTTTACAATACATTTGCATGTGATTTTCTATAGTCTCTTGCTACTTACACTTTAGTCATTTGTTTATACATAAAATATCAGTAACGTAAGGTACAACTAAACATATTTTTTTAATGTAACGGACACTCTATTTGGAAACCAGTAGACATTTCTAAATCTCGAGTTTATAGCATGAAAGAAGTAGAAACTCTAAGAAACTTCACCCTTGACACAATTAAAATTGAACCAGACAGTAAAAAATTACAGACAGATTTATAAAAATAAAATCGTTTTTTGGCTCTCCTGAAAAACCGGGTTTTGTCCCTTACATTAATTGATACTTCTGGTGTCGATATGTAGATTATTGTAGATAGGTATAATACGTAATGAGTAAAACAGATATTAAGTACGAGCCTCGGATTTGGGCTCGGGTCATACTACATATCTTCTATCTATATACATAAAAATCAATGCCACTTTTCGTTGTAATTTTATAACTCGAGATCGGGCTCATCTATCCAAACGAAATGTTTAGGCTTTGTTCGGACTATGTAGTAGATGGTTTATGTGAAGTTTGCACAAAATCGGTCGAGCGGTTCTTGATTTATCACGCAAACGAAGTTGCGCGGGTCAGCTAGTAATAATATATATGTACATATATAAAATTATTGCAGAACGAGAGTTTATTTCAAATTCCAAAGTAAGTAGGTACCTATCTAGCTTAGCGGTGTAGCAATTTTCTAAATCTAAAAAAATCTGAACGGTGAGGGGCCGCTCCCCGTCCCTACAGTAGCATGCCCTAGACGACAGCCCTCCTAAGAAGCGGGATAATACCCGAAAAGCCCCCCTAAGACGCGGGATAGCGCCCGAACCCCCCGCTAGGCGAAGCCGCAGTGGCAGCCGTAGATCTGTTGGGAGTTCTATGGAATATCCTTCTGAGGGCTTACCCGGGGCTCCCAACCGTAGGCCGTTCTAGGCACCTTTTGTTTCATCTCTTTTAGATAAAATTATCTAAAAGAGATGAAACAAAAGTTGTACCCACTCTGTCACTCCAGAGATCGTAATTCGCAGCGCAACCGCAAATGCTGAAATTATTGCACAGATTTCTTCTGCTTCAAATATAAATTACTTTTACGCAACTACATATGTACATGCATAGTATCGTAAAAATTAATTTATATTTCTCTATCTAAACATGATCTACACTGAGTTTCAAGATAAAGGAACTCCAACTGCAGTTTATAATAATATAGATATGTATAGTAGATGATGCTCGCGGATTTTCCCGCATTAAATTCGGTACCCGGCTTTCCGTGGAAACATTTTCTCGGGATAAAAAATAGCCTATGTGTTGTTCCAGAGTATTAGCTATTTCTGTACCAATTTTAGCACATCCGTTCCGCCGTTAGAGCGTGATTGAGTAACAAACATCCAAACATCTTCACGAACTTTCACATTTATAATATTAGTAGGATATTTATACTTATATGTTTTTTAGTCAGTTGGAGTATGCGTTAGCACTGCGCACTGCGCATCAGGTGCAAGCATTAACCACCTATTCTCGACATAATGACATAGTTTTAATAATGTGGGCAATTAATTATGTAATCAGTCTCATTTATAACGAATGATTTTACTAAAATGTTGAAGTTATGCCTGAAATTGCACTTCTACTATAACTAAGCTGACCATACGTCCCGTTTTGAACGGGACTGTCCCGTTTCTCGGTCCCTTGTCCCGTTGTCCCCAAACACAGCTTCGGGACGCTAAATTGTCCCGTTTTCGGAAACGTTGTGATTTTTTTTAAATTTCGTTGCTCTTGGGACATCAGCGGTCGGGGAATTTAGAGCCATTCCGTGTTTTCACTACCTACACTTTATTTGTTTTGTTTTTGTGTAAAATTCGTGAAGTAGTTTAGTGGTAAACTGATAACTAAATGGAAGTTTTTTTTGCTTTGGAATTTTACGAATGCCGAAACTCAAGTGTTGATTTAATGTCAACATACAAGCAAAGTAACCACTTATTGAGCAAACGACCAATTGTTACCTATGGTGCCGTGCTGTGGAAACTTACAGTGGGGCTAGTCCATACCCTTAAAGTTGCGCAGCGAGCAACCGTCTCCATCAGAGAACCAGAGTGGTCGACATAGTTTGCAGAGTCTGCGTTTTGAAGTGGTAGTGGGCTTAGCTACATTATGTAGAACAACCGATGGTCGAACGAGGAAACAAGTTTTTGAGCTCGCAGCTAGGTAAACGTGGGGTAGGACGACGGACGACCCCTCCGCCAGATGGGCCGACGATCTAGAAAAGTTCGCTAGCTGGGACTGAATGCGGGAGGCGCAGGACCGTGTATTGCGGCGTAGATTGGGAGAAGCCTACGTCCTACGTAGGACTGCCATAGGCTGATTTGATGCTATCATAAAAATAGGTACTAAAATCAGACAAAAAGGAGATATAGGAAAATACTTCGTGGAGGATCGAACGAAAAAAAAAAACGCACGTGCATTCTGTGCCCAAGAAGGTTGACAAGACCGACCCGGCCAATTACAGGCCTATAACAGTCCCCTTTATCAAAGGTGACGGAGCGTGTCAACAATACACAGCTCTTAAGGTACCTTGACGAACACGACTGCTCAGTGACCGGCAGTACGGTTACCGTCACGGTCGCTCGATTGGCAATCTCCTTGTGTGCATCACACGGCTGGGCTACCGAGCTATGGCTATCGAGAGTAAGAGTGGAGCTCTAGCAGTGAGACCGGTCTGGCACCGCGATCTTCTTGCGAAATTGCCCTCCTATGGACTGCCCGAGAGTTGGGGTGGGGTGTCCAGCTTTCTGGCTCATAGAAGCATCAAGGCCGTCGTTGACGGCAGCTGTTCTTACTGCATGGTCATAAAGGCTGGAGTACCACAAGGCTCAGTGCTGTCCCGTACTCTGTTTCTGCTGCATATCAATGACATGTTGTCTATTATTAACAGCATTCATCGTTATGCGGACGACGGGACGGGGCCGACACTTGCTATACGAAAAAACTTGTGTCTAAAATAGAGAGTACTCTCACCAGAGTGTCTGATTTCGGTAAACAAAATCTTATTCAATTCAACCCTGCCAAGACCGATTTACTGTAGCGCCACAATTTCAAGGCACATCTCTCCTCATCTCTGACAGCATAGGTATCTTAAGTGTTGACATCTTCAGTGACGTTAAGTTCCGAAGTCATTTGGAGAGCATGGCCAGGCTGGCGTCCAGGAAGCTCGGTGTGCTCAACAGCTCTATTTTACTGCGGCGCAAACACGGCTACTCTTTAAGTCGCAAGTGCGGCCGCACAAGGAGTACTGCTGTCACCTTTGGACGGGGGCACCTGAATATCAGTTTTGACCGGTCGACGGCAAAAGCAAGCCATGAGAGTTGTCAAGGATCCCATGCTTGTAGGTGGTGTGGAACCTCTTCGCTACAGGAGAGATAGACTATGTGCGTGGTCTACTGCCTGTACAATGGTTTGTGCTCTGAAGAATTGTTTAATATGCTGCCCACGGCTACTATCTATCATCGCACCGCTCGCCATAGACATAGTGTTCGTCCTCACACTTTGCTTGTCACCTCTCAGTGCAATAAAAAGGGGGCGGGGAAAGGGGACCGGGGGGGAGGGCTTCCATAGAACAGTTTTTTTGCCGTTTTCGGAATCCTTTGTACGCAAATCCGACTCGCACTTGGCCGGTTTTTTTTATATATAATGAAATTATGTTTATTTTAATTGTTAACCTGCTAACTGGGGTATAAAAACTTATGTCCCGTTTTGAGATCAAAAATAAATGGTCAGTTTAACTATAACCCAATATTTGACATCCGCCAGTTTCTTTAAGTGTTGTAATCCTAAACCACAAGGTGCCCTAAAAACTGCCTACGGCTGGGAGTCCCTTCGACTTTGGTTGCCTACGAGTTCGGGTACTGTCCCGCGTCTTTGGGGATTGGTTCGGGTATAATCTTGCTTCTTGGCATACTTGAAACGCTCTTGGGCGTGCTTGTTGAACAATAAAGCATAATATTTCTTTTCTATTACAAATAGGTAGTTCTGTTCGTCCCATTTACTGACTAAAACCACACGTTCCCTACCTACTGCTTAAGACCGGGAGCCCCGGGTAACGGTAAGGGTTTACTAATGTTTACCATAATTTAAGATGCCATAATTTCATGTGCTATACTGGTATTTGCCATAATTTCTTGTGAAATGACATAAAATTAAATTACTTTCTCTAATTCCATTGGTCATAATCGATCAAGTGTTATAATAATTTAAATCCATAAATGTATTTGCCATAATTTTCGTTTTCAATAATGCCATTTTCCATAACTTTTATTCACCATACATAATATAAATAAAGATAATTTATACGACATAGATTTTTTATTCACAATTAAACCTAAAACTAAACCTCATAATATGGCTTCTACTATGTTCGACGGGGCCCCGCTTAGCGGGGCTCCTACTTCTGGCTGGTTTAAAAAAAAACCTGGATTGCACTGAGTCGGGGTATTAACGATTATTAATTTCGACCTAACAATATTATGTATTATTTTCATAATTATATCAAATTTTGATTACCTATGTCAAGAGTCGATTATGAGATGTGTTACTTATGGAAACTAATTATTATGATATCTGTTGTTATAGAAAGTCATTTTATGGCAAATAAAAGTTATCACTGTTGAATTGTTAAGGCAAACGTTATTAGTGCAAATGAATTTATGGAAAACGAGAGAAGACCAACGGTAAGCCCTCGGAAGGACTTCCCAGAGCCTCCGGAACACCTGTTTCTCCACCAAGGCAAGTCAGAATAAACCTCGGAAAGTTCATTGATACTCATTTAATAAGTGGGCCAAGTTGTAATATTTTCATTTGCATAGTAAACTTTATGCTAAGTAATGGCAAGGTCAGACTTGGCTGGTAATCTAGGTAAATGAACCTAATCAGAGTTGTAAAGTTACCCCAAATAGTACTGAAATTATTATCATTGATTATTATTTATTTATTTATTTTATTATACATATGGTCACGCCTTTATCCACGAAGGTGTAGGCAGAGGCATATTATTATAGGCCCACCTTTCACCTTTTAATAATTTGTCCCACGTAATAGGTGGTGAGCCGTATTGCCGTGTTGAGATGGACAGGCGCAGGTTGTGACTGCCTGCTGTTGAAATTTTTCAAGCCGCCTAAAAAGACCTTCAACTTGGCTTAACGACTGTCATTTTCCTGGCAACCGGGACCAACGGCTTAACGTGCCTTCCAAAGCACGGATACGCTCAAATAAATGTAACAAAGTGGTCACATGAATTGTCATCCATCCGAAGACTGGCCATCGTGAAAGTTGCTTACTGCAGTGATCGTTAACAGAACACTGAGTCCCGGGGCCACAACCGCTTCAATCCAAACAATACCGAAAATAAAAGGTTTGTTTTATGGGAGAAAAGAAATAATATTTAATGGAGGGGGGGGCTTAAATATTATTATTTTTCTTGTTTTAGTAGGCAACTGTGGGGAAAACGCACGCTCGACACCGCGAAAAAACTCTCAAGGCGACGCGAACCGGCCGCCGCCGCCGCCCGCTAACCGCGCAGGGTTTTTACCCATCCGATCTCGTGGCACTGCTTACCATCAGCCACAGTCTCGAGAGCTACGGATTTAGCTCATGAAGAACGCATTCGCAAAGCTGGGAGCCGCGCATACCCGAAGAGAATTCACAAGTGCGCTTTCATGGCAACATAAATACATAATCTGAGAAAATTTCAGCTCTCCAGCTATCACGCTTCATGAGATACAGCCTGTTGAGTGACCGACGGACAGACAACGAAGACTTAGTAGGTTATAGGGTCCCGCTTTTACCCTCTGGATACGGAACCCTAAAACGTTATTAGTGTATAAATAAGAACAAAACAAGTAAATTTACCATCGTTCGTCTCGGCAATTCAAATTATCTGATGAGGTTAATCTACATAATTACCTGCGCAAGTTAGATTGCAGAAATAGGTTTTCAGGTCTTCTCAAATTGTTATCTAGCATATTCTAATTGACACCAATTACCCTTGTTGCTGCGTTTATGGCCGACAATATTTATCGGATGAATTAGTTTAAACGGTTTTCCATTTTTTCGTGTGCCTAGACAATTAGGTAATTCTCTATGTGCATTTGTCTCAAAAGAGGTTACTGGCAACACTTTTCATAATAGGATTGGAAGCCATTCAACAAAAATCCGGCAAAGTGCGAGTCAGAATCGCGCACTGAAGGTTCCGTACCAACAAACGGCAAAAACATCACAATTGTTGTATGGGAGCACCTACTTCAATATTATTGTGTTTCTGTTTTTAGTATTTGTTGATATAACGGCAACAGAAATACATACTCTGTGAAAATTTAAGCTATCTAGCAATCACGGTTCCTGCCGAAGACTATCGGCCTCCATGACCGGGGGCCTGAGGACGGTGAGAGGGCTGCTCACCGTCCTTACAGAAGCAGGCCCATGACGCAGCGTGACGTGAGGAGCTCACGCACGCCCCCCCTTAGAAGCGGGATTACACCCGAAACCCCCCAAAGACGCGGGATAGCACCCGAACCACCCAATAGGCGAGGCCGCAGCAGCGGCCGTGGGTCTGTTGGGAGTGGAAGTCCTGGAACATGCTTCCGAGGGCTTACCCGAGACTCCCAACCATGGGCTGTTGGGCGTTACGTGAGGTTTTTCAGTCGGTAGGAGTCCGACATAGCATTTATGATGGATTTTCCCTCACGTTAAAAAAAAAGAAGAAAATAAAAGCTATCACGGTTCCTGAGATACAGCCTTGTGACAGTCATACAGAGACGGACAGTGAAGTTTCAGTAACAGGGTTCGGTTTTTACCCTTCGGGTACGGAACTCTAAAACTGATGGAGTACCCATACTGTAATACGTGTAGATCATTCGTACCTTTAATGGGCGGCCATATTGCAAAAATAATTCGCTTTATAGGTAAAACTACATTTCCATGCAAGGGTCATGGAGGCCGTGCCGCCAGTCACTAAATTAGAATGTTGCCTTTTATGAAAATTTTATAAGGTTAGTAGTTTATGACTTTAAAAGTTTTTAAAGGTTCTTCAAGGTCTTATAGGTAATCGGGTCAACCATCGATTAGGTAGGTCGAATAGATATTGTTATATACCTCAGTGTGGTATAAAACATTACTGAATTTTTTAATACCATTAAGGTGGCAGACAAGCTTACGGCCCACCAGAAGGACTGGCGGTCACCGCAGCCAAAAAATAATTGTTACGTGATTCGTTTCGTGCAAGGCGGTCTTGCTGTACAAGCCATCTCTTACAGGCAACTTATGGATGGAGACTTTGGGTGTGAGGTACTTATTATTAGGGCAGTTTGGTCTACATTATAAATCATTCAGTGAAATCAGCTAATGGCAGTCCACTGCTGGCCTTGGGCCTCTCCTAATTCATGCTGCAACACACGGTCCCGCTCCAAAAGAATTCTGTCGCCGTGCCGCTCGTCTGTAAATCTGGCCTTGTTACTAAATTAACCCGGCGTCAGCATGGTAGAAAATAGGTACAGCAACTGCATGGTGGGTCATAATTACCCGATTTTAAACCGTAGCTGACTTTTACCATTTCAATTAAATTTAGAGCAAATTTGTGTTTAACTTGATAAATAGTTCTTAAATTATAATATTTTCGAGATAAAATATAAAAATTAGGTTATTTATAGATGTTTTTATGTATTCAAGAAATCGGAATAAAATTTACAACAAAAAATTCAACATCTAAAAACTTACTAATAAAATAGCAAAAAATCACTAATTAACACTTGTTTATAACTTATTGGTATGACAAATGTCAGATATTTAAGTAAATATATGTAAAAATCATAAGGAATCTTAGTGTTAATCACCATTAGCACCGTCATCTGCGCAACCGCCACAGAAAGAAATTATGTCTTCAGGGCAGATGATTTTGTTGCATCTTTGACAGGTATACGTAGTTTTCCTGTCTTTTATAGTGGGAAATATCTGGCATTTGTTTACAAACACCACGGCATTTAGCAGGGAGCTCTTCTGATGTTTCTCGCTAACGTGATCATCTTCCTCGTATTATGAAGAATTTTGACCCTCTTCCGAGCCGCTTTCTTCTAAAATTTTCAGAATTCGCTGCCTTTCGCGTTTCTCTTTATTAATTATTCAAATAATAACCAAAGAATAACAAAATATAATGCAATACGTAAGGACGGCACAAATAAATAAACGAAATAATTAAATAATGAACTCAACGTAATTGGCACGAAATGGTATCATCGAATGTATAGTTGGGTCATATTTACCTTTTTGTTGTTTGACTGCGTCTATCTTTCTGCGCAGGCGCACACCGTCTACATTGACATAAGAAACGAGGGAGGCGGGGCACTAACCGCAGCTACTGAGAAGCGTGGTTACGTTACTCTATTATTTTCATAAATACCCGCATTTAAAAACATCACGGGTCATTATGACCCAACCTAGCAGACGCCGGGTTAAAGTACGCTGTAGTGGTTCTGCTGAACGTTTCCACCAAGTCAAAGTTACTTTCGTGGCAATAATGATATGAGAGCGAGTAGCTCAGTGTATTAAGTATTTAATAGCTGTTGCCCGCGACTTCGTACGCTTGAAAATTATGTTATAATGCCAATGTGATTGGTTTCTGCTTAGCCCCTAGGATATGTAGCGTGATAATATATAGCCTATTTGAAGACCCTACACCTAGTTAATATTTCTGCAAAATCTGAATGAAATCTATTGAGTACTTTTCGAGATCCTTCCGGACAAAGCAAAGCAAACAGACAAAAAAAAATTTAACTAGGTACCTATATTTTTGGCTCTGGTATCTTATGTCGACCACCCACTAGTATTTTTTAAAATATTTCCAATGTAAGTATAGTTTAGACTTTTCTATCATTTTATTACACTTATATTGCAACAATCATTCTCCACATCTCATCAACTATCGATGAATACAGAATTCATGGCAGCCGGCTGGTTGCTATTGCTAAAAATTACAGTGGGTAGGTATTACAAGCTTCGTACAAACATCTTCAACTCCATTCATTGCCAGTGAGAATTAAGAGTACACCTAATCGCTTTGTTGAAATCGAGCATGGCCACCTTTTGTATTACGATATAGAGGTATAATTAAACTGTGTTTTAAATTACTTTAGATACGTGAACTTTCACGTACCTACCTTGGCCGCATTGGATTTGAATTGCTTGGTAAGGTCACTGTAACTCTCTTTTGTAAAGACATTAGCTATTTTTGTGACCTTATCTATATCTACTAAAGAATAAATACAATATTTATCTAGGACCTAGGTTTACATACCCAAAGGGTTAAATCAGGAATCCAATACAGGGACTTCGCTGTTCGTCTGCCTGTCACCAGTCTGTATCTCATAAACTGATAGCTAGACAGTTGACATTTTTACAAATGATTTTTTTTTTGAAGCGCTCTTAGCCCCGCGGACTCAGTGTTCTGTAAACGATCACTGCAGTAAGCAACATTTACTATGGCCGGATATGGATGGGTGACCACCACGTGGACCACTTTGTGACATTTATTTACGAGCGTTTCCGTGCTTCGGAAGGCACGATAAGCCGTTGGTCCCGGTTGTCAGTAAAATGACAGTCGTTAAGCCAAGTTGAAGGCCTTATGGGCGGCTTGAAAAATTTCAACTGTGGGTCGTCACAACCTGCGCCCGGGTCGGCAGCGCGTGTGTAGCACCTCTGGTGTTGCAAACGTCTATAGGCTACGGTTACCAACCTTCCGGTGGGCCGTAAGCTTGTCTGCCACCTAAGTAGTATAAAAAAAAATTGTAGCCGATATTAAAAAAAATAAGAAAAAATAAAGGGAGGCCCTATTATTTTGGAGCCCCTATTATTTTGGAGCCCCTATTATTTTTCACGGAATCCTAAAATGGTAAAAAATCTGCTCCATAACATCCAAATATATCTGAAAGATAGATATGAAGTAAGGTACAATAAAATGTTTACAAAACCACAGAATATAGGAATGAAATTAGATTCTCTGTGCAATGAAGGAGATATACACAGCCTATGTCCTTTTTCAAGCTCTACATATTCGATCTCTGCAAGAAATTTCATCAGAATCAGGTCAGTGCTTGAGACATAAAACCTTAAACACGTTAGCATTTTATAATTATTATGGTTTTTATTTTTTTCTAGCTGATGCCCGCAGCTTCGCCCGCGTGAAATTTGTTCCCGTTCCCGCTTCCCGTGGGAACTTATTCCCGGGATAAAAGTACTCCTTATTACATAAGCTATCTGCCAGTGAAAGTCCAGTCCAAATCGATCCAGCTGATCCAGAGATTACCAACAGACAAACAGACAAAAATTTTAAAAATATATATTTTGGTATGTGTACCGTATATACATTCATATGCGGTTATTTCAATATTACAAACAGACACTCCAATTTTATTTATTTGTATATAGATTCATGCTATCAAGTCAGTTATCAACAAGCGTAGTGTTTCATGATGATCACTGCAACTCTTATCAATGTGACTTTCACTGAAGAACTAGAGATAAAATTTAAAACGCGGAATGAAAACTGTATAAAAATAATCTCGAGATGCTCTTGAACTAATCTTTTCCGTCTTAGACTAATCAAAACGGTTTCTTTATCATAAAGGGAGATAAAAAAGACGTAATGTACCTAAGTATGTGTACTTACTATTTTTACTCCCATACAACTAACGTGAATATTTGTCGTTTTTGGGTAGGTTAGTTTAGCCCTGTGGCAACAGGAAAGATACAAAATGTCACCACCCCAAATTCTTCCGGGGGTGTCGTTAGAGGCGACTAAAGGAACACTTTCGCAAAACGATCCATTCATTGCGCAGAGAAGGAAAACTTAAATGAAACCCGGTTGTCAGTAAAATGACAATCGTTAAGCCAAGTTGAAGGCCTTATGGACGACTTACTGCGGGTCGTCACGACCTGCGCCTGTCCATTTCAAAACCACACCTCATTACGCGGGACATAAAACTAAGGTGAAATGTGGGCGTATACTATGCATCTGCGTAACCCTTCGGGGATAAAGGCGTGACTATATTTATGTATGTTTGGGTATGTATGGAATCCTTCCTCGCGCGTGACCGACTCGCACTTGACCGATTTGTAATTCTCCCCTCAATTTCTCACGCTCTATTCGCTAGCGTGACAATTATACAATTTTTCATTCGTGTGATGACGAATCGTGCGTTTGCGACGATTAGTACTTTACTGAATATAATAGAACAAAAAAGTGCTAAGTTTAGTCTAACTCTAAAAGGATTCATTAATTTCATAATCAATACTTATAGTTCAGGGCCTTCCATCGATAGGTATTTATTGTGCAATGTTTAATGGATTAGGTGCTGCTATAATCTTTGCGATAAATAAAAGATGCTGTTGCTAACTACGAGGGTCTAGGTGTACTAAGATTGTTAAGTCAGAGTTCAACTGGTTTTTAAGGTAAAGTAGTCGTGTCAGTACATTATAGATATACATATAGTTACGTCTTTATCCTCGAAGGGGTAGGCAGAGGCATGGTATACGCCCACATTTCACCTTATAATTTTACCTATATCCCACGTAATAGGTGGTGAGCCTATTGCCGTGTTGAAATGGATAGGCAGGTCGCCGCGACCCGCAGTTGAAAATTTTCAAGTCACCCATAAAAGACCTTCACTTGGCTTAACGGTTGTCAATTTACTGACAACCGGGTTTCATTTCGAGTTTTCCTTCTCTACGAACTGGATCTTTTTGCGAAAGTGTTCCCTTAGTCGCCTCTTACGACACCCTCGGGATGTATTGGGGTGGCGACATTTTGTTGTCACCAGTCGCAACACGGGACCACGTCGCCACACGGGGCATTATAGATTTAAAAAAAATGCGTGTACTTAGTGTACACACGTAAGAAGTGAAACTTCTTCATAAACTTAATTTTCACCTCACCTTAAATTAAGTCCAAAAGTCCCAAAGTCCCAAAGTCCCAAAGTCTAAAAGTCTAAAAGTCCAAAACTCCAAAAGTCCAAAAGTCCAAAAGTCCCAAAGACCCAAAGTACCAAGGTCCCATCCAAAAGTCCAAAAGTCCCAAAGTCCCAAAGTCCCAAAGTTCCAAAGTTCCAAAGTCCCAAAGACCCAAAGTACCAAGATCCCATCCAAAAGTCCAAAAGTCCCAAAGTCCCAAAGGCCAAAAGTCCAAAAGTCCCAAAGTCCAAAAGTCCCAAAGTCCCGAAGTCCCAAAGTCCCAAAGTCCCAAAGTCCCAAAGTCCCAAAGTCCCCAAAGTCCCAAAGTCCCAAAGTCCCAAAGTCCCAAAGTCCCAAAGTCCCAAAGTCTAAAAGTCTAAAAGTCTAAAAGTCTAAAAGTCCAAAACTCCAAAAGTCCAAAAGTCCCAAAGACCCAAAGTACCAAGGTCCCATCAAAAAGTCCAAAAGTCCAAAAGTCCAAAAGTCCAAAAGCCCAAAAGTCCAAAAGTCCCAAAGTCCCAAAGTTCCAAAGTCCCGAAGACACAAAGTACCAAGATCCCATCCAAAAGTCCTAAAGTTCCAAAGTCCCAAAGGCCAAAAGTCCAAAAGTCCCAAAGTCCAAAAGTCCAAAAGTCCAAAAGTCCAAAAGTCCCAAAGTTCCAAAGTCCCAAAGTCCCAAAGTCCCAAAGTCCCAAAGTCCCAAAGTCCCAAAGTCCCAAAGTCCCAAAGTACCAAAGTCCCAAAGTCCCAAAGTCCCAAAGTCTAAAAGTCTAAAAGTCCAAAACTTCAAAAGTCCAAAAGTCCCAAAGATCCAAAGTACCAAGGTCCCATCCAAAAGTCCAAAAGCCCAAAAGTCCAAAAGTCCCAAAGTCCCAAAGACCCAAAGTACCAAGATCCCATCCAAAAGTCCAAAAGTCCCAAAGTCCCAAAGGCCAAAAGTCCAAAAGTCCCAAAGTCCCAAAGTCCCAAAGTCCCATCCAAAAGTCCAAAAGTTCAAAAGTTCAAAGTTCAAAAGTCCCAAAGTCTCAAAGTTCCAAAGTCCCAAAGACCCAAAGTACCAATGTCCCATCCAAAAGTCCAAAAGTCCAAAAGCCCAACAGTCCAAAAGTCCAAAAACCCTTAAATGACATGCTATCCCTGGATAAAGTACTCTTAATTCGAATCCACCGTGGTGGGGAACAGAACAAAGATGGCGCGTAACCAAAAATCGTGACGTGACGTGACGCAAATTTTTTTCCAACGCCGATAAAGAAGTTTCACTTCAAAAATATTTTACTTGCTTTCCTCCTTGTAAGGTCCTCCCAATCCGGGTTTTTAGAGTGGAGAGCGAAGAGGCATATCACAGGCCGCCAAGGCGCCAACTTAAGGACTACTGTCAAAAGTCGTACAGACTGTGAGAGAGACCCCCAATCGCTAGAAGTCGTCTTGGCTTTTTATCAAGCGGGCTGCGTCCAAAAATAAAATATGATATCTGTCCTGAGTCCTGTCCATCCACCTTGCCTTGCTGAATCGCCGAGTCCACCAAGCCCTTTTGTACATCTACGGCGGGTTGCCTTCCTCGCCGAATCGGACTTTATGCGCTCTGCGAGAGGGATCCGCAATAAGCTTGCCACCGAGGTGACAAGCCCCCTCAACCAGGTTTAGCCCGCGAGCCGACGGGTTTTACCAGGGTGCGGCCGCTGCGCGCATTACAACTGCTTGGAGCCACTGGTGAGAGTTTATGGGCTAACAACGAAATTAGCACATCTCTGCCGCTTCTATAACAGAAGTCAGCTGGCAGAAATAGGCGCTATTACCCCACTACACGGCCAAATTCTTCTGATAGATGTAGCAAATAAGTAAGGCAGTAGGTATCTGGTTTAGAGGACGGTGTCTCCAACTGTCTCAATCAAATCAGCCTATGGCGGTCCACTCCTGGACATAGGACTCTCCTAATTCACGCCACAACACACGGTCCTGCGCCTTCCGCCTTCAGTCCCAGCCTGCGACCTTTTCCAGATCGTCGGTCCATATGGCGGGTGGACGTCCTACTCTACGTTTGCCAAGTCGTGGTCTCCACTCCAGAACGTTTGGTTGCAACTGTCTGTTACTTAGTAACAGTGTTAAAGGTCCCTGTAATCTCGGGCAACTGTTGCCAACCTTGGAGACCTTTCTTTGACATTACTCTCACATTACTGTTTATGCAAATGACACGATAAAATGGAGATTATAATATGAACCCATTTAATCAGCTGTCAGGCTGGTCGTAAGTATTTTGTCAAAAGATATGTATTTCTATCTGCTCTTTTGATTCTATCTTCTGATCTGCAGCGATAATACGTTGCATGTTATTGAACTAAGTCACAGTTGACAACGTCAGAATAAATATTGTGATCTGTGATGCATTGCCGCGACAGGTAAGGACCTTGATACTTATTACATTTTTAGGGCTCCACACCCAAAGGGTAAAATATGAGATTTTACTATTCATGAGACTTCGCCGTCCGACTGTCTGTCTGTCCGTCATGAGGCTGTATCTCAGCAACCGTGACAGCTAGAGAGTTGATTTTTGTTGCCGCTATAACAACAAATACTAACATCAGTAAAAAAGAGGGTATTAAGTGGGCCCCGATACAACAAACGTGATTTCTTGACGTTTCTTGGTAGGAAACCCTCTGTGCGGGAGTCTGACTCGCACTTGGCCGGTTTTATTTCTGATGACTAGTTTTATGAATCATTTGACATTTTTTTCTTCGTCCGGAATGCTAAGTGTATTCTAGACCGTCCAGAATTATTACAGATTAAGAACCAAAATGTTATCTATAATTGTATACTAATTAAATTACCGGGTGACTCAATTGTCTCTCAACCAACGTCTCTAGCCGAAACCCTTACACCTAGAAACTAGACATTTTTAGATATCTAGATATCTCCCCTAGCTTTGATGTCACCTTCTATGAAAGGAGTTTTTTTTTAATTCCACCAATAAGGGGTGAAATTGGATGAATAAATTTTCTGAGGGCGGTTGAAAAGCTGAGGGCTTTCAGAAAAGGAGAAGAGAGAAATAAAAAGATGGAATTAAAATTTCAAATGATGGTGTATTATAATCTAAGCTCGGGGTCGTGGTAATTTCGGGCAGCAAGTGCGATCTCCGAAGGCCTTCGCAGGGTTCCGACTTATCTTAGTGGTTCTCAAGGCTGATGCAGTCCGCGACGTAGCCGTGCCGTCCACAAATTCGGCTGGCACGGTGTTTTCGACCCGCAGGGTGGGTGACTGCTCGTAGACTTGAAGGGTGCGTCTTCACCTTCGTGGAACCCGAAGGTGGACTTCTATAGCCCGTAGGGTGGATGCTGACAACCCGTAGGGTGGACGTTGACAACCCGTAGGGTGGACGTTCCTGCTTGGAACCCGCAGGGTGGATCTTGACAACCCGTATGGTGGATGATCGCTCGTAGACTCGAGGGTGCGTCTTCACCTTTGTGGCACCCGAAAGGTGGACTTCTTTAGCCCGTAGGGTGGACCCTGGAATGTTCCAGATGACGGGTTAGCTGGAACCCTTTTTCCCGCCCATTGCTAAGACAGCCGGTCCCTGTTAAACCTGTCAGGAGTCGGCTGCCTTACAATGTTTGGTTATATACTAAGTTTACAGAGACCTTTTTTTTTCACACCCCTGTAATCTACCCTCCCATAACAGGGTTGACCAACAGCCGTTAATTTTCACTGTTTTAAAAATCTAGATTCATTATAATTAATTTGACTCACCCAATGATGGGGTTATTGACGCTCGCAGCTAAATCGCTGATCACTTTGGGAGCACCTGGCTCCTAACAATATTTTTTTTCACTTTGAAATTATACTCTGATGCACCTACGCCTTCGCGACTAGTGACTTTACATTATTTGAGTAATGGGGGCTTCGAAATTCGCGTGCGGTTGTTTTTATATTTTTGTACAGCGCCTCTAGCGGCACCACTCGAAACTACTAAACGTCAAGACCGCTTTTTAAATACGAATGAGGCTTCCGCCGTTGCGACAATAACTCGGTAGATGGCGCTTTCATTTATTAATCTACTTTTTCATTTTAAAACCCCTAATGTTGAACCCCTATTTGCACCCGTTGTTCCACAACGTTACATACTCCCCCTCCCCGGTGAGCGTTTGACGTACCCTAACGCGTCAAATGCTGCGTTCGTCCTCGAACGCCCCTAACATAATACCTACTACTCGTCTATGTGTGTGTGTATGTTAGTGTGTTGTGTGAATGAGGTGATGCTGGGTGTAGCGAAGAGTCGGCCTTAACCTTAATGAAACCAACTCGCAGGATGTATTTTGGTGATTCTGAAGGATCTTATAGGACAGAAAGAGAAAAGACGTATTTGAGGCTTTGGGTTGAAGGTTCAGGTAATACGCACCGCCTGAAAGTGGGGTGTGTATAATAAGGCTTTTTGCTGAAGGCTGGGATTTATACAACCGTCCCAGAGAAGAACATCCTACTAGGGCTAGTGTAACACTTCCGAATCATAGGATGGACTATCCCCCAGGGCAAGCCTCTAGCTTCCGAGTGGTAGGAGTAGCCATATGACGAAAATAAACATAAAGGTGACTTACACCTAAGACTGTTAGGGCAAGACCAATGCTGCCAAATAACAGTACCATAATTCTGTTCGGGTAAGCCTCATGCTTCCTCGTAACAGTTACAAACCTACACCATAATTCTGTTAGGGCAAGACCATGCTGCCAACTAACAGTAAACGACGAACTCTGTTAGGGATAGACTCATGCTTCCAACTAACAGAAAACTCCCAACTAAACCAAGAAACAGAAAAGTGATAGAAATAATTTACTTGCAGAATCCTTCGTGTTGCTAATTAACCCTTATGTCCCCATGACGAACACGGCATGTGTTTGTCACGTTGTTCTGTGTACTTATTTGAAAGTCGTGTGTAGTGTGTAGTGTCCCTAACCAATAACTAGGTTATTTAGCCCTTTAACCAAATAAAATAAAAACCAAGTGCTTATTTGCAATCTTAGTAGCAATAACAAACGCTAAATGCTTATTCGCAATCTTAGCCGTAGAATGTTGACTATGACTATTATGTCAACCTTAATAAATGACGAAGATCATTGATCTTTGGCCATTATGCCAAATATCTAAAACTATGGTGTCCTTGTTTGCCACCATGTCAGTGTAAAATGTATTTAAATAAATAATGTGTGTGTATGTACGTATGAAATCTCCCCTGTGCAAGTTTTATTTTTGTTTGCGCGTAAGCTGCTGACGTAATCGTGTTGATGCAAACGTGTTATTCATCGTTGCATCTAAGGCCAGTGTCACACTACATTCCATGCTATTTAATCACCCGTCAGCTTTGGTCGGGAACAAAACTTAGGACATTTGAGTCACTCTCTCTAATCTACGAAATTGACTCGCCTGTAACCAGTTTGACTCCTACTTCCGCCTTTGGGGGTCACACACCATGAAATGCAAGTGTCACTATGTAAACAAACAAAAAAAAACTGATTGTTAAGTGCTTGGAATTGTGTGTGAAGATAAGTGTGATGAATATGTGATGACTATATACTACTTAATTATTATGTAAGTGTAATTGTGAAACTTCCGTATGATCATATGTATGCGTGTAACATGACACGAAATGTGGTACCTATATGTGCCACCTAGGCATTAATATTATATTACGGTGTGCTAACACCCTTATATTTTCCCAAAAAAAAAAACCATTATCAAAACCTATTGTGTAACTGTACTGATGTACTATATAAACTATTAGTGAATGCATCTTAATGCAGTGTAATTGCCTGAGGGCCGCCACCGTTGAACCAGGTTCCTCTCCCCGGATCTTGACTTCATATGCAAGTTCCGCTTTTGGAAGCGATGTGAAATTTGATTTGAATGCCATTGTACTGACTATTTCAATTACTCTAGCCGGGAATCTTTAGTGATGATGATTATTTACCAATGTATAGTGTATTTATCTGCTACTTATTTTACATGAAAAGTTAATTTTATGTAAACAACGAATGTTCGCTATATTCGCTAACGAATTCTGTTGTAGTGAACGACGGCCCTTATCGTTGTCTGTTTACGTCTTGTTGAATGTTAAGGAATGTGAATATTTTTCGATCCACCCGCCGAATAACGAAAAATAAATTCTACTTTTTAGGGTTCGTTGAACCGAATTATAAATTGAACCTTTATAAAACTTAGTATTTGCTTTAGGAAATACTTAAGTTTGGAAATAGTACCTTTTAGGGTTCCTTCACTCAATTAATAGATTGGACCCTTCTAGAAATTAATTGTCTGTCTGTCTGTCTGTGTTTAAATGTAATCTAATCCTAAGCAGTGAGTAGTGAAAGTGAAGTGTGTGATGATGGGTTGATGAAATTAACTAAGTGTTTTACAGCTTTACTCGAATAATGCAATTTTCGACGCTGCTATTATTTTTATTGAAATGTAACTATTCACACGAACGTACTACGAGTTAATTGTATTTTAACTCGTACCACAAATTTTTTCTTTAAATCGTTCCTTACTACTACGGAACCCTTAATTATTCTGAACTGTGTCAAAGACGATTCGCACTTGGACGGTTCTTGAAATAAACTATATGGTAGTAACCAACCTTTTATGTAAATTGTTCCTCACCACTACGGAACCCTTGAATATTTCGAATTGTTTGTAAACCGATTCGTACTTGGACGATTCTGGAAATGTTTTGTATGAGACTGTTGGTGCCCGGAGTGTATTATATTCACTTCCACCCACAGTTTATATGGAAAAAAAAAATTTCTTCTACTATCGAGCTAGTAATTCAACTCACTCGTAAACGTTATGAAAGCAACATCTGCCGTTGTTTATTCGGAACACGAATCAAAGTTAATAGTTTATAATTGTTTTTTGGCAAGAATGTATTCACTGCGTGATCTACGTTTGGAATGTTTTTTCTTACAGTTGTACTTCAGTGTATCAGAATTCGACGTAATTCGAAAAGTGAAACAATTATGAATCTTTTAAAATTTACGTGAAGTGAAATTTGTAAAATCTTTGTTCTACCGTTTTACTAGAGTGAAATTTCAATAGGGATTGTCACCCAGAAGTGTGATTATCGGCTGTTGGTCTCGCTGTAAATTCACATATGGGAAATACAACAAAATAATACACAAATTGAGGCGGTTTGACGCCGTACAAAAATAAAAATTGTGGTGGTGATATCCTGTGACTACTTTTTTACGATGAATATAGGCAATACAAATCACTTACTAATTTTAATGTAAGCGTTTCAAATGTGAAGTTTTACTTCAGACTTTAATAAAGTAATATTTAAAATTGGAACAAAACAAAAAAAACTGTTACTTTAAATTTAATTAAAATTTTTCCACCATAAAATAAATACGTGAGGGTGTGAAAAATAAAATGGGGACCGTTAAAATTTTGAAAAATTACAATTTATGTTGAGAAAAATTCAAATTTTGCCTTGTTCTTGTTTATGCCGAAATCTGTCTAAAATCACTAAAAAACACACCAAATAAGCCGGAAAGAACAAGTTGGCAGCAGAGGTCAGGAGAGCCAAATTCCTGGGTAGTTGTAATAATTTGGAGGGAAACTACCCCGCTAACGGGCACTCTTAAGACTATTTTACACAAATTGAATAATCTTATAATTATGACCTCCGACTCCCGTCGGAAATCGCTTTCTCGCTACCCGAAACCACGATGTGGGCGCCACTGAAAAGCTGAGGGCTTTCAGAAAAGGAGAAGAGAGAAATAAAAAGATGGAATTAAAATTTCAAATGATGGTGTATTATAATCTAAGCTCGGGGTCGTGGTAATTTCGGGCAGCAAGTGCGATCTCCGAAGGCCTTCGCAGGGTTCCGACTTATCTTAGTGGTTCTCAAGGCTGATGCAGTCCGCGACGTAGCCGTGCCGTCCACAAATTCGGCTGGCACGGTGTTTTCGACCCGCAGGGTGGGTGACTGCTCGTAGACTTGAAGGGTGCGTCTTCACCTTCGTGGAACCCGAAGGTGGACTTCTATAGCCCGTAGGGTGGATGCTGACAACCCGTAGGGTGGACGTTGACAACCCGTAGGGTGGACGTTCCTGCTTGGAACCCGCAGGGTGGATCTTGACAACCCGTATGGTGGATGATCGCTCGTAGACTCGAGGGTGCGTCTTCACCTTTGTGGCACCCGAAAGGTGGACTTCTTTAGCCCGTAGGGTGGACCCTGGAATGTTCCAGATGACGGGTTAGCTGGAACCCTTTTTCCCGCCCATTGCTAAGACAGCCGGTCCCTGTTAAACCTGTCAGGAGTCGGCTGCCTTACAATGTTTGGTTATATACTAAGTTTACAGAGACCTTTTTTTTTCACACCCCTGTAATCTACCCTCCCATAACAGGGTTGACCAACAGCCGTTAATTTTCACTGTTTTAAAAATCTAGATTCATTATAATTAATTTGACTCACCCAATGATGGGGTTATTGACGCTCGCAGCTAAATCGCTGATCACTTTGGGAGCACCTGGCTCCTAACAATATTTTTTTTCACTTTGAAATTATACTCTGATGCACCTACGCCTTCGCGACTAGTGACTTTACATTATTTGAGTAATGGGGGCTTCGAAATTCGCGCGCGGTTGTTTTTATATTTTTGTACAGCGCCTCTAGCGGCACCACTCGAAACTACTAAACGTCAAGACCGCTTTTTAAATACGAATGAGGCTTCCGCCGTTGCGACAATAACTCGGTAGATGGCGCTTTCATTTATTAATCTACTTTTTCATTTTAAAACCCCTAATGTTGAACCCCTATTTGCACCCGTTGTTCCACAACGTTACACGGTGTCGCAGACGTGGAGACGGACGGACATAATTTGAGTGGATAATTCTCCTCTGCCTGCCCCCTCGGGGATTTGTGAGTGATACGAGGCCGAGGAGGTTGTCAGTACAATGACAATCTCAATGCCAAGTGGTAAGCCGTATGAGCAGCTTGAAAAATTTCAACAGCGGGCCGTCGCGACCTGCTCCTGTTCATTTCAACACTTCAATAGGCTCACCACCACCACCCTGTACGTGGGACATAAGACTATAAGGTGAAATATGGACGTAAACTATGCCTCGGCCTACCCCTTCGGGGATAAAGACGTAACTTTAAGTATTTATGTACGAGGACAGAATACTCAATGGGTATTAACATTACAAAATTTCATTACAGTTAATGAAGAGTCTGCCTATCCTTAATGAAGATAATAGATAGTACAATAGTTTCTAGCGCAATAATGGCCCGGAGGTTGCGCCAATCGCAACCAACTCGCGGGTAATGGCTGCATCCTTCTTGTATTGCTCAAGATTACGGTACCTATCAACAGCACGTTCAAGACAGCACTTATTTGCATATTATAGTTCTTCTTCTTAGAAGACCATGGTATATTTGAAGAAGTTACACGATGTTTCGCTACGTCGAATCGTTCCAAGGGCCCGGCCGCTGCAATAATGCGTAGTCGCCTCTACGTCGAGTCGCCGCTACGTCGAATCACCCTGCGTTGAAGTACCACCAAGTGGAGGCGCGAGGTGCCATAACGTCGAGTTGCCTCCACGTCTACTTTGCAAAATTTCGCATTTATTCCTCTCGGACCTCGGAATGATTCGACGAAACGGCGCGACTCGACTTAGAGGCGACTATACTTTATTGCTCGCTCGAAACGATTCGACACACGTCGACTCCACGTAGTAGCGGCGACTCGACGTAGACGCGACTACGCTTTATGGCATCGGACTTCGGAACGATTCGACGTAGCGGCGGCTACTCGACGCTGACGGGACGGGGACCCGACATCGTAAATTAGAAATAAAAATCGGTCTTGAGCAAGACTCGAATCTGCGTCTTGTGACTAGCCGGGCCAGACTCCCTAATCATTGAAACACCAAGACACTACTCTCAAACTGCTAATTCTCTTACCTCAAGACTCTATGATATAGTAAAGTGGCTAGTATCGTAGTGTTAGTAAGTCCACTTGCCACTTATGGCCACGGGTTAAGAAGGTATTGAGATTGAAGGTGGTTGCTGTACTAACTGAATGTTTATTCGCTGCGAATGCTAAGTAAAGACTTTAGTATTTAAGGTAAGGAGATTATTTGACAGCCAGTTTATAATTTGGAACCCTGGGAGATACTTCTGAGGGCTTACTCGATAGTCCCGGGCGTAGGCATCATGTAGTTTTAGTCGGTAGGAGCCGTAGGAGGCCGTTATAGTGGTTATAGCATCGATGCAGGGTTTCCTCACGTGAAAAATTAGTTTATTTTAAAAAAAAAAAATAAAAATAAATAATCATTTATTGCACGAAACATGGTTAGGCACAGTGTTTAGCATGTTTCACAGATTTTCTGCATGCAACATTTATAAGAGAACGAGATTCTATACAATGAAATTATTACAATACAACAAGTCGAAATTTAATAATATTATCAAAATTTAAAATAAATATGTCAATTAGGTACTTTCTGTCATAGAAACAGATTTCCTTAGGGTTCCGTACACAAAGGGTAGAAACGGGATCCTATTTATGAGAGTTCGCTGTCCGTCTGTCTGTCCGTCTGTCATGAGGATGTATCTCAGGGACCGTGATAGCTAGAGAACTGAAAATTTCACAGATGATGCAATGCCGCTATGACAACAAATACTAAAATCAGAATAAAGGGGGGGATTAAGTGGGCTCCCATATAATTTAATACTACTTTCTATGAAGTTCGTATACTTTTCTGCTACATTAGTATCTACCACCTAGCGTAAAAATATATCATTGGCGGCAAAAACTACGTGAGTGCTAACTCATTAGTTAGTTTAATTTGTCGATTTTCCTTAAATTAGGTCATAATATACAATTAAAAAGAATAAAATACTATAAAAAGATGCCAATAATTACCTACCTTGACTTGTAAACACAAAAACAAATACACAGTTGAAATATTCACCACCGAAGTAATCGTATGCACATAACGACCGTCAAACTTATAATGCGAGAAAAATACATACTGTACCACCTCTCAATACTGTGGCACAGTGTTACGGTACAACAGTAACAAGTAAGACATTATGTAAAAATACCGGTGAACTAATTTAAAGGTTATAATTTTAGGGCGCATCTGAAGTTATAGCGCTGATTTTTCTCTCACATAACCTTAAAACTATATCATGGGCGTTTTAACCTCCGAGGGAAAAATAAGATAATTTAAGTTTTTTGTTGGTCTTAGTCTGAGGTATCATAGTTTTCGGATATTGATGCAGACTTTTTATTCAAAAGGCGATGTGATCGAGATGGTTCTTAGCAAAACAATTAAAAAGTCAGCAGCTCTGATGATTTACTAGATAACGCAGGCATGTCACTAATATTCACAGGTTTGATTGATCAGTTTGCTATTTGGTATCTCATAATTTGATGGTATTTCTTTGACATGGTAACCTGAATTTTGCTACTGTGTCAAGAAGTCTGCAGCTTTGCCTACCCCTTCGGCGATAAAGGCGTGACCATATTTATGGAGCTCCAGGTCCAGTAGAGTAAAGTTCCTTGAAGCGAAAAAAAGGTGACGACACGCACTTTCTGAATCCCTCAGATTAAGGCTCTGCCTAGCCAGCAGTCGGTAACTTCGGTACGAGAGGGTCCCAGTCGTGCTGAACGAAATCCTACCACCTGACTCTGTGGTTTATTTAAAAAAGCGACACAATACCTTTCCTCGACACCAGATGCCTTAGACAGCTAGTTACATGTCGCAGAACAAATACGTTTGGGAAGCCCTGGTCTAGACAGACAGTTTTGTAAAAAGTATGTCCCGCAATGTTAATTTTTTTGTCGTAAAAATGTAAATCAAAATCGTTATTGCTGCCAAATCCTGCATTGGGGTTGACCTTTACATTTATTTGCATATTATATTTAATGAAAACTTAATATTATTTAAATAACATTATAAATATAATTATGTTCATTGCAAATCAGGGACGTAATTTAATAAGTTGCATAACCTGCTTAATTGATTAGTTTTTGAAGCTCATTTCATTAGTCTTTTGTGTACGAGGAGGACCACTGTAATGAAATTCATTAACTTTACAAAGGTCATGGTCTAGAGTTAGAACCTAACGTTTACAACAAGAAACTTATTGTTCATTCAAGAACAAACATAATATTTTATATTATAATGTAACTATAAAATATCTCGTAAGTGCTTCAAAATTACTCATAGATACTTATGAATTTATAATGCACATACCTACACGTTACCCCTTATCAGGTTATTTCTCATTATATATGAGTATGACACTTGAGATTATCTAGTAATTATTCTAATTTACCCCCATCCTAACTGATTAGGTTTGTTTCCAGTCTCTGTGTCGTTGCTATACCCATCAGATGCCATACTCGTAACTAGCATACGTAGGTACCCAATTTAAAGAATTTAAATTGGGTATTATTTGCATGTATTAAATAATAGTTATTTTAATGATTTTTTTATATTTGTACGCCAGAACCAGCAGAACATGAAATCTGGCATTAGTAAACATCATATTGTACCATAGTCAACAAATGAAGAACTTGAACTTGGATATCGATTACCAAAACTTGTAATTTTTTTAAAATCTATTTATTTATTTAGGCACACAAAACACATTAAGGTCAACCGAGGCAAGTGTGACAGTGGGGTTACTGTAACTATTTCAAATTGTATACATGTGGGAGTTGCTTTATTTATCTGCCATCTACCGAACTATGCGCGAACTTTTACAATATCGAACTGCTTTACCTCAAGTTAACTAGCGTTGACTGTTTTATCAACAGAGGCCTTTTTGTAAAATATCGCAATTACTGACAGTCAGCGTAATTTTTACCAGAGATACTTTAGCTGATTCGAGATTTTAGCGAGATAAATCGACAAGATAAAAAGTGAGTATTACAAATTATTACTAGCTAGTGCCTTAAGTGCGATATGAATTAGTGACCCGATATCCATTATTTCTTAAAATATTGGTGCAGTTACACTTACCCCTTAGTAAACCAAACATGGGTAAGTGTGACAGTGTCACGCTTACCCCTGTCACTTTCTATGAAAATCATATGGTTAGTGATGTGTCACGTTATCGATATGTAGTTACTGTAACAGAGATTGTGAAAAAAATTGACCTTTTACAAATAACTGAAAATCCCTGCACGGTATACCGTCATAATACCAGAAATCATAATGCCTTTACTTAAAATGCCCGAGCCCAAAATACCCGAAATCGAAATATCAATATTCAAAAGGCAAATATTTATAATATAAATAATTTAAAATGCCTTACGGTCGAATAACCGAAACCCAAAAAATAAATTTATCAAATACCTTATCCTAAAATGTTCAAACACAAAATACATTTTTTTAACATGATTTAAATCCTACATGGATGCTATTATATCTGTGAATGGTTAACACCCCGACTCAGAGTATCCCGACTCGGATAGGTTAGGTTAGAAGACTAAGCCTTCGTGGTTATTTTTTTTTTTATTTTTCGTTAGCCCACTGTAGTACTTTTGTAACTCTGAATCAAAGTGTTTTAACATGAGGTAAATCCTACATGGATACTATGCCGGACTCCTACCGACTAAAAACCACTCGTATCCTACATAACAGCCTACAGTTGGGAGCCCCGGGTAAGCCCTCAGAAGGATACCCAAGGACCAAAAGACCTACGGCGACAACTGCGGCTTCACTTAGTTGGGGGGGGGGGGGGGTGTAAATAAGTTAAAGCCAAATAACAAAACGTGTAAGTGGCAATAAATCTTTATTTCTTAAATCATTCATTTATTAACTATGCGCTATATAATGAACTGGTATAGCATAATATATACCTAATAATACCCAGTAGGTTATAATGGTTTTTTTTTATATTCCAAGCAGTGACTGAAATTATTATAGAAAAGACAATATATAAATATGTGTTACATTCCACGCAATTATGACAGTGACAGTGACACATTGTATTCTATTTTCGGTATTTTAAATTAAGGATATTTGAAAATTTGTATTTTGAATTCTGATATAATACTTAATTATTTGTATTTTAAATTTAGACATTTTACGGTAAGGTGTACTGAAATAAGGTATTTTGAATGTTAAGGTATTTTGAATTCGGGTATTTTGGTCTAATGCATTTTAAGTAAAGGCATTTTGATTTCTGGTATTTTAATATATAACCCCCTGCACATTTGTTTTGTTCGACGACAAAGATGACGTTTATTTTTAGAACTCTGGTTCTTAATTTAATTTTGGAAACGTAATTTTTTTAATTTTTTAACTTAATTTTGTGGATATCAGTCAGCACTTAACTCTGTATGTCTTATACTTACTTATACATATCCAGAATTTTCAATAAAGCCTTTTCCAAATTCACTTGTGTTTGAATTTCATAGTTTTAAAGTTTGTCGATTAATAAAGGACATAACTATTTTAGTAAAATACTGTCACAATTGCCCCATAAGACATATAAATTCTCTTTACTGCTCGTTCGCTCTAACTTTGCCGCTCGGCTCCATACTAAAGTCGAATTTTTGATTGGACGAGGTAGATTGGCGGCGACTAGTGTCACTTCTTCATATAATGTTGCGTATTTTCGATGACGAAGTGACATTGGCTGCTGTCGATTTGCTTCGTCTAATTAAGAATTCGGGTATACGCCTCTACGCCAGCGGCAAAGTTGGAGCAAACGGGTAGTAATTGAAAAATGGACTCTAAGGGGAACGTAATATCGCTTTAAATATAATGCCACTAATAAACAACAATAAATTTTGGTACGCAACCTGGGATACGAAGCATCTACGACGACAAAGTTGTGAGTGTTACACTTCCCCCGGTAACGGTGTAAGTGTGACAGTATTCTACCTTCTTAAGTTTAATTTTATTTTTGTGTTAAATATGACATTTAAGTGTCAAATAGATCCATGAAACAAATAATTATTCATTAATGGATGATTAAAAATAATTGAAATCTTATTTCATCACCACAGAGTAGATTTATTTTGTTGTAAACTATGGTCATCACAGATTTGTGTCACACTTGCCCCGGTTCACCTTACAATCATAAAAGCTATAAGTATGAGTATAAAAGCTATGACTAAAAACAGTAAAAACAATGCAGAAAATACAAAAAAGGCACTGAATTATTCAAAAAACATAAGTAATGACGTGCTAATTAATATAGGTATTTAATAGGTAGATATTTATATAATATTATCTAATATTATTATTTAACTGTCTAATCTTTATGGAGTATGTCTTCCAGAATATGCTCATATCTTTTATAGCTTGGATTTAATATATCAAAAGGCGGGTTGTTTTTCGCCAGCTCATTGAATTGCAGATAGGTACATATGTTGTACATAATACAGATGTTTCTTTTATTCCCGTTACCTAACGAAGCAAAATACGAGTCACGTTTCGCTCGATCAATAAGGAATGTTACATTTTGTCCGATAAGCTACTCTAACAACAACTAAGTTTACGTTAAGGCCGTATGCTGTTGTGCTCTATCACAAAACGTGCTCTCAATTCCTAATCACTTGCCTCTTATCCTCATAAGATGATGGTCCATGACCCTGAATATTTACCGCAGTTGTGACGGATGATTTGTCATGAATACTGTTAAAATTGAACCGAAGCCATGGGAAACAACAATATTACTAGTAATATTTAAATTAGATCACATCTTTATGCTCAAAGGGGAAGGCAGAGCCATAGTATGTATACGAACCCATTTCTCATTTTTCGATTTTGTTCATGTAATTGGTGGTGAGCCTATTGACCGTGTTGTAATGGACCGGCGTAGGTTGAACGACCCGTTGTTGAAAATCTTCAAGCCGCTCCTAAGGTTTTCAACTTGGTGCCATGTTATTGACAACCGGGTCCAACTACGCGCCTTCCAAAGCACGAAATCGTTCGCAAATAGAGTGTCAGAAGTGATTGAGAGAAAGAACCAGTCTTGGCGAATGTTGCTTACTGCGGTGATCTTTACAGAACAATGAGTCCCATGAAAGTATTACTAACTTTATGCAGCCTGATAAAACAGCAAGAAAATTTTTGTGTCCAGTGTCACACAAGCGAAATTACGAGAATTACACAAGCGCTTCGTTTAGGTTTATTTATATTACTCGTATGTATCTATATTCAAACATAGGGAAGTGCTCATTTACATCTAAAGTAGGTAGGTATAGGCTTCCCTTCCTATACCTACTTGTTTTTGGACTCATCAAAATAAGGCCGAATACATAATATAAACATGGCTGACATTGACCAGATACAAGCCAGCAAGTCTTGTATTTTTTCAATATCAGGTTATTGATATGTAGGTATACATACATACATACATATGGTCACGCCTTTATCCCCGAAGGGGTAGGGAGAGGCATATTATATGCCCACATTTCACCTTTGTATAATTTGTCCCACGTAATAGGTGATGAGCCGTATTACCGTGTTTAAATAGAAAGGCGCAGGTTGTGACTGCCTGCTGTTGAAATAAAGCCTTCAACTTAGCTTAACGACTGCCATTTTACTGGCAACCGGGACCAACGGCTTAACGTGCCTTCCGAAGCACGGAAACGCTCAAATAAATGTCACAAAGTGATCACATGGATGGTCACCCATCCATGGACCGGCCATAGTGAAAGTTACTTACTGCAGTGATCGTTTACAGAACATTGAGTCCGCGGGGCCACGAGCGCTTCGTGTATCTATGTAGGTATAATCTTACATTAATTATTATTATTATCATTGTTATACGGCATTTAACTTGCCAAGATCTAATTTGGCACGGCAAAACCTTGGCAAATTAGATGCTGTACACAGCAGTAATGATTCCTCCCACTATTATGTATAGTATCTGCAAACTTAAGTACCGCGTCTTTTTCCTCGATCGGCCGAAACGGATGCGTTTGGCGCAGGACAAAATACACAATGCAATGAGTGAAAAAACAAGAAGCCGCGAGATCGTTCTCACCGGACTGCCCCTCTCTAACACGTTTATTGTGAAAGTTCAATCCGATTGACGTTGTCATTTTTGTTTTATTTCAAACTTTGAACAGATGATCCACGTGATCTAGTGACGTAGTTTAATGCGCCAAAGCAGACTACAGACAAAGTCTCGACATAAGCCCCTCTGCAAGTCTGCACTCTATTAATCTATTTCATAGAGAGGGGCTAAAATTCAATACAACACGTGTTGTGGCGTCCTGCATAGAACTGCCATAGGCTGAATTAATTGAATTTATTGTACTTCTTCCTTAGAAGAGGTAGGCAGAGCAGAGGCATCATAGAATTACCTGTATTGTATTTTTTTCTAAATGATCCAAGCTTTATATGAATTATGATGTTAAGTTTTGTGACATTACATGAATAAGTACAAAGGCATAGGGAATTTAAGTAATTTAACACGTGACGTGTACTCAAATAAATTTATAGGTACAAACATTTCTGGATGCGCCAGTACCGACGCATACATATTTTTTAGTTTATGTATTTAATGGTATTTATTATAATTATTATATGTCAACACTCGCGCACTAAACGCATCTTACTTTTATGTATTGTCTATGGCAACACTATCCCGCCCGCTTCCTACATTCATATTCCGCCATAGCTATTGGAAGATACGCACGCACCCGTCTCTTAACGCTCCGTTCCGCTATCGGCCGCTGTGATTACCCATCATATCGCGCTACATCGCTTATCATCAGCCACAGTCTCGAGAGTTACGGTTATAACTCCTGTGTGCATATTTCGCGGTCGTGAATCAAGACCCCGAACGCAAAGCTGGGAGCAGCGCCTACCTATCAACAAGAGTTCAAGGTAAGTGCACTTCCAAGTGTGGTCCTCCGTCCGGATATTCCATCTAACGCATTCTTTCTACTAATAATATTAATTACCTCTTTTCCTATTAAATTCACGCATACGCATATATATATTTAGTATATTACTCATAAATACTCAACGCAAATATTATATTTAACGCCACCCGCACGCATTAGAAAAGTTAATTATCTTTTCACACCGCATATTTTATATTACTCATAAGTACTCATATTCTATAACGCATTTACGCTATTTATCATAATCATATTTACCTATATATAATCAACCCGCTGGCAGGTAGCGCCCCCCGAAATTATCGCTACCCAGGACTTGGATGTTATCATCCAAGTCCTGGGCCTGTTAGTCCGGTTGTCCGATTCTAGGCAATCATTTTGATATTTTTTGGTAATTAGGAGTTTTGGCATAAAGTAAAACGGACAATCCAAAATTAACAATTTTCTCAACCGTCATAAATTTAACGTAGTTTTCCCCAATTTCATTACAATTTCATATTATCTTTCGAATTGTAATCGTAGATAAAACTCATATTTATACGTTAATTTTATACCCACATATATTTATTTTATTGTGACGGTACTGGGCAACGCAGCCGATACATAACGGTATTCAAACGATTAACAGCTGATTGTTACGCAGACTCCATATTGGGTTTGTTCTCTGAATACTTTATCGCAAACAGCTGATTTAAGCTAACAGCTGATCGTTGTTCGAATTTTATACTTTTTCGCTGAATATTTCTATTACCTACCCACTTATATACATACTCGTATCTCGTATCAATTATATTATCATGGCTTCTAAAGACAAATCCCATAGTAAAAGTTCAGACGAAAGTCAGGTCATGATAAATTTTTTAGAATACAAAAAACAAAGTTTGTTTCACATAGTTCAAGAAGTGTACAACTTAAGTCTCAAGGTTACCGATGAAACAGTACGCATGATGTTTCTCGCTCGGGTTCAATCTATCGATAAAACCCGATCGGATTACATCGAAACTATCGATAAATTGTTAATTGAACAATTAAAAGATAATCCGCAGGTACAGCCGAGTTATAGTGTTTTTAATACATTTGATGAATTATACTGTTTCATAAAGCAAACGGAAACTACTCTGAGACAAGAACTCGACGATAAAAAGAAAAGTGATAATTTTAATATCAAATTACCCCCACTTAAACTCACAGGTTTCGATGGTACTTATGGTAAGTGGCCTATATTTTATGAAAATTTCTGTAGTGTGATACATACGAATACTCGTCTCACCAACGCCGAAAAGGTTCAATATTTGATAGGTTGCCTTTCGGGTAAGGCACTTACTGTTTGTTCAGGCATAGCTGCTACCGCACAAAATTACGATGTTATTTGGCAAGCCCTTCTGGCTAAATACCACGATACCAGGGTTCAGGCGTCGTGCTATTTAGAACAAATGTTACACCAGAAGCCAGGGCAATCGGCTGATCAGATCTTGGAGAACTTTTGTTCAGCTGAAGCAGCTCTGCAGCGTCTACCTATCACAAATTTATCAGATTTCATAATAACTCATTTAGCATTAAGCAAGTTTGATAAACCTATGCTTGAATTGTATGAACAATCTCATAGACATTTGAGTGTACCTACATATAGTGACGTCAAAACATTTTTGACAGAACAAAGCAAACTCCAAACGCTCCGCTCACCATCACATTCCCAAAAAGGTGATTATCGCGCTCAGCGGAGTTCAACCGCCTCTCATTTAAATAAACCTAAGTCATTTTTTACGCAAACCCGCCCTACTAATTTGAAATCAGTCGATACTTCTAACATAAAAAATTGTATCGTATGTAACAATAATTCCGCTCACCCTTTGTTCAAATGTCAACATTTTATTCAAGAGACTGTTGAAACGCGAAATGAAATAGTTCGTAAACATTCCTTTTGTGTTAATTGTTTAGGTTTTCATCACGTGAGTGCTTGCAGATCTGTTAATAGGTGTTCGATTTGCAATCGGTCTCATCATAGTTTACTGTGTTATAAAAATAATTTGAACGCATCAAATTCAACAAGAAATCATGCTACCGGCAACGCATCGAGGCAGGCAAACGCGTCTACTGCGCCGTCCGAGCATTCCATGTCGACTCATGCGTCATCAGCAGATGATCCGTCCCGCTCGCACTCGCGGGAGGCGCGGTCACATAGTGGCAATATCGCGTCGTTATCGGCTGTGATCCCTCCGCCGCGTAATTCAAGCAGCGCGACCACGGTTTTGTTGCCGACTGCTTGTGTATATGCAAATTATAAATCGGATCGTATACGTTTGTTTTTGGACTCAGGGTCTATGAGTAACTTTATTACGAAGTCTTGTTGTGAGCGTTTGCACTTAACCATACTTAACGCTCCTTCTGTCATTAAAGGCATAGGTCAACTTGAAAGCCAATCTTATGGAATTACGCATTTCAAAATATATTCGCGATTTGATGCCCGCTGTTCTTATTCGGTTAGTGCACGGGTTATAGACACTATTACAGATTTTTTGCCTAACGTGGAAATTGATACAGCGGAATTAACCCATTTACAAAATTTACCTATGGCTGACGAACGATACTATACTCCGGGTGGTATAGATTGTTTGTTAGGTAATGAACTCTTCCCCATGATTTTAGGGTCGCAAAAAATTACATCCCCAACCTCATCAGTAATCGCGATAGAAACCACGCTCGGATACGTCGCAATGGGAAAGGCGCATGCTTTACCTTATTCGCTAGTGGCAAACAAGCATCCCCGCGATCGCATGTCTCATTCCTCCGTGTCCGACAAGGCCTTCTTATGTCACACTCAAGATGTGTCTCTCGAACAATTAACGCAACGCTTTTGGGAGATAGAACAGGTGCCAGATAAGAAGCACATTAGCACGGACGACGCAGCATGTGAAAAGCTGTTCTCGTCTACGTACTCACGCGACGATACCGGTAGATATACGGTTAGTCTTCCCTTTAAATACCCTCCCAGTGAGCTAGGGCATTCGTACACAATCGCCAAACGCAGGTTTTTAAATTTAGAAAAAAAGTTAGACGCTTCTAACTTACGCAACGATTATAATGCCATTATTCAAACATATATTGATCAAGGTTATCTCACTAAAGTGTCAAATAGCTTTCTAGACTCTCAAGTTTATTATATGCCGCATCGGGCCGTTTATCGCCCTGACAAAGAAACCTCTAAAACGCGTGTGGTCTTAGACGCTGGGTGTAAAACCACGTCAGGAAAATCGCTTAACGATTTGCTTTATACGGGACCAATATTACAGAACAATATCTTTCATTTGCTTCTCAATTTGCGTATGTACCCGGTTGCTGTAACCGCGGACATAGAAAAAATGTATTTTCAAGTGAAACTTACTCAAGATCATCATACATATCAAAGAATATTATTTAGGTTCGATTCCAATTCTCCTATTGAAAGCTATCATTTCAACCGCGTTTGTTTTGGCGTCTCCAGCTCACCCTTCCTGGCAATGCGAGTCGTAAACCAGCTCGCGTCAGACTGTCGCGCTTTATATCCTCTGGCGGCTTACGAAGCTGACAATCACATGTATGTTGACGACTACGTTAGTTCCATAGAGAATGTAGATTTAGCTGAAGACACCTATAGGGAAATGGTCGCTATGTTTAAATCTGGAGGTTTTAACTTAACTAAGTGGATCTCTAATGACAATACCCTATTGTCACGTATCCCGTCAATTCATAAGAGCTGTCTCGCTGTCAAGTTTGATGAGGATCCTCATGTTGACACTAAGATCGTGGGTATGCAATGGCAACCTAACGATGACACCTTTAACTTTAAAATAGTGATCGACATGCCTTTAACATGCACTAAACGCTCGATCCTTTCCGTAACCGCGCGCTTGTTCGATCCGCTTGGAATCATCAGTCCAGTGGTCGCATACATGAAGTTGCTTATACAAGAATGTTGGAAATTACAACTGGACTGGGACGAGACGGTCCCGGGTTGCATTCTGTCTAAATGGAAACACTTTCATAGGGAGTTGTCGCGTTTATCTGAAATAAAAATACCGAGACATATAGGTTTAACATCCGCTCGTCGAATTACTCTAATAGGCTTCTCGGATGCCAGCCAGCAATGTTATGGTGCTGTTATCTATGTACGAATAGAAACGGCTGAGAACGGAAACGCTCTTAATGTGAATCTACTGACCGCTAAATCCAAAGTGTCAGATTCTAATAAAACGCTAGCGCGTTTAGAACTCTGCGCGGCGGTCTTACTCGCAAAATTAATTAATTCTGTGCGCACTGTTTTTAATAAGCGGTGTCAAATAAACAATATATTCGCATTCTCTGATTCTACGGTAACCCTTACCTGGATTCACTCTCCCGCTCATAAGTTTCAAACTTTTGTAGCTAATCGCATCGCTCAGGTAAATGAATATCTGCCTGCTTCCCATTGGTATCACGTTCGTGGGGTTGAAAATCCCGCCGATATAGTCTCGCGCCCTGTGACACCTAAAGGGTTAATAAATAACTATCTTTGGTTTCACGGGCCGAAATGGCTGTCCGCACCTATAAATGCATGGCCTGTGAAGGAATATAAAATCAATCATAACGAGAAGACAGAATTACCGGAAATTAAAATAGCTTCTCTCCATGCACATACCATACCTGTCTCCGATCACGTTCACATGATAGACGAACTTGCCGAGCGTTGCTCGAGTTGGGTAAAATTTATTCGTTCACTGGTTTATGTATTACGTTTCACAAGGATTCTCAAATCCCGCGGTATACTTTCTGTATACGATTTAGAATACGCAGAATATTATGCGGTCCGCTTCGATCAGTCTAAGTATTTTCAGGTAGAATTACAAGCACTTAAGGCTACTAAAATTTGTCCAAATCAGGCTATTTTAAAACTCAACCCTTTTCTTGACGAACAAGGGTTAATTAGAGTAGGTGGTCGACTTACTCATTCTCAACTAAATTACAATACAAAATATCCAATACTGCTATCACCTAAAGGACGTATAGTGTCGCTCTTAGTAGACCACTATCACACCGACAATTTACACACCGGTCCTGGACTAGTGTTAGCATTGACTCGCCAAAAGTATTGGATTCTTTCTGCACGAAATTTGATTCGCCAACGAGTACATAAATGTAATTTATGTTTTAAAGCTAGGCCTCGTTCTACAACTCCACCTATGGGTGATCTTCCATCCATTAGAGTTTCACAAGTAAAGTCGTTTGTGCATACCGCAGTTGATTACGCGGGACCCTTTTACGTAACTCACATAAGGCGTCGTGGAGTAAAAAGTCATAAAGCGTATATTTGCTTGTTCGTCTGTCTCACAACAAAGGCGCTCCATTTAGAGTTAGTAAGTGATCTTAGTACAGATTTATTTCTCGCTGCCTTTAAACGTTTTATCTCACGCAGGGGTCCTGTTTCAGTGTTGTACAGCGATGGAGGCACTAATTTCATAGGTGCGAAACGAAAATTGAACGAAATTTACACGCTTATACAGTCCACTAATTATAAAAATGATCTGAATAAATATCTAACTCAACATAAGATTCAGTTTCAGCACAGCCCACCTTTCGGGCCCAATTTTAATTCGTTGCCTGAAATTAATGTCAAATGTGTTAAGTCTCATTTATTTAAAGCTATCGGGAGTCAAATACTCACCTATGAAGAATTCAGTACAATATTGGTGCAAATTGAAGGCATGTTGAATAGCCGTCCGATTTGCATACTTTCTTCGGATCCATCGGATCCAACCCCCCTAACGCCTAATCATTTTCTTAATGTTACTCCGCTTAAATATTTACCCGCTGAACACATTGAACCCCTATTACCAGATAACAGACTCACCCGCTATCAATTATTAAATAGAATTGTTCAAAGTTACTGGACACGTTGGAGCAAAGAATATCTTACCTCTCTCCAACTTAGACATAAGTGGAATATGCCGTCCAAACCTGTGACGATAGGAACTGTAGTTGTTGTTAAGGATGACAATACGCATCCTTTATCGTGGCTACTCGCGGTTGTATCAGAGGTGTTTCCCGGGAAGGATGGTGTAATTAGAGTCGTCAGAATTAAGACTTCTTCTGGTGAATACATTCGTCCTGTAACTCGGCTTTGCCCGTTACCCACGCAATAACTCCTACGCTTTTGAATTATTTTTTAGTTCATAAGTTTTCATTCCTTTTATTTTTTTATTTTGTTTATTCAATGTAGAGGAAGAATCCTCTAAGCCCCCCGAAGTTGGATGCGCCAGTACCGACGCATACATATTTTTTAGTTTATGTATTTAATGGTATTTATTATAATTATTATATGTCAACACTCGCGCACTAAACGCATCTTACTTTTATGTATTGTCTATGGCAACACTATCCCGCCCGCTTCCTACATTCATATTCCGCCATAGCTATTGGAAGATACGCACGCACCCGTCTCTTAACGCTCCGTTCCGCTATCGGCCGCTGTGATTACCCATCATATCGCGCTACATCGCTTATCATCAGCCACAGTCTCGAGAGTTACGGTTATAACTCCTGTGTGCATATTTCGCGGTCGTGAATCAAGACCCCGAACGCAAAGCTGGGAGCAGCGCCTACCTATCAACAAGAGTTCAAGGTAAGTGCACTTCCACATTTCTAATGTAGAATGAAGCGTAGGTATTATATAATGGTATGTACCTACTAATAAAATATTGGAGGGACTGGAGATCTGTAACACAGGTCTTGAACCTAGTACTGTCTCCATCTCTCGCTAAGGTATACCTAGTTTAATAACAATTTTATTTTTATTTAAGAGCTTGTAGGTACCTATTTGAGAGAAATAAAAAGTTATATTTTTATTTTATTATTATTTTCAGTCATTGCATTGTGTATTTATAGTGCATTGCCGTGATAAAATGAACAGGGGCCAGTTAGTATCTTCTGCTGTTCAAAACGCCCCTGCATTTGACTTAATTGCCAATATATTCCTGGCAGCCGGGATCAACGGCTTCATTTACCTTCTTAGGCAGGGGAAATGCTCTTTGATGTAAATATTGAACGCAGTAAACATAGTTAAAAAATAACCGGCCAAGTGCGAGTCGGTCCGCGCACGAAGGTTTCCGTACCAAAAAAATGCAAATAATCACGTTTGTTGTATGGGAGCCCCCTTAATCCCCCCTTTTTTTTTCAAATTTTAGTATTTGTTGTTATAGCTGCAACAGAAATACATCATCTATGAAAATTTCAGCTCTTTAGCTTAAAGCCTCGTGATAGACAGACAGACGGACAGCGACGTCTCATGAATAAGATCCCGTTTTTACCCTTTAGGTACGGAACCATAAAAACCGGTATACAGGGTTATGAACCTCATTAAATAACCATAGAAATCATGATATCTGTGGTATATGGACCCTATTATTGAGACTTTGCTGTTCGTCTGTCTGTCTCTCTGTCTGTCCGTCAGGAGGTTGTATCTCAAGAACGGTGATAGCTAGAGAGCTGCAATTTGTACAGATTATTATATTTTTGTTGCCGCTATAACAACAAATACTAAAAACCGAAATACAATAATATTTAAGGGAGGGCTCTCATACAACAAACGTGATGCTTTTGCAAGGAACCCTCCGTGAGTAAGTCCGACTCGCACTTGGCCAATTTTTTTTATACCTCCCGCAGGAACTCGATTATTGTCAAAATAGCAAGTCTTTTGATTAAAGTAAATAACGCCATCTAGTACATTTTTTGTGATTCTAAGGTGTCAATGCAATATTATATTCGAGTATAGTTGCGCTATCTAGTGCAGTTTTTGTGAATGTGGACTCAGATGTGCATAGGATTACAGATCTTAAGGGGCCCATGCAATATTGGAGGCAAGTGTACCTACATAATATAGTTTCTAACTTTCTACCCTAAAATTATAATTTATTCGTCACTTTGAAATTGTAACAATTATCTACCTACATATCGGAAAAGGACCCATCATACTTCCCTGGGGAACTCCCGTCCATTGAAGTAAAATAATATGCTGCTAATTGAGGTCTTGTTCGATTTAGGATCGTACTGGCCCTACAGGTTTTTTTTTTTTCATTTTGCGACTTGAAAGTGTAACTAAGCTAGCAGCTATATGCAATTTAAAAGTAAAAATAAGAGGTATTCACTCCGAGCAAAAATTAATCTGATGCATGTTGCTAATAGTATTTTAGAAGGCGTTGCAACTTAACTTTCTCATTACATTTAGAGGTCCAAGGTCAATCCTAAAACACTCTTCTTTTTAACACCTAAATTGAGAACTCCCATAACATAAAAATAGGTTTAAAAAGATTAAAAAGTGAATAAAAACCATAATGACATAACTTTCTCTACTCTTTCCTTACTTTATTTATTTATCTAAAGCCTTCTAAGGCTTCTCAGCAATGGTGTAATCGTACTCCCACTAATATAAAAAGAAAGTAAGTGTACGACTACGTATGTTTGTTTGTTTATTTGTTACTCAATCGCGTCAAACATGGCTAGACGGATCTGACTTAAATTTAACTAGTCATAGACTAGCGTCGTTTCGAAACTGAATAAAAATCAAGAAATTCTGAAAAAGCTTGACCAGGACTCCCATCAGTATGCAAGGTATGCAGATTGTAGGAGACCATGTGGTTTTCCATCCCTGAAGGTTCCAAGAGGATTTTTCCACCCGATTGAAAAGGATCCAAATTCCAATCGCTTCGCTTAAACAAAATGGAACAACATTATTTACTGACACCGAAGCACTCCGACCTAGGTATGCGCTGAGACCTAAAAGGAGTTTTCATCCACGTACGCTTATAATTATAGTGGAATGAGTTCCATTCATTCAGCTCCATTCATTACCAATATCTACTGTATGAATAAGGTCTGGCGGAGTAGACAACGCGAATTTAGCACTTCTGATGTTGCAATATCCATAGACTAAGGCTTTAAATTCCACTTTCCTTGTACGAACCGTCCTATTTGACATTATTCACATATTTTAAAAAATATAACCATATCACAACTGCAACTGCCTCTTCAGTTCAAAGAACAAAGTTCAGGATTAAGATAGTGCATTCGACCGGGACTAAATGCAACGATGAAGAAGTGAAAGAATTCTAATGGCGCTAACAGCCAACGTCCAAACCTGTCTGACAATTATCTGTCAGTAAAGTAGCGGCTGTCAAACCATCAATAGAGTTGGGCAACCCTCGTTATCGGCAGTATCGATATCGACCGGTATTGTGGTGAAACTATCGATACCAAGGTCAATGTGAAGCTTTGTTTAGTGCTCTTGTGTGGTTGTGAAATGAGTTTACTGTTAAGCTCCGATGACCTTCAAGAGTCATGAATCCTTTGGTTAACTTTTTTTGGAGAATTAGGCTAAAAAATAGGCATATTGAGAAGCTTGGACCGAATGTGTCTTTCTATTTTACATACATGATGACTATGTGGCAAACTTTGGGCTTTCTCCCGCGCACGCTTAGATTGTGGAATGAACTCCCTTCCTCGGTTTTCCCAAAAGCCTACAGTATGAGGTTCTTCAAAAGAAGTCTTAGAAGGTTTTACAGGGCCCGGCTGGCAGCGCGAGTGTAGCGCCTCTGGTGTTGCAAACTATGGACGTTTGCAACACCAGAGGCGCGGCGACGCTACGGTGACCACCGGTACATCTAGTGGGCCGTATACTTTTCTGCCACCTTATTGGTATAAAAAAAACTCAAAAGTTACTCCGCACAGCCTTCTTGTGCCTGCTTCTGTAAGGGTTGTGATATTTTAACTAGGTACCTTCTTATTAGTCATTTTGTGGTTCACGCACTCCTCATCCAACCAACAATGCGGGATAACACCCGCTGTCCTCAGGCCCCTATTCATGGAGGCCGATAACTTCATGCGGAGAAAAAATTCCCACAAAAGCTATTTATTTTCCTTTTTTTACGAGGTTCGTATTATGACTCAGGAGAAGATGTAGCACAACTATATAAATTTGATATACCTAGCTTTTGTTCTACAAACCGCGATTGTAGGTTTCTTAAAAATCACAAAAGGGCATTTTAGAAAGTCGTGCCTACGCATAATATCTATTATTTTGTTCGAAGTTATGTATAGTGACGTAATGTTATCTCATATGGGATATATTATGATATCAGGATATGTTATATGGATATAATATGATGTAATTGTTCTTTTCACTTTTGTAAAGGAATTTGAGCTGATCGTCATTTTGTTTGTGTGGCTTAGAAGAGATAGTGGTGTACTTGGATAAAATTGAAACACTGGTAAGTGCGGTTTTTAATATGTATTTAACCAATTGAAGAAAAAAGTTTCAATTCGATTGCGAATGTAACGTTTGTAATCTCAAAGCTCTCGTCACTTATCAACACGAACTGTGTTTTTTAAATAGGATTTTCGATAAAAAAAAAGACGATTTTTGGAGCCATGGCCTGCAGCAATAGATTTCGATATTTTTTTGCTGTATGTGAGCTTTCAAGTACAAATCAAATATGTAAAGCAATTCTTTTTAGAAACATCGTGTTGTTTGTCAAATATTAATTTTAGTCAAATTGCTTAGAGACCGTTTTTTTTACTAGTATAAAATTTATTCAGCAACGCAATGCTCTTCTTATATTTGAGTCTTGCTACTTTATTTTTATCAGGCGTCGCGAGTCGTTTTCTAAGATATTAATTTTTAATCTTTCCTAAGTTTGCGGTTGCGCTTTAATATTTATTTATCATCCATTGACAACAAAATTATTATTACAATTTTTCATGCGAATCCCGAGATGATCGAATCACACTCTTTTTAGGGTTTCGTAGCCAAATGGCAAAAACGGAACCCTTATAGATTCGTCATGTCTGTCTGTCTGTCTGTCTGTCTGTCTGTCTGTCTGTCTGTCTGTCTGTCTGTCTGTCCGTCCGTGTGTCACAGCCACTTTTCTCCGAAACTATAAGGCCTATGCTATTGAAACTTGGTAACTAGATGTATTCTGTGAACCGCATTAAGATTCTTATATAACACTAGAAAATAAGCAGTAAATTTTGGGGGTCCCCATACTCAAAACTGAAACTCAAAATTTATTTTTTCATCAAACCCAAACGTGTGGGGTATCTATAGATAGGTCTTCCAAAATGCTGTTGAGGTTTCTGACATTATTTTTTTCTAAAGTGAATAGTTTGCGCAAGAGGGACTTTCAAAGTGGAAAAATGAGTGTGTCCCCCCCCCTCTAACTTCTAAACTAAGAGAGTGATAAAACTGAAAAAAATACATGATGTGCATTGCCATAAAGACTACCAACGAAAATTGGTTTGAACGAGATAGAGCTGGTAGTTTTTTTTTAATGCGTCATAAACCGCAATTTTCGGTTAGAAAAATCACTACCACTGCGAACGTATTAAAACATCAATCAAAGTTACAACGAACTATAAGAACTTTTATATTACGTTACTTGCTGCTACGAAACCCTTCATGGGCGAGTCCAACTCGCACTTGGCCGGTTTATTTTTTTACTTGTGGAACACCCTCATGTACGTATGTCAGAATAACAGCGCCTCAAGCCACACACTGCCTACAATGGGGAGCCCCGCGAAGCCCTCGGGAAGAGTATCCCAAGATTCCAGACAGCGATCATAACCCCTATCATCCGTCAGCTGGCAGTAGGTTCACTTCTCTGGTTGACACTTGTTGAAGCTCTACATTGGGAATTTACACCCATTTCAAGCACATATAAGTAACTACTACAAAGCAAGAAAGCAACTAAAGAGTACCCATTCAAGTACTATGTTTGGTCACGCCCTTTCACCGGCGTAGCTCCCGTTCTATAATAATACGGAAATAAAGTCCTGGGACATCCTTCCGAGGGCTTACCCGGGGCTCCCAACCATAGGCTGTTGGGCGTTACGTGAGGTTTTTTAGTCGGTAGGAGTCCGGCATAACATCCATGAGGATTTTCCCTCACGTTAAACAAAAAAAAAATACGGGAATAAAATAATTAAATAATATCCTATATCACCCAGGTTATAGTGTAGCTTTCCAACAGTGAAAGAATTTTTCAAATCCGTTCAGTGGGTAGTTTCAGAACCTATTTGATGCAAACAAGCAAACAATCAAATAGTATAGAACTACATAATAAATTATAAATATATTTTCAGCCATCAAAACATGAGAGTACACGTATTGACAACTTTGGCGTTCATCCTAACACAGCGCTGCTACTGCGCATCTGATGCTAATGAAGGAGACACCATTGAGCAAAGTGACTCGAGATCATCGTAAGTCAAAACTGCCCACTTGGCTTTAATTTTTGACCACATTATTCCGTTTTTAACGAAAATGTCGTACTTATTTTTCCAGGAAATTTGGTACAGAACCATTTGGTCTCGGCTCACCGCACATACAAAATGGACGTGTCAGATTTGAAGAGAATCCTCCTAAGGCATCAGGTAAGTAATATTCCAGAAATTAAGATTTATTTGTCAGACACTGGACACATCCTATAGCATTTCAGCGATCAGCCAGGTCAATAACTAATTAACTATAGTGAAATCATAAAATGGCGAAATTCGGGAAAACCTGCGTGTGCAGCGGGCTTAAATTAGCAGATATGATTGATTTTGTTTGACAATATTGTACAGAAACAAAGACTAGTAAGGCATATGTGTCAGCTTAAAACGTTTGTCGTTAATCCGGTTGCAACCAGACTCCTGGCAATTCACCTTCCAACGTTCTTTTCTCCTTTTCACACCATTGTGGGTGAACTTCAAACGAAAACTTTCTGTTTCAGATAATCTTCATTTCTTCCCAGAAGAACATAACAATGAATCTGATGAGGAAAGACATGACCAAGAAGTGCCACTTTATTCTGATTCTGAAGTTCAAAACAATTTAACAAAAGATACTTATACCAATGGGCGAGTCGTTTTTGAAGATGACGGCAAGAGGAAAGATAGAGAACCAACTAAGAAAAGGAAAAGAAAACTGAGAGGAAGACCTGACAATAGACTTCAGGTATCTGCTAATGCTCATAATGGTTTAGATTATTCTGGATATCCAAGCTATGGTAGTCAACACTTCACATCTTACACAAATGCCAAGCGACCACGCTACTATCCAGCTACGGGTTCATATCAAAACTATGGTTTGCATCCAGGATTTCCATCTCTCGCTACCAAACCAGCTTTAAATACAGGTCCACAACAATATGCTAGTCAAGGTTATGCAGCAGCTGATCTAAGTCAGACTTCTGGAAGACCAGGAATTCATAATAGGCCAGAGTTTGCGGGGGCGTATCCAGGATATTTTCCACAAGCTGGGCAGCCAGTTCCTGGAGGATATGGTTACGTTGCTGATTCGAATTCACAGTATGGACAGCCTGGACTTTATTCTGGATACGCTGGTGAGTATCTACCTTTATATAACAAAGTGGGTTCTGGCTTTTTATAAATTGGCAATAGGTTGGCAAATAAGTAGAAAATACTTGGAATCCTGGACTGGCTTCTGACTGTAAAAATAGCGTCTCCTAGGTACTAATCAACTTATTAAGGCTCTGATGGAGATCTATAACAACGCCAACTAATCTATGTAGCCAAACTGAAAAATGATATTGAAATTTGGTGTGCTCATTGAAACCCTAGATGCAAATTGAAAAGTAACTTATAATGCTTGAATGTGTGTATGTGTTCCATAAAGATTGTGAACTCTGATTTTTGGGTAGTCCTATGGGCATGTCATCTTTCGAGCTATTACAGTAGATCAACTTTTCCGCCTGTGATAGTGAACTACAATAATTGCATGTACATATAACGTTCTAACATGGGCCAAAAACAAAGAAAACAAACGTGATGACCTCCTTAGAATTAAGTAGAACAATTATTCCTTTAAACAAAGTCCCAAGGCCATTTATTTCTACGCTATTGTCACCCGGATCTACCGCTGATGGTATCGGTCATTCAGACTTTATAGGGGTCTCGGTCAACCGCTGCGCCCGTCAGCTGTCAGTTCGCCATTATCAACAGTTGGGTGAAAGGTTCAGCGACCAGAAGCTTCGTGCGAGCAAAGATAATACCTATAATAGAACTGTGCGAGCAAGGATACCCTCTTGTTATTGTTGACGTATTGTGGCAATCACTAGCAGTAAAACTGCTAGCCTTTTTTTTATAGTGAAAATAATCAACTTGGTGCGCCGTAAACCTGAGCTTTTGTGTGTATGGAAGAAGTGAGCATTAACTGCCATAAAATATAACCAAATAGAAGTCTTTATATGTTACATCACAGAAAAAGAAGATTATTATTAGTGACCGACCGAAGTTTCGATTTCGGTTTCGGTTTCGGCCAGTTTCGGCCAAAAATTCGAGTTTCGGCCGCAGTTTCGATTTCGGCCAAAATGGGCCGAAACTTTCGGCCGGGCCGAAACTCACGTGTTCATGAATTTTGAGTGCCTGGCTCTGCTTGTGACGTGGTTGGGGTCAGCACAACCAGTTAATATGTTACTAACCGAAGATTTAGAGATTTACGAATGACTTCTAATCAATAGTTATAATTATACAACTTAATTCAAACCACAAGCAATTACAATTAATGAGAAGTATTAGAAAGTTATAATAAGTATATATAGACCACCTTTTATCGTCCTGTTTTTACTTTTGGTTACGGAGTCCTAAAGATCTAGGAATTCTAGGACATTACATAACCCTACCCCTTTGTTGTCGGTTCCGTTGACTTTGTTGGTCGTCTGTCTGTCTGTCAGCAGACTGTAACTCGTGCACCGTGATAGTAAGACAGTTAAAATTTTTACAGATGATGTATTTCAGTTGCCGCTCTAGCAACAAATAATAAAAATAGACAAAATGTAATATTAGAGGGGCCCTCCCATACAACATACTTGATTTTTGCCGCTTTTCTTGTACGGAACCCTACGTGCGCAAGCCAGTTTTAGATATATACTCTTAGAATGTAATCAAAACCGGCCCAGTGCTAGTAGCAGGGCACCGTGTGGTTTTAGTCGGTCGGTAGGAGTTCACAAAAGCAAATACAAATACAAATACAAATAATTTTATTTCGTAAAAACATAGCATCTATGAGTAATTCCACACGTAAAAGAAAGTAACTTATCTTTAGGTGGAGATATTTCTAAAATGAACATATAAGAAGATTTATACCGTTGATTGATGGCACTTGGTGGAACTTGCTACACCTATTGAAAAAATAACCGGCTAAGTGCGAGTCGGACTCTCGCACGTAGGGGTTAAAGCGGGTCTGCAGGACACTATTAACGAGACATGAGGCCTAGCTGTCCGTCTGTCTATTAGTCACGAGGTTGTATCACTGGAACCGATACCGAACCAGATAGAGGCCTAAAATTTTCACTGATGATGTATTTGTTGCCGTAATTTTTTTTAACGCGAGGAAAATCCTACAGTGATGCTGTGCCGGAGTCCTACCGACTAAAAAACACGCGTTGGGAGTCCCGAGTATGCCCTCGAAATGATGCATACTGTGGCCGCGTCTTTGGGAGGGTTGTTCAGTAGTTATCCCGCTTCTTGAAATGCGCGTGCATGAAATGTAAGGACGGTGAGCAGCTCCGTCACCGTCCTCAGGCTCCCTGTCATAGAGGCTGATAGTATAGGGCGCGCCGCCGCAGACTGTGGAACTCGGGTGGGAGAGTTCTCTCCCGCTTCCTCCGTCTCTTTCACGAGCATGACCTGCTCACAGGAAGAGGCCTATGACCCCGCTCCAGCGCCTCCTTGCGTTGCATTTAAACAATGACGCAAGGACCCTCGCTTCCAGGTCCCATAGAGGTCACGGCTAGAAGACATGCCGCCTCAACTGAGATCGTGCGGTATCCCCTTATCACCCTAACAGCCATCGCCTTGTGCGGGCTAAGCAATCTAGCCACTTTGCTGACCATCAGGATCTCCGCCCATACGGGGGCCCCGTATAGGGCCAGTCAGTACAGTCTCCTGCAGGGTGCGTTGGGTCCCCTGATATTGGGTAACAACCGCGAGACTGCGGCTGATGCCCCCCTCCCTCAGTTTTGGGACCAAACTTCGAAAGTGGTATCTGAAGTGCCACCGACTATCGAGTACGAGCCCCAGATACGTCATCGAGAGATCCATGCCGATGCTGACGCCCCCTATATGTAAGCACGATCCCGCAGGTGGCCTTTAGGGCTGCATCTCGGTGCGTTGCTCCTCGCGCTGTCTTAGGGTGTCGTCGTAACACGTTACGTCGACACCTCTGAGCAACAGACCACGCAGCACCTAATCTTAACCGATGTTCCACAGAAGCGGTCCTAAGACCAATCTCTGTGAAACACCGAACGACACATCTCGCTGACCCTGCCCTAGCCAGCTCGGGTAAGTTATGGCCCTCTCGGAAAGATAGGCCCCGACATTTTGACGGAGATAAGCGCCTCCCAAACGCAGCTTCAGGGCAAGGTGTTGAAAGCGTTGGCGATGTCAAGAGACACTGCCACCACCAACCATCTCACCCTGTGCTGTTGTCGCTATAACAAAAAAAAACCTACTAAAATCAGAAAAAAGCATCCAACATCCAATCCAACAAACGTAATTTTTGTGTCTTATTTTCGTACCCGAACCCTCTGTGCGGGAATCCGACTCGCACTTGGCTGGTTTTTTTTTTCAATATGAACACGTGAGTTTCGGTTTCGGTTTTGGCCGAAACTGACCCTGGGGCCGAAAGTTCGGTTTCGGTTTCGGCTGGAAAACCAGTTTCGGTCGGACACTAATTATTATGTGTGAGATAGGTGTAATACATGGTTTAACAATCCGTGATAAGGTTGAAAAGTCGGTGGACAAAATTGGAAAATTTAATTTCATAAAGGTGTCGGATCCTCTGCAATCACAGCTGTTCCTAACAATCCAATTTCTTGATACAACAAGGTCTTTACGCCAAGGAAATACATCGTATTATCTGACGCTCCTATAATTTAATCAGATTATTCAAGAAAGCATGGTTTACAAATTTTAATGCCTTTTCCTCAATAATTCCAGGGCCGAACCGCCATCCGCAATCCCTGACCCAGCAAGCAGTTTCAGCAGTGACCGAAGCCTTGACATCGGTAGCTTTGTTTGACGACAAACAGTGTGTGCCTCGAATCCTCTGCGAGGTAGCCAGTGGAAGAGTCGCTGGATCCTCGACGATGCTGAAAGCTACTGCTGGTCTAGGACCACTGCTAGGGTAAGTTGGTGATGTACCTACTACTTATGTTGATGATTTTAATGGCATATAACTGTATTAAGAAACTGATTGACTAATTATAGAGACTGATAGAGATACTGAAACGATTGATAGAAGCATAATATGGAGAGAAGTTTTATTTGAATGCATCGAGATGACGAATCATTAATGGGAGATTTCAAAAAATAGCAGAGTCCCAATTATTCAGTACGTACTCTTCAATAAAATAGAAATGATCATCATGTTTTCGAATTTTCCATAATTACACTCATGGAAAATACCTGTCATCCCCCATTTTACAAGAACAAGTCTTAACAGTAAATATTTAAAACTGATTAAGGGGAGTGGGTGTCAGCTGCAACGGGAGCTCTAACTAAGTCATCGACGAAGCAAGCGCAGCGTGTTGACTATGACCGGGGGTCTGAGGACGGTGAGAGGGTCGCTCACCGTCCTTACAATGGGACATGTGCGGGAAGCAGGCCCATGACGGCAGCGTGACGTGAAAAATTCACTCACGCCCCCCCCCCCCCACCTTAGAAGCGGGATCACACCCGAAACCCCCCAAAGACGCGGGGTAGTACCCGAACCACCCCCTGGGCGAGGCCGCAGTGACGGCTGTAGGTCTGTTGGGAGTCCTGGGACATCCTTCCGAGGGCTTCCCCGGGGCTCACAACCATAGGCTGTTGGGCGTTACGTGAGGTTTTTTAGTCGGTAGAAGTCCGGCATAGCATCCATGAGGATTTTCCCTCACGCGAACACAAAAAAAAGCGTCTTGACCATTTAACTTTTTTTCCATTTTCAGCATGCTGCAGGCCTATAATGGAGTAAGTTCATCACCACTGTTCATATTCGGGCGCGCTGCAGTTCTCGGCGTCACCTCCGTAGGCAGCACTATCGCCTGCCACAGGGCGTACCCACAATGTCCCAATGACCCCACGGAACTAATCAACTATCTCAACAATCATAACGGAGGCTTCTTCAGGTTCTTTGGACAACCGACGCGTCCTCAAAAACAACAAAACTTGGAAGAATTCTATAACCATTTAGCTGGTCAGGGTAATCCGCTTCACAGCTACGCAAATACTTATAGTAATGGCTATCCTCATCAGTACCAGAAAAACAAATTGCTTTACAATGAAAATGAATCTGAAATGAATACAAGTTCAAAGGTTTTAGATATTGAAACTTCTTCATCTGAAATACAAGAACGTATACAAAATAAACCTGGCATAGACATTTTTGATGCAGAAGATGGTTCTAAATGGACTTTTCCTGAGGAAACTGACGCTTCTAATAACGGAAGAAAACCAAGGAGACCAAGAACACATAATTATGTAAATCCTACTCCTGAAAGAGGCGATAATCCATTAAAATTTCCAAATGACAGGGGACCTACTGAAAATAGAGATTACATCGACAGGAACAAAGATTTTATTAGAACACAGAAACTAATATTCTTTTCAAATGGAAATAATTTAGATTCTCAATACAACAACTATCAAACAAATAATGCATTGAATCTTGGTGATTATGTATTTGACAATAAGTACGGTTTTTACGTTAGAAGACCGAAAGGGATTACTCATAATGTTGTTAGAACTGATGACGCAGATATAGTATATATTTTAAGAGGAAATGCTGATCCTAATCATCCCGAAATTGTCAGAGTTAAACCTGGACAAAGCTTTTGAAAGCAAAATAATGCCAAATACATAAATCAATTACTATGAAATGGCAGGCAGCAATAATTTATTGAGACTATTATGCCATGGAGGAAAAGAAGATGAATTGTACTCAGAACGAATCATGACATTACTTTCCTGCTGCTTAGTTAATATAGTTTGATGCATTTTCATCGTTTCATCATTTCAACCGATGGCCATACAACTGCTGGATTGCTGGATTAGATAGATCTTACTTCTTACTAATATTATAAATGCGAAAGTTTGTGAGTGTGGATGTTTGTTACTCTTTCACTCTCAAACCACTGAACGGATCGGGCTGAAATTTGGTACAGAGATACATTATAGTCTGGAATAACACATAGGCTACTTTTTATCCCTGGAATAAGTTCCCGTGGTAATAAATTTTACGCGGGCGAAGTTGCGGGCATCAGCTAGTATAATATATATTCTTTCCCCAAATATTGCTACAATTTTTATCCTGTGCAAACTTTAAATCCATCCAGTGTATCCCGCGATATTCAAGAGAATATGAATACAAAGGCAACATTTCTAAATATGCTATTAGGTAAGTATATTGTTTAAAGAAAACACACCAACTCCGAAATAAGCATTAGCAGCTCACACAGATATTTGTCTCGACCCAGGTTTCGAACCAGAGACCTCAGAAACGACATTCAAACTTCCACTTATCAACGTACATGGATCCATCAATGGACTCATTCAATAGATCCAAGTGGACGGGACCAAGTCAGTCACCCACACAAATGTCTGTCCAGCAACTGTTCTTACTTTCTGTTGTGAATATTAAACATAGTTAATTAATTAAATTATCATTAATTTATCGACAGTCTTTAACGTTCTTTACCTTTTTTGGAAATAAAACCAACAATAGAAATGTTGGTTAGTTAACACCTCCAAGTTAAGCTAAATAACTTGCGTTAATAATGACCTCACCTCAACAAAAGAAATTCGTAAGAAGTAACTGAATACGCCGTGAGTTGATAAATTTTCGTTTTAAAAAAAGGTCTTAACAGCAAATTCAGCTTCGAGGATTTAATTACAAGTATTCTATTTCCCAAACGCCTACAGTATGGGGTTCTTCAAAACGGATCTTGGAAGGTTTTTATAGGGTCGGCAGCGCGAGTGTGGCGCCTCTGGTGTTGCAAACGTCATAGGCTGCGGTGACCACCGGTCCTTCTGGTGGGGTCGTATGCTTGTCTGCCACCTTAGTGGTATAAAAAAAATTCTTATAGAATACTGAAGTTTTGACTATTTACCGATTGTCCAAATATGCCTAATCTATATGAACAAAATTACAGGTTAATCTAGTCGTCTATCAGCGTCCAGCCCAAACCCATATAGACCTAGAAACTTGAAATTTGTAGGGTAAGTTACCCTACAATTACTAGGCTACCGATAAGGTGGCAAAGAAGTATATCCCGGGCGAAGCCGGGGGACACAGCTAGTCTATACTAAAATTATAAAGAGGAAAAATTGATTGTTTGTTTGCATCGAATAGGCTCCGGAACTCCGGACCGATTTGAAAAATGTTTTTACTGTTGGGAAGCTACACTCGTTGCGGTAAACATAGGCTATATTTTATTCCCGTATTCCCACGGGGCGGGGACCGGAACTACGCGGGTGAAACCGCGTGACGTCCGCTAGTAGTTAATAAAGGATCATAGTCATTGGGCATCTCATTATTGTCTGAGTCAATAGACATACAGTCGTGCTATTCTGCTCTTAGAAAGACTGCTTTAAACACCACCGAAAAAAATGGGCTAACACACGCCAAATTACACCCGAACCAACCCTCAAAATAGCTTAATAGCACCAGAATCCTTGCAACGTCGTGGTGAGTGAGTCTCCCGGGGTTTTGGAACACTTTGTGGGTTTGTAGAGATATATATATTCCTGGCTTGGTTGGAAGATATCCTCCATTTGAGTAGGTAGATTCAATGATGTAGAAAAAAATAGAATAAAATTGCAACAACACGTTTTGGGCGTTAGGGATTCCAACTTCAAATCCTCGACCACCACCGGAAATAATTCTGTCTTAAATTAAGGTCATAAAACCACAACAATAGACAAACAAACCACGAAATAATGAGTAGATTGAGTGGCACACGAACCCGCTATCGAAGAAATAATCAAAACTTAGCTATTTTTTGTGGTTACTTTATAAACGCCAATGGTCACGCGAGAAGTCACGAAACGTAAGTTTGTAGTTTAAAATCGATAAAGTTACCTCTGAAAAACCCCTTTTCGCGTAACCTCATACAAAATAGTAAAGCTTTTCGTTTAGTTTGTCATTTGGCATTTTATTTACATTTCTATGCATACTACACACAGCTTAGCAAACTAAATTACAAATATTAGGACACGTAGAGGGTAGAATGGTAGGCACTGCTTTTTGGGTTTCGTAGCCAAATAGCAAAAAACGGAACCCTTATAGATTCGTCATGTCTGTCTGTCTGTCCGTCCGTATGTCACAGCCACTTTTTTCCGAAACCATAAGGCCTATGCTATTGAAACTTGGTAAGTAGATGTATTCTGTGAACCGCATTAAGATTTTAACATAAAACTAGAATAAAAAGCAGTAAATTTTGGGGTCCCCATACTCAGAACTGGAACTAATTTTTTTTTTCATCAATCCCATACATGGGGGGTATCTATAGATAGGTCTTCAAGCTTTTGAGGTTTCTAACATCAGTTTCTTCTTAACTGAATAGTTTGCGCAAGAGACACTTCCAAAGTGGAAAAATGTCTGTCCCCCCACCCCTCTAACTTCTAAACTAAGAGAATAATAAATCTAAAAAAAATATATATTAATGTACATTGCTATAAAAACTACCAACGAAAATTGGTTTGAACGAGATCTAGTAGGTAAGTAGTTTTTTTTTTAACGTGATAAACCCGCAATTTTCGCCTAGAAAAATCACTACCACAGCGAACTTTTATATTATGGTACTTGCTGCTACGGAACCCTTCATGGGCGAGTCCGACTCGCACTTGGCCAGTTTTTTTATTCTGAAATATAACCTTCTTGGAGACGGACGATGGAGAATATCTTGAAGAAATAGATCAAATGTAGATGTCTGTTAGAAATCTAGATAAAATAAAATGCACTCACTCAAACTAGACATGTTGTTGTGAGAGCCTACCGTTTGAACACCAAACTCTAGCTAAGCCAGAGGGTATCTGCGATCAGAACCCTCTCTGCTATTTTGTATAGTATGTAGGAGATTGAATCCTGGTATTTTCTCATGTAGCAATTACTGCACAAACAACTCTGTTAATTTTACACATCGCGACAATTTACCCTTATTAGTACGTACATAGTACTATTAGTTATTCTATGGTAGGTATTAGATAAAAACAAGAATTTTAAATTGAATTAATTAAAGTAGGTACCTTTAATTATTCATTTTAATATTCTGACATGGACCTTGAACTTAACTTTGCGTAGGTCTGTACCACACGTAATATTGAGTAATTTTTTAAAATAATTATATTATTTTATTTTCATTTGATAAGCCGTAGTTATTAGTATTACTCTATAGAACAAAGAAAGTTATTGAGCAACTTTTTTACTATTACTTATTTAAGTTATTTTGTGGTGTAAATATTGTCACAAACTAACACGCGGGTACTATACTATCACAGTATTATAAGAAAGATATTAAGATTGTGATAGTAGGCACGAACGTATACTACTTTGTTCTATATCTATTTAACACGCAGTGAGTGAGTACATTTGTAGAGTTCCGTATCCAAGGGATAAAAACTGAGCCCCTTATCATACACATATCTCTTATTTTCTTACGGAGACACTCGAGCTTTCGGTAGGTTTACTCGTATTAGGTACTAGCTGAGCCCGCAACTCCGTTTACGTCACATAAGGTGTATGAAAGGAAAGGTATTTCTTCATCAGAGTCATCAAGCAGCGTCTGAAACTGCCCTGTTTGCTTAATCATAAAAGAGCTTAATGATTAAGCTTAACAATTCAGTCCGTGAATTGTCCGTCAGTGAATTGTTTTAAAAATAGTCTTAGTCATTAAGCTCTTTTATGATTAAGCCAACACGCCAGTTTAGGTTCACTCACATTCAAAGAAACCCCTACAATAAAAATTTTCAAAATATCTGATTCTTAAAAGTGTTATAACTCTTTTATTTCTAAACCGATTTACATAAAACAAACGCTAAATGTTAACTGGAGCAAACCTCAACACAATAAAAAAAACCGCATTGCAATCGGTTAAGCGGTTACTGAGATTAGCGTGCACAACCGTACAGACAAACAGATATACAGACATACAGACAAACAGACAAAAATTCTAAAAATCATTGTTTTGGGTTCTATTGCGTTCATAAAGCCCCCCTATAATATTTTTTCTTATTTATCTTCCATGTACAGACAGCGACCTGTTACGATTTTATTACATGTATGTATGTATTGATGTTACTTGCTGCTACGAAACCCTTCATGGGCGAGTCCAACTCGCACTTGGCAGGTTTTTATCATATTAGTATAGACATACAGTTGGTATTAGGTACTACATAGAATACATTAAGTATATGTGGATTCTGTGGTACTACGTATTACCCTAAGCCCCTTCGAGAGTTTTAATCTAATAGGAAATGGAAATGGAACCCCTACCTGCAAACTATCCGCGCCCGCCTTATGAAAAAGACTGTACCTAATAGACTGTCTGCAATGGTAGCTAACAACGAAAAGTTATTGAATTGGATGTTTACAGATTTTTTTTAAATATATTAAGCTCGCCAGATTGACGTCGCCAGCCTGATGGAAAGCCGTGGCTCATCTAGTGATTGGGGGCCACTCTCACAGTCCGTAAGACTTCTGACAGTGGTCCTCAAGTTGAATGACGATTGCTTCGGGGTTATAGCCCTGTATGTTTGTTTGTATAAATTCAGTATCTCCTTACAAATTATATAACATCCACATTCCACGTAATATTCCCACTAACAAACCTGTCAATTACCACGGAAAACGTCCATCACTCGACCAGACGGAGAGAGCACTAGATGTCGCCACGATTGACCAGCAACATGGCTGAGTGTCAATAAGTGGTGTTCGGCTTTTGTGTTCGAATATTATCAACACATATTAGTCAGAAAAACTGTCTAGGAAGCTGACGGTAGCTGGCTCGCCCACGAGTTTTGCAGAGATGTATAAAAAAGTATAGGTAGTTAAATAATAATTATTATGTTTTTGTATGTCTTTATATTATTTACTCACGTATTTTGTCCGTCGTAATGAATAGTGAGAGTTTATTGCTGTGTTCAAAAGGATATACGCTGGGAGTAGCTACCACCCTCTCCTTTTCGATCCTGAACACCGCGTGACGGGCTGAGGTGCCACTCCTACATAGTGAAGAAAATCGTCGCTAGAACTGAACGATTCAAGATCGTCTGTCTGTCGAACTAGGTATAAAAACTTGGAATCTCTGCGCATAGGGACTAGACCTATCAACCTCAAAAGATTTTGTAAATTCCTTTGATCCTAGCGTTCAAACCAAACAAACTATTTAGTCACCCTCACCAGAGTCGACCTGGGCGCCGGTTGTGACGACGTACATTGTTGAACATTTTCAAACCGCCCAAGGACTTCGACTGTCATATTCGTGACAACCGGCACCAACGGCATAACGTGTCATTCAAGACACAGAAAAAAATCTGCTATTTGCATAATATTTTGTTCAAATAGCGGCAACAGATACTTATGTGCCTGTAGCCGCTATATAATCCTGTCCAGCTATCGCGGTTTATGAGACACAGCCCAGTGACATGAGATACAGACAGACAAACCGATAGTGGAGTCTCTCAGTAATACCTAGGTTGTTTTTATCCTTTAGTTACGGAACCCTAAGAATTTGTATATTGACCGAGGGCTCCATTTTTGTTGAACAACAAAAGTCGTACCTAATCCATTAGCTCTAAGTAATTAACCCAATTTCATTTCAATGGCCTTGGACTTTTCCATGTCCTTATTGTATTATTTACAAGGACTCGGTAAACTATCGTAAGAAAGGGTGAGGCCTTTCCGACTTCCCCCTTCTCAGAAAGGTCAGGGGGAGCAACTGAATAATATTCACTTATAACTTAATTATAATTCATATGTAACAGTAATTGCAGTACCTACCTACTTATAATATCTGAAACAAAACCCTTTCAGGAATAATGGCTTGACTTGTCATATTTTTAACCGATTTTGATTTTTTTTATTTCGTCGTTTATAGACCGATTTGAAAAAAAAATTTTCTGTCGAAAACAAATACTCCCAAGTAAAGGTGGTCCCAATTTAAGGAAGTCAGGATTTGATGATGGCATCCTGGAGAAATCGAAGGGAACTTTTTTTACTAGAACTATTGATGCATCGGGCGCGTATGAAGGAGTACAGAGGAAGAAGGGAAAACCCTTGAAAGAAAGAAAGCAATCAATTGATGACATTTGATTTGCGTCAAAACATCCTTGGTAGGTAAAAGAATGTTGGACAAAAAGGTAGGTAGGTACTTACCTACCTAGATTATTAACTTAAAATAATATTGATGAAACTTGCCTTGGATGGAAGCATTGTAAGCTTAGGCTAATTGATTACTAATAGGTACTTATGCTATGCATATTAAATTTGAGATAAAATCTTCTGGGAAATTCTAAACAACGAATTAAAGATTGTGCAAACAAAACAAGGACTGCAAGTAGCATAAGAGTAGTTACCTGACCACATAGAAAACACAAGGAGTCCCAGAGATCTAGACTTAAATAAGGCTCAATTAAAATAGGTTGTATATATTATCATTTTGCAGTGAAAGTCGACGGACGAAGGACGCGGGACGCGGCGCCAGTGCGTTGCCGACGCTCGTCACGAGAGCACGCTTTGCGTGACATAAACGAACTTAGTACGCGTGTGTTGTGTACGATTTACGATAAAACATTGAATGGAATACGACCGAAGTCAGCTGATATAAGTATGTCAGTTTTATTTTGTTATTAATATTACGTAATTGTTGTTGCGGAAGTTGTATTGCAGTGTTGTGGTTTGAATTTAACGGTTAGCCGTTGCGAATTTGTAGTTGGCGTTAATGCAGATTCAAGGCATGCATAAATTAAGCTTTCGGCAACTTAAGCTTTACCTTGACGACCTACTTTAGTCTAAATATTTAAAGGAACTAGATATGTTAATAGTCCAATAGGAATAATACTTCAGCAATGAGCACTTCGCACTGCACTTATGACTTCCAATTCCATCGTTCGCTGCTTTTTATTTCCAATTTTGTTACAAACTTGTAAAATTTATTGTGCAAGAGATTAAATGCTAAACCAATGTCTTCATTATCGACGGATACAATTTTGTCTTAAGAAAAATGTCTATTTCATTGATGATTTTGTAATGACTCCCTCGCAGACTAAAAGAAAAACATTCCCTCTGCTGACTACTTTGGGAAATAGGCGTGATATAAATATTTACTCATGTGAACCCAGGAGCGGTCACAGCCTGTAATTAGGGGGGCGTCAGTAATATGTTTAATACCTATATTAATTTAAGAGTCCTGAGACATCCTTCCGAGGGCTTACCCGGGGCTCCCAACCATAGGCTGTTGGGCGTTACGTGAGGTTTTTTAGTCGGTAGGTTTAGAGTACGGCATAGCATCCATGAAGGGTTTTTCCTCACGTTAAAAAAAGCCTAATTTTATAAATTGTTAGGTAGTAAATTTTTCAATTTGAAGACGATTTTTGGCGATCGAGGGCCCGTGTGGCGCTGTATCAATGGCGCAAGGAGGCGCCTGGTGGGGACCCACAAGCCCCGAGAGTCCTAGTCCTAGCGAACCCTACTCCGCCAGGAGCTCATGGAGACATAGAAGGGGCGACTTAAGCAAATTGGGGGTGGGGACTCACCTCTAGTGAGGCGATGAAGCCGGTCATGGAGGAGTGAGTGGAGAGGCGCAATGGTCACCTAGTCACAGATACTTACCGAGCACTCTGTAAGTATCTGTGGCGTGTACACCGGGAGGTATCACCCGACTGCGGTGACTGCAGCGAGGACAGAACATCAGCATGGAGACCTCGTTGCAAACCTGGCGGAAGAAATTGGGATGCCGCCGCAGCTATCTGCGAGCAAGTTATACTAGAGAAAGATGGAGTGGAAGAGAAATATCTCTTCCGTGTTCCGCAGTCTGCGGCGGGGTCGTCGCAGGCAGCATACGCCCATGATTATCGGCCTCCATGACCGAGGGTGTAATCACGGTGAGTTGGCTGCTCGCCGTTCTTACAGAAGCAGGCCAAGACGGTGGCAAGTCTTTTAGCCCCTCATAGTGTGACACTCGATAGGTAATATGGTACCTAATTACACTTCTCCAAGTAGCGGGATAGCAACCGAACCAACCCACTAGACACTGGATAGCACCCGAACCCCCTGGGTGCGGCCTAAGTCTGCCGAGAGCCCTGGGACATCCTTCCGATGATATACCCGGGGCTACTGGCCGTGGACAGTTGTAACGTCCATGTAGGATTTCCATACGCAAAATAAAAGCTGTTGGCTGTAGTCAATGCGAGCCTGGACGAGCGACTAGAGACGCATTTTTTGTCACAACTAACAACATAGTGAAATGCTTTGTTGCATCCAGTTGCATCTATACTGCCTGTCATACCATGCCATGTCATATCAATATCCCATGAAAAAAAATGGGAAAAAAAAAACACATTATTGAATGAAATAATCAACTAAAATTTGGCTGAAGACTGGACCCGGAGCTCCCAACCGTAGGCTGTTAGGTAGGATACATGTGGTTTTTTAGTCGGTAGGAGTCCGGCGTAACATCTATGATGAGTTCCCTTCACGTAAAACAAAATAAACCGGCCAAGTGCGAGTTGGACTCGCCCATGAAGGGTTTCGTAGCAGCAAGTAACATAATATAAAAGTTCTTATAGTTCGTTGTAACTTTGATTGATGTTTTAACACGTTCGCAGTGGTAGTGATTTCTCTAACCGAAAATTGCGGTTTATGACGTATTAAAAAAAACAACCAGCTCTATCTCGTTCAAACCAATTTTCGTTGGTAGTTTTTATGGCAATGTACATCATATATTTTTTTTAGATTTATCACTCTCTTAGTTTAGAAGTTAGAGGGGGGGGGGGGACACCCATTTTTCCACTTTGGAAGTCCCTCTTGCGCAAACTATTCACTTTAGAAAAAAATGATATTAGAAACCTCAACAGCATTTTGGAAGACCTATCTATAGATACCCCACACGTATGGGTTTGATGAAAAAAAATTTTTGAGTTTCAGTTCTGAGTATGGGGACCCCCAAAATTTACTGCTTTTTTTCTAGTGTTATATAAGAATCTTAGTGCGGTTTACAAAATACATCTAGTTACCAAGTTTCAATAGCATAGGCCGTATAGTTTCGGAGAAAAGTGGCTGTGACACACGGACGGACAGACAGACAGACAGACATGACGAATCTATAAGGGTTCCGTTTTTGCCATTTGGCTACGAAACCCTAAAAAGCCTATGGTTACCTACCTCCATCCACAGCTTGAATTCTTATCATAATAGGCAATGCTGGCTGGTTGGCTGGTTAGTTCAATTCCATTTTCAAATTTATAATTATAGCAGTCAGGCAGTATAGCAGTAACAATCTTGAGGCCTAAGCGTAAAATTTTGACAAAGACATAAAATAAAACAGTAAAAACTGGTAAAAAACATGATTTCCAGCTGAGAACCGGTTATAATAGCATTAATGAAGTGATCGTTCTATAGGCGTTAAGTGCCAATACTGTTGATGTGATCCGCCTACTATAGGTACGTAACGTACCTATAGAAGAACTGTAAAAGCTTTGAGGTATAACTCGTTCGCTCTAAGTTTGCCGCTGGCGTAGAGGGTGCTGTAGAGGCGTAGAATAGGAGGCGACCGGCAAACTTAGAGCGAACGGGTAATATTCAATTTTGAATAGGCGCATATAAAGCACCATATATTGCACCATTAAAGGCCCGACGTAATTTGGCCAAGGGTACACAATGAGGCCAAACGTTTGTCGTCTGTTTTGGGTCTAAGTTTGACCGTTGGTACAAAGCTGACATCTATATCTAGTGATATCTATTATATATATTATACAAGGGTATCTTTCCGAGGGCTTACCCGGAGTTCCCAACCGTAGGCTGTTAGGTAGGATACATGTGGTTTTTAGTTGGTAGGAGTCTACATAACATCTATGAGGATTTTCCCTTCACGTAAAACAAAAAAAAGCCTATGGTTACCTACCTCCACAGCTTGAATTCTTATCATAATAGGCAATGCTAAGACTGGGGTCCTCAGCGTCATGGCCAGCATGCATTTTTAGTTAGGTAAGCCATTTAAAATCTGGAAAATTCGGTTATTATATTAGGAAAACAGAAAACACGTATGACATTAACTTAGTCATTAAATTATGTACTAAATATCATCCCAAACAGATCATGTTGACTAATTTAGAGCAATCTGCGACGCAACGCCAACATTTTTATTGTCCCTTTAATCTGTTAACTTCGTAAGTAAGGAAGAACATTGAAACTTAATGAAACGTGAACTACAAGGTTAATTTTATTACACAGCTCGAGTTCTTATCAAAATACATAATAATGTAGTTAAGAACCTATAAAATTTTCAAGTTTTCTCGTAAAACGACTAAGAAGGTTGTCAACCGGTGACGACTACGACGCGGACGCGACCTTTGCCAAACTAGTCATGTTGATTAAAAAACCATAAAATGTCATTAAAATTAGGAATTTGAAGATCGAACAAAATTTAAATCGTTTAAAAATGTACTCGTATGTACCTTTTTTGATATTTGACGTAAATGTTAAATATAATTATATAATGAGTGTTTATATTTTTATTTACCTACTTCATTTAGCGAAAAATTCTAAATCTATGGTAAATTGAATAAAGAAGAAAATTCGTGATGGTTCCGATTCATTCCAATTCTATGAATAGATGGGACTTTTCCTTCGAAGGGCCTTGCTTGTCTTCTCCATCATAAGCAGCGTTTTTTTTTCAAACTTTAGCACAGGATACATGACGGACTTGATGCCTAGAGGCAGTACTATTAGTTATTCTGTATCTGTGCTTATAGCAAGTAACGGACCCACATCTGAACTTTGAACCCTGAAAAGGTCACCAGATATTTAAAAACCCAGAAGTCTATGAGATCCTGATAAACATCCTGTCGTTTAAATTAACACCAAAACAGTTATTCAAGAAGTGACGCCTGATGTAAATTGTTTTTAATTAATCTTGGTCACCTTCACGACACGATGTTGTACAGAATTCTAATTATAGAAGTATTATAAGTTTGAACGCCTTTGTTTTACATCCAAGATGGTGAATTAACGTGACTATTCATTGAACAAGTGTTTTTAATTCTTTTAAGCGGAAATCATGTCCCTATCCCAACGTTAATAAGGTATGTCACTAGCCCTAATGGCTCTTGGGCTCTTCGAAATGAAACTGGAACTGAACTGGCAACATGAGCTTGATGATACAAAATGAACTGGAAACAGTAAATAAATCTATAAGCGCATAACTTCAGAACGGGTGGACCGATTTCACTAATTCTTTTTTTGTTGTGTAAGGTATTGTCAGGAGAAGGTTCTTATGGAAGAAAAAATATTGTATTCCCACGGGAACGGAAACTACGCGGGTGGAAACCGCGTGACGTCCGCTAGTTGAAAATAAAACTGACATTGAAACAACAGAGTAAAGTTGTAATAAGTACTAAGTAGGTTTTGTCCGCGACTTTGCACGTGTTGTAAAGTTTTCCCAATACAGCATCATCCCCTATTTTAACCTTTTTTTTTTCAATGTCTAATCTCTGTATCAAATTTTATCAGAATCGCAAGATACTTTCGCATTTAATGACTGTATTAATTTAATAGGGATTAACCTGTTCAAAGAACTCGATATTGCCCTTTGGTTACTAGTAAATAGTTGCAAATGGTTACAATTACAAATCTAACTCAAAAGTACTTACTGCATTTATTATGATAGTTTCAGAAACTTATGGAAAAAATGGTACCTACTACCGAACATTTATCTTGACGTGGGATGATTACATATTTAATTATTTATCATGATGGGCCTCAGAGTCACTTTCGTGGGTTGCTTTTTTTATTGTTAGGTACTTATCAAATGGTTTTAAATCAGGCCTATTTTTAAACTGGGAGCATAGGTTATCATTGTGTGTAAGAAAATCCATAAAAATATGCCAAACTTTCTATCGACCGTAATAAAATAAAAGTACCTAAATCCGATTTGTATAAAAACGAACCATTTGAATAATTCATGTAAAGCCCTTCAAACGAGATCGTCTATGGGGACAACTCGACTAAATTAAGTTGTCGCGCGCCCAACTCTAGTTGTGACAGTTTCCCTGTCATCCTAAAACGGTCGGTCTGTCAAACTAGTTTTTTAACCGTGTTCCAAGATGTCAAGCTTAGGGTCAGGTGACCGATGTGTGTTAACATTTGGTGTAGTGTCATTATTGAGATATTTTCACTGTTCGTAGGAGGTGACCTCGTGACATTCTAAATGTGATAATGGTTAAAACAACGTGTGGACTTCGAAAACAATAACAAAATATTGAAATGTGTTGTATTGAAAGGGATTAAAAATGCTTTGAGAAGTTATAGATGAAGCTAACGCCCTAACAGAAACAGACCCGAGGTGGAAGGTCTGAGAAAAGGGGATTTGACCCTTTAAATAACAGTAAGGTATAATAGGTAGTCAGTTAGTCGGTGTCAAAAATCTGACAAGTTTTGTACCTGTTGGTCCGATGCACACCAAAGATGTTTTAAAAAATAATTTCTTAAATTTTGATGGTGGGTGCGTGAATCCTCCCACCCATTCTTCTAAAATACAGCCACATAATATGTATCTATCTACTGCGCAAGAATTTTTTTTTTCTTTTGCACTTACTCTAAGTCTAAGGCGAAAATTAGATAGGAAACAGACTCAGGCAGTGTGTTCCACTTTTTAGCAGTAAGTACGCATTATGAACTCGGTACTATTGCTTTTGAAGGAAGCTGCAGGCAATAGCTAGGTCAAATTAAAATTTCAACTTCAATTACGCGTAGTAATTACTAAACACATAATGTCAATAAAATTACGCAAGTACGTAATTATGATTAGAAGATGAATGCTCTACTTATTAAAATTGTCTATTAGAGTCAATTACTTCACATTGATAAGCAATTAAGTAATAAATAATTCGAGGAAAGCTTCGAAATACTGCTAGTTGTTGATATAATATACTAGCTACGCCCGTGGCTTCACCTGCAAGACATTTTCGCTATCAAATAAACAGACAAAACTTCATAAAATTATAGTAGGTATTTTTTTCAATACGAGGTAGAGCTTTCTGAAGTTACATTTGCACAGCGGTTTTTTTTTCACTAACACGCCTATTTTTTTAAATCTAAATTTAGACTCTGATGCCTTCCAGACATCCAATTTATTTATTTATTTATTTTAAGAAGGCTTACAGACTAATTTTTACATGATTAGAATATTTAATAAGGTTAACAAATCGCTATTTACAAGCCTCCACAAATAGTAAAAATTATCAAATGTCTCCCAAGGCTAAGAATGTGTACCGTATGCCAGTCCCACCACCGGTGCAGTGGTGGAATGACTTCTATGGGAGATTCCATAATTTGTACAAAAATCTGCCAAATTTTAGTCAGACTAGGGTTACCATATGCCAGGCTTTCGCATTCGCCAGGCATTTTAGCACTTGATCAGGCGCCCGGCCGGCGCTCTTCTAAGTCAGGCGAAATGATTATTTATAAAGAGTTTTGTGCATATATTATAACTCAAAAAGACTTGTTAATAAAACCGGCCAAGTGCGAGTTGGACTCGCCCATGAAGGGTTTCGTAGCAGCAAGTAACATAATATAAAAGTTCATATAGTTCGTTGTAACTTTGATTGATGTTTTAACACGTTCGCAGTGGTAGTGATTTTTCTTACCGAAAATTGCGGTTAATGACGTATTGAACAAAAACTACCAGCTCTATCTCGTTCAAACCAATTTTCGTTGGTAGTTTTTATGGCAATGTACATCATATATTTTTTTTAGATTTATCACTCTCTTAGTTTAGAAGTTAGAGGGGGGGGGGGGGGGGACACTAATTTTTCCACTTTGGAAGTCCCTCTTGCGCAAACTATTTACTTTAGAAAAAAATGATGTTAGAAACCTCAACAGCATTTTGGAAGACCTATCTATAGATACCCCACACGTATGGGTTTGATGAAAAAAAAAATTTCGAGTTTCAGTTCTGAGTATGGGGACCCTCAAAATTTACTGCTTTTTTTCTAGTGTTATATAAGAATCTTAATGTGGTTCACAGAATACATCTAGTTACCAAGTTTCAATAGCATAGGCCGTATAGTTTAGGAGAAAAGTGGCTGTGACACACGGACGGACAGACAGACAGACAGACATGACGAATCTATAAGGGTTCCGTTTTTGCCATTTGGCTACGAAACCCTAAAAATGGCGATCATTAGAAGTATGTAAGAAAACGTACAGTTGCAATTCCTTATAATTTATTAAAAAACAAATCATATTATTGGCTGAATTCTTATTACCTACTCTAATGTGTCTGAAAATTGATGTTTTCAAATTAAAAATTCATTCACGCAATGTGTTTTACTTGTTATTAAATATTTCTTTTATTATGCGGATTTTTTTCAAGAAAATCAGGCATTTTTCGTGAAAATCAGGCGTTTTTACTATGTAAATCAGGCATACATTTCTTCAGATATGGTAACCCTAAGTCAGACTCACACACCAGTGGCTTCGTTTCAAAAAACTCGATATTGAAGTTTGTTGTAGGTATGCTTCCCCAATTTGTCTTTTTTTCTATTTTTAGATTTTTTTGTTATAGCCGCAACTGAAATACCTACATCATATCTGAAAATTTCAGCTCTCTAGTTTAGCTAACACTGTTCCCAAGATAGTCTGGAGACTGCGCTGGAGAGAGCGCTGTTAATAGGATCCTGTTTTTCATTTGGGTATGGAGTCCTTAAAATGTTTGTCGTGGTTGTGTAGCATTTGTCTTGAACTCTTGACCTTCCAAATCCTCTAGCAATGTGAGTGTCTAGGGGAGTTTGATATTGAGCTCTCCTGCTCTGAGCGTCGCTAATCTCTGATGATAAATGGATCCATGCTCTCCTGCTCTGAGCGTCGCTAATCTCTGATGATAAATGGATCCATTATACCATTCATTAACGTGAAGAAAGTCCTACATGGATGCTATGCCGGACTCCTACCGACCAAAAATCACACGCTTTCTACCTTATGCCTACCTATTGGAAGCCCTGGGTAAGCCCTCGGATGGATGACCCCAGGACCCATTATACCCAAGTTTTACAAACCGAACATTTCCTACAAGACTGTCCCATTTAACCGTCCGTAGTAAACACATGTAATTACGCAAAGATAACGCCTTATCACAATATGATTGCGGTAGCAGATCCACCGTATCGCGATGTTATCAGCTCCCGAAAGAACTTTATTTACAGGCTATTTATAATTTACTCTCGCGTAGATAATGTATCGCAGTATCAAAAGCGTAAAACGGTTTCTAGATAGTAACAAACTTCGTCACTTCGAAGCCTAAAAATGTCTGCTGTTTCTTGTTTCTGTCAAATCTATTTGTTGAGTTGGGTCTTGGAGATTTTAATGAGGTTATCAAAGCTACTTTTAATCCCGGAACCCGTTCCTATGTGAAACGGGTACAGGAAAATTTAACCATACGGGCGGCAAGGCTATGGGACAGCTATGGAGGCATGAACTAGTAGAAATTCAATTCTCTGTAAAGAAATATTGCTTAAACATGCTCGACAGCTGGTTGTTTTAAATGCTCATTGATGGATAAGTCCTAAACTATGGTGGTAAATAAATGGTAGGTACGCCCATTTTAGTGAACACAAAAGCCGTTTTAATTAAAGGAAAAAGGACTTCTAAACCAGTAGGTAAGGCTAGCCTAGCCTAGTAATAATCTCACGAATTTTGAACAAGAAGCCGTGAGACGGTCTCACCCGACTGCCCCGCTAACGTTTATTGTGAAAGTGAAAGTTCAATCCGATTGACGTTTTTATTTTTGTTTTATTTCAAACTTTGAACGTCCTAGTGACCTAGTGATGTAATTTAATGCAACAGAGTCACAGACTACAGACACAAGTCTCGCCATAAGTTCCTCTGCAATCAATTTTATAGAGAGGGGCTAAAAAGAAATAACACCCACAGCATTTTTGGAAGTATAGTATAAATCTTTAAACCAATTTCGTCGGCGACTTAGTTTCGAGCGGCGAGTTAGTTAAAATTCCACACTGATTTAGAAATACGAGGAAAGCCGGAAAACTGCCGAACTACAGTGACCGAAATTAACGAAAGTAAAACGTCTCGGGCGAGTGGCGTCGCGGGCACTTCCTAGTCGTGAAATAGATCAAAGATGGCCGTATGCATATTAATTTTCACCATAATTATGGTTATAGACTTATTAATTTGTAGATAGGAAAGTTTTTCTCTCGTAGATCTCTCTTTCTCTGTTATTACTGTTTTAATTGAAAACTTATGCTCTATCATGTAGCTTTGCTTTCTATAGATAGTTATGACTATAATTGTACAAATATATAAAATAATAAAAATAAATTGCATTGTACATAATATTGATCGTAATGTTTATAATGCAAAACTCTGAATCGCCCGGAACGTCAGTTTCTCATACTTTTATAATACCTATTATAGATAATATTACAATATAGGTACCTATAGGTACTGTTGCAGAGAAATACTTGTATTAATATCAAAATAGAATTGTTTTTTAGTTTAGTTTTCTGTATCCACCAAAAATGAAAATGCTATCTAGAAAGAAAGAAAGAAAAAGAAAAATCTCTTTATCTCGAAAACTGTCTTACAAGCAGATGGAAGCGAATTTAATAAAATAGGTAAGTAATGTAAATGTAAGTGAGCATACTTTTTGCAAAACAGTATCAGGCAGTATGCTCACTTACTTACTACCTAATATTTGCAAAAATGTGCTTTGATAAAATAACCTACATCTTTTGGTGTTAATTATAATTTTCGTACTTTAATACGCTTTGTATTTCGTTTCAATATTGTTTATTGGGAGGAAATGCCGATCTTTTAACCTCTTTCTCGAATCAATAACATTTTTTACAAAACAAGTAAATAGTAGGTACCAAATAAATAATCCAATCAAAAAAAAATACAGACGAATTGAGAACCTCCTCCTTTTTAGGAAGTCGGTTAAAAACAATTTTATTTTTATTCTTCTAGTTCCAACAAATCTATCCTATTATTAACTCTGTAATATTACTAGGTTTTTAGTAACACTTTGAGCGCCATCTTTGTGATAGTTTTTGAAAGTTTATGACGATATGGCACTTTTTAGTGGCGGCTTTGAAGTCGGTTTATGGTTTGATTTCGGTAGTCGAGGAGCTCGGTGGACGTTTCTTTGTGTTTTAATACTTATAGTAATACGATTATGTATGATTTATTTTCGGTGCATTATTCATTACTGACTAGCGGATGCCCGCGATTATGCTTATATTAAAATAGGCCTCATTGTCTAGTTATACTTTATAACACCAAACCACCCTAGTTGGTAGATTTTATTAAGGTACATACATTCTTACACCGTCTTCACATGAATATTACACAATTTCAACAGACTGAAAAAAACCTTATTAATTCTAGGTCGGTATCTTCGGCAATGTCATCATGCCATAAGCCAAAAGTATTGTATGAGTTCCTTCTTCATAAATAAATGCGAAAGTGACTCTTTCTGTTACGCTTTCACGTTTTACCGATTCTGATGAAATTCGGCATGAGATAGAATAGAGATCAGAAAAGGACATAGACTATTTTAATCACGAGTACAAGCTACCGTGACAAATAAGTACGGGAAAATTAAAAGTAGTAAGTAATAAATAAGAAAATTATGATAAAATTGAGAAAATAAATACCTACTCTATGAATGTATCTTATTTGTTTATTGTAACAATGTATCTTATTTGTTTATTGTAACAATAAACAAATAAGATACATTCATAGAGTAGGTATTTATTTTCTCAATTTTATCATAATTTTCTTATTTATTACTTACTACTTTTAATTTTCCCCTACTTATTTGTCACGGTAGCTTGTACTCGTGATTAAAATAGTCTATGTCCTTTTCTGATCTCTATTCTATCTCTATGCCGAATTTCATCAGAATCGGTAAAACGTGAAAGCGTAACAGAAAGAGTCACTTACATGTAACAGAATGAGCTTGTATTTAATGGTAATTATAAAAATAGTATAGTATACATATAATATACATATAAAAAATAGAGCTACACTGGTATTCTTACCATATACCTACATATTTCATAGGATCTGATCAGATTTTTTTTTAAATGATTTATTTAGTAATATTACATTTTGAACATAGTAGGTACATTATTAGTCCTCCAAAACCGAGTTGATGGTTTGACTGGGGAATCTAGTCTCCGTACAAATTAAACATTTATATAAAACAACAACAATATAACATATTTGACTTGTTCTAATAGAGTCAACATATATTTTTCAAGTTTTTTCTTAAATAAAACTTTGGCTCTTGTCTGATATTCCTTCTCTGATAGGTACCTGGTTTTTTTGTTAATGTCAGGATCCAACCCATGACCCCTGACAGAGGAACAATGCTCGCCCATCACGTCAAATTTGCTGTCTAAAAGTAATTGATGGTGGTTTTGATTGAAATCATTGGACAAAAAAACTATTGTTTTGACTCCACTCGCAAGTATTAATAGAACAAATGATATGACAAAAAACCAATTCTAGTTTTATATTAATCCTAGATAATTTTGCGTTTTATTCTGTTTGCATCACCGCATCCCATCGGGATCTATTCCAGGGATATGCAAGTATCCTATTTGTTATTCCAGACTTTAATCTATCCGTGTACAAAATTTCGGCAAGATCCGTTCAGCCGTTATGGCAAAGTTTATGTGGATGTTTGTTCTCAATCGCGTTCTTATCCCTGACACCCTGGCTGCAAACATATCCTGAGGAATAATTCGGGAAGCTAACAAATTTGTGAAATCTTTACTATACGGGTGACGGGTGGGGCCGTGGACATTAGCTGGTGTATTAATATATTATGAAGTTATTTATTAAGTACCTAACCGTTTTCGGTCATCTCGGTCACAAATCCTAATTAAGTTCAAAAAAATTCTAACCACGTCACTGGATCGACCGGATCACCTAATTTCGCGGCATAACTGTTTCTATTTTGACATGGCGCGCTGTCTAGCACTTCCGGGACCAAAATGGCGTCAATAGCCGCCATTGGACTGTCGCATACGATTAACAACCAATTTTAATCCCTAGCCCGTTATTGTACGACACTGCGTAGAATAAAAATGGTTTTGGAATGAATTTCTGAGTATAATTTTAACTGGTGATGGAGGATAAAAATAAATTATGGAGCAATCGTAAGATGTTTCCGATGCGCGGTGCATTGCGAAGTGTCGGTTGTTTTTGTGTATAATAAATTTTAATGATGTGAATGTTTACTGTGTAAGAATACTTATTAATGTTAATTATTCAAGAGTTTTGTTAGGTGTTTAGCTGGTGACAGTATTATTTACATAGGTACTTACTAAAATTCCGTAAACAATTAGGTATATTTTTGTAGAAACAAAATTTGGAAACCATAATATTAAGCTGAAGTGTTCCACGAGCCAGATACCAATAAAATGACACTATCGGAATTAGTTTCATTTGTCTTGCAATAATTTCTCATTACAGTTTAATTTCTTTCAAAAATTTACTTAAGGTCCTTTAGCACCAAGCTTTCAACAAGATTATGGCTATTATCAACCTATAATATTTATGTATTGTCAAATTGTTTTGTTCGAAAAATTATCGTATCATTATCGAGTTATGGTTGGTATTTTATCTGCTTTAATATACAATTGACATGCAAGTCAAGCACATACCAGCGTCAGGTTTGGCACTTGTTATGAATAAGTAATGTTCTCTTTTTAAATTGAATGATGTTACTACGTATTGATGTAATAAACCGAACTCATTGTTATGCTTAGGCTAGGAGGCGGAGACTGAATATATCGAATATTTATTTTATCGAATGGCCCCCATTTCCCTGTTTCTAGAATTCCGTTTGTGATCTAGGATCTTGATACGGCATATTGGTCAGATCAATGAGGAGAGGGCAACGGCACTCCGGTTGACCATAGGTCAACTGGAAGTCACAGGAGGCTATTCACATGATGTTGTATTTTTACAACATCTACACTACAGTAAAAGCTCTGCTAGTTTTCTTTTTCCTTTGCAATGGTTAATATAAATTACTTTCACTGCTTGACCAACTAATGGCAGTTGAAAGACATCAAAAAGGACCTGGCTCTGCAACCGCTGCTAAAATTCCGTTGATGATGAGTAACCAATACTATAAATACTGTTTATTCACATTTCAGTACATACCTGAAATAGTAATGCCTTAATATGAGATATATTGTTGTATAAAAAAAGAGTACGCAAAAAATCTTTTGCAAAGACGTAGGACCAACGTGCGACCTGATTTTAGTGACCTCATCCTTTGTATTTTGCTATTAGCTGGTCATAGCACAGAATTTTCAACAAAAAGCTATCGGCATTCTACAAACATCTATTGAAATATTTTAGTCCTCAACACTGATCGTATACTAATTCGAAATATTAATTCTGTGAAGTAGGTACGTAGAGACAACCCTCACATTACAGACTTCCTGTCATTAATTCTTTTGTATCAGCGTCAGTGACAGTGTCGAATGATTTATCTATTTAAATAGTCAGTCTTATATTGCTCCTTGCCACACACATAGCTAGGTACTTGTAAATTTTATTCAATCCATGGGGAAATCAGTTTTGTCGTAGATTGATAGGGAATGTTTTGTAGATTATGTAGGTATCTACTTTATTATCTAATGCTTTAAATATAAACTAAGCTATGAACACCGTCACTTTCATTCCTTAGCTGAAATGCGTACGCTAAGGAATGAAACATATTTTTTGTGTGTACAATAAATTTAATAAAAATTTACAGCACGAAAAATCATTGCTCTCCAGTGGTGGTTACTTAAAAATAGGGTGCAGTTTAAAAACCAATCGATCGTATTTCATACTTGCCACAATAATACTCTACTAAATAAATGCTATTAGTATCAATAACCAATGTATTTAAAGAACCTAAACATCGATCTATTTTTACGCTAAGTACCCTTAACAGAATGAGCTTGTATTTAATGGATTTATTGAAATCGAAAGCATCGCTTAAGGCGGTCAGGTGCTCATAAGTGTGTGTTCAATCATACACTCGTGAATTTTTACTTTCATTGACATCCTCATCAGCTCGTTCGTGTAATGAGTTATTAATAAATAATTAAATACATAACTTACGATCAAGTTTTCGTATTTATAGTATTCGGAAGTTTTAAATTGGCCATTTGACAGCAAACGGCTCCGAGTCCATCTGTCGATGTCGCTTTCACTATGATTAGATCTACAATCTGTCGATATGATAATATTGCTCGTTTTTTGTACTTCATTTAAAGGATGGGCCCATCTTGTAGTTATAGAGCTGAGTAATCAGTTTTAGCAACAACTAGTTTTGATCATACTAGCGCTACATCTGGAATTAATATTATCCTCTACCAAGCTTTTGGAAACACCATTCTTCTAAAGGCATTGATTGGAATAAAACTAACTTTAGTACGTAGTAACTATTTATTAATAAGTGCTTTAGTTCAGCATGCTGATTATCAGAGGTATAGGAATGAAAACGGCCTTTCCTTATTCTTTAGCATAGTCTACAATTCTACCTGATAGATGCTTGAATAATTTTAACAAGTCAGTTGTCGTTCAGCCAACAGAGGAATCTTGATCTAAATATTGCCTGACACTTATTGTTAAAAATTATTGGCACTGACAGTTTAAATTTTGATAGATCGTTTTTGTTTGATCATCGTCCTCACACACAACCACTTAGGAGATCCCGGATTGGCACAATTTTGTTAGGTTACGTTTCCTTGTAATTATAATTAGCGAGGTACACGTTTTTACTTACAGTGGCTTGGCAAAAACTGATAGCTACTTGTTAAAAAAGTTATAATCTATTAGAAAACGAAGTACTGGGCGTGGACTTAGCTGAAATGAGTCAGTACAGGAGCTTTGAAAATCATGAAAGAAGTTAACGGTATTTGCACTGTTTATGTAGTTCTTACGAATGAAGACAAAAATTACAGCCAGGGTTTATGGGCGGCTTGAAACTTTCCAACAGAGGGTCGTCTCAATCTGCGTCTGTCCATTTCAACACGGCAATAGGTTCACCACTTATTACGTGGGACAAAAAACTATAAGACGAAATGTGGGCGTGTACTATCCCTTTACCTACCCCTTTGGGGATAAAGACGTGTCTATAAAATCTATGTATCATAAATATTATGGACCTACGGATGATACTTGCTTAAAAATATCATTCAAATTCTATTTATATTTTTATTTACATTTTTCTCTCTTTCATTTACATCTTAGCAAATAATGACACATGCATAGTAAATGACACGATAATTACAATGTTCTCAACCGTAACACGAAATAATTCACATTTTTATCGAAAATTAATAACAACTCACCTTGAACAGTTTCTGGTATTACGTGAAGTTCAAAAACACGTGGCCGACACACGACCTTAACCTTTCTCGAAAATAAAAGTAATAAACGAAAAGGAGAAATCACATTGTTTTTGTCCCAGAAATAACAAGTTCTGAAATTGTTCGTAAGTACAAGTTTTTGTAAATGTTAAGGCCGCCTCCCCGACTATAACGTGGAAGTACAATGCCGGCTGTCAACCAATGTCATTGTCTGATTGATGCCCTGTTGTCGGCTGGGAGACAGGTTTGCTTCAGCGATGGTCATGTTTCCTGACTCCAACTTGTAGGCACGGCAGTACATCGGGTTTCTGAACTGGTTGTTGTGTGAATGGAAGATTATTTTGCCATATACATTCGAGTATATTTTCACCCCATAATTTAACCGTCTCATTTCATAATGTCCTTTTCTCGAAATGTCCTTTCTCATAATGTCCTTTTCTCGAAATGTCCATTCTCATAAATGTCCTTTCGCAGATTGTCCTTTTCTCGAAATGTTCTTTTCCCAAAATGTCCTTTTCTCGAAATGTTCTTTTCTCAAAATGTCCTTTTCTCGAAATGTTCTTTTCTCAAAATGTTCTTTTCTCGAAATTTCCTTTTCTCAAAATGTCCCTTTCTTAAAATATGTACACTACAGGATTAACCCCGCTCAATCCGACTTGGATAGGTTAGGTTAGAAGGCTAAGGCGGGAGCGGAGCGTAGCGGAGCTTCCGCATTAGCCTTCGTGGTTATTTTTTTTATAACCACCTAAGTTTTGTTTAGGTGGTTTTAAAAAATAACATCAAATTTTGCAAGTGACGGGTGGTAACTTGGTGTTTATTAAAAAAAAAATGGCAATAGGCACACAATCTGTTTCGTGGGACAAGAGCAACTATATTATGCTATGTTTACTTACTGGCTTTGCCACAGGAGCTGCGACTAACTACGTAATGAGAGTAACGGTAGTGACTTATTTTTTTTACGTAAGGTAAATCCTACATGGATGCTATGCCAACCTAACAGCCCACGGTTGGGAGCCCCGGGTAAGTCCTCGAAGGATACCCCAGGACTTCCAACAGAAACGGTAAGGACTACCTAAACCGAGGATATACTCATTATGCAGGTGATTAACCAATGATGTGATCACCTAGTGAAAGCTTGGATGACTAACTGACGACTAAGATGACGTTACCTTGTTTACTACCTTAGGCATTTCACAAAAAATTGACAAAACAACATTTTGGAAAATATCTAGATTTTTACGGAAAATAGTGTGTTACGAAAAAGTTAGGTATTATTTTAAACTACTGAAGAGAAGCATACGGTCCCATCTTGGAAGTGATTACTGAAGCATATATGTATACGTTTAAGACATCAGAGTTTGCCGTATCAAAACATTCAGGAACAACCTATGGTTTGTCTAGTAAGATGTTATTTTATACCACTAAGGTTGCAGACAAGCTTAAGGCCCTGCCTTACGCTCGTAAATGGAATGTCACAAAATGGTCACCCATCCAAGGATCAGCCATAGCTAAAATATAGCAGGTAGAGCAACCTGTGGTTTTATAGTTCGGCTATGCCATACATAAAGGATTTCCACACGTCTAAAATAAGTGAGAGAAACCTTTAGTAAAAGCTATTTAACATTATTAAAATAGCAAAACATTTAACACGTCGATTTCTTCCACATTTGCAAAAACATACCTCGTTAAAAATTTAATTGGATTGCATTGTAGCTAAGAAAGTATCCAAATTTGATTAGAATTCAGTAACTCACGACTTTCACTATCTACATGACGGATGTCCATCTGCCGGCTGATTCACGGCCACTTTCAAGAACCTGACCAAAACTGGAGCATTGCACTCCCGTATGTACCCGGTAACTGGTAGTTCCGGTTCCGGAGTAAACAACTTCCGCACCTCAAAACACAGCTAATATTTTACAAGAAATTTTGTTTCTTGGTGATAGTATGTCAGATAGTATCTTCACTTTTGATCTAAATTTTGACAGAAAAAGTTGTATGTTTTTGTAAAATTTTAATATTTCTGCATGAAGTCAACTTTGTGTTAAGAAATAAATACAGTGGGACATTATTTTTACACAGGCCAAACTAAGCTGATAATAAGCTTGGGCCATGCGATCTACGAAATCTTATTTATCTGATTCGCTTATTGCGTATGTTTTTTTAAATATTAAGCTCACCGAATTGACGTCGCCATCGCCACTGATGGAAAGCCTTGGCGCATGTACTTGGACGGATGTCCCAGGATTAAACATTAAACATATATGTATAAATTATTATCTTGATAAATAAGAAAGAAAGAAAAGAAAAATCGTTTTTTTTCTCTACCATACTTGACTTCATCAAAAGCGGTTCAGACATTAGACGTGAAATGTTACCTAGCCTACTATGAGACCTGTTTAGTCCTGAAGCTGGGCTGATGGTATGGAGAAGGATAAATGCAATGATCTTGGAAGATGAGAGGATGAAAATAAAGAGTACTTATTTGCAGGAAATTGGGCTTCAAGATGCGAAGCGAAGGCAACAGAAAATAGTGAATAGTAAACTTTTATCGAACAACTGCTATTCATTACAAACAAACACTTCATTTATTTGTATAGACTCTAGAATATTCTCCATCACTCCCTTATAAAACATCACAATAACTTCAACAACCTTATTTAAAGGTTAATCAGCTCTATGAGTTGCTCAATAAAGTTCACATTTCTCTGTAGGAAGCTGATGTTCCTATATGGTGTGCGGCCATGAGACCGGCTGTGACTAATCGCGCGAGGCTCTGCGCCTGCGTCGACCTTATGTGCTCAGCTGCAGTAACTATTATGTAGGTACTGCAATGTAATAAAGCGAATAATTTTGTACATTGAGCTGTCATATTGTGGTTAAATCTTATTTTGATCAATCAAAATTGTCTATTGAGGTCAAATGCTGAAAATTAGCCTTCTACGCTTTTTGTTCCATCTGGCTAAGGGCGTCCTATATTTGCCAAGTGCAGTGTCGATTCTATGTTTCTTTGACGCAATCATCCTTCGTGCTTCGTGTCCTCATCGGTACTTAGACAGATAATAATATGTTCTGTTCAACCAACAAAAAGCGTGCATTTCAGTTTCAGGCCGATTTTAAATGAGACCAATTCTACCCGGGCCCCAGAACCCTGGTAAAATGAAAAGACGCTGCAGAAAGACATGTTAACCAAGTCAAATAACCTAAAAAAACGACTAAAAATCGTTTTCACATCTTTTTTCTTGGACCATCTATATCTATAGTAGTACTTTAGAGAGGATTGTAACTCATCATTACTAAAAGCATCTCTGACACGGAGCGAGCTTCCAACTTCCAAGCTACAAGCCAGAAAGTTCGACGTAAGTAAGTAGTAGGTATACCTACATTGTATGGTTAGGTTAGGTTACAACAACAAATCCAGGCGTCCTACATTTGATTTCTAAGTATAGTGACGTCACCGACTCATACTTGGCCACAATAATGGACCTGTGCATGGTAGCATTGGTAGCTCAACAATAACTTAGCATGTGCGTGTTGAATTAAACATTGGGATAAGGCATTGTTTTAATAACATTAAGGTTAGTTAGTTTTGTATGTGGTGACGAAGAATGAGCTTCAACGCCGAATGTTTTTTGTAATTCATTTATATTTTACTAGCTGTTGCCCGCGACTTCGTACGCGTGAAAATTATGTTATATGCCAATTTGATTGCTCTCTGCTTAGCCCCTAGGATATATAGCGTGATAATATATAGCCTATTTCAAGACCCTACCCCTAGTTAATATTTGTGCAAAATTTGAATCAAATCTATTGAGTACTTTTCGAGATCCTTCCGGACAAAGCAAAGCAAACAGACAAACAGACAAACCGACAAACAGACAAAATTTTTTCTAACTATATTTTCGGCTTCGGTATCTCATGTTGAAAACCCAGCGAGGATTTTTTTTTAAATATTTCCAATGTACAGTTTTGACTTTTCTATCATTTTATTATATGTATATAGACTAGCTGAGCCCGCAACTTCGTTTACGTCACATAAGGTGTATGAAAGGAAAGGTATTTCTTCATCAGAGTCATCAAGCAGCGTCTGAAACTGCCCTGTTTGCTTAATCGCGCCGAAGGCGTGGACTGAATTGTTTTAAAATAGACTTAATCATTAAGCTCTTTTATGATTAAGCCAACACGCCAGTTTAGGTTCACTCACATTCAAAGAAACCCCTACAATTAAAATTTTCAAAATATCTGATTCTTAAAAGTGTTATAACTCTTTTATTTCTAAACCGATTTACATAAAACAAACGCTAAATGTTAACTGGAGCAAACCTCAACACAATAAAAAAACCGCATTGCAATCGGTTGAGCGGTTACTGAGATTAGCGTGCACAACCGTACAGACAAACAGATATACAGACATACAGACATACAGACAAACAGACAAACAGACAAAAATTCTAAAAATCATTGTTTTGGGTTCTATTGCGTTCATAAAGCCCCCCTATAATATTTTTTCTTATTTATCTTCCATGTACAGACAGCGACCTGTTACGATTTTATTATATGTATTGATTAGCCCACGTCACGCGGTTTCACCCGCGTAGCTGCCGGGAATATGGGAATAAAATATAGCCTATGTTCACGGGACATCCTTCCTGAGGGCTTACCCGGGGCTCTCAACCATAGGCTGTTGGGCGTTACGTGAGGTTTTTTAGTCGGTAAGAGTCCGGCATAGCATCCTACGAGGATTTTCCCTCACGTTAAAAAAAAAAAAAAAAAAAAAAAAAAAGCCTATGTTCACGGATTCTGTAACATACCTCCTATAGACGTTTCTCTGCCGGATGAGCCGCCGACAGAACGTTTTGATTATGAGTTGTTCACCGACAGAACCTTTCAACTACGAACGTTTCGCCGACAGAACGATTAATTCGACGACAAAATCGTTCACCAAATAAGAACTCGTCGACAAAACAAAAAAAAACCACAAAGGCTAAAGCGGGAGCTCTATTGATATGATTCCTTTCCATTCCTTTCCTCTATAAAACCCTTAATAAGCATCTGAATATTATTAACTCCCATAAATATTCAGTTAAACAACGACTAACAAGGTGGTTACTGCTTCAATGCTATTATGCTACAGAAGCTCTATTACAGTTTCCAAAATAAACACAAAATAACACACACACACACACACACACGCACACACACACACACACACACACACACACACACACACACACACGCACACACACACAATTTTGATAGTAAATTTTATTTTTAAATCGTTCATATTACTTATAAATTTAACATAATGAAATAAATATGTATGTAGACAGACCAATTGTAAACTTACAACAAGAGTGTTTCAATACCGTCTAGTTGGCCATATAATGGTAACTCTATTATTATAGAAATTGTATTCGAAAACTGACCCTTAAGACACAGGCCTCGCCTAGTTTAAGGAGCAGGGTTCATTCACCTTACAGTACATTGTTTTTGTTTGCACTCATCTGTAATATGTTGGTATTATTTCTCTTATGCATGTAATAAAAATATTGTTGTACTTATATATGTTAGATATATAAAAAAAAAATGTAACTACGAAGATCCATCACTGTAAAAAAAAATTTCTTGTAAATAAAGATTATTTATTTATTTATTTATTTATTGCTGAACACAGCATTAAAATCTGTTGAGTGCTGTAGTTGGTTTGAAAGATCTAAGCGAACAGAAAATTTGATATTTTGTTGCTCTCCTCTGCTTAGCAGTACTTTTGTGATAAAACAAGTGAGTTTTACCATTATTGTATCGAAATCTTCAGTTTGAATTTATACAGCAAGTTTCATAAAAATTTCAGCTCTCTAGCTATCAGGTTTTCTGAGATACAGCCTCTTGCCGGACAGACAGACGGACAGCGAAGTCTCATGAATAGGGTCCCGTTTCTACCCCTTTGGGTACGGAACCCTAAAAAGGATTTTATGTAAAAAACTCATGGATGTAATGCGAACCCCATACCGGCTCGTACAGGGCACCCTGCAACTGCTTAGAGGGCTGCTTACCGTCCTTACAGAAGCAGGCCCTTTACGGCAGCGTGACGTGCAAGATTCACGCACGCCCCCCCCCCCCCCCCCCCCTTAGAAGCGGGATCACACCCGAAACCTCCCAAAGACACGGGATAGCACACGAACCACCCCTTGGGCGAGGCCGCAGTGGTTGCCGTGGGTCTATTGAGAGTCCTGGGACATCCTTCCGAGGACTTACCCGGGGCTCCCAACCATAGGCTGTTGGGTGTTACGTGAGGTTTTTTAGTCGGTAGGAGTCCGGCATAGCATCCATGATGGATTTTCCCTCACGTTAAAAAAAACCCCACCACTGTCTACGGCCTACTATTAATACTTAAAATAATAATACTTACATTTATTATTTACACAAAGAACCAAAATTATAGGTACACCAGTACACCATGACGGTATACCAGCCAACACCACGTGCAAACACCAATTACGTATCAACTATCAACTTTGGCATTGAGAACCTTCATTATCGAACTACAATGATCCCTAGCCTACTGTTTACTCTGGTATTAAGTTATTAAATATACTATTATTGGTATAAATCATTACAAATTGGTGGTGCTAAATTCTTTAATCGTTTTGTAAAGTGTTGGTGCGTGAGGAGGCGAAGGCGTTGGGCGAGGAACTGACGAAATATATAGAGTAGGTTGAAAATTAGTTCATTACTAAACGTCTGGTTTGACTAAGAAAGTATTTTTTTTACAATTTTATTAAACTTAATGAGTTTTTTGTTTTCATTTTTATTGAGCTGATTTTTTTTTTAAATTGTGGACATTTTCACACATCATCTAGCTCAAATTAATAGTCCGATCAAATTAGACAAAAAATAAGAGTAGGTAAGGTAACGGCACCAATGATGGACGCGGACCAGTCATGGACATTTTTTGAATTAAACTCCTTTATTAAGCAAACCCGAAGTATTTATTTTCAAATGAAAACACAGATCAGTTGTGCCAATATTTTAGATGTCACACCAACTGTTTTTGACAACCAACAGTCATTTTGATAGCGATCACAGGGGTTGTTAGTAACGCGGTGTCATTTGGTGTCGGAAATCGTAATTTCCTATAAGAATCCCGGTGCAAGTAAGTACACTAAACATCTGATTATGAGTCAGGTCTATCGTCGTCGATATAATTAATATTATTTATTGATTTAACGATAGTAATACATTAATTTTACAATATACCCAAAATTTTAATGGCATTCTAATAATAAAATTTAGCGGTGTCCTTAAAAGGATATTGTTCAAGCACGTACACCCAATCATGGACAGAGTGTTTAGTCTGTTTGTTTAGTCATCTGGTTTAGTATATCTTCATGTTTCTTTAATAATCTGCAATAAATTATTAGTCTATCCAATCATGGACATTCTGTCCATGACTGGATGTCCATAATAGGTTCAACTTATTTCTAATACAAACAAATTTATTTTCATTCTAAAAATGGCCCCAAGAAACCTACAGAAAGCCTACAGAAAAGAACAAATGGCCAAGGATATCGAAGATGTTAGGAAAGGTGAGAAAATATCTGTTGCCGCTACAAAATACGGAGTCCCAAGAATAACTTTACACAAAAAAATCACTGGTAAAAGTCCCATTGATTGCAATCTTGGTCCAGCAGTTACTTTTTATATTTAGCTCACCAAAATAATGCCGCCGTCTGATGGAAAGTCACAGTGACACCTAGCGAGAAACGATCTTTTGAATCGTTCAGTTCTAGCAAAGATTCTCTACACTGTGTGAGAGTGGCACCTCTGTCCAGCACGCGTTGTTCGGGATCGGAAAGGAGAGGGCGGGATTAGATTGAAGAGTTCTTCAGAAAACTCTCCATGATAGATACGGTAGAATGCAATCAAAGACGCAATAGTTCTTCGCTGCACCAACGGCTCCAGACTCTCTGTCACCTCCTGGCAGTTGAAAATCGCCGAACGCCGCTAGCTGCATAGAGTTCAGCGCGTCAAGCAAGCACCTCGCGGAGTCGTCCCAAAGGTGTGAGCAGCAAGGACGATCTGCGTCTTGTACAGCAGACACTCTGGTGTGACGTAAAGAACCGCTTTACCTTGATTAGGACTCCTAGTTTTTTCGAGACTAGCCCAATACATCGCTCAATATGATATTTGTGATTGAGCTCCAGATTGTCCCCAAGTGAAATCGTCATATTCTGAAGAGAGGGTAAGGGTAGGAAAGGAGATCTTTTTGCTGTAAACGCACACGCCTGTGCTTTACGGGCATTGAACTCAACCAGGTTTTTCTATCCCCATTGCGAAATGCCGTCCAGGTCCCCGTCAAGATCAGCCACAAGTTGCCATCTCCTCTCCTCAACGTCGGCTCTCCCTGCCGCTGGGCGCGCCGAGTAACTACCGTGCAGAGTGCTATCGTCTCCATAGCAATGAATCCTCCCGAGCAACAGCATGTCATTGATATGCAGAAGAAAGAGGGTTGGTGACAACACAGATCCCTGTGGTACCCCGGCATTAACCTGCATAGAACAGGAAGCCTGGCTGTCACAGAGGACCCATATTAATATAAGCTGTCCATCCAACTACACAATTGGTGTGGTAGTCCATACGCCGGAAGCTTGGAAAGCAGCGACGCGTGCCACACTCTATCGAAGGCTTTTGCGATATTGAGGCTTATAGAACACGATTCGCCGTGCCTCTCCATAGCCTCACCCCAAACCTGCGTCACGTAGGTACGCCAGGAGGTCACCCGTAGACCGTTGTGGCCTAAAGCCGTATTGTCGACCATTGAGTAGCCAGTGATCCTCGAGGTAGCTCATGAGCTTTTTGTTGATGATCAGCTCAAATATTTTACAGATAATTGAGGTGACGGCTATGGGGCGATAGTTGGCAGAATCCAACCAATCCCCTTACTTGGGGACCGGTTGTACGTTCGCCACCTTCCAAGCCTCGGGCACTTCCCCTGAAGAGTAGGAGTGGCGATACAGGAGCGCTGACGCTGGTGACACTTCGGCCGCACTTTTTTTCAGCACCACCGCCGGAATGCCGTTAGGACCACTGGCTCTCCGCGTGTCGAGTGACCGCAGCACCGCCCGCACTGTATTGACATATAAGACTGATCGGTATTGATAAATAAGATTATTGTTTGTTTTTTTTTTTTTTCAAATACAACATGGCCGGCTAGTTGACTTAAAGATAAGCATTTCGTTAATAATTAATATTTTGTTCTTTACTTGATTATTTACATTTCCATAACTAGCTGGGATATTACTGTCCATAGGTGGATGTTCATAATTAGATGATGTCCATAATTGGGTGTCTTTCACTGGACTATTGCAGTCCATGACTGGTGTCTAAGAAGGAGTGTATTTTTTTTATAATATTTTATTACACGGAGTACTAAACTGAATTTAAACATTGCATATTGACTGAGAAAAGAACTTTTAATTTCATGCCAAATCCCAAAGAATGTAAATAGAAAAATGAAAAAATTATAAAGCAAAAATAAAAAAACTTCGCTTATACTGTCCATGACTGGTGACTTTACCTTATAGCTACTTTAGCTCCCACCAAGCTGAAAATCGTTAAGTTTAAAAAAAATATATAAACGGTCGAATTGAATAACCTCCTCCTTTTTTGAAGTCGGTCAAAAATATGATTGAAAATATATTTTACTCTTTCCCCTGTATGAAAAAAAAATAATTCAAGATCAAAGGTCAAAAATTAGTTTTTCGCGATTTTCAGCAAAACATTATGTTTTACATAAATATACCTAGCTACTTTAGACACAAATTGTAGTAAAGTTAATGGTGGCAATACTCAATATTCCCTGTCATAAAGCCCTACCCTACATGTTAACATGAACATGTTACCAGTGGCGTGTTATCCCACGGTACCGAAAAAAGAACCATTCAAAATTGCCAATAAATTATCTTACGTTCCATTACCACAGATAAGCTATACAGTTTGAAATAAGTGTACATTATCTGTGCGTTTACCATAAATAAACCACAACTAGTCTTTTGTCGATGCCGCTCTGAGAAATGTGTCTATTTATAGCAAAGATTTGATAAGAATCGGCTTAGTCATTGCGAGAGATGACTGGATGCGAGGGTTAGGTTTGTAGTCAACACATCGTGGTTTGTTAAGTTTATTTTCAATGTTTTAAGTGTTGCTAAGTAAGCTCTTAGTTCTAATCTTAGGATCTTTAAGGCTTGTATGTTCGAAAGAGAATCATCTTGGGGTGAACTTTATACTAAGAAATATTCTTCGATTTGATCTATGATAAAACTATATTATTGTAATTTATTAGATACTCTTGCTTTTTTAACGTATCAAAACACGATTAGGAATACTTTGTTCGATCGAAATCGCTCTCGAAAAATGAGAAATATTGCAAAAATCTTAACAAGTAATGTACTTTTTATCTAAATAAATGAGTTAAAAATTTGTCATAAAATAGATATAGGTCGTTAGAACAATATTTTACGTATAGATTTTTATAACAGTAATATAATGTATAAGAATCGAATGAAATCCGGCAAAAGCATACGCTGCAATCGTACGAATTACCTTAGGATTTGTCAAGGTCGAACATTGCAGCCTTAAAAGGCTTTGTATAAAAAACGTCATCCTGTCTCTCGTATGCGAAGGATGTCTACCAGTCATAGAAGATTGGTCAGTTTCCGTTCTCGTCTCGATATGAAATCAAACCAGTATATCGCTCCTGGGCTCATTATTTTCTTTCCATCGAGCGCTAAGGAATGATCTACTCTGATTCAATCGTTCCTTAGCTTCAATCTATTCTTGATCGAAGTTCCTTAGCGTTCCTTTAACTCAGACCCAATCGGGGTTCTGGTATCTACTGCAAAAATTAATACAAGAAGTCGGTTAAAAACTATAACCGACCTAGTGCGAGTTGGACTCGCACACGGAGGGTTTCGGTTTCCGCGACGGGCCCGTTGGACCTCAAAGTTTAGAATTTTAGATCCTATTTCAAAAATACCCGTCTTTTTGTACCCTATTGAAAATATAAATATTAATGTACCCATTGGACCTTTTTTTAGGACCATTTGGACCTCAAAATATTAAAAACACTAAATAGCCCCGTTAGACCGCATTTTTAGGACCATTAGGACCTTCAATATACCTACCCCTTAAATATGATTTTAGTATTTGTTGTAACGGCGACAACAGAAATACCTGCCTCCATCATCTGTGAAAATTTCAACAATAACCAATCTCTAGCGATCACGTTTCTGAGATACAGCCTCATGATGGACAAACAAACAGGCGGACAGCGAAGTCTTAGTAATGATATCTCATTTTTACCCATGAGTACGGACCCTAAAAATAAGCATTATGAAAACTGTGCTAAGTGCATTTATTATTTTTGTTGCAGGTTTTGTGAAACTTATGGCCAGCGACGTGACCGGCTAGTGAACATGTCCGCAATATAAACAAGAATACTATCACTGTAGTGAAGTTTAGTGTTAATGTGTTGTGAAGTGTCTGTGGTACCTGCTGGACACACCTCCACTGGTGAGTTACAGTTTTTTACCCTAAAATAACATTTTAATACAATTCAAACGTTCGAAATGGTTTAGCTTAAGTAGCAGAGATAAATAGTACCTACTTGTTACATATAAATATGTTTATAAAGTTTAAATTATTATCATCTGAAAAGGGAAATGGACTCCGGACACGTTCAAATAACCATCAATAACTTGACGTCAAACTTTCATTCCAATTTCGACTGACTTGACTCAATATTATTGACCGTGTCCGGATCCCATAAAAATATTTTTTTTAAACTATTTTTCTTTCATGTTCTTTTTTCTTTCTTTCTTCAATTCAATCAATTTCTTTTGTATAAGTCGTGTTGATGTCTCGTGCAAATATTAAAACATTTTGAACACTTGAATTTTTGGAAGATAATTATCTGTTGGTAGGTAGGTATCTATAGCTTTGCCCAACCCACGATATCAAACTTATCAAACGCCTTATACCTACTGCAATAATATTACAAAACAATTCGCTCTACCAATAATACCTACCTACTAAAGACCAATTGACCCAGCTACTGTCTTCCACCGAATCTTCGGAATGTAGCAACTTATCTTGAACAACCTCTTCTGACCAATGTGTGTCAATAGAAAAGCCATGTGGGTCATCTTTAGGCTTATGATGACACACAATGGTGGGCCATAACGATAATGTTACAAAATTATCATAAAAATTATGGTGTTTTTATGTTTATTTATTACAATTTATTCAGAAAATTTATATCTATCTTAAAATAGCAAGTGTTTTCTTTGCTTCGATATAGTACTATGTGGCAATTTTTGCCTCAAATACTCAAATGAGAAAATATGCATAGCGATCATCTGTTGGGCGTTACGTGTGGTTTTTAGTCGGTAGGAGTCCGGCATTGAATCCATGAAGGATTTTTCTTCACGTAAAACAAAAAGCCGCCTGTAAGGCCGCGGATCCGCTCGAAATTGGAAATCAATCATCAATCAATATCAATATCAATACATATTATAAAATCGTAACAAGTCTGTACATGGAAGATAAATAAGAAAAAATATTATAGGGGGGCTTTATGAACGCAATAGAACCCATAACAATGTTTTTGATTTCATCATTTTTAGAATTTTTGTCTGTTTGTCTGTATATCTGTTTGTCTGTACGTTTGTGCACGCTAATCTCAGTAACCGCTTAACCGATTGCAATGCGGTTTTCTTTATTGTGTTGAGGTTTGCTCCACTTAACATTTAGTGTTTATTTTATGTCAATCGGTTTATAAATAAAAAAGTTATATCACTTCACACACTGCTGAAGAAATACCTCTCCTTTCATACACCTTATGTGACGTAAACGAAGTTGCGGGTTCAGCTAGTTCTACAAATAAGAAGAAGAAGAGGCACATCACAGGGCCGCACACTTGAGGACCACTGTCAGAAGTCTTACGGTCTGTGAGAGTGGCCCCCGCTAAGATGCGCCACGGCTTTCCATCAGGCTGGCGACGGACGTCAATTTGGAGAGCTTACTATAAACAGAAAAAAAAATGGTCACCCTTCTGAGCTTAAATGCTTAACAATCATAGCTTAACGGAGTATTCGTTTACAGAATATTTGAACAAGTTGAGCTGGAAACGTTTAAATATACATGTAGTAGGTAGGAACAGTGATTTATAATAGGGGTCGTCCATTAATCACGCGAGGCTCGCAAGAGGGGGGAGGGGGTCTGACAAAAATCACGAAACATCACCAGGGGGGGTGGGGGGTGTATTGAGATATCACGTGTATTTATTTTGAACAACAACTTTACAACCCTGAATTGGCGATCTCTCTTATTTCTGAACAACAAAACGGTATTAAAACTTGTATGGAATAATTCATTCTTAATTCCTTTCTTTCATCAGAAATTATTGAAATAGGAATACTTATGCGTTGAATTGAATTGTTGATCAAACAACACAAAAATAATTATGTCTTTCATCGTCTCTCCCAAAGGAACCGCGCAGATTATAGGCATCAATTCGATCAATAATAATCTCAAATTATGTCAGTATTATTTAAAATGGTACCTACTATAGTTTTGGCGTGGTACAGAAAGACATACAAAAAATAAACAATTTTAACTTTAGTATCGGATGTAATGGAAGTTACATAGAATAGAATGTCCAGTAAAAAAAATCTTAGAAAAGAATTATCAAATATATTCGATGAACAGACTTTCGACTCTCTATAGCCTTATTATAAATTATACATATATCCTAGACTAGCCGATGCACGCAGCTCTGTCCACTGGTGGGTGAAGATTGTGGGACCCCATCCACCGATGACGATTTGGGGGGCCCCTCTCCCAAAAAACCCAAGCCCGCATCGCACCGCTCTCGACCGCTTTCTACCCTCCCTGCTTCCAGAGAGGCGCCCGAGAGCGGTGCGATGCGGGCTTGGGTTTTTGTCAGCTCCGGAGAAGCCGCAAATCTTGCTCCTCCGAGGAGACACCCGGAAGCCCGGGGAGCCCCTGGCCGGAACGACGTGAATAATCTTTGGATATCCTTCGGCCCGGCTATAGGATGAGGAGGAACACCGCGGGGTGAGTGGATAGGACGGTCCCTTTCCGGGACCAGGAGCCGCACACACCATCCCGGCCGCCCTAGCAGTTGGAATGACGGTGTCCAACCGCATTCCAATCGTAACCAAAAAAATATAATAAATGCAGCTTTGTCCACGTGGATATCGATAGTCGTGACCAAAAGCATAATGATCGAATGGAAATTCAACCTTGATTATTCTACTTTTGTCCATAACTTTGCTTCTATTTAGCCAACTGCGATCAAACAAACGTAAGATTTTAAGCTTGACAAACTGACACCTTCTTAATTAGTTTCTAAAAATGAATATTATATAAGTACCGGGAGTAAATGCGACGGGAAATATATTAAAATATTAATTAATATCATATCTCTCTCTATTATGTGATCCAAACGAAGTTGCGCGGGTCAGCTAATATTCGTATAAGATAGATAGATTATACAATAGGGACCTATATAAAATTAAAAGAAAAATCTTTGTAGTTACTAAAAATACACGTGATTCGGCCCAGGGGGGGGAGGGGTAATCTGAAACCTCACCAAATATCACCAAGGGGGAGGGGGGGTCCAAAAAATGCCTAAAAAAACCTCACGCGATTAATGGACGACCCCATATATGTTATTAATAATATGTACAACGTTTTTATTAAATCATTTAAAAACAGTAATAAATTTGTTATTCAAATATAATTTAACTTGTAATATTATTATAATAATTGTTCAATTAGAGTTAATCGCCAAAACTTCCGGCTACTGGTATATGAATACCGAATTACTATTTAATACCTATTATAGAACAATTAATATGCATATAGTTTTGGGTATAAATATTTCATTTTAAGTAAAAAATACATTAAATTAAATAAAAATGCTTGTGACAGGAAATCATATTTGATTTTATCAAAGAAAAATATTGTTGTAGATTGTAGAGCGTAAAAAACACTAGTTTTATAATACCTGTTATCTCTATTAAAATCGCGTATCCGGTGATTAAAATCTGTTTGATTAGGTATTGGTAGTGCTTGACACAGTACAAATTTACCTGATGCTTAGCAATTACGTGATTGTTTACAATTCTTGAAGAAAGTTGTGAGTTGCCATTAGTAAGGGAAGAAAAAAGAGACATATTAAGGAAGAAAAAAGCAATTAAAGGGCTTCCCATTCTCTTTTATTTTGCAGCACTTACAGTTCCTGGCAAGAGGGAGGGCATCTGTCAGCCCTATTTGCAATGCTTAGGTCGTGATCTTATTGCGAGGAAATTGTCTTGTCCTGGTACATACCTATTTAGGGCTTACCCAGAACTCCCGGCCGTAGGATGTCGGGTATCGTGTAATTTTAGCATGTAAGAGTCCGACATAGCATCCATGGGTACTTCCACACGTAAGAAAATTGACTATGCTATTTCAAAGCGTAAATTGTTTTTGAATTCATCCCAGAGCACTCAAGATTGTGGCGCTTACCGCAATTAGCAGCGGACTTACACTTTCCATGACCTTCGTCTCATCCCCAGTGTTGCTAGTTCCTGCTTATCACCAGTTGAGGATACTCTTCTTTTCCTCATAGAAATAAGTCTCTTTTACACCAAGAGCTCTCAATCCGCCAATATTCTGCAACTGTTCACATCCTTCACCCAATTTCTTAATAGACCCCGTCTGCATCCACTCCATCACAATCAGAGGGGTCAGGAGCCAATGTGCCTGTGAGAGACAACTAGATCGTGCCAATAACTAAATTACTAAATAACAAGCCACTTTACTAGTTGCCAATTTGTTTAACACTTGCATGGATTCTGGTACAAGCGATGAGAGTTTGCGATAGTTCAGACTTGTTCTAGATCTAAACAATAACCAAGCAACCGCAGACGCGAAGATAGTGGGTTGGTACAAATGTTGTACAAGGAGTAGCAAAGTTCTTTTTTTATTTTTTTCTTTCTAAAGATAAATAATGCCCAGAACCTCAATCAGTTGAGAATATTACGCATTGTTCAGAGCTTAAAGCATCTCGCATGCGACAAGGGCCCTAGACGGCAGCGTGACGTGGAGTTTTACTTACGCCTCGGGCCCCAATGAGTGGGATAATACCCGAACAACCCCCGAAGATGCGGAATAGTACCCGAAACCCTACGGCCTAGGTGAAGCCACGTTAGCCAAAGTATGTCGAGCATCCTGGGGCATCCTTCCGAGGGCTTACCCGGAGGTCCGGGACCTAGGGCCTCATGTGGTTTTAGTCGATAATTATAAAGGATTTCCCTCCTAAATAACAGCGTTTCGATTCCTTAAAAGCACATCAGGATATTGGGGTAAGAAGACTTATAAAGAGCAATTGAAATCTTCTCACGCGTAAGAATTTTAAGGTAGAATAGCCACTAAGCTTACCACGTAAGCTCTAAGCTCATATCTTGTACTACACTTTCCGATCAGCGCTAAACGCTTCAATTGTGCAAGTTTAATCAATCGGTAATTGATTGAACGATTGAGCGACAGCACTGCCTTATTATAATCAGCGTTCAATCAATTGATGTGAATTTGATCTTGATTTATTTCCTTCATCAGTTGCGGACTTGATAATGCTGGACAACTTATATTTTCCATTTAAAAATTAGGACAGCATTGTCATCCAACCATATTTAAAATATGTTGTTTCTAAAGGAAAATATTCCACCGAAACTTTCAGGGTCCTTGGTGACCTCTACGCAACGAAGAACATTATTGAAATCCTGCATTCCATTATGAAAGCGATCACCATGCCTTGCCATGGAGTAACACCTTCACCATATTCTCGATAGTCATAATCTTCATAGTCCGGTTATATATTATGAGGCATTGGTGCTGCCGTATTTTTGTTTAAGTTATGGGGTTAGACATCACCTCTCCTCATTAACCGCAATAACCAAGCATTATTAATAATGGACGCAAAAGTCTTTATCACAAACGACATTCGTTTAAATTCAGATATTTAAACAGCTGGGCGTACACGTATTATACTTCCTGTTTTTATTTAAACGTGCAATTTAACCGAGTGTATGATTACCCCTACAACCTTAACCGTACCTGTAGGCAGTAACCTTCGCCACGAGAACCATCTGTTCGTAGGGAATGTTAAGGTGGCGTTTCGCAAGCTCCTATAAATGGTGAAACGGGTCATTGCTATCGGAACATGACCTTAACAGTCGTGTGCGCACGCTGTTCGTTCGTGTTTACTTTGATTTTGATATATTCATTATTTTTAATTAATTGTTTGAACAGGTGATTTGATGGTTCTCCATGTTTGAGGTAGATGTGACATCTTGAGCTGGTTGTTTCAAGGCGAAGATTGAATCTGAGAGACAGGTGTCAAAATTGCTAACATTTTTACGAAGCTTTGAGTCCAGAATAAGTTTGTAATAAGCTTGAGCTATGAGATGAACTGCACTAATATTGGTCTGACTGACGCTGGAAATTCTGCTGTTGAAATGCCCCTGATTTTGTGGAAATAAGATCACTCCTAAACGTCACTACTAAACTCTCGAATTTGCTGTGATATGTCAAACTTAATGTGGGAATCTCGCCATTTGGATTGACAACCTAGAAAGGTCTTAGGAACGAACTGGAGGCGGAAGGCGTAAAACCGTGTTTGTCGTAAAATTGACAAGCCTAAACTAGCCAAAGACTCACACATAATTACAAGGTGTAACCGCCACTAAAAATAACGGAACCTCATCATCTATCTAGGTTCTACTCCCAACTTAATGCTCATCACACATATCCCGGATTTGCGCACATCTCGTAAACGATTCCAAACACGTTGCATGCCCGTATCGGGCTTGACGCCATTCGTTGTAAGCATAGAGCAACGCGACCAGTGCAAGGGAAGTAGACATAGCATGTTTGCTCTTACATAAATATGTGTGTCACATAGAGAAACGCGACCAGTACAAGGGGAGTAGACATAGATAGCATATATATCATAGAACGATGATAGACATCTGTCTCTCATAATATATTGCGGGGGGAAATCGTATTCATACACACAATAATAGCGTAACGTAAAGAGTAACAAACATCCACACATCTACACTCACAAACTTTCGTATTTTATAATATTAGTAAGATTACACCCAGACACAGAACAAATCAATGTGCTCATCACACAAAGAGATTTGTCCTGGGTGGAATTTGAACACACGACCTCCGAATCCGTAGTCATGCATTCCAACCACTGAACCACGAGGCCAGATATGTGTGTGTATAAGCTTTAAGAGAACGCTTTGACAAAGGGGAAGGTATGGCACCCTCCCTCCATTTAAGATGGCACCCTCCCTCCCGATAAAAGTTATAGGTCTTGTTGCTCTATGGTTGTAAGTAAATAAACTGGTACCCATAGCTGCATTGATACCCGAAGGTATCGCGTTACCGCCAAGTGGTACACATGTGGTTGGGCTACTTAACATAGATTTCAAGTGCTTGAACATGAATATTGGTAATTGCGTTTTGAAGATCATGCGTAACAGAAGTACTAAATTAATACGTAAGCTTGTTTTGATTGCCTTTTTTGTTCTCTGATTTATAAGCTAATATGATGATTTGACTTCCATGACCGGGGGGGGGGGGGGGCTGAGGACGGTGAGGGGGCTGCCCACCGTCCTTACAGAAGCAATCCCTAGACGACAGCGTGACGTGAGGGATTCACCTAGCGGGAATAGCGGGAAAGCGGGATAACACAAGAAAAATCTGAACCCTCCTCTAGGTGAGGCCGCAGTGGTAGCCGTAGGTCTGTTGGGAGTCCTGGGGTATCCTTCTGAGGGCTTATCTGGGACTCCCAACCGTAGGCTGTTAGGCACGATTGAGGTTTTAAAAAAAAAGTGTCATAACAGAAGTCAATCATTTAATTAAACTGGTCTAATGCAGTCTACTGCTGAAAACTACTACTACTGCCGTATGCTTGTCTGCCACATTAGTGGTATAAAAAAAAAAAAAAAAAAATGGATCTCTCCCAATTTTCCTCGTGTCCTTTTCTAGCCCCTAGTCCCTTTCTATGAAGCACCGGAAGGTGCTTCATAAAGATCAAAATCGGTGACTTTTTTGATTAACCTGGGAGTAGAGCTAAATTTTCACCACTTTGGGGGGTTTTTCATGGGATAAGTGGTCCTACTTATAATATTGCGATCCTACATGGTGCAGAGCGCTTGAACTGGTTGTTTTGAAAATTACCTTTTTAGTGTCTTTTTATGCTAATTTTCAAGTCCGAATAGCTTATGTTTTAAGGAACTAGGCCCCTTACTTAAGAAAGAAATAATAAGAATTATACTTTTTTTTCGTGAGGGTAAATCCTCATGGATGCTATGCTGGACTTCTACCGACTAAAAGTCTTCACGTATCCTGCCTGAAAGTCTACGGTTGGAAGCCCCGGGTAAGCCCTTGGAATGATACCCCAGGACTTTCTTACTATACAATACGTTTTCAGGCGAATAAAATCGCGAACATCCGCGCTTAGGTATATATAACGGCAATAGAAGCTTATTAAGTTCTCACCAAAAACAAGCAACTGCACAAATAAAGCCGTACACACTTGTGCCCTTGACCCAAACAACATAAATAAGTACGTATCGTGTTTTATGACTAATTGTAGCGTCGGCGGCTTGAGGAAAACCATTATTTTATTGGTTTGTGTGGAACTATGGATTAATGGCGGCGTGACGTCACGCGGCGCCTGCGATGCCGCACATGCGTGGGCGCATCATTGATCGATGCGTTAATTGCAGCTCCAGCTATGTTGTGGGGGAGGTAGGCAGCACCTGTCGTTCACATTCTTGTTAGGATACAGTGATGGGAGTTTCGTTTAAACCTTCGAACGAAAAACTTAGGAAATGAATGTGGAAGGCCTTATAGGTGGCTTGAAAAACTTCAACTGTGGGTCTTTTTCTTTTTATTTTTTTATACCACCAAGGTGGCAGACAAGCATACGGCCCACCAGATGTACCGGTGGTCACCGCTGCCTATGGACGTTTGCAACACCCGAGACGCCACCTTCTTAGACCCCCTTTGAAGAACCTCATACTGTAGGCGTTTGGGAAAACCGAGGCATGCAGATCATTCCACAATCTAAGCGTACGCGGGAGAAAGCCCCTACCGGATCTAACCGTGCTCAAACGCTCCGGACGCAAAGTGTGAGGATGAACACCCTGTCTATCACAACCTGCGCACGGGTTGGCAGCGCGTGTGCTGAGCCTTTGGTGCTGTCCATAGGCTACGGTAACCAACCTTCCGGTGGGGGGTTCCTGGTTTCGGTTTCAGAGTTCCCGGTTCCTGGTTTTCAGTTACCGGGTGCCAGTGCCTGTCAGTCTTTCTGTTTCCGGTTCCGATTTCGGAGTTTCCAATTTCTAATACGCCATACAAAATCGCAATAGAAACCATTTCTTCGAACAGTTCGAGCCGGGTTACAGTTACTTCAAATTTCCACCTATTTTTTTTCTTAAACCTTTTCCCTTATTTTTTTTTTTTTATACCACTAAGGTGGCAGACAAGCATACGGCCCACCAGATGTACCGGTGGTCACCGCAGCCTATGGACGTTTGCAACACCAGAGGCGCCACACTCGCGCTGCCGACCCTGTAAAAACCTTCTAAGACCCCTCTTGAAGAACCCCATACTGTAGGCGTTTGGGAAAACCGAGGCAGGGAGATCATTCCACAACTTAAGCGTGCGCGGTAGAAAGCCCCTATCGGATCTAACCGTGCTCGAGCGCTCCGGATGCAACATGTGAGGATGAACTCTGTGAATGTCTGTGGCGAGCGGTGCGATGATAGAATGTAGCCGTAGGCATCATGTCAAACAATTCCTCAGAGCACAAACCGTTATACAGCCGGTAGAATACACACAGAGAAGCAAAGTCTCTCCTGTCACTAAGAGGTTCCACATAACCTGCAAGTATGGGATCGCCGACAACTCTCATAGCACGCCTTTGTACCGAGTCAAAAGGACGAAGCTGGTATTCAGGTGCCCCCGCCCAGAGGTGACAGCAGTACTCCATGTGCGGCCGCACTTGCGACTTGTAGAGAAGCAGTGTTTGAGCCGCAGTAAAGTACCGCCGCGCCCTACTGAGCACTCCGAGCTTCTTGGACGCCAGCCTGGCCTTGTCCTCCAAATGACTTCGGAACTGAACGACATTGGAGATCTCAACACCAAGGATCCCTATACTTTCGGAGATGGTGAGTGACGTGCCCTGAAATTGTGGCGCCACAGTAAATGGGGTTTTCTTTGCAGTGAATACACATACTTGAGTCTTGGTGGGGTTGAATTGGACAAGATTTTGTCTTCCCCAATCGGACACTCTAGAGAGAGTAGCCTCGATTTCGGACACAAGTTTTTCACGACTTTCCTCCACTACAGCTCGAGAGATACCGGGACGGCCCGTGTAACTTGTGTCACCCGTACTGTCGTCTGCATAACAATGAATGCCGTCAATGGACAACATGTCATTGATATGCAGCAGAAACAAAGTGCGGGACAACACTGAGCCTTGTGGTACACCAGCGTTTATGGCCATGCATTCAGAACAGCTGCCGTCAACAACGGCCCTGATGCTTCTACCGGCCAGAAAGCTGGACACCCATCCACATAAATTCTCGGGCAATCCATAGGAGGGCAATTTCGTTAGAAGACCACGGTGCCAGACCCGGTCAAAAGCTTTAGAGATGTCAAGGCTCACTGCTAGAGCCTCGCCTTTGCTCTCAATAGCCGCCGCCCATCGGTGTGTGAGGTACACGAGAAGATCGCCTGTCGAGCGACCGTGACGGAAACCATACTGTCGATCACTGAGCAGGTCGTGTTCCTCAAGGTACCTCAGGAGCTGTGCATTAATTACACGCTCCATCACCTTTGATAATAGGGAGGTGACAGCTATAGGCCTGTAATTGGCCGGGTCGGTCCTGTCACCTTTCTTGGGCACAGGATGCACGTAAGTGGTCTTCCACGACGCCGGGACTTTTTTCATGGAGTAGGAAAGCGTGAAAAGACGCGTAAGTACCGGACACAACTCCGCACCACACCGCTTAAGCACCACCGCGGGAATGCCGTCCGGCCCACTCGACTTATGCACGTCAAGGGTATGAAGCTCCCGCCTGACATCCCGCTGCCTGAATTTAATTTCTGGCATTGAAGTGCCACACCAGGGGACGTCAGGCGGCAGCGCACCTCCATCGTTCATGGTCGAGTTGGAGGCAAAGATAGAGCCCAAAAGGTCGGCTTTCTCCTTGGCACTCTGGGCCAGACTACCGTCCCGTTTCTGCAGGGGTGGTAATCCTGACCAACAGAAGTTTCCCTCGGCAGCTTTGGCAAGCGACCAGAATTCACGACTTCCAGAAGGGTAGCCGGCTAGTCGCTCACCAATTCTGCCGACGAAATCGAACTTTGCCCTGGCAATTGCTCGTTTGCTGGCTCTCGAGGCGGCATTCAGCTTGCGTTTCACTTCAGATATGTTAGGATCAGAATTTTTGCGAGCCGTGGTCCTAGCCCTGTAGACAGACTCTTTCAGCTTTCTAGCTTCTCTGCAAGACCGATTAAACCACGGTCGCTTTTTTTCCCCTGCAGGGATCCAGCGGTTAGGAATGTAGCCTTCCATACCTGCCAAGATCCCCTCAGCAACTGCTGCAGAGCAGGTGTCCAGATCGTCTGAAGTGAAGCAAAGCTGCCTCCACGGGTACGATGCAAAGAACTCACGCAGTCCATCCCAGTCTGCCGACTTATAGTGCCACACATGTCGCCACTCCTTGGGCCGGCGTGGTTCCGGCCTTGCTAGTGGCACTCGCGCCCGAACAACACAGTGATCTGATGAGCCAAGAGGCGCATCCACTGAAACAGTATATCCGTCCGGACGCGTAGTCAGCAGCAGGTCCAGCAACGAACTCTTTTCGTTCTCCCGGTCCGGTATTCTCGTGTGAGATTTGACCAATTGGGAGAACCCATAGGTCAGGGCAAATTCGTGAGCAGCTTTCCCCGCAAAGTCAGTGATCCGAGAACCTAACCAGTCAACGTGGTGACCATTGAAGTCTCCCATAATCACTATCTCGGCGGAGGGATAATGCTCAATGACTTTGTCAGTCGATCTTTGCAGGTGTTCAAAGAGACGGACCGTGTCCGCGTCACCGCTATGAGACCTGTAAATGCACGCGTAGATCCGAGTGTGGCCCCCGTGATCCACGCGCGCCCACAATACTGACAGGTCCCTGTCTTCTAGGCCTTTGAGACGGCGACAGCAGATATCATCCCGGACGAACATGCATACCCCAGCTTGTGCCTTGAAGTTAGCCTCAAGCTTATAGCCGGGGTACATCAAGTAGGATGTATCAGCCGGACATGAAATCTTCGTCTCCGTCAGGAAAAACAAATTTGGCTGCTTAGTTTCTAAGTGGTTGTGGATTGCGTTAATGTTGGAGTGCATTCCTCTGATGTTGCATAAATCCACAACAAGTGTGGACTTCGACGAAACCGCTGTGGATACCTTATTCTTTGTTTTTCTTGCCATGACTGTGAAATAAAAGGGGATATAAGAAGGTAGGGGGTGCCTAGGTACCGGTGGCGCAAGAGACTAAGCGAGACTCATATTCTCCAAAGGCAGGCACAGGTAATGCGGTGTATTGTCACGGCGCACGGAAGGGCCCCCGGTCCCCCCCCGATGCGATGGCCGCGTCCACTCCGGTATCCTTCTCCGGCACGACCACAGCACCAGGGACTTTTCACAAGCTGCTGGTTCAGCCTCCTGGGGCGGAGATTAAGTAATCCCCAGGTTCGGGTCCCGTACAGCCTGCGGGCGGTCAGCGGTCAACCGTTTCACCGGGTCTCCCTGACCGCCGTACCAATACTCCGCGCCTATGCCAGCCAATAGAGACAGTTGAGACTCTGGTCTCACCATCACCGGTACAAAGTAACCCCAATGAGCACTGGGACCCTGCTGACCGACGGAGAACATAACCCAGCATGGAGCCAGGTTACTATTACCGCGGTCTTCTGCAGAGTGGAGGTACTGCCCCAGGCGGGCTGCTCAACGAACGGAGTACCGTTATGCCCTTCCTCCTAATGTGGGCTTTTTCGTTAATCCCTAAGATATTGAATCTTAGGAATCTACTTGAAAAAGCCACTACTGTACCCTCAGGGTGTAACGTTAGCTCCATGAGAAGTAACGCATATCCCCTAAACCCCGAGGGGAGAGAGCATATAACACGGGACCTTAGACCATATAACACGGGACTAGCCTTTGCGAACCACCGCATACAAAAATATTCTGCCAGTTTTCATACAAGTGAAGGGAAAACACAAATACATATAAAATTTCATTGCATTTAAAAATGTATTAATCGACAAACGCGTAATGGCTGTTGTGTGTTAATTGTTATTGTACAGTCAACTACAATGAAATGTACTAGTTTAATCATGTAAAATGATGTACTGATGTACAGGCTTTTTATAAAGCCAAAAGACCAAATGGTCATGTGCAATGGCAGAAAACAATGCTTAAGTAAGGCGCATCCTGTGGTTAGATGATCTAAGCCTTTTCCTGATAATAAAAAACCCAACAAAAAAAAAAGCCAAATCGGTCTAGCCGTACTGAAGTTATGCGCGTACTGACATACATTTCGCAGGTTCATTTTTGTATGTGTATATCTTTTTAATAATTTCAATACATACGTAATGTTGAATAATAGACACATTTTCGTTTCATTTTCAGTTCTATAGGTATAATGTATGATGCAGGATTTTATTCTTTTCTCAATGACTTTCAGAAACATGCGGGATCCCGCAAATACCGGAATCCCGCGGGACTGAGATCTCTCAGTCCCGCAAATACCGGGATTTAAATATTGTTGCGGGATTGCAATCCCTACCTGCAAACCATCAGGTAACACGTAAGCTTATCTATCAGTATGAAAAAATGCCTCAAATCTTCTGTGCATGGAGTAACCTCTCCCAGTACTGTTTTATGTTCCTTTGTCGAGACAGTAGGATCCAACAGCTACTGATGTCTGCCTACTAACTATGATTGGTGAAATGTTGAGTTGGCGTATTGTCTTACCCTTTTTGGGAAAGAGATTATATCTATTTCACAGGCCATTTGAAACAAGCAGGGCTCACTATCCATTGTTCTTCTTCTTCTATCCA